>JAPTYO010000012.1:21094089-22344089 GCA_036873135.1 Clarkia xantiana subsp. parviflora
ATAAAATCAAAGGTCATATGTGAAGAAAAACGAACTTTTTATTTTCTTCAAGGAAGTGATGTTCGTTCAAGAAAAGCCAAGTTGAAGAGAGGAAAATAGTTAGGCTACCATAGCATTGTGGTTAGAGGGTGTGGACGAGAGGATTGACGCGAATACCTCATCCTACAATATCTGTGAAGAGGAAGACTACTAAGAAGAAGGCTGACAAGAAGAAGGTTGACAAGAAGAATGAGCCCAAAGATTTAAGAAAGAGTTTTGTTTACTGTTTTAGTTTTGGTAAAGTAGAGGTTTCTGGTAAGAGGGTCCTTCAACTTTGTCACTGTTGAGTTGGAATTACTGAAACGGTGGTTGATTGATGTTTTCGCTAATCGATTCTTAGATAAGTTACTCCAAATTGAATTAGAGAAACGGTGGTTTGTTGACGTTTTCGATCGAACGAGTGATGGTGGTATTGAAATCGACACTGATTTATTACAAATTAAAATCCATAACATGAGGTTGGACCAATTTATTACAATGTGGTTGATTTTTTACTTGAATGATTGAACCCACATTATGAGCAAATAAATGAATTAGAAGGAAACTCTAATTTGATTAATTATTTACCATTATCATAAACTAACGTTTTTATTTACAACTGTTTCAGAAATAATTACTTAAGTAAATGGAGAACTTTCGTTTTGTAAGTTCACGAAATACCCATGCTAGATATCTTATTAACTTGTTTTTATATTAAATTATTATCTCAACAATTTTTTTCTTTCACGATTACAGTGAAATCCTACTTAGATTAACATACAAATCTCAATTCTAAATTAGGGACTACAGTAATTACATTTTACTTTAACTATATCACTAACTATATTAAAGATAGAGTAAGTAATCAATTTTAGTATATATATTAATCTAATTTTTTTTTATCGCTTGTTAGAATTATACTAAGTCTACTCAACTGTTGGATGTAATCAAATACACTTGAGAATGAGGGGACAAAAAAACCGCTCCCCTATTTATAGCATTTGGTTGACTGTGCACCAATGATGACAACAGTAACAGAAATAAGATCGTTTATTGTCACAATAGTTGTAGATAACCATTTCATGGATTGTGAAGGAGAGGACAAACAGTAGGAATTTAATATATAGTTTTGAAATCTGATAATTATATATATTTAGAGAATATATAATTTACTTGGTTTTATTTATTTTTTGTTTTTTATCACATATATCCTTAGAGTTTGATTCTATTTCTAAAAATATTTTTATAGATAATTTTTATCATTTATAACCGTAAAATTATAGTTATTATATCACAATTAACTTCGTTAGTTTTAACATAAATCTCAATTTTAAAAAACTATAAAATTACATAAACTCTATAAATAAAACCTTAAAAAAATTGAAAATAAACACGGCGTATGCCACACATGTGCATAAAATTGTCAAAATTGACATAAGTATGCCAGAATTATCATTTCAGGCATAAAATTTATTCTGAAAATGAAAATATTTATAAATAAATAAAAAATAAAAAAGAATTTATTTATTTGAGGGGTAATTATATGATTTTTCCGAATAAGACGTAAAAATTATTTATTACAACAAAAAAGAAAATTATTCCACTAGCGCGTTTAATTTTTTTTGCACATGTGACATTTCTGCCATACCGCCTTTTTAAAAGTTTTAATTCTTATTTCTTTTTATTTAGAGGTTTAATTTAAAGAATTTTTGCAGTTTTATGGTTTTTTTAATTAGAGATTTAATTTAAAACTAACTTGTAATAGATGGTTAATTGTGATATAATAACTATAATTGTAGGGTTATAAATTATACAATTTATCTATAGATGTATTTTTTAAAAATAAAATCAAACTCTAGGGTTATATGTGAAGAAAAACCCATTTTTAATTTCATGACAGATTAATTAGTTGGCGCTGATATCCTAACAAATGGTAGTGAGAGTTGGTGTTATGCATTATGTATTCTCTTAACAAAACGAAAGTGGTCGATACAAAACAGTTTATGGTCTACGAATAGAATTTCATTTATTTATTTCAATCAAGTTTTGTGTTAATTAGCGTAGATAAACCTATTTAAAAAAGGGTTTATAGGTCTTTTGGTACCCTATGTTTGCACACTTTTGGCTTTTGGTACTACATGTTTAGTTTTGCCTATTTTTGGTACCATATGTTTGCCAATTGTATACTTTTGGTCCGACCGTTAGTTGACCGTTAGAGTTGACCGTTAAGTAGTCACGTGACTTGCACATGCCTAGCCCCAAATTTTGATTTTGTTCAGTTTAGTCCTCAAATTTTTTGTCCTAACTTTTTATTTTTGTAATTTGGCCCTTAAACATTTTCAACCGCACCCTATGACTAAATTGACCTAGCCATGGTCTAACCCATGCCTAGATTGGACCATGGCTAGGGTCATCGGACCCGGGTGACCCTAACCATGGTCCGACCTAGTCATGGGTCGGACCATGGCTATGTCAATTTAACATAGGGTTCAATTGGGTCAATTGAACCCAATTGCTAAATTGACCTAGCCATGGTCCGACCATGGCTAGGTCGGACCATGGTTAGGGTTGCCCGGGTCCGGCGACCCTAGCCATGGTTCTACTAGCCATGGGTCGGACCATGGCTAGGTCAATTTAGTCCTAGGGTGCGGTTGAAAATGTTTAAGGGCTAAATTGCAAGAATAAAAAGTTAGGACAAAAAATTTGAGGACTAAATTGAACAAAATCAAAATTTGGGGCTAGGCATGTGCAAGTCACGTGACTACTTAACGGTCAACTCTAACGGTCAACTAACGGTCGGACCAAAAGTATATAATTGGCAAACATATGGTACCAAAAATAGGCAAAACCAAACATGTAGTACCAAAAGCCAAAAGTGGACAAACATAGGGTACCAAAAGACCTGTAAACCCTTTAAAAAATGAAAAATAAATTTATACAAAATAATATGATATTTTTTAAGGATTTATTTTATAATTAAAATAAAAATCTAAAAATTAGGTTTTCTCTTTAAGAAAAATATACTAATTAATTATGAATTTTCAGTTTTTTTTTTTTAATTTAAAAAAAATCAGCATTAAATTATTGAATTAATTATGATTTTAAAATAAATTTATGTATGTTTTTGCTATTAGATGGACGAGACTCCTTTTGGCATGAGATATCCGCAGCGAATACGGAAGCTCGGGTCTCCCTTAATGCATGAGTTGGAGCTTGCGATCTCTGATCTCTAATCATTGGCATGCTGTATTGATTGAATATGATCAGATGAGGTTATTAATAAGATTACAGGAGACACGTAAAATGTGGAGTGGAGAAACACTAATATCATACACCCTATTAAGCATCGAGCTCGACATGTCCCGCGCTATGGAGATTTACCCAACATAACGCAAACTGAGTTACGCGACAATCCTAATGTATCCGTTTAATTGCGTGTTTGTACCTTATCTTTTTTTTATGTTATTGCTTGACTGTAATCAATATTAAAGTTTTTATTTTGAAGATGTATAAAGTGAAGTTTTAAGTGACAAAAAACATATAAATTAAGTATAAACTTATTCAAAATTGTGACTTGTAGAAAGTAATAAATAATAAAATTGAAGTTAATGAGTTATTTCAAATTGATTCCATTGACATAGTTGTTATTGTCACGTAGATTAGAGTGGGAATTTTACTATTCTAATAATTCAATATCAACTTGATATGTAGGTCTTTTGGCGAAAAAAAATGATATGTAAGCCTCAATTGACTTTTTGTTAGAGCGTCGGAATGACTTTACATAGTATTATATAAGCGTGAGTATATTATTTTTTTTAATGTTATGTATGAAAAAACTAATTACTATGGTTTTACATAGTACATTTTAAAAGGGAGACCTATTTATAATACCACATCATTATATATATATATATATATATATATATATATATTTTAAATTAATTCATTACGTATACCTAAGAAATATAATTAAATAAAACCACTAAAGAGAGAATAATTTAACAAAATATTAACTGTAAGTATTGCTTAATATATATATATATATATATATATATATATATATATATATATTAATGCCTATGTGATGTTTTTTTTAGCAGAATATGAGTCAACTTTAAGATTTATCAATTATGTAAAATCAACTTGGATGCTCTTAAGATAATATCTCATTCCAAAGTGCTTTCGTGGCACAACGTCTGATTTCAGACAATACTCTTCTAGTCCAGGAAATTATGCACGTAAATGAAACAACGTCGGACTGGAATGGTGGGCTTTGCTGCTATTAAATTAGATATGAGTAAAACTTGCGATCGAGTGGAATGACCCTTCATCGATGCTATAATGCAGGCCTTACAGTTTCCAACATCCTTTAGAAATTGGATTCTCCAGTGTATAAGTACTCCGGTTTTGTCCGTCCTTATCAATGGAAAACTGACTCACTCAATAAGGCCATCCTGGGGCTTACGTCAAGGGGATTCGCTATCCCCGTTTCTGTTCTTATTATGTGCCGAAGCTCTTTCGTCGAAAATTAATTGGGCGGAATCTAATCAGGATTTTTAAGGTATCAAACCAGGAAGACAGTGTCCCCCAATCAACCATCTCTTCTTTGCGGATGACGGTATTTTGTTTTTCCAAGTCTCGGACGATCGTATTACTGTCATCCAACAAATACTTGAAGTTTATACTCGAGAATCGGGTCAAGTTGTCAACTATTCCAAATCCAGCATTAGGTTTAGTAGAAATGTTTCAACGATGGATAGAACGAGATACACTGAGACATTGGGTGTCTGAGAAATACAGAATACTGATCTTTATGTCGGCATTCCCATTGACTGGTCCTCCCAAAAGAAGGCAATATGCATGTCAGTCTTGGATAGAATTACGGGCTGAGTTTAGGGCTGGATGAGTTCTCTTTTGTCACCAGCCGGTAAAGATGTTCTTATTAAAAGCAGTACAGCATCCATCGCCACCTATGCTATGTCTCCAATCCAACTCCCATTGGGAATTCTAAATAAGATGGACCAGGTTATACGTTCTTTTTGGTGGAGAACGTCTCAAAACACTATGGGAATTCATTGGGTTAATTGGGAGTCGATTGTGGCACCTAAATGGGAAGGGGGCTTAGGTTTTAGATCTTTCCTGGAATTCAATACAGCACTGCTACTAAAGCTTTCCTGGAGGGTCATCTCATCGCATCCATCTCCTTGAGTCAACATGATTAACTGAAAATATCTTCACACCTCTCCTTTTGGGAGACAATTCCCAATACAAGTCAGTCTCTTACTTGCCGCACTCTGATCAATAATCGTCCGCACATGGTTGAGGGTAGCAGATGGAGGATTGGTTCTGGTTCGTCAGTTAATTTTTGGACAGACCCATGGGTACCAAACTTCCCTTCTCTATTACATTGGTGCCTCCCACACATTCTCCCTAACCCTACTAGGGTGGCACAAATGATCAATCAAACGACTCGATCCTGGCTCATTTCCACACTACAAGCCATTCTACATCCGGTTGCAGTATCAGCAATATTAGAAATTCATATTCCTATCTTTTTCAGTTCTGGATAAGCTCATGTGGAATCACACGGAAACATAAGTTTTTTCAATAAAGTCTAGCTACAATTACATTCGCACACATCAACCTCGTACTCAAAACCCAACCACGTCTGCACCCCCTGAGATTGCTAGTCCTAATTTTTGGGTAAAACTTTGGAATCTCAAGGCTTTACCCAAAATTAAGATGTTCATCTGGAAGGGTTGCCGCAACAGCTTGCCTCGGGTGTAATATGGCTATTCGTATCCCAACTGCTGATCCGTTCTGTGTCTTTTGCAGAGTTAAATTTGAAACTTGAGACCATTTAGTTTGGAATTGTTGCTTTGCTCGGAAAGTATGGTTTGCTAGTCCGCTTTCTGTTAGGATTGAACATCTAACTTTTAGAACAGCAAGGGAGTGGCTTCGAGTTTAGATAGAAGAAGTGGGTTTGGTGATCATTCAAATGTATTTTTAATTAAGTGTGTCATTATGTGGGTGCTTTGGCTAGCTAAGAATAGTATTATATTTAGCAATGCCTGTCCAACGATAGAGTCGATCATGTCCGATTACTTTGCTATTATGACTGACATATCTGCTGTTAATGCTGCTGATCCAGGACGACTCACTTCCTCCATCCTCCGGCGCACCACCAGACCCACCCTCACAGTGAATTTGGAGGCTCAATATGCTCGTACCTCACTTGCTAGTGTTGTTCGGTGCATTCCATGTCTGGTTTACACCACTTTTGGTTGAATGCTTGGCGTGTCGTACGGGACTTCTTATATTCCCCCGAAATGCTAGGAATCGGATTTTGTGGACGGATTGTCAACGTATCGTCAAGTTCATTCAACAACCGAATTCGAGTCCTTCCTTTTTGTCTGTACTTATGTCGGATATTATCGAACTTTGTAGGACAAAACTAGTTGTTGTTATCTTTCGTAAGCGTCGGTTTGTACATTTAGCGCATGTTATTGGGAAAAAGACTTGTCGGAATAACCTCACTGGGACATGGTTTTCCCATGATATTCCGACATCTCTTCTTCCGTAAGTATGTTGTTGTATTTCGTTTGGTTTGGTTTTAATATATTGATCGACTTCGTTACCACAAAAAAAAATGTGGATGCTCTTAGTTAGTTTTATCATGGGAGTCCAGTTTAATTTTACTGGAATAGAAACAAGGAACTACGTATGCTCTTAGATCATTTACGCGTTATAAACTTAGACATATCTATCGGAAAGAAAGCAAACAAAAGTGGTAGACTACCTAGCTAAAGGAGTCTTGTATTTGTTAATCTAACGTTTTTGCTGATATTTGTGGTCATTTTGTGAATAGACATGTTATATCTAATTCTGTGTAATTGTTATTAGTTGTAGTGTGCTTCCTTTCATTCACCAAAAAAAAAAGAATATTGAATTAAACTGATAAAGATCATTGGTGGATCGATTATGGACCGTTGCGCTTATGAAACACACGGATATCAAAATGATGCAATGCAAAGATAATTCTGAACAAACATAAACACCTTTTACCTCAATGTAACATCTACTATTTATGTATATATTATATATATCCGAAAATTATGAAAAGTTCCAGGAGTTTCCAACAATGAAAAACAAACGCATGTTCTTTTCTTGACCTTCCTTATTTGAGGGTACAGATTGATAAGAAGAGAGTGATTGACATGGAAAAAAAACAAAAGCAACCAAAACTCTCTTCCTCCTCATATAATTTGGTTGTCAAGAAGACAGCCACTCCCCATCATCAATTCCTTCAATTTCTCCAATATCCATGCTGTCAAAATTAAGGCAAGAACAAATAAACACATCATTACACAGACAGGTTATAAGTAGCATACACAACATTAGCATTGCAATCTAACATAGTCAATCACAAGATCAATGCTTCGTCAAAAAAAAAAAAAAATCACAAGATCAATGGAATATTGTTAAATAAATGTATAGACAACTGACAAATTTGCTGAAAACAATGCACTGATTCATTATATATAGTTATTAAATCTTTACATAATAGATTTACTCCATTACACTTGTTGTTGTTCTTGGGATTATACCATAGACTGCCCACAACTCAATATTATAATTCCAGCTGCCTAACCAAATGATATGAAATGATGAGCAACAGCACTAAATATATATATATATATATATATATATATATATATATATATATATATATGTGGCTCTTAAACAAGAAGAAGAACCTGACAAACGTTTGATTTTGGCTTGGTTGGTTCTACACTCTAGTGTTCTCTAATAATTGAGAAGCAAAATAAATTCATTTTTTACGGTCTCCTACCAAAAAATAATATATATAACTAAATCTCCTATTGGACCTCAAGAAAAGCCAATCTTTTTCATTATTTTTCTGCATCAAGGGTGCAAATTGGAGAACCCTTTTGGTTCTTTTCTTTAATCTTTATTTATATATACTGAGGAAAAATCCTATTTTTTAACCACTAACCATGTCTAAAGGCACTCCTTGTCATCTGTCCAGAAAAAGAAGCAAACTTGAAAGAAAACCCAATGAAAGAGCAGCTTAAAATGATCACTGGAATGCACAAACACTGTTCCAGAATTCAAAGTAACAGATGAAAGAAACATCCAAATACTTACAAAAAAAAAAAGAACACTTGATTGAGGGTTTCTTTTTCCTTACCAAGGCAAGGCAAGATCCTGGAGGAAGTCCTCTGAGAAGCAATCATCCAAATGCTGTTGAAGGCTACTGTCACAAGAATCCAACCATGAAGGAAACTTCATCACCTCATCAAATGGCTGGTACCCAACATCCTCTGCCTTTACTTCCTCATTGGTGCACTTAGCCGAATTCATGGTACCAAACTGCTCCATCTGGTACTGCCCTCCAATTTCCTCAGCAGGGGAAGAGGATGACGATGGCGAAGAGGACGAGTACATCGACGAAGCAGTGTTACCATTGCAATCATAGTACAGATTCACTGATAAGTTATCGAAATCATGGAAGTTGAGATTCAGCCCCAAGGGTGGTTGAGAAGGGATGGAGAACTCAGCAGGGAAAGGAAGGTGGGAAACAGGGGAGAGTGAAGAGTAAGGCATAATTGGCCCCAAATCATTATAAAAATTGGATCTTGATGGTTGGATTGTATCTAGAGGTAGTGAAGGGATTTGATTTTGCTTTTTTTGCTGCTGCTCCTCAGCTTTTTTCATGGAAGCTCTATGGAATTTCAAAGCAGTGACAATTTCCCTTCTTGCCTCAGCCATGTTCAGAAGCCTCTCTTGGTAAGGCCTTGTGGTGTGGAGCCTCCTCCTCAGTTGCTTCTTCTGCTGTTGTGGTGGTGGCTGTGGATTCTTACCACCATCACTGAATTTGGGGTTTCTTGAATTCATGATGGTGGTGGTTTTTGAAGAATAAGAAGAAGAGGTCAGTTGTTTCTGACCATGAATCTGAATTCCAACTGCAGTTTCTTGTTTTGAAATTGGGGCTTACTCTACCTATAATCAAGAACTGTTTTTTCTTGGTGCTGAGCTAGGGAGCTGATCTTGGGGAGCACCCATGGTTTCTGGGTTGTTTATGAAATTGAATTTATGGAAGGGCAACTAGAACTAACCTAGTGAGAGACAGGAGATAGAGAGAGGGCCTAATGAGGTAAGGTGGTATAAATAGCTAAGCTGATAGTTCTAAGATTTGTTGGGTTTTTCCCTGTTTTGGGTAACCGCTTTAGATTATTACCCTCTTTTTTTGGACAAATCTTTATAACCCTTTGTATGAGCAGTTATAGAACATAGCATTACTTAGGTGCCCTTACTTTCAGCTGAAACTACACATTTGCCTTCACAGAGTAAGAACACGAACTATTTCATATGGGATGTGAAATTTAGAGTGAAACTCATCGAGAAAGTGAAAAGAATCACCATTTCAAGAAAAACAATAACTGAGAAAACTATAGAAAAGATTGTACATCTCACTTGGTTTCATTTTATATTTTGTAGCATTGCTCATGGCCATCAAATCCGAATATGAGCTTAGTTAACTGTGAATTCACTTCTAACTTGCCTAAGACACAGACACTACTTTTTTAATGAATGTCAACAAAAAGATCAAAATTTCACATAAGAAGGTCTCTGCAGATAAAGGTTGGATTCTTTTGTGTGAAATAAAATGATAGAATATTTGGTATTGCAATCTTTTTCACTTATACAAAGAAAGAGTGAAACTAGCATTACAACAGAGAATCTGTTTCATTTATATATAAATAAATGGTTGCATATCAAAATCAGAACTCTTTTTTCATTTTCTCATTAAACTGCACAAAAAATTCACACTTTTTTTTATTATTTTTTTAAATTAAAATCACAACCACTGACACACAATTTGCCAATCAAAGACTGCAAATAGAAGGGTATAGGGACTGACAGAAGAACTCTATTACTATTGTAAACTTCTCTGTTTTTCCTATCCAAGTAAGAGGAAAATCTCCAACTTTTGTTGTATGTTTAGTAGAATTTCCACAATTATTTACATTCTTGATGAAGCAGCAGAGAAATTGGACCTTTCATCACATCATCATATTAAAACAGAATTGCTCCATACTGCCCCCTTCTTCTCTCTCTACTTTGAATACTACTTTTCCTTGCTTCATTATTATTCTGCATATTTTATAAATTTCTTTACTCTCATTGGAGGATGAAGAGGCAAGGATTTGGTCTTTTATGTGAAGTTTCCAGACAGAGACAGCAGTGAAAAAAAACTGTTCATAGTTCACAGTACTAAGTAAAGTAAGCAACTCTTTATGATTCCATTATTTTACACCTCAGTGGTATACATGAAATATTTTGACAAACCCATTAATATTGTTATGAGCATAAAGCCATGCACATTATGCTTGAAAACGGAAGTGTGTTCCGGGAAAATGACAACTTTAATCTTCCCTTCAAAAGTGTGGTTGTCAAAAAATTGATTCTGGTTTCACAAGATGCAGATTTTGTTTTTAAAATCTGCATAATTGTTTTTTAATTTGTTGAAATCATAATGAAATTATCTCTGTAATATTCAGAAATTCATAATGATTGTTTTTAAATTGTTGAAATTATCTCTGCAGATTTCTAGTCTACTACTACTACTTCATTATGAATTTCTGAATATTACAGCTTTAGTTCTTCCCTGATTGGATAAAGTGGCAGTAAATCTATCAGATTTTGTCAGTTACATTTTTTTTTTATTTTTTTAAAAGTTGTGCTAAATATTTGTTTCTTTTGTAGCATGTTTGTTTTCAAGAATACATAAGAAATAGAAATTGAGAATCGTGATGAAGTTTTTCGATTGCAAATAAGATTTAGAACAAGAACTCTAATTCCACATTTCTATGAATAACATTTTTTACCCCTCCCCAAAGAATGACTATTCCATTCATCATTTCTTATTCTATTCCATTCCTCGTTCTCTATTGCCATTCCATTTACTAAACATGCTGTTATGAAAAACAGTTCATCTGAAGTGAGGTAGGTTATCACAACTAGTAAGGAAAAGCAAATACATCAAGACATTTTATAAGTGCTCATTATTTAGAGCACTTAGCTAGTAGCTAAATCAACATCTTAATCTTAAAAATCATGATCGTTTAACATGAATGACAAAAAGTAGCAATTCAACAAAATGTCAAACATCTTAATCTTCCTTTTAGTTTTTGTTTTTTGGCCAAAATCTTCCTTCTACTTAAAAAAGAACTGTTTTCAGTAAATTATTCCACTGTAAGTTACTAAGTTCTATATAATATACTTACTTACTGCAATTAAAGCGTTTTTACCCAACAAAAGAAACGCCACTTGACTACACTTAATATGGGCTAAAGTAAAAGTAATCAGACAACAAACAGCACATGAACATCAACATCTGAATAAATGTATAAAAAAAAAACAAAACAAAACAAAATTTGCATTTTTTATGAAACAAGATATATATATAACAAAAAAGAAAAAAAAATGAGGTATGGATAAAGATTAAATTGGGCGATAAGTGAAGTTATAATATATACATACTGTGACTGTGAGAGGAGAAGCGGCAGCCGCCTACACCAATCCCCTTTACTTGAATCTTCAGGAGTGGAGCAGCAGCTATGTGTATCTGCTATGCTATCCCCATTTCTGACGAATTGGAATTGAATTGGAATAAGGTCAGATAGTTAATCTTCACTCCGCCAACCACACCAACTAGCTGCTGCTTCAATCAATTCAATCCTCTCTTCCTCCTCTTACTTGCTTCTTTTACAGCGTAGCGTAGACTGTAGAGTGTAGACCGATGTCTCTTTCTTTCTGGATCAACACAAGTGGCCCTCCTTCACCCAATAAAGCAGACATTACTATTAATTATTCTTATTTTATTACTTTGAATTTCTTTTTTGGCAACATTTACTTAAAATAATCCATTAGACAGATTGAACCGATTTTGAATAATTATCAAACTGTAATTGTTAATTTTTTTTTTTTTTTTTAACAAACTCGTTAGCAAAATTTTTGTATTGGACAAATTACTATGATGTCAATTTTCGTATGTGGATAAATTATTATTGATGTCAAATTACTCACAATATTTGAGATGAGGGTCATTGTCTCTTTTATTAGAGTAGTATACTAATTGAAAATATGTGTTGATTAGTGGTTAGTGTTGGATCACGGGCGAAGCTCTGTTACGTCCTTGACGGAATGATTGGACTCCTAAGCTCCGCGTGGTCCTGCAAAAGGGGATGGCCTGGGTGGTGACCCAGAATCCCTCTCCGATGCTTAAATGAGTATGGTGATCAATGTAGTGGTAAGCACAGTCTAAGCTCGTATCAGAATGAATGCTTTTCTGGGGTAACTTTCTCCTTTATATAGGAGGAGAAGTCACCCAGAGTTACCTGAGGCCAAGCTTGGCCGTTATAGCCACGATTCCGTATATCTCGCCACGATTCCGTATATCTCGGGGGATTCCGTATATTTCGCCCCACGCTCCGCGTATCTTACCCATACTCCGTGTATCTCGGGCACGCCCTGCGTATCTCGGGGGAATTTATCTATTATCTTTAACCGTCTCCCACTACTTTTATCCAGTAGGCGGATTTATCGGTCTTGTCCTCTGATCACAAGTCTCGACTCCTGTCGGGGACTCCAGAGTTGTATTATTCTAGATCACCACCCAGGACCTTCAGTCTCTGCGGGACAGGTCCAGCCTCTACGGGGCTTTATTATCGGAGCCTTACTAAGGCATATCGGGGTCTGCTCGGAGGCTTCTTATCGGGAGCGTTTAGCTCTTATGTCGGGGTCGCTTAAGTCGGGACCCTTCGTACTGGGCCTCTGGGCCTTCCAGGCTTTCACGAGGCCTACTGGACCTACTCGCCGTCCATTGGCTGTTTAACGGGGCTAACGATTACATCGGAACCCATCATTTGCCCCCAAGACATGGGGGACTTTTAGTCCGTCATGTCTTCTGATCCCATGCCTGCCAACCTTATCATCGGAGGCCTTTGTCTTTATATCCTCCGATACCACCGTCTGAGGCCTTTTGCTCTTTGGCTTTTCCGATACCACCGTCGGAGCCTTTTACCTTAAGTATGGTTGTTGCATAACAGTCTCTTACTCATGATTGCTTTGGGCCCACCAGGCCCCATGAGCAGTTGCCAAATCCGAGGAGTCTCCTCGGCTACTGCAGCATTAAATGCCTGAGGATAGAGAAACGACGTTTGAACTAGCGTGACTGCTGTTTTCTGAAAAAGGCAACTGTGATGTCACACACGTCTCCTCCGTGCCTATAATCTCGTCGATTGAGATCGTGTCGTTTCCTCTTCAACGGTGCAGATCAAGCCTATCCAGCTGTCTCCTCTGTAGCGTCCCATATTTCAACGACTCTGATCAAGTCGTTTCATCTTCAACGATCAAGATTATATCCCTCCATTTGTCCTTTCGCCTATAAAAGAGAAGACCCTGGTCTTGTTCACTTCTTCTGCGTTCTTTCACTCTCAGTTCTCTTCGCATTCGAAGTTCTCTCCGAGCTCCTCCTGGTATTTCAAGTGATCAAGGCAGCTTCGACCTTTCCGATCTTCCTTCTCTTTACTTTCTCGACCACCGATCATGTCTGGTAAGGACTTATTTCCATGTTTTCGTGATTTACATACTCTTTACTCCTCTTTTCTCAATTCCTCTTGTTGCAATCGTTTTTAGACGAAGCTAGTTCTGAGGTTAGGGCTCCCTTCGCCTTTGAGTTCGCTGTCAATGAAATATCCGAGGCTTCATATGAGGTTGCCCTTAGGGAAGGGTGCATCACCTCGGATTGGGAGCCTCGCTTCCCTTATGGGTCCCAATCTGCTGGTAGGAGGAAGCACATTATCACGCCTCCTCGAGCGGGGGAGGCATTTGTCTCTACTGGACAAATAAGCGCGGGGATTCGGTTCCCCTTCTGCGGGAACATGGTGGAGATGTGTAATTTTTACAAAACACATCCTTGCACCTTCTCTCCACACGCCATCTGCGTGTGGAATGCTTTCCAACTTCTGTGTTATCGCCAGCAATGGACATAAAGCCTTTTGTTGTTCCGCACTTTTTACGGTATGAAGTGCAATAAATCCGGTGTCTGCTCCTTCTCTCCCCGACTCCCCAAGTGGACAAAGGAGCAACTCTCTCGTTTCGGCTGGGACAGCGAAACTTGGAAGTTTCACAAGGACCGGATCCTGATCCGCGACTCGGGTTCTGACAACAGTGGCTGGAAGAAGTATTACTTCTTCATCCAGCATAGCTCCGTCCCCTGGCCTCGATGGGAGGTTATGGCGGACCCTGCCCCCAAGCTTCAAGATTACTCCGAGGATGACCTCAACACCCTTCAGATGGTTCAACTCTACCGCTGGGGGGACAACTTCATACCTATGGATGCCAATAAACTTCAAGAGCGGCATCTGATTGCCATCGGAGTTCGACTCCTAGATTCCGTCTCCGCGGATTTAGTTGTCTGGGTAATATTTCTAATCATCTTATTTTTACTTTTGCAGCCAAGAAGGCTTCTCTGTTGACTCATCTCGTTATGAAGCAGGGCGAGACTGATGCTGTCCAGGGCGTTACCAGGCGGAAGCGCAAGCTGGTGAAGAAAGGGGCTTCCTCCTCCACTCCCTTAGCTGTCGCTCCTTCGACTGAGGAGCCAGTCGTGGCCAAGAAGGCCAGACGGGAGGAGATAGATCAGGCCTTTGGAGCCACCACCGTCGGGGAAGGTAAGCGTACTGTACAATTACAAAGAATTAATTCCAAGGAGTCTATTCCCGCCGACCGGAAGACGCGGGTCTAAGAGATTAAATTCATCTTTATTCGTCCCGCTACTGCAGGTCCTTTGGAGGCTTCCATTCCGATGGAGGTTGTTAATCTGGCGGGGACTGCGGCCCCACGAGAATTGCTGCTAGAGGATGTTCCGGCGGAAGCTCAATTCCGCCCAATAACTGACTTGGAGGCTTCTCCATCCGCTGAAGAGCCTGAAGAGGGAGGCCTGATTCCCCGTGGCAGGTCGAGGTCTAGGAGCGCACGGCCTGCGGCTAGGGATGTGTCTAAGAGTCCTCCCCCTGTTTTCCGTACTCCATCTCCCGAACCTCGTACAGAGGTAGTTCCTGCCACCCCCGGGGCCGAGCCCATCCCCCGTCTTCCGATGGACGAGGTGTACAAGATTTACACCTCTGACCAGGCAGCGCTTCCCTGGCGTCCGATTGAATCCCTTGCTGGGTTTTCAATCCGTCGGGATAATCTTGAGGCCGACTTGGCCCTTCACTTGTTATCAGGGTCGATTCCCCCCGCTCTGAGGAAGCCTCTTTATCTCTCACGGGAGGATATCGAAGAGGAGTTTCGTTCCATGGCTGTCCGCCGGATGGAGGTAATATCCTACCGCTTTATTCTCTTCTTGACTCCTATCTTCAATCTCTGAGTTTTATCTTTTTCTCCCCCGCCCTAGGAAACTGCGGATCGGCAGCGTTGCATCGCCATCGCCTTGGCTCTAAAGAGCGCCTTGGAGGAGGCAGAGGCCAGGGCGGACCCTGAAGCCTTAGCCAAGCTTCAGATGGAGCGCGACGAGGCGGTGGCAGACAAAAATAAAATGGCCAAGGAGAAGGCTCTCCTTGATGACAAGTCCACCAGCCTGCTCAAGAAGGTCCACGACCATGAGGCTGTCATGCGCCGGGAGCGACAGATGGCCCAGGTGGAACAGCAACGGAGCGAGACGGAGAAGAAACAGCTCGTCCATGAGAAAAACGTCTTCGCAGATCTCCTCGCGGAAGCCAAAGCCAAGCTTGAAGCGGGACGGGCGGAGTTCTCCGCCAAACTGGCTGAGGCAAAGGCTCAAGGTCTCGAGGAGGGCCGCGAGGAGGGTCGCCTTCAGGGCTATAAGGAGTATCGGGACTCTGAAGAATTCAAGTTGGCTGCTGTGGAGTTCTGCAAGTCCGAGGTGGAGGACACTTTATTCAACGCTGTCGAAGAACTCTACACAGCCTATGCGGATTCTATTGACTTCAAGAAGTCCGAGACCCTTGCCCCCTTCGCGGAGAAGTATTTCAGCCTCCCCGCGGAGAGTGAAGAGACTGCTGCTGTGGACCTGACTCCGTCAATTGCGGAGCCTTCCGCCCAAGCCCTTCCAGACCTTGCTCCCCCCGACGCTGCTGAGGATCCATCTTCCCCAAGGACCAAGTTTAGTGCTTACCTTTAGTCCTTGTTGTCCTTCTCCTTTGTCTCTTGTAACGAACTCCTTTGGCCTTCGAGCCTTTATATGAATGATTTTTTTTTTTTCATCTGTCTTGGTTCCGATACTCGTATGCACTTTATCTAAAGCGGCTTTAAATTCGTTACTCAGAACGTTCCGATGCGCCATACGTCCTTCTGACGTTTTACTCAAGACTTTTATCATTTAAGACTTCTTATCCAAAATCGGGACTTTACCACTTAAGGCTTCTCGTCCAATCGGGACTTCACCATTTAAGGCTTCTCGTCCAAAATCGGGACTTTACCACTTAAGGCTTCTCGTCCAATCGGGACTTCACCACTTAAGGCTTCTCGTCCAGAATTGGGACTTCACCACTTAAGGTTTCTCGTTCAAAATCGGAACTTCACCACTTAAGGTTTCTCGTTCATACCTTTTAAGGTCATTTTCATATCCCTTAAAGCTTCCATTGCGTCTCTACTGGACGGCTTAGTCGTACCCGTTAAGGCTTTTAGCCGCATCATATAGACGACTTACGCGGACCCATCAGGATCTTTTCATACCCGTTAAGGCTTTTGGCCGCATCATATAGACGACTTACGCGGACCCACCAGGGCCTTTTCATACCCGTTAAGGCTTTTGGCCGCATCATATAGACGACTTACGCGGACCCACCAGGGCCTTTTCATACCTAGGCTTTTGGTTGCATCATATAGATGACTTACGTGTACCCCGTAGGGCTTTTGTTCGTACCTGTTAAGGCTTTTGGCCGCGCCATATAGACGACTTATGCGTCCCCCGCGGGGCTTTCATCGTACCTCGGAAGGCTTTTGTTGCGTCACTCAGGACGTCTTATTAACAGTAAGAATAAATTCGAAAGCAATTTGATCGGAAGGCAACTTCTTTTATTCACTAATAATTCAAAGTAGGCTTACATCGGATTTTATTGATAGACAATTTGCGCCATTCGCGGCGGCTTCATATAAAACATGATACTTCTTCAAGTGTTCACCACTGAAGGAGTGCTTCAACGTCTTGCCTTCGAGATCCTCTAACTTGTATGCATTGGGCACTGGCATCCCCACGATCTTGTAGGGTCCTTCCCATTTTGGTGATAGCTTGTTGATCTGGTCCTGATGAACAAACTCATTCCTCCGCCAGACAAGTTCTCCCACGAAGAATTGTCGGGACCTGACACGCCGATTATAATACCGGGCTGTTGCCAAACGCATCCGGGCCTGGACTTCATCAGCCTTCCACCTCTTCTCCTCGAGTAGGTCTAAGTCCAGACGTCTCATTTCCTCATTTGATAGAGGCTCGTAGTATTTCGCGCGATGGGACGCCACCGCTATTTCCACGGGAGCAACTGCCTCCGTGCCATAAACCAGGCCAAACGGAGTTTCTCCTGTTGATTGCTTGGGTGTTGTTCTCACAGCCCATAGCACATTCTCGAGCTCATCCAGCCAATGGCCCTGCAAGGCATAGACTCTCTTCTTCAAGCCATCCATCACGATCTTGTTGGCTGACTCTACCTGGCCATTGGTCTGGGCGTGGCGGACTGAAGCGGTCCGATGCTCAATGTTTAATTCTTCCAAGTACTCCTTCAACTGGGCCCCATTGAACGGAGGGCCGTTGTCGCTGATCAGCACTCGCGGGACCCCGTACCGGGATATGATCTGAGTCTGAAGGAATTTGAGGATCTGCTGCCCCGTCGTTCTAGCCAATGCTTTGGCCTCTATCCACTTTGAGAAGTAGTCAATAGCCACGAGTAAGTACTTGCACTGACCTCTCGCTTGGGGAAGTGGTCCCACCAAGTCAATTCCCCATTGCGCAAAGGGCCATGCACTCCTGATGGGCATCAGGTCCGCGGCGGGAGCCACGATATTTGGAGCGTACCTCTGGCATGCATCACAGGATTGGACCATCGCGGTTGCTTCTTTGTTCATCGAGGGCCAGTAGTAACCTAAGTTCAATGCTTTCCTTACTAGTGATCGGGCTCTTTCATGGCAGGCCGCGATTCCTTCGTGTAGTTCCCTTAGGATTCGGTTCGTGTCGGGCTCCGCTACGCATTTTAAGAAAGGTTTTACGTACCCTTTTTTGTATAATTGGTTGTCCACCATCGCGTAGTTATCTGCAATCCGCCGCAACCTGACGGCTGCCACTTTATCATCGGGGAGTACTCCCGTAGTCAGGTACGTGACCATCGGGGTCATCCAAGTGGGCTTCTCCTCTTCTTCCGATCCTGTCCCAACAGCACAGACCTCCACCGGGTCGATGTTTGAGATAATCACCCTCTCTAGGAAATGCACCTTCCGATTCTCCTCGGGGGCCACTCCCAGAGCGAACTTGCTCAAGGCATCTGCTTCCGCGTTTTCTTCCCTCGGGATCGCCTCGATATCAAAACTTTTGAAGCTTCCCTTCAAAGTCTGCACCTCGTGCAAATATTTCTTCATCGTCGGGCTCTTAGCTTCATAGTTCCCCTGGACTTGATTTACAACCAAGCTAGCATCGCACTTCACTTTTAAATGATCGACCCCCGTACCCTTGGCAATCTTGAGGCCCGTGATGAGAGCCTCGTACTCCGCTTCGTTATTGGTGGCTTTGAATGTCAACGCCAGGGCATATCGTAAAGGCTCGCCTCCGCCGGGCGGTATCAATACGAATCCTGCCCCCGAGCCTTCTACACTCGATGAACCATCAGTGTACATCTCCCACGTATTCTCCTCATTTGGCTGTTCTGGCTGCTGTTCTGTTGTCGGGATTTCTTCCATGGCTGCCCCCTCTGCGGGACCCGTTACTTCCAGATCGGGTGCCGTAGACTCACCTATAAAATCTGCCAATGCCTGGCCTTTGATAGCGGTTCTCGGAGCGAAATGAATGCGGAATTCTGTCAGCTCGATGGCCCATTTTACCAATCTCCCCGACGCCTCCGGTCGGTTCAAAAAGTGTTTCAAGGGCTGATTAGTCAATACCGTGACTTCATGGGCATGGAAGTAAGGTCGCAGTTTTCGAGCGGCAATAATCAACGCGAAGAGATACTTCTCAATAGCGGGATAATTTATTTCAGACTTGGCAAATGCCTTGCTTACATAATAGATCGGGACTTGGTTGCCCTTGACAATCTTAATCAAAACAGAACTAACAGCCACATCAGAAACAGCCAAATAGAGATAGAGCGGCTCGCCTAGAACTGGTTTTGCCAACGGCGGAAGGGTGCGGAGGTGCTGTTTTAGTGCCTGGAACGCCTCCTCACACTTGTCGGTCCACTCGAACTTCTTGTTGGCCCTCAGCACATCAAAAAATGGCATAGCTCGATCGCTCGCCTTGGATAGAAAGCGATTCATCGCGGCCAACCGGCCATTCAGTACCTGGACCTCTCGATGATTCTTCGGGGACTGCATCTCCTCGATTGCTCGCAGCTTCTCGGGGTTCACCTCGATTCCTCTCTGGCTCACCATGAACCCTAGGAACTTCCCCGAATTCACCCCAAAAGCACATTTGTCGGGGTTCAGTCGGACCTGATGGAACTTCATCCGCTCAAATGCCGCCGCCAAATTCTGAACATGATCTCCTGCCTGCCGGGACTTCACCAGCATGTCGTCCACATATGCCTCCATGGTTTTCCCTAGCATGTCCCCGAACAACTTGTTCACCATTCGCTGGTAAGTTGCTCCGGCATTGATCAATTCGAAGGGCATCACATCATAATGGTAGACATCACTGTCGGCATAGAAGGCCGTATGGGGGGCATCCTCCTTCGCCATCTTAATCTGGTTGTACCCGGAGTACGCATCCATGAAGCTCAACAGCTCATGTCCCGATGTAGCATCCACCAGCTGGTCAATCCTCGGGAGCGGATAGCAGTCCTTCGGGCAGGCTTTGTTCAGGTCACGGAAATCGACGCACATCCGCCACTTTCCGTTACTCTTTCGCACCAACACTGGGTTAGCCACCCAAGTCTGGAATCGGAGCTCCTTGATGAATCCAGCATCGAGCAGTCTGCCCACCTCTTGCTGAATCGCGATCCTCTTGTCCGCGCCCATCGGACGCCTTCTCTGCGCGATAGGCTTGATTGCGGGGTCTATCTTCAACTCGTGCACTATCACGTCGGGACTGATTCCTGGCATATCACTTGGGGACCAGGCATACAGCTCCTTAAACTCCTTCAAGAGCTCGATCAACTCTCGTGCTCTTTCATCCGACAGGGCAGAGCCGATTTTCACCTTCCTCTGAGGCCCATCAATCTCCACTTCCTTCAAGTCCTCCATGGGGGCGGGACGCCCATACTCCTCTCGAGGATCGGTATCTGTCTGAAGGACAGTCATGGTTTCCCTCCTTCTTCGTCGAGTGGCATTAACATAGCATTTCCGTGACGCCACCTGGTCACCCTTAACCTCTCCGACTCCGTTATCAGTTGGGAACTTCATCTTCTGATGGACCGTCGAGGCGACTGCCATAAGAGGGTTGATAGTGGTCCTTCCGATGATCGCGTTATATGCCCCAGCAGATTCCACCACGACGAAATCCACGTTTCGCCTCTCCATCTTCCAGCCACTACCAAACTCTACTGGTAAGGTAATCATTCCCAGCGGGTAGGAAGTGGAGTCGGAGAATCCCACCATCGGGAAGTCCACCTGCGTCAGGTCCTTCTTCGTCTTTCCCATGGCTTCCAGAGCATCCATGAAAAGAATATCGGAGGAACTCCCTCCGTCTATCAGGATCCGCTTCATCTCGAATCCATCCACGTCCAGGGTCACAACCAGGGCGTCGTCGTGAGGGCTCTCCACGCCTACTAGATCCTCCGCTGAGAAAGAAATCACCATTTCCTCCTTCTGGGTCCACGACCGGGACCTTTTCCCTAACACCACCGCGGCAGATATGCGCGAAGCGTAATTCTCCCGGGAAGCAGAGGTATCACCTCCCGCCGCCATTCCTCCATGGATGACGTTGATAGTTCCGCGCCTCTCTCGGCGGGCTCCCGATCCTGAGGCTTCTTGCTCCACCTTCCTCTTCTTCGGGGATCTGTCACAGGATTTCGAACGGGAACGAGACCTACTTCTGGAACGAGATCGGCACCGTCCCTTCCCGACAAATTCCTTCAGCTTCCCCTTCTGGATCAGCTTTTCAATCTCTTTCTTCAGCTCCCGACAATTTTCGGTGTCGTGACCATTGGCTCGATGGTAACGACAGTAACGGTCCGGGCGGCCTCCCAGATATTCACCCTCTTTCCTCGGGGGGTATCGAACGAGGCCTTGTCGGTCCATCACAGCTAGCACAGAAGCCATCGAGCTGTTGATGGGGGTGGCCCGACCCTCTCGATTGTCTTTCCCCGGGGGACGTTTGTCTTCTCTCCGGTCGGGACGACCTCGGTTTCTACTCCCCTCCGATTTGTCGCTTCTCTTGCGATCATCCGACAGCTTGGATGACGCCTTTCCTCTCCCCGACTTCGGGGGGTCCAGCTCCCCAGCAGCGATTTTTGACTCCTGGACATCAATTTGCTGCTTCACCCTCGCTTGCAGGGCCTCCATGCTCCATATAGCCTTCGCGGCCACACTGTGCATTAGGTCAGAGCCGTATGGGGCACTTAGGTTCCTCAGGAAGGTCCGTATCATCTCTCCCTCCGAGATTTCTTCGTCGATTTCCGCGGCACTGGCAGTGAACCGTTGGTAATAGTATGCCAACGATTCGTCGGGCCTCTGCACCACCTGGGTTAAGGTTCTTACGCTCTTCAAGAGGCGTCTCCGAGCTTGATACTGCTTGATGAAGCGGTCGTGCATGTCGGCCCAGCACGTGATGCTTCCTGGTGGAAGGCTAAAGAACCAGGTCATGGCCCTCTCTCCTAGGGTTATCGGGAACAGCGAGCATATCAGATCTTCGTTTGAAGTCCTACCCATGCATGCCTGAACATGTCTTTGCACATGGCGGACTGGGTCTCCTTCCCCATCATATGCCTCGATCGTCGGGATACCTATCCCTGGCGGGGCGACGGTGTCGATCAACCGCGGTACGAAAGGATGGCTGGATCGATCCCTTAGTTCCGAAGTCATCTGCTTCTGGTCACCCATGTAGATGCTAACAATCTTCACCACCTGGTCAGCGGTGATGGGACCATTCAGGGGGATGGTCCTATTCTGCACTGGCCCAGGGCCGTCAACCACGAACTTCTCGGAGTGCATAGGCTCTTTGCCCTTGCTCCTGGGCGGAACCTCCTGCCCCTCCTGCCCTTCTGGGGCCACCCTTGGCGGGGGTGGCGGCAATTCCTCTTGCGGGGGCAACTCCTCCGCTCTCCTGGTAGCTTCTCTCTTGTCCAGCAAGGCCTCCATGGCAGCCAAGAACATCGGCATGGCCTCCGCTACTGCCTTGGCCAACTCCGAGTTCGAAGACGACCCTTCTTCCCTTCGCGGGGCATCTCCAGCTCCAGGGCCCACCGGGTTTGGTGGAGCGTCATCCTCCCCCCTACGAGGGACCTCTTGCCTGTCCCTTCCAGCGTCTCGGACTGAGACCTCATCACCATGTCCCCCTGTCTGAGAAAGGGCAGGGTTCTCACCTTGTTCAGCAGCACGTTTCGGCAACGGGGAATTCACAGTTCCTGTAGGACGAGAACTGCCGGCCGGGACCTGCTTCTTCTTGCCACCACTGGCCATTGATCTGGTAGAGACTATCTTGACTTTTCGTCAGATTCCCACAGACGGCGCCAATGTTGGATCACGGGCGAAGCTCTGTTACGTCCTTGACGGAATGATTGGACTCCTAAGCTCCGCGTGGTCCTGCAAAAGGGGATGGCCTGGGTGGTGACCCAGAATCCCTCTCCGATGCTTAAATGAGTATGGTGATCAATGTAGTGGTAAGCACAGTCTAAGCTCGTATCAGAATGAATGCTTTTCTGGGGTAACTTCCTCCTTTATATAGGAGGAGAAGTCACCCAGAGTTACCTGAGGCCAAGCTTGGCCGTTATAGCCACGATTCCGTATATCTCGCCACGATTCCGTATATCTCGGGGGATTCCGTATATTTCGCCCCACGCTCCGCGTATCTTACCCATACTCCGTGTATCTCGGGCACGCCCTGCGTATCTCGGGGGAATTTATCTATTATCTTTAACCGTCTCCCACTACTTTTATCCAGTAGGCGGATTTATCGGTCTTGTCCTCTGATCACAAGTCTCGACTCCTGTCGGGGACTCCAGAGTTGTATTATTCTAGATCACCACCCAGGACCTTCAGTCTCTGCGGGACAGGTCCAGCCTCTACGGGGCTTTATTATCGGAGCCTTACTAAGGCATATCGGGGCCTGCTCGGAGGCTTCTTATCGGGAGCGTTTAGCTCTTATGTCGGGGTCGCTTAAGTCGGGACCCTTCGTACTGGGCCTCTGGGCCTTCCAGGCTTTCACGAGGCCCACTGGACCTACTCGCCGTCCATTGGCTGTTTAACGGGGCTAACGATTACATCGGAACCCATCAGTTAGGACACTCCATATATTTAAGGGTTAATAGGTCTTTTTGTATCATGTGTTTGCTCACTTTTGAGTTTTGGTACCACATGTTTAGTTTGTTGGAAAATATAGCACGTAAAAGGGGAATTCTAAAGGAGAATTTTCTGGATCAAATGAACGAATATTTTTAAACCGAGTTCCGTGCAGATCACGGTCTCCTTAAGACAATTTCGCCCCATCACCGACTCGTCGGTTGTGCTAGAGGATGTTAATGGGCGATTGTCTCCCAGGATAAAACGACATTCTAGTGGCAGACTAGCACGAATCCCCACCAGTCGAACAGAACCTTGCCTGAACTCCACCAGAACAGGACTTGCGGTCGAAACGACCTATAAACCTATCGTCATCGTAAGATGAAGGATTCGAATCGAATTCGTATTGAAAATAGAGAATAGAAACTCTCTATTTATAGGGAAGTGGAAGTCGTGTATTAATAGCACGATAACGTCCCTATTAATGAAGCCGTTACAGATCATTAATTCGTCAAATTCAACGAATCTGGACGAAGACGGGACAACTCTGGCCGGGTGTACCAAGAAAAACAATTTCTCATTCACCCGATCAGAAAAATAATAATGCCAATAACACGTTTTTCCAACAATCCCCCACATGAATGGAAATTGGAAGAGTACCTAGACAAACTTCTAGACTCAAGAATAGTCAAAGGTCAGTACTTGCAAAGAATAGGTAGGGGTAACCCCTCTGAACATACCCCTTGTGAGATCATGCATTCTTTACTGACAGGTCGGTAGACGCGGTGTCCTTGAACCGACTGTCGTTGGTGTAAATGACGACATAACCCACACAAGTACCTTCCTGGTCTTGGTTATATTCTCGCCCTGTGATCCGATTAGGCCATGGATCACGCGCTTGGTTCTGCAAGCGTTTCTAAGAATTGCGCCATCAACAATTCATTTCGCAGCCCCACTTCTCACTCGCATAGGTGATTCTAAATCTCACGAGCATCATCACGACTTTGAGTTCTCCTTACGAAACATTAAAAGCTTTGCTTAATATGTGATATCAATTAAGTAAACTGCATTATAATGCTCGGTTTAACCGATACTTGAGGATCATCAAATGTAAAAGCTTAACCTCATCTCCATCATTGTTTCTCATCAAAGGAATGAACCCGAGGGTAAAGACCCCCACAGTGATTACATCCACTCTTGTGATTAGGTTGTCCCATTTAACCAAGTTCTTGGGATCTCCAGTCATCATGGTTGGGTTTTCCTTCTCAAGAGTGTTTACTCCATGGGCATAGTCACATTCCCTTCGATGATTTATCAACTCGCTCTCTTAAATATTAAAGGTTAGCGGATCCGCATTTATTCATAATACGTCATCATTAGACTTTACACAGTCATTGATGAAATTCATTTGAGAGCAGTTGTTAAGCTGTGTATTATCCCGTTTGACTACGGAAATTTATACTTACACACTTTTATGAGGTACTCTCAAATTCAATTGTAAATGTGAAGGTTTTCCACCTTGTACAAATTTATGGAGAGATTTCTAATGTTATTCGGGGTACCTTAATAAATGAATCTTCTATTTAAAGCTACCCCCCACATTGACCGTGGCTCCAAAACAAAAATGGTCTCAACCACATTATTTTAATCTCTTCCAGAAAATTTTAACGTGTTAATACACGAATTGAGTATGAAGTTATTACAAACTCAATCACCACAACATAGATCCTCAGATCATTATTTTATTAAACATAGGTCCTCAGACCTTCATTTATCATTATTGTTCATTAAATCGTCAGAGTCCTCAGACCGTCATCTCATCAAATATTAGTCCTCAGACTATCATTTCCTCAATATTAGTCCTCAGATCCATTTCATCAATGTTGGTCCTAAGACCCATGATCATAAGACCGTCATGTGAACAATACTGGTCATTGGACAGTCATGGTCCTCAGACCGTCATGGTCATCAAACCGGCATGGTCATCAAACCGGGATGGTCATCAGATTGGCATGTCCTCAGACCATCATGTAATCAACATTGATCCTCATTGCACGTCATAGTCATTTCGAATGAATTTCTCCATCATCGTCCTCCATTCGGTTATAGTGGTTTAGCTCCAATGTTCGTCATCCAAACACCACCTTGTAATGCCGCTCGTATGGACGTCGTTATACATGCAAAACACAAAACGCAAAACACGTTATCTATTAGTTTCAAATAACTAATAATTTAGGACTTGTATTCACTTGATTTTTTTAACAAGGACCAAAACGTCATCAAATAAAATCTGAACTTTAACTCTAAGATGATTTCTCCAAATGCCATGTAGCCCAATCAGATGTACTGATGTCTCGGATCAGGTCCTCCAAAGTCCAAACAAATGGAGCAGGGCGATAATATAACTTAAATTGCCAAAAATAGCAGAGAGAGTAATTGAACCGGGACGGAACACTTCATCGACCTCCTCATGCTTAGACGGACCTGTGATCCACTAAGCTGCTTTCAGTTACTGGTTAATAAGTGAAAACATATTTACTAATTATTAGTTAATCACTTAAATGCCATAAATAAATGCAGCCGAAAAATCTGGTCAGTGGGCTGGAGCTGGATCGATCCCGCGACCTTTGGAATCTCATCCTAGTGACCCTGAGTCCAACTCCAACCACATGTTCGGGTTAAATTAGACCGAACCGAAAACCCCATCTTCTTAAGACGAATGTAGAGGACTGAAATGACCCTCCAGTGGAATTTATCTCATCAAGTGATACTGTCGTTGCAGATTCTTCTTCTTCTCCATCAAAAACCGAGCATCAGCTTCGCGGTTGGCCTGTCCATCATCACCTGCCTAAGGAATTTCGCCCCCTCACTGACTCGTCGGTTGTGTTAGAGGATGTTAATGGGAGATTGTCTCCCAGGATAAAACGGCATTCCAGTGGCAAGCTAGCACGAAGCCCCACCAGTCGAACATAACATTGCCCGAACTCCACCAGAACAGGACTTGC
The DNA here is from genome assembly GCA_036873135.1 of Clarkia xantiana subsp. parviflora. NCBI lineage: Eukaryota > Viridiplantae > Streptophyta > Magnoliopsida > Myrtales > Onagraceae > Clarkia > Clarkia xantiana. The sequence goes on from JAPTYO010000012.1 coordinate 21,120,801, forward strand.
GGTCGAAACGACCTATAAACCTATCGTCATCATAAGAGGAAGGATTCGTATTGAAAATAGAGAATAGAAACTCTCTATTTATAGTGAAGTGGAAGTCGTGTATTAATGGCACGATAATAAATTACAATTAAACGTTCCTATTAATGAAGCCGTTACAGATCATTAATTCTCAAATTCAACGAATCTGGACGAAGACGGGACATCTCTGGCCGGGTGTACTAAGAACAACAATTTCTTATTCACCCAATCAAAAAAATTATAATGCCAATAACACGTTTTTCCAACATAGTTTTGCCTATTTTACGTTTGCTAATCGTGTATACTTTTGCTCTGACTGTTAGTTGACCATCGGTTTGACAGTTAAATAGTCACATGACTAGCCTAGCCCCAAATTTTTATTTTGTTCAGTTTAGTTCTCAAATTTATTGTCCTAACATTTTATTTTTTGCAACTTACTTAAACATTTTCAACCGCGCCCTAGAACTAAATTGACCTAGTCATGGTCCGACCCATGTGTAAACACCTAATTTTGGTACGCGCGACAGTATATAACACGTTAAAAATGTTATATGTAACACATTTAAAAAAGGAAGTAAATATGGAAGATCATGGGGTTGCTAAAATTAGGCTTAGTTTAAATTATGATAGTATAGATGCATTTAATGTTGTGTAATATTCAGAAAAATATATGATATATATTTATGGAAATTTGCAATAAATATATATTCATAATTTTCGAAATTAATCAATGTATATTAGGAAAAAAATGATATTTTCCTAATTTTAGGTGCAAATCTAGCTATAAAAGGGTCCCTAGTCAATGTAAAAACATACAGAAATTAAAACCAGAATAAAATAATAATAATTTTCGGAAACTGTGCAACTTTTTTTTCATGCGCCATCTCTTCCCGCAGTCACCACCGGAGTTGCCTGAACTGGAGATCTCGCTGCCGGCCAGCCTTGCCCGTCCGCCTCAAGAGTCCTGGTGAAGGCCGTTCTCTGTCGCCCACGTCGCTCGCCGGTGCTCTTGCCACTCGCCACTATCGGACGCAATCCGCCTTGCTCGCGCCGTCTTCAGATCTCTCTCCCCCTGACTGCAGCCGCCGGAGATTGGCCTGCCCTCTGCCCGTAGTCTGCTGCCTGACCGGAGGTTCGCCACGACCTTCGTACCACCGCGCCGACTGCTTCTGTTGCTGGAGCCGGAGCTCGTCCCACCGCTGTCCTCTTATTCCTGCAGGTATCCACGTTCCCGCTGCTGCGTTATTTTTTTTTTATTTTTTTAATATTACTATTATTATTATTTGATAGTTATTTTATTTTCTGTTTATTTATTATTATTATTATTATTATTATTATTATTATTATTATTATTATTATTATTATTATTATATCATGTTAGCTAGATAATTAAATGTAAATTTAATTAGATATCATATTTTTGTGTATATGTGTATGACATGTAATTAGATAGTTAAAGTTGTAATATCTCGATTAGGAGTTTTTAGATGTTTAATAGTTTTTTTAGGTTTAAATTTGTCATTAATAATAGGTTCGCACAAATATTAATTTAATTTTTGATAACGTTAGAATAATTTGAGTAACGCATGTTAGAATGTTAAAATTGGCAAATAGGTTAATTAAGTATCGAAATAGCGTAATTAAAAAATGTTTTTTTTTTTTTTAAAAAAATTCGTAACAGAACCCCCGAACTCAAATTTTGGATCGTAGACAGATTTTATACTTAGGCGTTTAATTCGTTTAAGTAATTTAGGATTCTATTTAGCCTAATAATTAACTAGTGGCGACTCTTTTCAAAATTCACGTTTTCGAAACGTAATTCGTCATAGGTCAGATTTTAGGTCTGACAATTTGGCGACTCTGCTGGGGAAGTAATCAAGGGTTCGGGCTTGTTATGTTTGCTTATTTTCCATGTTTTAATTTAAACATATTTTTCGTCGTTATTCTAACTATATATTTTTTTTCATAGGTACGAAGCTCTTGTTTTTATTTTTGTTTTCACTAACAAGTTTTTTTTATGGTGTTGTTTAAAACCACACACACTCACTTTAAGCATAATTTCCAAACGCCTTAATCCCAGGGCAACTAGGAACCCCGAAGAGATAGTAAGGGTACGACCGCGCGGCCGAGCCACCGAAATGACTCAGAACAACTCCACCGCTCGTGTAGGTCCCGTGATCCTTATGATGGAGTGAGGAAACCACCGTGTCGGAAGCCTATCAGTGGAACTCACCTATTAGAACAAAGCAAAAACACACACCTGAAGCTTCGATCATGCCGATATGCGTATTTACGTGTGTTCTTTTTCAAATTGTTCTCAACACCTAGAATTTTTCGTGTATAGGACATGGGTCTCGATGTAATCTTTATTTTTCGTACCATATGTAATTGTACAACGCATATTAATGGAAATTTACATTTCAAGCATGCATCATAATTTCCCAAAAAATGTGTCATTCAAATTATCGTTTCTAAAACGCTTTACACAACATTTTCGGTAAGAATGAGAAAACTGCACAATTGCCTTTGTATCACGGCTCTTCCATTTTTCAAGGCTGGCGTTGACCAGGTTCGGACCAGCATGATGGACGCAGAGCGAAACAATTAAAGAAATACCGCGTAGAGTGGAGTGCTGCAATCGTTCAAAATAGAAACGTCAGAGTTAAGTGCTCGCTCCAAAATCCGAACAAGTAGTAAAAATCGGATCCATTTTGAAAAACCTTGTTGCATTACCTTTGCTCGGATTATGGGGCAAGTACTCGACGCTCATTGACCGAGTTGTGAAAAGTGTCTTAGAAATATATTTTACAAAACATTTTTTTTTCAAAAGATGATGAGATGAATCACACATTACTTTCAGAACAATCATGCATGATACTTTGTGTTCCATATTCTGAATATCGCATTTTTCACCGTAGGTATTACTGGCAATCACGAGACTAACCACTAATATGGAGGACGCTAAGAAGATCCAGCAACATGAAGAACGGATGGCCGAGATTGAGGCAGCTAATGCCAAAATGCATCTGGATATGGCTACCATGTCATCCAACATGGAGCGCATCATGGCACTCCTTGAAGCTCAGTCAGCTCACCATGATCCGAACCCGGCCTTGCTGACAGAAATCACGAGTCCAACCTTGTCAAAAACACCAGTAGTGAATACATGACCCGCGATACCGGCTGCCACCGTGCCTCCCAACGCCATGGTGGAATCTCCTCCTGACCAACCCCCTATTTTGGTCATTCCTGATCAATCCGCATCAGATCCGTATGTCCTTCCAAATCCGACAGCAATGTATGAGGGTGTAATTGACACAAATGCAGTTACATCATCACCTGTCGTCGAATCTGAACATGATCGCCGCCTGAAGAAAATGGAGGAAAAGATGAAGGCTTTGTCCGGATTTGAGCAGTAAGAGAGCATTGGTTACTTCGACCTATGACTTTTCCCTGACATGTTAAGACTAGAGAAGTTCAAAGTCCCTGACTTTGAGAAGTATGATGGCACCGGTAATCCCATAGTCCACCTACGGATTTATCTTGCAAAGATGGCCCCTTATCAGCAGAATGAGAAGTTCCTTATCCAGACATTCCTGGAAAGTTTGAAAGGAGCGGTTTTGGTTTGGTTCGTTAGCTTGAAGGCCGACGATATTTCAACATGGAAGGAAATGGCTAATGCTTTCATTCGCCAATATAAGTTCAATCTGGACAATGCTCCAACCCACATGGACCTCCAAAGCATGGAGATGAAGGGAGGACAATCATTTAGGAACTATATGCAAACCTGGAGAGAGAAAGCTGCTGGAGTCCGACCACCGCTGGAAGATGCAGAAGCAGTATCTATGTTCATCGAAACTCTTAAAGGGGCGTATTACTCTCACCTGTTAGGGCATGTTGCAGCTAACTTTGCTGATTTTGTGAAATCTGGTGAAATGATAGAGCATGGAATCCGGCTAGGAAATATTGAAGACCCTGGAAAGAAATGAGGTTTTAAGAAATCATCACCGGATGATACAACGGTGAGCGCGATCTACCCACCCAAACGCCCACAACTCGTGGCTCCTACAACTCATCAAGCAATACCTGGATTCCAAGGTCCATAACCCTCCCTCATGACGGGATCCGACAACCAGTCCACAAAAAACCCGCGGGAGTTCAGGGAGTTCACACCATTACCAATTTTAGCGACGGAATTGTACCGCAATCTACTCGCTCGGAATCTCCTCGAGCCTGAAATTCTGAAGTCGAAGACACCCGGAAATGAACCGATCTCGAAGTGTGAGTTTCATATGGAAGCACCAGGACATTCAACAGAGAACTGCTCACGTCTGAAGCACAGGATCCAGGACCTTATTGACAACAAGATGTTGATACTCGATCCAGTTTCGTCAAGTGAAGGAAACATTGATATGGTTTAAATTTAATTTGATGTACTCCTTGCGCGGCAAGATCACGGGCCCCGCATAGGAAATAGGGATAATGTCATGATCTAAACAATATAAATAAATCTCTATATCTGAGTTTGTTTCATTCATTAATACTGATTTCGTTTTCTTTCTTAGAAATAATGCAAGCCAATTGAAAATTCAGTTGATGTTCCTAACGAAACACCTGAACGATAAAGTCATTAACAAGGAAGTCCATCAAGGCGGCCGATGAAGGATTCAAATCACCTAGTGATCAAGTAATGAAATCCATTTCTTGTTCCGACAAATTAGACAACGCATTTCACCATAAGGCGTGACCCTGAAATTTCCAACCATTGGACCCGCCGCTTCGAAAGATCTCCATACGTGGAAAACATACGCCTTCCCAAGCATGGTCATTCATCCGTCATGTGGTAAGCTCATCTCGGTGGGTTCTATCTGTGGGGCATCTCTTGTTGAGATCAACCATCGACAAAATGGAAAAAAAAAAAAACAATGAGCGCACATCAGATGTGTAGTCAAGCAAAGAAGACATTATTGTTAAGAGGTCAATCCGAGGCGTCAACACAATCAACATATACTGACTCGGTCAGCCAAGTTCTTCTCTAAAAGAAGTACTGAGTAGTTGAAGTTTTCAATATGCCACCAGGGGCATGTAAATAATTGTTTTGTAAATTTTCATTTCAATTGGAAAAAGAAGAGAAATAAATAAATTCCCACTAGGTTAAAAACCTGTAAAGGCAACCTAAGCAAAATTTAGGGAGAGGGACATGATTGAAAACCCGCAAGGGGCAGTCATGGCAAAAGGTGAGCTAAAAAAAACTCATTTTTCTTTAGGGTCACAGCCGCCCTTTAATTGGCTACAGAAAAATAAAGGGGGCGACAGTCGTCCCTAAAACGACAACAAAGAAAGGGTCACAGTCACCCTTCAAATGGCTACACAAAAGGAGTGATTCTGCTAACCAGTGAGGGCGGGAGAATAAAAAGAAAGGGCCACAGCCACCCTTCAAATGGCTACCGATAAAGAGCACTTCCGGAACATCGATGGCGGGTATTAAGTGAAAGTGCCACAACCACCCTCAAAATGGTTACATACTAACAGTGTTTCCCGGATCAGAGACGAGGAATAAAGGGCCACAGCCACCCTCCAAATGGCTACAATCAAAAGAGCTCCCGCAACATTGAAGACGATGAGAAAAGGGTCACAACCACCCTCCAAACGGCTGCAAATACTCCCACATCGAGGCGGAAAATAAAGAACGGGTCATAGCCACCCAACAATTGGCTACCACAAAAAAGAGTGCTTCCACTGGGTTGAAAACCCGAAAGGGAGGCCTAGGCAAAATCATGAAATGAGAGGCATGGTTGCAAATTCAGAAATTACAATCATGGCAAATGAGAGAAAATAAAAAAACCGAGGGGCATGGTCGAATCTCTCAATCGACCGTGGAAAAATGAGAGAATAAGAGAGAAATTCTCAAAAAAAAAAAAAAAAAAAGATCCCGCTAAGTTGTCTCACCCTGCGCAATTTAGAAAAAAATTAGGGACAAACATTCATGCGACTCAGCGTCTTCCAAGTCAACTTCACGGCAAGCGGGACGGTTACAATCTGCTCTCGCAAGTCACTATTCAAAGATGAGTAGGAATGTTACAGTCTGTTCCTACAAGTCATAACCGACAATCAGGACCTGAAGTTTTCCAGCTTTCTGAGAGTCACAACCCGACGAACGGAGCCTTTGATGTTCAGCCTTCGTGAGTCACAACCGACAATCTGGACCTGAAGTTTTCCAGCTTTTTGAGAGTCACAACCCGACGAACGGAGCCTTTGATGTTCAGCCTTCGTGAGTCACAACCGACAATCAGGACCTGAATTTTTCCAGCTTTCTGAGAGTCACAACGATGAACGAAGCCTTTGTTGTTCAGCCTTCGCGAGTAACAACCGGCAATCGGGATCTGTAGTTTTCCAGCCTTCCGAGATTCACAACCAGATGAACAGAGTCTTTGATGTTCAGCCTCCGCAAGTCACAATCGGCAATCAAGATCTGTAGTTTTCCAGCTTTCTGAGAGTCACAACCAGATGAACAGAGTCTTTGATGTTCAGCCTCCGCAAGTCACAACCGGCAATCGGGATCTGTAGTTTTCCAGCTTTCCGAGAGTCACAACCGATGATCAGGATCTGTAGTTTTCCAGCTTTATAGGAGTCACCCCCGACGAACGAAGCCTTAGTATTCAGCCTTCGCAAGTCACGCCACTAGAGGCTTTTCCTTATCGCTCGCCACTGGTGGCATCGTCGATCAAGGTTTTACTTTACTGCACGCCACTGGAGGCTTTACTTTTACGCACCGCCAACGGAAGCACCATCAACAGGGGCACCGCCGACAGAGGCTTTACTTTTCCGCACCGCCACTGGAGGCTCTTATTTTCCGCACCGCCACTGGAGGCTCTACATTCCGCACTACCAATAAGGTTTTCTTTAGTGATGTCCGTCAATAAAGCCAAAGGCCACCTTGGAGACTTGAAGACCCGGAAGAACATATACTTCCTAGCCAAAATTAGTGTTTACTCGTCTTTGGGCAAACTCACTCGAATGCATTCTACGGGAGTTCGAGGAGCAAGCTGTAAACACCTAATTTTGATACGCGCGACACGTATATAACACGTTAAAAATATTATGTGTAACGCGTTTAAAAAAGAAAGTATTTAAATATGGAAGGTTATGGGGTTGCTAAAATTAGGCTTAGTTTAAATTAGGATAGTATAGATGCATTTAATGTTGTGTAATATTCAGAAAAATATATGATATATATTTATGGCAATTTGCAATAAATATATATTCATAATTTTCGGAATTAAATTAATCAATGTTTATTAGGGAAAATATTGTTTTCCTAATTTTAGGTGCAAATCTAGCTATAAATGGGTCCATAGTCAATATAAAAACAGACAAAAATTAAAACTAGAATAAAATAATAATAATTTTCGGAAACTGCACAACTTTTTTTTGTCCTGCGCCATCTCTTTCCCGTAGTCACCACTGGAGGTGCCTGAACTGGAGATCTCGCCGCCGGCCAGCCTTGCCCATCCGCCTCAAGAGTCCCGGTGAAGGTCGTTCTCTGTCGCGCGCGTCGCTCGCCGGTGCTCGTGCCACTCGCCACTGTCGGACGCAGTCCGCCTTGCTCGCGCCGTCTTTAGATCTCTCTCCCCTTGACTGCAGCCGCCGGAGATTGGCCTGCCCTCTGCCCGTAGTCCGCTGCATGATCAGAGGTTCGCCACGACCTTCGTACCACCGCGTCGAATGCTTCTGTTGCCGGAGCTCGTCCCACTGCCGTCCTCTTCTTCCTGCAGGTATCCCTTCCCGCTGTTGCGTTAGTTTTTTTTTTTTTAATATTATTATTATTTGATAATTAGTTTATTTTATTTTCTATTTATTATTACTATTATATTATGTTAGCTAGATAATTAAATGTAAATTTAATTAGATATCATATTTTTGTGTATATGTGTATGACATGTAAAGTGAGTTGTTTTGCTAACTAAGCACATTTTAATTGATAAATACAAAAATAGGCACGCGAATTTAAAATTGTCAAGTTTAAGCAAACTCTTGAATGAGATTCGAGGGTTTGACCAAAAGCTTTGGTCAAACCCTTGAATGAGATTCGAGGGTTTGACTAAAAGCTTTGGTCAAACCCTCGAATCCCATTCAAGGTTTGACCAAATCTTTTGGTCAAACCCTTGACTGGATGTTTAGTATTTGACCTCGACTTTGACCTAAATTTAAAATTTAAAAAATTAAATGTCAGCATTAATAACATTAAAAAAATTATTTAATATTTAAATTGATCATAATATTTAAAATACAAACCATAAAATATTGTTCATTCATCTGCTAAATGAACGTTTTTGGGGGCGACAGCGGGCAATAAGGCCCAAAGGCTGGTGAAAGATCGGATGGCGAGGCGGAATGAGGGTGTGGAGGGAGGAAGCTTTCTAGAGGGAGGTGATGGGGAGAAGCTTCTGGTGTGATGGCGGTGGTTATCTTCACTAGAGAGAAAAATCTATAGAGGAGGCCATGGGACTGTGAACTTGAAGTGTGGAGACGCACTAGAGTTAGTTTGGGCTTTGTAAGTCTTCTTCTCTTTTCTTGTTTTTTGGGCTTTGTATATCTTTATTTTTTTTGGGAGAGGCTTTGTCACTGACTCATGTATTCCACTCGTGTTCTTAAGTTTTTATGCCAGACCGGTCTGACCGGGTTCGAACCGGGTCTGACCGGCTGAACCGTGAATCGGTGCCCTTACCGGTCTGAGGCCCGGTCCGGTTCTGATAACACTGGTACCAAAAGACCTATAAACCCTATATAGTTATCTATGAAACTGTCACAGTTTGAAACGACCTTTTTATAATATATTTTATTAATTAATTGCTGGTTTAATAACTTTCGGTCTGGTTCGATTAATTCCGGTTTAACAACGTTAGAATGTTCCGTTAAATTTATTTGGATGTACCGTAACCCAACAACATAGTAGATGGACGAACCTTGACAACCTTCACATAAAATCGGGACTTCATTTGTTCGTCTTTACCTTTTTCAAGTTTCGTTGGTGTACAATCAATTCCACTTGAGGTTCGTCTGATCCTCATATATCCACTCTTACGTTCGGTTCTCTATCTAGTGTAGTGATTTGTGCTAGGGTTCATCTTGTTTAAGTGGTTGAATCAGTTTCTTTCGTACTTAGGTTACTGCTGCAATAGATTTGCAATCAAGTTTGTCAAGGTCCATCGGTCTTGCGGTCGCGACCAACTCCAATCCACTCGAGGTTCAACTGCTTCTCTTATTCCAACTACGTTATCACGTTTCAGATCGGTATCTAGTGTAGCGATTTGTGTATTCCAAATCCTCTCTTACGTTCGGATCTGTATCTAGTGTAGTCATTTGTGCTAGGTTTCATCTTGTTTAAGTGGTTGAATCGGTTTCTTTCGTACTTAGGTTACTGCTGCAGTAGATCTGTAATCAAGTTTGTCAAGGTCCATTGGTCTTACACCTCCAATCCACTTGAGGTTCGCCCGCTTCTCTTATTCCAACTACGTTGTCACGTTTCAGATCGGTATCTAGTGTATCGATTTGTGTTAGGGTTCAACTTGTCTAATTGATGGATTTGTTTCTTTGTTAATTAGAATACTGTTGCAGTATCCATATAATCAATTTGTTGTTTGTCAATCGATATTGGATTTTTATGATGTCTGGGTATCCCTTGTCAACTGCACACATGTCATCAGTGGATAAACGAGTGACAGTGGATAAACGAGTTTTGAGTTGTTGCATCCAACATGTTTGACGAAATTCCGCAGTGAGACATGTGTGCTCTTGTGCTTTGCAATAGTCATGTAATTAATAATTAGTAAGTTGCACTAGTTTACAATTATGTATTTGAATATTATTTGCAGGAATATGACTGAACAGACGAACATTTGAAACCAACAACATATGGGGTTGTAAGGTTTGTGTTGTTATTTTGGTGTCATGTCTCTATTTAATGGGTTTGCAGAATTACAATACGATAGCTTGATGTTTTCTCATTTTCGTAGGATTGGTTTGACAAGGAGGTATGTAGAGGAATTTGAGTTGCGAAGCTTATCATGATTTTGGACTGGTATAGCTTCTTGGGAAAAGTATGTACAACATGCAACCTGTTTGAAAAATATGGTTTTATGGACCAATATGTTTTAAAATGTACAATACGTTTGAAAATGATGGTTTTATTGACCAATATGTTTTAAAATGTACGACATGTTTTCAAATAATGGTAAAATGACTATAGACGCAAATCGGAACGTATAGTAAACGTCAAGTTGAAACGTCTATTAATTCTACATGTCCGGTCTGGAAAAAATCGTCTAACAGCGGTCGAACCGATTTAAGTGATGTGACAAGATGTGACAATGACCAAATAAACCGTTTTCAGTGATACTTTTCGGGATGGACAAGTTTACCCTTAAATAAAGGATTCTGATTGGTCAGAGTTAGGCCGTTTCAAACTGAGACAGTTTCATAGATAAGTATTTAATATAGTAGTAGTGTACAAATATATTATGCGACACAAACTGATGTATAAAACACTATATTCTCTCTGTTAATAACTATATATTATTACAATTTTTTTTAGAAGAGAAGAGAAGAGAAGAGAAGCTATATGCTACGTTGCTTAAGCTCCTCAATTCGATAGATAGGGAGGTGTGTCAGTGTGTTCATGGCTAGGTTCCTGATGTCTTCTCTGCTTGATTCATTCGATATCTTCCGCAGCTCTTTCACTCCTCCACTCCATATTATATCTCTAGCATTCTCTTCTGCAACGTTAATTAATACAATAATTTTAATTTTGCCTACCCTGGCCAAACCAAAATTAATTTTGCTTACTTTTAAACATGATAAAAGTAAAGCATAACCCAAAGATGATTTACCATTTTGGGCTAAGTGGCACAGAGCAAGCTCAATATAGCGTCGGATTGAAGTTGTAGTAGTAGCACTATTGCTGTTGGAGTTGCTAATCAACCATAAAAGCACACCATCTTCTATTAGAAGCGACCCACCTTTTCTTTGCCCTGCAGCATTAACTAATTTGTCTAAGGATTTAGATAAAATACAACATTGGAAAATTATGTAAAATATACCATATCTTTGTAAAAATATTGTTTTTGGTACAATATATATTTAAAAAAAAAACTATGGTAATTGAGTTAGTTACCAACTTGCTAGCTTGCATTTGAACACTCGGAGAAATTGCCATGCGATGTTTTTTTGAACAATTTACTAGCTTAAATTTCACTTTGTGTAAAAATTGATAGCTCAAGTTTTTTCTCAACCGCTAGCTTACGTGTCGTTTTGTGGACAATTTGCTAGCTCAGGTTTCTCTTGTGCATTGTTAGCTAACAAAATGTCCACAACGGGAAATCTAAGCTAGAATATTGTCACAAAGCGAAACCTGAGATAATGATAAAAAAAAAACTTCAGCTAACAATTTGTTCGATTGTTCAAATATGAGCTAGCAATTTGGTAATGAACACTTGGTACTTTCGTCAACCTCCCTTCAAAATTGTCATTAAATACACTTTAAGTTTATAAAATTGTACAGAAGTAAGTAGTCATTACTATAGTTTTGGTTTAAAAAAGATATGAACCTTGGAGAAAGGCTCGTGATTCGCATTTAGCAAAATTAGAGATTCCTCTTGCCATCTGTACAATGACATCAACATTTCCGGACGTAGCCATTTCCAACAGAGCCTTAATGCATCCACCTTGTTTTAGCATCAGATGCAGTTTTTCTGCCAATCATCACCAAAACTCTGTTTTGATAAAAAAAATCATTGTTTTTTTTATAGTTAACAGCATGGATAAAACAAGGGAAGAGAGAGAGAGAGAGAGAGAGAGAAACTAACTACATACGGTTTCCACATAAGTTAGCAATTCCACCAGCCACCATTCGAAGTGTTTGGGGATCATCTGTTTTCGTTGCTGTTTCAGCCAGCAGCTGACCCCCTTGTTTGCTCATTATCAAAACTTGACTTCCCTCTGCCCATATGTAATTATAACAACACCAAACAAAGTTGTTCTAATCAAAGAAAGATTATAAAAGGACATAATATGGTGTAGCTATTAATGTTTTAATCTTTATTAACCAGCTTCAAAAATAACTAAATCCCTGTGAATAGATTTTTTTTTTTAATAACCAGCACCCTACTTTTTACGGATTGAGAGTGTGGTGGAGTAAGTATGCTATATTTAAACTTTAAAATACACTAGAATCAACGATAGTGTCACGACAACTTATATATCATCTGTTAGAATCCACATTTGGCCGAGCCAAGCCCAACGGGCTAGCAGAGATCAGTCATATAGGCAAGTGGGGTTCCATCCTAAAACCAATTGGTGATAGGAGGAGGTGACCCACTTACTCATATACTGTCACCTCCTCCTATCACCAATTGGTTTTAGGATGGAACCCCACTTGTCTATGTGACTGCTCTCTGCTGGCCCGTTGGACTTGACTCGGCCCAATATGGATTCTAACATAATCAAACAAAAGTTTTAATCTCTAAAAAATATGTTTGTTTTCATTAATTTACTTTAAAATTATTTATTTTCAACATCGTAATTAAAGAGTCCTAACTTTTTTTTTGGTACTCTGATTTAGAAACAATCTTTTTCAATGTGAAAGTAAAAGTAAAAACCCTTAGAAAAACAAACATATAATATCATATATTTCTAATATACTAATAGCACGGTAACAAAATAATCATCAAATAACATGAATATACTCTTTTAATATACTAATTAATTTAAAAAACAAATATGTACAAATCAATAATATTACAACCTAAGTTTTCATATTAATATGATTAGTTCATTTCATAATACATACCGTTCATTGCTAGATTTGCAATTGCACCACATGCCAGTCTAATAACCGTTGTGTTTTCTGATGATCTCAACAGCATGAGCAGTGCATCCAAACCTCCTTCCTCCACAATTCTTTCATAGTGGTTGTCTGTAACAATTAATATCCGATCCGACTAAATTAATAAAAAGATTGGAATTCTCAATGTGACACACACTTTATATATTGATTGATTGATTGTATGTACCTGCAGCAGCAAGATTCGCTACCACCCTCACAGCATGGATTTGGGCATCAACATCTTCAGATGCTAGCATCCCCAATATCTGGGCAAAACCAACTTCATATTGAACACACACAACTAATTGTGAGTTAATATCTACCAAGTGACAAAATGGCCATCATATGAATGAAATCTATATTCTTGGATTAATAATCAAATCGGTATCTAAACTTTCATATTTTTAAAATTTGCTACATCAATTTCTAATTTCCGCGATCAAATTATACATCTGTTATAATTTCCGTCAAATTGGACAGAAACGAAACAAGTGATAGTCACCCGATTTCTTTTAGTGTGTACCTCATATGGATTTGCCAAAATAATTAAAAGGACTATAGCAAAATATTATCGATTGGACACTCAATTGAAAAACACTGTATGGAATTGGATGGAGGTTCGAGGGAGCATCATATTAAAGGTATTTCGCTGCACTCTTTCAATTTATTACCAAAATCATTTTTTCTACACATTAAAAGATTCATTTTACCAGAACATGCTCATTTTATGTCTAATTTGACGGAAATTACCACAAAGTTAGTAACTTGCTCGAAATTTAAAGTTCATGTAGCTAATTTTAAAAAATTAAATTTAAAAGTACCGATTTGTAATTGAGTTAAAGTTCAAAAAGCGGTTTGATTATTAACCATATATTAAAGGGTTAATTATCAAATTGCTAGCTAAACTTTACATGAATGTGCAAATTCTAGCCATACTTTTTTTTTTGTAGCAAATTGCTAGCTGAACTTTCTATATTGTGCGAAAAGTTAGCTCTGTCCATCTTTCCGTTAACCTTTACAGAAAATACTTCCAAAAATTGCTAAAAAAAACTTTAAAGTTTATTATAATGACATGATATTTTATATAAATCAAATATTCAAATAATACATGTTAAGAAATATATAGAAGAAAAAAATGTAGCTTAAAATACAAAATAATAATTTATTAAAATATTTCAAAAATTCTATAAGACATAAATTTAAAAAAAAATATATTTAATTTTGAACTTTGGAGATTATATATTTAACTTAGATATATATTATATGCATCATTCTAAATATTATTCGAGATTTATCTTTGTTTTAATATAAAAGTTGAGGTTATTTTAGTTTATAGTAGAACTTAGGGCACTTTTAGTAATTTTAGAAAATATATTATGTCCATAATTAACGAAAAACTTTGACGGGGCATGCAAATAGCACATCAACAAAAGTTCGGCTAGCAATTTGCTAAAAAAAAAGTCCGGTTTGCCGTAAAGTTAATTAACCCTATATTAAATTATTATATAAGAAAAGCTAACACGCTATAAATCGTATCTGATCTTGCCTTCTTCACATATCGTCGTTGTTGTTGTCCTCTGACTTGATTGGGCCTTATTTGATCCTTCACCAATATTTTCTTTCGCTATAAATTTCTTATCCTGCAGATGTGAAGTGTTTTTAAAAACATATATATATATCCATTTTGATGGAATGGCTAAGAGTTACTTTATTTAGCTCAGATTTTCAGCTGTAATCTTCTTTGCTTTAGCAAACTCGTATGATATATTATTATTTATCATATTCTCCTTACTGTTATTTATGGTTTAAGATTTTTTAAATTTTTTTAGCATAGGTTGTCCTTTACCTCTGTTTGTACTGCAAGTTCTTGTGTGTTTTCTTGTTTAGCCAACACAAGTGCTTGTTGATTCCCAGTTGATTCTTTCTTTTCATCGACCCTAAATAACAACAGATACATACAAATGTTCAGGCAAACTATAAACACTGCTTACACATATACAAATACAATGTATATTAAAAAATGTTGCAGTGAAAACAAAAATTGATTGCATCTTCTTACATAATGTAGATGGAGTTTTAGATTTAATTAAGTCAGAAATGGTTACAATTAAGTACCTGTTTAGTTTGCTCCATAATGACAAGATAGATTACTATTTATTAAAAAACTGCAACATTAATTAAGATAAATAGTACAATTATTTTATAAAATATTTTTAATTTGAGAGGATAATAAAAATGGATACGTACTACATTTTTTTTTTAAATAACGGATTACTAAAGAAAAAATAGAAAATTGATTAAATTTAAAAGGCTATGTATATATACAAGAGAAAATGTAAAAGTTTTCCTATAATAAGTAAGAAGTTTTGAAACTAAAGGTATATATGGCAATGTGATAGCATGAGTAAGAGAGAAGGTAAATATTGATGTAAATGGAATGTTATTTCAATGTAACTACACGGTTTACTAGATCCCTCTACTCTAGTCTAGGGTTTCTTGGCATTCTCTTAGATTTTTCTTGATTTTAGGAATGGCGATTGACCAACGAAATGAAATTAAAACATACATACATACATATACAAACATTAATGTCGAAACACTATAAATTAGAGACCGTGAGTAAAAGGGATAGTCATTGTCTACGAACCTTTGGTTGGTATCTTTCAGATATGGACAAGTAAAATGTACAGAGGAGGATGAGGACATAACTTTTAATTTGCTTTGCTGGTGACTGTAGATACTATCTCTATTGATGTTCTTAAAGGGTGAGAGTGAGGTTGACATTATAATTGTTGATGACGTGATTATATTATTATACAATATATGTCCAGAGAGAGGAGGGTGGGAATCACATCGGCATATCGTCTATTATAACTGGATAGTTAGATAGATGGACGCAGTTATAGTCAACTCGTACAAACATATAGTATTGTTTGTATTTTAGTTTTATTAGGTTTTATGAGAGGAAAATTAGGATCGACTTCAATGCAGTTGTTAAATCATAAGAGAAAACATTAAATTTTATAATATGAGTTTAATCATATTTCAGTCAGTGTAGAAATCTCGATACATCTAATATAATGACTAAAAATTTGACTGTATTTACCCTCGATTGCAATTTAGTAAACCATTTGATACATTGGACTTTGACTTTGTGGTTGAGTCGACTTCATGACCCGCGAATTCATATCATAATGTGGATACACGTTTCCGATTGAATCTGAATTATTCGCCACTTACTTGATCAAACTGATTAATTAAGACTAGATCAAAGAGCAGAACGTGATGATTATGAAATCATTAGGTGGTACCTAACGACATGTACCTAACATAATTGTATCTAATATTCTAAACAATTATAATTTTTTTCGACTAAGTTGAACTATGTCAAAACTTGTGAATTTAAATTTTAAAACGAATCAAATTATGGGTGTCATATAAACCACATGATTAAATACTATTTTATAGTTTTAATATTTAACAAAATATAATTGTTTCATTTAGTTTATTATAATATTATTTACTTACTCTTAAATATCGTAATTAATGAGTCATAATTCTTTCTATTATACTCTAATTTACGAATGATTTTTTTAAGTGAAAGTAGAAGTGAAACCTTATGGCATCATATATTTCTAATTAATATGTACATACTGTAAAAAATTAATAATGAGATGAATATGTTCTTTAATATATTAATTTAAAAAAAGAGTTTGCACGAACCAATAATATTATAATATGTTGGATCTTAAAGTCTTCTACTCCTTGGCTCTTCCACTAGCAACACCCGCAAGAGAGAAAGTATAGGGATTTGCCCCACGATTCCACTCTGATGTTTAAATTATTATAAAATTTTGTAAGTAATGAGAATCATTTTTAAGGAGTACAATGAGCTTACTCTTTTTAGGGTAGTCACCGTCATTAGGGCGATGACTCCATGTACGTGATTGGTCTAAAGGGTGGCGTCTCTTAACCTGTCATTGGGTGAGAATGACAGCTAGTAGTGACAAATAGATTGTCATGCTGTCTTGCTGACAAATATGTCACCACCTGTCACGGTGACGAGTATGTTGCCACCTATATATAACAAGTAGGCTACCACTTGTTTTAGTGACAAACAGGTCGCTACCCTGTTGACAGAAATCTTGATGTCACCCATTTTTTGATGTGCTTGAAGGCTCTTTACTTCGTATAAATTATAAGTTGTATATTTTTCTTAAGGGTTAAAGGTACTTTTGGTGCCACGTGTTTGACATGTGTAGGTTTTTGGTGCCATATGTTTCATTTTGTAGGCTTTTAGTGTCATATGTTTGAGAGGTTGTATGTTTTTGGTAGTTCTGTTAGTCAACAGTTAGTTTGACTGTTAAATACTTTTATTTTGTTCAATTTAGTCCTCAAATTTATATTTTTAAAATTTCATATTTACAATTTAGTCCCTATTGTTTGCTCAAGTCACCGTCCAAGACCGCCGGCCACCACCCACCACCTCCAAGGCCGCCGACCGCCACGAAACGGGCCGACGGCCCCAATTGGTGGTGGCTGACCCCGATTTGGGTTGTAGCCACCACCAATGGTGGTGGCCGGCCCTTATTGGGTCTGTAGCCACCACTAATTGGTGGTGGCCGGCCCCAATTGAGGTGGCCACCACCAATTGGGGCCGGCCACCATCAATTGGGGTGGTTTTCGGCCCCAAGCGGTGGTGGCCGGTGCCGTGGGGTGGTGGCCGGCCCGTTTTGTGGCGGTCGGCGGCCTTGGAGGTGGTGGGTGGTGGTCGGCGGCCTTGGACGGTGACTTGAGCAAATAATAGGGACCAAATTGTAAATATTAAATTTTAGAAATATAAATTTGAGGAGTAAATTGAACAAAATAAAAGTATTTAACTGTCAAACTAACTGTTAACTAACGGAAATACAAAAAACATACAACCTCTCAAACATATGACACCAAAAGCCTACAAAATGAAACATATGGCACCAAAAACCTACACAGATCAAACATGTGGCACCAAAAGTGCATTTAACCCTTTTCTTAATGACGTTGCGTTAGTTTAGAGATTGTGGTGTCCGCATCTTTGTATTAATTCCAATCTCAACATAACCTAAGTTTACATAGAAATAAAATCTCGTATAAAGCACAAATTTTAAAATATATAATTCAACTATCGACGAGTATGTAAAAGATGAGGTAGAATCGTGGTCGGTCATAGCTAGGTTTAAACCGTAGAATGAATATGAGGGTTAATTAATGCTAGCTCAAATAGCAAGACACGACTGTGAAAATGAAATCATTAGCTAGCTAGTTGTTTAGCTGAACGAGAGTCTGACCAAGAAATCTTCAGTATTATTGTTGGGAATATAAAGGATGTCACGAAGAGAAGGTTAGAGTTCAAGAGTTTCAAGCATGGCTCAGATGTAAGCATGGTGTAATGCTTGATGTAAGCATGGTGCAATGATGGTGTAAACATGGTGTCAGACATGTTGCACGGCTCAATGTATTGCTGGTGCAAGCCGTGTAAACATAGAACTACTTTATTAGTCATGGATTCACTAAATGCCCATATGAACAAATTATGTTTGTTAGAACTGAGAAGGGAAAGATTTTGTTGGTTTGAGTCTATGTGCAGGGACGGAGCTATGTGAGGTCCAGAGGGGCCACTTGCCCCTCCTGGCTCCATGGAAGCTCAAGAATGTACATATAATCTATAGAAAAATCCGGGTTTACTTAATTTTGCCCCCTCTGAAATTCGTGGTGACCGTATGATTGCCCCTATATTCAAATTTGTAGCTTCATCTTAACTAAGAAAGAAAATATCAAGTAATATTATTGGTGTTCTTCTACGCTTTCTTGTTTGTTAAAATGAAGAAGAAGAAGATAAACAGTACATAAATTATTTGAGAGAGTAATTTTTACTTTTTAGTGGGCGCTTAACACATTTCTCCTTTTCTTTTTCACGCTTAATTAATCTCTTTAGCAATATAAGTCAAAAAGAAACATCTCTCTAGCATATTTATTATTTATATTTGTTTTTAATGGTGGTAGTATTATATATATATATATTACCAAAAAAAGAAGATAATACAAGCTCTTTACAACATTGTCCTTTTCTTTTTTAAGTGTAATTTTAACTTATTTTTTCTTTATTAATTATTTATACTTATTATATTTTTATTTTCTCATTAATTATATATATACAGATTATTATGTGATTTTGAAAAAAAACATTAAATATAATAAAAATTAAGAACAAACGGGAGATAAATAACAGCACAATTCAGTATATATAGTTTTATATCCATGTATATATTGCGAATTAATAGAAATTATATTGATGTATAATTGTATATTCTATTCAAATTAATTTTAAGAGTTCTTTTTCCAATAATTTTGATGCATAAGATTATATTGATGTATTATACTTATAATAATTTATAATTAATAGTAAGATGTAACTTATTTTATTAGTATCCGTGAATTTACTACAAAAAGTAGTATTTGTATAAGCTCTAGCTAATTTCTCTGGGATATAGTCACATTATGCTAATGGTGCAATTGCATCCTTAATATTTTTGCGATGTGTGTTTTTACCTTAAAAATGTATTGTTTCTCTATTTGATTATTTAAAATCTTAAATTTTTCCCAATTAATTTATTTTGTTAGAGTTCAATTTTCCCATGGATAAAGATCCTGGCTTCGTCCCTGTCTATGTGGATGATCTGGTATATACAGGGAACTGCAGTTCCTTATTTGATTCTTTTAAAGAGCAAATGATGTCTGAGTTTGAGATGACTGATATGGGTTTGTTGCATTACTCTTTAGGTTTAAGAAATAACTCAGACACCTTCTCACATTTTAGTTAGTCAAAGGAAGTATGTAAAGGAGGTATTGCAACGATTTGATATGTATGATTGCAATGTTGTAAGAAAACCAATGGAAACAAGTTGCAGGTTAGTTAAATATGATACAAGTGAGTCAGTTGATAGGAACACTTATAGGCAACTAGTTGGTAGCCTGATGTATCTTACTGCATCTAGACCAGATGTTCAATTTGTTGTGAGCTTTATTGCTCGTTTTATGGAAAATCAAAAGGCTACTCATCTGCTGGCATGCAAGATAATTCTTAGGTACCTTCAAGGTACTAAGGAATTTTGTCTTAGATCTGTGAGAGGAAATATGACTGAGTTGCTAGTATATACATACAGTGACTATGCTGGAGATATGGATGATAGGAAGAGCACTAGTGGTTATGTGTTCTTATTAGCAGGAGCTGCAGTCTCCTGGCTCTCTCAAAGTAGAAGATTGATACCCTATCCACTACTGAGGCTGAATTGATTGCTGCTACTGAGTGTGCCAAACACACACTCTGGGTTAGAAGCTTCTTGAATCATCCTCAATTGTTAGCAACTAAGCTGCCGTGTGACAATAGTTCCACCATTCGTTTAGCTAAGAATCCAGTGTTACATGGCAGATCAAAGCATATTGATGTTAATTATTACTTTCTTAGAGATGTGTGTTGTAACTGATGTTTATTTGGAGTATTGCAGAAGCACTGAAAATGATGCAGATATTTTCACAAAAGCTTTGAAATTTAAGCATTTGAGTTTCTCATATCCATGCTTGGTGTTCATTTTGTTCTTTAAACTGATATTCATGCATGAATAATCAGTTTAGGGGAGGATGCGTTGGAAATATGAAGAATGTCACGAAGAGAAGGTTAGAATTCAAGAGTTCCAAGCATGGCTCATATGTAAGCATGGTGTAATGCTTGATGTAAGCATGGTGCAAGGATGGCGTAAACATGGTGTCAGGCATGTTGCACGGCTCAATGTATTGCTGGTGCAAGGCATGTAAACATAGTGTTTGAGCGTGTAAACATAGTGTGATGTATAGTTTTAGATAAGGTGTGCGTGACTTATCTTGGTGGCAGTTACTCCTGTATTTTAGGAGCAGTTAGCCGTGTGTTTAGGATGTTTTGAATTGTAGTTTTAGTAAGTTACTTGTAAGTTAAGTGTCTTGCTCTTGAAGTTTTTGACAGTTGAATGAAGTTTCCTTTCCAATTCTATGCGCAGTTCATTTGTTATCTTCTTTCACTTATTGATTAATAATCATGTGAGTAAATTTTGGATTAGCAAATCAGATTATACTCTACAATTATCATATGCTCTTTTTATCAAGCGTGATTTCTTTGAGTCGCACGCTTGTGAATATTAAGGCGTTTAACTTAATTTCAACATATCTAACCCATACTTTATTATTGGCAAAAAAAAAACCCATGCTTTATTATATTCTGCATACATCTTACATTTTATTTCAAACACACATATGTCATATCATAGATAGATAGCACGAAGTGTCTAAGCCGATCGTTTTCCAACCTCAACAATCTTATCACGATCATGCCCTCGTCGCAAGCAACTATATGAAAGGACATGAACTTTGTTATTAGTATCATGTATAGTACAAATCTTTCTTTATACACGGCTCTTTGATGAATTGCAATCGAAACGAAATTACTCTACATAATTGAAATTACTCTATATAATTACACTTGCTCATCAGAAGTTTTAATGAATCTGATACGTACTCCAAACTCGTTCTATCTCACTGTTCCATACGAACCAGAGCCTAAAATAGAAGAAAAAACAAATTACATCCCTTCAAACTTGACCTGTTGTCACATGTCGATTTTATGCATATATATTACATACTGATAAGTGTTTTTGTTCTAAATACGAATCGTATTATCGTCTAAACCTATTATTATGATCGAAAATCGGGATAAACGAGAGTTGTCGTGACATTGAACGAGATTCTTAGATTTATAGTCTCAAACTCTAACGGAATAATCATAGGAACCGCTCAAAAGATGAAACATATTATCTTTCCCGAGAAAGTACTCCGCACAATTCAATCGTTTAGCATTTGCATAGATCATTTTAGAGGACATCTTAGTCAATAACAATTGTGGGGGCCGTGGGACCGCCCTGGTTTTGCCCCCGCGTGCCGTGGGATATTAGACAGGCTTAGGTTTTGGAGTCGTGGGTTCCGTAGACCCACTCGTCCTGCACGTATATTATATATATATATATATCAAAAAGTTATTATTATTCCTTCCCCAGACAAGCCAACCCATATAGAGAAGAAGACTACACATTGTTAGAGAGATTTTTGGCTGGCACCGAGCTAACACGTGGCTCGTTGCTGGTGGCCCTTCAGCCAACCACACTGTGACATATGGCAAAAGTAGGCTGGCAGACACATAGCCACATGCCCATTGGTCGAAGGTGTACCAACAAGAAGACAGTTGTTGGCTCGGTTCCATGGAAGAATTTCTCCACATTGTTGGGACACGTGACATTTTTGTGGGGACATGTCGATTTCTTAACATGAATGTGTTCGTTTTTGGTAGACACCGTCAAAGTAAAAAATACGAAAAGCTCATTTGTGTTGTGTTGTTTAGTGTAGTTATTATTATGGGTAAAATTGTAACTTAAACTTAACGCGTTGAAAAGAGCTGAACCAGAGAATTTGGCGGGAAAATCAGTTAAATTGGCGTGAAATGTCCATCACCAGGACATGCTAACTAACTTTTAAAAAACAGACATGCTAAAATCTCTCATGTCCAACAATCCAATTGAAACCAATCCAACAACAATAACAAAAAATAAGAACATCCCGGACAATCCAGCCGATTTTACAAACAACTACTTCTTTTTCTGTTCGTGGATTCTTTCTGCCTTAGCCCCGGATCTAGGGCTGGGGAGCCAACTTCTCATATAACCCCCAAAAAGTGTTTAAAAAAAATAAAAATAAAAAACATATGGCGTTTCAGGACTTCGATTACCTGTCAGAGCGCCGAAAGGCCGAAAAAAGTAAGAGGTTGAAGAAGAGAATAGCCGCTGCGGCTTTCTCGATCCTGATGCTGGCTGCGATTGCCGGTGTGGCCATCTTGGTAGTGACACATAGCTCCAATAATTCATCTGGCGGCGACTCCTCTGAGAAAAGCCCTAAGACTCCATCTCAGAGCGGGTCCTCGTCCGACACAAGTAGCCCGTTAATGACCTCTGATAAGGCCATCAAGACGATATGCGCGTCCACGGATTTCGAGAGTACATGCAAGTCCTCCCTCCAGAAGGCTGTCAAGGAGGACCCTAAGAACACCCAACCTAAGGTATAAACAATATTACTTAATTTTTTAGTAACCTAGACAGACAAATTATGTTGATACATAATCTAAGAGTGTGTTGAATGTCTTCAACTATCAGTAGGTTAAGGCGTACGTAGTATTCTTAACAGATTATTACTTAATTTTTTAATTTATTATAAACTATTTATTTTGATTTACATTAGGATCTCCTTAAGTTATCGATCAAGGTTACCCTGGAAGAGCTTCGGAACGTGATCGACGAGATGATGTCGTTCGATTATACAACCAAAGAAGACACTGGCGCGTACGAGGACTGCAAGGAGCTAATGCAAAATGCGATAGACGAGCTTGGTAGGTCGATGAATCAGGCTAGTGGGGATAACATTGCGAAGATCGAGTCTAAAACGCCCGACCTCAACAACTGGCTGAGCGCTGTCGTGTCGTACCAGGAGACCTGCATCGACGGGTTCCCTGATGACGGTAAAATCAAAACCCAGATGAAAAAAGCATTGACGGTTGCCAAAGAGCTCACGAGCAACTCCCTCGCGATAGTCTCAGAAGCGTCTGTACTGGTCTCGGGCTCGGGTGGAAACCGCAAGCTTCTAGCGTCTAACAACCCTGCCGATCTCGATAAGGACGGGGTTCCTCGTTGGGTCGATAGGAGGATGTTGAAAGACAAGGATATGCCCGAGCCGAACGTTATCGTGGCTCAAGATGGAAGCGGGAAATATAAAACGATCAACGAGGCGTTAGCCGCGATACCGAAGAAATATAACGGAAGGTAGGCCTTAAAATACCATGAATCATGAAATAATGGCATCATATTATTAGGGTTATGAATGGATGAAATTTGAACTTGATGAAATTGCAGATACGTGATATATGTCAAAACCGGAGTTTACGATGAGAAAGTTATTATAACCAAGAAGATGCCTAATGTGACAATGTATGGTGATGGATCCCAAAAGTCGGTAATTACCGGGAATAAGAACTTTGTTGATGGAGTCCGGACTTTCCAGACTGCATCTTTTGGTACGTAATTAACCCATTCATATATGCTAACTAACTTCTCCATAATTAGGTGGCACACAAAAAAAACTTCTCCATAATTAATACCTGATCAAATTGAAGGGCAAACAATTAAAAAAATATATGGGGCAAATATAAGATTTTTAAAAAGGACTAAACTGAAAATAATATTCGTTTTTAGGACTAAAAATACAAAACACCAAAGTTGATGTAAGGAAATTGCCTTCTCAACCCATAATTAGGCGTGTGTTGATGATGGATGATATGCATCCATGATAACATGCATTGTACTCTTAATTCTATTATAATAAGAGTTTGCATCTAAATTCAGTCATTATAAAGTAAATTACATCTAAAAATAAATATAACGTGAAATTACAAAATTACCGAGTATTTATATATATTATTATTATTTATTAATTTTTTTTTATTCCGCTAGTATTATTTACCGATCCATTTAATCCAATTTTTGCAGCTGCCCTGGGAGAAGGCTTCATGGGAAAGGCAATGGGGTTCCGAAACACCGCGGGTCCCGAGAAGCACCAAGCGGTGGCGGCCCGAGTGCAAGCCGACAAGGCCATCTTCGTGAACTGCCGGTTTGAGGGCTATCAGGACACGCTCTACGTCCAGACCCACCGACAGTACTACCGAAGTTGCGTAATAACGGGCACGGTCGACTTCATTTTCGGTGACGCGACCGCGGTGTTACAAAACTGCGAGATCATTGTACGTAAACCAATGGACAACCAACAAAACATCGTGACGGCACAAGGCAGGTCAGACAAGCGCGAGACCACGGGCCTTGTTATCCAGAACTGTCGGATCGAGGCGGACCCCACACTTGTCCCGGTAAAGACGAAGATCAAGAGCTACCTCGGGAGGCCGTGGAAGGAGTATTCGAGGACGGTTATCATGGAGTCGAGTATCGATGACTTGATCCAACCCGAAGGGTGGATGCCATGGGAAGGGGACTTTGCCCTAAAGACGCTCTACTACGCGGAGTACAGTAATAAGGGTTCGGGTGCGAGCGTCTCGTCGCGGGTTAAGTGGCCGGGTTATCAGAAGAACTTTAAGAGGGCGGATGCGACCAAGTTCACTATAGGAACATTCTTGGAGGTTGGTTGGATTAAAGATGCCGGGGCTCCTGTTAAGGAGGGGCTATATTACTAAGGGGTGTTGCATTGAGGTAAAATGATATGAAAATAAAAATTGAGGGATTTGTTTATGGTTTAGCAGAGATAAGTTGTTTTATTTATTTATATAGGATTGTTTTCAGAAAAAATGTATATGTTGCTTGATGTGTTGATATTTAATTTTACACACTCATAATTAGAAGATAAGAAATATGGGATTACGGGGTATTAACTAATTATGTGTATAATGACAGTTGAAATACCGTTTGATATTCTTTCTGGCCTCATGTAATAAGGGTGGTTACTGGTGGTTGATGAATGGGAGGGTTTTAATGAATTTAAAAGACATGGGGCGAAAATGCATTGAATATTTTAATAGTTAGTTATTTCTTTTGGATAAAGAAGTATGAGTTAGTTGTGCCGACCATAATCTTATTATGGTACGTAATGTTTTGACTTCCCTACTTACTGTGTGCCGTTTTTCCGACAAGATTTAATGAACAACTAGTGCAAGCGATGGCCCGAATAACGTAGCTCTATTATAAATAGTCTTTAGATAGTTGTAAAATTAGTTACAGTACAGCACACCTCTTTGTACAAATACCCCTCATGTATAATTATTTAATTCATTGAGAATTTCATATTAAACTCTTCTCTCTCCGCGCTTCCTCTGATCGTGATATGGTATCAAAGCGGTGACATCGTCTGTTTGTGTTCTTCTTCTAATTTTGGTTTCCGATCTCTGTTAGTGATTTTCTTATTCCTGCTGTTGATGGTGAATTTCGGCGGTGGTGATGCTCTGACGATCGATTCAACAATTGATACATACTCCAATCTGTTTCTTGTGCATCAGTCTGATAATCCAGGTGCTCTCCTTGCCACGACCTTGTTGACTAACGATAACTACATCACTTGGCGTCGTGTAGTGACGATGGCACTCTCCGCTTAAAACAAGCTCGGTTTCGTTGATGGCTCTATCTTCAAACCTGATCTGACTTCATCGATGTATTCCGCGTGGATTCGATGCAACAATCTTGTATGTTCTTGGATCGTCAATTCTGTCTCCAAGGATATTGCAACGAGCATTATGTTTCATGACTTCGCTGCTGACGTTTGGCACGATTTGGCTGAGCGTTTTCTGCATATGAATTGACCAAGGCTTTTCCAGTTGAAGAAGCGTTTATCAGAGTTAAGTCAAGGCCAATTTTATGTGACTACTTATTTCACCAGTATGAAGATCATATGGGATGAAATCTATGCTTCAAAGCAAGTCTGCTCTTGTTCTGAATGCACTTGTGGTGGTGTTGACAGTATGCTTAGAGATCTCAGTACTGAGTATGTCATGTTGTTTCTCATGGGATTAAATGATTCCTTCTCTGTGATTCGTGATCAAATTTTGCTATGTGATCCATTGCCTCCGATTCATAAGGTGTATTCCTTGGTGGTTCAAGCTGAAAATCAACGTGCGGTTGCTGTTTCTAATCCAATCACTGATACAGTTGCTTTGGTTATTGATTATGATTTTTCTAGTGTTTTTTCTAAGTGTGATATAGCTACTATGGTTGTACGTTCTCAAACTGGTTCTAGATCTGGTTCGACTTAACCTCGTCCAAGGTCGCAATGCACTTATTATAGCTTATTTGGTCACATCGAGCCAAAATGTTATAAAAAAATTGGTTATCCTCCTGGTTATCAGGTGCCGCAGCAGCAACAGCAGTCTGGTATTCAATCATCGCAGCAACAACATTCCTTCCAGCCACAGCAACTTGATCGTGAAAAGGTTGTAGTAAATTCAGTTGGTTCTTCTTCTGGATATGTTGGTTCTGTAAGCATATGGTGATGGCGCCGTAAATGGAAGACCATTATATGTATATGTTACCTAAGACAATTGGATAAATGTCACATTAGGACACTGGGCCAGACCCAAATCACAATTGACATAGGCCGGCCAAACTTTCTATAAATAAGAGGTGTTAGGGGTTTTATTAGGTTAATCATTAATCCCTTGTTGGAGTGTTTTAGAGAGAAAAACCCTTCTCCCCATAACACACATCAGTCGAACCTCACTTCACCAAAGGGTGTGCCAATTTGTCTACGATCAAACACTCTGGAGATCCGTCCCTGTCAAGAATCGATCAGAGGCTTTGCTGTGGAGAATATACAGCGTAGAGCTTCCTTAACAAGAACCTCTACGGGTGCCGACCAGAGGACCGTGAACTCCCTGCTGCAGGATCTTGGGACTACAGATTACTTCTGAGGTATGTGCGAATCTTCCACTGCGTAATATCGATTACTAGCATGTACCATGTTTATAGTATCCGTAGTGATCACTCCTCGTAATCTAACAGTGGTATCAGAGCCTGTGTTAGGAGTTCAAGATTTTGATAAATTGGTATTCTTGAAAGTTTTAAAATTTGGACCGAAAATTTTAAAGAGAGAAAATTAAATATTTCGAATTTTAAGTTGTTAGTGTTTCGAAATTTTTCATGATGTTCTTAGGAAAATTTGATGTTCACGATTTTTTTAGATAAACATGATTTTTTATTAAAATCGAACATTAGATTGTAGATCTTATTAAAATTTGATCTTGAAATTTGACCACTTGTTTCAAATATCATGTTTGTGCCGAAACCCTAGTGAAATTACTGTTGGATTACGGGGACGTAATACTACGGAATGCTAAACGTGTACATGTAAGTAATCTAATTACGCCGCGGAATAATGTACACATACCTCAATAGCTTTCCTGCCCAAGAACGTTGTGGAGGGAGTTTTGATCCTCCTGTCGGAACCCGTACAAGTTCTTCGTGAGAAGAAGTCCTACGCGGTATAAGCTCCACAGCAAATCCTCTGATCGATTCTTCAACGGGGACAGAATCTCGGACTGAGATGATGGTGTGCCGAAATCACTACTAAGGGGGTGAGAGGGTTTCTCCCAAGTTTCTCAATGGAGGGACTTATGAATTACTTGATGTGTAAAACCCCTTAGGTGAGTGCCCTATATATAGGATTGGTGGAGTGGACAAAAGTCAACTCCATCCTATGTGGTACTAGGGTTCGGCCGAACTATGCTATTAAGGAGGGAGGCCCAATTTTGGGCCTCCCATGTCAATTAGGAATTGGGTCAAGCCCAATTAACCTAATGTGACATTTACCCAATTATCTTAGGTAATATCCTTAATATTAACGGGCTACCATTTACGGCGCCACGTTACCATATGCTAACAGCTCCCACTCACCGGAATGGGAGGGTGCCTGTTAATGTATTGTCATCCAATATCATCAACGTCTCAGTCTTCAGTCATTGTCTTCGTCTCCGAATAGTTCATACGAGGTTTGCCGTGCGACCGGCGAATACGACGGGCATCGTGCTACTCATCTTTTAGGAGTGTTGTAGCGCCCGCAGAACGTTGATTCCCTTTCGTAAATCAATCCTGTCAAAAATAGAATATGTACCACACTGTATCCTTAATCAACTGATAATTCTCCAATTGCCCAGTTTTCCACATAGGAATACTTCTTCAGGGTATCCCTACAACTAGTGTTCACAACCTTCAACTAATATCCGGTTGGTGGCCACCTAGTGAACACAAGAGTCGGTGAATTATAGGTGATCATGACCATCCCCATCGCTTATACCCTTAGTCTAACTCAACCGGTTTTCAAAGACGTGGTCACTTGGCATTTTTCTTTGGCACTACGCTCGTACGCCGGGAAGCGAACATTGAGCCAGACCTTAGGTATAAGTTTTGAGTCCGAGAGGATACTTTCGGTGCCTCTTCATAAGACACCCGGATCAATCACACTCTCAAGGTGAAGAAGTATGCGCCCTTTGAATCACTAGGATTCTAGCTGGCACAACCGAGCATGACCCCGTGGTCGAACATGGCACGCGCAGTATGAAGTACGCGTCGATAACACACATGGACAAGCCAGGATGGGATATGTCAATCATGCTATCGCATAATCTTTTATCTGGCCCTGAATGTGATTTTAATGATGGACAGAGTCAAACACGACGATTTACAAAACGAAGATTAAGTCATGCTGTAAGCGTGACTAAGTTATCGTTTCGTTTAACCAGGTTTATCCCCTGGTTCTTAGCCAATCTTGTTGTGGCAGATGTCTCCCTCTCCTACAAGATGATCGTGCCTGTGTGACGAGGCATGGTTCACATTCGACATAATTTTGGTGGAAGAATATTACCTCTTCCTACGACTTAGTTTATAGACAGTAAAATCCGATGTTATTTATCATTATGACGTCGATAGATCATATACTCAATTTGCAATTCTTTTATTCAATCGGAATATTATTTCAAATGTCAAAATTCCATCACATATACAAGCCACTTATTAAGCTCTACGTAATCCAAGCAGTTTTACGTGCTTTTCGAAAATCTCTCTACGTAATGGCTTAGTCAATGGGTCTACGACCAGATTGTCTGTGGACAAGTATTCTAAAACGATTATGTTGTCTTCCAGAACAAATTTAGCATAATTGTATTTCACATCAATATGTTTGGTCCTACTATGGTACTTTGGATTCTTAACTGCTTCAATGAATGTCTGATTGTCGGAGTATACCTTCACGGGTTTACTCTTCTTGCCAGTGTCAATTAATGCAGTAAGAAGCCTTTTCAGCCAGAATGCTTCTTGTGCGTTTTTGGAGATGGCAACGAATTCCGATTCCATAGTGGAAAGCGCGACACATGATTGTTTCTTGCTTACCCATGATATGGCAGCATTGACAAGGAGGAAAACCCTCTTGTGGTGGACTTACGATCATCAGGATTGTCACCGTGGTCGGCGTCACTATAACCGGTCAATTCTACCTGTTTGCCCTCATATCACAGAACATAGTCGGCAGTACCTTTCAGATATCTTATAATTCGTTTCACGGCCTTTAGATGTTGAGAACTAGGATCTGATTGGAATCTTGCTACTAGACCCACAGCGTAACAGATCTTCGGCCGAGTACAGAGCATGGAATGCATTAGACTTCCTACCATGCTCAGATACTCTGCATTCTTCATCTGTTCACGCTCCTGCTGGTTCTTCGGGCCATCACGCTTTGACAACGCGCACCCGAACACAACCGGTGTATCCATGGGTTTGGCATTGAGCATTTTGAATCTTTTCAACAGTTTGTTGATATATGATTCTTGAGACAGACACAATCTCCGGGCGGCACGACCTCGGGCAATTTTAATGCCTAAGCTGTACGTGGCCTCTCCCATGTCTTTCATCTCAAATGCTGATGCTAACCAGGACTTTGATGTGTTCATGAAACTCACATCGTTCTCAGCAATGAGTATGTCATCTACGTATAAGGTTATGATGACATACTTAGACCCGTAGGTCTTGGTGTAAACGCAGGGATCCTCGTGAAGGTTCACAAATCCGTTTCCAATGATTTCCTCGTGGAATATGCGGTACCATTGCCGAGACCACTGTTTAAGACCGTAAGTAGACATTTGGAGTTTGCAAACTTTACGTTCTTTGTCAGGAGTAATTAAACCCTCTGGCTGCTCCATATAGATCTCTTCCTCCAGGTTTCCATGGACGAATGCGGTCTTAACATCCATTTGGTGCAGCTCCTGATCGAGACATGCAACAAGGGCAAGGATGGCCTAACTGTGGTATAACGCACAGTTGGTGAGTATGTTTCATCAAAGTCCACTCCGTGAATTTTGGGTATATCCTTTCGCAATCGTTCGAGTTTTGTAACACTCAACTTTTCCATCAGTAGTGAATTCTAAAATTTCACTTCCTAGCTCTGCGGTTAGCAGGTAATCAACTTATGACCAAAAACTGAATTTGTTTTCACTTAGGCAATTTCATCCTCCATTCTTTCGTTTGAGGTTGTTTCAATGCTTGCTGAACCGTCACTGGTTCGTGAACGAATGTCTCACTTGATGGGATACTTCTTGAAAGAAGTTTGTTGCCTTCGACTATGTCTAGGCTCAATAATCCCATCTATAGTCTGATCGTTACTCCCACTCGGAATAATGCTTCTTTTCGGAGCATCACTCCCACTGGGAACAATGGCGGTGCTAGAACTTTAACCTACAACTTTGTCAGGATGACCTCTCGGTCTCGGGAATCTCCAAGATGTATTCATTGATCACTAGGATTTGGAACCAAGTTGGTCGTTTCCCTCCCACTAGGAATAATGGGCAGTTGTATTAGCTCAACATTATGATTATCATGTCCGACTTGATTCGCATTAACATTTAGAGATGATTATGTGAGAGGGAGTGAGCCCTCCCACTGGATTTATTATGAGGATGTTTCCATCATCATTTACCATGTCATTCACTAATGCATTTACTAATGCTATATCATTCTCCCACTCGAAGTAAGTGGGACCTGAGAATCTTCGATAACCATTTATTGATTCGATCAGTATTATGTCCGTTTCTTTCCGCAAAGCATTGGAAATCTATCCTCAAATTTCTATAATGTGTCATGTTCGACCACGTTGCCATTAATCCAAGCTAATTTTAAACTTGCATCCTTTTAAAAGCAGATCGTACTCTTAATAAATACTTGTTTAATGCGAAAATTAATGCTACTTAACGATAAGGTTTCAACTGTATCATTCACTAGCTTTTATGACCAAGGGCAAACGACCCCCGGAGTTCCGATCACCTACCGGGGGCAAACGATTCTGGTCTGGGCCGCGACGAGGACGTCGCGAGCATTAAGGGGGGTAGATTGTAATACCCCATAAGTTTGTACCACATCGGTTAGAATAAGAAGATTTGAAACCTTAATAAGCAAGAGTTGTACTACTCAAGTCCAACATGAATTCCTCATTTTCTAGGCCCAAGTGAGGACAACAGGCTTAGTTAGGCTAGGTTAGGCTTAGTGGGGACAGTTGCTCGGGCTTTGGGGCGTGACAAGCATGTATTAGGATATATTAGTCGATACTTAGCTAATACATGTATTAGCTAATACATTCAATCAAACATCTCATTAATTTCGAAATGTTCATGCAGTAATTAAGTATAATACTAATTATGGGGGACTTAATTAATTGGTTAATAAAATGACAGATCCTATGCGATCTCCAAATCCAAATATGATGATGAGATTCGGGATCTCTATAACCACATGCCTATAATTCTACTACGATTCCGAGTCCCCGACCAAATAATATTTCCCAAAGTAGATTGCAATCCTAAAGTTCGATTAATCCAGCACAGAGGCGCTACATTGCATTATTTACCCCCCGACAATTCAAGATATCCTAATATTTGTCGGATATTTTTAAAAGAACATTAAAAAATTAGTAGGTTATCATCAAGTGGTATAAAATGCAATAAAAAAACTAACATTCGCATATTCAATCATTTCGAGTTATTATATTTAATCTTGTTAATTGAGATTTATGGTAAATGGCATACTTAATTACTTATGTTTGCCATTTACTTATCATTTTTAACGTTATTATTTTTTTTTTTTTTGACAAAGTTTTAACGTTATTAATTGAAAGTTACTTTTAAGTATTAAAATGTTGGTATGATGCAGTGTGATGAAATAGGAAGCGCAAAAGTGTTAGTTGATTTAAAGAATGCCGAAAGTTTGACGCAAGGTTGAGGAAAATCTCAATTTTTTCATTAATAATTCAACTGAATGCAAACGACGGCTAATAGAGTCTTAAATAATGAAACGAAAATCATAACCCTAGAAAAAAAACCCGAAAATAACGACAAAGTCCAAACAAACTGAAAAATTACAAAAAGACCCTAAAAACACTAAAATGCGATTTTAACCGTCTAAATGATGGAATTTAACCGTCTATAATGCTTTAGACAACGTTTCCGCATGAAAAACACTATTCGCACGTCAAAATTCAATACTTCAATATTCGAGACTAGAAAATTCATAATTAGTCAATTTCGCTCACATCATGGAATAACTCTGTTAACTTTCATTCAGTTTTTTGGTTTTGTTAAATTTTGACAATAACAGCGAAAGCAAAAAAAGTGACACATGTGCATTATGTATGTTCATATATCTTCATCTTCATTTTTTATTAACAAAATCGATCAATTTGATATAACTATCTCCTAGGTTCTATATTTTCCAAATATATATATATATTAATAAAAAGTTAAAACATATAATGAACTTGATGAATTGATTCACTAAGAATATTAAATGTTACGTCACATTTCCATCAATATAATCAATAATATTAACACTTTTTTTAAACATAATAAGTACTAAATATCATAAATTTAAACTAAAAATAATATTGACAAATATATAAGTAACTAAATATATAATTAACACTAAGACTAAGATTTATTTGTATATACATATATAGCCTAGTAGGGTTGAGCAATAAGCCCGAAAAGCCCGAAGGCCCGAATATCCCGACCCGAGCCCGTCCCGAAAATCCCGTCCCGAGATGTAGCCCGGTCGGGCGGGATTTTTCTTCCCAAGTCGGGCTCGGGCTTTTTCTTAAAAAGCCCGAAAGTCCCGAGCCCGCCCGCCCGAATATATGTATATTATATATATTTAAGTTTAACCTAAGTCTACTAACTATAGTTTAAGTAACTTTACTATAGTTAAAATAAAAAAATCCTAGAATTAGACTATGGATGATGTTTGAACTTATTGAATTTTGTATTCATGTGTTGAACTTGCACGTATTTGAAATGGATGGACCTCATATTAAGATTTTTTTTTTTTAATTTTTTGGTTCAAATTCGGGTTAGCCCGAATCCCGATGTCTCGACTCGGGCGGGACATTTCCTTTAGGTTCGGGCTCGGGCCAAAATATGAGTCCCGAAATTTTCAGGCTCGGGCTCAGGCAAAAGCCCGCCCGTCCCATCCCGAACTCACCCCTAGCCTAGATCTAAACCCGGACATGGGTCAATTCAACTCGAGAACAACTATTTCAGGGTCCATCGGATGTCTCTCAACAACCGCCATAATTTTATGTTAATCTGAGAGGTTTGTGAAAAATATTATATATATATATATATCTATTATATAATGGCCAAAGGCCATTTTGTAACCGCCAAATTTCTATATGATTATCTATATTACTAAGGCAGAACTTGGTTTTACACAAATACCCTTCTGAATATTAGCTGAATTAATTAATGTAATCAATTAACGTAGGGTTTTGTAGTAATTTATTATTTCTAAATATTTGAAGAAAAAACATTACAAATTGTCACTTCAAAGAATCGAACCTATGATTTAATGCATAAAAGCCACACATCTTTACCATCTATGCTAATAAAGTATTTACTGCTCTTTTAATACTTAATTGTATTAAACGGTTCGAATACTAAAATTAACTTAAATTTTGAAAAAAAAAATTATATCAAGTTTAAATATAATCTAAAAATTGAAAATAAATTCTAGACAGACCGAGAGAAAAAAAAAATCATCAGAATCGGATGATGATCATGTTTTGAAATTTAACTAACAATATTAATGTATTTCTAATGCATATCGTTGTAAGTTCATGATGATACGTTAAGAACCAATATTATTAATACATTTTCACGAATAAACGTTATGATACAAATCATGATTTATTTTTGAAAAGTGGTTCTTTGATTTTCCTTTTCCACTTTTAGCGTATTTTTATTATTTCAAAAAAAATTAATTGATTTTGAATAGTGACATAAATATTAGCCCTACTATTATGTGCATATACATTTACAATTGCAAAATATAATCAAATTAACTTTTTCTTAATTGGCTTAAGTGGTTTTTCCTTATGTGTATATTAATATTAAATATACTGGTATATGTTAGAAGTGTGTGTTGTCGTCTTGGGACATAATGAGTCTGGCTTTAAGGAATTACAAATGCATCATTAGCTCTGATAATATAAGAATATAACTTGATTAAAAAAAATCATGCACCAAGGGATTCTTTGTTGTTCAACGAAAAATGAGCAAAAACATATATCCACCTACGATTTAATGCATAAAAGTCATACGTCTTTACCATATATATATGCTAATAAACTTTGTTACTATCTTAATACTTAATTGTATTAACTGGTTCCGAATACTGAACTTAAATTGCGAAAAAAAAATATTATATCAAGTTTAAAAGTAATCTAAAAATTTAAAATAAATTCTAAATGAACCGAGAGAAAAAATTATCGGAATCGCATGATCATGTTTGGAAATTTAACTAATAATATTAATGTATTTCTAATGCATATCGTTGTAAGTTCATGATGATACGTTAATAGCCAATAATATTAATATATTTTCACGAATAAATGTTAAGATACAAAGTATGATTTATTGTTGAAAATTGGTTCTTTCATTTGTTTTTTCACTTTTAGCGTATTTTTATTATTTCAAAAAAGCTTAGTTAATTTTGAATAGTGTCATAACTAAATTAGCCCTACTATTATGTGCATATAAATCTACAATTGCAAAATATAATCAAATTAACTTTTTCTTAATTGGTTTAAGTGGTTTTTCCTAATATGTATATTAAATATACTGGTATATGCTAGAAGTGTGCGCATTGTCGTCTTGAGACATAATGAGTCTGTCTTTAAAGAACTACAAATTGCATTATTAGCTCTGATAATATAAGACCAAAACCTTATTAAAAAAAATCACCCACCAAAGGGCTCTCAATTGTTCAACGAAAAAGAAGCAAAAACACATTAAATGATTCTTAGTCTCTCGAGCATTATTATAATTTTTTAATAATTTTTTCAAAACTTTATATAATATGTTATATTTTACATAAATTAAGTCATTTTTTTTTTGCAATGCTCACGTATGTCTATAATCGTAAACAAAAGTAAATTGATATTTGAATCCACTTAAGTGGATTTCCCTAATGCTTATACTAGATACCTGCGCGCGCTACGCGCGTGCGCGTTGTCTTCCTGAGGATGTTGTAATGACATCATTAGAATGACTCCGAGAATGATACAAGATCGGCTCGATTCCTAGGATGATACACATAACCGTATTTTCTTAAAAAATTCAATTAAACTATGTAACATACTATTATAATGAAAATTAAAAAAAAAATCTAAAAAATTTAGAGTAAAATGCTCGAGGGACCGGGAGCTCTATAGTGAATGTTCTTGCTCCCGGTCCCTCGAGCATTTTACTTTAAATTTTTTAGATTTTTTTTTATTTTCATTATAACAGTATGTTACATAGTTTAATTGAATTTTTTAAGAAAATACGGTTATGTGTATCATCCTAGGAATCGAGCCGATCTTGTATCATTCTCGGAGTCATTCTAATGATGTCATTACAACATCCTCAGGAAGACAACGCGCACGCGCGTAGCGCGCGCAGGTATCTAGTATAAGCATTAGGGAAATCCACTTAAGTGGATTCAAATATCAATTTACTTTTGTTTACGATTATAGACATACGTGAGCATTGCAAAAAAAAAAGACTTAATTTATGTAAAATATAACATATTATATAAAGTTTTGAAAAAATTATTAAAAAATTATAATAATGCTCGAGAGACTAAGAATCATTTAATGTGTTTTTGCTTCTTTTTCGTTGAACAATTGAGAGCCCTTTGGTGGGTGATTTTTTTTAATAAGGTTTTGGTCTTATATTATCAGAGCTAATAATGCAATTTGTAGTTCTTTAAAGACAGACTCATTATGTCTCAAGACGACAATGCGCACACTTCTAGCATATACCAGTATATTTAATATACATATTAGGAAAAACCACTTAAACCAATTAAGAAAAAGTTAATTTGATTATATTTTGCAATTGTAGATTTATATGCACATAATAGTAGGGCTAATTTAGTTATGACACTATTCAAAATTAACTAAGTTTTTTTGAAATAATAAAAATACGCTAAAAGTGAAAAAACAAATGAAAGAACCAATTTTCAACAATAAATCATACTTTGTATCTTAACATTTATTCGTGAAAATATATTAATATTATTGTCTATTAACGTATCATCATGAACTTACAACGATATGCATTAGAAATACATTAATATTATTAGTTAAATTTCCAAACATGATCATGCGATTCCGATAATTTTTTCTCTCGGTTCATTTGGAATTTATTTTAAATTTTTAGATTACTTTTAAACTTGATATAATATTTTTTTTTCGCAATTTAAGTTCAGTATTCGGAACCAGTTAATACAATTAAGTATTAAGATAGTAACAAAGTTTATTAGCATATATATATGGTAAAGACGTATGACTTTTATGCATTAAATCGTAGGTGGATATATGTTTTTGCTCATTTTTCGTTGAACAACAAAGAATCCCTTGGTGCATGATTTTTTTTAATCAAGTTATATTCTTATATTATCAGAGCTAATGATGCATTTGTAATTCCTTAAAGCCAGACTCATTATGTCCCTAGACGACAATACATACAATTCTAGCATATACCAGTATATTTAATATACACATTAAGAAAAACCACTTAAGCCAATTAAGAAAAAGTTAATTTGATTATATTTTGTAATTGTAGATGTATATGCACATAATAGTAGGGCTAATATTTATGTCACTATTCAAAATCAATTAAATTTTTTTGAAATAATAAAATTACGCTAAAAGTGGAAAAGGAAAATGAAAGAACCACTTTTCAACAATAAATCATGATTTGTATCATAACATTTATTGTGAAAATGTATTAATAATATTGGTTCTTAACGTATCATCATGAACTTACAACGATATGCATTAGAAATACATTAATATTGTTAGTTAAATTTCAAAACATGATCATCATGCGATTCTGATGATTTTTTTTCTTTCGGTCCATCTAGAATTTATTTTAAATTTTTAGATTGTATTTAAACTTGATATAATTTTTTTTTTTTCACAATTTAAGTTAATTTTAGTATTCGAACCGTTTAATAAAATTAAGTATTAATAGAGTAATAAATACTTTATTAGCATATATGGTAAATATGTGTTGCTTTTATGCATTAAATCATAGGTTCGATTCTTTGTAGTGACAATTTGTAATGTTTTTTCTTCAAATATTTAGAAATAATAAATTATTACAAAACCCTAAGTTAAAATCATATAGAAATTTGGCGGTTACAAAATGGCCTTTGGCCATTATATAATAGATAAAACAATTCAGGTAAAAAGTTTTTTTTTTTTTTTTAAATGATGCATATGAAATGCACGTTCGAAATTAGAA
The DNA here is from genome assembly GCA_036873135.1 of Clarkia xantiana subsp. parviflora. Lineage (NCBI taxonomy): Eukaryota > Viridiplantae > Streptophyta > Magnoliopsida > Myrtales > Onagraceae > Clarkia > Clarkia xantiana. Next base: position 21,159,176 of record JAPTYO010000012.1, read on the forward strand.
GCTCTAATAGCTAAAGAGGAATTGCATTTTTTATAAAATGTTTTTTTTTGCATATGCGACACGCAACCAAAATTGCAACTTACCTGAAGAATTTTTTTAAGAAAAAAATAATACGTATGAAACGCAAGTTTGAAATAAATAAAAAAATCAGCTAAGAGGTTTTTTTTTAATAAAAGCAATGCATACAAAATGCATGTTCGAAAAGAAAATTTCTAAATGATTAACTACTTAGCTGAATTTTTTTTTTAAATGCAGTTAGGTGAATGTATGAGAATAAAAGTTACACAGTTAAAAAAAAAACTTACAGTTTTCCCGATAACTTTTTTTACAACAAAAAACACGGATAAAACACAACATGTTAGGGGGGTAAAAAAATGTTGGCTTTGCTCTACAATGTAAGTTCCACTGATAGGTTCCCGACAAGGTGGTTTCCTCCCCCCATCATAGGGATCACGAGATATTCACAAGCGAGTGGAGTTTTTCCGAGTCGTACCAGCGGCCCAGCCGCTCCGGTCGTACCGTACTAAACCTCCAGGGTTCCTAGTCGCCCTGGGTTTTAGGCGTTTTGGAGATTATTCTAAAGTGGAGTGTGTGCGAATTCAAATAATGCCACAAAAAAGAAAGCGTTAGTTAATAACTCTAAAAATATGTATCTGTCACACAAAAAAAACAAAGTTAGAATGGTGACGATAATAAAATATAAAAAAACTCAAAAAACATGGCAATAAGCAAATATAATGAGCCCGGACCCTCTAAGTCCCCAGCAGAGTCGCCAAATTGTCGGACCTAAAATCTGATGTACGGCGAATTACGTTTTGAAAACGCGGATTTTGAAAGAGTCGCCACTAGTTAATTAAGGCTAACTAGAATCCTAAATTACCTAAGAGAATAACTGATTAAACACCTAGGTATAAAATCGGTCTACAATCAGAAATTCGAGTTCGGGGGTTCTATTACGAATTAAAAATAATAATTTTTAATTACGCCCTTTCGGTACTCAATTAACTTATTTGCCACCTATGCATATAATTTCATGTTTAAAAAAAACAGTCTATGTAATTTAAATTTATTTCACTAGGTTTTACCGGTTATAAAATAATTTTTAGCAAATTGAATTACTACTTAACCAAGTGGAAACCCAAAGCACTAAAATTACTAAAAACGTGCTTAATCAAACTACCATACGATGCACTTAACACACATAATACATTAACTAAGTCTACACCTACACTACTAATAAACCTACGTCATGTGTCTATCCATGTCTAGATGATATGTATTCTTTTTGGCCATTCTATATGATATATATAATATTAATATAACGAAAATAATTAATAAATGAATAAAGAAGAAACAATTATTACCAATAAAAAGAATAGATAAGAAATATACTTACCTACAACAAGACAAACTTCAAATAAGGCAATAGTTGAACCAGCAACAGCAAGACGACCAGGGCACCAGCTACAGCAGCGACGGCCTTCGGAGTTCGGCGAGGAACGGTGGGATAAGGGCGAAGCTCGGGGCGGAGTTGTGAGTCGAGCTGCTGGTGTCGTGCGAGAGAGGTCGGTGAGAAGGAAGTCGGAGCCGATGGAGGGTCGTTCCGTTGCCAATATTAGAAAGCAAGTGGTCGGTGATGGTAAAGGTGGTGGCTGGACGCCGTGGGGTGCACCGACGAGGAGAAGGCGAAGGTCCAGGTAGCAGCAGCGGCGGCGCAGCGAGATCCGGTTGGCAACAGAGGGACAGGTTGTAGCTCGCACAGCACACGGGCAAAGCTCCAGCAGTGACTCCGGCAGTCCGAGATGACGACGGCAAGGCAGGACCACCGTGGCAACAACTGGCGGCAAAGCTTCGACCAATCTCCGTAGATGGACACCGGACGAAGCACTGGAAGGAGAAGGACGAGGAAAAATAAAAATTGAGAGAGAGAAGATGCCTTGCACAAAAATCTAGGAGGAATAATATTTTTATTGTTTGTTTTCTGTTGTTCCATACAATGTAAATTACAACTCTATTTATAATACCTAGTGACTATTCTAACTAGGAAATAAATATTGTTGATTTATTCTAACAATAAATGCTAAATATTCAGAAAATATACTCTAAATATTCAACAAATATTCCCTGCAATAAATACAAATAACTATCCTAATTTAAGCCAGTCCTATCTTTGGAAACTTCGCGACTTTCCATATTTAAATACTTCCTTTTTTTTACGCGTCACATATGACATTTTGAACGTGCTACGCGCGGACCAAAATTAGGTGTTTACACCTATAATTCACCGACTCTTGTGTTCACTTGGTGGCCACCAAACGGATATTAGTTGAAGGTTGTGAACACTTGTCTGATGCCCTGGAGAAGTATTCCTATGTGGAAAACTGGGCAATTGGAGAATTATCAATTGACCAAGGAAACAGTGTCGTACATATTTTATTTTTGACAGGATTGATTTACGAAAGGGAATCAACGTTCTACGGGCGCTACAACACTCCTAACAAATGAGTAGCATGATGCCCGTCGTATCCGCCGGTCGCACAGAAAACCTCGTATGAACTATTCAGAGACGGAGACAATGACTAAAAACTAAAATGTTGATGCTATTGGATAACAGGCACCCTCCCATTCCGGCGGGTGGGAGCTGTTAGCATGTGGTGACGTGGCGCCGTAATTGGTAGCCCGTTAATGTTAAGGAAATTACCTAAGTTAATTAGGTAATTGTCATATTAGTTTAATTGGGCCAAGACGCAATCCCTAATTGACATGGGAGGCCCAAAATTGGGCCTCCCCCTTAATAAGCATGGTTCGGCCGAACCATGTACCAGATTGGTTGGAGTGGACTTTTGTCCACTCCATTAATGCTATATAAAGGGGTCTCCTAAGGGGTTTAACACATCAATCAAATTAATAAGTTCTTCCATTGAGGAACTTTAGAGAAACCCTCTCACCCCTTAGTAGAGATTTTCGGTGCACATCAGTCCGAGGTTCTGTCCCCGTTGAAGAATCTATTAGAGGATTTTCTGTGGAGCTTATACCGCGTAGAACTTCTTCTCACGAAGAACTTGTACGGGTTCCGACCGGAGGATCAAAACTCCCTCCACAACGTTCTTGGACAGGAAAGCTATAGAGGTATGTGTACATTATTCCACTGCGTAATTAGATTACTTACTAGTACACGTTTAGCATTCCGTAGTATTACGTCCCCGTAATCCAACAAATGGTGTCGTGGTCGAACATGAGACGTTACACGCCTTGAGGACGAATTTCCAACGCTTGGTAAATCAAAACATATGAAGTCTTAATCGAATTGGAGCAGGATAACGATGATAGTCATGTCCCACTTACTTCGAGTGGGAGATTTGAGGCAGCAACGCAAGTGAATGAAATGGTAAATGAGGATGGAGACATTTTCATAATAAATCCAGTGGGAGGACACAATCCTACCACATAAATCACTATTGCTGCAGGTGCAAATCAAGTTGAACCTGATAATCACATTACCGGACCGCTTGATGAAAATCAAATAATGCCACAACTACCCATTGTTCCCAATGGGAGTGCATTAACCAACTTGGTTCCGAGACCGAGAGGTCGTCCAAGAAATGTTGTAGGCCAAGGTTCCAGCACTGCCCTTGTTCCATGTGGGAGTGATGCTCCGATAGAAAGCTTTATTACCAGTGGGAGCAATGTTCAGACTCAAGTTGGGATTAATGAGCCTAGTGAAGTCAAAGGCATCGAACTTCTCCCAAGAAGTATCCCATCGAGAATGGTGAAATATTTACCCTAACTTCTATTGACGAACCAGTGACGGTTCAACAAGCGTTGAAAGGACCTCAAGCGAAGGAATGGAGGAAGAGATCACCTCAATGAAAGCCAATTCTATATGGTCTTTAGTTGATTTACTTGCTAACCGCAGGGCCATAGGGGCGAAGTGGATTCTGAAACTGAAACTCACTGCTGATGGAAATGTTGAACGATACAAAGCTCGACTTGTTGCGAAAGGATACACCCAACTTCACGGAGTGGACTTTGATGAGACTTACTCACCGACTGTGAGATACACCATAGATAGGGCAATCCTCGCCCTGGTCGCAAGCCTTGATTTAGAGCAGCACCAAATGGATGTTAAGACCGCATTCCTCCACGGAAACATGGAGGAAGAGATCTATATGGAGCAACCGGAGGGATTCATTACTCCTGGTAACGAAAGTAAAGTTTGTAAACTCCAAAGATCCATTTACGGTCTTAAACAATCGTCTCGGCAATGGTACCGCAGGTTCCAAGAGGAAATTGTTGGGAACGGATTCGTGAATCTCCACGAGGATCCATGTGTGTATACAAAGACCTCCAAGTCTAAGTACGTCATCTTAACTTTGTACGTGGATGACATATTCATTGCCGCAAACGATGTGAGTTTTATGCATGAATCAAAGTCCTGGTTGGCATCTGTATTTGAGATGAAAGACATGGGAGAGGCTACGTATATCTTGGGCATTAAAATTGCTAGAGATCGTGCCATCCGGAGGTAATGTCTAACTCAGGAAGCTTACATCAACAAACTGTTGAAAAGGTTTAGATTACAAGATGCCAAACCCGTGGAAACGGCAGTAGTATTTGGGTGCGCGTTGTCAAAGCGCGACGACCCGAAGAACCAGCAAGAGCGTGAACAGATGAGGAGTGCAGAGTATTTAAGCATGGTTAGGAGTCTTATGTACGCCATGCTTTGCACTCGGCCAGACATCTGTTACGCAGTGGGCCTAGTAACAAGATTCCAATCAGACCCTGGCTATCAACATTTAAAAGCTGTAAAGCGGATCATACGATATCTGAAAGGTACTGCTGACTACGTACTGTGCTATGAGGGCAGGAAGTTAGAATTGACTGGATTCAGTGACGCCGACCATGGTGGCGATCCGGATGATCGTAAGTCCACCACAAGAGGAGTGTTTCTCCTTGCTGATGTCGTTATTTCATTGACGAGCAAGAAGAAATCCTGTGTCGCGCTGTCTACGATGGAATCGGTATTCATTACTCTCTCCAAAAATGCACAAGAAGCGGTCTGGCTGAAAAGGCTTCTAACTGCACTGCTTGATGGCAATGTTGGGAGTAAACCTGTGAAGGTGATCTCTGACTGTCAGGCAGCGATTGCGGCAGTAAAGAATCTGAAGTACCATAGTAGGACTAAACACATTGATATGAAATATAATTATGCTAAATCTATGGTAGAAGATAATATAATCACTTTAGAATACTCGCCCACTGATGATATGGTGGCGGACCCACTAACTAAACAATTACGTAGAGAGATATTTGAAAAGCATGTGCAAATGCTTGGATTGCGTAGGGTTTCAATGTGGGCATGTATCTGTGATAATTTTGATGAATTGGAAGTTACAGTTTGATAAATGAGAGAATTGTAATTTGAATTTATGATTCATCGACGTCATAATGTTTGATTACATCAGATTGTACGGTCTATAAACTAAGTCGTAGAAGGACGCAATCCTCTGCATAAATTATGTCGAGTGTGGGCATTGCCTTATCACATGGGCACGGTCGTCTTGTAGGAGAGGTGGACCTCTTCCGAAGCAAGACTGGCTAAGAACCAGTTGGGAAACTTGGTTATGCAAAACGATCATTTGGTTTCGGAATAACACGATATGATCTTCGATTTGCACTTCACTGGTGATGAACTTTGTTCGTCATTAACCACATTCTGGGCCAGATGAAAGTCTGTGATAGCATCATTGACATGTTCGGGTATGCTATCGACGCGTGCTTCATACAACGCGTGCCACGTTCAACCACGGGGTCATGCTCTATTGTGCTAGATAGAAACCTAGAGATTCCGTCGGGCGCAAACTTCTTCACCTCGAGCGTGTGATTGATCCCAGGAGCCTTATGAAGAGGCACCCGAAGTATCCTCATTTACTCAGAACTCATACCTAAGGTCAGGCTCAATGTTCGCTTCCCGGCGTATGAGCGCAGTGCCTAAGAAAAATGCCAAGTTACCACGTCTTTGGAAACCGGTTGGGTTTGACTAAGGGTATGAGCAATGGGGATGGTCAAGTTCACATGTAATTCACCAACTCTTGTATTCACTAGGTGGCCACCAACCGAATATTAGCTGAAGGTTGTGAATACTTGTGCGGATGCCCTGGAGAAGTATTCCTATGTGGAAACTGGGCAATTGGAGAATTAACAGTTGACTTAGGATATAGCGCGATACAAATTGATGTTTTTAATAGGTTGATTTGAGATAGGGAATCAACGTTCCGCAGACGCTACAACACTCCTAACAGATGAGTGGCACGATGCCCGTCGTATCCACCGGTCGCACGGCAAACCTCATATGAACTATTCGGAAGCAAGGGCAGGATTAGAACAGATTGGAGTACTAACAGCTAAGAAAGACAGAATTTATCATATAATGGAGTACTAACAAATAAGAAAGATTTAAATTTGAATTTAAAAGCAATGCATCGAACAACAATAATGCGATCAAAAAGCTCAGTGATGATGGATAATCAATACTCGGTCCAAGCATTTGTTACATGCTTAAAAAGAAATGGTTCCTATGTTTCAAGGAACTTATTATCAATGAGTATTTAAACTGAAAAAATGAAAGTTCTGGCAAGTAAAGATAAAGACTATTGTCTAATCTTTATTGTTCTGGGGCATCCTCCTTCAGGTCCGCATCGGTTCTGCTTCTCGGTTCTGTAATCCAAAAGGATAAATTGAATTACTCTCGAGTAAGAAGAATCCAAGGATAATTAATGACTTTCATCATTATTTATCATTGCATACCTTGGGAGGATTGTGTTGGATTACGGGGCAGATTACTACGGAAACATAAAAACAGGTACATGCCATTAATCAGAATTACGCAGCGGAAGATGTGCACATACCTTAAACCCTTTTCGTAGTCCCAAGGATCCTGCTGAGGGAGTTCACGATCCACCAGAAGGAACCCGTAGAGGTTCTTGTTAAGGAAGCCTCTGATCGAATCTTGGCAGGGACAGATCTCCCGAGTGTTTTTCTCTAAGAAAATTGGCTCACCCTTGGTGTAGCAAGTGGTTTGGCCGAACTAGTACTTTTGGGGGGGGGGGGGGGGGGGGGGGGAGTTTTCTCTCAAATCACCACTTAGGAGGAATTGTGAAATTACCCCTAATAGAACCCTAACACCCTCTATTTATAAGAGGAGCAAAGTGGACAAAAGTCCACTTTGCCCTCACCACCAATATTCGGCCGGCCATGTATTAGGGAGGCCCAATATTTTGGGCCTCTCGTGTCAATTGGGAATTGGGTCAAGCCCAATTTCCCTAATATGACATTTACCCAATTTCTTAGGTAACGTATACATATTAATGGGCTACCAATTACGACGCCCAATCACCATATGCTAACATCTCCCACTCGTCGGAATGAGAGGGTGCAAGTTAATGTATTGTTGTCCAAATCGCATCAACATTTCACTCTTCTGATCCTGCCCCTGCTTCCGAATAGTTCATACGAGGTTTTCCGTGCGACCGCGGATACGACGGGCATCGTACTATCATCTGTTAGGAGTGTTGTAGCGCCCGTGAAACGTTGATTCCCTGTCTTAAATCAACATGTTAAAAACATAAATTTGTATCGCGCTGTATCCTAGGTCAACTGTTAATTCTCCAATTGCCCAGTTTCCACATAGGAATACTTCTCCAGGGCATCCGTACAAGTATTCACAACCTTCAACTTATATCAAGTTGGCGGCCACCTAGTGAATACAAGAGTCGGTGAATTACAGGTGAACTTGACCATCCCCATCGCTCATACCCTTAGTCAAACCCAACCAGATTCCAAAGACGTGGTAACTTGGCCTTTTTTCTTCAGCACTGCGCTCATACGCCGGGAAGCAAACATTGAGCCTGACCTTGGGTATGAGTTATGAGTCCATGAGGATACTTCGGGTGCCTCCTCATAAGGCTCCCGGGATGAATCGCACGCTCATGGTGAAGAACTTTGCGCCCCTCCGAATCACGAGGATTCTATCTAGCACAACCGAGCATGACCCCGTGGTCGAACGTGGCACGCGTAGTTTTGGGTTATAAATAAACCTGACTATGTATGTACGTTCTTGGTCTATGGTGATTTCCTACAGGTGACAGGTCGAGTACGCTTTCAGGGCGAGGAGAAGAAGTCAACGACCTTTCTTGTTTATTCCAACCATTTGGAGATAAAAGGTCGACTACCGATCATGAAGAAGTCGACTTCAAAAGAATGACTAGTCGACTATGGAGACTTAGAGAATCTTCCAGAGGACAGATGGCGACCTGTTTCCCACCGTCTCCAAGGGAAAACCTTCCCTCGAAGTAAAGACAGGTGGCGACCTGCTTCCAACCATCTCCGAGAAGAAACCTTCCCTCTTAAGTAAAGACAGGTGGCGACCTGCTTGTCACCTGCTTAAAAGGAAAACCTTCCTCCGAAGTAAACATGAGGTGGCGACCTGTTTGTCACCAGCTGACTGACAACCGCTTCTATCATCCAATCACAAAGGGTTGATTGCCGCCCCTAGGCAACCAATCAGAGGCCAGTAGCCGCCTCTACAAAGTCGGTAAACTTCTTCCTATAAATAGGGGGCTATCTTCTTCAATTAAAAACAATATGCTCTGAATACTTATATATTACACTCTCAAATACATTACTAACTTAAGCTTCGGAGTGGAATCAGGGGCCATCCCCACCCCTTTTTAGGTGCTCGACCTTAAAAGTCTTCTGGAGGAACTCAATTCCTCGAGAGAGCTACGTCCAAGGCGAAGCCTAGAAGTCCATTCCGTGAAGTTTGAGGCCACGTCATTTTGATCCCAACTTTTGGCGTCGTCTGTGGGAACAGATCAAAAAGTCATGGCTGCCGAAAAGAGCAAGATTTCCAACACTCCGGTGGAAGAAAGGAGCAGTCCACCAGTGGATCCTACCACATCGAGGCCGATCCCCCAATACCCCAATCTAATGGTGTTGGCGGCGATGAAACCCTCAACCATTCCAAATCTCTGCCAATTTTGGAAGATGCGAGGACAGCTCCCCAGGCTGTTCCTCCGGAGGTAAAAGCTACCTTTATTACTTTTTGGAACGAAACCCAGGCAGAGGCTGTTCCAGAAAAAAGAGAGCCAACCCGAGAGGCCTCACAAAAGGAAGAAGTAGCTTCCAGTGTGAAAATCCAGGAGGAGAATCTCCTGGAGAAAGAAACCCCTAAAGCTCTCGAGGCCGAAACGGCGAGCAAGGAGCCTGTCCTATTCACAATAGGGCAGGTCGAAGAACTGTTGGAGAGGAAGAGGCGAGGTGCGAACGATTTGCTCATCGTTCGTGATCATACTTCAAAAGGCTATTCAATACTCGAGTTCCCCCGCAAGTCTTCGCGAGGAGCATCGACGATTATACCGGAGAAGGCGACCCAGTTCGCCACATCAACGCCCACAACTCCTCCCTCTTGGGAAGAGGGGCAACGCCTGATCATTATGCAGCACTCTTCCCAACCACGCTGAAGGAAGAGGCGTCTACTTGTTTATGATCTCCCCGACAACTCTATAGACTCGTGGGATGAGCTGAAAACCAAGTTCATTGAAGGACACATAGGTCAGAGGCAGCGCCTCAAGAGCATGAACTTCCTCGACAAGATCGAGCAAGGCCCAGGTGAAACCTTGGCCAACTACTACACAAGGTTTCACAAGATACTCCAACAGCTGAACGAGGACGCCACGGACGGCGAGCTGATCCGGACCTTCTAGAGGGGTCTTAGAGTGCAGAGCCAAGCTCTGAAGGACAGCATGGTGATGAAGCCCGTGCAAAGGATTGACGCCCTCGCCATCAAAGTAAAGAAATTCATCGACCTAGAGAGGTCGCATGAAGGGCTGCCCAAAGAAGTCGAGAAACAACTAGTACCCGCCAAGATCGAGGAGGGCTCCGCTTCCCGACCACCTAGGAGGGAAGAAAGACGTGGGCGAGACTTCCGACCAGGGAATCGACAAGGAATAAGGAGAGATTCTAATCCTTATCCCTCCAAATATACTCCTCTTACCCATAATGTATCGGTAGTACTTCAGGAAATGGAGAAGCTCCGCCTTACTAACCCGCCACCGGCAAGAAGAAACATGCTGGGTCACCAGGTAAATACTTACTGTCGCTACCATCAGGTAAGGGGGCATAACACAAATGGGTATACCCTCTTGAAGCAAGATATAGAGACCCTTATCCAGAGGGGCAAATTATTAAAATTTGTGGAAAAGAACCCCAATATTCCGAAGAAGCGAAATCGTAGCCCAAGGGAGGAATCTCGATCTCCTCCTCGTGATCAACCCCCCCCCCCCCCCAAGAGGAACGATCAACTTTATCGCCAGGGGGACTAAAACATGGCTCGACATTTTTATCAAGTCGCGACACGATAAGCAGAGAAGTCATAATCAAATTCTATGATAGATATTTGTTATAACTAATGTCGAGTTTTCCTTTTTTGATGAAATATTCAGGAATTGATGAATAAAAAAGATCCTTCGATCTACTTTCTTCATAAAGAAATCATCATCCCAGTGTCACCACCCTCAAACTCGCTACAAATCGGTCGTCGACCATTATGTGCCCAAAATGGCGACCAAAGCCTAGGTACGGCGACGATTCGATCGAAGTATACAAATCAGTTGTCGACCATTATGTGCCCAAAATGGCGACTAAAGCCTAGGTACAACGACAATTCGATGGAAGATCTACAAAGGATCAGTCTTCACTGACTCCTCGACTTTATACAGTCGGCGAAGATCTACAAAGGATCAGTCTTCACTGACTCCTCGACTTCATACAGTCGGCGAAGATCTACAAAGGATCAGTCTTCACTGACTACTCGACTTCATACAGTCGGCGAAGATCTACAAAGGATCAGTCTTCACTGACTCCTCGACTTCATACAGTCGGCGAAGATCTACAAAGGATCAGTCTTCACTGACTCCTCGACTTCATACAGTCGGCAAAGATCTACAAAGGATCAGTCTTCACTGACTCCTCGAATTCATACAGTCGGTAAAGATCTATAAAGGATCAGTCTTCACTGACTCCTCGACTTCATACAGTCGGCAAAGATCTACAAAGGATCAGTCTTCACTGACTCCTCGACTTCATACAGTCGGCGAAGATCTACAAAGAATCAATCTTCACTGACTCCTCGACTTCATACAGTCGGCGAAGATCTACAAAGGATCCGTCTTCACTGACTCCTCGACTTCATACAGTCGGCGAAGATCTAAAAAGGATCAGTCTTCACTGACTCCTCGACTTCATACAGTCGGCGAAGATCTACAAAGGATCAGTCTTCACTGACTCCTCGACTTCATACAGTCGGCAAAGATCTACAAAGGATCAGTCTTCACTGACTCCTCGACTTCATACAGTCGGCGACGATTCGATCGAAGTCTACAAATCGGTGGTCGACCATTATGTGCCCAAAATGGCGACTAAAGCCTAGGTACGGCGACAATTCGATGGAAAGTCTACAAATCGGTCTTCGACCATTATGTGCCTAAAATGGCGACCAAAGCCTAGGTACGGCGACGATTCGATCGAAGTCTACAACTCGGATGTCCTAACGCTCAAAATAGCGACAAGAGCTGAGGCACAATAAGGACCTGGTCAAAAAGACTCAAAAGAGGATCAACAAATCAGTCCTCAAGTTGTCGATCTAAAGGTATCAAAGACTACCTCCTACTTATACGATCGATTCTTTAATCCTAAAGGGTAGTAAAAATAAAGTATGTCTGCTACCTCCTGGAAATTATATATATGCGATCCTAGTTAAGAATGTCAAAAGCTAGGTGTTGCCCGGATAAATTTAATTATTATAAAAAGTCATATAGAAGATATGGGAGTCTCTTGATAGTCCATTTTACATAGGTTTCTTCCCCTTAGAAGGAGAGACAATAACACAGTCGTCTTCGTCAGACGAACGGTCGTGTTCTTTTGATGGTTGATCATCCTCCTCGGTGGGAAGTCGTAAAAATTGTTCGAGGATCGGAACTTGAGAGAAAGGAAAATCCGCCTGGTAAGCCCTCAAGTTGACCACCATCTCCTTTAGGGTGGTGTGGAGTAAGTCAGAGGCTGCGATAACCATCTCTTCTCCCAACGGTTAGAAATCCTAATCCCGAGGGAGGGCCTCTTCAACTTCTGGAAAGTCGAAAAAATCTACAAGTCCTGAGAATTAAATTATCTCGCCACAAAATGGGGCTTTACTCGACTCAAGCCTTCACCTTAAGTAAATGAAGCTGGCGACTCGAGTCTCGGGGGCAAGTGTTGGGTTATAAATAAACCCGACTATGTATGTACGTTCTTGGTCTATGGTGATTTCCTACAGGTGACAGGTCGAGTACGCTTTCAGGGCGAGGAGAAGAAGTCGACGACCTTTCTTGTTTATTCCAACCATTTGGAGATAAAAGGTCGACTACCGATCATGAAGAAGTCGACTTCAAAAGAATGACTGGTCGACTATGGAGACTTAGAGAATCTTCCAGAGGACAGGTGGCGACCTGTTTCCCACCGTCTCCAAGGGAAAACCTTCCCTTGAAGTAAAGACAGGTGGCGACCTGCTTTCAACCATCTTCGAGAAGAAACCTTAAGTAAAGACAGGTGGCGACCTGCTTGTCACCTGCTTAAAAGGAAAACCTTCCTCCGAAGTAAACATGAGGTGGCGACCTGCTTGTCACCAACTGACTGACAACCGCTTCTATCAGCCAATCACAAAGGGCTGATTGCCGCCCCTAGGCAACCAATCAGAGGCCAGTAGCCGCCTCTACAAATTCGGTAAACTTCTTCCTATAAATAGGGGGCTATCTCCTTCAATTAAAAACAATCTGCTCTGAATACTTATATATTACACTCTCAAATACATTACTAACTTAAGCTTCAGAGTGGAATCAGGGGTCATCCCCACCCCTTTTTAGGTGCTCGACCTTAAAAGTCTCCCGGAGGAACTCGAGAGAGAGCTACGTCCAATGCGAAGCCTAGAAGTCCATTCCGTGAAGTTTGAGGCCACGTCATTTTGATCCCAACACGTAGTATGAAGCACGCGCCTATAGCATACCCGAACATCGTCAGATGTAAGATATGTCAATGATGCTATCGCAGACTTTCATCTGGCCCAGAATGTGGTTAATGACGAACAAAGTTCATCACCGACAAAGTGCAAAACGAAGATCATGTCGTGTTACTCCGAAACCAAATGATCGTTTTTGCATACCCAATTTTCCCAACTAGTTCTTAGCCAGTCTTACTTCAGAAGAGGTCCCCCTCTCCTACAAGACGCCGTGCCCGTGTGACAAGGCATGGTCCACATTTGACATAATTTATGCAGAGGATTGCGTCCTACTACGACTTAGTTTATAGACCGTAAAATCCGATGTAATCAAACATTATGACGTCGATGAATCATAAACTCGAATTGAGATTCTCTTATTTATCAAAATGTAACATTCAATTCATCAAAATGTTATCACAGATACATGCCCACATTTAAACCCTACGCAATCCAATCAGTTTAACATGCTTTTCAAATGTCTCCCTGCGTAATGGTTTAGTTAGTGGGTCCACCACCATATCATTAGTGGGCAAGTATTCTAAAGTGATTATATTATCTTCTACCATAGATTTAGCATAATTATATTTCACATCAATGTGTTTAGTCCTACTATGGTACTTTGGATTCTTTACGGCCGCAATTGTTGCTTGACTATCAGAGAACACCTTCACAGGTTTACACCCAACATCGCCATCAAGCAGCGCTGTAAGAAGCCTTTTCAGCCAGACCGCTTCATGTGCATATTTAGAGAGAGCAACGAATTCTGATTCCATCGTAGACAACACGACACATGATTTCTTCTTGCTCGTACATGAAATGGCGGGATCAGCAAGGAGAAACACTCCTCCTGTGGAAGACTTACGATCGTCTGGATCGCCACCATGGTCGGCGTCACTGAATCCGGTTAATTCTAACTTCCTGCCCTCATAGCACAGTACGTAGTCGGCAGTACCTTTCAGATACTGTATGATCCGCTTTACATCTTTTAAATGTTGATAGCCAGGGTCTGATTAGAATCTTACTACTATGCCCATAGCGTAATAGATGTCCGGACGAGTGCAAAGCATTGCGTACATGAGACTTCCAACCATGCTTAAATACTCTGAACTCCCCATCTGTTCACGCTCTTGCTGGTTCTTCGGGCCGTCGCACTTTGACAACGCGCACCCGAATACTACCAGCGTTTCCACGGGTTTGGCATCATGTAATCTAAACCTTTTAACCAGTTTGTTGATGTAGGCTTCCTAAGATAGACATAACCTTCAGATGGCACGATCTCTAGCAATTTTAATGCTTAAGATGTACGTAGCCTCTCTCATATCTTTCATCTCAAATACAGATGCCAACCAGGACGTTGATTCATGCATGAAACTCACATCGTTTGCGGCAATGAATATGTCATCCACGTACAAAGTTAAGATGACGTACTTAGACCTGGAGGTCTTTGTATACACGCATGGATCCTCGTGGAGATTCACGATTCTGTTTCCAACGATTTCCTCGTGGAACCTGCGGTACCATTGCCGAGACGATTGTTTAAGACCGTAAATGGATCTTTGGAGTTTACAAACTTTACGTTTGTTACCAGGAGTAATGAAACCCTCTGGTTACTCCATGTTGATCTCTTCCTCCAGGTTTCCGTGGAGGAATGCGGTCTTAACATCCATTTGGTGCAGCTCTAAATCGAGGCATGCGACTAGGGCTAGGATTGCCCTGACTGTGGTGTACCGCACAGTCGGTGAGTATGTCTCATAAAAGTCCACTCCGTGAAGCTGGGTGTAACCTTTCGCAACCAATCGAGCTTTGTATCGCTCGACATTTCCATCAACAATGAGTTTCAATTTCAGAACCCACTTCGTCCCTATGGCCCTGCGGTCAGCAGGTAAATCAACTAAAGACCATACCGAATTGGCTTTCATTGAGGCAATCTCATCTTCCATTGCTTTCCTTCATTCTTTCGCTTGAGGTCCTTTCAACGATTGTTGAACCGTCACTGGTTCGTCAACAGAAGTTAGGGTAAATATTTCACCATTCTCGATGTGATACTTCTTGGGAGAAGTTCAATGCCTTTGACCTCGTCAAGGCTCGTTAATCCCATCTTGAGTCTGAACATTGCTCCCACTCGGAATAAAGCATCACTCCCACTGGGAACAAGGGCAGTGCTGGAACCTTGACCTACAACTTTTCTTGGACGACCTCTCGGAATCGGAACCAAGTTGGTTAATCCACTCCCACTGGGAATAATGGGTAGTTGTGGTATTTTGGATTTTCATCAAATGGTCCGACAACGTGATTATCAGGTTCAACTTAATTCGCACCTACAGCAACAGTGATTTGTGTGGTAGGATTGGCTCCTCCCACTTGATTTACTATGAAATGTCCCCATCTTCATTTACCATTTCATTCACGTGCGTTGCTGCCTCAAATCTCCCACTCGAAGTAAGTGGGACCTGATCATCATCGTTATCATGCTCCAATTCGATCAAGACTTCGTCTGTTATATCTCACCAAGCGTTGAAAATTCGTTCTCAATGCATGTAACGTCTCATGTTCGACCACGACACCATTATAACAACTTAATTTAAACATGTATCCTCTAAGAGTAGTCATATACTCTTGGATCAAATACTTGTTTAATGCTCATGTTAATGTCGCATGATGATAAGAATTAACTCATTATCACTCCTTTTAACTTTTATGGCGACATGTTTGACCGGTTTTGTTTGATGAAGTGTGTTATCGATGTGAATGTCTTGCCAAACTTCTCTTTCAAGGCTTTTAGTGGGAGAGTCATTTTACCGACATCATCCCTTTCATTGGCTAAGTCATACCAAAGACTTATTCATCTTTGAACTGTGCATTGGGCTTTCGCCTTATGCGTCAGTTTATACTTTACAAGTTTATCGTGTAAGCATAGAATGAATTATTCCAAAAAGGGAGGGAAATGAAAATTCAGCATTCATTCAAATACACTTCATCATTAAATTCTTATTTTGAAAACGACGTGTTCCGTCTTTCGAGGTACACGCACATGTGGCGCCTATTCCAGGTTCTATCCCATGGCTTAAATCCTTTCGTTTCCAAATTCAACTTAATTTAATCCAATTTGTGTCAAACATGTTCATAATTACAGAATTTATCATATAGTGGAGTACTAACAAATAAGAAAGAAATAAATCGGTCCGCCCTTAGAACTACGCAATCGATGGATATTAATGGTATTTCGATGTTTCACGATATTTAGATGAATGAGTGTGAGTACCCTTGTTTGATCCGACCATCTTGGTGGATATTTCGGTTTTAATTTCGTTTCGGATCGATCCCGTTTTATTGGGTCGATTAATTTTGACAAGTAGATCTCATTTCACATCGAATGGAAACTACCTTATTCAATAAATCTGAATCTTAATCAATCAAAATTCAAACAATTAAACGAATAAATAGGAAATCCATCAACAACAAAAATTAGGTTTCTGATCATAGAATGAAGCCTCAATGAAGGTAAGATAGACAAGCAGTCACGACCACGTTCAGCGTTCCACCTGAAAAGAATTCACAAGTGAATTTGATCAGATGTCTTGTATCAAATAAAACGTCTTTCAGTTCTATGTGTGTGGTAAACGAGGCGTACCTATTAGGGCACACGAATCAACGGTGGTTTTCACCGGACCATCGTTTAGACTTTTTATTGCTAGGTTTAGCCAAGCATTTCCGAAGACCGTCGAATCTGTCATCGGTTGTATCGGGTTCTTTGAAGGTGGTTCCTTCCTCATGGTTGGCCTCGTATAGATCTACGATTGTCTTAATCGATGTGATCAGACGTGTGAGTCCATTATCGTCAGCAAACCATGATAGATGAAACATTTTCATTACTTTCCGAGCTCTTGTCCATACGTCTACTTCGTCAGCGGGATCATGAGCGGCTATAACACCGTTATCACTGCATAGAATACTATAGTATTCTGCCATGAGGTCTTTTGCTTCAAAGGCCTTTCCTCCACCGTAGCGGAGGCGAATGACACACCAAAGATACAATGCGGTGCTCTCAATAAACTCCTCATCTACTTCATCTGACAGTTTTGAGTAAATCAGTTCTCGTGCTGTCCGATCATTCCTCAACCTTTTCTTGCTGTTGTAGGGGTATGGAATTCCATATTCGTCCGTCTCGATCCTTTTTGCTTTTGGATTGATTCGATCATCAAAATCCGCGGCAATAAAGATTTCATCAACATTGTCTTTCCATTCATCATAATTCATACCATCCAGATTGCGAGGTTCATAGAAGCGTACTGACCCAGCCATGAAAACTAACACATTGATAATCATGCATAATCAGGGAGACAATAATATTTTGAGAAAGAATTGCATACATCGGATATCTATTAAGATGGAATACGACAAATAATGATTCATCAGCCATCTAAACCAACCGACCGCCAGTAAACCGAGGGAAGGGGGTTCGTGAAAGAGTTCACATTACCGACGTCTTCAATCCTATAGATCAGTCTCTTAAAAACGGTTTTATTCGCAAATTACCGGAACGGAAACTTTAAAACAAGCATACCCGATCTTGGCTTTCCCAAGACCCTTTTGCATTTTAAAAATGTTCTAAGGAACTTACGCATGCATATATAATTCTACTTCACAAGCAAATTATCATAGCAAGCCAAATTCATCAACCAAACCACACATCATGCATACGCGTCATGTGTTTAAAGTTCCGAGGAACTCATGCTAGCATATATATAATTCTACTTTCCAAGTAAACTATCACATGCAGCTACATCCTCAACATTCAAGCATAGGTGTCATACATGGAAACTTCCACATCAAACATGCATATTTGGCGACTGGCTTTCGTTTTTAAAACATTTAAAATATTAAGGGCTGACTTGCAATTCATGCTTACAGTTAATCATGCATGTTTCTAGACATTAATCCTAGGCAATCGCAACCATCACAGCATGTCTGTCCTAGTGCGCATACCATATATTTAACCAGGGCTCTGCCCCAACATCCGGCTAGCTTGACATATTCAAGACAACAGTTCTAATAAATACATGTGATGAAAAGTAAACAATTGCAATTCAGCCCACTAATTAATCCAGTCCCAAAATCATGCATTTCCGAGATCCATCCCCATAATCGAAACTAGGCATTAAGGTCTAATTAAAACATGAAAGTTTTAAACCTTCGAGCACTGTAAATTCTCTAGTTTAACCTATCCAATTATGGTTTAAGTTATTAATTTAGTTATGGGTACAATTATGAACAAATATGAATATACACGTAAAATTACGGTGAAAAAAAGTTATGAATATAGTTATGATTCTACAAAATGAACCCATATACTTATGATTATGATATATATATAGGTTAAAAAAAATAGGGTATAGTTACAATCTTTCTAAAACACCGGCCAAACCTCATAACCAACCCTAAGAACATCCACAATGATATTACTTAAACTGCTTTTCTTAAAAATGTCAAGTAGGTTTTTTAGGTGTGGTTTAAAGAATACAAATTTATGTAATGCTTACATAATAGTATGTCTATAATGATTTTACTTAAACATATTTTATTATTAAATTTTAACAAACAATTTAAA
The DNA here is from genome assembly GCA_036873135.1 of Clarkia xantiana subsp. parviflora. Classification (NCBI taxonomy): domain Eukaryota; kingdom Viridiplantae; phylum Streptophyta; class Magnoliopsida; order Myrtales; family Onagraceae; genus Clarkia; species Clarkia xantiana. Next base: position 21,177,874 of record JAPTYO010000012.1, read on the forward strand.
GTTTCAATAATTACGTATTCGTTATGTGCGTACCATATCTTCGATCAACAGATTATCGCCTCTTCAGATCAATGTTATCATTTTTCAAAAGTCATATGATTTTTGTTTTTTGCCCGAAAAATCCATATGATGACTAAACAAAAAGTCGAGATCAAGAAACGACAGTCCTAGAACTCGTCGAAGAACAGTCTACACTCGAGTCATGGAACTCGCGAAAAAAAAAGTCTGGAACAGAACGACTGTTTTGGAAAAAAAGAAGAAGAGAAAATTTAATTTTATGTAAATATAAAGCATTCCTTATATTTAATGAATGTTTTACCTAAAAATATAAATTTACGTCTGTGTCTCATCTTTAATGAATGCTAAAACCAATATAGAAAGTTTTTTTTGCTTTACTTAAATAAACATATAGAACCCACGTTTACGTAATTCTCACGTAATATCAATGTGGATGCTTTAAATACGTATTATTGTTGGATAAAATTTTAAAACACAATTATTTTATACTGGATGTGATATAATGCAAATTTTTTTGATGGCAATTATATTATGTTTATTTTTCTTTTTGGACATACTGTATAATTAATGATTGTATATAGCAATATAATAATTTCTGGCATTTCCATATTTGATTTGATTTGATTTCTAAAACTGTTAAAGGCGTACCTACTCCGGGTTTTTGGAACTAGAAATAATAATTGCATCGTGACGTGCATACACATAGTCTGCACTGCAGCCGAAATCTGATAATTAACGACAGCCATTGGATTACGCCACATGAAATACCCCATCGGACGGTGAATAAGAGGAGGTTCACCGTCCTATAAAATGAGAAAGCAGACCATTGTTTTCTCTCTTTGGTAAGAAGCCAGGCCAGGCAGGAATAACCAAAGAACGTACTCATCCCCTCTCTCTGGCGTTCTGCTGCGATCCACTCTCTCAGCGCAAAGCTCTGTATTTTAATCGTGGTAAGGGAAGATACATATGCGCAGAGCTCCTTTACTCTCTGAAGCCTCGACTCTATAGATCTCAGATCCAGAGGTTCATCTTTTCCCGCCGTCTTATCCTTATTAGGCTAACTGATGATGATCATTTGGTGTCATCACTGTTGAGGCCTTGGATCATCTGTTTTCAACTTCATCGTCTCTGGATTGTTGCTCCGATTGTTGATTTTGACTTTCTTTTGGGGGCTGGAAAGATTCCGTGTCACATTTGATTGAGTGGTCACTCAGTTACGTTACTAGTGTCTATACATTGTCGTGAATCTTCCCGCAGTTGGGTTCCTTATTGTCCTCGGAAGTGTTTATTCAACTTAACAAATTGAATTCGGATTGTTTTTAGTTTCATTCGCGGGGAATTGATGCAAAGGTCTTATTTGTGTGGCTCCTGGTGCCTAACATCTAAGCAAGGAGGTGATCGCAGTTTTGTGATCACGTTCATGTTGAATATAATCCTCTCTTACTTAACTAATTGAATGCTGAATCATCTATGTTTGTTTAGTACATATGTCCAGTTAAGTTCGTCAAAAACGAAAAATGGAATTGAAGGATTTCATAATCAGAAAGATTTATAAGCTGGTTGCTTATTGAAGAGAATTCTGTTGTCAATGAACTCATTTTTTTCTTCTGGATTTTAGTGCTTTCAGCTTTAAACTATAATATTGTCCACATTTCTACAAACCCATTATCAGTAGCAAGAAATACTATTTGAAGAAGTAGCATGAATTTCATTTCCAGGAACTTTCTTCTTGGCCTAAAGGGTGGACATATCTGTTGTCATGCCAGGTTTTATTTCCATGGAGAGCTTGGCACAACTAGAGGCGCTGTGTGAGAGGTTGTACAATTCACAGGACTCAGCCGAACGAGCTCATGCTGAGAACACTCTGAAATGTTTTTCAGTCAATACTGATTACATCTCACAGTGCCAATACATACTCGACAATGCTTTGACTCCTTATGCTTTGATGCTAGCAAGTTCGAGTTTGCTAAAACAAGTGACTGAACACACCCTCTCCTTACAGCTGCGCCTTGATATTCGTAATATTTCTATCCTTTTATACAATGATGCATTGCATAGACTGTTGTTTCAACTACATTTGTGTACGTTCCTTTGCAGGAAATTACCTCATCAACTATTTGGCAACTCGAGGACCCAAGTTGCAGCCTTTTGTCACTTCTTCTTTGGTTCAACTTCTGTGCCGGGTGACAAAATTTGGCTGGTTTGATGATGATAGGTTCCGAGATATTGTTAAAGAATCAACAAACTTTTTAAACCAGGTTTCATGACTACCTATAAAAAAAGAGAGCAAGTTTTTGTGTTCTTTGTATAATTTTGCCGTGCTATTTCTATGGTGAACAGCTATATTGACATGCTTAACTATTAATGATATTTATTGTATAGTTCCTTCTGCTTCCAGTTTACGGAAGGATGCTGTGACATAATTTTCTTAGTACATCTCATATTATTATGGACAGAAGGCTATTACATTTTGTATGATATTGGATGACTTTATGGCCAATGTACAAGTTACCTAAAGACAGTATATCTGATGTGGATCCAATTTCTATAGATGTACTCTGATGAAATTTACAGCTTCCCAGTTTCCATTCCTTTACATATTCATTGGAGGTTATTCCCTTGTGCATGAGATGTAATATATTGGTATGTGATACATGGAACTAAACTGTCATCTTGTAAGGTATTAAGATTAGCAGTTAGAGGGAAGGGAAGTTTGACTGCGTTGGTATTGGCTCAGGAGAATGTATTACCCCCATCCTCCCTTGTCTCCTGTAGCCAGTCTCTTATTACATCCTCTCAAGCATCTCTCGAGTGGGGGATACTATTCGGGTTCATTGCAGTATCTTTTCCTGAGCATTTTGCATATCATCTGCCTTTACTTGCATACTCTTCCACCCAGTATCGTGTAGTCACATGAGATATTGTTTTCTCTTTATCTCATCTCTAAGTAGGTTTGCATTGGGTAGTTGTTTGTGATGTTTTTCGTGCAGCTCAGAGGTATATATTACCTTTGTTGTCAACGTAAGGTCTCTCCGCAGAAGATTTACCTTTCCTAGTTTCAAGTATTTGGAACTTATTTTGTGCTAGATGTACTAGATAAATTGTCAGCTGTCATAGTGGTTACATTACGTGGCATCAGCATCTGAGATACTGATCTGTTTAGGCAGTAATGGTATTACCAAACTTGCTAAGAAGAACTGGTTATTTTTAGATTGGTTGGCTGCACAATTGTTTGTTATGTTTGGTGGAACTGGTAATTTTTAGATTACTTATGACAAGCAGGTTAGGACGTGTCATTTCTAGAGCTTTATGGCTTACTTATTAATTGTCAGCTTAATTTCTCGTTTAGGTTTGGTGATATTGCATATATATGGCTAAGAAAGAAGCTTTATTTGGATATGCCCATCTTACCAATCTGGCTAATCACTCTCTGCTCTTTGCTTTTACCACTATCTTTACCTCTCTTTTCAGTTAATTTATTCGGTAACAGTAACAAGCTCATAATATTGGTGGAGTAACAGCCACTGAATTAGCTTTAGTTTTATTTTTGAAGATCTTTGCCCATATTTTTAGTTGTAGTTACTTGTTCTTTAAATCTTCTTCCTCTCACTATTGCTTTGGTCAATCTCATCGCACTCATCTTTGTTTCTCATGTAGAATTCATTGGACAGCTTCACCTGATTACTTTTCATCTTCAACTTTTTAACAGGCAACGTCTGATCACTATGCGATTGGATTGAAGATATTAGATCAACTTGTTTCTGAGATGAATCAGGTTGGTGCTTTACCATGTCCAATCTCGCATGTTTTTCTTAGTTGACTGGATGCTTGCTGTATCTTTACGAGTAAACATGTGTACTTTTCTATCAGTTAGCCCAATTTTGGTTGAGATATGAGTGAAATCTAATCAAAATATTATACCATAAAATGAGTATTCAAGTTTGATTACTTCCATTTAAGTGTAACAGTCAATATAAAATGTACCTCGCATGTTATAGTTCTCTCCTTTTAATTAGGCTATCATTTTAGTGACAGCTTATAATCTGTTTAATTTTCTACATTAGTCTATCATTTGGTTAGAACTGTCGTACGTTAGCTTGAACTTTTGAAGAATCAGCTAGCTGAAACTTGATAGCGTGAAAATAATAGAAATTCAAATCTCTTGGCTAGATGGCTAGTAGTAAATGCTTTCCTAATATGATAAACCATCATTCATTGTTTTTCATTTTCAAAGTGCATCTCTGTAGGTCCACAGCTGTAATGGGCCAAATGGCCTGACATAGCTTGCGTTTATAACTTCTTAAATTCCTCTCCTTTTCTTTTTGTATTTTATAACATCAGGATTGCTAATATGGGACTCCCTTGCACTTTCTGTATTTTTCTAATAACAAAATTAAAAAATATATATCACTTAGTGCACCTTAAGGTGCTTTCCTTATTTGCAAGAATTTGTATTAATGATTTTTCCATGATTTATTGGAGAACTTTGACAACTTTAACAAACAAGATGGAAGAGATTGCTAACGAGAGAAAAAAAGGAGATCACAGGGCAAAGTAATGCCCAAAAAAAAACAATACGATAACGAAAGAGAGAAAAAAAGTACACATAACTAATATGGCATGGAGGTGCAATCCTTGAACTATAACTCTCGTGTACCTTGTCCCTCCACCCAATTTGTGCAACAAATCTGGTAGGCGATCTTTTCAGATGGTTCTCCTCTTTCATATCTATGAAATGAACCTAGTCATTGGCAGTCAATGGCTCTTTGACTACCCAGATAGAGACTTTAGACTAAATTAAACGGTTGAAAATGGCTACCCAAAAAAGTTGATGTATCCGAGAGTAATGAAGTAGGAAGTAGTTAAGTTTCTTCTTTCTATTGATTGCAAAGAAATGTCACCTGTTCTTTTTTAATATCACAAATTCAAAATACCTTATTTGGCAGTTTAGTCTGATTTGCTTCAATACAAATCATAGCCGCTCAAACGTACAAATTCAGAGTACGTTTTTATTAAGATTGCATCTACAATTAGTTGAATTTCATGTACATAACTAGTTCAATCATGGATGGTGGATCTCTCTGGCTGGGTTCGCGAGGTCATTAACATTGTTGATAATATGTTGCACCTGTCACACTAAACTAAGGGGTTTACAATCTCTAGTTTAAATTGTTTCTTTCCTCACTCTACCGAGAGTCGATTGATACGACATAGTTCTCATAAAAAGTTGACATAACCTACACTTCCCTCACGCCTTTGATATCCACCAAATGCATTTTTTTCTTCTTATATTCACGGGGGAGCGTCTACTCTATGCGGATTACTAGAGCACTTGTCGTTTTAGGACTTTATAGATTCTTTAGGGTATCTATAACATATCATGGTGGATAATACACCTGTTCCCTTTTGTAAACCTTGCACCTTCTTGGTTCCTTATTAATGATATATTAACGTTAACACTAAAAACAAAATTGCTTACCAAAGTGGTGGTGAAACTTTTCATATATTCTCTTTCATTCAGAAATCTTACTATAGGCTTTGATTCCTTAGTTTAATTCGTTTCTCCATCAGTTTATTGGGATGGCAATTTCGATCCTCTACGTTATTTTAATAATATTTTCTTGAATAGAACAATTTAGCTGTAGCATTGCACATTCACCTTTTCTTAGACATGATCCAAACTTCATAGGATCTATCTTTGTATATGCTCGGGCCTAGCATCATGATGTTTTGGATCAAATTTAATAGTCTCTTTTGTGATTGCCGTTATTATCACGTTTTCTTTATTCTAAGAATTGGCCACCCTCTTGATTTTCTTTGGCCCCACAAGCTGTTTTAATATTGTGGCCTTGACATAATTCTTCATATTTGGGTGGCAACAGGCAAATCCTGGACTGACCGCAACAAGTCATCGGAGGCTTGCCAGCAACTTTAGGGACCAATCACTTTTCCAAATATTCCAGATATCTTTAACTTCATTGTGTCAACTGAAAAATGATGGTAATATTAGAGTAAATTTTGGATTTCGCATATACATCTCTGACCTTATTAACTTTTTTTTTTTTTTTTTCTGTACTACCAGCGGCAAGTCGTTTGCAAGAGTTGGCTCTGACTCTAGCTCTGAAGTGCTTATCATTTGATTTTGTCGGGACTTCTGTAGATGAAAGTTCGGAAGAGTTTGGTACTGTTCAGGTACTATAAGGATTTTCTTGTAGCACGATAAGAGAAACCTTGTTTATCGGTAATGTGATACTTTTGTTGAAAGACCAGAAGATTTTGACTGGTCTATCCACCACCCCTAACCAAATAAAATTTTAATATACGTTATGTTGCAATAGTGCAGATTCCCTCTGGTTGGAAGGCAGTGTTTGAGGATCCTTCTACTCTGCAGATATTCTTTGATTACTATAGCATTGGAAATGCTCCTCTGTCGAAGGAGGTAAGCTTTTCATGTTCATTTTATAGGTTTTCCTGTTAGAAAGTCTCTTGTTTCTTTGCTTATATCCCCCATGTTTAGATGGATTAGAATTGTAGACCTTTAATTATCCCTGGACCTTTACTTATGCTTAGACTGTAGACATGGTTTCACTATTTGGGCCATTTAGAGCTGTTATCTAAAATGTTGCTAGTAAAGATGAACTTGTTTGTATGCTTAATCTATCAGGCCTCTGTTTCCATCACACTTGGCAAGTGTATTTGCCTTGCAGAAATGACATCATAATATTTCCTTTTGCTTTTGCATTTGAATTGCTACATAGTTGGTCAGTTCATGATTTTTTTTTCTTCCATCTGTTATATACATATTTCTATTTTAAAGATCAGTTTCATGATGTTGATGGTTATATAAAATTATTTATTATTTTTTTATGAGGATGCTTGCACCAAATTCTTTATGCGTTAGATCATCTTTACCGTGCAGGGTAGTCTACTAGCACATATTTTAGTAAATCTTTTTAAAAATTTTGAAGTAATGGTATCATTAAATTAGGTACCAACTATATTTTCAACATTTTAGTGGGATTACACTTCTTCCTCAGGTTGATGAACACTTCCTCTGTTGCAGAAATTATTTGCATCATTTATAAGGATTTGTGACAGGAATGGATTTTATTTCTCTTTCCCGACACTTTCCTGTTTTACAAGAGTCCTGGTGGTTTTTGGGTAGAAGCTTTGGAAATAGATTACAGTGATATGTTGCTGTTAGCATTCTTAATAAGTTTGTCTTGATAATTTGATATACTTAATTTCTTGAAAAATGTCTGCTTGCCTTTCAGGCATTGGAATGCTTGGTACGAATTGCCTCTGTAAGACGATCGCTATTTACAAATGAAGCTTCACGGGCAAAGTTCCTCGGTCATTTAATTACTGGGACTAGAGATATTTTACAATCTGGGCAAGGTGGACTTTGTTTCGAACATGTTTATTTATTTATTTAAAATTTTGTTTCACACTGCAGTTGCCTTACTATTTTGCGCTCTCAAACTTGCATGCATTTTGCAGTCTGTCCCTGATCTACTTTTATTTCTTCTTATATTTATAAGTATTGTATAATGCATATCACCAGGAAGTGAAACAGAAGATTATAAGTCATAATTGAGTAATGTTGGTCAAGTAAATTTAGTTTCAGGAGTTAGTTAAATAGAATGCAGGAAAAACTAGAGCTCAACTGAATAGTTCATTTTGAAAATTAGAATGGCCGAGTGACCATTAAACCTGACTAGCTCCACTACACTACTTTTTTACATCTTTAGTTGAGCATTGTCTCGGTATATGATTGTTTGCTTTTTTATCTTTTGGGTTGGAATTGAGATAGGTGTAGATACGATGGTTGATTGGCTAGTCTAGTTCTACTTCTTTAACTTTATCCAGACGCTACATCTCCTTCACTTTTGGTTCAATAGCTTCTGTTACATTTATCGTCTTTGTTTCTAGGGTTGCTTTTGAGGTACCCATATCTACATGGTAAAAATAAGTGTTGTATTATTTCACTTTTGTAGTGGCGGGTGCTGGCTCACCCTGCATTTTCTGTATTTTGTACGATGCTCTTCATGTTATTGTTGCTTTCAAAAGCATGGACTGCTTCTCTAAGCTCGAGTGCCTCAAGTCTATTTACTGATTTACAAGATAGTAGCTCCGTTTCTTCACATATTCTACTTTGATATCCTGCTTGATATGACATCGTTGAATACTTTCTTTTTATTTGTCACGATAGCTTTATTAGAGATCCTTGTGCTTTAATTGAGAACTGCTCTAGGTGGTACATCTTTTGTATACATGGATGGCTCTTGGGGGTTGAAATGTAGTTGAAGTATCATTTTGTAGTTTCTTAGGCTATTCTTTTTGTCTCGTAATTTCGAAAAGCATTTCAATTTTGTTGTTCTTTTTCAGACTTTCTGCACTATGCTTTTACCTCCTATGTCTCTCACTTATTTTTTTATGCTGGAATCAGGCCTTGCTGATCACGACAATTACCATGAGTTCTGCCGGCTTCTTGGACGTTTTAGGGTAAACTATCAGGTGAGCTTAGAAAATGTCATTTCTCTTCTTGGTGTCTTACTAGCTATCCTTGATGACCTTTGGAGTAATAAGGCAGTATCAGTTTTAAGGATCCAGAAATGCCACCTATTTACAAAAGTTTATTCGTTGATGTAAATCTTGTATTGATAGAATGAAAGAGAGAATCCCATCTATCCCGTTTGAGCTGAACAAAGCTAGTTTTTTTTTTACCAAAACTGAACAAAGATAATTAGAAACAGGAATTCTGTGTCATTGAACGCGCTTGGATTGTTTTGTAGTTGTCAGAACTTGTTAATGTGGAAGGGTACAGCGAGTGGATACGTTTGGTGGCAGAGTTTACTTTGAAGTCCTTGCAGTCTTGGCAGGTTTAGCAATATATTCTCCTAATTCGCCCAACCAATAAGGTGTAATTTTGTTAGTTGATAATTAATCTACCATGCATGTTTACAGTGGGCTAGCAGCAGTGTCTATTACCTTTTAGGTTTATGGTCGAGGCTAGTAACATCTGTGCCTTACTTGAAGAGTGATGCACCAAGTTTACTCGATGAGTTTGTCCCAAAGATTACCGAGGGTTTTATCACATCAAGGTTTGATTCCATACAGGTATGTTGAAATAGCATTCTTGATACTTTAAAGATGTGAAACCATGTACATCATGCAATTATGCTCTTACATTATATATTTATATTGTTCTTCGCCTTCAATTTGTATTTAGGCCGGGTTAACAGATGATTCCGAAAATCCTTTGGATAATGTGGAACTCCTCCAAGAGCAGCTTGATAATTTTCCTTACCTCTGCAGATTTCAGGTTAACAAAACAAGCATAACTGTCTGAATATGTGGCAGTTTATACATATTAAATTTGAATTTAAAATTTATGTGGGGCTTTTATTAAATTTGAATTTTTTAGAACATTTTCTCACTTTAATTTACTAAGTGGATTACGTTCCTTGTTTCAGTTTGTCCTTAATTTACTAAGTGGATTGCGTTGCTTGTTTCCTTCAATGTATTTTTTTGTTGCAGTATGAACGAAGTAGCTTATATATAATCCAGAATCTGGAGCCCATTTTGCAAACCTACACGGTATTGGTGCTTCATATTATTTTTCCGTAGTGCCTTGAATTTTTTAGCACCTTCCCAGTTTCATTATTGAGTTTTGGGGTCATTGTTTGTTCACGCCACAGGAAAGAGCACAGTTACCAACAAGTGACAAAAGCGACCTATCTGTTGTTGAAGCCAAACTTACTTGGATGGTTCATATCATTGCAGCTATCCTCAAAATTAAGCAAAGCACTGGTGTCAGGTAAGTTTTAACAGATGAGTTTTGTACCTATACAATTATTCTTTGTTGAAGACCTAACTGATTAGCGACATATGAAACCGGAGTTTTACCTGAGCCGAGCCTGAGTGCAGGGTACTCTTTCCGCGCCCTGGGGAATAGTAAGGCTGAAGGCCTAGATCACCAGTTGAGGGACTCTTAAAATTAAAATGCATGATCATTGATGTCCAGATTATTAAGCCATGGGACACTGATGTAGAGCTCATTTATAATTGGTCCATGCCTAAAATTTTGAAAATGCTAAAAAGCTCATGATTAAAAGTGAGTTTAACGTTTTAACAACTCCAGGGTTTAGCAATGATTTCTGTCTTTGCATGTTGGATCAAATGAATCACAAACCCATTTTTAGCTTCAGAGATATCCGAGCTTGGATTTAGGTCCGTTTGAATGCACCATGCTGGACTTACTTTTAAGGGTGCAGAAGTTCGCAGCCCATATTCATGTTTTATTGGCTTCGTGTTATTGTCTTCATAGGCGCCAAGTGCAGATATAAAAGGTTCAAGTACAGTATATACAAGTCTGACTAGTTAAGGGCATGCACCCATGAAAGTTATATGCGAAGTCCACATTTTATGAAGTTGAAGTTCCATGTTTAAAAGAAAGGACAGTAATGTGGCATATAAGCGTGAGAGTGAATGTTTCGCTAGATTTTAAACCTAATATCTTGGGTTGGTTGTGATCCCAAATCACATAAAGTTCATTGTTAATTTCATAATCTTCAACAGTATAATTCTTTCTTTTATTTTTGTGCCACAGTTTGGAATCACAGGAGTTACTCGATGCAGAACTTTCAGCTCGTGTCTTGCAGTTGATCAAAGTAACCGATACTGGGCTACATAGCCAGGTGATCCAACTGTTTTGACATGTTTACTTCATATCCCAGGATTTGATGAAATTTCAGTCCTTTTGGCTAGAAAAATGGAGTTTCTCTAGATATGACAAATATTTGTTAACTATTAAATACGACTTTGTTTATTTTCTAATAAGGTAAAATAGATGGTTTCCAACTATTAAGTACGAAGTGGTCGACTTTCAAAAGGGTTGTTGGTTTTATACCTTGACTGGCTAGAATGAAAATGATTTGGCCCTTCTCGATATATTGTGTCTTTCTTCAGAGATATGGGGAACCGAGCAAGCAACGACTTGATAGAGCAATACTTGTGTTCTTTCAAAATTTCAGAAAGTCTTATGTTGGAGATCAGGCAATGCATTCAGCAAAGGTAATTTTTTTCTATCATCCTACATGTATAAGTGACTTTTTTTTGTTGTACATTTAGTGTATGAACTATGAGTTCCTTTTCTGTTGCAGCAGATATATGCCCGTTTGTCCGAACTTCTGGGACTTCACGACCATTTATTGCTGCTGAATGTGATTGTTGGCAAGATCGGGACAAATCTCAAGTGTTACACACAGGTATTTTTTTGTGGGGTTGTGGATCTTTTTCATATTATGCAAATGTTGTTCTTATTTATTTACTTTATTTTTTTTTAGTGTGAAGAAGTTATTGACCATACATTAAGTCTTCTCCTGGAGCTTGCGTCAGGGTTAGTGTTGACATCTTGCTGATGTTTGTTTCTTGAATTGGGCTATTTTGTATTAAATGCATTACACACAAATTCAAATGTTTCCTGTGGCTCTTCAGGTATATGACTGGAAAGCTGCTTCTGAAATTGGATACTGTTAAATTCATCATTGCTAACCATACGGTAGTTCTGAATACTATCTGTCATCATCTTCTCGTTTAACTTTTTATAGCTTTATTTATTTATTTAACCCTCTTTTGGCATCTTATATCTAGAGGGAGCACTTTCCGTTTCTGGACGAATACAGATGTTCTCGCGGCAGAACAACTTTCTTTTACACTATCGGATTGCTAATCTTTATGGAGGACAGCCCCATCAAATTTAAATCATCAATGGAGCCCCTTTTGCAAGTACTTCCTCATACAAATTTTATTCTATTCTTTGGATATTTTAATCTGTTTGAAGTATTCCACCGTGGAACTTAGTTTATCTTGGATTGATATATACATGTATATATTCACGTGTGTGTGTGTGTGTGTGTATATATATATAGCTACATATACTGAATCTCTCCAATTGGTCCATTCTGGGAATTATCTCTTCTCTGTCTGCAGTTAGTCTCCGAAAGTTTTATGCTGTTAAGATGGAATTGATTTAAGTCACTTCACTTCACTTCACTTCACTTTATTGTCTGTCTAATTGTTGTTTTCATGGTAGGCATTAGTGACATTGGAGGCAACCCCAGATTCAGTATTTCGTTCCGATGCTGTAAAATATGCTCTTATTGGTTTAATGCGGGACCTAAGAGGAATTGCCATGGCCACAAATAGGTGCGCTTATTTTCCTCTAATTTCTATCTTCTTAACTATGGTCCGAGTCCGACTTAATTTTTTTAGAAACAACCCTAACAACACGTATTCTTCCTGATGTTGCAGTCGAAGGACATATGGTCTTCTATTTGATTGGTTGTATCCGGCTCATATGCCTCTTCTCTTGAGGGGCATCTCTCATTGGGCTGATGCACCTGAGGTATGTGAAACAGACAAATACTTAAGCTTAATGTTAGGGAAATATAATTATCCATAATATATTAGAATATATTATTATTAAAATTAGTGTTAGTGATAATGTTAGATCTATTATTACTGTTATGATTAGATATTTTATTTCGTATTGTTATCTATTAGAATATCCTATCTATTTAGATTGTATTGGTCTAGTTCTATATAAGGGACGCAGTTATTGAATAAGAAAACTAGCAGAAAAGTTATTTCAATTATCATGTTATTTCAATTTTCATGTTATTTCAATTATCTAGTTTTTACGTAGATTAGTTGTTAGGATTATCAAGACCCATAACAGTTAATTAATTCAACAATGAATGAGTGCATTTTTTTCTCCATTCATTCTCAAACTGGGACATTCTTGTGGGTATCGTGATTGAGGTTACATCTATCTTCTGCCAATAATATGGAGTAAATGTTGAAGTTCGAAATTTTTGTACTGCAGTTGATCATTTAGTTTGAAATTGCCTTGCGTTAAGCCCATAAATCTTCAATTTTATTTACTTTTCTTGCTACTTATCCAGTTGTACTGAGATCCTTCTAATTATATTACTTTTGTCTGGAAATACTTTGTGTTAAAGTATCTACTTCAGTTGTTCAATAATGGGTATACTTCATATTAGTTGTTACAGTTCTATCATTAAGCATCTGCTCTTTGCATTGATCCTCTGAATCTTGGCATAGCTTCATCCTCAAATTCAAATTAATCCTGCAGGTGACAACACCTGTGCTGCAGTTCATGTCTGAGTTTGTCTTGAACAAGGCTCAGCGCTTGACTTTTGACTCTTCTTCGCCTAATGGCATTCTTCTTTTCCGAGAAGTTAGCAAAATGATTGTAGCTTATGGATCAAGAATATTATCTCTCCCAAATGTCGCCGATATATATGCTTTCAAATACAAGGGGATACGGATTTGTTTGACAATTCTATCTAGAGGTAAGAAAAGAATCACTCTTTTTCTGCAATTTTTGCTGACCATCTTATTCTGGGTTTGTGCCTACAGCTCCGTCTTCTGTTCTGTACAGTCACTTTGGTCAATGCACTAGCATTACTTTATTAAAATGACGGCGTTTTATAGTCTGGATGTAAGAAAATGAAATAGTCATTCTGATTGGTAGAAGCCTTGTTGGTATCTATTAAGAATCTCGTGTTTGTGTGCATACACTGGGCTTTATGCTATTCTTAGTATAATGGTTAAACAGCAGATTTGCTGAAGAATAATTGTATTTTCTTCTGGGTCTCATGTTGGCATTAGAAAACCTGCTTTTTGAGAAGACATGCTCAGTGTGTATCATGTTTTCTGGGTAGCAATATTTAATGTTTGATTAGTTGAATATTATACAGACATGGTGTTGGTGATTGAGAAATGTCTAGATTTCAAAGTTAACCCCAAAATCGGATGAAAAACCAAATCGCAACAAAATTGAAACCTGGGACACCAAATCTTAACAATTTAATCCCGAGACACCAAACTGACACATGGGGTAAACCTGGGACACTAAATATGTTCTTTTCCCTAAGTTTTATCATTTGATTGGTTCTCTGTAAATGATATTTGCAATATAAATAAGCTTCCATCCCGGTACATCATGATTGACGTATTGATTATTAATATCTCAATATATGAATATATATGAAAATATGTGGGTATATATCTTGTCCAAATAATCTTTATTCCTTTTGTCCTGCTTTGGCTTGCTCCTTTCATATTATAACAAATTTCTCACTTGACATGACAGCTCTATCTGGAAACTATGTCAACTTTGGCGTTTTTGAATTATATGGCGACAGAGCACTAGCCGATGCCCTTGATATGGCTTTGAAGATGACGTTATCAATTCCATTAGCTGATATATTAGCATACAGAAAGGTATATGGACTTTTTTCACCATAGTATTTGGATGAATCAATAGCTGAACCACTGCCTTCCCGTGCTTTGCTCAGTTATTCACTTAGTCACCTTGCAAGGGGTCTATACTAGTTAAATATCTGGTTAAATTAAAACCCCGTAGAAAATTAAGTGAGTCCAATTTTCTCCATTGTTGTGGCTTGTTTGCCTCCATTTGGGTTACATGGAAATCTGACAACAGTATTTTTTCATCATCCAGTCACTTGATGTAGTGCCCAATTTGTACATAGGGTGGTGGTTCATTTTTTTGTTTCCGAGCCACATCAGGTCTTTCAAGAGGCAATAAAAGCAGAACATCGTAAAAAAAATTAAGTTTTATTTTTCGCCATTCAGCCGCTTGAACTATTTGATTCTTTGTTTACGATCACTGCAGTTTGAATAAATTTTTGCTGCTAACTCTAGTAATAATTGTCTGGTCAATATATCAATGTGGTAACAACTTTTTGTTTCTTTGCAGTTAACAAGAGCCTACTTTGCATTTGTAGAGGTTTTGTTCAGCAGCCATATTGCGTTTATATTGAATCTTGGCACAAGTACCTTCATGCATATTGTTGGCTCACTTGAATCAGGCCTGAAAGGGTTGGATACCAATATCTCCTCTCAGGTAAGTTATTGTTATTATTATTTTTTATTGTAAGCTCCTTGAGGTACTCAACTGGGGTACACTGTATATGTTATCATTTGCTGATACTGCTGAGGGATGGCGAACTGTAGGATATATAAGTTTACATGACAGTTGTTGACCTCACTGTTGAATCACCGACTTGTAGGATCACTAGATAATTTTATGGTCATTAAGATTCAGTTGAGCTTTATTCTCTTACTAATAGATCCATGAGCAGACCATTTCCTATTGTTAATCATATTTAGTTTTTCCTTGTCCAGTGTGCATCAGCAGTAGATAATCTTGCCGCTTTCTATTTTAACAACATTACAATGGGTGAGGCCCCTACATCATCTACTGCCATAAACCTCGCTCGACACATCGTAGATTGTCCCAATCTGTTTCCAGAGGTAACTCTTCTAGATGCACACCTTTCAGACTCATTTTCTTGAAAGCATGCAGAGTTCATCCTTGGAATTATTGCTTTTCTTGTTTTTCAATTAAAATAATTATCACCTTTCCCCCCCAATGTTTTAGGTAATAATGTAAGTACCTACATAGTGCAAACAGTTTGGTTTCTCACTGGGTGCTTTCGTTAGACAACCGTATAAAGTGACTTGGATATGATGAATTGTGCATCTATATGTGAGGCTTTATATATGACATGTTGTTTCTTTACATGGTTGCTGCATACTTGCTATTTGCAGATATTAAAGACCCTATTTGAAATTGTGTTGTTTGAGGATTGCGGAAACCAGTGGAGTTTAAGCAGGCCCATGCTCAGCTTGATCCTTGTCAATGAGCAGGTCCGTGCTTTATACATTATCTGGAATAAAGAACATTAAGTAGTTTGCTCTACGGTCATTTTGCATATTTGAGTAAAGAATGGGTCTCGATGCTCAAGCACATTCTGAGGAGTGAGGGCCAAATGTTTCTTAGTGACCTTTTAACCGTATGCCTTTTTTTTTTTTTTTTTTTCTCTTCTACTTTTAGATAGAAGTAGATGTGAAAGTTAAGACTAACCACTTAACCAACTGTCCTAAAACCTTAAGGTATTAGGTGAAGGCGTGATTTAATCTTTATTTGAACAAAGTAGATACATATTTAACTGCAACCATTGATTGTGTTTTTATGAATTGGCTGGGAAAAGCAATATCTAGCTAATTGCACGCTTCTGTTCTTCTGCAGATATATCCTGATCTGAAAGCTAGGATCTTGGCTTCGCAAGTAAGTATTGGTTGAATCTTTTAGCCCCTAAAAAAACCTTGATACAGCGAATTCTCTTGTCTCCCTTTGCTATATTTCAAATACAAATGATTTGACATGGTCTTTATTTGAATATCCGATTAGCCACTGAATAATTTGTCTTCTGTTGGTGAATGTTTAATTTATGAGTCAGTGTCTAACCTCGCCTTTTTTTGGTTTTGTTTTTGGGGTATACAGCCAGTGGATCAGCAACAACGACTATCGTCATGCTTTGAGAAGCTAATGGCAGATGTGACCCGAAGTTTGGATGCAAGGAACAGGGACAAATTCACTCAGAACTTAACAGTATTTAGACATGAATTCCGTGTGAAATAGTATTCCTTTGTATGTTATGAAGTTAGGTAGGATAATATTATAGTTTGACTGAGAAGAAAGGTTGCTGTGTTGCCTTTTCTTCTTTGGGATGGGATTGATTTTTGTTGTTGTTTCAGAAACAGGTGATCCGTGTGGTATCATCAATGTACAGTTGTGTCTGCCCTTACATAGGATAGGACTGGTGATATGAACTCTTTCGGGACGAAGGAGGATACCATCATCTGGGGGTTGGAAGTATTCTTCCATTTGTGGGAGTTGGTTTGGTTTGGTGCAAATGTACACATAAGAAAGCTGTATTATTTTTTTGGGGGATATAGAATATGTACATTGTCGAATGGGTTTCAAATTCGATGCGTGATACTGGTTGGTAGATGTGGTATTAATATTCTTTTTATTTATTATTATTATCATCAATACAAATAGCAAAGAAAAGACTTAATGGATCCAACTAAAGAAGGGATTGTATCTTTTATTTATTTATTTATTCTTCTGTTAGTAGTGTGCTCTGTATATCTGGGTTCTTTAATTGTCGTTTTTCTATCTAGGAGGTTGTAAATTTTTTTCTATTTAGGAGGTTGAAATTGTTGACTTTGGCAATTAAATTATAGGTTTTTTTTTTTGGGTAACTCCGACTATATATTAACGAAATACGAAAGTACAACATTACATAACAACGATATTTAAGAAAGCAACCAGTTCGGGATATTTGGTAACCACCAAGTTCTCGTTATAACAAAATTGGCTGCTTTTTTAACAAGGTTACGGGCTAAAACAACATTTGATCTACCAACCCACAACATAGAGAAATCCGAATTATCCGATAGTAGATATAAAACATCCTGGTAAACCCCAAACAAAGAAGGTGGCGCTGGCGAAGAGGAGGACAACAAGGAAACCAACATTCAGGAGTCGGATAAGAGAACCACCGACTGAACTTGTGCTGATACTGCTAGTAAGAGTCCTGCTCTGCAAGCTACGCCTTCTGCCAAAATTGGGTCAATACCTGAAATACTATGTACAGAGATAGCCTGAACTTCATTATTGGGATTGAGTAATAAGGCGGCCACATAGACCGTGAGACGAGGCATCCTGACTGCACCATCCGTTACAACGGTCCAAGTACCTTCCGGAGGCCTCGAAGCTCGTGGGGGAGCTACGTGTCTGAGTCGTCCGAAGAGACCGGGTAGATCTGGGACAGTCACAAAGGCATCTCGGTTATCGTTACAAGTAGTAGAAATAAAAAAACATAACAGACTCAGTCGATGGTAATTTTAAACGAAATACAACAGAATTTCTCTCTAACCAAATACTCCACATAAATATGCACTTAAGGGTCAACCAATCGTCTCAATTCATATGTGGTTGAATCGATGGTGGTTCTTCGCGTAACCAGTCCATCAAAGAAAAAACGCCCCCGGAGAGATTGTTGTAGCTATAGGGTTATGGTCTTTTGGTGCCATATGTTTGCATTTTGTAGACTTTTGGTGCATCCGTAAGTCAAATGTTAAGTTTGACCGTTAAATAGTTTTATTTTGTTCAATTTAATCCATAATTTTTTTTCGGCCACCGATCAAAATATTCCGGCCCCCACACAAGGCCGCCGAAACCCATTCAAACCCACCGGTGACCACTAATCAGGGCCACCAAGCGCTCCGATCGGAGCCCTCGGTGGCCCAATCGGGGATGGAAGGCTCTAATTGGAGCCGTCCGGCTTCGATTAGTGGTCACCGATGGGCTTGAATGGGTTTCGGCGGCCTTGAGAGGTGGTCGGCGGTCTCGTGTGGTGGTCGGAACATTTTGGGCGGTGGCTGGAAAAAAGATTAGGGTCTAATTGAACAAAATAAAACTATTTAACGATCAAATTAACCGTTGACTAACGGTTGCACCAAAAGTCTACAAAATGCAAACATATGACACCAAAAACCAACAAAATAAAACATGTGGAACCAAAAATCAACAGTGACCAAACATATGGCACCAAAAGACCATTTAACCCTAATTATAATTACAACCTCTGAAATGCATGGTAACTTTTGAAATTCATTGCTTCATTCTTTAATGGTCTCGGTCGGGTTGAGGTCTGCTGAGTTCTAGATATTAAAATATTTATGATCAACCCTACCTCTAATATGTTTATTTTATATTATATTTTGAATAATCTTCAATCCTATCCAGGTTTGTATGTAAAAGGTAATGTGTCATGAATATTTTTTCATTTCCATGATCCTATGGATTTTGAATCTTAAACTTTTGGTCAACCTCCCATTAATGTTAAAGGGGATGAATCTACTACGAACATGGCAGGTCTGGTTAGGGAATGCGAGAACTTGGGATCATCCCTTAGTCCGTGGCAAAACTTTCAGCTCCTTCTTCTGCATCTGTCTTTTAAGATTGACTTGTTCAATAACAAAATAAGGGTAATCTTGAATAAGCAACCGTCATCGAGGTACGGGTAAGGAAAGCAATTAGACGGTATTACGCACATGATGAACAAACTTCATTTGGTTTAGTTATGAAGTCTCATGTTCTAACGGTGATATGATTAAATATTAATCTTACTTGGTCCACATACTGCGTCAGACATAAGAGAAAGCGAGAACGAAACTTAACATGCCGACATTTTAACCATACTAAGTTGATGGTGGGTTAAGTTACCCGAATAACGTATATATTGATTATTAACAAAGTCTGGTAAAATTATACTGAGAGCATGAGAGGTAAATATTACGTAGCAATATTAAAAATATAAACCATGTAATATGGTACAGCGGTTCAACACTTCATCTATTAACCAAAGCTCAGGCATTCAAAACTTGTCGGTAACTATGAAAATGGAAATATATTTATAGGCATGGCCAGCACTTTACCAATTACGTCTGATACGGGCTAGACACAACACATCATGAAAAAAGTTTACACAATATTTATTTATTTATTATATAATAATTAAGCGATGATGTCTGTCAATCCAATCTTCTGAAGAAGAAAACTGGGGACGACGAGCGAATAATTTCACCCTCGAGCAACTAAGTACCATGCTTCCTCATCGTCGGGTGTCTCCTTGCCTCATTCTCTTTGGATAGTGCGGTTCAGATAATTGGATGCCGCATTGGATAATTTCGCACACTCATATTGATCGATTACTATGGAATTGGATTTCTAATTAGTTTATGTTTGCTTATCCGATTTATTCATAGCTTAGTTTGTTCGTTTCTTTGTCGATTGCATTCATTCATATTGTTGCCTTGGTTTCTGATCAGTAGTAACTCGGAGATAGAAGTACATATTAGGAAGTTTCATGCTATTCATGACCGATGATTGATTTTTTTTTTTTGCCAAAGATGATTGATTATTTTGTTCAATAAAATTACAGATTTTCCGAGCAATCTTGATTAGGAAGAAGAACAAGTAGAAGAAAATATGATTTAGAAAAATTTGTTTGATAATAATGACACCGGTTTTTCCATTTGTGAAAGCGGCGCGTCCTGAGGATGCAACCTCGAAGAAACACCAGAAGAACTCTTCCAGGGACTCTGCCGCAGTCCCTGCAAAATGCCCTTTTGGATATGATGCTGCAGGGGACTCTGCCGCCCCGGCCCCTGCTGCAGCAGTCCCAGCAAAATGCCCATTTGGATATGACTCGCAGGCTCAGAAATTCAAGCTGGGATCTTTTAGCTGCATGATTTGTCAAGCTCTTCTCTTTGATAGCGTCAGATGTGCGCCCTGTTCTGATGTCTTTTGCAGGTATATGTTGGCATGTTGAAAAATTTATTTCATATAGAATTCAGCTGTAAGTCGAAAAATGTCGTAGGAACTTTTTTATGGAAACTCAATGCTGTCGGTTGGTGCTAGGGCTGGCGATGGTGAGGGTATGGTGCGAATAGCACTAATACCATAACCATACCATATTTTTTCACTCATACCATAACCATAACCACTGCGGTTATGATTCTTCATACCATAACCATAACCATAACCATGGTTTTTAACCACGATTAAACCATTTAACCACAATCATTCAAACTAATACAACATCATTGTTTCATACAAGAAAAGTAAACATACTTTCATTGTTGGGTTAAAGGTCCTTTTGGTACCACATGTTTGCAAAAATTACACTGTTCATACCACTAGTATTTTTTCGTACCGAATTGGTACCATATGTTTCGAAACCTTACTGTTTTGGTACCTCCGTTAGGGTCCGTAAAAAACAGCCGTTAAATGGCATGTGCCATGCACGTGACCAGCCCAAAACTTTCAATTTTGTTACAATTTAGTCCATCTAATACATCCCTAACTTTTATTTTGTTCAATTTAGTCCTAAAACTTCAAAATCAAACCATTTCCCCAAATTGACATAGCCGGACCTAGCCATGGGCTAGGTCCGACCCTGGGTCATGGTCGCCGGACCCAGGCGACCCCGACCCAGGGTCGGACCTAGCCTAGGCTAGGTCCGGCTAGGTCAATTGGGACCTAGCCCTAATTTAGTTAAATTGGGGCTAGGTCCCAATTGACCTAGCCGGACCTAGCCTAGGGCTAGGTCCGGCTAGGTCAATTTGGGAAAATGGTTTGGTTTTGAAGTTTTAGGACTAAATTGAACAAAATAAAAGTTAGGGATGTATTAGATGGACTAAATTGTAACAAAATTGAAAGTTTTGGGCTGGTCACGTGCATGGCACATGCCATTTAACGGCTGTTTTTGACGGAACCCTAACGGAGGTACCAAAACAGTAAAGTTTCGAAACATACGGTACCAATTCGGTACGAAAAAATACTAGTGGTATGAACAGTGTAATTCTTGCAAACATGTGGTACCAAAAGTACCTTTAACCCTTCATTGTTTCATACACGAAATCCAAATTAAACATAACTTTATTGTTTCACTTAATTAAAAAAACACATATTCAATTGCCTATCACTTGCGATCATCGATTCTCATTCGCCATCACTTCCAATCGTGGTTACCTAATAATAAGAAATATAGACAAAAAAAAAGGTAGGTGGGAAATGGAACTGGATAAGAATTATAATATTTGAATAATAATTAAAGTATAATAATAATGTATATATATAACAATATAAGTATTAGTAATATATATATTAATATTATATATATAGAGGTGATGGTTATAACCGCGGTTATGGACTGAATACCATAACCATAACCATAACCATTGCGGTTACAAGATTCATCACCATAACCGCCCCGCACCATAATGGTGCGGTTAACCATTGCGGTAAATGGTGCGAATAACCATGGTTGTTTGATTTTCATCGCACCATTGCCGGCCCTAGTTGGTGCTTTCCTGCTTGTTGGTTTTAAAAGATGTATTTCACGGTTTAAGGGTTGTCCTTTGTGTGGAGCTGATGTTGAGAGTCTTAATGTTGACAAAGAACTTCAGAGTACAGTTGATGGTTCATTGAGGGCCATGCCAGGATTAAGAGGCCGCATGCTGAGAACATTGAGAAAGAGGAACTCGGAGAAAAAAAAATACGGTGATATATGAAGATGTTTCACTGAAAAGAGATGCCTTTTTGGTTCAGTAAGAAATGCGTGTGGGTTCCATAAATTCTTGTGCTTTGCTATGATGTTCCATAATAATGGAGTAATTAGAAGAGAAAAAAAAACATTGTTACTTTTCTAATCTTGCTGGCTCTTGCTCTCAGAGGTGTAATTTGTGTTATTTAATTGCTGAGCAAGCTGTTGTGGTTCTGCTTTCTTTTCGTGCTCAGAATGTTGAAAGTGTCAAATCAAGACTTATTGTATGTGCTGATGATATCCGAGAGCAGATATCAAAGATGGGCAGCAAATCAGATTTGTGTTCACAGCTGGGTGCAGTCCTTGGAATGCTTGGTGACTGTTGGTTGGTCTTCCTCATGTTCTCCCTGCTCATCCGTGCTCTTGGCTATGTTTATTTTTGTGTTTGGCATATGTGTTTTTCTGGGCATTTTGGTGCTATATAAGTCTTAGTTATGCAACATATCTGACATGTCTCACATAAAGCTTTTGATCTAATTTTCTGTGATTTTTTAGTCGTAATGCTTGTTACAAAAGGTAAGTTGATACTTTTAACCTCCGGTGAGGATGGGTTAAGGGGAAAAGAACCCTTATACATATTGTGAAAATAAACTTGTAGAATGCTTGAGCACTATATTTGTTAAATTTTTAGTGTATTCTAAACCTTCATATTTCATCCAGCCGCGCAACTGGGGAAACTGGTTCTGCTGTCAATTACTTTGAAGAAAGCGTTCAATTCCTATCGAAGTTACCAAGAGATGATACGGAGGTCATCATTTCTAGCTATACACTGCTACAGTGTTACTTATCTGTTCCATTATGCATTATTGACTCTTTTTCTTTAGTATATAGCTTATTGGTCTTCCGTTATTTACTAACTATATGAATCTTGCTCCCATCAGATCACACACACACTTTCTGTCTCTCTTAACAAGATCGGGATTTTAAATACTATGATGGAGATCTGCAAGCGGCTAGAACTTGCTATAAACGTTCTTTAGATGTTCGTCGTGAAGCCGTTAAGAATCATCCGGAAATCTCATCCCAGGTTGGTGTCTATCTATCTGCATTAAAGACTCAGCTTGCCCTCTCTATTTCATTTATGTTTTTGCATGGATATATAGTTTAGATCCATATGCTTTTATTCTTATGATATGATCATGTAGTATATCGATATATATTTTCAGTGCAGTACCATCAATTCATTGTCACACTGATGTAGTTGAGGAATACTAGAACTAGACTCCACCTAGTGACTGAATTTAATTTTCTTCATAACCCACCTGAAAAAAAAAAACCCTGCTGGTAATTAAAATAGATCTTGAGACGCCGTCAAATCCGATAGAATCCATTTTCCTACCCATTTCGATCTTCTATGGTTATCTGAAGTTATTGATTTTTTTTTTGGTTAATTGCACCTGTAAACCTGAATACACAGATACTAGACGTGGTTGTTTCTCTTGCGAAAGTTGTTGATGTGGACGGAATTCTTGGAAGTGAAGATGTTGCAGTTGAAGCCTTTAGAGAAGGCATCAAGTTGTTGGAATCATTAAAGCTGAAACCTGAAGAAACTAGTCTGGAGCAACGTGTAAGTTAGGTTTTCTTCGTAGACGTAAACGATATGTCTTTTCAGTTATCATCATCCTCATTTTCTAAATGATAACATTATAAGTTTGACTTGATATCCACTGCAACGATCCTCGATGCCGGAGTTTCTCAATGGCCAACTGTCAGAGAAATAACCAACCTGATTGAAAGAAATAAATAAATGAACCAAATGTATAACATTTAGCATGCTATTAATATCGAGGGTTGTTTATTCAAAATAAGTTGAATGATAAGATAATGAGAGTAAGTGTTAAGCTGCATAAAATAATGAAACCCGGAGAAGAAATTATATGGTGAAGTGTTTGGGATGTAATTCAATTCTGCTTCTTGACCGTAGAAAGAAAATGTATCACAAGTGCCTTCTGAGTTTTTTTCAAGTGAGTCATCTTTCCTACTTTGTGCTTTTGCAGTTTCTATCTATCTAGTACCAGTTGCAGTTATGGTTGGTTTCTTTATGTGTGAATAAAGAAGTTTGTTTAGACACTTGTAGAAGCTCCAATCATGATTTATAGTTTGAGTTTGCAGGGCTACTCCTTAGATTTGATAGCTGCATATTCAACTGCATTTTAGTCAAGTCTAATATTTTATAAAGTGAATTATTTTGTAAAGAGAAAAATGAATAATGTGGACCCTATAGTTTTGGGTCCCCGACATGGTCAGATGGGAGACATTCGATGCGTTCTGTGATTGATTCTTCAAAGAGGAAGACAAAGAAAGTAGGAGAGTAGCATTATTATTTTTTTTTTTCAAATTTTACCATTGACGATTCTTTAATGTGTTGTTCTTCACTTCAAAATGTTGTCGATTTCTAGAAAAATGCGTTATTCTTTTTTCAATAAAATGAATGAGGTAGTAGTGGTGACCACTTACTTGGTCCATTTTGATATATAATGTTCGGGTTGCTTATGTTTCAATCCTGCTATATAATTTTTTATCTCAGCGAGCCAGTGTATGTTCTGACCTCGTTAATGCAACTTTACCGATAATCAAGAGTTCGACATGTTAAGACTAATTCTACTTGCCTTTCTTATGCCTAATGTGGTATGTGAGCCTTGTAGGAGCAGATATTTTAATCAGATCGAAACGAGATGACCTCGAGGGGTTTCAAACGGAGAACTTCAAAGTCAAACTACTTGGGGGTGAACATTCCTGACGCTAAAACACTACTTTAGGTGGTAAACGGTTTAGCTTTTTTCGCTCGGTAATTAGATTTTTTTCCATTAAAATAATATTATTTGAAAAATTAAAAATAAAATTAGGAAATTGTTCATATTAAAATTCAAAAGTAGCCCAAACCGGGGATGACATTAGCAACACGAGTCATATATATATATATATATATATATATATATATATATAAGGTTTAAGTATCATTAGGACTTTTGTAGTTTTATAATTTTGTTAAAAGTATATTAGAATGGGTGAACAGTTTGATATATGAATCATATCCTATATGATTAAAAATAGACGAACAACTTAGCCGGATAACCTTGAAATAAAAACTGAGTTTTTTTTGTTTTTTGTTTTTTCATTTTGGTAAAATGCACAATATTATTCAAAGGAACACACAAATTTACATCAAGATAAGCACACATAAAATAAAAACACCAACTAAGGTAGACAAACTACTCGACTAGACTGTTTGGAAAGGAAAGCAAGTACCAACAGCCGTAAGAAGCAAGCAAACACGATTTTCTACAAAGATCCCGAGCAGGTTTGGTAGTGTTTGTGCTAACCTTACAAATATATAGTGATATTATTGGGTTTATTTGTGCTAAAATCTGTGAAAAAAAAGACACCCATTAGGCCAAAAGTTGCATCGATTCGGACCGTTCTGTTCCAATTGCCCAAGTTCCGACAGCGCATTAGGGATATTCTGGTAATTATATAGTAAGCACAAAATGGAAATATCAATATATATATATATAATTCACAATGAAAGATAATAAGAAGCTTCACCACAGCCCGCCACGTCAACAGCATCATCCAATCAAAAGTTGACATGTCACTAATTTGAAATTTTTTTTAGCAATCAATCATTATTATCTCTCCAGTTGATATATTTGACAGATCTGATAATTAAATGCTCAAAAAACCCTTCCGTCTTCTTTCTTGGTTTATGCGCAACATCACCCTTGAAACAATCTCAAAAGCCACCACCACATATTCTCTCTTCTCAATTTGTTTAATTTTTTCTCCTGGTCTTTATATTCTTCTTCCTTCTTTAGTTATTCTGTCCGGGTAATCAGGAAGTCTTCGTTTCTAACCTTCCTACTTGCTCCCAGGAGAAAACCTAGCACCGGAGGCGAGGAGTCATCGGATCAGAGAGAAGGTCGATCACCGGCGGCGTGGATAACTCCTCGAAACTTTGCATCATTGAGGAGCCGGTCGAGAGGAAGAAGATGGATGACACAGTTCCGTCGGAGGCGAAGATTCACCGGAGTCAGAGGTGAGGTCTAAAACTCCTCCTCAAAGCTTTGCATCACCGACACGAGATCCCGGCTGACCTAATCCTTATGGTATCACCGAGGCGACATCTAGATGACCGCATCGATATCTAATTATTTCTACTGGTATTGCTCTTTTTTTTTTTTTTACTCTTTTATTTACCTTCTATATAGAGTTGTTGAATATGGCGTAATTGCTGCAAGTGTGTAATTGCTGCAACTGTTTGTTTTACCTTCCAGAAAAGATGATTTCTTGATGTGATTTATGCTCGGTGCCCTCCCTGACGCCATGCTCATTCTTGGTACATAAATCTTGCTAATTTTTTGCAATTTTTATTTTTACAGTTTTAATGTTTCCTAGGTTTAACAACATAGCACATTCAAGTTTGAAGGTATCAAATTTAACTAAGTTTAACTCTAGCTGTGGGAACTCGGGTTTAGATTTTGATTCTTGCACACTATACTAAAACTTCACTAATACCACTAGTATGTTTGATCTTCTAAAAGTAAAATTTCTCCATTTTGATTGGTTTTCTCATTAATGTTTTCTCTTCTTTGTTTGGAAATCAGGCAATAACTCCACCGAAGCTCCACTAAATGAGAGTAAAGAATCGAGTAACTTTGTAAAGGAATTATTATTGAGTATTCTGTAGTATTATGTGATGTACGTTGATTTCCATTCTTCTCTGCGTTTCTCATTGCTGTTATTAGATTCTAAACAGATATTATATCGTATGTCGTCTTTTATATTAGCTTTTACTTGATTTAATGATTTTCATTTGAAAGCGAGTCAACTACTTCGTGCACCTTAGTAATGTTTTTAGAAATGATTTATCAATTGGATGGATGGGTAGGACTGAAGTAATTACTGAAAACAGAATGTCAAAACCATCTTTCATATCATGTAGGATTCTCTTTTTATGCAAGATAAAGTAAAATAGATATTTATTCTCATTTCTCTACAAATTGATTTAAGTAAATAAAACTTGCTTTAGTTGGATGTTGGAACGCTGTATATAGCATTTTGGCTACACAACATTGTACTTTGTCTCACCCCACTTAATGAGCATCTTATGCATTTGCCAGAATCATCTGTGTAAACACCTAATTTTGGTCCGCACGTGGCACGTTCAAAATGTCATATGTGACGCGTTAAAAAGAGGAAGTATTTAAATATGGAAGGTCGCGAAGTTTCTAAAAATAGGACTGTCTTAAAATAGGATAGTGTATTTATTGTAAAATATTCAGAAAATATATTATGTGTATTTATGGTGAAATACATAAATATATATGTATATTTTCATAATATTAAATGCACATATTTTTCAAATTTTATTTTCCTAGTTTGGGGGTCCTAGTTTAGCTATAAATATGCTCCTTTTACATGTAAAAAAAACATCAACAATAATTTTACATTAGATCTCGGAATCCGTGCATATTTGTCTTTTAGTGAATTTTTTTTTTCGTTGTCTTCTTCCTTCAGCTCTTCCCGTCCGGCCAAGGTCCGCCGGAGCTGCACCGGCGACCACCATCTCTGCTATAGCATTCCCGCTGCCCCTTCTCCACCGCGACGCCACTGTTCCTCGGTCGATGTCGACCTCGCACCTGCTTCTCTTTTCTCCGACCGAAGCTCCTGGCCACCTCAGTTTTCCCGACTCCGACGACGCTCCCGGCCACCGTTCCACCCTTACCGTCCACGACTTCCTGCCAGCCGCTGGACAAGCTCCGCCCCAGTCTGCCTCTCTCTCTCTCTCTCTCTCTCTCTCTCTCTCTCTCTCTCTCTCTCTCTCTCTCTCTCTCTCTCTCTCCCTTCTCTTTCCTCGTCGGCAGTCCGTCCGATTTGCCCTTCCCTGAGCGACGTCGTCCACCTCCCTGCGTCGTCCATGCCGGGACTCTCGTTGCTGCTGCCATTAGGGCTGGGCATGGTTCGGTTCTTGGCCGAACCGGAACCAGATTTTAGGTTCATTTGGTTTTCTGTACCAGGTAAGAACCGAACCAGATTTTAGGTCCTAGAACCGAACCATAGGAGAACCGGTTTTGAACCGGTTCGAACCGGTTTTGAACCTTTTTTCATTTTTTTTACTAAAATTCAAAATATACACCTTTTTTTTTTTTACTAAAATTCAAAATATACGACCAATATAGAACTATTCCTAAGTTAAGTTTCGAGTTCAAAACTAAACTCGATTGACTGTAGAACTGATATGAGCTAACATAATATATAATAACTATATATAAGTAAACAAATCTGCTACAACCACCTATATATCCAATATGAACCAAACCCAAATAGTGAAGGATCTACCCTATGGGTGTAAACGATTCAAGCTACTCGTGAGCTTCTCGAGATCGGTTTGGTCGATATTCAAATTCGACTCGCTAAATTTCGAGTCGAGTTGAACTTTTTTTGATACCAAGTCGAGTTCGAGTTCACTTGTACTCGACTCGAGAGGCTCGCGAGCCTAATCGAGCTTTTTTGTTTTGCATATTCGAGTCGAGTTCGAGTTTGAGTTTTTCGAGTTTTACGTAATAATATTATATATGTATATGTTGAGTCGAGGAAGAGTTCGACCTCGAGCTAAGATGCACCATTTATTATTTAATTGAATTTTTAACCTTATCGACCCGAACTCGAACATGTCAAGTATGGCACCGAGTCGAGCTCGAGCTTGAAAAATTAAGGCTCGGTCGAGTTCGAGCTCGAGTAAACTGAGTCGAGTCGAGTCGAGCTTGCCGGATACTCGGCTTGTTTATAGCCCTTTAATCTACCCAAAAAAAAGATGCAAGAGTGTGTTACTATTTAACAATTTAGGCTTTATGTAATAAAAGTGGTTTTGAAAAACTGGTTCAAAACCGGTTCAGAACCTGTTTTGAACCAGTTGAAAACCGCTCCATATATTCCTTATCAAAACCGAACCATTTAAGAACCGGTTCAGTCAGAACCGGTTTGTATTGGTTTGGTTCCGGTTCGGTTCGCCCGAACCGGTTTTTATGCCCAGCCCTAGCTGCCATCCCTCGCCGTCGCCGGAACTCTTCACCGCTGGAATCCAGATCCAGTCGTTGCCAAGTAAGGTTTCTGTTTTTTTTTCTTATTTATTTATTTATTTGATTATTATTTAGTTATTCATTATTTGGTTTTTTTTATTATTTATTATTGTTAAAATAATTATATTGATGTTAATTTAGCTATGGGTAAATAATATTAATTACATATTGTAACACTATCTATTTTATTATTTTTCGAGTACATGTCATATTAGTACGAATTAATTTGACATAAATAGTTTTATTTTGATTAGTTTAGATTAATTAAACTAAATGGTTAATTGTGTATATTCGTCATGTTAATTCGCGTCAATTTATTTATATATAATAATCTTTAATATTATTAGGTTTTATCGTCTTCCATGTGTATAATTAATTTGTAATTGATAAATGAGGAAGTTGGCAAATTAAGTGGATTGAGTACCGAAAGGGCGTAGTTAAAAATTATATTTTTAATTCTTAATAGACCCCCGAACTCGAATTTCTGATCGTAGATTGATTTTATGCCTAGGTGTTTATTTCGTTATTCGCTTAGATAATTTATGATTATAGTTAGCCTTAATTAACTAGTGCCGCCCCATTCAAAATGCACGTTTTAAAAAAGTATATTCGTCTTGGTGATATATTGTTCTTTTAAAGATAAAAACCAAACTGTAAAACCAAACTGTGAATGACGCTTTCATCTTGATTATCCCAAACCATGATTGTACCTGCGGAATCTTTATTTCATGGATTTTGATTTTTGAGCAACACTTCGCCCAAAAATGGAAGAGCACAACTTATTTAAAAGGGTTAATAGGTGTTTTGGTCCATGATGTTTGACAACTTTTGGGTTTTGGTCAATGATGTTTTTTTTTTACCTAGTTTTGGTACCATATGTTTGTAAATTTTTTCTAGTTTTGGTCTATCCGTTACATTTCGTCCATTTTTTGACATGTTTAAGTCACGTGATCCACTCTAAACTTTAAATTTAGTCCCTCTAATACTTTCTTAACTTTTTTTTTTTGTTCAATTTAGTCCCGAAGTTTCAAAATTGACCCCAATTGGACAATATGTCCAATTGAATTTTTGAAACTTCGGGACTAAATTGAACAAAAAAAAGGTTAGGAAAGTATTAGAGGACTAAATTGAACAAAATTGAAAGTTTAGTGTGGATTACGTGACTTGTACATGTCAAAAAATGGACGGAATGTAACGGTTAGACCAAAACTAGAAAAAATCTGCAAACATATGATACCAAAACTAGGTAAAAAAAAAACATCATTGACCAAAACCCAAAAGTTGTCAAACATCATGAACCAAAACACCTATTAACCCTATTTAAAATGTGCAAATCTTGAGGTTAGTTTATACATATGCATTTTTAACCATCTTACTATCCATCATCAGTAAGTTTGCACTGGAGCTCTCTCTCCTCTCCTCTCCTCTCTTTCTCCCTCTCGCCGTTTCGTTGCTGCTTCTTCTGCAATTTACAGCATCAAGTGAAATATATGCTCGAGTACGTTACTTTCTTCCTCTACTATCTCCATTTATCTCTCATCTTTTCAGTCTGTCATGAATTGTCTTTGAGAGCTGCGAAATTAGCCTCCACATCGTCTTTGCACCAAGCTGCTGTTCGTCTTTCTCATATCTTCTTGTTTGATCCACAATTTATGAATTCGACCTCTCGCATGCATGTCTATGTCTATCGTCTTTCTATCCCGAGCTGTTTGTTGATTGAATCTTGCTGTGGTCAACAATTTCCCGTTGCAGGTCTAACTTTATCTGTTTTTGCAGCGGTTAATTAGGGTTTAGCGTAGAATGTGAATTAGAAGACTATGATGATGGATGAATAAGAGATAGAGCTGATTATTGGTGCGTCCAGTTTAAGGTTGATAAAATTAGGGTAATTGTCATGCCACCGATGCACGGCGATTCAGGTCAGGGTTCTGCTCCTAGGGCACCGGCAGCTGTTGATAAAATGAAGGTTTTGGATATCAAACCTCTGCGGAGTGTCAAACCGATTTTCCCACCTTCCAATGAGGCCGCACCCTTTGTTTGCACATCTGCATCTGGTCCTTTCCCTTCCAATTTCTCATCTTTCTACCCGATTCATATCCCTCCACCTCCGCCGCCACCACCTGGACCCCAACCCCACCGCCGACAAAGGGTTGCTGCCCCAACTCCCCTTCGGTCCTTCATAACCTCTGACCCTTCAACTGAAGAAATGTCCAATGAAGAAACCACCACACCCTCTAAGGGAAAAAGAAAAACTCGCTTCCGTGGCTCGGCTAGTTCACTGAGCAGCGACAGAATGATTAGGAAATTTGGCAGGTCAACTCCTGGGAGTTTCATTATTCCAATGAACTCATTTCAGCAGGGGAGTGGTAACACATAAATGGTGGACTATGTTTTAGTGACGTTCGATGGTCTTCGGAGAAGGCTAAGCCAATTATAAGATGCCAAGGTAAGTGTACGAGGGTCAATGGCACATGCATTTGAGAGCTGCGAAACTTTTGATGACTCAAGAGGTGAGGACAAACACGAAGAAACGAGTTGGAGCTGTTCCTGGGGTTGAAGTAGGAGACATATTCTTTTTCCGTATGGAGATGTGTGTGGTGGGCTTGCATAATCAAACCATGGGTGGAATCGACAGTATGAAAGGTGTTGGAGGAGAAGAAGAACCATTAGCTGTAAGCATCGTCTCTTCTGGATACTACGATGATGATGCAGATGACAAAGATGAGTTGATCTACACAGGACAAGGAGGGGCCATGACTAAAAGTAAAGAAGCTTCTGATCAGAAACTTGAGAGGGGAAATCTTGCATTAGACAGAAGTATGCACCGTGCTAATGAGGTCAGATTTGTTCGTGGCATACCCGATGCTAGTAATCCAATGACAAAGGTGTATGTATATGACGAACTTTATATCATACAGCAATCATGGATGGAGAAGGGTAAATCTGGGGCTAATACTTTCAAGTACAAGTTGGTGAGGGTTCCTGGGAAGCCTGAGGCATTTGCGGTTTGGAAATCGATACAGAGATGGAAAGAGGATATCTCTGCTCGACCGGGACTCATACTTCCAGATTTAGCCTCAGGAGCCGAATCCATATCGGTTCCACTTGTCAATGAGGTTGATGGTGAGAAGGGTCCTGCATATTTCAATTACTTTTCTTCTCTCAAGTACTCCAAGACATACCAATTACTGCAGTCCTCTTATGAATGCTCCTGCCACAGTGCTTGCAAACCCGGTGACCTCAACTGCTCATGTGTAAGAAAAAACAGGGGAGACTTTCCGTACACAGGAAACAGAGTTTTAGTGGCTCGGAGACCCCTTATATATGAGTGTGGGCCCACTTGTCCTTGTGGGTCCAACTGCAAGAACCGTGTCTCGCAGGGAGGTCTAAAGGTCTGTCTAGAGGTGTTTAAGACCAAGAATAAGGGTTGGGGCCTTAGGTCCAGTGACCCAATACGGGCAGGTACGTTTATATGTGAATATGGAGGGGAAGTCATTGACGAGGATAAATTAAGGAGGAAAGAACAAAATGGTGATAAAGATGAATACATCTTTGACACGTCCCGAGTTTATCAATCATTCAAGTGGAACTATGAAGCTGGGTTGCTAGAAGATGAGAGCTCAGGTGAGTCTTCTGAGGAATACGATTTGCCATCACCGTTGATTATTAGTGCTAAGGAGTTTGGAAATGTGAGTCGGTTTATGAATCACAGCTGCTACCCTAATGTATTTTGGGAACCCATTACTTACGGAAGCAACAACGAGTCGTATGTGCATATTGGTTTCTTTGCAATGAAACATATCCCGCCCATGAATGAGTTAACATATGATTATGGAGTGGTATCTGGTCTGAGGAAGAATAAATGCTCATGTGGATACTCGAAATGCCGTGGCCATTTCGCAGTTTAGATGACGCGTCGGTTTGGAATAAGGTATGAACTTTTTTCATGTTTATGGTTTACTTTTCTTTTCTTTCATGAGGGTGGGTAGTGCCTTTAAGATCAGTTACTGGTTTTGTGTAGGAGCTTGCTTATTTGCGAAGCGTCGAAGTTTTAAGTGTCGCTTAGCATCGAATCGGTAGTGTCGTTAAGACAGGCTCCATTTTGTGGATGGATGATTAAGGTAAGTTAGTTAGCTTATCATGCAAGAAACATTAGAATATTAGTTGTTGTAACTTTTGTGTATGGCTTTTGATGGTGAAAAGCTTCAATGTGGCTGTAACAATGTTGTATCTTTCCAGCCAATGTTGCCGAATGATTGATTTGTTTTTTGTGAGATTTTAAAGAGGGGTATAACAGGACTTTCAGGAGGTCACCCATCCATCCTAGTATGCATATCCATAGATATCAAACAAATATATTCATATCCATAGGTATTAAAGTTGAGTTATGCAACAAACGGCAGTCTCTTTTAGGGGGCTATTTAGGCTATTTTTAATTTTTTTTTATAGTTATTATGTGATCGGCACGTGGTCAAATTTCGTCAAATGTAACCCTATTTTTTATATGTTTTTATTCCATCAATTTTAAGAGAAAAATGTGAAAATCAACGAACCTGATAGTTGGAATACCGAATATCAACATTGTAAATTTGAAGCAGCGATTAGTAACATGACCAATAATTGAGATTGTTTTTAGGTTCTTAACCCTTTAATTTAACTTATTTTGTTATAAGGAATGCAATTTTGTAACTAAAGCCACCAAACTAAGGTAAAAGCTAGGATGCAGATAGATAAGACATAGCAGATGTTTGTTCATAGGCATCAAAATGCTTATCGTAGCGTAGCTGCTTTCAAACTTGTGCTGCCCGAAGTTGTTTGCATGAATGAATAGCTGCTTTCAACAAATTATCAGTACTCCTCTTGCTAGTCACTTTGACATCCTAGACCAACCCGACATGTTACCATCTCCTTTGCTCTTTCTAGCAAACTTCAACAACCTCTTCCTACGCGTAGGTGTGGTCCCGTGTCTTAGCTGGAGAGTAGAAGTTGTTGGCGCAGGAGGGCCATGACTTTCTAGTAGCCCATGTTCTAGAAGCAGCCTTCCTCGCCTCGGTGCAGCAACAGCAGCAGCCTTCCTTAATTGAGTCTTAGTTGTTGACTTCTGAATCATCTTCTTGTCTTGGCGGGTTGTGTCTTCACAGGATCGTTCATGTTTGCAGAGGCCATTTCAGCTTTGCTAACACTCACAATCTTCTTGATTAGTGGCCTTGTTTTCAAATTCTTTTGTATCTGCATCACTCTCAGTGCGACCAATATCAGTTTCGGCATCAATTTGGCTTAAAGCTTTCTACTTTTCATCTTCTACCGCAACCTCACCAGAAACAGAGTCATGTTTTTCAGAAACAGAGTCATGTTTTTCAGAAACAGAGTCCTCTGTTTCGACCTGTTCACTTTCTTGTTGAGTCTGATTAAATGATTCTTCCACTCCAGCGCTCCATCTTCTCAAACATACTTATTAAAACTTGCAGAGAGAGAGAGAGAGAAAAAAATCATTTGTTTGGATTCAAAAAGAGGGAAACTCCTTTCTCACCGTTTTCTCCCTTCCCTCCGTTTCATAAGAAAGTGGGATATCAAGTTTCACTCTAAGTTCCACATTTTGTAGAATTTTCCTTAAAAGTTCCACTTAATGGGCCTACAAAAGTATCAGTTCCAAATTGAATTTGAGGGTTATATCAAAAAGCTATGTTGCCATTTAGTTTCTTTCCATTTCAATGTATCAAAAGAGAAAACCAAACCACGCCTTCACTTACAAGTTTAAGGTTATAGACAATTTGTGTTCCTTCAAATTTAGTAGTACTCGGTCCGTTTTCAGGCAAAGATGAGAAATTGCATATCCATTTAGTTTCCATTTGAATGCAACAAACGAGCCATATGATCTTGAATTCATGGTCAACTTACTCCATTTCAGTGGTTCCATAGTGTCGAGAAAACATAGCTAGGTTGCTGATTTCTGCAGTAGAGTAGACCCCATAAGCAGCATTGCAGAAAGCTGTAGCAAACTCTCCTTTCAAAGCACCCAACCTTGAATCAATAGCTCGCAGCAGTTCATTCCTGAAAATAATTCTTCAGTAAAATAAGGTAAGTAGTGAAAGTAGCAGAGAATACATTAAATTAAATGCCATGTATCTTGTAGAGTTGGACAATTCATCGACTTCAGGCTGCAGAACAAAACAGTAGCCTTAAGTTTGAAATACTGAAATACAGTAAAAGCATAAAAAATGAAAGCTTTTTACTTTTAATTTGGAAGCAAAATTAAACTAAGTGATCTAGAGGTTGTTGAGCAAGAAATTATAACTGGAGATGAAAACATTAATATCCTTTTATCTTTTCCTTTTTTTGGGATAGTGTTAACCACAAGAGGACCTGAGTATGTACTTGAGAGTATATTGAAACATGAAGCTTTCTTGCTTCCTCCAATTGAGCCATCTCATCCACAATAGCCTTTGTCGTATTTATAAGTTCAATTGAGCTAACAATTTCCAAGAATTTGTGAATAAATATGAATATATATTAGGGGAAACAAGCGACAAACCAATGCCAGAACATGAAAATTCTCAAGACAATACTAAGTACCTGTTGAGTTTTGATTTTGTGAACCATCTTGAACCACAGAGATTTTCTGGAAGTTGCAGTTTGAAGTTGGAATTGACACCTTTGAAAGACAAATCTTTTAGGGAGGGCATGTACGGTAATAAATGATCGAGAACCCCATTTAACAATTTTTCCACTTTGTTGTCACCACAAATGTATGCATCATACCTGAGAACATTCATAAAATGATTAAAAACGTGTTTCATAACTAACTGAAACTACTGGGTATTATAAAAAGAAAGTATTCTTATGAAGCACAGTGAGAAAAGTATCTAAATGACCAGGCAATGAAGAGCAACATGCTTGACTCTCAATAGAAGGCACAGACAATACGGAAGATCGAAGAATTTATGGGTAAAGCTCTTTGCTTGTACATTATTCAGAATCTAATTTGACAGACAAATTCAGTCAAGTCAAAATGGTTAGAGTAAAACTTACATGAAGACAATCAAAAGGAGAAACTAACCGGTGTTTCGCAGGTAATATCTGAATTGTAGCATACTGAAGAAGAGCATCAGCATGTATATCTGCACCCATTTCTGAGGATTCCCTTATCTTATCAGCAAAGAAGTCTCAATTGGGAATGAGAGCTAATAATGAAAGGGGGAACACAGATAATATCATTTCAGAATCATATTACATAGAAGAAAACTGCAAACTAACAAGTGAAATTGCAAAATGCAGCTATGATGGATATGAGCCCCACGATTGCCATTGCCCAAGACTCTAAATAACTCCTACTCCACTGAACAGCTTCAAATTTTAGGGAATTTTAATAAAATAAGATGGTAAGACCAAATTAGGATGACCGCATGGAAGGTTAGTAGAAAAATCAGGGCCTCGATCTGATTTCACAGAATCAGGAGAAACTTAAAAATAAAAATAAAAATCAAATCAACTAGCCAATTTTGGATCAAGCTCAAGAATCCAGAATTGCGGTCATATTACAGATTGAGATTGGAGAATGACAAAACACAAGAAATAGAAGCATATGAATAAGAAGTGAGCTAAATCAGGAAAAAAAAGATGCTAAAATGTATACGCTTAAAGGAATCATCATCATCTTCAATGGTAATTGACATCTTCAGTAAATGAATTGGAGCATCTACCATCAAGTGCTAATATGGAGCTACGCTACTGAATTCGGCTTACTAACTGACTGAACTGGTTATTCAAAGAAAAATAGCTGAAAACGATGAAGTTGCAGGTAGCAGCAGAGGAGCAACCATCAATCAACTCAAATTCCGATGTCCTTTTCACCTTTACGAACCGCATTCGCTCCAGATCTGGACAGCGAAACAAACTCACAGCCACCGACACAACTTCAAAAGAGCTAGTGAGCCAGAATCAAAAGCGAAAGATGCTTGAAACCGAAGCAGATGCAAGTTTCTAGCTGTCCTGACACAATGCAAGTGGATTTACTTCAAGAACATGGAACTCAATTCGAAATATGCCCAGAATGCAGAGTATTTATGATATGGGTTAGATATAGTATATGGGTCTTAATATTATAATAATGGGGGGAAAGTAGTAGAATGTAATAGTTTGTGGGTGAAAGGGTAATTAAGGGTTAGTTGTTTATATATATGTTATGGGTCTTTCTGGCATACTCCAGAAGCATGGTGCTTTTGGTGCCAAAAAGGACTAACTTGTCAATAATTAAAACACTTAAGGACCACTTAGTATTAATTGATTGTCTTGGTTCAGTAAAAAAAACTTGTCGCCGGTTCAGTTTTAATCTGTAGTGGGCTAGTGGCGTAGCTTCCCTCTCGAGTCTCAAGGTTTACCGTTTCTCTGCAATTCTTCTATGTAGCATTTCTGTTTCATAGCAGATGTGACCAAAATCCCTCAATGACGCTCAGATTCCCTTCAAGGTTCACAATATGAGGGAGAGGCTCTCTGCTTGAAAAATACCTGGACTTAGCGCAGTGATTATGGGTAGCGGATAGTTTGGTGCAGTTAAGGAGTTTTTTTGCTCAACTTTTTTGGTGTTCCTCCACTTAGCTATCATTTTTTTCTTCTTCTTATTTGGCTTTAGCTTATGCAGTGGAAAACTATCTCATCTCAAGTGGAGTATTGACGATCTACAAGACAATAGATGTGAAAAGCTTCCCTACGTGGCATTTGTTCTCATCCAAGGCCATTGTTCTCATCAAATTTTATACATTGATAATACAGACCTCTCTACAGTAAATCCACTAATAGTAGTAACCACCAGACAGGACAGACTACAAGAAAACCTTCTCTCATTCTTTACGACAAGGAACTAATCCAAAAATCAAAAGAATTAGTTTTTCCCTATGGAAAATAAATGTATAATTTTAAAAATCACATTCATCTTTCTTATATCTAACAATGATTACATGGGTACGAGAGTATAATTTATGAATTGGATCAAACAAACAATGCCAGTAACTAATACACTTATCATCTGATATATCCTTTATCTTCTTAAAAGTACAATCCACATTGAAAGATAAAGACTTAAGATATTGAATTGTGTTACATACAATAATAATACTTGAATAACTTAGCCGAATTCGACTTCTATTAACCACAGAGAAATGTATACATTTTAAAGAGAATAAATAATATAGCTTACAATAGGTAAAGATTAGGATGTTGCCACTATGAGGAGAGGAGAGGACTCGTCTGCTATTGACATTAATAAAGTCATGTACGTAGGGGTTTTCAAGTTTTAGAAATTCCTCTAACCGATTTTTGAGATAAATCAACCACTTTGAACTCATGACACCATTTCTATGAAAAAAAATGTTAAGTACACAACTCGGGTAATTTAAATGTTAATCGATCAAGCAAAAAAACAAACAGAATCGTGGTAAGCAGTGATGAACACAATACTCGTTGACAACCGAGATTCTCATGCTTGGCTGCACCAAACCCTTGCTCATGCTCTTCGTTGTCTCTCCTTCATATGGGACCTTGAAAGCCTGCTGGGCGTTCTTGAGGAGTTTGGTAATATCAGCGATGGAACAAAGACGCTAGCGAGAATTGCATGGAAGAGGGTCCACAGCCACGACGATTAGTTTTCTAACGAGATGAGAGAACAATAAAATCATAAAGCGATGAGGAAGTTATTATTAAAATTACTTCTGAACCGAGTAACAATTTGCTGAACCGAGCGAACCGATCAATTATATTAAAAGGTCCTTAAAATTTTAAGTTATGGACAAGTTAGTCATTTCTAGCACCAAAAGCACCTTGCTTCTGGAGCATGCCAGAAACACCCATATGTTATGGGTGGGTGAAGACTGAAGAGAACAACTATGGAAAATATGAATGAATGTTGAGGAGCTTAGCTCTCTCTATCTCTACATCTATGACTAATATTCTTGAATTTCAAATTCTCCGATCCTAATCTATCAATCTTCTATTCTATCGATTGGGTTCGTATCATTGGAATCAGAGCCGTTCTTCCTCGGCTTTGGTAATTTTATGTAATTCCGACTACTTCGTGCCAACCACCAACTTTTTCCTCGCCACCACCAGCTTTTAACATCGCTGACTTGCTCCACCATTGTTGCTGCATGCTCCATTGACCATGTTGTTCTCCTTATGCTAAGAAGGTAATCGCAAAGCTACTTGAAAAAAAAAAAAAAAGAAAAAAAAAAACATCGGCAGTGTGCTCTTATTCTATTACACTGTTATTACTTCAGTGGGTTTATGTACTACATGATTGAGATTGCTGTTGCAGTAGGTGTTTGGTTTATGCTATCCTCAGTCGCATTGTGAAAAAAATATATTGCCCACAAGGTGTTCGACAAAATGCCTAAGAGATATATTTGAGCAATATTGAAATCTATTGAATTGAAGTTCAGCAATGTATGTGTTTTCTGAAAATTGGATTGATCAAGAAAAAGTGCCGAATTCAAGTCCTACTCTTCTTGTCCAAATCAATTATGCTCCCATGCCCA
Organism: Clarkia xantiana subsp. parviflora; assembly: GCA_036873135.1. Lineage (NCBI taxonomy): Eukaryota > Viridiplantae > Streptophyta > Magnoliopsida > Myrtales > Onagraceae > Clarkia > Clarkia xantiana. Next base: position 21,217,573 of record JAPTYO010000012.1, read on the forward strand.
TTTCAGATGAATTTCTATATGAAATATTCTCACGGTTTGGATTGGTTCAACGGATTGGAATATCGGCAGAATCATACTTCAGATTTCTTGTTCAATTTGAATCTCTTTGTTCTGCTATTTTTGCAAAGTGGGATTTACATGGGCAAATATTGGATGATGAATACGAGAATTATAGTGTATTTGATATCAAGTATTTTCATCTTATAATGGAAGCTAATGAAGAACCCAATGCTGAATTGCTTGCCAATGTGGAAGAATTACATACAGATGTTGAAGTTGTTTTTCCTATGAGCCAAGGCCACCAAGATGTTGATGTCGAAGATGAAAAGAAAGAAGAAGATCAGCTGTCAGATAACATTAACTTTGTTGGAGAGGATGCCAAGGAGTTTGGTTTGAGCAACATTACAACACATTCTGAGAAAGGCACCTTTGATCTTGAATTGGTTGATTTTATTTCGGGACCACGAAACTTGCTCAATTATGATCCATTTTGGATAGCCACACTTGACTCCACAATCGAAGCTCGACAACGCCGTATGCTCATGGGTTTGCTTTTCACTTGCAACAAGGAGTTGTTTCCTAATTCGATAACTCAAAGGAATTTGAAAATTGTACTCAAATGTGAACATGTATTCTTGGGGAGAGCAATGATTCGGGATTATGATGGATTCAACGGTCCTGGAAATTCCATTCACCTTCATATGGTCACTTTTCCGAGATTATGATGGTTTCAACGGCCCGGGATTCTTCTACGTTGCATCTGATTTGGTTTTGGCTCTTCTTCGGGACTATGACGGGTTTAATGGTCCTGGACACACCTTGAGGACAAAGTGTCTTTAAAGGGTGGGCTATGATATGGGTTAGATATAGTATATGGGTTTTAATATTATAATAATGGGGGGAAAGTAGTAGAATGTGATAGTTTGTGGATGAAAGGGTAATTAATGGTTAGTTGTTTATATATATGTTAGGGGTTGGTGAAGAGAACAACTATGAAAATATGAATGAATGTTAAGGAACTTAGCTCTCTCTATCTCTACATCTATGACTAATCTTCTTGAATCTCCAATTCTCCGATCCTAATCTATCCATCTTCTATTGTATCGATTGGGTTCGTATCATATTGAACAGTGATGAAGATAGCTGGTAGAAGAAGGAAAAGAATTGATAGAAAAATGTTTGGGGGGTTCAAAGTTCAAACACAAAACAAAACAGATAAAGAGACACGGGAATGAGATTTAAGTTTACCTCAGAATTTAAAATAGAAGATTTGAGGAAATCGGTGAAGTGAAGAGAGGACAAAAAAGTGAACAGAATGGCCCTAGACTAAACTAGAGAAAGCAAACAAGAGAGTGTACTGAGAATGTAGCTATTTGTTAAATAATTATTAATTAATAATAATAATAATTTGTAATGACAGAATATGTTGTAACGAGTTATAACTAGAATATATTCATAATCATTTTTATATAATATATATAAGTTAACCTGTTGTAAATTGAGATTATTATAGAATTAACACTTAACTAGGTGCATTTCTCGCACATCGCACGGGGTGACTTACCAAATATATGTATAATTAATAAATTAATATTCGATGAAATTTATACTGATTATTTGTAATATGTTGAAACACTATTTTTAAATAAAATATCAGTCTAAAATTTGAAAAAGTAAACGAAAGACTGCAAATTTTGAATCATAAAATACAATTGCGCAAATTCACAAATAAATTTTAGATGCCCGTACCGCATGCTACATTTGGTCGTCGGATCTGTGTCAAGCGTATGTTCTTCAACAAATATGGCTTCGATGACCACCGGCGATATCTCGCCGGAGATAGAGATGACTCTGCCACTGAGACTCTCAGCCCCCGTACCGCCTGGTATCTTCGTTCGCCGATTCTGCGTCTGTTAAAAATCAGCGAAATTTTAATTTTGATTAATTACATACATCGAAACTTGAACGGTCTGAAATTTTAATTGCGGTTAATTGCATACATTGAATCTTGAACGGTTCGAACTCAGAAAAATTTTAATTGCGATTAATTGCATACATTAAATCTTGAACGGTCCGAAATTTTAATTGTGATTAATTATATACATTGAATCTTGAACGGTTCGAAATCAACGAAATTTTAATTGCGATTAATTGCAACTTAAAAATCATCGGCTCCCTAGTGCAATCAATGCTATGAAGTTAATAGCTACAAAACTCTTAGCTCAATTGTCATAAATTCATCGATTAACGTAAAAAACAAAATCATCAGCTTCACATTCACTCTGTTATTATCTTTTATTAAGAATTTATAATATATATATATAGATACATCCAGAAAATTAAATTAATTAGTAGGGTACAAACTTTTTATAAAAAAATATTACAAAATTGTTAAAATGGAAAAATAGGAAGAGGATGGTACAGTTAACTGATTAAGGTCGGTCTGAACTCTTAATGCATATGAATATTTTTTTTTACTAACAAATGAATATTTACTCTTTAGTTTTATACTTGCATGGATATCCGGAAAAATTATTAGTAATTTTTTTTTAAATAACTTGCTAGTTTGAGTCTTATTTATGAAATGAGTCACGTAATTTGTACGTAATTAAAGAAAAATTAATGAACTAGTAACATTAAATTAATTTTATTTTTCACGACATGAAATTAATGAATTGGTCTCATTCATGTTAGTCATTCATAAGCATCTATATAATTAAATAATTTCTTCTTAATGAAAAGTATTCTTTTATGTGGACAATTCGTCATTTTAAGTCAATTTCTAATATTTCTTTAAGTATGTGACAAATTTCATTCAAATTAAACATAATATGTAACATATTTTTCCACACTTAGAGTAGCCCCGTAAAAGCGGTATAGTATTGATTCATGGCCATACCTTTTTTTTTATTTTTTATTCTTTGAATCACAACATTTTTGAATATCGCATGCCCCACTTTTTATGCCTCAGATCGTGCCTCGTCGTTGTGATCTTGAAACATGTTCTTGATTGATGTAATTAATTTTGTGATTTTTTTTCGAGAAACCCATTAAGATTGGTGAACCCTAAAAAAATATATAATTTAAAAACGTATATCAAAATTTTAACTGATACGACTTGAAATAGAAATAGTGAGACAAATAATCGTTTGAATCACCAACAGCTTATTAATAACCACTTATTAATATAAATGAAAGCATTAAACTATGATTACAATACTGGCAAAAAAAACTATAATTACAATAAACAATTATATCTATTTTTTTCTTTGATAAACGCTGCGCAATATATATTAATAACCCAAACAAGACAAACTGTTAAACCTACAGGACATAACAATCCTGTAAGCCCAAAGCAGGAGGAACAAAAGGAGCTAACCAACAACCAAAAATCTGCAGAATTTTAGATTGTCTACACAAGAAATCTGCAGACTGAACACTAGACCTTGAGACCTTAACAGCATTACTAGAAGAAAGTTGCAACAAAAGTCTAACATCCGACAAGACACCAAACAACAAAATAGGAGACATATCCAGCTTGTAAATTGCAGACACAAGCAACTTAGAATCAGTGAGCAAAATGAAGTCTGACAGACCCATTCTCCTCCCCAAAAGAAGTCTCAATCTGCAACCAAAAGCTTCTGCCAAAAGTGCTTGATCCCCAGGATATCTCCAACAAGAAGCAGCCATTAACTTTCCAAAAGGATCTAATATTATAGCAGCTCCAAGTGAACAACCAGTAGAACTATTAACAGAACCATCTACTATTATCTTCCACCGTCCCGGAGGAAGAACCACTACAGGTCTTGTAACTAAGGAAGATCTGGAGGAGTTACCTGCAATGCCTCTGTTGACAGACCCTGCACCATTTACAAAAGTGACAGCGTGATCAGTGTTAATTTGCTCAATCCTATCCATGACTTCCTTGATTGAAGGCTGTCTAAACCTGAAAATCACATCATTCTGAGAAATCCAGATAGACCATAGAATAATACATTTCAAAGGAAGAAATTTACTTAAAGGCATATCTAACCCAGCCGGCCCTTTTTCCCATTTTAACCAATCCAAAACTGAATAAACAGGTAATCTAGCAGTCTGAATCATAAAAGCTGAAGCATACCAAACCCTTTTAGCAAAAGGACACAACCACATAACATGGTTCCATGTTTCATTTTCAACTCCACAAAAATGACAAATAGGATTAAAAGACGAAATACGTTTTCTGAGATTAACCCCAAAGGGTAAACCCTCATGACATCCCTTCCAGACGAACATCTTAATTTTAGGCAAAATATTGAAACTCCAGAATTTTGACCAAAATGTTTGATTAACAGTCCTAGGGGATGTTGAAGTAGTAGCCAGATTTAAAGCAAATTTAAGAAGATGAAAATAACCTGATTTAACAGTATAAAGACCAGAATTGGTATGCTCCCACGTAAACAAATCAGCCACAGGAAAGACAGAAATAGGTATTTCAGTAATGGAACTAATAATAGGAGGGCACAACACTGTATTAAGCAGTTGTAAATTCCAAGTACGATCAGCTATGTTAATAAAGGTAGCAACAGAAGAACTAAAATTTTGAACAGAAGGTAACTTCCAATCCAGAAGAGATTTAGCATTAGGTACCCACGGATCAGTCAACTGAATGACCCACACCAATTCTCCAGCGACAACCAGACAAAAAAAGAGGTCGAAGTTTAATAATAGATTTCCAAACTGGAGAGTGATTATTAGAAACATTAGCATAGGCAAAATTCGTAGAGTGAAGATATTTCCTTCGAATCATATCAGTCCAGAGAGATTGATTATTGGAAAACAGTCTCCAAATTTGTTTAAACATCAAAGATTGATTTTGCAAACAAGATTTCTTAAAACCAATTCCACCATCACGTTTACTCAAAATCACTTTATCCCATGCTATCCAAGGAATACCAGCTCTATCAACTGAATTTTTCCACCAAAATTGTCTATAAAGTCTATCTAACTTATCATGGATATAAGAAGGAAACAAAATACAACTCATAACATAAGTAGGAATTGCTGAAGCAGTGGACTTAATTAAAATTTCCTTACAAGCAGGAGATAATAACTTAGACATCCATCCTTGAATTCTATTACTAACACGATCAAGTAAAGAAGAACCAATTTCCTTTTTTTGAGAAACCCAGTCAATAGGAAGACCCAAATATAAATCAGAATCAGTCATAAGTCTAACTCCAAAAAGATTACTAATTTGATCGGCTAAAATAGGACATGTATTATGACTGAACCTAATACTTGATTTTGCAAAATTTATACATTGACCAGATTGAATTTCATAAAGATCAAGGAGTGAATGTAAATTATTAGATGCCTCAAAATTTGCTTCCAAAAAAAGAAAACTATCATCAGCAAAAAGAAGATGTGAAATTTGATGACAGTTAGCCGCTGGTTTAATACCCTTAATAGTTAAATTGTCCTGATGTAAAGAAAACTGGGCAGACAAAAGACAAAACCTCTGAGCAAATAATAAAAAGAAAAGGAGATAACGGATCACCCTGTCTAAGACCCCTCGAAGGATAAATAACTTTAGAAGGAACACCATTAATAAGGATAGACAAGGAAGTAGATGCAACACATTCCATAATCCAAGAAATAAACTTAGTAGGAAAATTTAGAAAAACCAAAATTGCTTTTAAAAAAGGCCACTCAATTCTATCATAAGCCTTAGACATATCTAATTTTAAAGCAAGGAGACCAATCCTACCACAACGACGTTTTTTAATAGTATGTAACAATTCTTGAGCTAACAGTATATTATCTGAAATATAACGATTAGGAACAAAAGCACTTTGAAAAGGAGAAATAACAAAAGGTAAAACTGCTTTCAGCCTATTAGATAAAATTTTAGCTATTAACTTATAACCAGTATTACATAAACTAATAGGTCTCCATTGAGAAATGCTTTGTGGCTGATTTTTTTTGGTATTAAGACAACAAAAGTATGATTAAGCTCCCTAGACATATGACCAGACAAGAAAAAACAATGAACAGCTTTAATTGTATCAGAAGAAACAACATCCCAGTTATGTTGAAAAAACATAGGAGAAAAGCCGTCAGGACCAGGTGACTTAGCTGGGTGAAAAGAAGAAAGAGCTTTTTTTTATTTCAGAGTCAGATAAAAAACTATCCAAAGAAGACAAAGTAGAAGATAAGTCCCGAGAAGGTAAACTATCAATTAAAGAAAAGGGTAAACCCGCATGATTAGATGTGAAAATATCATTAAAATAGTTAAACACAAAAGATTGTAATTCAATCAGTAATCCAGTTATCATTTAAATCCTTAATCCAATCCAATCTATTAGATTTCCTACGAGCGGGCAATTCTTGTGTAGGCACACCAAGCCAATATTATAATGACAAGTGTCACTTTTTTATTGGTTGTTTTTCTAAAACCCTAAGAATGAACCCTAGAATGGTGGGAGCAAAGACACTTGTCATTATAAAATTGGTTTGGTGTAAACACCAAGCTTACCTAAGAATTTTCCCCTACAAGTTAACATTTTAGTATGAAAAAACTTTGTATTTCTATCACCCTCCATAAGCCAAAGCTGACGAGACTTTTGTTTAAAAAATATTTCCTCCAGCTGATAAAGCTCAAGAAGGTTTGAAGATAAGTTTTTAACCAGAACATCATTATAGTTAGTAATATTAGATTGAGCCTCCAACAAAGATTGTAAAGAAGTCTTAATATTAACATGGATAGAACCAAAAGTATCTCTATTCCATTGTTTGAGACAAAATCTAAGACGTTGAAGCTTCTTACGAAAAATAAACTGCGCAGAACCATAAATAGGAACAGACCAAGATTGAATAAGACAGTTTTTAAAAGAAGGATGAGATTCCCACATTTGCTCATATCTAAATGGATAAGAACGTTTATTAACATTACCAAAATTAGAAAGAGATAAAATAATAGGACAGTGATCAGAACTAAAAAGTTCTAAATTGAAAACATTTGCATTAGGAAATCTAAACAACCAGTCAGAAGAAACAAAAGCTCTATCAAGACGTTCCAAAATAAAAAATTCACCAGGCTGTTTATTAGTCCAAGTAAAAAGAGGGCCTTGAAAACCTAAATCTAAAAGATCTAAAGAATCAGACCAAATATGAGATTGTAATAAACGAGAATCAGAAATAGGATTTCCACCCTTTTTTTTAATTTTGAGACCAAACATCATTGAAATCCCCAGCTATAACCCATTCCCCATTAACACCAGGATTAAGAGAACTTAATAAACTCCAGAAATCAAACCTAAAAGAAAACACAGGAGCATAAACAAAAGTAAAAAACCATGGCAAAACAGACGGAATATGTATAATCCTACAATGAATTAAACTAGAAGAAGAGTAAAGAACAGTTAGATCAAAAATATTACGCCAAGCCAAAATTAGACCACCTCTAGTATGAATTGGAGGCACAGAAAACATATTAACAAAACCAAGGTTGGATAAAACAACTTCTATTCTATTAATTTTACATTTTATTTCAGATAAACAAATAATAGAAGGATACCATTGAGCTACTAATTTTCGTAAATGTTGAATTGTCAAAGAACTACCAGCCCCTTGACAATTCCACAAAAAGGTATTCATAATGGACGCGGAGACTGTAAAAACAGCTCCGCAAAATTTTCAAAAGGATAAAAAAACAGAATAATATTGAGAATGCCAGACAGAAAAAAGAAAAGATACATGAGAGAAAGGATCATCCGGTAACTTAGGCTCCTCCATAAGAGTATCCATAGCAGCAGAAGCAGAAGATTCAACCGAAGAAGATTGAACACCACAAACACGAACATTACGAACCAACTCCTCCACCGGCTCAGCAATGACTACACCTCTCTGACCTCTCTGACGCATATCGGCAAAACGCCTTTTACGAGAATGACCCTCATCAGATGAATAATCCTCCACCACAGGCTCCTTACCAGGACGATGTTGAAATTCCCAAGAAACAACAATATTCAATTGTTCCCTCTGATCTAAAGGAACATTAGAAGGACCAGCACCCCCCACCCCTGAAGTAGAACTCTTCAATGATTCCTTCATGTGTACATCCAGATTTTGAAGGTGATCCATCAGCAACAGTTGCTCAGCTAATAACTGATCAGAGATCATATTTTGTGAATCAGAACCTGTATCTCCATCCAGACCCAGAGATGACTGGTTATACTGATTCCCTAGAGGTCTGTGAAAAGCAGGCTGCGAAGGACCCCTAGAAAAATGAAAAGATTGCCGCAAAGGAAGAGTTGGAATAGCCATTCTAGGCGGATCCACCACAGGAGCGTCTAAAATCACTAGCCTAAAGGGTGTATTAAACCTAACATTTGGTAAATGAGGAATCTCAAAAGGACCAGCAAAACGAGGATATGAAGTTTCCCAGACATTCGAAAAAAGAGACCAAAAAATATTTTGTGGATGAGCCCATTGATAGTTCCAATGTTGATAAAAAGGTGCAAACACGTTAAGAGGAAACATAGGATGGGCCTGTTGCATAGTAGACACTGGGTTAAAAAAAGGCTGAGGAAAAGCAGTTACCATTTCAGGAGGTGGGAAAATATTCTGCTGAGGCCAGTGATGATTAGGATATCCAAATCCAGTAGATCCCACAGGAAAATAATAAGGTCGAAAAACAGGCAAAGTAGGACCACTATTCTGTAAAGGCACCTCAGGAATCTGAACAGGAACAGAAGAAACAGCCTGAGTAACCACCTGCTCAGCAGAAGCTTCCGTTGGACCCATATCCATTGCATGCAAAATTTGGTCATTCAGATCCATACCAGGCGCAGTAACAGTAGTTGTTTCTCCTGCAATAGAACCAACAGCAACACCAAAATCATGCAAACGACGAGGACCCGGGCGAAAAGGAACATTTAGATCAGGGTTAGCATTCACGGGAATCCACCGAGTAAGAAAACCATCTCCTTTATTACCAAAAGTATACATTGCATGAGTCGAAAAATTTATTTTCTTAAGACCCTCACCTTCAGAAACCTGGTCCAGCCTGTGCATGAGATTATTAACAACAAGATCACCAGGACTGTGACAATCAGATAGATCATGACCAAAAAAGCTACAACGCCTACAAGGGAGACCCAAACGATATCTAATCATAATTCATGAGTTTCATCACCATTTTGAAGCCCGATGGAAGGTAAAACTGGCTGCATGAGATTGAGATACAGTTGAACCCTGGGAAAAGCCACAGCAAAAGGACGTTGTTCCGTATTCTCAACACGAACAACATCACCAACAGCACCGGCCAACATACGCACCGTACGATCAGAAACCAATTGCCAAGGAATGGATCGTAACTCTATCCAAGTTAAAACCCTTGAGAAATCAAACTTCGTTGATGGATTTCCCACATCAGGACGCCATAACGCCAAAATCATGCCATTGATATTGAACGGCCCATTCTGCAAGACCTCCAAAGCTTCTTCTTCAGTTGAAAAAGTGAAAATCCATAGCCCATCCTCACGTCGAACAACCTCAGGAGCATGATTGACCCTGAAGTGTGTCTCCACAAAACGAAAAACCTGGTCAACACGAATTCTTCTATCAGATTTAATTCGACCGAACAAAACCTGATTAAGATCATCCATAGCAATAAATCTATCCGAGGTAGTTGAGATTTCAGGTAGAGTAAGAGAAACAAACAGTCGTTTAAAGAGAGGAGAAGAGTTATGTTTTTTGGATTCTATGAATTGAAAAGCTTCTGGACAAAGGAAATTAATAGTCATAGCTTAAGATAAGAACGAAGAAGCAATCATAACCTAAACCTAGCTAAAAGAATCCTATAGATTAACACAGACATGCAATCCACAAAACAAAGCCACGCAAAAAGGATAACGTAAAAGAGTGAAAAAAGAAAAAACAGAAACCGAAGCGACGCACAAACACAAATCAAGAAGAAGAAGAAGAAAAAAAGAAATAAGAAAAAGAAACAGAGAAGAAAACAGAATTGGAAAAATCGATGAAACCCTAGAAAAAAGAAGAGGAAGAGGGAGAAACGGGAGAAACTGAACAGTTTCTTAAGTGCTCCCTGTGGTACGTATATAACAATTATATCTATATATATATAGAGATCTCGCTTTTTGAATTTTGCTCTTTTTCTTTTGAAAAAGTATATACATTATTTAATCCCTGAAATTTTCAAAAAGCAAATGGCAGATATTGTCCAATTCTAATGCATGAATAAAGCTATTTTTTTTTCCACTAAAAGAAACATTTATTCAATCAAAGGAAGAGTCTAAGGAGGGATAAAATCCCGATCCGTTACAATTAACGACAAAAGAGAGGGCGGGGGTGTGTGCACCCAATTGTGAAAACACGACCTCTTCCTAGATTGGATTGCAATCCAATTTGCACATGCGTTAGCTTGGCGCGGTACAAAAGACCATATAACACTATTAAGGATATCGGAAGTAACAAAATATTATCGATTTGAGTCGCAATCCTCCAATCCCGGTGTTTCTCCACCTTGAGAAGGCTTTGTATTGCTTCTCTTGAATCCGACTCGATGATGACATTGTCCCACCCTTTTGCAATGGCCAAGTTGACTCCCTGGTTGATGGCCTCAACCTCTAGCTCAAGCACTTCGGTCATCTTAACAAAGTAACCAAAGCCCCCTACAACGTTTCCGTCTTGATCTCTCGCGATACCTCCTATGTCACCAGATTATGTGCTCCTCACCCATGATGCGTCACAGTTGATCTTGATGAAATCGGAAGGGGGAGGAGTCCATACTAGGGTCATAATCTCGGGTTGTGGCCGTGCTTCCATTGTCGTGTTTGAAGTTTTTGCCGCCCAAAATTATGCATGGTCCCTTGTTGCATTTTCGAAGGCTCACCTTGGACTCGAGTTCTCCTGATTATGTAACGCATTGCATCTCTCCTTCCATACTGTCCAGGTCACCATCCCTATTAAACTCCATCGTCTAGCTTTTTCTTCCTTGCTCAGACCATTCATCTCCTTCAAGCTTGCGAACCAGTCTGAAATATTGGATGCGTTGCTCTCAGCAGCTCTGATATTAAGGGTGGTAAACCAGACTGGGCGCGTCCACTTGCACTTGAAGAGCATATGTGCTGTTGTCTCCTCTTCCTGGCAGAATGGGCATCGAGTATCAATATCCATTCCCCGCCGGCGCAGGTTGGCCCTAACCGCAAGTGCATTCGAGGTAATCTTCCACATGAATGTTCTCACCTTGGGGATGATAGACATGAACCATAGGTCTTTCCACTTCAAAGCTTATATCTCGTTCACAGCTTGGTGCGAGATTGTCTCTTCTGCGTCATGGCACTTGATTTGACGGTAGGCTAACTTGACGCTAAACTCCCCGCTCTTAGCATGTGGCCAAATTACTCTGTCTGGTCTAGGCTCGATGGGAAGAGGATTTTGGAGGATGGCTTTCCTTTGTTCCTCTGTGAGCATGTGTTGGATCGTCTGGAGATTCCATCTTTGAGGGGTCCCCGTTATTAGATTCGCGTCTGGCTGTTTTAGCTGGTGGATGAGCAATTCGTCCGGCGCCGTTAGACTGAACTTTGGTAATCCTGGAATCCACGGTACGTTGATGCTCTGCCCATCCTCGACTTTCCACAATCCATTCTCCATCAGAACATCTCGACCGGCAAGTAGGCTCGTCCACGCCCAGGATGTTCTAGCTCCCTTAACTGCGTTAAAAATGTTACCTCTAGGGAAGTACAGACCGCGGATCATTCTTACCCAATATTCGTTCGGATTTTGGATAAGCCTCCACACCATTTTTGCTAGGAGAGCTATGTTGAAGGCTTGGAGTTCTTTGAATCCAAGACCACCACATTGTTTCGGATTTGTTAGGACGTCCCAACTCCTCCTATGAATTTTCCTCTCCCCGGCCCTTTGTCCCCACCAAAAACGAGCAATAAGTGAGTTGATCTCTAAACACCAAGTTTTTGGCAAGAGGAAGATGCTCATTGTGTACGTCGGCATAGCCATCACCACCGACTTGATAAGTACCTCTTTCCCCGCATTGTTAAGAAGAAGAGATTTCCAGCCGGTGATTTTCGCAACAATTTTCTCCTTGAGGAACCCTAACGCCTCCTTCTTCGATCTTCCCCATATAGTCGGCAATCCCAAGAACTTCCCAGGGTTACGCGTTGCTTTGATCCCTAAAATGCCTTCCACCATTACCTTCGTCTCCTCTCTCACATTAGAACCACAATAGATGCTTGACTTACCGAGATTCACCTCTTAGCCCGAGGCTTCACTATATTCAGTCAATATCGATTTCAGTTGCTGCACATTCGAGTTTGTGTCCTTGAAAAAGAAGATAGTCATCCGCGAAAAATAGGTGGTGTAGTGTAGGTCATCCCCTTTTTAGCTTGATTCCTTCGAGGCTTCCATTATCGACTGCGCCCGATATTCTCCTAGACAACACATCTGCTATAAGGATAAATAAATAAGGGGATAGGGGGTCGCCTTGTCGGATACCTCTAGACGGTTTAAATGATGTGGTTCGCTTCCCGTTTAGCACAATCTGGTATGTCACCGTTGAGACACACGCGAATATCCATTTCACCCATCGGTTGCAGAATCCCATCTTGTTAAGGACGGCCACTAAGAAGTCTCATTCCACCCGATCATATGCCTTTTGCATGTCTATCTTAATCGCACATTCCTCCCTCCGTGTGCTACCTCTATTTCTCAAATAATGGAACGCTTCGTGGGCCACTATGATGTTGTCTTATATGAGTCTACCTGAGACAAATGCACTTTGCAACGGCGTGATCATATCCGATAAATATGGCTTAAGCTGATTAACTAACACCTTCGATACAATTTTGTAAGCGAAGTTGCATAGGCTAATCGGTCTAAATTGGTTGGGAGAGCAAGGATTATGTACTTTTGGTATAAGTACAATGTCCGTGCGACCTAGGGCTGGAGAAAACGTACCTGTGTTTAGGAATGCCTTAACCATGGTGATGACATCAGTGCTCACTACGTTCCAATACCGTCGAAAAAATAATCCCGGGAAACCATCCGGTCCAGGTGCCTTTGAGCCCCCCAACTGAAATGTGGCCCTTTTCACTTCCTCCATTGTTAGATCGCGGGTGATATCCTCATTGACATCTCCCTCGAGGACTGAGTTCCAATCCCTATTCCCCATTGTATTGAACAGGTTTTGAAAGAAACTCGACAACTCCTCCGCAATTTCCCCTTCTGTCTCAAGCATATTTCCGTTTCCATCCTCAAGTCGTAGGATTTTGTTTCTTCTTCGTCGATCCATGGTAGTCATATGGAAAAACTTTGAGTTACGATCTCCATAGTTCAACCATTTAACCCTAGATCTTTGCTTCCAATACAACTCCTCTCGTTTCCATAGTTCTCCAAGTTTTGAGCTTAACTCTCTCTCTTCTTCGAAGCGTTCTGATCCCTGCCTATCTCCTTTAATCTCTTTGAGCCTTTCATAGATAATCCGCATCCTCTTACGATTATTTCCAAAAACCCTTTTACTCCATGGTATTAGCTTCCCCCGACATTTATCGAGCTTTCGCTTCAGAGGATCATTCGGTGTGTCCACTATCTGTTCTTCGTTATTCCACGTCGAGGTTATTAAAGGGTCGTATCCTCGTGTTCCATCCACATTGCTTCAAACTTGAATGGCTCGGGGCCTCTCGAGTCTTCTTGTTTTGGGATGACTATAGGCGAATGATCTGATCCGATAGACGGTTCATGAATATTTACGCCTGCGGGAACTTTGACATCCATGATAAGTTTGCCATGCCTCTGTCAAGTCGCTCCTTCACCAGAATTCCACATCGTCTATTATTCGACCAAGTGAAGCAAGATCCTTGGTAGTGCATATCCAAAAATCCGACATCATCGATCATCTCATTGAAACCGTTTATCCGGGCCTGGTCCCTATGTTGCCCACCTTGCTTTTCTCGTTGAAACCTGATTTCGTTGAAGTCCCCCATGCAAAGCCAGGGTCCCCCTCTCCTTCTTGAAAGTGTTCTTAAGATCTCCCAAGTTTCTAGTCTGCTGTTCAATAACTCTGGGTCTCCATATACACATGTCAAGAAATATTCCCATCCATCTTCATTGTTGCGTACCAGGCAGTCAATCAAATTTTTGGATTTGTGTAGGATTTCAACATTCACCTCTTTCGTCGACCATAGAGCCAAACCCCCAGACCTTCCAATTGGCTCCACATATTCAGCGTAATCCATTATGTTCTCCCTTCTCACCCGTTCACAAACCCCCGACTTATTTTTTGTTTCCATAAGGAAGATAATTGTCGGATTATACCTTCCCCGGAGATCCTTCATGAGCTGTACCGTCAGGTCGGATCCGAGTCCCTGACAGTTCCAGCTGAGTAGACTTATGGCCCCCCGTGTGGCTGTTCCGGGACAACACCAGAGCCCATTTCGAACACTGAGACCTGATTTTTGCTTGTTTCTGAGTTACCCTTTCGTCCACTCCATTTGATACCTTTTGGTCTTCCACGCCCTCTTTTGGCATTTAACTGGCCCACACATACAAAAGCTCTGGTATTCTCTAGCTTAGCTTTTTTTGACTCACCTTTTCCCTCGTCTTCCTCTATATTTGTTTTCCTTTTCAGTTGTAATCAGTTAATCATCGGGCTAAGACCTGTTGATGCAGCTGGTATGATCCCATCCCTAATAGGTGAGTTGCATTCCTCTGTTATGATTGGGTCAGGTAACGGGGGTGCTGGTGTGTTATAGGGGAGGCTTGGTTGCATGGTTCGGATTTCATGAAGGTAGTTGGAACGAGCATTGGCAACTGGGTTTTCAAGGTAGACATTAAGAGGGGAAAGATGAGTCGGATCTGGTGTGGACATGGCATCTTGTGGTGTGGGTGTGGCTTCATATGGTGGGCTTTTCTCTTGGATGGGAATTTGTGGCATGGATACGGCTTGGTCAATGGAAGCACGGGGTAAGTGGATTACTATTGGAAATTGGGTGGGTACACATGAATAGTTAGGGTTTTGCATGGGGGTGTATATTTTTCTTGAGTAAATCTTTAAAATGTGAAATTTCTTGTGAAATTTCAATAGAAAGTAGGAAAGAGAATGTAAAGGAACAAATGTATTGGTGCTTGGTGGGACCCGATATCACTTTCTATGGAAATTTCACAAGAAATTTCACAGGTTGTAGCATCACCCATTTTTCTTTCTCCTTGACCTGTTCCCATAGCACCTGCTTGGTTCTCATATGTGGCGGCACCCCCCAGTTTTCTATTATTTTCCTCTGCCAACTTAATTCACCAAGTGTTTCCACCTTGCTTATCCTGTCTTCCAACATCAGTTCTCCGTTTGGCCACGATACGAGCTTTCAACCAATCTCCATACATCAGATGCCCAGGTTTAGCCTCAGATAAGGTAATCTCCTCCTTGCATTGAGTGTCCTAGTCGTCCACATCCAAAGCATAAATCCGGGAGTCTCTCTATCATTGGTCCACCAGAAACCTGGGAAAAGGGGCTTCGTTGTGTCGATAATCACTTTGAGGCGCAAATATCCACGCACCAATCCCTCCTCCCCGCCAATAGGTTCAACGTAAACCAGATTTCCAATACTTTCTCCTATTGTTTTTGCGTTCTTTGCATTCATCCTTCCCCGTTCAACTCCATGTATCTGGACCCAAAATTGCAGTTTATATATTGAAATCAATCCTATCTAGCCTCTGATTTTCTTCCCAGGGTTTCAAACTTAGACAATGTCCCTGCACCGCCCATGGGCTTTGATTGATTACTGCATCCCTATCACTCTCACTTTTGAAACAGAAGAGCAATGTACCATCATTTATCTCCTCTATGCTTATTCCAGGGAATTTTGCCCAGGCTATCTGCAACACTTTTTGTACAGCCAAGTTCTTCACGGGTTTATCGGCGAGCACACGTCCAACGAGTTTTGGACCCCCGTTGTCCTCATTCTGTCCTACTAACCCCAATCTCACTCCTCCAGGACGATTATTTTCAACGGTATCGGCTCGAGATCCCATGGAGGGAATGCACTGATGTCGTCACCACAGCTTACAGCACCTGCACACAAGTTGAAATTAGGGTTTAGTTCTAAAAGTATGGTAACGGCAATAGGTTTTCTTCGCCAAACTCTCAGGGTTTACGACAAAGGAATCCCCGATAATTTAGGGAAAATTGCCGGCAAGATCTGTCGAGGTTGACGGAACCAGCTTGGTACGATGGCTCCAAAATATCTCTCCCTGGCGGCGCCTTGGAGAAAAAAACCCTATATTTAAGTCGCAGTTATTGTCGTGTTGCCTCCTACGTATTAGAGAAGATACAAAAATTAAAAACTCATCACTCTAATCATTTGTCCAAACTTTCATTTGAGAACATATATGGTCGGAAATAAAGGTTTTTATTTTTATTTTTTATATATACAATTTCTTTGTAATTTCGGTTCGGGAGCGTTAAGGTTAAAACCATTTCCAAGGTGACGTCTACAGTGAGAATTGACTTCGGGCCGCCCTTGTGAACTCAACTCGCTTTACCAGTTGGTTCAACCAACCTTGACTGTCAGAAAGAAAGCTACACATATGTTTATGAAAAAAAAATAGGTTAGTATAGATTAGGGGTGAGCTCGGGACAAATAGACGTGATTATTTAGGAAAATGACTCTAGCCCTAGTTTTCAGGATTTTCCACTACTATCCATATCCCTAGCCCAAAGTTAAACAATCTGAAAAAGTCACTACTTGGTCGGAACTTTCAAATTCGGGACGAGCTAGGGACAACCCTAGTTTACACCTAAGATTGAAAATACAAATTCAAGTTCAAGCATTCATCAAATTCACGAACACATACATCGGGAGTGAGCTGTGGGCTATGGCTACGCTAGTAATACTTACTAATTAGGCTACAGGTTTATTTTATTTTATATTCCTTTAGTTTAAGTATAATTAGTGTTGCGTATGGGGACACGTCGGGTGTCGGAAGTGGATTGTTTGGTGACGGCAAGGGGCCGTTGACCGCTGCGCAGTTGACGGTTGTCGGCTTTGCACGGTTGACGGTTGTCGGTTGATGGTTGACGGTTGACGGTTGACGGCTGGGCAAGCTTGTCGGCAAGGTAAGCTTATCTCTTTCGTGCAATATCACCTGCACACGGGACAATAACCTGCACGGAGAGCGGGGGGTGGTGCCGGTTGAGCCCTCTCCGATGCCTAAATGAGAGTCTAAAGAGAGAAAATCCTAGAGAGAGGTAAGATCTTCTAAGCCAAATCTCTTGAGAATGTATGAGAGAAATGTCTCAAAATGGGTGACCAAGGTCTCCTATTTATAGGAAACCTTAGAACCGAACCCGGTTTTTGTGCGGTTCTACGCCGGTTTAAAGGAAAGTAAGAACCGTCGTCTGGCTTGTTTAAGTTTGGCCTAGGAGAACTCTTTTACTCAGTGTTCGGACGATAAAAAAGGATGTGCGCAGTACCCGTTAACGGTCCAGACCACGTCGGATTCGACATCCGGCGTGGTCCGGACCGCCTAGGGCAATCTGAACCGGTCCGGATTGCATTATGGCAATCCAGAGGTCTGGTTTGCCATAAGGCAATCCGGACCTCCGGTTTGCCTTAGGGCAATTCGGAGGTTCCGGTCCGGACACATGCGTGCATCCGGGTGTTTGTTTTTCGGATCCGTTTGTGGTTTTCAACGTGTTTGAGGAATCCTGAATGTAAATACGAACCCGAATTGGGCAGATATCCAACACTTTCCCCCGAGTCAAGTAACGGTTCAGACCATACTTGACTCTATTTTAAGCTAGGATATAAGCCCAATTTAGGTTCAGAGCTGACCTCAAGGGTGTCTTGTTTGACAATTGAGCGCGACGGCTTCGATTTCGCTCCACTTTAATTTTTGTCGGGAGGTATGTTCACTGTCGACGTGATTAACGCAACCAGCAATATACATATAACAGTGAACAATAAACAGTGCGCACATGTTTATGAACTTATGCGATAATTCTCATGGAAACATGCAAACATGACATATGATGTCAACATGAACGTGATGTCAGCATGATTGTGAGAGATGCGAATAGACGATTGATAATTAAATCATGCAAGTAATCATGTGATATTAATAAAAGATATGAATCATGCACTTAAAATGAGATAACGTGTGTGAAGTCATGCGTATATTATGTCATGTGTGCACTAAATCATGTGTGCATAGCATATAGTCATATCATACTTAGAAAATTCTAAGTGTTGAAATAAGGAGATGACAACATGTAAACATGCTATTTGAGGACTTAGTAAGAAATCATTAAAGTTTTAGGATGTACCCATAGATAATGATGGATAGATATAGGAGAGAGAATATCCATTAGTTAATCCTCCACCATGTTGGATCACGGGCGAAGCTCTGTTACGTCCTTGACGGAATGCTCGGACTCCTAAGCTCCGCGTGGTCCTGCACAAGGGGATGACCTGGGTGGCGACCCAGAATCCCTCTCCGATGCTTAAATGAGTACAGTAATCAATGGAGTGGTAAGCAAAAGTCTAAGCTCGTATCCGAATTAGGGTTTTCTGGGGTAACTTCCTCCTTTATATAGGAGACGAAGTCACCCAGAGTTACCTGGGGCCAGGCTTGGCCGTTATGGCCACGATTCCGTATATCTCGGGGGATTCCGTATATTTCGCCCCACGCTCCGCGTATCTTACCCATACTCCGTGTATCTCGGGCACGCCCTGCGTATCTCGGGGGAACTTATCCGTTATCTTCAACCGTCTCCCACTACTCTATCTGGTAGGCGGGTTTCTCGGTCTTATTCTCTGATCCCAAGTCCCGACTCCTGTCGAGGACTCCAGAGTTGTCTCATTCTAGATCACCACCCAGGACCTTCAGTCTCTGCGGGACAGGTCCAGCCTCTGCGGGGCTTTATCATCGGGGCCTTTACCAAGGCATATCGGGGCCTACTCAGAGGCTTCTTATCAGGAGCGTACAGCTCCTATGTCGGGCCCGCCTACGTCGGGGCTCTTCGTACTGGGCCTCCGAACCTTCCGGGCCTTCACGAGGCCCACTGGACTTACTTGCCGTCCATTGGATGTTTAACGGGGCTAACGATTACTATCGGAACCCATCATTTGCCCCCAAGACATGGGGGACTTTTAGTCCATCGTGTCTTCTGATCTCATGTCTGCCAACCTTATCGTCGGAGGTCTTTGCCTTTATATCTTCCGATACCACCGTCGGAACCTTTTACCTTCGCAATTTCTGATACCTCAGTTAGAGGCTTTTGTCTTTATATCCTCCGATGCCACCGTCGGAGGTTTTGATCTTCGCGTGTGACTGTCACATGTCAGAGTCTCTTTCTTATGATTACTCTGGGCCCCATGTGCAGTTGCCAAATCCGAGGAGTCTCCTCGGCTACTGCAGCATTAAATGCCTGAGGATAGAGAAACGACGCTCACATCAGCGTGACTGTCGTTTTCTGAAAAAGGCACTCATCACGTCAGCATTGTCTTTTCTGTATTGTCCCTTAATCTTCGACGGTCGAGATTGAATTGTTTCATCTTCAACGGTTCAGATTAAGTCCGTCCAATCTGTCATTTTGCTTATAAAAAGCCAAGGCCTGGGCAATATTCTCCTTCACCGTCTCCATTTTCGGAAGTACCTCCGGTTTTGGACCTGAAGTTTTCTTCTCCCCATGTCTTTTATTCCTCAAGTGATTCAAGACTTTACCATGTCTGGTAAGGTTTTCTTCTTCATCGTTCGCTTGCCTCTTTGTTTAGCTTAATTATATTTTTTCGAATGGGCTTAAGATTCCTTTCAATGGCTAATTTCAGATGGTGGATCTGGTTTCGAGGGAAGGAAGCCTTTCAACTTCGACTATGTTCTGAACGAGATTTTCAGCACTGCTTATGATGCAGCTCTCCGAGAGGGATATATCATTTCTGCCAAAGAGGCCGATGCTCAAGGCCGGAAATGCATACCACAAGTTCAGAGTGAAGAGGAGCTACTTCTTCATCGGAAACTCCTCGATCCCATGATTCTAATAGTCATTCCTCTAACGACTGATCCTGTGGAGCCTTCTGCCGCCAACTCCGTGGGCCCAACTCCTGCTGACACCGCCAATAAGGATTGAGCTTAATACCTGCACCCTTTAGTCCTTATTGCCTTTCTCCTTTGTAACGAATTCCTTTGTATCGCACCTCTTTTTGGTCTTCGAGCCTTTATCTAAGGAATTTCTTTTTCTGTTTTGGCATCAGTGACCATTTGCACTTTACTCAAAGCGGCTTAAAATTCGTTACTCAGAACGTTCCGATGCATTATTAAAATGACTTCATACGTCCAAAATCGGGACTTCACCATTTAAGGTTTCTCGTCCAAAATCGGGACTTCACCACTTAAGGCTTCTCGTCCTAAATCGGGGGTTTCACCACTTAAGGTTTCTTGTTCAAAATCGGGACTTCACCACTTAAGGTTTCTCGTCCAGAATCGGGATTTTACCAGTTAAGGTTTCTTGTCCAAAATCGGGACTTTACCACTTAAGGCTTCTCGTCCAAAATCGGGACTTCACCACTTAAGGTTTCTCGTCCAAAATCGGGACTTTACCAGTTAAGGTTTCTCATCCCTGCCTTTCAAGGCCATGTTCATGCCCCCTAGGGCTTTTGTTGCGTCTCCACCGGACGCCTTTATTCGTACCCGTTAAGGCTTTTGGCCGCATCATATAGACGACTTACGCGGACCCTTCAGGGTCTTTTCGTACCTAGGCTTTTGATACGTCCAAAATCGGGACTTCACCATTTAAGGTTTCTCGTCCAAAATCGGGACTTCACCACTTAAGGCTTCTCGTCCTAAATCGGGGGTTTCACCACTTAAGGTTTCTTGTTCAAAATCGGGACTTCACCACTTAAGGTTTCTCGTCCAGAATCGGGATTTTACCAGTTAAGGTTTCTTGTCCAAAATCGGGACTTTACCACTTAAGGCTTCTCGTCCAAAATCGGGACTTCACCACTTAAGGTTTCTCGTCCAAAATCGGGACTTTACCAGTTAAGGTTTCTCATCCCTGCCTTTCAAGGCCATGTTCATGCCCCCTAGGGCTTTTGTTGCGTCTCCACCGGACGCCTTTATTCGTACCCGTTAAGGCTTTTGGCCGCATCATATAGACGACTTACGCGGACCCTTCAGGGTCTTTTCGTACCTAGGCTTTTGATTGCATCATATAGACGACTTACGTGTACCCCGTAGGGCTTTTGTCCATACCTGTTAAGGCTTTTGGCCGCGCCATATAGACGACTTATGCATCCCCCGCGGGGCTTTCATCGTACCTCGGAAGGCTTTTGTCGCGTCACTCAGGACGTCTTATTAACAGTGAGAATAAATTCGAAAGCATTTTAATCGGAAGGCAACTTCTTTTATTCACTAATAATTCAAAGTAGGCTTACATCGGATTTTATTGGTAGACAATTTGCGCCATTCGTGGCGGCTTCATATCAAACATGATACTTCTTCAAATGTTCACCACTGAAGGAATGCTTCAACGTCTTGCCTTCGAGATCCTCTAACTTGTATGCATTGGGCACTGGCATCCCCACGATCTTGTAGGGTCCCTCCCATTTTGGTGACAGCTTGTTGATCTGATCTTGATGAACAAACTCGTTCCTCCGCCAGACAAGTTCTCCCACGAAGAATTGTCGGGACCTGACACGCCGATTGTAATATCGGGCTGTTGCCAGTCGCATTCGGGCCTGGACTTCATCAGCCTTCCATCTCTTCTCCTCGAGTAGGTCTAAGTCCAGACGTCTCATCTCCTCATTTGTCAGAGGCTCGTAGTATTTCGCGCGATGGGAAGCCACCGCTATTTCCACGGGAGCAACTGCCTCCGTGCCATAAACCAGGCCAAACGGAGTTTCTCCTGTTGATTGCTTGGGTGTTGTTCTCACAGCCCATAGCACATTCTCGAGCTCATCCAGCCAATGGCCCTGTAGGGCATAGACTCTCTTCTTCAAGCCATCCATCACGATCTTGTTGGCTGATTCTACCTGGCCATTAGTCTGGGCGTGGAGGACTGAGGCGGTCCGATGCTCAATATTCAATTCTTCCAGGTACTCCTTCAACTGTGTCCCATTGAACGGAGGGCCATTGTCGCTGATCAGCACTTGCGGGACCCCATACCGGGATATGATCTGAGTCTGAAGGAATCTGAGGATCTGCTGCCCCGTCGTTCTAGCCAACGCTTTGGCCTCTATCCACTTTGAGAAATAGTCAATGGCCACGAGTAAGTACTTGCACTGACCTCTCGCTTGGGGGAGTGGTCCCACCAAGTCAATTCCCCATTGCGCAAAGGGCCATGCACTGCTGATGGGCATCAGGTCCGCGGCAGGAGCTACGATATTTGGGGCGTACCTCTGGCATGCGTCACAGGATTGGACCATCGCCGTCGCTTCTTTGTTCATCGAGGGCCAGTAGTAGCCTAAGTTCAACGCTTTCCTTACTAGAGATCGGGCCC
The DNA here is from genome assembly GCA_036873135.1 of Clarkia xantiana subsp. parviflora. Classification (NCBI taxonomy): domain Eukaryota; kingdom Viridiplantae; phylum Streptophyta; class Magnoliopsida; order Myrtales; family Onagraceae; genus Clarkia; species Clarkia xantiana. Next base: position 21,240,083 of record JAPTYO010000012.1, read on the forward strand.
CTTCATGGCAGGCCGCGACTCCTTCGTGAAGCTCCCTCAAGATCCGATTTGTATCAGGCTCTGCTACGCATTTTAAGAAAGGTTTTACGTACCCTTTTTTGTATAACTGGTTGTCCACCATCGCGTAGTTGTCTGCAATCCGCCGCAACCTGACGGCGGCCACTTTATCATCGGGGAGTACCCCCGTAGTCAGGTACGTGACCATCGGGGTCATCCAGGTGGGCTTCTCCTCTTCTTCCGATCCTGTCCCAACAGCACAGACCTCCACCGGGTCGATGTTTGAGATGATCACCCTCTCTAAGAAATGGACCCTCCGATTCTCCTCGGGGGCTAGTCCCAGAGCGAATTTGCTCAAGGCATCTGCTTCCGCGTTTTCTTCCCTGGGGATTGCCTCGATATCAAAACTTTTGAAGCTTTCCTTCAAAGTCTGCACCTCGTGCAAATACTTCTTCATCGTCGGGCTCTTAGCTTCATAGTTCCCCTGGACTTGATTTACAACCAAGCTAGCATCACACTTCACTTTTAGATGGTCGACCCCCGTACCCTTGGCAATCTTGAGGCCTGTGATGAGAGCCTCATACTCTGCTTCGTTGTTGGTGGCTTTGAATGTCAATGCCAGGGCGTATCGTAAAGGCTCGCCTCCGCCGGGCGGTATCAATACGAATCCTGCCCCCGAGCCTTCTACACTTGATGAACCATCAGTGTACATCTCCCACGTATTCCCCTCATTTGGCTGTTCTGGCTGCTGTTCTGTTGTTGGGACTTCTTCCATGGTTGCCCCCTCTGCGGGACCCGTTACTTCCAGATCGGGTGCCGTAGACTCAGCTATAAAATCTGCCAATGCCTGGCCCTTAATAGCGGTTCTCGGAGCGAAATGAATGCGGAATTCTGTCAGCTCGATGGCCCATTTCACCAATCTCCCCGACGCCTCCGGTCGGTTCAAAAAGTGTTTCAAGGGCTGGTTAGTCAATACCGTGACTTCATGGGCATGGAAGTAGGGTCGCAGTTTTCGGGCGGCAATAATCAACGCGAAGAGATACTTCTCAATAGCGGGATAATTTATTTCGGACTTAGCAAATGCCTTGCTTACATAATAAATCGGGACTTGATTGCCCTTGACAATTTTAATCAAAACAGAACTAACAGCCACCTTAGAAACAGCCAAATAGAGATAGAGCGGCTCGCCTGGAACTGGTTTCGCTAATGGCGGAAGGGTGCGGAGGTGCTGTTTTAGTGCCTGGAATGCTTCCTCACACTTGTCGGTCCACTCGAACTTCTTGTTGGCCCTCAGCACATCAAAAAATGGCATAGCTCGATCGCTCGCTTTGGATAGAAAGCGATTCATCGCGGCCAACCGGCCATTCAGCACCTGGACCTACCGATGATTCTTCGGGGACTGCATCTCCTCGATTGCTCGCAGCTTCTCAGGGTTCACCTCGATTCCTCTCTGGCTCACCATGAACCCTAGGAACTTCCCCGAGTTCACCCCAAAAGCGCATTTGTCGGGATTCAGCCGAACCTGATGAAACTTCATCCGCTCAAATGCTGCCGCCAAATTCTGGACATGGTCTCCTGCCTGTCGGGACTTTACCAGCATGTCATCCACATACGCCTCCATGGTTTTCCCTAGCATGTCCCCGAATAACTTGTTCACCATCCGCTGGTAAGTTGCTCCGGCATTGATCAATCCGAAGGGCATCACGTCATAATGGTAGACATCGCTGTCGGCATAGAAGGCTGTATGGGGGGCATCATCCTTCGCCATCTTAATCTGGTTGTACCCTGAATATGCATCCATGAAGCTCAGCAGCTCATGTCCCGATGTGGCATCCACCAGCTGATCAATCCTTGGAAGCGGGTAGCAATCCTTCGGGCAGGCTTTGTTTAAGTCGCGGAAGTCAACACACATTCGCCACTTTCCATTACTCTTTCGCACCAGCACTGGGTTAGCCACCCAAGTCTGGAATCGGAGCTCCTTGATGAATCCAGCATCGAGCAGTCTGCCCACCTCCTGCTGAATCGCGATCCTCTTGTCCGCGCCCATCGGACGTCTCCTCTGCGCGATAGGCTTGATCGCGGGGTCAATCTTGAGCTCGTGCACTATTACGTCGGGACTGATTCCTGGCATATCACTCGGGGACCAGGCAAACAGCTCCTTGAATTCCTTCAAGAGTTCGATCAACTCTTGTGCTCTTTCATCCGACAGGGCAGAGCCGATTTTCACCTTCCTCTGAGGCCCATCGATCTCTACTTCCTTCAAGTCCTCCATGGGGGCGGGACGCCCATACTCTTCTCGAGGATCGGTATCTGTCTGAAGAACAGTCATGGTCTCCCTCCTTCTCCGACGGGTGGCATTAACATAGCACTTCCGCGATGCCACCTGGTCACCCTTGACCTCTCCCACTCCGTTATCAGTTGGGAACTTCATCTTCTTATGGACCGTTGAGGCGACTGCCATGAGAGGGTTGATAGTGGTCCTTCCGATGATCGCGTTATATGCCCCCGCGGACTCCACCACGACGAAATCCACGTTTCGCCTCTCCATCTTCCAGCCACTACCAAACTCTACTGGTAAGGTAATCATTCCTAGTGGGTAGGAAGTGGCTCCAGAGAATCCTACCATCGGGAAGTCCACCTGTGTCAAGTCTTTCTTCGTTTTTCCCATGGCTTCCAGGGCATCTAGGAAAAGAATATCGGAGGAGCTTCCTCCATCTATTAGGATCCGCTTCATCTCGAATCCGTCCACATCAAGGGTCACGACCAAGGCGTCGTCATGAGGGCTTTCCACACCAACCAGATCCTCCGCTGAGAAAGAGATCACCATCTCCTCCCTCTTAGTCCATGACCGGGACCTCTTCCCTAACACCACTGCAGCAGAGGTGCGCGAAGCATAGTTTTCCCGAGAGGCCGAGGTATCACCTCCCGCTGCCATTCCTCCATGGATGACATTGATGGTTCCACGCCTCTCCCGGCGGGCTCCCGATCCTGAGGCTTCCTGCTCCACCTTCTTCTTCTTCGGGGATCGGTCGCGGGATTTCGAACGGGAGCGGGACCTACTTCTGGAACGAGATCGACATCGTCCCTTCCCGACAAATTCCTTCAGCTTCCCCTTCTGGATCAGCTTCTCAATCTCTTTCTTCAACTCCCGACAATTTTCGGTGTCGTGACCACTGGCTCGATGGTAACGACAGTAGCGATCCGGGCGGCCTCCCAGGTACTCGCCTTCTTTCCTCGGGGGGTATCGAACGAGGCCTTGTCGTTCCATCACAGCCAGTACAGAGGCCATCGAGGTGTTGATGGGGGTGACCCGACCCTCTCGATTGTCTTTCCCCGCGGGACGTTTGTCTTCTTTCCGGTCGGGACGACCTCGGTTTCTACTCCCCTCCGACTTGTCGCTTCTCTTGCGATCATCCGACAGCCTGGATGATGCCCTTCCTTTCCCCGACTTCGGGGGATCCAGCTCTCCAGCAGCGATTTTTGACTCCTGGACATCAATTTGCTGCTTTACCCTCGCTTGCAGGGCCTCCATGCTCCATATAGCCTTCGCGGCCACACTATGCATTAAGTCAGAGCCGTATGGGGCACTTAGGTTTCTTAGGAAGGTGCGTATCATCTCTCCTTCCGAGATTTCTTCGTCGACTTCCGCGGCACTAGCAGTGAACCGTTGGTAATAGTATGCCAACGATTCGTCGGGCCTCTGCACCACCTGGGTTAAGGCCCTTACACTCTTCAAGAGGCGTCTCCGACCCTGATACTGCTTGATGAAGCGATCGTGCATGTCAGCCCAGCACGTGACCCGGCCCTCTCTCCGAGGGTTATCGGGAACAGCGAGCATATCAAATCTTCGTTTGAAGTCCTACCCATGCATGCCTGAACATGTCTTTGAACATGGCGGACCGGGTCTCCTTCCCCATCATATGCTTCGATCGTCGGGATACCTATCCCTGGCGGGGCAACGGTGTCGATCAGCCGTGGTACGAAAGGATGGCTGGATCGATCCCTGAGCTCCGAGGTCATCTGCTTTTGGTCGCCCGTGTAGATGCTAATAATTCTCACCACCTGGTCAGCGGTGAGGGGACCATTCAGGGGGATGGTCCTATTCTGCACTGGCCCAGGGCCGTCAACCACGAACTTCTCTGGCTGCATAGGTTCCTTACCCTTGTCCCGGGGCGGAACCTCCTGCTCCTCTGGGTCCACCCTCGGCGGGGGTGGTGGTAACTCTTCTCGCGGAGGCAACTCCTCCGTTCTCCTGGTAGCCTCTCTCTTATCCAGCAAGGCTTCCATGGCAGCCAGGAACATCGGCATGGCTTCCGCCACTGTCTTGGCCAACTCCGATTTCGAAGACGACCCTTCTTCTCTTCGCGGGGCATCTCCAGCTCCAGGGCCCACCGGGTTCGGTGGAGCGTCATCCTCCCCCCTACGAGGGACCTCTTGCCTGTCCCTTCCAGCGTCTCGGACTGAGACCTCATCACCATGTCCCCCTGTCTGAGAAAGAGCGGGGTTCTCACCTTCTTCAGCAGCACGTTCCGGTAGCGGAGAGTTCACAGTTCCTGTGGGACGAGAACTGCCGGCCGGAACTTGCTTCTTCTTGCCACCACCGGCCATTGATCTGGTAGAGACTATCTTGACTTTTTGTCAGTTCCCACAGACGGCGCCAATGTTGGATCACGGGCGAAGCTCTGTTACGTCCTTGACGGAATGCTCGGACTCCTAAGCTCCGCGTGGTCCTGCACAAGGGGATGACCTGGGTGGCGACCCAGAATCCCTCTCCGATGCTTAAATGAGTACAGTAATCAATGGAGTGGTAAGCAAAAGTCTAAGCTCGTATCCGAATTAGGGTTTTCTGGGGTAACTTCCTCCTTTATATAGGAGACGAAGTCACCCAGAGTTACCTGGGGCCAGGCTTGGCCGTTATGGCCACGATTCCGTATATCTCGGGGGATTCCGTATATTTCGCCCCACGCTCCGCGTATCTTACCCATACTCCGTGTATCTCGGGCACGCCCTGCGTATCTCGGGGGAACTTATCCGTTATCTTCAACCGTCTCCCACTACTCTATCTGGTAGGCGGGTTTCTCGGTCTTATTCTCTGATCCCAAGTCCCGACTCCTGTCGAGGACTCCAGAGTTGTCTCATTCTAGATCACCACCCAGGACCTTCAGTCTCTGCGGGACAGGTCCAGCCTCTGCGGGGCTTTATCATCGGGGCCTTTACCAAGGCATATCGGGGCCTACTCAGAGGCTTCTTATCAGGAGCGTACAGCTCCTATGTCGGGCCCGCCTACGTCGGGGCTCTTCGTACTGGGCCTCCGAACCTTCCGGGCCTTCACGAGGCCCACTGGACTTACTTGCCGTCCATTGGATGTTTAACGGGGCTAACGATTACTATCGGAACCCATCACACCATTAGTAGCTTTTAGTGTTCTCTCCTTTCTTGAAGAAGAAGAAAACTTGGGAGTGACGAATTTGGAGGCCAAATATTTGAAGACCAAGCAATTTCCGGGAAACCATCAAACCATCACCACCGGTGAGATTACCGGCAGGAGGAGGAGGCCACGGTGCGGCAGAGCACGGCGGCGCGTGACATCGGCGGCGGCGCGTGACGGTGGCGGGCGATTTTGGCGGCGGCGGGCAGCTTTCCGGCGTCGTCTCGTGGTGGTGATTCCAATTCCGGGTATGGCTAAAGCATTCTCAATTCGATCTTGATTGTCTCTTGAAATTGATTACTCTAGTATGCCCACAAGGTGTTTGATAAAATTCCTACAAGAGGTTAGTTCCACAAATCGGCCAAAATTTTGACTAAGTGTTGGAATTTATGGGAAAATAGAGATAAGTTGTTAAACTTCCCTTATGCATTGTGATTGTTGTCAACATGTTGCACTATGGCTTGAGTGATGTTTTGGCATGCTCAATGTTGATTGTTAGCCGGTGTCCAGACATAGTTGTCTGTAGTTATATTGATTCTTGTACATTGAGCTTATATGCTGTCTGCAATCATGATAAAACACTTAGCAAATATTTTTGAGATATTTAATGCTAGTTACCACGATTGTCGCTATTTGATCCTTGTTGACTGCCGTTGACTGCCAATATAGGAGAATACTTAGAATATATTCCTTGATAGTTAACATCTTATTGGATGTCGACAACTGTTGATTGCCGTCAACTTGTTGTATGTTGACGGTTGTTGATTGCCATCAACTTGTCGCTCGTTGACCGTTGCTGATTTCCATTAACTTGTCGTGCGTTGACGATTGTAGATTGCCATCAACTTGTCGCGCGTTGATGGTTGTTGATTGCCGTCAACTTGCCGCGCGTTGACGGTTGTTGGTTGCTGACATGGTGGAACACTTAGAAAATATTCCTGTCAGCCGGCATCTCGTTGTATGCTCACAGCTGCTATGGTTTGAACCTTTAGAAAATATTCATGATAGTCGACATCTCGTTGTATGTCGATAGTTGTACGCGCGTGCTCGTATGTGCGCGCTAGTATGTGCGCACTTGCCCCCACACTTAGAATCTTTTCTATATCCATTGCTATGTACGATGTATCTATAGGCTTGATGTAAACATAGGGTGTATGTCATCATGGTGATTGTCATGAGTAAAGTGTTTTTCATTTTTCGTTTGTAAACTAACGAACGTTGACTCGACAGTCGGTTGTATTTTCAGGTTGCAAGGTTGAAGTGATTTTGGTCTGTATTGATTCCTTCGTTGAAGTTGCTAATATTTCTAGATTGTTGACACCTGCTATCTGACATCTTCCATCATGGGGAAATACTTAGAAAATATTTCTTCGACAGTTGATACTTCGTCATATGTCGACTATGCATGCGTCCTCTTCGATATCATAATCATGATTGTTGTAGAAGTTGAGTTCAATCTTCTCCCGACTGATCACATGAGTAGGTATGAGCACATATCTTGGTCATGATCATTATACACGTTGTTTATTGCGAGCGTTGCTTTTTGTGTACATGACCATAGCGTGTGTGATGTAGTATCTTGAATACTTAGAAAATGTTTCTTTGTGCGTCAACATGCATGTTGTAATCCTGCATTAACTTAGAAAATACACACAAGAATAAATATTAGTACCATAATCATATTCGCACTTGTTACCTTGAGTAAAGGCGTAGCATCACGTAGATGTGCGTAGAACACATAAAACATGTGAGTGTCGGGATGAGGCCCATGTTGACCTAGGATTGACGTTGGCATGGAGCCTGATGTCGACATAGTAATTGATATGTGCTGAGGGTTGCCCCCCTCGTGGGATGTTTGCTATGTGATGTACAAAGACTAACAAGTCTGCGCGTACAAAGTTATTCCCGAATGGAATGTTAACTGCTTAGATGTCTGCGCGGGTGACTGTTGAGTATACATGCGTTGATCGAGTTGTTGTTTATCCTTGTAGACTGAGTTGTCAAAACGTGTCTTCCAGAGTACACATCCATACTTAGCTGATTTTGCGAACATAATAGCCGCTTAGAGACGTGTAGACATGATAGCTGCTTGCTCCTAAAGTAGTAAATCGCGCGCGGGTATGTCGACACGCGCACATACGTTCTCACGATCATGGTAGTTATACTTAGAACTTTGAAAATGTATTGTTACACCTCTTGTCAACGTGTCGAAGCATGAGTATACTATATCCTGTTTGCTGCCACTATCTTTAGTTTTTGAACAAGAGGTGTCATTTCCGCTTCCCAACGCGTCGACACACGCGCGTTGCGCTTGACGTCTTCATACTTAGTTTGTGAACAACCTGTCTTTCTGAGTCCAAGTCAGGATCGAGGTCGACTTACCGTCGCTAGCGATGCTTTCACTTGATCCATAATAAAGCGATCCGACTCCGAGATTCGTCCTTCAAGCAACTCCGAGTGATCTTAGTTTACTGCCAGCGGACTCGCCCATCTGCCCCCGTGTCGAAGGATCGGATCTTGGTGGAGGAGTCGCTTGAAGCGAGCATACTGCTTATATTGATGATCTTCCATTTTGAATCTATCCCTCTTTCTTGCTTGTTTGACGGTAATATTTTTGAGGTGTCATGCGCGTGCTAAGGGGTTACGCGCGTGTTAAGGGATTGCGCGCATGCTGAAGGTGTGCGCGTATGCTAGTCCGTTTTTCCCCCGTGCGTCTTGTTCTTCACTCTAAGTATATGCTGCTTAGGTGCTTAGGTTGTTGTATTGGAGACTGTTGTCTTTGTTTGATAGGCTCAAGTCGTTATTCTTGATTCCAAGGTGACTATCCTTCGTACGAAGGTTGCTGATGATAGCGAGGTGCGCAATTACGCCGTGATGACATCTAGACAAGCGTTGGCGTCTTGATGTATGATTTATGGAGGGTGTGTACATTCTTGCCCCCGTGTCCTCGTTTTGTTAACTTCGAATACTGCTAAGTATGCATTTGATTGTATGGCACCCTTCGCGCACTTAAGGCGTGATTGTACATTGCATTATAAGCGCCGCATGGCTGCGCATATAGATGTTGAGTGGAATATTTCACTTGCATCCTGTATGAAGTTGATTGTGCTTTACCAAGCTTTGTACATCATGTCGGGGTTGAGGTTACGCCGGGTGTTGTTCCCTGAACCTTTTATATGTTTGATGTCGTCGAATAGACCTGTCATGATCATAGTAGAAATGCATGATAACTCGTTAGTAGTATTTCATACCTTGCGTTATCTTTGTTGCCCGTGTGTATTGGACTTGAATGATAGGATAGGTATCCTTAGATGATGAATATGATGTCCGTAGTTGCGACTGTATGTCGCGCATTGTTGAGTGTTATGAGCGCCCCTCTTGGTTAGATTCCAAGGCATGGCAAGATGCGTACACTAGGTACTTGTAGCGTTGTAATGTACTCGGCGCGGGCACTTGGCACTCGGCACTGGCACTTGACATGTAGGAGAGTCGTCTTGACGAGGCAAGAAATTAGTTTATACCGTCTCTTAGTTTCATTCTAAGGCGACGTTGTGACAAGACGCTACTTGTTGTATTTGGTGCGTTTTTCCATCCGTCAATTTGGCATTGTAGTTTTTACCTTCTCTTGAACTATTTCACGGCGACGTTGTGGCAAGACGCTACTTGCTCTATGCTATGCATTTTTCCATCCGTTAGTTTGGGCACACCCCGCGTGACGTTGTTGTAAGGTTTTCCGTGGCTATTCCAGTACTTGCCTTGCGATGCTACTGCACCTCTCCATGGTTAGTCCAGAAGGGTTGCACAAGACCGTGTTGAAGAGACTTGCAGTTTTTACCGTCTCTTGGTCCGCTCCAAGGCGACGTTGTGGCAAGACACTACTTGCTGAATTTGACGTGTTTTATTTGATGTGTTTGGTCCGCTCCTGCTAGCGTGAAGTTATCCTAACAAGGAATACGTCTTCACAGAGTATGTACCCTTGAGTGAGTATACATACTTTTAGAGTACATGAAGCTGCCCACTTAAGGAATAAGTCTTCATGAAGTATGATTCCGTGATTGGTTGTTCATACTTTGTCGATTTGTGGAGTTGTCGTCTATTAAGAGGACTTCCGCCACGATGGGGTGATCAGTCTCACTTGTGTGCCGCATCCTGTTTTGTATTCAGGGAATGACTATGAACATGAGGATTTTCCTCTAACAAGAGGATTTCGCAGCATGCCATTTTGAGAGTAAACTTGGTTTTTTCCAAGACATAGTGCATTGTTGACACTTGTTTGAAGTAGACGCCGATACAGATGGAGAACATATATAAGTTCCTTGTTGGTGTTGATAATAGACGTGTCTGCGTTGTATGATATAAGTCGTTTGTTGTACATGGCGCGATAGCTTGTATTGTCGATGACGCTTTTGGCGTAGCCGCTGTTATGGGTAGAGAATGTTTATATGTTCTTTGTTGCTGACTATGCCCATATATTGCTGAATATAAGTTGATTGTTTGCACGTAGCGTGATGGCTTGTGTTGTTGATGTGAGCAATATGCGCGTAGTTCGAATAATTCCAATGTAGTGTGCATGATATAGTAATGTACCTACGAAAATAGATTAACTTCATTAGATACTTGGAGTATGTACAATGGGTTGCAGGAAGGCGTCAACTGATCGCTCCTTCCTAAATGTGGTAAGGCTAATAAGCATAAACTACACTTAGAGTGCTAGTTGTATTTAATCTAAGATGACTTAAAGTAGATATGCAAAAATGAAGATAAATGGATGGATGATATGTTTGCCGTCTTCATGGCTGCTTGACGGCAAGTTGGTTCTGCCACGTGCCACATAGTTCCTCAGAGCACCTAGTTTAATGAGCTCTTTAATCTCCACCCTTAGGGACAGGCAGCTGTTGGTGCTATGCCCCCCTGTTTTATGGTGCTTGCACCATCCTTCAATGTTCTTGCCAAGGAAGGCAGTCATTGGCTCAAGTGGACTGGGAAGTTTGTTTTCTAGGAGTTTGACATATATTTCTTCCACCTCCGAGTTCAAAGGAGTGAAGAAGTCGTCATAGTTGGCGCTTGTCCCTCCTAATTTCGTTGTACTTTGAGCTTCCCAATTTGGAATGAGAGGTGTACCCCATCCCAGGTCGTCTTCACATGAGATTGCCATCTCTAGCTTGTCCTTCAGGTCTGTCATTGTAACAGTTTTTCGCCACCCATGAATTCTTCCAAAAAGAAGGAAAGATAAGGCATTCATGTTTATAAAGAATTCGTTTATCACATCTCCCTTTGTTGCTCTAGCCGACGCAGCGTTGTAGGCGAACTTTCTGAAATAACTCATTATGGGCTCATTTTGTCCTTGCTTGATATCCCAGACATTGTGTCCTGCCGGGAAGCGAGCTCTTTCCGGTAGACTTGCGAGTGTTGAAACTCGTTCATTCCTTTCTTCATCATCAGACTTAGCATTCATTTTCCCCTTCTTGCAAGTGTCAATGCTGACATCTCTTACATTTGATATGTGTCTTCCAGCGGTTGTGATTTCATGAACGACGCTGATTTTCCCACGCTTGGCGGGAGGTGGATTATCATCCACCTTTTCTTTTCCTTTGCCTTTTCCTGACGACTCCGCCTGAGTCTTCTTTTGACTCTTATTGCATTGGTCAACATATTTCTTCATTTCTCCTTTCAAGATTAAGTTGTTTACATGGAACCTTAATCTAACAAAGCTATCCGTCTCATGGCCATACACTTCATGGTTTTCACACCACTTGCTTTCATCATTTCCCAACAGACCTTTGCGGAAATTAGGAGGCTTTTTCCACAGTTTGGTTTCCTTCATTTCTTTCAAGATTGCAGACAGCGGTGCGTTCAATGAAACGAATTTGGCAAGATTGGTCTCTTTGAGCTTTTGGATGTCTGATTGGAATGGCCTCTTTCGTTGTGGTTGTCGCAACCTGTTTTGTTGACTATCCTGCAGTGGTCTTACTGGCCTGCTGTTGCCCTTTTTCCGGGAAGCATTCGTCTTAGCCTTGTTTTTCTCCCTACACCTCTCCATTTCTGTGAAGTCTTTTACTCTTGGTGCCAGCTCTTCAAGCTTCTCACATCCTTGGCTCCTTAGAATTTCTCTGAATGCCAACAATTCTTCAAGTGCAGCCATCATGACGGGAGTGACTGTTGGTGGTGGATTCGCACCTTCTTCTTTTTGCTGAACTTCTTCAACTGGCATCCCGTAAGGGAACTCTTTATTGATGTGCTCCCTAGGCTCGAATCCCGCGGAGGTGTAACGTGCGCTGCATTGTGGACTCCTGGGCCATGCGAAGGGCGCACTTCTTGTTGGCATGGATGAAACAGTGGATGTGGCTACAGGAATGTGGGAGGGTCCAGGCTGACTTCTCTTCAGCTTCTGCGTGGTTATGACCAAGGCGCCGTTGTGTGAGTACACAATGTGCTCTTTGTCTTTTGACGAGAAGCCAATGACATCTTCTATGTCGGCATCTTCTATGACGACATCTTTCTTGACGGCATCTTGGGTCTTGCGCGTTGTCTGTGCAGCGTACACTTCTTGCTCGTATGACGTCTCGCCTCCGGCGCCAAAGCCTCCATGGATCACGTGTACGTTTGCCATCTAGCTATCGTCGGGAGCGATTGCTTCTTGTTCGAATCTCGCAGATGGCGCCATGTGTTGCGTCCAAATCCAACCGGGTAGTCGAACTCTTCGGCACTTCGGGTATGGAACACGTTGGGTGTCGGAAGTAGATTGTTTGGTGACGGCAAGGGGCCGTTGACCGGTGCGCGGTTGACGGTTGTCGGCTTTGCACGGTTGACGGCTGTCGGTTGACGGCTGTCGGTTGACGGTTGACGGTTGACGGCTGGGCAAGCTTGTCAGCAAGGTAAGCTTATCTCCTTCGTGCAATATCACCTGCACACGGGACAATAACCGGTACGGAGAGCGGGGGTTGGTTCCGGTTGAGCCCTCTTCGATGCCTACATGAGAGTCTAGAGAGAGAAAATCCTAGAGAGAGGTCAGAGCTTCTAGGCCAAATCTCTTGAGAATGTATGAGAGAAATGTCTCAAAATGGGTGGCCAAGGTCTCCTATTTATAAGCAACCTTAGACCGAACCTGGTTTTTGTGCGGTTCGACGCCGGTTTAAAGGAAAGTAAGAACCGTCGTCTGGTTTGTTTAAGTTTGGCCTAGGAGAACTCTTTTACTCAGTGTTCGGACGATAAAAAAGGATGTGCGCGGTACCCATTAACGGTCCGGACCACGTCGGATTCGACATCCGGCGTGCTCCGGACCGCCTAGGGCAATCCGGAGGTCCGGTTTGCCTTAGGGCAAACCGGAGGTTCCGGTCCGGACGCATGCGTTCGTCCGGACCGTTTTGTTCTTGGGGTGTTTGTTTTTCGGATCCGTTTGTGGTTTTCGACGTGTTTGCGGAGTCCTGAATGTAAATACGAACCCGAATTGGGTAGATATCCAACAATTAGATTATTTAAGTTGTAAAATGTTGAGTTAGGTAAATAACTAGGGACATTCGGGACTTTCGAGACCTTTAGAAAAAAAGCCCCAGCCCTAGACCTAGCGTACCCCTAGTTGAGAGTAAAAGTCTCTCCCATACGGGCTCGGGTCCAATTTCAGGACGGGATCGGGCGGATTTCTCGGGATTTCGGGTTTATTGGGATTTAGGTTCCGCCCTAGTATAGATGTCTATAAACTTATTTTTATATATATATATATATATATATATATATATATATATATATATATATGTAATGTTTGCATATTTCTATTCATAGTTTAAATATTTTTTTTTTTCCGAATGAATTTAGTGAACAATTGATACATGCATTTTTTCTGTTTAACATAACGTCATCAATAACCTAATATAATCAAGATACTGATTTATTCTACTCAACTCCTGTATGGGAGTATTTTACATTAGGACTACCGAGCTCCTATTATAAATGAGAGGTGTACTTCTTATGGTGGTGGTTATTAAAAATTTAATGTTCGACAATTTGACAATGTGAAGACTACAATTGGAACTTCGCACACTAATGACGTATTAAACGCCTCCAATCCTAGGTTTCGATTTTTTATTTATTTCTTGGGTGACTCAAGGGCGCCACATTAAGAGAGCAGTACCTTTCATTTGTAGCGTATTTACTCTATATTTAGCTAAAATAATTTACAGTGTTAATATGCCAGTTAATAAAAAGTAAAGTGATTGGCTATGAATATTTTTTAATTCTCAGAGCTTAGCAAAATTTGAATATTCAAATTTCTTGTTAATGAAAGAAACAATGGACTGATAAGTCTGATAAGTCTGCTACACCATATTACATGGCTTGCACCTTGTCAAAATGATGAGTCGAGATTCGAACTAGAGACCCTTGATCGGTGTGCAATCTAGTTAAAGTCCAATCTGTTTGGAGCTCGTTTCGATGTGGGCCCCACACCGAATCGAGACTCTACTATTGAGAGTTCTGATTGGGGTTGAAAAGTTCAATGTTTTAAAAATCGAACCAAGCACATTCCCATTCTGACGGCTCTTACTAAATTTTTTTATTATTTGAACCGGTGAATTTGCATCAATTTATTATGTCCAACTCGGTTTGCACCAGTCATATCCAGATCATTATTACATTGTTCTAACCACTTGTGTTACCGGTCACAGTTTGACCGGTCCGAAACCAAACTTATGGGGAGTACTTGACTAATTGACATCTCAAATTTTAGTTGGAGTAAGCTTAAAGCTATCTAACTACTTACTAGTTACTACTGAATTGGCATTAAATGATATTGCCATCCTTATAATCCAATCCATTCAACGAGAATTACCACACGACTGTGTACCTTCACTTTCTTTCTACCTTCACGAAACCCTAAACCTCAGATTCCATCCTTTGGGTTAAGCTTTTGCCCAACCAATCCCTACAAATGACAGCAACAAAAAAGAAGCAACTTTCTCAACGATACAACAATATATTACTTTTTTTTTCCGAAATGGCAGTAGTCATATCATGTTTGCTCATAGAACGAATAATCACTGGCATGTGAGATAGATTCAACAATATCTGTTTCATCACACCTGATAATCAATTCTGGTACATAAAGGTACCGGTCAAAGCTTCACCATAACCAATACAATACAACCATCATAACCGAAAATACACAAAATGGATTGGATAAGACAAGGATGACATAATCTACAATACCAAACCAGACAGAAGAAGAAGCAGAAGCACTTACTAATTGGACCATACATGTACAAGGCCGACCTTGTTGCCTGTATAAATTTCGTTTCTTTCTTCATCGTAGAAGAGTGCGGTGATGTCTTCCAGGGCTTCTGCAACCGTGCTCCTCACATTTTCCCGTCTCTTGGAAATGCACCTACTCCTACTTCCACATTCATTGTTGCACATGCATTGATTTGCCGTTGATGATGAGGACGACCCTTTGCTTGCTCTTATTTTTGCAAGGCATTTCCCGGTCAGTATATTACTTACGTTGATGGAGCCAGCTGCAAAAACAAAGATGCACACAATTGTATTACCGATTGGGGCAATAAGTCCATGTCATCATATATATATATGAAAGCAACAGAAGTAAAATTTATGAACATAGCAAAAGAACACACCAATGACACCATATAGTTGAGGTACCAATTATGCGATTTTCCCATAATTAATTTTTGAACAAGTCAACCATTCCTTACAACAACAAAAAAAACAAAGCATAAAGGGAAAAGAATTACCATTTCCTTCAGATGAGGAATCATCAGAATCAGCCTTGCAATACGAAATTATCAGGTCCTGGTCACTCGTGATGTATATGTTGTTTGTATTGCAATCTGGATGCCACAGAAGATGATCTTCAAATGAGGTAACAAGCTCCCCTCGGAAGTTCCACACAGCCACAGTTCGGTTTCTGAATGTTAGGAATAACTGGTTCTCATAAAGAAATATGAACGCTGATGGAGTCATGAACTCAGTTCTACTAACTTCTGTAAGCTCGAAATTCCGAACCTGCATGTGGCAGCATTCATCAATTGGAGATAAAATTACCATATACTCATTCAAGACATTCAGGTGATTCTTACATCGAGAATTTGTAGATTCTCATTTTCTTGCTTGACGAGAAGCTTTTCATTGAACTGTTCGATAAAATCAACTTTCTTATTCCGATGAAGGAGATGATTGAATGACTTCAGCACAGTCCCATCCTCGATATTGAGAATCTTAAGAGGCACATGGCTACTAGCCTTTGTAAATATCAACAGCATGATTCCCGGGCTAAACAGATATTACCCAGATATTAGGCATGAACAAGAGTTAATATGAGCCAATAACAATGGCAATTTAAGGATAGGGAAACTATACCTTATCTTGATCTCTTCAACATTTTTATCTGACACCGAATACAGCATTGTGTAGTTCTTGAGATCAAACACCTTGTATATACTACAGCAGAATATAGAAAAATTTATTGTGCAAAGTATAAGAATTAAGAATAGATCATTGCTCCTAATGACTTCAAACTTTGGAGGACTTGATTTACCTGTTTTGTGCAGAATAAGTTAGCACTTTTCCATTTACATCATCAAACTCTACAAAACCAGGCCACTTCAGAGACTCTGACTCGAAAAGTGCAAAGCCTGCGTCCGGCTTACTCCTCCTTATGTATCTGGACCATCCAAGTCATTACAAATCATCACAATCCAACAGATAACCGCAAAAAAAGTATTTACTGGTTAATAAGCTAAACGAGCTGATATCAACCCACATCCAAAAGAATACTTTACAAATCTATTTCTGGCTATAAAAATTACTACTATAATTCTAGTTCAATGCTGGCATTAAGATAACATTATTAAGGACTGGCAGGGCATTTATTATCATTCTTTTGTGGAATATAACCACTGAACAGGCAACAGAATAACATGGCATCAGACACTATTCCCCACAGACGGACGAGAATATCTTGGAAAAAGGGTGACTGTAGTGACTACCAATTTTCAGGTACTTCTTTATTACAATATTAAAAAATAGTATACCTTAACCAGTAGTCTTTTGTTATCTCTATTATAGCTTACAAACTGAAAATAAAGGGCCCAGAGAGTTATATGAACAAATAACCAGAGAAATTGGAAAGATTTGCTTACTCAATCCTTGTCGATCTGCATTTTAAGCAGCTGAAGTTATCTGATGCATACACTGAAACTGTTATCAAGGAGTCATTATTCTTATTATAGAACAAACTTCTGATAACTTCATCATGGCTGATGTTCAGGAAGCAAATCCTTTCATTGGTTTCTACAAAAAAAAATCAGAAAGATATTAGTCTTAATCAAGTAATCACGTTCATCCAAATTAAACATAGAAATATCAACGCAAAAACTATTACCTCGGCTAAAAGCTGCACAAAGTCCAGACTGTGCAAGTGCAAAAACTATGTCTCGTGCTGCTACAATCTCAATAATCTTGGCCCTCTTTCTCAGAAAAGGCAAGACAAGTGTAGCATGACCTTTTGGGTCGTGTGTATCATACTCTTCCTAAAACATATTGTTAAAAGAAAAACGTAAATATCAAAGCAACAGAAGTAAAAATTTATGTCGCCACATTAAAAGAAAAGAAGCAAATACTAAGATCTATCATAGATCGAGAAGGACTGAACACATTAGAACATTTCCAAATGGATTGTAACTTGTTTAGGTATTATTATTACACCACAAACAGAGGATTTGATTTAAAGAGTACTTTATACACAACTTAAAATAGTGAGCTACCGTTAACCTTCATGAATATATTAAGGTAAATCACATAGACATTATGCATCTCATCAGTTCTCTGTAACTAAATAAACTCTTTAAGCAAGTTATGAACTGCGATACTATGCTGGATCTATTCCAATAGGTGGTAACTGTCCTAAAATACTTTTTTTTTGGGTCATACCCACAAGACTATTTAAATATAGAACAATCAATACTAACATTAGAAGTAATATTTACCAGCTAAGGTTACTGGATTCTGAGTTGGAAGTATATCATATTCCCTTTAGAGAAAATAAATAAGCCCCAAAAAAGAAAAAAAGAAAGGAAATCGAGCATCCGAGCTACAGCTTGCAGAGCCATTAACAACTAGTTTGAGAATGGTAGAGTTCAAACCATTAAGCTATGAAGCATATTCATTTTATACTAGAAAAAACGCGAAGCTTTAGATGGTAATTCAGACCACACCTAAGCAGCAACTCGCCTAATACAAGTTAAGACCCTTCTGGGCTACCTCAGAGCAAATAAGCTTAAGAATTCAGAACCGCATAACAGCAAGATATAAGGCTCGTATCAAGTAATTGCAATACTACAAAGCTGTACTCTGAAATTGACTCCATTTGACCCGTTTTACACTCGCACAAAAAAGACGAAAGCAGGGAACAGAACCTGTAGCCGGATGTTGCGAAAGCGCTCTTGCGCATCAGTCATGGAAAAAGCTCGGCCGAGCTTGGAGCTGATCTCGCGCCTCTGGAGCTTCTTGACGCTGTTGACGAACCCATCCCCTCCGCACCACCACCGCGGACGCTTCTTCGACGCCACCACTCGCCGACCACTACAAGGCCTAACGCAGATTCTTCTTCCTTCCATAGTCCCTCTTGAGATGAAGAAACCCACACAGACACAGCTCAGAACCCTAGGCACACCATTAAGCGCCAAGCTCAGCCAAACCTAGCCTCGAATTGGGATCGGTTGGGAGCCCTGAACTGAAGAGAAATGGAGAAAGGAACTATCTTAGGAGGTGGAAGGAGAAGCTTCAATTGAGTGGTTGGTCTAGAGTCTAGACAAGTCTCTCTCAAGCCTGAGCACACAAGTCCCCGATCTCCATTCAAATCGTTGGGAAGTACAGAGATGACAGAAAAATCGATGTAGAAGTAGAAGACAGATGAGCGAAACCAAATTTTTGGGCTTTTCATTCATAGGCCAACCCAAAGTTTTATTTAGTTCGGTGCCGATCGGAATGACTTACAATAATTTAGATGGCACCGGACTGGTTAAATATAGTAACTATATTACTAATATGTTATAAATATTTTAAATCTCTTGAAAAATAAGAATCTATCTATCTATATATATTATATATAAATTCGGGAGGAAATATAATAATAGAGTGAACGTGGGTTTTTCCAGTGCTAAAATCGGCACAGTCAACTGAGGTTTTTTCTCTCATATTCAGCACTATCTTCCCAGGAATTAATTTGTCCAAATCTCACCGAACATATAGTAATTGTTTCAGTCCAACTTCCATCTCATGATATTATCTTCCGGGTAAACCATTATATCGATGCTCCTCTTTTCTAGAGGAGCTGGGGTATCTCGGTTTATCTGCGTGTAAGTTTAGGGTTTCAGGAGCGCATTTAATTTGGTTCAACTTCCGTCGCAGTGGTGTTCAACGAAGCGTCGCCAGTGCTTTTTTCGATGACGATGTTCAATGCTTACGATAATATATATAGATTTAGAAGGAGGCCCCTCTCTGTCTCAAGTTCAATCGCACGAGCCTTCTTCTTTCTTCTCTATTCAGGTAACACTCTTCTTCTTCTTTGCCTCTTCATTTCTTTGTAGATCGATATGTTGAAGATCAACGATTTAATGCATGTTCTGCTTCACGCCTATTTGACATAATTGAAGGGTTAGATTACGTTGTTTTTCGCTTTAATCTGTATGGTTGAACTTTTTTGTTTCCTAATGATGAGAAAAAAACTTTTTTTTTTGTTTTTTTTTTAGGTTAGATGATTTTGTTGCTTTATTTTATTTTGACTCTGATGTGTCGTTCAGATATCAAAGGATCGAGTAATAACAGTGCGATTTCGGGTTCAGATTCAATGAATTCCATTTAATACGGTTAATTGACGATGCTTCTTCGATTCCTATATAAACATTGACAATGAATTATAAACTGATGGGTCCGACTATAGCCGTCAGGCCCTTTAACGGCGAGGAAACGGCAAACAGGCCCACCAGGCCCCAAAGTGAAGGTCAAGATGACCTAGGAGAAGGGTCCCGACGAAGGGAGTCCCGACAAAGTCGGTCCCGATAGTTGAGCTAGAAGCTCCCGATGAGAAGCCTTTAAGTAGGCCCCGATGATGAATCCCTGAGAATGATTGGCCCTGTCACGATGACGAGGGGCCCCGAGCGGTGACACAACAAGATAACTTTGGAGTCCCCGACGGGAGTCGGGACTCGTTATCAGAGGATAAAGCCAAGATATGCGGGGCGTGGCCGAGATACGCGGAACGTGGTTAAGATACACGGAGCGTGGCCGAGATACGCGGGGCATGGCTAAGATACGCGAGATCACGTCCGAGATATGCGGGATACGGGCTAACCACCCCTAACGGTTCGCCAGGTACCTGAGGCATCTTTTTGCCTATAAAAGGGCAGAAGATCACCTCAGAAAGACTTACGTTGAGTTGAATACACTCTGAGTTTATTACTTGCCAGTCATACGAAATACTCATTTAAGCATCGGAGAGGGATTCTGGGTCACCGCCCGGTCTATCCCCTCTTGCAGGATTGCGTGGAGCAAAGGAGTTAGGATTGCCGTCAAAGTCCGTACCAGACATTTAATGGGAAGAAGTGGGGAAAATTCAATAGTGAGAAGGTGGCATCTCTTGAATATGGTCAAATACAAGGAAAATCCGCACCGATTGCACATTTTCAAAACTCGAGCCTGATGAACGATGACAAGAGGTGCCAACCCATTCTGTTCAACACTAATGGACCAAATGCTGGTGATTAGGTATTATATGACTAAACTTACCATTTTATGAAACTTAAACTTTAACAAAAGAAAAGGAAGGTGAAGCATGGAATAATTTGCAGGTGTCATTTCCAATGGGGGTAAATGTTCGGTCCAGACCCGGAAAGACTAGGAGCAGCTATTTCGAGGAGAACCAGCAAAAAGCAACAGAATCTTCGAACATAGATTCATCTACGACTCTCAGTCGGGACTCAGATAGTATCGAGAATCTCTGAGGCGTGAATATGAATACGAGGAGGTATGTTTCTGCTTAATCTTACTTACATTGTTTATTGTGTTGTTTCATAAACTTGTGTTAGCTTTGAGTAGTTCATATGCTAATTACAAGTTTTAGTTAATGGGTACAATCTGATTTACTTTTAAATTAGTTGAGGATTGTCTTTTGTGTGGGTTTATGTAGGATTTAGGGGATTAATGCTACGGAAATAAAACCCTAAATACGTGCATGGTAACTAAAATGCAGCGGAGGAAAGTGCACATACCTATACTGTTTCCTGTAGCCTAGGACCTTTGAAGGGAGTTCTCGATCCGCCAGACTGTTCTTGTTAGAGAAGCCCTACGCGGATTATGCCTCACAGCAAAGCCTCTGTCGATTCTCCACGGGATGGATCTATTCGGAGTAAATTGCTCGTCGCAATTTGACACCTCCTTGGTGTGTATTTCGGACGGACTTGCTCTCTAAAAGGGATGAGGGTTTTCTCTTAATCTCACAACTTGGGAGAGATTGATTAGCACTAGAAAACACCACCTTATGTCCCTATTTATAAGAGTGGGGGTGGGATTAAAAATCACAATTCCTTGTGTTAAAGTCGGCGTCGACCATGTGGGTTGGGAGGCCCAATTTTGGGCCTCACTACAAGAAATCAAATCTATAGCGACAGACCGTTTTTTTCCACCACTAAGAATTGACACTAAATATCTCTTTTAGCCGCGGCAAAACATTTTGTCACTAATAAATATTTATAGATACGGAAGAAATGTCACCACTAAAAGAACTCATTTGTAGCAATAAATGTTGTAGCTAAAAGAAATGCATTTAGCCATAAAAATTGTCGCTGCTAATATTGTTGTTTTGTGTCAAGATAATTTCCGCTGCTAAAAGCACACTTCAGCAGCAGAAACAATTGACTATAATACTACATCAGTGGCGACATGTTGCTACAAAATATAGCTGACGAAAATATTCCAGCTACTAAAAAGAGCATTCCGTAGCGAACAAATCTGCTACTAAAGTAGCTTTCTAGGGAACTATTTAGTTGTTGCAAATAATTATATCTTGTGACGACATTTGGACTGATGTAAAAAGGTACATTTAGTAGCGAAAATTGTTCTCACTTAAGACATCTTTCTATGTCAGTAATTGTGTCGCGACTAATAATTTCCTTTTGCGACTAGTGATATGTCGTTGCAAAATGATGTTTTCACTAGCAAAGTGTTTTGCCACTAAAGTTAACTAATAGTGACGATTTTTTTACTGTTGCTAATAAGCACACTTTAGTATGATTACGTGCCTACGCAATAAGTTATTTTCATCAGCGGATGGTGTTACCACTTAAGTAAACTTACAGTAGCGAGTATGTTATTCTTGCAAAAGGACTTTAAGTGATTATTATGTTTAGACACACATATCGTATATATTAATTAATTCTTACAATGTACATCTAAAAGGCTCGTACTAACTGTAAAATCATATACCCTGGTGGATATACGCCCAAGCTATCACTAATTGGACCCGAGAAATGGGCCATAACCGAAAATAATTCGAAACTTGAAACACGGATACCGGGCCCATCACATAGGCCCGAAAAACACCCCGAGTGGCGAAATCCACTCGGGAAGACCCCGGGTGGAAAGACCACCCGGGGGCAACCCAAGCAAGGTCCCCCTTGCTCGGGTGACCCGAGCAAGGCCTTGGGGGTACCCCCATCCGTCCGGACGAGCGTCCCTCGTCCGGACCCCCATCCCCGGACGATATCTCGCCCGGGACTTGCTCTTAGAGGCCACACACCGACACTTAGCTATAATGAACTTACCTATGGTCGAACAGGGGTCAAAGGCACCTTATTTACGGTCAAGGCCAACTCATATTACGAACCTGCCACAACTGGATCAGGAAACCACTGGAACCAGGGCGGTCCGATAGGAACTCCATAAATAGAGGCCTCCTCTCCATTTAAGACCAATCTTGTTATCTCTGACTCAAGCTCTGTCTTCTCTCTACTTTATCTCTCTAAGAGCCTATACCCATTTAAGCATCGGAGAGGGCACACCGAGCACCACCCCCCATTGGTCTCGGTATTGCCCATTTTGCAGGTATCCCACGGAGAAGGAAAGGCGGAGGTCCGAAGCATGAAGGCACTCAGGACACCATATGCAAATAGTGGAATTACCGGGAGTCCCCTCCCGGGCACCCATTTGCAACTATACGAGAAGGAGAAGCCCACGAGGCAGGAATACTAGAAGGAGAAGTCCGATAAAGAGAAGAGAACGGAAGGAGAAGCCCACGAAGGACACTCGTGTGTAAACACTGGCGCCGTTTGCGGATTCGAGCAAAAAGCACGTAGCCTACTACTTGTGCTCGATGGCAATAAATAAAGAAGAATCAGAGAACAAGGGGCGTCATAGTAAGGTACCTACCGTGGGTCTCCGGGAGCCCAGCATCCGGGGGCAACAACCAAATGATGCTAATCAACCGTCTACCAATGGAGAAAAACACTCCTTGGAAGTCACTCCATCAAGCTCCAAGACACCACGATCGGTACTCAATCAACAACTACCTCCCTCACCCCTAACGAAAGGCAAGCCCTATTGGGGAAACAATCAAACACCCAAGAACAGGCCAGAAGGCCAAAGAAGTGGCTACAACAAAACGCACCCATGGTAGCTCTTCCAGAGTATACAAATAGGGGGAAAGATGAGGAGGAAGCAGAACAACAACCTCTCCACAAGGATGAGCACCATCCTCACATCCCTTCATAAATGCACCCATGGAAGCTCTTCCAGAGTATACCAATAGGAGGCAAGATGAGGAGGAAGCAGAACAACAACCTCTCAAAAAGGATGAGCACCATCCTCGCATCCCTTCATGAATGCACCTAAAGTAGCTCTTCCAGAGCGCATCTATATGAGGCAACTGGAGGTGACCACTGAACAACAACCACTCTGGCTATGGACATGACAACACTAAGGAGGGAGAGCTGAGCAATAACTTCATCCCCAGAAGAATATGGCATTAGTAAGAGAAACCACATACACTGAGGGGAAAACATCACCAACGATAGCAAAGTAGGGTGCATGCATACTCATCCTCCCACTATGAGCAAAAAGGATAACCCCAAACAAGGAGGGCCACTACAACCAGCAGGGCCTGTCGCGCCTACTTTAAGAGAATACCATCCAAGGGTTCTAATACGATAAGCATTTCAATGGAAAAACCATATGGAATCGGCCCATCCTACAATATACATATGTACAACAATTACAACCACCAGACGCCCGCCCGCCCAGGGGACGGGACAACACGCTGCAAAAGCAGGGAATACCACTACAACCCAACCTGCAAGAAAAAGACTCCCTCTCATCCTACCCTACAGAATACTCATTTTTGAAACAAAAGCCACTTCTACATCCAAGGAATGATAGCACTAAAGGAGGGAGCAACACCAAACCTATGCTCATCGCAAGGGTCATCAATGACTTCAATATTAAAAGGATAGTGGATACGCAGAACCAACTTCATGTACATGGAGAGTAGTCATATTAACCAAGATGCTAGGGATATAATCACTCCCACATCCGCCCCATATTAAATAGCCATATTGAAGAGCCCTCGGCAATGTCGGCCTATAACCTCGGAAAGAAGAACAAGTATTCTTGGGGAACAAATATTGTGTACTATGCAACCACCACGTCACGGGGAGCTATCACACCAACATATGTCTAGTGCTTCCATGGGCATAGAAGAGCACATAGACACCTCCTTAAGAGAATAGGAATATCCAGGCTTAGAGCAACCCCCGCGATGGGGGCACACCTCCACCAATGGAGTAACACTTAGGTGGTGATGAAATTCACTCCCATCATCCCGTCAGAAAAGGGTGGGGGCACCATAAACATTTCTTGGAAGAGGAAAAAATGAACTTAATACTACTAGAGCGGCTAGTGCACGTTCTCTTAATTTCCAAAGATGCATGAGAAGCGCACTCTACTTGACAAACAAGAGTGATGATGTCGACATTGAGGTAAAACACCCTACTTGATAAATAAGCAGCGGTGTCACTATAACCAAGAACTGCTCAAGAACAACTCAACGCTAAAAAATGTCAAGCGGCAAAATGAGGAGACACTCTGAACCAAAATCACCACCATCATGAACCAGAATTGTTAAGAGTCATCACGGGGGGCAGCGATAATTCCACAGTCAATCATTTAATGGCCATGCCCAGAACATGGATGGGAGCACCGCGCCAAACCAACACCTAAGAAAATTCAATGGAAGAAACCGTAACGAAGATCAAACTCAAAAGACCCCGCCACCCCCTCGCCAATTCTGGAAGATGCATATAAGAAAAGCATGCTCAAATAGAAAAAAGGGTTAATAGGTGTTTTGGTCCATGATGTTTGACCACTTTTGGGTTTTGGTCAATTATGTTTTTTTTGTCCTAGTTTTGGTACCATATGTTTGCAAATTTTTTCTAGTTTTGGTCCGACCGTTACATTCCGTCCATTTTTTCTGTTAAGTGACATGTGCAAGTCACGTGATCCACCCTAAACTTTCAATTTTGTTCAATTTAGTCCCTCTAATACTTTCCTAACTTTTTCTTTTGTTCAATTCGCCCAAATTGAAATAGGTCCAATTGACCTAGCCTGGATGGATCACGTGACTTGCACATGTCACTTAACGGAAAAAATGGACGGAATGTAATGGTCGGACCAAATCTATGAAAAATTTGCAAACATATGGTATTAAAACTAGGACAAAAAAAACATCATAGACCAAAACTCAAAAGTGGTCAAACATCATGGACCAAAACACCTATTAACCCTAGAAAAAAAGAGTAAGGAGACCGAGCAACTTGGGGGGCACCTAACGAACAAGTGCTCGGCACCCAACCGAGAAAAATGAAGATAAGCCTTAACATGCTAAACGAGAGCAAACGGTGCAACTACCAAGCAACTAGGGGGCACCACCTGATCTAGTGCTTGATAGTCTACCCGGAAATAGAAGGACGCAAATATGAGGCATGACTCCTTCCAATGGAAACCACAAAGGAAGAACACAACATAAGCCCAATAAAAGGATTCACTCCTGTTTCGTCCTGAACCGCTGGATGTAACGGCCTTGACGAATCTTCAGGTTGATCATTATGTAGAGTCCTAGTCGGGGTGTCGGAACCCACAAGTGTCAGATTTTCAATAGGTTGCATTGTTGGAATATTGATATTTCGGCTATCTTTGGGCCCATAAAATGGCTAAGTGTTTGAATGTGTGGTTGATCACATGTTGTAGACAGCACTGTCTCCAGAGTATTAGGACGTTATCTTCAAGTTGTGCTTATACGCGTCTTGCTGTGTACACGCGCTCCTTACTTCGCGCTTGTTGTCTAAACCTGCACACGGGGCAGTAACCAGCACGGAGAGGGGGGGGGGTGGTGCTGGTTGCGCCCTCTCCGATGCTTAAATGAGAATTCTAGAGAGAGAAAGCTAGAGAGAAGTCAGAGCTCCTAAGCCAATCTCAAGTGACATTACCCCCAAATGAATGGCCTAGGTTCCCTATTTATAGACAACCTTAGAACCGATCCCGGTTTTTGAGCGGTTTGCCGCCGGTTTTAAGGAAAATGTGAACCGTCGTCTGGTTTGATCAAGGTTGGCTATTGGAAAACTCTAACTTAGTGTGATGACACAAATGGAACACGCGCACTGCAGATGACGACTCGGGTTTTGTCGGGTTTGGACGATCCCGACGTATTCCTGGTCGTCCGAGGCGATCTAGAGGTCTGGTCCGGGCGCGTGTGTCGTGTGTCCGGACCGTTTTGAACCTCGGGGACGTGTTTTCGAACCGTTTATGTTATTTTGATGTGTTTACGAAGTCCGGAATATAAATACGAACCCGAATTGGGGGAATATCCATCATTTGCCCCCGAGTCAAGTGACGATTCAAACCTTGCTTGACTATATTTTAAAATAGGATAATTGTCCAATTTATGTTCGGTGCTGACCTCCGAAGTTGATTGATTGTCGTCTGGGTACTTGAACTTTGATTTCGCCAATCTTTAATTTTCTTGACAAGTAATTCGATATTTGCTGACAGGGTTAGTGTGACAGATATGTGTATGTATAATAGAAATATGTGTCAAGTCATGAATATGTGTAATCATGTTCATAGATGTCAACATGCATAAAAATATGTTAACTATGGGTGTATCCTCTACGTACATGACAGATACGATAACAAAGACGTACATGATGCGATGATGTTTTATCAATAATAAAATCATGCAATCAATCATATGATGAAGAGAACGTGGATTATGACTTATGATAGACAAAATGATCGTAAATAAATCATGTGTACGTAACATGTGAGCATGATTGCACATAACGCGTCATGAAGTGTCGTATGTTGTAATAGTGATATAAACACACTTAGTCATGATAATAAGGACTTATAGAGAAATAGAGAGTAATTTATGACTTATCTAAAAGTGTGAACACCATTAGGGAAAATAGGAGAGAGAATACCTTTTGTTTAACCTTCATCCTTAATGGTTTTCAAGATCCTCTCTTTTCTTGAAGAAGAAGAAACTTTTGGAGAAGCCAATTTTGGGGCTAAGCACATTTGAAGACCAAGCAATTTTGGGGCAGCCATATAAGGCTCATCACCGGCGGAATTCCGACGAAGAAAGGAGGTGGCCACGGTGCGGTCCACGGCGGCGCGTTGCAGAGCTGCAGCGGCGCGTGGAGCTCCGGTGGCGCCGGGTGACTTCCGGCGGTGGTGGACAGCTTTCCGGGGTTGTCTCGTGGTGTCGAGTCTAATTCCGAGTATGGCTGGACCCTTTGCAACTTCGTTTAGGCTCAATTCGATCTTGATTGCCTCTTGAATTTGCTTAATCTAGAATGCATACAAGGTGTTTGTTAAAATTATCAAAAGAGATTAGTTTTCCAAATCGGCCAATATTTTGGCAAGTGTTGAAAATTCATAATCATGATAGTAAGTAATAGTACTCCCCTCATGTAAAGTGATTGTTGTTGACATGTTGCACCATAGCGTAGATAGTGTTCGAGCATGCTTGATGTTGATTGTTGATAGTAGATAATTGATCATTGTTATCTCCTTCATGATGAAACACTTAGAAAATGTTTATTGGTAGTCAACGCTTGTTACTTGACACGTGTTGTGTGTCATGTGCCGTCTGTCGTCTGCTATCATAGTTGAACACTTAGAAATATTTCTTGATAGTCGACACCTCGTCACATGTAGATTACTGACATAATAAAACACTTAGAAATATTTCTTGATAGTTGACACCTCGTCATGTGTCGTCTGCTGACAGAGCAAAATACTTAGAAATATTTCTTGATAGTTGACACCTCGTCATGTTTCACCTGCTGACATAGCAAAATACTTAGAAATATTTCTTGATAGTTGACACCTCGTCATGTGTTGTCTGCTGACATAGTGAAATACTTAGAAATATTTCTTGATAGTTGACACCTCGTCATGTGTCGTCTGCTGACATAGCAAAATACTTAGAAATATTTCTTGATAGTTGACACCTCGTCATGTGTCATCTGCTGACATAGCAAAATACTTAGAAAATATTTCTTGATAGTCGATACCTTGTCATATGTGGAACACTTAGAAAATATTCATTGATAGTCGACACCTTGTCATATGTCGACTGCTGACATAGTGGAACACTTAGAAAATATTCCGTGATAGTCGACACCTTGTCATATGTCGACTGCTGACATAGTGGAACACTTAGAAAATATTCCTTGATAGTCGACACCTTGTCATATGTCGACTGCTGTCATAGTGGAACACTTAGAAAATATTTCGTGATAGCTGACACCTTGTCATATGTTGACTCCTGACAAAGTGGAACACTTAGAAAATATTCCTTGATAGTCGACACCTTGTCATATGTCGACTGCTGTCATAGTGGAACACTTAGAAAATATTCTGTGATAATCGACACCTTGTCATATGTCGACTACTAACATAGTGCAACACTTATATTCCTTGATAGTCGACACCTTGTCATATGTCGACTGCTGACATAGTGGAATACTTAGAAAATATTTCTTGATAGTCGACACCTTGTCATATGTCAACTGCTGGCATAGTGGAATACTTAGAAAATATTCCTTGATAGACGACGCTTGTTATATGTCGCATGCGTTGTTCACTGCGCGCGTTGCTCGTTGTCTACATGATCATAGCATGCGTGATGTAATATCTTGAACACTTAGAATTTATCCTTTGTATGTCAACATACATGTCGTAGTCCTGCATTAACTGGCAAATACATGCAAGTATAAATGTTAGTGCCATAATCATATTCACACTTGTTACCTTAAATGAAGGCGTAGTATCATGTAGACGTGCGTTGATTACGTAGAACACGTAGGTGTTGGGATGAGGCCCATGTTGACATAGAGTCTCATGTAGATGCGCGTAGATCACATAAAATATGTGAGTGTCGGGACGAGGCCCATGTTGACCCCCCGAGGGGGATGTTCGCTATATGATTTATAGAGACTAACAAGTCTATATATATATATGTAGTTATCTCCATCGGGAGAGTGTTCATTCCTTATTGCTTGCATTGATGACTGTCGCGTAAACACGCGCTGATCAAGTTGTTGTTCATCCTTGTAGATTGAGTTGTCAAAGCGTATATTCCAGAGTACACATCCAGACTTAGCTGATTTTGCGGACATGATAGCCGCTTAGAGACGTGCGGACATGATAGCCGCTTAACCCTGAAGTAGTAGATCTAACGTTGGCATGTCGACACGTGCGTACGCGTACTCGCGATCATGGCAGTTATACTTATCATTTGGAAATGAGTTATTACATTTCCTTGTAGATTGAGTTGTCAAAGCGTATATTCCAGAGTACATATCCAGACTTAGCTGATTTTGTGGACATGATAGCCGCTTAGAGACGTGCGGACATGATAGCCGCTTAACCCTGAAGTAGTAGATCTTATGTTGGCATGTCGACACGTGCGTACGCGTACTCGCGATCATGGCAGTTATACTTATCATTTGGAAATGAGTTATTACATTTCCTATTGACGTGTCGGAGCATGAGTGTACTATGCCATGTTTGTTGCTACTATCTTTAGTTTCTGAACGAGAGGTATTGCTTCCTCCCTCAATGCGTCGGCACATGCGTGTTGCGCTTTGACGTCTCCAAACTTAGTTTTTGAACATGTTGCCTTCCTCCTAGAGTGTTGGCGCGTACGTGCTGCCCTTGGGAGTGATACTTTCCGGAATCCGGTAAGATAATGGTCTTCTCGCCTTTCTGGGTCAGGGTCAGGGTCAGGGTCGAGGTCGACTTAGCGTCGTCACTATCAACAATACTCTTACTTGATCAGGCATAAAGTTATCCGACTTCGAGATTCGTCCCTCGAGCCACTTCAAGCGATCTGAGTCTACTGCTGGTGGCGAGTCATCAAAGGTTCTTTCCCACATTAGAGGGAAATATAGGTTTATACTCGTCCGCCTGCTCTTTCTGCCCCCGGGTCGAGGGGCGAATTTCGATAGATGAGCCGATTCGAAAGGGTATGCTGTCTATGTTGTCGATCATCCCTTGAACTTGTCACGTTTATCCTTCTTGTTTGCTTCTTTGATGATAGTATTGCTGAGGGATCGTATGCGTTGAAAAGGCGTGCGTATGCATGTTTGCTTTGCCCCCGTGCATCTTGCTTGCTTTACCATTCTTTACTCCTTTGTATTTTTTCTCCAAGAAGCATGATGTTGTTTTCTATGCAATGGCTAGAGCGAACAAGAAAGATTGCTGCTTGGATGCTAAGGTAGTTGGATTGAAGGCTTCTGCCTTTGTTTAATAGGCTCGAGTTGCTGCCCTTGAATCCGAGATGACTTTCCTTCACAAGAAGGTTGCTGATGATAGCGAGGTGCGCAATTATTTTGCGATGACGTCTAGACAGGCGTTGGCATCTTGATGTATGATTTATGCAAGGTGTGTATACTCTTGCCCCCGTGCTTTTGTTTGGTCAATCTTGGTATATTTGCTAAGTCTGCCACTGATCATGTAGCACCCTTGCGCACTCAAAGTGCGGTTTGTACATCGTGCTATTGTTTGTGTTCGTTGATGATGGTGTTTGAATCGCATCTTGTTATTATGTTAGCTGTTGTATACACATGCTTGGTATTAGGAAGTTGTTCGCAGCAATGGTCGAACCTTGAAACTCTTCATAGAGTATGTGAGTAGACATGTATGTCCTGCAAGCATTGGCTAATATACATGTATAGGTGTTAGTACCATAATATAGATGTACTGTAACCCTGAATAGTCGCTCATTGCCATATTGGTCATGCGTGTAGATGTCGTTTAGGCGTGTATTATATAGGTCGCGTGGGCGCGTACGTAAGGGCCGTATAGGCTATGTAGATGTTGAGTGGGGTATACCACTTGATGTTGTACTAGGTTGGTTGTGTTTGCTCTACCAAGCTTTGTACATAGTTGTTGTTCCCCATGTTTGGGTTGAGGTCACGCTGGGTGTTGTTCCCTGAACCTTTTATATATATGTTTGACGTTGTCGAATAGACCTGTCATGATCATAGTAGAAATGCATGATAACTCGTTAGTAATGTTTCATACCTTGTGTTACCATAGTAGTCCGTATATATTGGACTTGCATGATAGGATTGATTTCCTTGTTGTAATGGATATAACATCCATAGCTGTGACAATAGGACGTGCGTTGCTATGTGTCATGACCCATCTTATCCAAGGAATGGCATGATGAGTGTATTGAGTACTTTTCATGTTTATAGATAGTAACATACAAGACCATAAGATAGCAATGCGTTTGGTGTTGGCACTTGGAACGTATTAGAGTCGTCTTGACGAGGCAAGACCTTAGTATATACCGTCTCTTAGTTCCACTCTAAGGCGACGTTGTGACAAGACGCTACTTGTTCTATACTATGCGTTTTTCCATCTGTCATTTGGGCACACCCCGCATGACGTTGTTGCAAGGCTTTCCATGGTTAGACCCGTACTTACTTTGCGATGCTACTACGTCTCAACTTGGTTAATCCAAGGGACGGGAAATAGGTCGTATCCATACGCCTTGTAGTTTTTACCGTCTCTTGAACCATTTCAAGGCGACGTTGTGGCAAGACGCTACTTGCACTATGCTATCCGTTTTTCCATCCGTCAGTTGGGCACATCCCGCGTGACGTTGTTGCAAGGCTTTCCATGGTTAGACCCGTACTTACCCTGCGATGCTACTGCACCTCTCCATGGTTAGTGCAGAATGGTTGTACAAGACCACTTTAGAGTGACTTGCAGTTTTTACCGTCTCTTTGTCCATTCCAAGGCGACGTTGTGGCAAGATACTACTTGCTGAATTTGGTGTGTTTATTCCATTATATGCTCATGAGCAAGATAGCGTTTTTCAAGATTCGGCTTGTAGTGTGTTGGATCACGGTTGGAACTCCGGTACGGTCTTGACGGCGACCCGAACTCCTTCGCTCCACGTAATCCTGCAAGAGGGGATAGACCGGGCGGTGACCCAGAATCCCTCTCCGATGCTTAAATGAGTATCTCGTATAAACTGGCAAGCAGGAATCTCAAAGAGTGTATATCAAAACGTATCTGATCTGAGGTAACCTCTGCCCTTTTATAGGCGAAGAGGTACCTCAGTTACCTGGTGAACCGTTGGGGTGGTTAGCCCACATTCCGCTTATCTCGGCCACGATCCCGCCTATTTCGGCCATGATCTCGCCTATCTCGGCCACGCTCCGCGTATCTCGGCCACGATCCCGCCTATCTAGGCCATGATCTCGCTTATCTCGGCCACGCTCCGCGTATCTCGGCCTCAACCTCTAATAGCAAGTCCCGACTAATATCGGGGACTCCAGAGTTATCTCATTGTTTCACCGCTCGGGGCCCCTCGTCATCGTGACAGGGCCAATCATCCTCAGGGATTTATCATCGGGGCCTACTTAAAGGCATCTCATCGGGAGCGTCCAGCTCGCCTATCGGGACCGACTCTGTCGGGACCTTTCATCATCGGGACTCCCTTTGTCGGGACCCTTCCCCTTGGTCTTCTTGACCTCCCTTTAGGGCCCAGTGGGCCTGTTCACCATTTCTCGTCGTTAAAGGGCCTAACGGCCATAGCGAAACCCATCATTTGCCCCCAAGACATGAGGGACTTACAGTTCGTCGTGTCTTTCAACTCCCGACCTTCCGACATCGGAGTCGGGGACCTTTCCCTTGATACAGTCACTTGATACAAATCTTCTCGTTCACGGTTCCTCGATACCTTGAGGATAACCACCAAATCCGAGAAGACTCCTCGGTTCCCCACCCATTAAATGCAGCAGATAACGAAGCGACGTCTTTGGCACCCGTGCCTGATTTTTCGCGCCTGCTTTTTCTGAAAAAGTGCTTTTCAGGCCGTTTCATCATTACGCCTGTTTCCATTCTGTACGTTTAATCTCAACGGCTCAGATTAAAACGCTTCGACTTCGATGATCCAGATTGGAACGTCCTTTCACCTGTCCTCTTCTCCTATAAAACCCTATCCCTGTGCACTGTTTCCCTTTTACCGTTTCCGAAATATCAAAAGCTCTCTGCAACTCTGAGAACTCAAGGCTTTCTGCTCTCCGATCAACTTTCCGGCAACTTTCAGATCATCCTTCCTACTTCGAATCACCATGTTTGGTAAGAATTTCTTCCCTGATGCTTGTATATCTTTTCCTTCATCTTCGATTGGTTTGTTTGAAATTTTTCGAAAAACCCAATGTGCCTTTCCTTGCCATGGCTGATTTTCAGACAGTGGATCCAGTTCCGAGGGGAGAAAGCCCTTCAATTTCGACTATGCTCCCAACGACATTTCCAGCACTGCCTACGAGGCCGCTCTCCGGGAGGGCTGTATCACTTCTACCTGGGAACCTCGCTTCCCATATCCTTGGCCTCGCCTCCCGAGTAACCTTGAGGTTACCCATCCCCGTAAAGGGGAGGTATTTGTCTCTACGGGGCAAATATCGGCGGGGATTCGATTCCCTTTTTGCGGCACCCTGGTTGAGATGTGCCAACACTACAAGACGCATCCAACTACCTTCTCTCCCCATGCCATCCGCCTATGGAACGCCTTCAAGGTTCTCTGTTTCCGATAGAAGTGGGTTTACAGCCTCCAGCTTTTCAGAACCTTCTGCGGGATGAAGTGCAACGAGGCGGGGGTCTGTGCCTTCTACCCCCGGATGCCCAAATGGAACAAGACGCAACTCGCGTTGTGCAATTGGACCAATGACATCTGGAAGGTTGTAAAGGGTCGGGGACTCCTGATCGACACGGGGTCCGATAACAGTGGGTGGAAGAGGAGCTACTTCTTCATCCAGAACTCTTCGATCCTGTGGCCCCGATGGGAGGTGGAAGCGGACTCTCCTCCCACCTACCACACCTACTCTGATGAAGACTTCCAGACCCTTTATCTCATCCAGCTTTACCGATGGGGGGGAGTCCTATACTCCCCTCGATGCCAATTCTCTAACGGAGCGGGACCTGGTGAATGCCGGGATCCGACTCCTCGACATAGTCTCTGGGGGTCAACTCTTCGACGGCCCCTCCAATAGGGTTCCTTGGGTAACGTTTCTAATCTCTGTTTCCATTTGTTTGCAGCTAAGAAGGTATCCGTGCTGACCAATCTGATCCTTAAGCAGGGGAGACCGACGCTGTCCGCCCCGCGCGGAAGAGGAAGTCGGCCAAGAAAGCTGCTGCTCCGTCGGGATCTCCCTCCGCGGAGAGGACAAAGCGGAGCCGCGTGGAAGTGTACAGACTCTTCGATGTCCAGAATGCTGAAGAAGGTAAAAAGCTCCGCCTAGCTATTAAATCGTACAGGAAGCTAGTTCCTAAGGAGTTGGTCCCTTCGACCATGGAGGCCCGCATCGCAGATGTTAAACGTGTCCTCCGAGGGGAAACTCCTCGCGTCCTGAAGGCGGGCTACTACAACTTCCACGGGAAAGATCAATATGTTTCTCGGCGCGTCGTTTGGTGTAAGGGCCCTAATCAACTTCCTGACTATGTTTCTGAAGCCTCTCGTCCTCTAGGTGCAGGTCACTCGGGGACTCCGTCAGGTGCTGGAGCTTCAGCGGGGGCACCACCTTCAGCAGGGGCGCCTCCTTCAGCAGGGGCACCACTTTTCGGGGCTGGAGAGACCCCGACCGGCGATCAATTTCGTCGGGTGGAGAATCTAGACTCCTCCGAGGAGACGGATGAGGGCGGCTCCCTGATTCCTCGTCGGAGGGCGGGGCAGTCCCCATTGAAACCAACCTCCAAGGGGCTGCCCCCTTCACCTTCTTCACAACAGCGACAGCCGTCGCCCATCCACGATTTCACTCCCTCTCCGGCTCAGGGCGAGTCGGAGGCGCGCCCCTCCACGACCCGAGTTGGTCCTTCTCCTCTCCCCTTCGAAGGGAGTTTTTACAAGGTTTTCGACCCCGCGCAGAAGGAGGCTCCCTGGACCCCAATCCAAACGCTGCAAGGGGTCCAGCTCCGACAAGGGGACGCATACCCAGAGCTGGCTCTCCATCTGCTAGCAGGCTCAATCCTGCCCACTCTGAGGTATCCGATTTCCTTGGACCGGGAGGACATTCGTCGGGATGTTCAAGAAATGTCTATCCGCCGGATAGAGGTAAGACTCTTACTTTTTGCTCCTTCGTCAATAAAACAGGTTGTTCATCTACTAACACTTCTCTTCCTTCCTTCGCAGGAGATGGCGGACATCAACCGCTGCTTCGGGTACATCTTCGCCTTCGAGGAGGCCCTGGAGCAAGAGCGGGCAAAGGGGGCTCCCGCGGTCATAGCCAAGCTTGAGGAGGATCTCGCGGCCTCCGAGTCTTCGCGGGGAAAACTGGCCAAGGAGCAGGCCATCCTCGACCGAAAGACTCGGGACCTCCAAAAGCAGGTTCGTGACTTCGAGGGGCTCCTGAAGCGGGAGCGGCAGGAGCGGCAGATTGCTGAGGACAAACTTGTCCTTGAAAAGAAGGCTCTGGAGGAGCAAATTGCTGAGGTTCCTTCAAAGCTGGTCGCGGCTGAGACCAAGGGCCGGGAAGATTATCGGGGGTCTGAGGACTTCCAAGCTGACGCGGTGAAGTTCTGCAGTGCGGAGGTAGAGAACACCCTCTTCAACGCAGTCGAGGAACTCCACCTGGAGTATGGCGACGCCATCAACTTTGACAAGTCTCCGTCTCTCGCTCCCTTCGCGAAGAAATACTTTGCCCTCTCGGAGGAGAGTGATGAGGGAGCACTCCCGCGGTTGTTGAAGACATGGCGGAGCCTCCAAGTGCCGACACCCCGATAATCGACCCTCCAGCAGGTGAACCCGTGGAGCCTTCTGCCACAGATCTTGTGGACCTTGCTCCCGCTGATGCCGCCGACAAGGACCAAGCCTAAATGCTTTATCTTTAGAGTCCTTGTATTTTTCCTCATTTTGTAATCCTCGGGCCTTTGAGCCCTCATTAATATCAGACTATCTCTCCGATTTTCCGTTGCACTTCTTCCAAGCGACTTAACTATGCTTACTTAAGGCGAAACCTCGACACTTAAGACATTTTCACACATCACTTAAGAAGATTTAATTCCGTGCACCACTTAAGGCGACTTAGTCTCGTGCACCACTTAAGGCGACTTCGCAACACTTAGAATAAATCTAAGAATCATGCATCACTTAAGACGACTTAATCTCGTGCATCACTTAAGACGACTTAATCTCGTGCACCACTTAAGGCGACTTTTTCTCGTGCACCACTTAAGGCGACTTTTAAACAACACTTAGAATAAATCTAAGAATAATCTGATCGGAAGCAACCTCTTTATTCATTGATGGCACAAAATCTGCTTACATTGAATCAAACGATAAATAACTTACACCACTTAAGGCGATTTTACATCGGGCACCACTTAAGGCGACTTTTCATCGGGCACCACTTAAGGCGACTTTTCATCGGGCACCACTTAAGGTGACTTGTCATCAAGCATGACATTTCTTCAAGTGTTCGCCACTGAAAGAATGCTTCAATACTCTGCCATCGAGGTCTTCCAACTTGTACGCATTCGGAGCTGGCATCCCCACGACCTTGTAAGGTCCTTCCCATTTTGGTGACATCTTGTTGATCCGATCCAAAAGGGTAAACTCGTTTCGACGCCAAACCAGCTCCCCGACAAAGAATTGTCGGGACTTAACTCGCCGATTGTAATATATGGCCATCGCCAAACGCATTCGAGCCTGGACTTCATTAGCTTCCCGCCTCTTCTCTTCGAGCAAGTCCAAATCCAGACGTCTCATTTCATCATTTGTCAAAGGCTCGTAATATCTCATCTGATGGGACGCCACAGCTACATCCACGGGGGCAACAACCTCCGTGCCATAAACAAGGCCAAACAGAGTCTCCCCTGTTGATCGTTTGGGTGTCGTTCTAACAGCCCAAAGCACGTTTTCCAGTTCATTCAGCCATTTGCCCATCAAGGCGTAGACCCTTTTCTTCAGGCCATCCGTCACGATTTTGTTGGCTGATTCCACCTGGCCATTAGTCTGAGCATGATGGACAGAGGCTGTCTGATGCTCGATATTCAACTCCTCCAGATACTCCTTCACTTGAGCCCCGTTAAACGGTGGACCATTATCGCTGATCACCACCTTAGGAATCCCGTATCTGGATACAATATGAGTCTGGAGAAACTTGACGATCCGGTTCCCCGTCGTCTTGGCCAACGCCTTAGCTTCTATCCATTTCGAAAAATAATCGATAGCCACAAGAAAATACTTACACTGACCTTGTGCCTGCGGGAGAGGTCCCACCAAGTCGATGCGCCACTGCACGAAGGGCCAAGCACTCTTGATGGACGTCAGATTAGCGGCCGGAGCCACGATATTCGGGGCATACCACTGGCACGCGTCACAGGATCGGACCAACGCCGTCGCCTCCTTGCTCATCGTAGGCCAATAATAGCCCAGATTCAACACCTTCCTCATAATGGATCGGGCCCCTTCGTGACAAGCCGCGACCCCTTCATGCACCTCCCCCAGGATTCGACTTGTTTCGGGCTCAGCCACACATTTCAAGTAAGGAGTCGAGAACCAGCCCTTTTTGTATAACTGATTGTCCAGTACCACGTAATTAACCGCGATCCGGCGTATCCTGTCAGCTACCACTTCATTATCGGGGACTGCCCCTATAGTCAGGTACGCGACTATCGGGGTCATCCAAGTGGGTTCCTCCTCTGATCCTGCTTCAATAGAACACACCTCCGACAGGTCGGTGGTCGACAAGATCACCTTCTTCAAGAAGTGCACCTTCCGATTTTCCTCCAGGGGTGCCCCCAAGGCGAATTTGCTCAAGGCATCCGCTTCCACGTTTTCTTCCCTCGGGATCGCCTCAATATCGAAGCTTTTGAAGCTCTCCTTCAAGACTTGCACCTCACGAAGGTACTTTCTCATCATCGGGCTCTTCGCCTCATATCGTCCTTGGACTTGATTCACAATCAGACCCGCGTCACACTTCACTCTCAAGTGAGCAACTCCCGTACCTTTGGCAATTTTCAGGCCTGTGATAAGAGCCTCATACTCAGCTTCGTTGTTCGTGGCCCTAAACGTTAAGGCCAAAGCATATCGAAGGGGCTCACCCCCGCCTGGTGGTATCAATACGAACCCTGCTCCTGATCCATCTGAACTCGAGGAGCCATCCGTGTACATTTCCCAAGTATTTTCCTCATTTGGCTGTTCTGATTGCTCTCCCACCTCTGGTTGCTCTGCTATCGAGACCTCCATAGTTGCCCCCTCTACAGGGCCGCTTCTTCTAGATCGGGGGCTGTAGACTCTGCTATGAAATCCGCCAATGCCTGGCCCTTAATAGCCGTTCTCAGAGCAAAGTGTATGCGAAACTCACTAAGCTCGACTGCCCATTTCACTAAACTCCCCGACGCATCAGGTCGGTTCAAAAAATGCTTCAGAGGCTGATTCGTCAACACAGTAATCTCATGCGCGTAAAAGTAAGGCCTCAGCTTCCGAGCAGTAATAATCAACGCAAAGAGATACTTCTCAACGGCGGGATAATTCATTTCAGATTTGGCAAACGCCTTGCTTACATAATAAACGGGGACTTGATTACCCTCGAGAACCTTCACTAACACAGAGCTAATGGCAAATTCAGAAACAGCCAAATATAGATAGAGCGGCTCGCCTGGGATCGGTTTCGCCAACGGCAGGAGGGTGCGAAGGTGTTGCTTGAGTGCCTGGAACGCCTCTTCACACTTGGCAGTCCACTCAAACTTCTTGTTGGCTCTCAATACTTCAAAAAACGGCATGGATCGGTCACTCGCCTTGGACAGGAAGCGATTCATTGCAGCCAGTCGGCCATTCAGCACTTGCATCTCCCGATGGTTTATCGGAGACTGCATCTCCTCGATCGCCCTCAGCTTCTCGGGGTTCACCTCAATTCCTCTTTGACTCACTATAAAGCCCAGAAACTTCCCCGAGTGAACTCCAAAGGCGCACTTGCTCGGGTTCAGGCGAACCTGATGAAGCCTCATCCGCTCAAACGCCGTGGCTAGGTTGTGCACATGATCCTCAGCTTGTCGGGACTTCACCAGCATATCGTTCACGTAAGCCTCCATGGTTTTCCCCAGCATATCTCTGAACAGCTTGTTTACCATCCTTTGATAAGTTGCCCCGGCATTGATCAATCTGAAAGGCATGACATCGTAGTGATAGATGTCACTATCAGCATAAAAGGCAGTGTGGGGGGCATCCTCCTTGGCCATCTTGATCTGATTATAGCCCGAGTACGCATCCATGAAGCTCAACAACTAATGTCCCGACGTGGCATCCACCAGCTGGTTGATTCTCGGAAGCGGGTAACAGTCCTTCGGGGAAGCTTTATTCAGGTCGCGGAAATCAACACACATCCGCCACTTCCCATTGCTCTTCTTCACCAGCACCGGGTTAGCGACCCAAGTCTGGAATCGGAGCTCCTTGATAAACCCAACGTCGAGCAACCTGCCCACCTTCTGCTGGATTGCGATCCTCTTGTCTGTGCCCATCAGACGCCTTTTCTGCGCGATAGGCTTGATCGCGGGATCAATCTTCAGCTCATGCACGATCACATCGGGGCTAATTCCTGGCATGTCACTCGGGGACCAGGCAAACAG
Organism: Clarkia xantiana subsp. parviflora; assembly: GCA_036873135.1. Classification (NCBI taxonomy): domain Eukaryota; kingdom Viridiplantae; phylum Streptophyta; class Magnoliopsida; order Myrtales; family Onagraceae; genus Clarkia; species Clarkia xantiana. The sequence goes on from JAPTYO010000012.1 coordinate 21,279,711, forward strand.
CTCCTTGAACTCCTTCAGCAACTCAATCAATTCTTGAGCCCTCTCGTCAGACAGGGTGGATCCGATTTTCACCTTCCTCTGAGGTCCGTCAATCTCGACCTCCTTCAAATCCTCCATGGGGGCGGGACGCCCAAACTCCTCTCTAGGATCGGCATCGGTCTGGAGGATAGTCATGGCCTCCCGTCTCTTCCGCCGGGTGGCATTAACATAGCACCTCCTGGAAGCCACCTGGTCGCCCTTGACCTCCCCGACTCCGTGGTCAGTCGGGAACTTCATCTTCTGGTGCATAGTCGAGGCAACTGCCATCAGGGGGTTGATGGTGGTTCTCCCGATAATCACGTTGTAAGTCCCCGCGGACTCAACCACCACAAAGTCCACGTTTCTCCTCTCCGCCTTCCACCCGCTACCAAACTCCACTGGTAAGGTGATCATTCCCAGCGGATAGGAGGTAATACCAGAGAACCCAACCATCGGGAAGGTCACCTCCTTCAGATCATTCTTTGTTTTCCCCATGGCCTCCAGCGCGTCCATAAACAGAATGTCGGAGGAGCTCCCTCCGTCGATCAGAATTCGTTTCATCTCGTACCCATCCACGTCCAGGGTCACGACCAAAGCGTCATCATGTGGAGTCCCTACTCCTATCAGGTCCTCCGCGGAAAAGGAAATCACCATCTCTTCCTTTGCGGTCCAGGATCGGGACCTCTTGCCTAGTACCACAGCAGCAGAAATTCTAGAGGCATAGACCTCCCGAGAGGCTGTGGTGTCACCTCCTGCGGCAAATCCTCCGTGAATCACATTGATGGTGCCCCGCTTCTCCTTACGGGCACCAGAAGACTCTGGCTCAGACTTCTTCTTCTTCGGAGACCGATCGCGGGATCGGGAACGGGAACGGGACCGCGATCGAGAGCGGGAACGACACCGCCTTTTAGCCACAAACTCCTTGAGCTTCCCCTTCTGGATCAGCTTCTCGATCTCCTTCTTCAACTCCCGACAATGGTTAGTGTCGTGACCGCTGGCGCAGTGGAACCGACAGTAACGATCGGTACGGGATCCCATAAACTCTCCTTCCTTCTTAGGGGGGGTACCTAGAGATACCCTGTCGATCCATGACCGCTAACACCTCCGCCATGGAGCTATTCAGAGGGATGCTGTAGTCCTCCCTCTTATCCTTCCTCGGGGGACGCCTGTCCTCCCTTCGATCAGAACGACCTCGAGTCCGACTACCCTCGGACTTATCCTTCTGCTTATGGTCGTCCACTGGCTTGAGCGACTGCTTGCCCCTGTTTGACTTCGGAGGATCAAGCTCTCCGGCAGCTATTTTCGACTCCTGCACGTCGATTTGCTGTTTCACCCTCTTCTGCAGTGCCTCCATGTTCCACACAGCCTTCTCAGCCACGCTGTGCATCAGGTCGGAACCATAGGGGGCTGTAAGGTTCCGAAGGAAGGTGCGGATGGTCTCTCCCTCCGATATCTCTTCATCAATCTCCGCCACGCTGGCAGTATATCGCTGGTAATAGTGCGCCAACGATTCGTCGGGCCTTTGCACCACCTGGGCCAGGGACCTCACACTCTTCAGGAGACGCCGACGACCCTGGTATTGCTGAATAAAACGATCGTGCATATCGGCCCAACAGGTGATGCACCCCGGGGGCAGGCTGAAGAACCAGGTCAGGGCCCTCTCACCCAATGTATTCGGGAACAGTACACACACGATATCGTCGTTCGGGGCTCTGCCGAGACATGCCATGAGGTGCTTCTGGACATGAAGAACTGGATCTCCCTCGCCATCATACTCCTTCACTGTGGGGATACCCAGCCCTGGCGGGGCAAAGGTGTCTATTAGTCGGGGAACGAAGGGATGGGAGGATCGATCCCTCATTTCCGACATCATCGGCTTCTGCTCCCCCATGCAGATGTTCACGATCTTCACCACCTGATCGGGGGTGATGGGACCATTGAGGGGAATGGTCCTATGCTGCACTGGTCCTGGCCCGTCGACCACAAATCGCTCTGATTGAACGGGCTCCTTACCCTTATCCTGGCTTCTGGGTTGGGCCTCCTGCACATTCTGAACCTCCGCTGGTGGAGGCACCTCCTCCTTGCCTACTGGCAGTCTCTCTTCGCTCTAAGAGAGCCTCCACAGTCGCCAAAAACATCGGCATGGCATCCGCCACAGCCTTCGTTAGTTCCGCGTTTGGAGGAGCCTCCTCCTCCCTATTCTCTTGGTGCTGAGCAGCATCTTCGGGGACTTCGTTGTGCCCCCCTGTTCGGGAGACCTCGGCAGGGAGATTCTGGTCCTCAGCACGCTCCGGTGGCGAATTCAGAGTCATCCCAGCAGGATGACGGGAACCATCAGATTGTCCTTGTCTTCTCTGCTTACCAGCCGCCATTGAACGAGTAGAAGTCATACTTAAATGAGTATCTCGTATAAACTGGCAAGCAGGAATCTCAAAGAGTGTATATCAAAACGTATCTGATCTGAGGTAACCTCTGCCCTTTTATAGGCGAAGAGATACCTCAGTTACCTGGTGAGCCGTTGGGGTGGTTAGCCCACATTCCGCTTATCTCGGCCACGATCCCGCCTATCTCGGCCATGATCTCGCCTATCTCGGCCACGCTCCGCGTATCTCGGCCACGATCCCGCCTATCTAGGCCATGATCTCGCTTATCTCGGCCACGCTCCGCGTATCTCGGCCTCAACCTCTGATAGCAAGTCCCGACTAATATCGGGGACTCCAGAGTTATCTCATTGTGTCACCGCTCGGGGCCCCTCGTCATCGTGACAGGGCCAATCATCCTCAGGGATTCATCATCGGGGCCTACTTAAAGGAATCTCATCGAGAGCGTCCAGCTCGCCTATCGGGACCGACTCTGTCGGGACCTTTCATCATCGGGACTCCCTTTGTCGGGACCCTTCGCCTTGGTCTTCTTGACCTCCCTTTAGGGCCCAGTGGTCCTGTTCACCGTTTCCTCGCCGTTAAAGGGCCTAACGGCCATAGCGAAACCCATCATAGGGTTGATGAGTTTTTCGAACAGGGTGCGCTCCTGATAGCGTTGTATCATCTCGCGATGGGGAAGCATACATTGATAATAACGTGAGATTTTCGTCTAACAAGAGGACGTTCACCATGATGTATCAACCCGCGATGGGAAAGCATACTTGTAGTAATTGCATGGGGTTGCCCTCTAAAGAGAGGATGTCGCGCCATGATGTATCAACCCGCGATGGGGAAGCATACTTTGAAGTAGCATGGGGTTGTCGTCTAACAAGAGGACGTTCGCCATGTCGGGGTGATCAGTCCCTTTGAATGTTGCCGCATCCTGTTATGATTCAGGGAATGGTTATGAACATGAGGATTTGCCTTTAACAAGAGGATTTCGCAGCATGCCATGTTTTAGTTGTGAGCATGGGGGTTGCCCTCGCAAGGAGGATGTCGCAACATGTCCCTTTTAGATAAATCTTGGCTTAAACTCAAGATGTAGTGTGTTGTTGACGCTATTCGGGGTAGTCGTCATTATAGGTAGAGAGCGTTTATATGCTCATTGTTGACGTTTACGTTGATAGTAGATATGTCGACTTATGATATAAGTCGATTGTTGTACATAGCGCGATAGCTTGTATTGTTGATGCGAGTAATATACGCGTAGTTTGTTACTTGGCATAATTCCAAAGTAGTATGTATGGTGTAGTGATGTACCTACGAAAATACATTGATTTCATTAGATAGTTGTTGCAATTACAAAGTTGCAAATATATGGAGTTATGAATCCCCTTCAAGTAACGCATGTAATAGATAGAATAGGAGCCTGATACGAGGACTCCTTGGTTGTGTAGGAAACTTCCCTAGTTGCGGATGCATCAGGTGCGGACGTGTCAGATGCGGACGCGACAGGTGCGAACGCGATAGGTGCGGACGCGTTGAGTGCGGAACTTTTTCAAGAGAGACTATGCATTGCTGTATGCGTCCTTTAGTCGATACGCGTCGATGTTTCCTTAGCGTGATGCACATGCGTATATATGATTGTTACTTAGTATTGTTTCCAAGGGAAGAGCTGATGTTTGAGTAGAATGCTAACTGAGATGTCGCAAGTTACAGTTAACTTGGAGACTTGTTGCGATGATGCAAATGATATATACGAGACCATTACTTGTCTTAGATGCCTAAGTAGAATATCCATAGATAGATAATTCCAGAGAGTGTTGCATACAGCTCCACCTAGTGTTGTTCCCTAGATAGGGTGTGTCATTGAGACATCTCTTGGATGTACATATAACCTGTCTCAAATTAGTCACAATACTTTGAGATATATACTGGTTAGGTAATTGAGTGGAGTTATAAGTCTCCTCATATGGCTCTATCGCCTGCAATGCCAATATGACTGGATCAGACTATTCGCGACTAGTCTGTTCCGTTCAGCTTGGATTTTGCTTTGATTAAATCAGGCTACCCTGAGTAGATTATCCTACTCGAGTGGTCTGCTTTATTCATAATAGTACTGTTGTGGAGTTGTTACCTTGTACCTGAGTTTACCTTTGGCAGTAACGCGTGTTACCTGGACCTTGTTCAAGTAGAAGAGATCGTCCTTTAAGGGCGATGCTTGGTGTTTCCCTCTTGGGACCAATCCGTATAGGATGTTGAAGTTGTTTTCCTCGTTGGTGCATTTTCTTAGAGGAGCTGTACCACGTGTTCTTGCAATGATTCACTTTTTCACTTCGGTGGAATGCCAAGCACTTGTCAGCTTGGTGCCCCCCAAGTCGCTTGGTAGTCGCATCGTTGTTTCTTGATATAGTATAATGATTGTATCCTGTACGGGGGATGTTGTGTCCTGTATGAGGGGGTTCAGCAAGATGCCCCCACTCTTGCGTTGAGTGTTGAACGTGTCTCTTGGTGGCTGTCATGCTGCCATGCTCATACTTGAGGAAGATTTGCAAATTCGCTCTCCTCTCTTCTTGCATTTTGATGCAAGTTTGTTTATTGCTAGGAATGGGTAAGAGTAACCCTTCCCTTCTCAGATGCGCGTTGCGCGTTGTTGAGTATAGTGTGTATCCTTTGCGTTGTACACCTCAAGTGTTCACTTCCATGAGGCCTTGGTTTAGTTAATATGTTTCTTCATACATTCGTGACTCTTCACGATGATGTGTTTGTGTGATGGCTGTATAAATTTTTGATTGGTACAACCCTTTTGTGTGCTTGACGAGGGTAAGCTTGCTGGATGTTGGAGATAATTCTCTAACTTTTCTCATGTGATGGGTTTAGAACATGTGTGCATATAACATAGGAGTCCCTCCTGAATTCCTATCTTCCGCAATGGTGGTAGCGTTGTCACTTGATTGGTGCCCCCTCCTTGTTTATTACCACGGCGCGATATTTAGAATCTTTGAGGCTACATCATATGGGTATAGTCAGCGCATGCCCCCGTTGGGGATTTTTGGAAAAATTTGGGATTTGTGTGGACGCGTCGAGTGCGGATGCGACAGAGCGCGTTGTTGTGTTGCAATCTCCTTCTCCCGGTGTTGAGGCTTCCCTTGATTGCCGAGTGTTGGAAAATCCTTCGTAGGAAGTGTTGCAATTTAGTTTCCTACTTGCACGTCGTTAGAGGTCGAACTCTTATATACCCATGACTTGGGTGTGTTGCAAGGATGCGGGTGCGCGCACTTGCCGTCGGTGTGTGCGTTTGACAGGTATTGATCAGGGAACACCGCAATATTGGAGTTGTGTGCGCTTTGGAAGTGTATGCACCCTTGAAATGTGTGCACTTTGTAAATGCGCGTGTCTGTGTACATCATCATTGTTTGGTTGGTAGATCAGTGCAGATGCGACCACTTTAATGATAGACGAGGAGTCCTCGGAAGATAGTGAACGTGTCAATCGACGTGTGCTGCTCACAGAGCGGTCAGCTCGGGCGAAGCGTATGTGATATGTGGTGATTCTCCGTTAGCGACGATGGTCCTTGTCAGGTCGTCTTCGAATTAGATTGAATGTATGAGGGGTCGTTCTTCCCCTGCTTCGTATTTCCCTTGATTTCTCCCTGTGTTTATGACGGCTGTGCGGCAGATGTACACGCCTGCCTTATGTGCGCGCACTGTAGTAATGATAGCGAACACTTGTAGATGAATGCCCAAGGTTGATGGTAACAACGACGTCCATGGCAGCGGTAGCTACTATAGTGGCGAACATTTTCACAAGAGCGGTGGTAGCAGCGATTGCTGCAACAGCTGTATGCACAATTTCGATGGTGACGGTTCCAGTGACGTAGTAACATAGCGCAGCGTTCCAGTGTTGGTTTGTGCATATCTCTTGTGTAGAGCGATGCACCTTTCCTTGGTAAGCTCCCGCGTGTGCTTATTCTTGAGTTGGTTGCTTGGTAGGAATTTTTCTTGTAGTACCGCTGTGAGCGTGCAGGCGGAGGCTGCCTTCATGACTTTTCCTGACCATGCGCTCTTTCATAGGGAGTGTATGAGCGCGTCGCTTCTTGCTTTGGCTTATTCTTTGCCTGTTGATACTGGAATGCATCTTCCGGATGGTGTTCTCCTTCTTGGAATGGGGTCCTTTGGCGGATAGTGTTGTGTGACAATGCCCTTGCTGGCATGACTTGTCCAATGACTGGTGGTGGTGGGGGAGGAGGTGGCGGAAGAGTTGGTGCATATCCTTGGTTCCTCAAAGTTTCTCTGAAAGCTAGAAATTCTTCAAGTGCATCCATCATAGCAGTAGTGACTGTTGGTGCTGGGTGTGCACCTCTTCCTTGTTGTTATGTGTCCTCTGCAGGCATCCCATAGGGGAACTCTTGCGGTCCGTGCTTAGATCCCGACGGAGGTGCGTTGTGCACTGCATTGCGCACTCCTTGTTCGTGCTGTGTGGAAGGCATGCTTCTTGCAGGCACTGAGAAAGCGGTCGAAGTAGCTTAGGGGATGTTCGAAGGTCCAGGCTGACTCCTTGGAGGCGTCTTTTTCGGGCGCCCTGGGCCTTTCTTATTTTCCTGCAGGTTGACACTATCAGGAGGAGGATCATTGCTCGCCATAGCTTGTGGTGCGATATGGCTTCTTGTTCGAATCTTGTAGACGGCGCAAAATGTTTCGTCCTGAACCGCTGGATGCAACGGCCTTGACGAATCTTCAGGTTGATCATTATGTAGGTCCTAGTCGGGGTGTCGGAACCCACAAGTGTCAGACTGTCAATAGGTTGCATTGTTGGAATATTGATACGTCGGCTGTCTTTAGGCCCATAAAACGACTAAGTGTTTGAGTGTGTGGTTAATCACATGTTGCAGACAGCACTGTCTCCAGAGTATTAGGACGTTATCTTCATGTTGTGCTGATATGCGTCCTGCCTTGTACCCGCGCTCCTTACTTCGCGCTTGTTGTCCAAACCTGCACACGGGGCAGTAACCAGCACGGAGAGGGGGGGGGTAGTGCATGTTGCGCCCTCTCCGATGCTTAAATGAGAATTCTAGAGAGAGAAAGCTAGAGAGAAGTCAGAGCTCACAAGTCAATCTCAAGTGACATTATCCCCAAATGAATGGCCTAGGTCCGCTATTTATAGGCAACCTTAGAAACGATCCAGGTTTTTGAGTGGTTTGACACTGGTTTTAAGGAAAATGTGAACCGTCGTCTGGTATGATCAAGGTTGGCTATTGGAAAACTCTAACTTAGTGTGATGACACAAATGGATCACGCGCGCTGCAGAAGACGACTCGGGTTACGTCGGGTTCGGACGATCCCGACGTATTCCGGGTCGTCCGAGGCGATCCGGACGCCTCCGGATTGCCCTAAGGCAACCTGAAGGAGGTGTCCGGATTGCCTTGAGGTCCGGTCCGGGCGCGTGTGTTGCGCGTCCGGACCGTTTTGAACCTCAGGGACGTGTTTTCGAACCGTTTATGTGATTTTGACGTGTTTATGAAGTCCGGAATATAAATACGAACCCGAATTGGGCGAATATCCATCAACTCCTATGGTGGAAGCCACAGTGACCTCCCTCATAAGGCAACACCCACAACTTATACCGACTGAGAAATGTGAAAAGGCAGATATCAACTAACCCTTTCAGTGGAGAACATTGGAAGATGTTCTACACCTGAAGAGAAAAGGGAATATCCACTTCCATTATCTAATTTATTATTACCAATAGGAGATCTACGGACTCCACTTAAACTTCCCCTTCTGTCAGAAATGATAATAGCACTAATTGAACCAAATGCTTTTCAGGGCACAAGAGAAAAGAAGAAAGGCACCATCACTCACAAAGAGGAGGCGTCATCTACAACCAAAAAGGGGAAGATCCAAAAAGACAACTCTGAAATATGATAAGGCGATCGACAACCCTTGCATATGGAAAGAGGAATATCTATAAGGACAACCCTTACAACCGAAAAGGGACATTAGACCCATAGGGCCACCCTTCCAACCGAAAATGGGAAGATTCAAAAGGACAACACTGACATATGATAAAGCGACCGAGAACATTTACATATGAACATGGGAAGATCTATAAGGACAACCATTACAACCGAAAAGGGACATAAGACCCACAAAGCCATCCTTACAACCGAAAATGGGAAGATCCAAAAGGACAACCCTGACATATGATAAAGCGATCGACAACCTTTACATATGAATAGGGGAAGATCTACAAGGACAACCATTACAACCGAAAAGGGACATAAGACCCACAGGGCCACACTTACAACCGAAAATGGGAAGATCCAAAAGGACATCCCTGACATATGATAAAGCGAACGACAACCTTTACATATGAACAAGGGAAGATCTATAAGGACAACCATTACAACCGAAAATGGACATAAGACCCACAGGGCCACCCTTACAACCGAAAATGGAAAGATCCAAAAGGACAACCCTGACATATGATAAATCGATCGAAAACCTTTACATATGAACAGGGGAAGATCTATAAGGACAACCATTACAACTGAAAACGGACATAAGACCCATAGGGCCACCCTTCCAACCGAAAAGGGGAAGATCCAAAAAGACAACTTTGAAATATGATAAGGCGATCGACAACCCTTACATATGGAAATAGGAATATCTATAAGGACAACCGAAAAGGGACATAAGACCCATAGGGCCACCCTTCCAACAGAAAAGGGATATAAGACCCACAGGGCCACCCTTCCAACATGATATGAGATATAAGTCCCCCAATCAAAGGGCAACTCATCAAACAAGATATAGGATGTAAGTACTCCAACATGTGACTATCATGTCTATATATATCAAAGGAGGGTGCCATCCCCCCTATATACTTCAGCAGGTGACTATCATGTCCACATATAAAAAAAGAGTATCATCCCCCCTATACATCATCAAATGGCTATCATGTCCATATATCAAAGGAGGATACCATCCCCCTATACATATCAAATGGCTATCATGTCCATACATCAAAGTAGGATATCATCCCCCTATACATCAACAATGGCTATCATGTCCATATATCAAAGGAGGATACCATCTCCCTATACATCAACAAGGGCTATCACGTCCATATATCAAAGAGTTGTGCCCTGGCAATGCTTCTCAGCACGAATGCCAAAATCCTTGGAAACTAGGAAATCCTAAACTCTAATAGCTTTACCTTTATCGACGTCAATGGCCTCGCCCCTCGCAACTCAAACAGCCTCCCCCTCGCCTAAACCGGATATCCTACCCTCTTCGCGAGCAGGCCGAAGGGCGTCCTTCATCCTCACATGTCCCATCAAATCATCAGCTGGAGGGCCAACCACCGGAAAAGGAGGGGGGAGAAAGCCGAGACTTCCCTCTCCGAAAGGATATTATCTTCAACACCTTCGTTCTCCTGAAACAGGGAAGACCGATATTGAATCCAACCTACAAGGCAAAGCAGTAAAATCACAAGTATTAAAATCTCGAAGACTCACATACCGAAGGAGGGACGGGGCGCGCCGTTTGAATCCCTGTAGCACATACCTCCTCCTCTAAGAAATGATGCACGGACTCAAAAGAAGCCGTCGTGTTCCTAATATATATCAGTTTCAAGGCTTGCTTGTCGGACATAGAGAGTGCGGGCAACGCGGGACGCGTATCCTTCACGAGAAGGGAGTCCAAAGACCAAGGAACATCACGACCCTCAAGGAAAAAGTAACATTTATCCCAATAACCAATACCATTTTCAAAGGCAAAGACAAATCGACGTTTTCTATTCCATTTAACATCACCTAATCCAGAGAACCCCTTATGAGACAACAAGGGGTACTGGATCGCTAAGGAACAGAATCCTGACTCACCACCGTGCTGGATACAATAGAAGCATCGGAAGAGACGAAGGGAGTAAGCCCAGAGTTGGTGGTAACACAACACTCTAACTCCGACCCAAGAACGGACAGAAAGGGCAAGATCAAGAGGGGAAATTGAGTAATGCTTGCAAAGGTCTCGAAGTTCGGCACAGTAAGGGAAGCGAAGCCCCGCCTTAATCTGATAAATATACACCACCACCATCCCATCCAGAGGTGGGGTAATGGAGCTTCCAGTATAGCGATGCGGCATGACGAAGGGACCTCATATAAGAACACGGGGTCACGAAGAAAAACCAGCTCATCCTCAAGGATGGGCTGCAACTCAACCTCCGAATCCGAATCAGAATCAGACATCGTAGTCCGGGCTCAAGTCAGGAGGCGGAAACCGCTTTCCCATAAAAAAAACACCATGGGCGGACAACAGATTATGGGCGCATTAGAAGCAAGGCCACCACAGGGAACCTTAGAAGAAGAAGGCTTAATCATGATAGGAAGAGAGTGATGCGACGACCTTTAGCTCCTAAAGCACGCCTGACAAAAGAAAAATGACGGTCCGTCAGAAATTACCAATCCCATCTCAAGACGTTGTACAATATCCATCAAGACCGACCCACTCAAGAGTACGTCCCAAAGTTCATAAAGATCAAATGCCTACTATGGAGGCAAAAGACACACGCATGGGCGATACTACTTGTCAAAGGGAGGACTATGATGAATAAAAGCATGGAAAACAATCCTAAAGGGGAAGAATAAGTAAAAATACCTCAACACTAACTAAGGGAGTGAAAAGAAGAACAAAACATCCTCCATAGGGGTATGTATCAACTACACAAGCATGGGATGACCTAAGCAAAGCACTAAGACACCCCAAAAAACAAGCTACTACCAAGTTTCAAATGGGGCAACACCCATATCAAATACTCACCTCAAAGACAATCCTCCACTACCCATATAAAATCACCATGAAGACATCCTCTCTATTTTACAAAGTCCAACAACCACAAGGTCGGAGGTCGAATAAGGAAAGAGCCTCCACCAAGCTCTCGAACAACTGTCATTAGCCTAATCGGACGCCTATCCGACCATCATAGAGTCAAGCAAAGGCTAAGGTCATTGCTTAACTCGGGGGGCAAAGCGGGATACGCGCCCAATTAAGCAACGAACACCCTCTAGCCCACCCCACAAGCAAGTAAGGAAACTTCAAGGAAGTAGTAATCAAACACAAGGAGACCGTCAGCCATAGCAAACCAGGAGGACAAAGCACATAGCAAAAAGTACCCCAGGAAGAGGAGCAATAACACATCAAGTACTATTAACCATGCCACGAAACACTATGCTAATTCATCAACGCCAACCTACCCAGGAGTACGTCCCAAAGTGCACAAAGATCAAATGCTTACTACGGGAGCAAAGACACGTGCATGAATGATACTACTTGCTAAAGGAAGGACTATGGTGGATAAAAAAACATCACAAGCACCCATGAGGGGGAGATAAGCAAGACCATCCCAACACTACCCAAGGTAGCCGGGGAAGGGACCAAACACCTACAGCGAGCTATATATCAACCAGTGGCATGAAAAGAACAACCTTATATATGAACTACCAAGCGTAGTCAATACAAGGAGTATCCCCTTATATATAACAATGTGTCCACTACGGGGGCACTCACACAGTCATAAGTTACCAAGCGTAACCAGCACAAGAGGAAACTCCTACATATAAAGATATCAAAACACTCACTACGGGAGTGGCGATACATACATGGGCTGCCAAGCGTAGTCACCTCAAGGGTTAACCCCCCCACGTCCGAAACGCCAAACACACCCACTGTAAGGGGCAGCTATATATATACAACTCTATATGCACAGGTCACAGAGCATGAGTAACACAAAGACCAAACCCCCTCTTATGGAGGAGCAATGTGTGAACACTGAGGAGGCAGCCTCTGCACTGAGCCACGAAGGCAAAATCAGCATCCGGGAAGCCCTGAGAACAAATCACAAGAAAATCTACAAGGAAAGAGGTCCCTTTACTTACACGAAGGGAGTAACACTCCAACATATATGAAGAGAACAACCTTCTACATACATTTATAAAAACTCTTTCATACGAAGGGTAAGAGGAGGAATTTTAACCACTCTCACCTCCATCTATATAGAGTGAATTGCAGGGATAAGGTTAAGAACCATGCCCACACTCTGACAAACGGGGAGAAAAACGCCACGCCCATTGAAGGCCAAAGCTAGAAGATCATACTCGCAAACGGAACGCAACACCGCTCCCAAAGCATCCTATCGGCTCTAAGAGCCTAAAAAGGAGGTTCCTCCAATAAGGACACAGTCCTAAGGCTAAGTGAAATGGGACTAAGGCCCATATTTCATACTTATAATCATTTACATCATCCATATTCATACTTGGACCAACACCCACGTTCATGTCGACTAACGCTCAGATGTTATATGAACGTCCTTCCAACAGGTGATGACGTATAGTCTCTCTTATATAGAGTGGTGACAAGAGCTTCTACAAGAAGCTACAATGAAACAGACACTCAAATGAAGGGACACAGTCCTAAGGCTAGTGAGACCAAGGCTCGTAACTCTTACCCTTATCAAATATCTATACATAGTATAAATTTGCTTAAATCAGCAATAGCGTTTTGTGTATCCAGATTCCTTGAACAGGGGGAGAATAAAATTACAACGATCCTCGAGTACTCAACAAAGGCCGGGACCATCTTAAAGCTTCTTCAAATATGGCGCAAGAAAAATCGTGACGTTCCTCGAGCACTCAATGGAGGTCCGGACCGCCTTAAAGCTCCTTTAAACACAGGGCAAGGAAAATTACGACGTTACTCGAGCATTCAATGGAGTTCAGGACCGTCTTAAAGCTCCTTTAAACACGGGGCAAGGAAAATTACGATGTTCCTCAAGCACTCGATAAAGACCGGGATCGTCACGAAGGTACATTTCGCAACTCGCTTGGGTGATAATCCGCTAAAAATAGAGTCAAGAAAAGGTGAAACCATTCCTTGACTCAGGGGGGAAATGGTGGATATACGCCCAAGCTATCACTAATTGGACCCGAGAAATGGGCCATAGCCGAAAATAATTCGAAACTTGGAACACGGACACCCGGGCCCATCACATAGGCCCAAAAAACACCCCGAGTGGCGAAATCCACTCGGGAAGACCCCGGGTGGAAAGACCCCCCCCCCCCCCCCCCCCCGCCACTCGGGAATACCCCGGGTGGAAAGACCACCCGGGGGCAACCCAAGCAAGGTTCCCCTTGCTCGGGTAACCTGAGCAAGGCCTTGGGGGGCACCCCTCCGGGGTACCCCATCCGTTCGGACGAGCCTCCCTCGTCTGGACCCCCATCCCCGGACGATATCTCGCCCGATACTTGCCCTTAGAGGCCACACACCGACACTTAGCTATAATGAACTTACCTATGGTCGAACAGGGGTCAAAGGCACCTTATTTACCGTCAAGGCCAACTCATATTACGAACCTGCCACAACCGGACCAGGAAACCACTGGAACCGGGGCGGTCCGATTGGAACTCTATAAATAGAGGCCTCCTCTCCTCATTTGAGACCAATCTTGTTATCTTTGACTCAAGCTCTGCGTTCTCTCTACTTTATCTCTGTAAGAGCCTATACTCATTTAAGCATCGGATAGGGCACACCGAGCACCACCCCCCCTTGGTCTCGGTATTGCCCCTTTTGCAGGTATCCCACGGAGAAGGAAAGGCGGAGGTCCGAAGCATGAAGGCACTCAGGACACCGTATGCAAATAGTGGAATTACCAGGAGTCCCCTCCCGGGCACCCATTTGAAACTATACGAGAAGGAGAAGCCCACGAGCAGGAATACTAGAAGGAGAAGTCCGATAAAGAGAAGAGAACGGAAGGAGAAGCCTACGAAGGATACTCGTGTGTAAACATACCCCAAACCACTATATCATAAACTATAAATCATATTATCTTAAACAACTATAAAATAAGATAATATTATATATTTGTTTTTGGATTTGTTTAGATTTCAAATATAATTTTTTTATAAGAAAAATAGATAATCATTATTAATTCTAGTTATCATGTAAGTAATTTTAGTTATTAAAAAAATGATGATAATTAATACTTTCATCAATGTTTCTTTAAAAATTGATAACTTTTTTAGAATTATCTTGACAAGAAACAATATTTGGGTTTGAACATAGGACCATACTTTTAAATTCGAGCATGTTAACCATCTCACCATAAGATGCAACTTGTTGATTTGTGTAAATAAATTTACAAAATACTTTCATATATTATAAAATACCTATAAAGAGGAGTTTTTGACTGGTATAGGCCTATATGAACAACAAAATACAAATATAGGCTACATAAACAACTCTTTACGAAAATAGGCCAAACCGAGATGCCACATCTAGGTTAAGGGATAAAATGGGACTTTTCCCTTGGCCAAGATCTGGCCAAGGGGCTGTCAGCATGCATGTGCATGCTGACAGCGACCAGATGCTTTGAAAAGCATCTGGTATGGCCGGTCGCTATTGGCGGACCCGACGAAGCAAAAATAAAAAAAAAAAATTTGTTTACGATGTTATTTTTTAGAACTATATATGCAGATGAGAAAAAAATATTTTGAAATCATACATGAATATTCAGTTTTTTATTATATCGATTTAATTATTTTGTGACTAAAATATTTAAATCAATATAATACCAGACCCCAAGCTGCGCAACAGATGGAGATCGGAAACACCCGCTCGACTGTGGTAGTCTCCACTGGAGTAAAGTCGCGCCATGCCTCCATATAAATGAGATGAGTTTCCAATGTTGATTAACCGACATATTGATTCAAGTATCTACGATGCTGAGGCTGCTGTCAGCATCTTCTCCAACCATGGAAAGCTCTTCGAGATCTGCAGTAGCTCTAGCTACAAACGTACAACTCTTTCTTAAATGGCTACTTATCATTTTTCCTTTTAGATTTCACTTGATTTGGTCTATTTATAGGTTGTACGAGAATTAGATCGTTTGTCCTGTTAGGTATTGCTTTTGCTCTGGTGATAACTTATTAC
Source organism: Clarkia xantiana subsp. parviflora (assembly GCA_036873135.1). NCBI lineage: Eukaryota > Viridiplantae > Streptophyta > Magnoliopsida > Myrtales > Onagraceae > Clarkia > Clarkia xantiana. Next base: position 21,295,072 of record JAPTYO010000012.1, read on the forward strand.
CAAATAATCAAAAACATAAACTAATTTAGTGCTCCTTTCCATCGTTTGGCTAGATGCTTGGGTTTTTATAGATCATCCTTAGTTTTCTTCCCATTTGTTTATACTTTCTTTCTGCAAATGATATATAGCAGAGACTATATTCTCTCAGTATGCCAGTTTTTTTTGTCTTGAAATGGTTTTTACTTAGGATTGTTGATTGTGCATGTTCTATTCTTAAAAGTTTGACTCTGTTTACTTTGTTGATCTAATTTGTCTGTGAAATCTTTCAGTTACTCCTGCTACTTAAGCCCCCATTTAAACTGTTGTATTACTCAGTCGTAATTGTGGATGCATAAGTCATTTGTAATAATAATATTATAAAAGCTACGACATGATTGGATGAAGAAAGTAATAACTTTTTCAGAAACGAGGATTGCTAAAACAGTCGAACGTTTATCAAACTTTGAATCTGTGCATCTTAAATAAGAAGAGTTGAATGATCTTTTGTTCATTATTGGAAATATAAACATGAGAATAATTGATTATAGGGAGTTCTAGAAAATGATGAAACTGCGGGAGTTTTTTCTCCTAAAGTCTTAGCAAATTCTCCCTAGAACAGAGGTGGATCTTATTCTTATTTTCATTTCAGTTCTTCTGTTTTGATTTGCTTTGCTTTTGGATGGAGTTGAATTGACTCAAAGAATGTTAGGTTAAATAGAACGAGCTCCTTTACTTGAACCGTAGTTTCATTTCCTTTTGAACAATAAGTAGTTATTGGTAGAAGATGAAAGTCACAATTTTCAACTTGAGCTGCAAATTAGCTGCATGTGGTTTTTTTTTGTAGTGATGCTATCTTTAGCCTAATACAATGTGGAAAATTTTACAATAGATCATACTATAATATGTTTTCAATTTAATGGGGTAAACATATAATGCAAATTGTACAAAATCCCTAATATGACTTATCCTAATTTCTTAGGAACATGGACTTAATTAATGGGCTCCCAATTACGGCGCCCCATAGTCCAAATGCTAACAGCTCTAACTCGCCGGAATGGGAGGGTGCCTATTAATATGTTTTTTTCCAACACATAAACATTCGGTCTTCGATCCAATCCCTGCTTCGAATAGTTCATACGAGGTTTGCCGTGCGACCGGGGGACACGACGGGAATCGTGCTACTCATATGTTAGGAGTGTTGTAGCGCCCGCGGAACGTTGATTCCCTATGTCTAATCAACCTGTTAAAATCAAAAGTGCCGAATTGTATCCTAGGTCAACTGTAATTCTCCAATTTCCCATATAGGAACACTTCCTCATGGCATCCGTACAAGTATTCACAACCTTTCAACTAATGTTAGGTTGGTGGCCACCTAGTGAATACAAGAGTCGGAGAATTTCAGGTTTACTTGACCATCCCCACCGCTCATACCCTTAGTCAAACCCAACCGGTTTCCAAAGGCGTGGTCACTAGGCCTTTTGTTCAGCACTGCGTTCGTACGCCGGGAAGCGAACATTGAGCCTGACTTTAGATATGAGTTCTGAGTCCGTAAGGATACTTTGGATGCTCCTACATATAACATCCAGGTTCAGTCACACGCTCTAGATGAAGAAGTTTGTGCCCATCCGAATCACGTGGATTCTATCTAGCACAACCGAGCATAACCCCGTGGTCGAACATGGCACACGTAGTATGAAGCACACGTCGATAGCATAACCTGATTTTAGTCAGGGTGTGGGAAATGTCATATGCTATCGCAGACTTTTCATCTGGCCTGATGGGTTCGAGTATAGCCGTTAGGCCCTTTAACGGTGAGGAAACGGAAAACAGGCCCGGTGGGCCCTAAACGAAGGCCAAGATGGCCCAGACAAAGGATCCCGACCAAAGGAACCCGAGGATGAGAGGTCCCGACAGGGTCGGACCTGACCAGTGAGCTGAACGCTCCCGACGAAGTGCCTCTGAGTAGGCCCCGATGATGAATCCCTGAGAACAATAGGCCCTGTCACGATGACGAGGGGCCCCGAGCGGTGACATAACGAGATAACTCTGGAGTCCCCGATGTTAGTCGGAACTCGTTATCAGAGGATAAGGCCGAGATACGCGGGGCATGGCCAAGATACGCGGAACGTGGTTGAGATACACGGAGCGTGGCCGAGATACGCGGGGCGTGGCCGAGATAAGCGAGATCATGGCCTAGATAGGCGGGATCACATCCGAGATACGCGGGATACGGGCTAACCACCCCCAACGGTTCACCAGGTAACTGAGGTATCTCTTCGCCTATAAAAGGGCAAGAGGTCACCTCAGATGACTTACGTTGAAATACATTACTTGAGATTACTGCTTGCCAGTCCGCACGAGATACTCATTTAAGCATCGGAGAGGGATTCTGGGTCACCGCCCGGTCTATCCCCTCTTGCAGGATTGCGTGGAGCGAAGGAGCTAGGATCGCCGTCAAAGTCCGTACCGGAGTTCCACCGGGATCCAACATTGGCGCCGTCTGTGGGAATCAAACAAAAGCTGATATGCCTTCTACTCGTTCAATGGCGGCTGGCAAGCAAAGAAAGCAAGGACAATCTGGTGGCTCTCGTCACCCCGCTGCAACAACTCTGAATTCACTACCAGAACAGGAGGAAAACCAGAATCATCCCGCCGCTGAGCTCTCCCAGACAGGGGGGGCACAAAGAAGGTCCCGAAGAGATTGCCGCTCAGCACCAGGGCAACAGGGAGCAGGAGGCTCCCCCAGCTACGGACCTGACAAGAGCCGTGGCAGAAGCCATGCCCATGTTTTTGGCAGCTGTGGAGGCTCTCTTAGATCGGAGGGAGGCCGCGAAGAGGCAGGAGGAGATGCCCCCGTTAGAAGAAGCGGCCCCACCAGCAGGGGTTTGTAATGTACAGGAGGCTTCGCCTCGAAGCCAGGACAGGAGTAGGGCGTCCATTCAGCCAGAGAGATTCGTGGTTGATGGGCCAGGACCAGTACAGCACAGGACCATTCCCCTGAACGGTCCCATCACCCCCGATCAGGTGGTAAAGATCGTGAACATCTGCATGGGAGAGCAGAAGCCGCTGGTGTCGGAGCTGAGGGATCGATCTACTCATCCCTTCGTTCCTCGACTTATAGACACCTTAGCCCCGCCAGGGCTGGGTATCCCCACGATAAAGGAATACGATGGCGAAGGAGATCCGGTTCGTCATGTCCAGAAGCACCTCATGGCGTGCCTGGGAAGAGCCCCGAATGAAGACATAGTGTGTACACTGTTCCCGAACACGCTTGGAGAAAGAGCCCTGACCTGGTTCTTTAGTCTGCCCCCAGGCTGCATCACTTGCGGGCAGATATGTACGACCGATTCATTCAGCAGTACCAGGGTCGTAGACGTTTGCTGAAGAGCGTGAGGTCCCTGACCCAGGTGGTACAGAGGCCCGACGAATCGCTGACACACTATTACCAGCGGTACACTGCCAGTGTGGCGGAGATTTACGAGGAGATCTCGGAGGGTGAAACCATCCGTACATTCATTCGGAACCTAACGGCCCCCTACGGTTCCGACCTAATGCACAGCGTGGCCGAGAAAGCCGTGTGGAATATGGAGGCACTACAGAAGAGGGTGAAGCGGCAAATCGATGTCCAGGAGTCAAAGATAGCCGCTGGAGAGCTGGAGCCCCCGAAGTCGAATAAGGGGAAACAGTCGGTTAAACCTTTCGACGATCGTAAGTCAAAGGGTAAACCCGGGGGCAGTCGGGATCGAGGACGCTCTGGTCGGAGGGATGATAGATGTTCTTTAAGGAAGGACAAGCGGGAGGATCTCGACATTCCTCTCAACTGCTCCATGGCGGAGGTACTAACGGTCATGGAACGACAAGGTATCTCCAGGTACCCCCCAAAGAAGGATGGAGAATTCTTAGGGTCCCGTACGGATCGCTACTGCCGATTTCACCGCGCAAATGGCCACAATACCAATCATTGTCGGGAGCTGAAGAAGGAGATCGAGAAACTGATCCAGAAGGGGAAGCTCAAGGAGTTCGTCGGGGATAAACGGTGTCGATCCCGCTCTCGGTCCCGATCGCGGTCCCGTTCCCGATCCCGCGATCGGTCCCCAAAGAAGAAGAGGTCCGATCCGGAGCCGTCCGGTGCTCGCAAGGAACTACGGGGCACCATTAATGTGATTCACGGAGGGTTTTCTGCTGGAGGTGATACCTCGTCCTCCCGGGAGGTCTACGCCTCTAGAATTCCTACGGCTGTGGTATTGGGAAAAAGGTCCCGATCCTGGACTCTGAAAGAAGAGATGGTGATCTCCTTTTCGTCGGAGGATCTCATAGGCGTGGAGACTCCACACGATGACGCCTTGGTTGTGACCTTAGATGTAGATGGGTACGAGATGAAGCGAATTCTGATCGACGGAGGGAGCTCCTCCGACATTCTATTCATGGACGCGCTGGAGGCTATGGGGAAAACGAAGAAAGATCTGAAGGAGGCAAACTTCCCGATGGTCGGGTTCTCTGGCTCTACCTCCTATCCACTAGGGGTAATCACCTTACCAGTAGAATTTGGTAGTGGGTGGAAATCAGAAAGGAGGAACGTGGAGTTTGGGTAGTTGATTCCGCGGGGACTTACAACGCGATTATCGGGAGAACCACCATCAACCCCCTGATGGCAGTTGCCTCGACAGTGCACCAGAAGATGAAGTTCCCGACCGACCACGGAGTCGGAGAAGTCAAGGGTGATCAGGTAGCTTCTCGAAAATGCTATGTTAACGCCACCCGAAGAAGAAGGCGAGAGGCCATGACTGTTCTCTAGACAGATACAGATCCTAGAGAGGAGTTTGGGCGTCCCGCCCCCGTAGAAGATCTAAAAGAAGTTGAGATCGACGGACCACAAAGGAAGGTGAAAATTGGGTCTGCTATGACTGAGGGGACAGCCCAAAAATTGATTGAGTTGCTGAAGGAGTTCAAGGAGCTATTTGCCTGGTCCCAGAGCGATATGCCAGGAATCAGCCCCGATGTGATAGATAGACCCCGCAATCAAACCTATCACGCAGAAAAGGCGTCCGATGGGCACATACAAGAAGATTGCGATCCAGTAAGAGGTGGGAAGGTTGCTCGATGCCGGGTTTATTAAAGAGCTCCGATTCCAGACATGGGTTGCTAATCCAGTACTGGTGAAGAAGACTAATGGGAAATGACGGATGTGTGTGGATTTCCGCGACCTGAATAAAGCTTGCCCGAAGGACTGTTATCCGCTCCCAAGAATCGACCAGCTGGTGGATGCCACGTCGGGACATGAGCTGTTGAGCTTCATGGACGCATATTCGGGCTATAACCAGATCAAGATGGCCAAGGAAGACGCTCCATACACAGCGTTTTATGCAGACAGTGACATCTATCACTACGATGTCATGCCTTTCGGATTAATCAATGCCGGGGCAACCTATCAGCGGATGGTGAACAATCTGTTTGGAGATATGCTGGGGGAAACCATGGAAGCTTACGTGGATGATATGCTGGTGAAGTCCCGACAAGTCGAGGATCATGTGCACAACCTAACCCTAGCGTTTTAGCGGATGAGGCTTCATCAGGTCCGTTTAAACCCGACAAAATGCGCCTTCGGAGTCCACTCAGGGAAATTTTTGGGGTTTATGGTGAGCCAGAGAGGAATTGAAGTGAATCCCGAGAAGCTGAGGGCGATTGAGGAGATGCAGTCCCCGATAAACCATCGGGAGGTACAAGTGCTGAATGGCCGACTAGCTGCAATGAATCGTTTCCTGTCCAAAGCCAGCGACCGATCAATGCCATTTTTCGAAGTCCTGAGGGCCAACAAGAAATTTGAGTGGACCGCCAAGTGTGAAGAGGCGTTCCAAGCACTCAAGCAGCACCTTCGCACCCTCCCGCCGTTGGCGAAACAGGTTCCAGGCGAGCCGCTCTATCTTTATTTGGCTGTTTCTGAATTTGCCATTAGCTCTGTGTTAGTAAAGATTGTCGAGGGTAATCAAGTCCCCGTCTATTATGTAAGCAAGGCGTTTGCCAAGTCTGAATTGAATTATCCCGCCGTTGAGAAGTACCTCTTTGCGTTGATTTTTACTGCTCGGAAGCTAAGGCCTTATTTCCACGCACACGAGATCACTGTGCTGACGAACCAGCCTTTGAAGCATTTTTTGAACCGACCGGATGCGTCGGGAAGATTAGTGAAATGGGCAGTAGAGCTTAGTGAGTTTCGCATACACTTTGCTCCAAGAACGGCCATCAAGGGCCAGGCATTGGCAGATTTCATAGCAGAATCTACAGCCCCCGATCTAGAAGAAGCGGGCCCTGTAGAGGGGGTAGCCATGGAGGTCCCGACAGAAGAACAACCAGAGAGGGCAGAGCAATCAGAACAGCCAAACGGGGAAAATACCTGGGAAATGTACACGGATGGCTCCTCGAGTTCAGACGGATCAGGAGCAGGCTTTTTGTTGATACCACCGGGTGAAGGTGAACCGCTCCGATACGCCTTGGCTTTAACATTCAAGGCCACAAACAACGAAGCGGAGTATGAAGCTCTTATCACGGGCCTAAAAATTGCTAAAGGCACTGGAGTCGATCACTTGAGAGTGAAGTGTGACGCAGCTTTAATCGTAAACCAGGTTCAAGGGCGATACGAAGCGAGAAGTCCGATAATGAAGAAATACCTACGCGAGGTACAAGCCCTGAAGGAGAGCTTTAAAAGCTTCGATATCGAGGCAATCCCGAGGGAGGAAAACGTAGAGGCAGACGCCCTGAGCAAATTTGCCCTGGGGGCACCCTTGGAAGAAAATCGGAAGGTGCACTTCTTGGAGAAGGTGATCTTATCGACCATCGACCCGACACAGGTGTGTGCCATTGAGGCAAAACCGGAGGAGGAGCCCACTTGGATGACCCCGATAGTCGCATACTTGACTACGGGGACAGTCCCCGATGAAAAAGTAGCAGCCGAGAGGATATGTCGGATCGAGGCTAATTATGTGATGATGGACAATCAGCTATACAAGAAGGGCTGGTTCTCAACTCCGTACTTGAAGTGTGTGGCAGAGCCCGACACCAATCGAATCCTGAAGGAGGTGCATGAAGGGGTCGCGGCTTGTCATGAAGGGGCCCGATCCATTATGAGGAAAGTGTTGAACTTGGGCTATTATTGGCCTACGATGAACAAGGAAGCGACGGCGTTGGTCCGATCCTGTGACGCGTGCCAGAGGTACGCCCCGAGTATCGTGGCTCCGGCCGCTAATCTGACATCCATCAAGAGCGCGTGGCCCTTCGCGCAATGGGGCATCGACTTGGTGGGACCTCTTCCACAAGCATAAGGTCAATGTAAGTATTTACTTGTAGCAATCAATTATTTTTCGAAATGGATAGAGGCAAAGGCGTTGTCCAGAACGACGGGGAACCAGATCGTCAAGTTCCTCCAGACCCATATTGTGTCCAGATACGGGATTCCTAAGGTGGTGATCAGCGACAATGGTCCACCGTTTAACGGCTCTCAGGTGAGGGAGTATCTAGAGGAGTTGAACATCGAGCATCGGACAGCTTCTGTACGCCATGCTCAAACTAACGGTCATGTGGAATTAGCCAACAAAATCGTGATGGATGGCCTAAAGAAGAGGGTCTATGCCTTGAAGGGCAAATGGCTGAACGAACTGGAAAACGTGCTTTGGGCTGTTAGAACGACACCCAAACGATCAACGGGGGAGACTCCGTTTGGCCTCGTTTATGGCACGGAGGCTGTCGCCCCCGTGGAGATAGTTGTGGCGTCCCATCGGATGAGATATTACGAGCCTCTGACGAATGATGAGATGAGACGTCTGGACTTGGACTTGCTCGAAGAGAAGAGGTGGGAAGCCGATGAAGTCCAAGCTCGAATGCGTTTGGCGACGGCCAGGTACTACAATCGGCGAGTAAAGTCCCGACAGTTCTTCGTCGGGGAGCTGGTTTGGCGTCGCAACGAGTTCACCCTTTTGGATCGAATCAACATGATGTCACCAAAATGGGAAGGACCTTATAAGGTCGTGGGGATGCCAGCTCCAAACGCGTACAAGTTGGAAGACCTCGATGGCAGAACGTTAAAAGCATTCTTTTAGTGGCGAACACTTGAAGAAACACCATGCCCGATAAAGTCGCCTTAGGTGGTGCCCGATGTAAAATCGCCTTAAGTGGTGTATGCTGTTTATCGTTTAATTCGATGTAAGCAAATTTTATGCCATCAATAAATAAGGAGGTTGCTTCCAATCAGAGTTATTCTTAGATTTATGCTAAGTATCAAAGTCGCCTTGAGTGGTGCACGAGAAAAGTCGCCTTAAGTGGTGCATGATGACAAGTCGCCTTAAGTGGTGCACGATTCTTAGATTTATTCTAAGTACTGAAAAGTCGCCTTAGGTGGTGCACGAAAAAGTCGTCTTAAGTGATGCGCGATATTAAGTCGTCTTAAGTGATGCATGTGTTTTAGATTTATTCTAAGCATTGAAAAGTCGCCTTAAGTGGCGCACGATATTAAGTCGTCTTAAGTGATGCACGAGATTAAGTCGCCTTAAGTGGTGCATGATGATAAGTCGCCTTAAGTGGTGCAAATTAGTAAATCGTCGGGAATGACGTACGAAAATGTCTTAAGTGTCGAAGTATCGACCTAAGCAAGTATAGTAAAGCCACTTGGAGAAGTGCATTGAAAAGATCGGAACTAAGGAGGTCTGATAAATTAATAAGGGCTCAAAGGCCCAACGATTACAAAAGCGAGGAAAATACAAGGACTCTAAAGATAAGCAGTTAGGCTTGGTCCTTGTCAGCGGCATCTGTTGGAGCGGGGTCCACGAGGTCGGCGGCAGAAGTCTCCACAGGGTCGGCCGCGGGAGGATCGACTATCGGGGCATCCGCACTTGGAAGCTCAGCGGCATCTTCGACAATTGCGGGGGTACTCCCCCCATCACTCTCCTCGGAAAGAGCAAAGTACTTCTTCGCAAAGGGAGCGAGAGAAGTAGACTTGTCGAAGTTGATGGCGTCACCATACTCCAGGTGGAGCTCCTCAACCGCACTGAAGAGAGTGTTCTCCACCTCCGCGCCGAAGAACTTCATAGCATCAGCCTGGAAGTCCTCAGACTTCCGATAATCCTCCCGACCTTTGGCCTCGGCCGCGACCAGCTGCGCAGGAACCCCCGCGACTTGCTCCTCCAGAGCCTTCTTCTCGAGGACCAGCTTGTCCTCAGCAGCCTACCGCTCCTGTCGCTCCCGCCTCAGGAGCCCCTCGAAGTCCCCGACCTGCTTTTGGAGGTCCTGAACCTTCTTGTCAAGGATGGCCTGCTCCTTGGCAAGTTTCCCCCGCGAAGACTTGGAGGCCGCAAGGTCCTCCTTAAGCTTGTCGATGACCGCCCGGTCCCGCTCCCGGGACTCATCATAGGCGATGAGGTACCCGAAAAGACGGTTGAAGTCCCCGAGCTCCTACAATAGAAGAAAGAAAGTATTAATGGACAAACAACCAGATTTACCAATGAAGAGAGAGAAGCGAAGTTTTACCTCTATCCGACGCAGGGACATCTCTCGGACATCCCGATGCATAGCCGTCCGATTCAGGGAAATCGGGTACCGCATGGTGGGAAGGATCGAGCCTGCCAGCAGATGCAGAGCCAGGTCCTCATGCTGGTCCCCTTGTCGGAGCTGGACTCCTTGCAGTGTTTGGATTGGAGTCCAGGGAGCATTCACTTGTGCGGGGTCGAAGGCCCTGTAGAAACTCCCATCGAGAGGGACAGGAGGAGGGGCATGAGTCGTGGAGGGGCACGCCTCCGGCTCGATCCGGACAGGGGAAGGAGTGAAGTTGTGGATGGGCGACGGCTGTCGCTGCTGTGGAGAAGATGAAGGGGGCAGCCCCTGAGAGGTTGGTTTCAAGGGAGACTGCCCCGTCCTCCGACGACGACGAAGGGAGCCACCCTCATCAGTCTCCTCGGAGGAGTCCAAGCTTTCCACCCAACGAAACTGTTCGCCGGTCGGGGTCTTCTCCCCAGTTGAGGGAGGCGCCCCTGTTGAAGACGGTGCACCCGCGGAAGCTTCAGCACCCGATGGAGCCCCTGAGCGACCTGCACCTAGAGGACGAGAGGCTTCAGAAATGTAATCAGGGAGTTCATCAGGATTCTTACACCAAACAATACGTCGGGAGACATATTGATCCTTCCCATGGTAGTGGTAGTAGCCCGCCTTCAGGACACAAGGAGTTTCGCCTTGAAGGATTCGTCTGACGTCAGCCATACGGGCCTCCCTGGTTGAAGGAATCAAATCCTTCGGGACCATCCTCCTATACGATTTAATAGCGAGTCGGAGCTTTTTAACTTCTTCAGCATTCTGGACGTCGAAGAGTTGGTCCAGCTCCACGCGCTTCCGCTTAGGTTGCTCCGCAGAAGGAGACCCCGACGGAGCAGCAGCCTTCTTGGAGGACTTCCTCTTCCGCGAGGGGCGGACGGCATCAGTCTCCCCCTGCTTAAGGAACAGATCGGTCAGCACAGATACCCTCTTGGCTGCAAACAGTAAACGAAAAAAGAGTTAGAAGTTTACCCAAGGAACCACATTGGAAGGGCCGTCGAAAAGCTGCCCCCTAGAGATTATATCGAGGAGTCGGATCCCGGCGTTCACCAGGTCCCGCTCCACGAGGGAATTGGCGTCGAGGGGAGTGTAGGAATCCCCCCATTGGTAGAGCTGGATGAGTTGAAGATTTTGGAAATCTTCGTCGGTATAGGTGTGGAAGGCAGGCGGAGAATCTGCTTCCACCTCCCATCGGGGCCATGGGATCGAAGAGTGTTGAATGAAGAAGTAGCTCCTTTTCCAGCCACTGTTGTCGGACCCCGTATCAACCAGGAGTCCCCGACCCTTGACCACCTTCCAGGTGTCATTGGTCTAGTTACACCGTCCCAGTTGTGCCTTGTCCACTTCGGCATTCGGGGGTAGAAGGCGCAAACCCCCGCCTCGTTGCACTTCATCCCATAAAAGTTCCTGAAGAGCTTGAGGCTGTATACCCACCGTCGTCGGAAGCAGAGGACCTGGAAAGCATTCCACAGGCGAATGGCGTGCGGAGAGAAGGTGGTCGGATGAGTTTTATAATGCTGGCACATCTCGACCAGATTGCCACAGAAGGGGAATCTGATCCCCGCTGATACTTGCCCCATAGAGACAAATACCTCCCCTTTTCGGGGACGAGTAACCTCAAGGCTACCCGAGGGGCGAGGCCAGGGATACGGGAAACGAGGTTCTCAAGTAGAAGTGATGCACCCCTCTCGGAGAGCTGCATCATAAGCAGTGTTGGAGATTTCATTCAGGGCATAATCAAAGTTGAAGGGCTTTCTCCCCTCAGAGCTGGATCCGCTGTCTGAAAAGTAGCAATGGCAAGGAAGGCACAGTGGGATTTTCGGAAAGCTGTAAACAAGGAAGACATGAACGAACAATAGAGAAGAGACCCTTACCAGACATGGCGATTGGAGGTTGAAGAAATGAACTTGGCGTTGCCGGAAAGATGACCGGAGAAACTCTGAGATCTTCGGAATCGCAGGGCTTGAATTCGCAGAGAAGTTGCAGAGAGCTTTTGAGAATTCGGAAACGGTAAAAGTGAAACTGTGCCCATGGCTAGGGTTTTATAGGCGAAGAGGACAGTTGAAGGGACACTTCGATCCGAGTCGTCGAAGTTGAAGAGTTTTAATCTGGACCGTTGAGATGGAACGTGCAGAAGGGTAATGGGCGTAATGATGAAACGGCCTGAAAAGCACTTTTCAGAAGAAACAGGCGCGAAAAATCAGGCACTAGTGCAAAAGACGTCGCTTCACTAGTTGCTGCATTTAATGAACTGGGGAATCGAAAAGTCCCCTCAGATTTGGCAGTTATCCACAAAGCATCGAGGAAACGTGAAGAAGAAGACTAGTATCGGGTGACTGTGCCAAGGGAAAGATCCCCGATTCCAATATCGGGAGGTCGGGAGTTGAAAGACACGACGAACTAAAAGTCCCTCATGTCTTGGGGGTAAATGATGTGTTCGAGTATTGCCGTTAGGCCCTTTAACAGTGAGGAAACGGCAAACAGGCCCGGTGGGCCCTAAACGAAGGCCAAGATGGCCCAGACAAAGGATCCCGACCAAAGGAACCCGAGGATGAGAGGTCCCGACAGGGTCGGACCTGACCAGCGAGCTGAACGCTCCCGACGAAGTGCCTCTGAGTAGGCCCCGATGATGAATCCCTGAGAACAATAGGCCCTGTCACGATGACGAGGGGCCCCGAGCGGTGACATAACGAGATAACTCTGGAGTCCCCGATGTTGGTCGGAACTCGTTATCAGAGGATAAGGCCGAGATACGCGGGGCATGGCCGAGATACGCGGAACGTGGTTGAGATACACGGAGCGTGGCCAAGATACGCGGGGCGTGGCCGAGATAAGCGAGATCATGGCCTAGATAGGCGGGATCACATCCGAGATACGCGGGATACGGGCTAACCACCCCCAACGGTTCACTAGGTAACTGAGGTATCTCTTCGCCTATAAAAGGGCAAGAGGTCACCTCAGATGACTTACGTTGAAATACATTACTTGAGATTACTGCTTGCCAGTCCGCACGAGATACTCATTTAAGCATCGGAGAGGGATTCTGGGTCACCGCCCGGTCTATCCCCTCTTGCAGGATTGCGTGGAGCGAAGGAGCTAGGATCGCCGTCAAAGTCCGTACCGGAGTTCCACCGTGATCCAACATGGCCCAGAATGTGGTTTTATTACGAACATAGTTCGTAACGGCGATTGGCAAAACGTAGATCACTCCGTGTTACTCCGAAAACCAAGTGATCGTTTTGCTTAACTAGGCTTGCCACCATGGTTCTTAGCTAGGCTTGACTGAATGGAGAATCCACTTCTCCGTCAAGACGACTGAGCCTGTGTGATGAGGCTTGGCCCACAATCAACATTATTTTACTTTGGAGGCTGTCCATCCTACGACTAGTTTATAGACCGAAAAAATCTGATGAAGTTTCAATCATTATGACGTGGTAATAATCATAAACTCAAATTGCAATTCTTTAAAGTTTCAAAAGTTTTTATCACGATACAGTCTACTTAAACCCTACGCAGTCCCAACATCCCGATTCCTAGCAATCTTAATTCCTAAGATGTGTTTGCACACGAGTATCCTCTGTGGGCTTCTCCTTCTCGGTCTTCTTCTTTATGGGCTTCTTCTTCCCGGGCTTCGACTTCTTGGGCTTCTTTCTTCTCGAATCCTCTCCTTGGGTACCTGCAAATGGGCACCGGGGGTGTCCCGGTAAGCCTACTCTGAAGCTTAAGTGAGTATGTATTGGGATATTATATGTATGGGGACTAATATCTAATTATGCTAAGTTGTCTTAGTTCTAGTATTTACATTCTAGTCCCTAATGTTTACTAGGGTTTTCATATTAGCCCATGAGGTCTCCTATATAAAGGAGCCTCCACTATTGTAATGGTTAAGCAAACCTTCTTATTATGTTTAGTATACTGAAAGCTTTGCTCCTATCATTCTCTCCAACCTCTCTACAATTATAAACGTTAATATGGTATCAGAGCTAGTTTCGATCTTGGTGTTTTGATTGCAATTTCGTTTTTCAGTTTTTTCCAGAAATTCTCCTTGCCGTAAGTCACTCCCTAAGCCCCGAAAAATAACCATTTGATTTACACCTCTTCTTCCAAATGTGGCTTCGTCTTGTTGGTTTGTTGAAGATTGGAGCATATGGCTTCGTCTTTTGGTTGTTGAAGATTGGAGCATTGGAGCTTCATATTTTATTGGTTTGTTCAAGATTGCAAGTTTTGTTAAACTTGATCTTGATGATGGATAATGAAGCCTTAGAGCTTTCATTATTGAAGATTGGAGCTTTGTAGCTCGGTTTTGAAGATTTCTTCTGTTTCGGTTTGAATTGTTGAAGATTGGTGATGCGCTTCAGATTGAAGAAGGAAGAAGAAGAAGAAGATGGAGGAATATTGAGATATTATATGTATGGGGACTATTATCTAATTATGTTAAGTTGTCTTAGTTCTAGTATTTACATTCTAGTCCCTAATGTTTACTAGGGTTTTCATATTAGCCCATGAGGTCTCCTATATAAAGGAGCCTCCACTATTGTAATGGTTAAGCAAACCTTCTCATTATGTTTAGTATATTGAAGGCCACGCGCCACCTTCCCGTGGTCCAATCGCCGCCGTTTTGACATCCCTGGAATCGTCTCGACGAGCTGAGTCCATTGCGATAATTTTTGTCGCATTTTGAGGTAATTTCTAATCTCGATTTTACTGAAATGTTTCGGCTGGATCTTGTAATTTCAGCAATGTTACTGTTCCATTGATTTACTGTTCATACCGGTTTGAACTTGCTAAAATCTGCTGTGCCGGGTTGAGTATTATGGCTGGAATCGTTTTTTTTGCTGCGGTTTAGATGCTGTTTTTGCTGGAAATGCTGCTGTAAATGCTGAAATTATGCTGCAAATTGCTGAAATTGCTGCAAATCGGCTGAAAATTGCTGGAAATTGCAGAAATGTGCAGAAAATTGCTGTTTTTAGCTGAAATTTATTGTGCCGTGATGGATATGTTGTGGTTTTGATGATATTATGATGGATTCGAGCTATAGATAGCTTGATTGTTGGATTTCAACTGGATTTCAGTTGAATTTGTTGAAGATTTGCTGTTTTGAGGACAGTTTCTATGTTTGGGGGCCATTTTCTGAATTTAGATTTTCGGGGGACGTTTTGTGAAGACCGGGTTTAAATGTACCTTGGTGTATTGTAGTAGAGCATTGTGTTGCTCTTTGTTGCTTCAGCTGAGTTCTGGAGTTTTATAATGGTTTGAAGACTGGAGCATTGGAGCTTCGTAGTGTTGGTTTGTTGCAGATTAGAGCATGTGGCTTCGTCTTTTGTTGGGTTGTTAAGGATTGAAGCATTGGAGCTTCGTCCTTCATGTTGGATTGATGAAGACTGGAGCATTGGAGCTTCGTCTTGTTGGTTTGTTGAAGATTGGAGCATGTGGCTTCGTCTTTTTGGTTTGTTGAAGATTGGAGCATATGGCTTCGTCTTTTGGTTGTTGAAGATTGGAGCATTGGAGCTTCATCTTTTATTGGTTTGTTCAAGATTGCAAGTTTCGTTAAACTTGATCTTGGTGATGGATAATGAAGCCTTAGCGCTTTCATTATTGAAGATTGGAGCTTTGTAGCTCGGTTTTGAAGATTGCTTTTGTTTCGGTTTGAATTGGTGATGCGCTTCAGATTGAAGAAGGAAGAAGAAGAAGAAGAAGATGGGGGAATATTGGGATATTATATGTATGGGGACTAATATCTAATTATGCTAAGTTGTCTTAGTTCTAGTATTTACATTCTAGTCCCTAATGTTTACTAGGGTTTTCATATTAGCCCATGAGGTCTCCTATATAAAGGAGCCTCCACTATTGTAATGGTTAAGCAAACCTTCTCATTATGTTTAGTATATTGAAAGCTTTGCTCCTATCATTCTCTCCAACCTCTCTACAATTATAAATGTTAATAGTATGAGTTTTAGAGAGAGAGGTAGTGAGCTTAGAGAGAGAGAGTGAGAGATTACCTTCAAATAAGGGGAGGATGTCTCTATTTATAGAGCTCCTATTGAACCAGCCCGATTCCAGTGGTTTTCTTGTCCGGTTGTGGCAGGTTCGTAATATAAGTTGGCCTTGAACGTAAATAAGGTGTATTTGACCCAGGTTCGACCATATATAAGTTTATCATAGCTAAGTGTTTGTGTGTAGCCTCCAAGGACGAGCCCCGGGCGAAATATCGTCCGGAGATAGGGGTCCGGACGAGGGGGACTTGTCCGGACGGAGGGGGGGGGTACCCGCCCAGGTACCCCTAGGGTCTTGCTCGGTTAACCCGGTCAAGGGTTCCTTGCTCGGGTAACCCATGAAAGGGTCCCTTGCTTGGGTTACCCCCGGGTGGTTTTTCCACTCGGGGCCTTCCCGAGTGGTTTTCGCCACTCGGGATGTTTTACGGGCCTATGTGGTGGGCCTCCCTTGTCTGTGATCCAAGTTTCGAATTATATTCGGTTATGGCCATTTATCGAGTCCAATTAGTGATAGCTTGGGCGTATATCCAACATTTGCCCCTTGATTCAAGGAATGGTTTAACCTTTTCTTGACTCTATTTTATGCAGAATATCGCCCAAACGAGTGGAAAGGCATACATTTGTGACGATCCCGACATTTATCGAGTGCTCGAGATGTGTTGTAATTTCCATGCCCCCTGCTTTAGAGAAGCTTAATACTTATACGAAAAATGCTTTTGTTATATTTAAAGTTCACGTCATATGATAATATTTTATGAGGGTAAGAATTACGAGCCTCTAGTTTTACTTATCATTCGGACTATGTCCTTTTGTTCGTGTCTACTTTCTATTGGAGCTCTTTGGAGAACATTTGAGGTGAGTTTGATATAGATGTTGCCCCCTTAGGAACTTGGTAGTTGCTCGTTGTTTGGGTGCCTTAGTGTTTTGCCTAAGTGATTCCTTGCTTGTATAGTTGATACATGCCCTCACGGAGGATGTTTAGTTCCACATTCATTACCTTAGGTAATGTCGAGGTGATTTTATTTGTCTCCCTCCTCGGGGGTGTTTTCCATGATTTGTTCATCATAGCCCTCCTTTGACAAGTAGTATCGTCCATGCACGTGTCTTTTGCCCCCGTAGTAAGCATTTGATCTTTGTGCACTTTGGGACATACTCTTGGGTAGGTCGGTCTTGATGGATTTGAGGTGGGATTGGTAATTTCTGACGGACCGTCGTTTTTCCTTCCCATTGCCAGGCGTGCTTTTGGAACTTTCTCTGGGCTAAGAAGCGTCGATTCACTTCCCCTTCAAAATGAGTAAGACTTCTTCTCCTAAGGCTTCCCGTGGTGGCCTTGCTTCTGATGCTCCCATAATCCGTTATCCGCACAAGAAGATTTTAATGGGAGGGCGGTTTCCGCACCCCGACTTGATTTTGTATTACATTCCGGAGATGTCTGACTCTGATTTGGATTCAAAGGTCGGGTTTCGACCCATCCTTGAGGATGAGCTGGCTTTTCTTCATGACCCCGTGTTCTTATTTGAAGTCTATGGTAAGAACTTGTTGAGTGGGAAAGGGTTTCTCTCCCGTGCTAGGACGGCTTTTGGTTTGGGGAAGTCATTTTACCCCTTTCTCCATGCCGCCCCGCTATACTTTGCAGCTCTGTTACCCCTCCACCGGACGGAATGTCGGTGGGGGTACATTAATCAGATTAAGGCGGGGCTTCGCTTTCCTTATCATGCCGAACTTCGGGAGCTCAACAAGTACTATCGAATTTTTCCTCTTGAACCTGCCCCCTCGGCTTTCTACGCTCGGGCCGGATTTAGAGTGTTGTGCCATCGTTGATATTGAGTTTACTCACTTCGTCTCTTTCGATGCTTCTAATGCATCCAAGCATGCTGGGGGGGGGGGGGGTGGGATTCTACTCCCTAGTGATCCGGCACCCCCTGTTGTTCCATAGGGGTTTCTGAATTAGGTGCTGCTAAGTCGAACAACAAACGTCGGTTCGTCCTCGCCTTTGAGAGTGGTAGTGGCCATTGGAAGAAACACTACTTCTTCCTTGAGAATCAGGATGCTTCTTGGTCCTTGGATCCCCTTCTATCTCTGTTGACGGATGCGCTTCTCGAGTTTTCCGAATTTTCCACATCTGATGGGTAGGCTCTAAAGCTGATATATATTGGGAACATGACAGCTTTCTTCGAGTCCGTGCGCCGCATTTCGGGGAAGGAGCTTTGTGCTATGTGGGTTTCGAATGACGCCCCCCCTTCTTGTGTTTGGTATCCAAGCCTTTGAGTTTTTAATGCTTGTGACTTTTTCCTTGAAGGTTGGTTTCAATATCGGCCTTCCCTGTTTCAAGAGAACAATGATGTTAGTGAAGATGTCTCTTCGGAGGGGGGAGCTTCGGTTGTTTCTCCTCTTCTTTTGCTGGTGGTTGGTCCTCTGGCCGCTGTGTCTATGTTTTGTTGACATTTAGGGAGGTCCCCTTCTATTTCTGTTCTGCAGGTCCTGGCTAAGATCAAGTCGAGGAGGTCTAGCTTGGAGGTGGAAGCCTCTAACTCTTAGGCAAGAAAGAGAGGTAGCTATTGGGGCTGTAGCTGATGATTCTCCTATTGTACAGGAGAATAAGGAGGCCTTGGATGATGGCGGCGAGTCTTCGTCTCCTCGCCCCATCCCCCCCCCCCCCCGAGGGTTGTAACCTCCTTTGATAAACCTCTGTTGCTTGGTATATGGTGGTGTTCCCCCTTGTATGTGTGTATTTGTCCTGCTCTTGTCGGATCAAGTTGCCTTTGATCATTCCTGAGGATCTCCTCCGCCCCATATTTGTTGATGTTAGGGGTAATGTAGGGTAGCAAGCGTGCATAGCGAGCTAAGGGTTGTTGTTGACCGTTCTTCGTGCTGTTAGGATTTCCACTCCTTCACAAGTTCCTGCCGGAGAGGATGATCCCCCCTTGTGAAGGGTGGTTGAGATGATATTGCCTGTTGGTTCTTTTATTGTTGCGACTTTGTGTTGATAGGGTGGCCTGTGGGTCTTATGTCCCCTTTATCGTCGGAAGGGTTATCCTTGTAGATTTTCCCTTTTCGGTTGTAAGGGTGGCCCTGTGGGTCTTACGTCCATTTTTGGTTGGAGGGTTGTACTTATAGATCTTCCTCTTTTTTATATGTAGGGGCTGTCCTATGGATCTTCCCCTACCATATTAGAGTTGTCTTTTTGGATCTTCCCCTTTCGGTTGTGACGGTGGCCCTGTGGGTCTTACGTCCCTTTTCGGTTGGAGGGTTGTCCTTATAGATCTTCCTCTTTTTTATATGTAGGAGTTGTCCTGTGGATCTTCCCCTATCATATTAGAGTTATCTTTTTGAATCTTCCCCTTTCGGTTGTAAGGGTGGCCCTGTTGGTCTTACGTCCCTTTTCGTTTAGAGGGTTATCCTTATAGATCTTCCTCTTTTTTATATGTAGGGGTTGTCCTGTGGATCATTCCCCCTATCATATTAGAGTTGTCTTTTTGGATCTTACCCTTTTGGTTGTAAGGGTGGCCCTGTGGGTCTTACGTCTCTTTTCGGTTGAAGGGTTGTCCTAATAGATCTTTCTCTTTTTTATATGTAGGGGTTGTCCTGTGGATCTTTTCCCTATCATATTAGAGTTGTCTTTTTGGATCTTCCCCTTTCGGTTGTAAGGGTGGCCCTGTGGGTCTTACGTCCCTTTTCGGTTGGAGGGTTGTCCTTATAGATCTTCCTCTTTTTTATATGTAGGTGTTGTCCTGTGGATCTTCCCCCTATCATATTAGAGTTGTCTATTTGGATCTTCCCCGTTCGGTTGTAAGGGTGGCCCTGTGGGTCTTACGTCCCTTTTCGGTTGGAGGGTTGTCCTTATAGATCTTCGTCCTCTTTTTTATATGTAGGGGTTGTCCTGTGGATCTTCCCCCTATCATATTAGAGTTGTCTTTTTGGATCTTCCCCTGTCGGTTGTAAGGGTGGCCATGTGGGTCTTACGTCCCTTTTCGGTTGGAGGGTTGTCCTTATAGATCTTCATCTTTTTTATATGTAGGGGTTGTCCTGTGGATCTTCCCCCTATCATTTTAGAGTTGTTTTTTGGATCTTCCCCTTTCGGTTGTAAGGGTGGCCCTGTGGGTCTTACATCCCTTTTCGGTTGGAGGGTTGTCATTATAGATCTTCCTCTTTTTCATATGTAGGGGTTGTCATGTTGATCTTCCTCCATATCATATTAGAGTTGTCTTTTTGGATCTTACCCTTTCGGTTGTAAGGGTGGCCCTGTGGGTCTTACGTCCCTTTTCGGTAGGAGGGTTGTCCTTATAGATCTTCCTCTTTTTTATATGTAGGGGTTGTCCTGTGGATCTTCCCCCTATCATATTAGAGTTTTCTTTTTGGATCTTCCCCTTTCGTGTTATGGTGTTTTTCTCGTTTGTTTTTGTACCCTGAAAAACATCTGATTCATTTAGCATTATTATCACTTCTTACAGAAAGGAAAGTCTCTTTGGTAATAATTAGTTAATATAAGTGGATACTCCGTTTCCCTCAACTGTAAAATTTCTTCAAGTGTTCTCTACTGAAGGTGCTGGTGGATACTTGTCCTTCCGGGTCTTCCAGGCGTATTCGTTCAATGTTTGGATGGATGCTATCTTGTAGGGGCCTTTCCATTTTGTGGACATCTTATTTCTTTTGTCCAAATGTATGAACTCTTTCCTTCTCAGTACCATTTCTACTACATGGAACTGACAGACCTTTACTCGTCTGTTGTAATACTGAGCTGTTGCCAATTGCATTCTTGCTTGTGCTTTTTCTGCCCTCCATCGCCTTTCTTCTGTCATGTCTAGCTCCAGGCGCCTTTCTTCATTGTTGCATTCTTCTTCATAGTATTGTGTTCTATGAGAAGTAACTGCTATCTCTATGGGTGCTACTGCCTCGGATCCATAGACCAGACTGAAAGGTGTTTCCCCTGTCGTTCTTTTTGTGGTTGTACGCAATGCCCATAGTACATTATCCAATTCATCCTCTGAATTTCCCCCGAATGCCTCGATTCTTCTTTTTAGTCCCTCCAAGACTATTTTGTTTGCAGATTCTACTTGGCCATTTGTCTGGGCGTGTTTCACTGACCCAAAACGGTTATCAATGCCAAGGGTTTTGCAGTATGACTATACCTGACGACCCTTAAACTGTGGTCCATTGTCACTTATTAGCACTTTTGGAATTCCATACCTAGTGACTATCCTTGTTTGGAGGAACTTGATCACTTGAGAATCTGTTGTTTTGGCTAAAGCCTTGTCACTTATAGCTACTAGGATGTATTTCATTTGGCTTTTGGACATAGGCAATGGACCGATCAAATGGATGCCCCATTGAGCGAAGGGCCATGCGCTTGTAATGGACATGAGGTTGGATGCTGGGGCGGTTATATTCTTTGAGTATCTTTGGCATGCATCACATTTTTGTACCATCTCCGTGGCCTCCTTGTTCATTGTTGGCCAGTAGTACCCTTGGTTGAGGGCCTTCCTCACTATTGTCCTTGCTCCCCTGTGGCAAGAGGCCTGCTCTTCTTGTAATTCTCTTAGTATTCGACCCGTTTCCGGGTCCGCCACACATCTCATGTAGGGAGTGGAGTATCCCTTTTTGTATAGCATGCCATTAATGATGAGTTAATTGACCGCTAGCCTTTCTACCCTTGCCGCCTCCATTGCCTCTTCTGGTAATTCTCCCTTGCTCAGGTATCGAATGATTGGTGTCATCCAATTAGGTGCCTCATCGATTGACGGTGCCTCAATTTCCAGTATCTCTCGCCTATCATAGGCTGGTGGTAGTATTTTTCCCGCAAAATGCACCTATTTTTCTTGTGAGATCCCTAAGGCGAACTTACACAATGAGTCGGCGTCCCCGTTTTCTTCTCTTCGTATGGTCGTGATTTTGAAGGTTTTAAAACCTCCCATTGCTATTTGCACTTCTTGCAAGTACTGTCACATCTTTGGATTTGGCGTTGTAGTCTCCTTTGACTTGGTTTACCACCAGTTAGGAGTCGTATTTTACTTCCAAGTGTTTTACTCCCATACCTCTTGCTATTCGCAGGCCTGTGAGCAGAGCTTCATATTCTGCTTCATTGTTTGTAGAGCGGAATGTCAAAGCCATAGCGTAGCGCAACGGAGTTCCCTCTTGAGGTGGTATTATTACTGGTGGATATACGCCCAAGCTATTATTAATTGAACCCAAAAAATGGACCATAATCGAATGTAATTCGAAACTTAGAACACGGAAAACCGATGCCCATCGCGCAAGCCCGACGAACACCTCGAGTGGCGAAATCCACTCGAGAAGACCTCGAGTGGAAAGCCCACCGGGGGAAACCCAAGCAAGGGATCCCCTTGCTCGGGTTAGCCCGAGCAAGGCCCCTCTTGCTCGGGTAACCCGAGCAAGGACCCCCTTGCTCGGTTAACCCGAGCAAGGTTTTGTGGGTACCCCCCCCAGGTACCCCCATCCGTCCGGACGAGCCCCCTCGTCCGGACCCCCACCCCCAGACGATATTTCGCCCGGGTTTTACCCTTAGAGGCCATACACTTACACTTGATAATGATAAACTCATCTAAGGTCGAACCGGGGTCAAAGGAACCTTATTTACGGTCAAGGCCAACCCATATTACGAAACTGCCACAACCGGACCAGAGAACCACTGGAACCGGGGCGGTCTGATAGAAACTCTATAAATAGAGAGCTCATCCCCTCATTTGAAGGTAATCACTCTCTCTCTAAGCTCACCCTCTCTCTAAAGATCTCACCGACTGAAGCTTCAGAGTGGGCTTACCGGGACCCCCCGGTGCCCTTTTGCAGGTAAGCGAGGAAAAGAGAAGGAGAACAGGAAGAAATAGCCCACCGAGGAGAAGATCGGGAAGAAGAAGCTCATTAAGAAGAAGATCAAGAAGGAGAAGCCCACAGAGAAGACTCATATGCAAACACTGGCGCCGTCTACTGGACTCGAACAAAAAGCACGATGCTACTACTTGAGATCGATGACAACAACAAGGAGGCAAGTTGGGGGGGGGGCCGAGCAGGCAGCCACCCACGAGAGAAAACATCCAAGCACCCGCAGGGGGGAACATGCAAGTTCCGGTGGTAAGCAGTCATGCAACCATCGACAGAGAATGAGAGGGAGCAAGAAACGAGGAACACCCACCTCCTGAGGAGAAAAATTCCTCAACCAATGCCCGCCTGGAACCAACGGTGAACCAGCCGCAACCTCAGCCAACCTAACAAGCAAGAACATAAAACATCACTCCTGAAATAATGGCAGCATTAGAGGAAATGCTAGAAAGAAGGGAGCGTCTAAGAACACACGTAAGGAAGGAACAACCAAGGTACCAATGGTCACCCCCAAGGTCGATTGGAGGACACCGGCAGGCATATTCTAACTCCTTGAACCAGCAACCCCAAGGAAGGGGATATTACCAGCAAATAAACCCTAATTACCAAGCAGACAACGGTCAAGGATATGCTAGACCCCAGAATTACCAAGGATATGCAGCACCCCAGAATGACCAAGGGTATGCTGGACCCCAAAATGGCCAAGGGTATGCTGGACCTCAAAATGGCAAGGGACATGCTGATCCTCAAAACAACCAACAAAATAATGGCCCTCACGAAGAAGGAAATCGAGGAGCTAATAGCTAAGAAGATCAATGATTCGAAGGGAAGATCAATGCACAAACTAAGAGACAGGGCCTTGCACCCTTTCACTAAGGAGCTGATCAATGTAATGGTTTCATAGAACGTCATGGCTCGTCAGATAAAGGACTATGTCAGAAAAGGAGACCCAATACAACATATCCAGAAGCACGAATCATCACTTTTGGGAAGAACGGCGGTGGAAGACCATTATGCAATGCTATTCCCCTCTACTCTGGCAGGAAATGCTTCATACTGGTTCTTCAGTCTGCCTAAGGGGTCGATCACCTCATGAGCAGAATTGAAGGAAAAATTTATCCAGCAGTACTTAGGGGAAATGCAACTCCTAAAGGGAGACTCCGCATTGGACGATGTAAAGCAAGGGTACGTCGAAAGTTTGGCAAGCTACTACACGAGGTTCAACCAGAACATCTCCGACATAGAAACAGTGTTATCTGAATGAGAGATAGTTCGGGCCTTCGTAATAAATCTGGGGCGTCGGGGGGCACCTCTGGCGGACATCGCGGAGGTAATGCCAATCAAATCACTAGAAGAAATGGCAGAGAGAGTAAAAGCTTATATCGATTTGGAGCGCGCACGCTCAAACCGAAAGAAAGGCTATGAAGCATAGGAAAATGAGAACAAACCAGCAAAAGGAAAACCCCAACAACCTCAGAACCAACAACAGGCCCCGAGAAGACAAGTGTGGACGCCCCATGGAGGAGCAAGAGCCAACGTGCAACAAAGACCCCAAGGCATCCACTACATTGTCTTTACCCCCCTAACAAGGGAAGCCTCAGTAATTTGCAAGAGATGAAGAGGCTCAATCTATGGACTCCACCAACGGAAAAAAGAAAAGCAAGGATGGGAAATAACTTAGAACAGTGGTGTGAATACCACAATGCTGATGGATATCACACAGATAACTGCTTCCACCTCCAGTGGGATATCGAAAACCTCATCCAAGAGGGCATGCTGAAAAGCTTTGTGAAAGATGAAAAAAAGAGAGACAGGAGTCCTCAACCGAGGTACACCGGCAAAGGAAAGGGAAAAGAGAAAATGAAGGACCTCCCTCCCCAACAAAACAAAAAACTGACCATCAATGTCATCCACGGTGGTCTAGCAGCGGGGGGAGAAGCCTCCAACTCAAGAGAGGTATATGTGATCCAAGTCAATGAAATGCCACCATTCGGGAAACGCCAAAGGCCAGTCGAGAACATGAAGATAACATTCTCGGACGAGAACTTAGAGTATGTGGTATATCCACATGATGTTGCTCTGGTAATCACAATGGATATTGTCGACTGCAACGTAAGAAGAATGTTAGTGGACGGGGGTAGCTCCCCAAACATCCTTCACATCGATGTGGTTAGAGCATTAGGAAGGACAGAGCGAGATCTCAGGCCGGTTAACTTCCCTTTGGTGAGTTTTGCAGTAGCAACCACATTCCCTCTGGGGATCATAACCCTTCCAGTAACCTTGGGCGAAGGTTGGACACAAGTCCACTTGAAAATAACCTTTGTGGTGGTTGAAGAACTAGGGGCATATAACGGAATATTGGGCCGCACAACCGTCAACCCAAATCGCATAGTCCCATCAACCGTCCACCAAAAGATGAAGTTCCCGACACTAAATGGCATTGGAGAGGTACTGGGAAACAAAGCAGCATCAAGAAAATGTTACTTGAATGCCATGAGGAGAAGGGCACAACAGGGACTACCTATCGCCTTTGTTGATGCCCCAATGGGAAACCTGAAGGGAAAAGTCAAGCAAGGATGGAAGAACATGATGAATGCGATGAAAGGAGCAGTAATCCACCTCCTATGTGTGACAAGGGAGGCTTTCAAGAAGAGGAAAAGGAAAGAGCTCAATGAACAGGATGTGGAAAAGGTCGAAGAGAATGCAGAGGAAGAAACAAAGAAAAGAAGGAGAGTAAAAAGGAAGAATCGTGCAGGCTTGGATGATATCCAACAAAAAGGAGATGAGTTGATAAAAAGCTATTTCGTGAGGCTAGCGACGGTGGCGGCGGAACTCAATACACCCAGGAACGAATTCATTAGGGCTTTCTTCAGGAACCTACGGAGGGACGCCGATGAATACTTCGGAGGAGAAGGGGGCATCGCCGCCATATCTTCAGTCGAAGAATTCAACCATAAACCGTGGCAAGCCATACAGTTAGAGGAAGAGGAAGAAAGCAGCTACTACAGACTCAGTGACGGGTGGATAATGCACTTCACACCTCTAAGGAGCGAGATAGAAGAGCTATACAAGACAGTCCTCTACGACCGGATCCCACCACCCATGGAATCATCAACAGCCTTCATCAGAACAGAAGTGGAGGGATGGTGTGAATACCATAAGACCTGGGGTCATAGCATTAACAAATGCTTAGCCCTCAGGCTGGAGGTCGAAGAGGAAATCCACGTCTGACTCCTGGAGGAGGAGGTTGGATCAGAAGAGCTGGAGTTCGCCCCCACTTAGAGTGGAGAATATCTATTTTTTTTATGTCTATGTATTAAAGTACTTGAAGGAGATCCACGAACTCCATTTAGACTTCCCTTATGTATGAAGCGACAATAGAACTTAATGAATGAGATGTTTTTCCAGGAATTTACTACAAACCGAAAATGAGAAGATCCAAAAGGACAACCCTAGCATATGATAAAGCGATCAACAAACTTTATATATGGATAGGGGAAGATCTATAAGAACAACCATTACAACCGAAAAGGGACATAAGACCCGACGGGTCACCCTTACAACCGAAAATGGGAAGATCCAAAAGGACAACCCTAACATATGATAGAGCGATCAACAACCTTTACATATGGATAGGGGAAGATCTATAAGGACAACCATTACAACCAAAAAGGGACATAAGACCCAACGGGCCAACCGAAAATGGGAAGATCCAAAAGGACAACCCTAACATATGATAAAGCGATCAACAACCTTTACATATGGATAGGGGAAGATCTATAAGGACAACCATTACAAACGAAAAGGGACATAAGACCCGACGGACCACCCTTACAACCGAAAATGGGAAGATCCAAAAGGACAATCCTAACATATGATAAAGCGATCAACAACATTTACATATGGATAGGGGAAGATCTATAAGGATAACCATTACAACCAAAAAGGGATATAAGACTCGACGGGCCACCCTTACAACCGAAAATGGGAAGATCCAAAAGGACAACCCTAACATATGATAAAGCGATCAACAACCTTTACTTATGGATAGGGGAAGATCTATAAGAACAACCATTCCAACCGAAAAGGGACATAAGACCCGATAGGCCACCCTTACAACCGAAAATGGGAAGATCCAAAAGGACAACCCTAGCATATGATAAAACGATCAACAACCTTTACATATGGATATGGGAAGATCTATAAGGACAACCATTCCAACTGAAAAGGGACATAAGGCCCGACGGGCCACCCTTACAACCGAAAATGGGAAGATCCAAAAGGACAACCCTAACATATGATAAAGTGATCAACAACATTTTCATATTGATAGGGGAAGATATATAAGGACAACCATTCCAACCGAAAAGGGACATAAGACCCGAAGGGTCACCCTTACAACCGAAAATGGGAAAATCCAAAAGGACAAACCTAACATATGATAAATCGATCAACAACCTTTACATATGAATAGGGAAAGATCTATGAGGACAACCATTGCAAACAAAAATAAAAGGAAGGTAAGTATGAAAATATAGGCCATCCGAATAGAGCATCATAATAAAATGTGTGCTAATAGCACACCAAGTCATCCAAATACAAAACAGAAAGAAGTACAACAACAATGGAAAGCAAACCAGAGTATCTATCTGTGAAACAAAATCATCTCCAAAACAAGCAGGAGGAAAGCACAAAACCAACAATCATAAATACACCGACCGGGTGTATAAGCTCAACCGTCCTTCACAAGGGGGAGGGGGGATCATCCTCTCCAGCAGTAACTCGTGAAGGGATGGTAACCTTAGCAGCTCGAGAAGAAACCACAACTTTGGTCTTGGAAGAACAATCGCCAACAACCCGCCCAGCTGGAACCTTCGTTCGTTCCGCCCTCCTAGTGAGTTGAGCAATGAAACCCATAGAAAATATAGCATATTCCCCAAGCTGGTCAAAAGGAAAAGGACAAAGATCATGAATCTTCTGAATCATGTTCACACCGAAGGTGTTCATAATGCCCTGGCAATGCTTCTCAGCATGGGTAGAAAACTCCTTGGAAGATAGAAAGTCCTAGAATCCAACAAGTTTGCCTTTCTCAACTCCAAGAGCCTCACTCTCCTTCAACCCAAGCAATCTACCTTCCTCATGGGCATCCCGAATAGCACTCTTCACCTTCAATTCAGCAATCAAAGCTTCATCCGCCCGGTCGGCACGAACATCATCAAGTTCCTTCTGAAGGAGAGTCAAGAGGCTAGCCAGGGTAATCTCCCACACCCTGAGCTCCTCATTCTCCTCACGCAACCGCTCTTTGGTGATTTTCTGGGTAAACTCAAGAACCTTCTGTGTAGACTCGAGCGTTGCAACCATCTCCCGAAGCATATCCCGTTCATGACCAACGATAACCAAATGGGAGCCAAGGTTAACAACAGAAGATATTCCCTATAAAAGAAGCAAGGATCAATATAACAACGAACACTGAACAAAACAAGATAAAACATAATGTATGCACTCACGGGGGCAAATTGGGACAAGGCACCCTTCACGCAATGATGAATCTCCTCGAGGTCGGTGGGAGGAAGAGACCGATCAGCCGGAGGAATAATGGAGTTCATCATAGGAATAGCAACTTCCGGAATGGAAAGTGAGGCAGAAAAATCATATAGTTTCCGATCAGCGGTCTGGAAGGGAAACCAAGCATTTCCACTAACATCACCATCGACGGGGTGGATAAGATCCTCGGGAAAGATCAAGGGCAACTTGATCTTACCTGTAAAACAAATATAAGGCGCAAAAAGACAAGATAAGAACATGTATATAATAAGATAACATCATCAGATACCTGGCACATGAGGTCTATCATCAGAGGACGCACCCCTCAGGGGGGGGGGGGAGATGGGGCGAGGAGAAGAAGCCTCGTCAGCATCATCCGAACCCTCCTTACTCTCCGGAGCAATGGGAGAATCATCAACGCCATCCTCAACAGTGACCTCTCTCTCTTTATGGCAAGAAGAGGACTTGGAGGGAGAAAGGAACGAGTCAATCTTCTGAGCCTTGGAAACAAGGGTCTCGACCTCCAAGCTAGACCTTTTCGACCGGATCTTAGCCAAGATCTGCGCGACGGAGACAGAGGGAGATCTTCCTAAAAATAAAAAAAACATGGGTGAATACGACATAAGCAAAATAAGTAGAAAAACGAAAGAAAACATAACAAATACAATACAGGAGGAAGGCTTCACAGCCCCAGATGACAGTGAAATGGTAGCAGGAGTCTCAGTCACAGGCAAAGGAATAGGAGAAACAATCGAAGCCTCTCTCTCGGAAGGGACATCCTCACCAGCATCATCATCCTCCTGAAACAGGGAAGGCCGATATTGAAACCAACCTACAAGATAAAGCAAGAAAGTTACAAGTATCAAAGACAGAAAGACTTGCATACCAAGGGTAAAACGCAGGACACTGCTCGAATCTCCGTGGTAGACAACTCCTCTTCTAAAATACGATATACAAATTTGAAGGAGACCGTTGTGTTTTCAATATATACCATCTTCAGGGCCTGCCTGTCGAAATTGGAGAGTTTAGAGAAGTCGGGACGCGCATCCGTCGTCATGGGGGTATCCAAGGGCCAAGAAACGTCCAGACCTTCAAGGAAAAAGTAGTATTTCTTCCAATGGCCACTACCGCCCTCAAAGGCAAGAACAAATCAACGCTTGTTATTCCACTTGGTAGTACCGAACGCCGAAAACCCCTTTTGGGACAACAAAGGGAATCAGGTGACTAGAGAATAAAACCCTGATTCACCACCATGCTGGATGCGATAGAAACATCGAAACAGAAGAAGAGAGTAAGCCCAATGTTGGCAATGGAATAACACCCTAAATCCAACCCAGGCACGGATGGCGGAAAAGGCAAGCTCGAGAGGAGAAATCTGATAGTACAGACAGAGCTCCCGAAGATCAGCACATTAAGGGAAGAGGAGCCCCGCCTTGATCTGATGAATATATACCACCGACATCCCATCCGGCGGAGGAGTAACAGAGTACCTCCATAGCGATATGGCATGGCAAAGGGGAAAATGATTTTCCCATGCCAAACAACCCAGCTAGCTTAGCATGGTAAAGATACACTTTCAAGTTCAGTGAGTTCTTACTATAGGTCTCAAAAGGAAACACGAGGTCACGAAGAAAGGCCAGCTCATCCTCAAGGATAGGCCGCAACTCGACCTCCGTGTCCGACTCGAGATCAGATGTCTCAGGGACATAGTCCGGACTTAGATCAGGATGCGGAAACCGTCTTTCCATAAAAAACTCATTATGCGGGAAGCGGACTATGGAGGCATTAGAGGCAAGGTTAGTACGGGAAGCCTTAAAAGAAGAAGGCTTACTCATTTTCAAGAAGAGACGGAACGACGCTCCTTAGCCCGGCAGAAGACTCGAAAGCACACCTGGCAAAGAAGAATGAAAAAACATCGGTCCGTCAGAAAAAAAAACATCGGTCCAACATAAAAATATAGCGGTCCGTCACGACACCATGTAAATTCATCAAGACCAACCTACCCAAGGGTACGTCCCAAAGTGCACAAAGATCAAATGCTTACTACAGGGGCAAAAGATACATGCATGGACGATACTACTTTTCAAAGGAAGGTGCTATGATGGACAAAACATGGAAAACATCCCTAGAAGGGAAGACAAATTAAATCATCTCAACATTACCTAAGGTAATGAAAGGGAGGAGCCAAACCTCCAACATGAGAGCATATATCATCTATACAAGTAGGGGATGACCTAGACATGGTACTAAGGCACCCAAACAACAAGCACCTATCAAGCTCCAAAGGGGGCAACATCTTTAGCAAATACTCATCTCAAAGATGCTTCTAGCTCAACAACAAAGACAAACTTCAACCCCCAATCAACAACAAGCAATGAAACAACTCAACTATCTATGGCAATTCATTGACTCTTATAGTAATCAAGGGAGAGCACACAAACAAAGGGGGCAAAAGGGTCAAACCTGGAAATACCAAGCCGAAATCAACCGAACCGGGTCGAAACTCAGACCGGACCGAGTCGACTCACCCGGCCAAGCCACGCCCAGCCACCCGTCCCGTCGGAGAGGAGCCCCACCCAGCCACCGGAGACGCCGCCGGAAACCCCGTCCGGAGCCGACTACGCCCGCAGCGCCGCCCGACGAGCCGCCCAACGATGTCCTCCCCCGGTGGTCCACAGCGCTGCCTGTCGAGCTGCCCGGAGCCGTCCTCCCCTATTGTCCCGCCGCCCCCTATTGTCCAATTCACAAATGGAAGTACAAATTCCACCCCAAATCAAACCTAAGAGAGCTCCATGTGAAGTGTGGTATCTTGATTGGGTTGATTGGATGGAAAAATTGAAAGAGGAGAAGGAGAAGAAATCCTAGGTTGAAGAAGATGGAGGTGCTCTAGAAAATGAAGAGGAGCAAAAAAGTGCTCTTGGAAAAATGAAGGAGGAGGAAATAATGAAGTAAAATCCAAACATATGCTTTATAGAGTATATGCTATGGATTTTTTCTCCAAAAACCCCATAAAAGGAGACACGAACGGAAGGACACGGTCCAGAGGATAAGTAAAACGAGACCAAGGATCGTGATTCTTACCCCCATAGAATATTATCACGTGAACTTGTTTAAATCTAATTAAAGCTTTTTTTCATCTATGTATTGAGATTCTCTAAAACAGGGGGCATAGAAATCAAAGCACATCTCGAGCACTCGATAAAGGCCGGGATCACCATAAAGCCTTCTTAAAGAAAAGAGAGATGGAAATCAAGACGCATCTCGAGCACTCGATAGAGACCGGAATTGTCACCAAGGTAAGCCACTTTACCCGCTTGGGCGATATTCCGCTAAAAATAGAGTCAAGAAAAGGTGAAACCATTCCTTGACTCGGGGGCAAATGGTGGATATACGCCCAAGCTATTATTAATTGGGCCCGATAAATGGGCCACAATCGAATAAAATTCGAAACTTAGAACACGGACAAACGAGGCCCATCACGCAGGCCCGGAGAACACCCCGAGTGGAAAAATCCACTCGAGAAGATCCCGAGTGGAAAGCCCACCCGGGGAAACCCAAGCAAGGGATCCCCTTGCTCGGGTAACCCGAGCAAGGTTTTAGGGGTACCCACCCACTCCCCCCCTCCCCGGGTACCCCCATCCGCCGAACGAGCCCCCCTCGTCCAGACCCCCACCCCGGACGATATTTCGCCTGGGGCTTACCCTTAGAGGCCATACACTTACACTTGATCATGATAAACTCATCTACAGTCGAACCGGGGTCAAAGGAACCTTATTTACGGTCAAGGCCAACCCATATTACGAAACTGCTACAACCGGACCAGAGAACCACTGGAACCGGGGCGGTCTGATAGAAACTATATAAATAGAGAGCTCATCTCTTCATTTGAAGTTAGTCACTCTCTCTCTAAGCTCACCCTCTCCCTAAAGCTCTCACTGACTTAAGCTTCAGAGTGGGCTTAACGGGACCCCCCCTGGTGCCCTTTTGCAGGTAAGCGAGAAAAGGAGAAGGAGAACGGGAAGAAATAGCCCAGCGAGGCGAAGATCGGGAAGAAGAAGCCCATTAAGGAGAAGATCAGGAAGGAGAAGCCCACATAGAAGACTCGTGTGCAAACAATTACTCGTCTGTGTACATTGTCTAGACGTCCTCATTAGGGATGGCAACGGGTCTCGGGGCCCCGACCCGGTTCTGACCCGCCGACACGCCGGGTACGGGTCGGGTTCGGGTCGGGTCAGGGGCAGGTCGGGTCCGGGTTTAGTATCTCGGGGCCCCGTAGACCCGCCCCGGATTAGCAATAGGTAATATTTATTAGTATTATGGTTCATATTGTAATTATTAAAAAAAAGACCTAACTATAAATAACATGAAGTTAAGTTAGATTATTATTAGGGTTACTTGCCAGTTACCACCACTTACCAGCGCATTTTTTTATTTTTTTTCAATCCAGCAAGCAACAGAACGACAGACTCCAGCGACCAGCAGCTCTAGCGGCTCAGCACGGCAGTCCAGCTCCAGACTCCAGCGGCTCGCACAGCACGACAGCTCCTTGCACTCGGCCTCGCCTTAGTTCTCCACCCAGCCGCGCGCCCACCGGTGACCACGTACACGCCCACCGGCCACCGCGTCCACTGTCGGTCACCGCGTCCACTTCCGGCCACCGCGTCCACTGCCGTCCACCACCGCGTCCACCATGACCACCACCGCGTCCAGAGACAACTGATTCGACGGAATAATCCTTTGTCAGCAGTGGATTTTTAATCAAGGTACATCAACATTGATTTCTTTTTCAGTTTTGTCTTGGAAAAAAAAAAACAGGTCTATCACGTTTCGGGCCGGGGCCCCACGGGTCGACCCGCGGGATTTTTTGCCCTGCCTGACCCGCCCCGCGAGGCACATGTTCCCGGGTCCGGGTCTGTAATGTCGACCCGCGGGGCGGGTCCGGGGCTGTGAAAACCCGCCCCGACCCGTCTCGTTGCCATCCCTAGTCCTCATTGTTTTCCCCCTACTTCTTGCTTTGGTGGGTTCTCTTCTATTGTGTTTGGTTGTGTGCCTGTGAATTCTGCTATGAAATTTGCTAAGGCATGACCTTGATGGCCGTTCTTGGGGCGTATTCTGAATTGGCTTAGCTTTATTGCCCATTTAACCATCCTCCCTGACACGTCGGGTCTATGGAGTAGGTGTTTCAACGGTTGATTTGTAAGTACCACTATCTCATGTGCATGGAAATATGGCCTGAGCTTCCTTGCTGTGATGAAAATCCAATATAGCCACAACTACCCATTGTTCCCAGTGGGAGTGGTTCAACCAACTTGGTTCCAGGTCCTAGTGATCAAGGAATTAATCTCAGAGGTAGAATCCCGAGACCGAGAGGTCGTCCAAGAAAAGTTGTAGGTCAAAGTTATAGCACTGCCCTTGTTACCAGTGGGAGTGATGCTTCGATAGAAGGTATTATTCCGAGTGGGAGCAACGTTCAGACTCAATATGGGATTAACGAGGCTATACGAAGTCAAAGGCATCGAACTTCTCCCAAGAAGTATCCAATCGAGATGGGTGAAATATTCAGCCTAACTTCTGTTGACGAACCGGTAACGGTTCAAGAAGCGTTGAAAGGACCTCAAGCGAAGGAATGGAGGAAAGCAATGGACGAAGAGATCGCCTTAATGAAAGCCAATTCAGTATGGTCTTTAGTTGATTTACCTGCTAACCGCAGGACCATATAGGCAAAGTGGGTTCTGAAGCTGAAACTCACTGCTGATGGAAATTTCGAGCAATACAAAGCTCGATTGGTTGCGAAAGGTTACACCCAGCTTCATGGAGTAGAATTTTATGAGACATACTCACAGACTTTGCGGTACACCACTGTCAGGGCAATCCTAGCCCTGGTTGCACGCCTCGATCTAGAGCTGCACCAAATGGATGTTAAGACCGCATTCATCCACGAAAACCTGGAATAAGAGATCTATATGGAGCAACCGGAGGGTTTCATTACTCCTGGTAACGAACAAAAAGTTTGTAAACTCCAAAGATCCATTTATGGTCTTGAACAATCGTCTCGGCAATGGTACCGCAGATCCCACGAGGAGATCGTTGGAAACGGTTTCCTGAATCTTCACGAGGATCCATGCGTGTATACAAACACCTCTGGGTCTAAGTACGTCATCTTAACTTTATACATGGATGACATACTCATTGCTGCGAACGATGTGAGTTTCATGCATGAATCAACGTTCTGGATGGCATCTGTATTTGAGATGAAAGACATGGGAGAGGCTACGTACATCTTGGGCATTAAGATTGCTAGAGATCGTGCCGCCCGAAGGTTATGTCTATATCAAGAAGCCTACATCAACAAACTGTTGAAAATGTTTAGATTACAAGATGTCAAACCCGTGGAAACGCCGGTAGTATTCGGGTTCGCGTTGTCAAAGCGCGACGACCCGAAGAACCAGAAAGAGCGTTAACAGATAATGAGTGTAGAGTATTTAAGCATGGTCGGAAGTCTCATGTACGCCATGCTTTGCACTCGTCCGGACATCTGTTACACTTTGGGCCTAGTAGCAAGATTCCAATCAGACCCTGGTTGTAAACATTTAAAAGCTGTAAAGCGGATCATGCGATATCTGAAAGGTACTACCGACTACGTACTGTGCTATGAGGGCTAGAAGTTAGAATTGACCGGATTCAGTGACGCCGACCATGGTGGCGATCCAGACGATCGTAAGTCCACCACAGGAAGAGTGTTTCTCCTTGCTGATGCCGCCATTTTATGGACGAGCAAGAAGCAATCCTGTGTCGCCTTGTCTACAATGGAATCAGAATTCGTTGCTCTCTCCAAAAGTGCACAGGAAGCGGTCTGGCTAAAAAGGCTTCTTACTGCTCTGCTTGGTGGCAATGTCGGGAGTAAGCCCGTGAAGGTGTACTCTGACAGTCAGGCAGTTATTGCGGCAGTAAAGAATCCAAAGTACCATAGTAGGACAATATAATCACTTTAGAATACTCGCATACTGATGACATGGTGGCGGACCCATTAACTAAACCATTACGCAAAGAGACATTTTGCGTAGGGTTTAGAAGTGGGCGTATAATACGTGATAATATTATGATGATTGAAAGTTACATTTTTTTTTTTATAAATAAAAGAATCGCACTTCGAGTTTATGATTCATCGACGTCATAATGTTTGAATACATCGGGTTTTACGGTCTATAAACTGAGTCGTAGGAGGACGCAAACCTCTGAACAAATTATGTCGAATGTGGGCCTTACCTTATCACACCGGCACGGTCGTCTTGTAGGAGAGGGGAACCTCTGCCGAAGCAAGACTGGCTAAGGAATCAGTTGGGAAACTTGGTTACGCAAAACGATCATTTGGTTTCAGTTTAACAACGACATGATCTTCGTTTTGTACTTTGCCGGTGATGAACTCCGTTCGTCATTAACCACGTTCTGGGCCAGATGAAATTCTGCGATAGCATCATTGACATATCCCACGCCTGACGATGTTCGGTTATGCTATCGACGCGTGCTTCATACTACCCGTGCCATGTTCAACCACGGAGTCATGCTCAGTTGTGCTAGGTAGAATCCTCGTGATTCGGATGGGCGCAAACTTCTTCACCTCGAGCGTGTGATTGATCCAGGGAGCCTTATGAAGAGGCACTCGAAGTATCCTCATGGACTCAGAACTCATATCTAAGGTCAGGCTCAATGTTCGCTTCCCGGCGTATGAGCGCAGTGCTGAAGAAAAATGCCAAGTTCCCACGTCTTTGGAAACCGCTTGGGTTTGACTAAGGGTACGAGTGATGGGGATGGTCAAGTTCACATGTAATTCACTGACTCTTGTATTCATTAGGTGGCCAACAACCGGATATTAGTTGAAGGTTGTGAATACTCGTACGGATGCCCTGGAGAAGTATTCCTATGTGGAAACTGGGCAATAGGAAAATTATCAGTTTACCTAGGATGCAGCACGATACAATTGATGTTTTTTAACAGGTTAATTTGAGACAGGGAATCAACGTTCCGCGGGCGCTACAACAATCCTAACAGATGAGTAGCACGAAGCCCGTCGTATCTGTCAGACCTAAATTTAACCTACAGCGAATTACGTTCTGAAAACGTGGATTTTGAATAGAGTCGCCACTAGTTAATTAAGGCTAACTAGAATCCTAAAGTACCTAAGTGAATAACGAATTGAACACTTAGGTTTTGAATCGGTCCATGATTAGAAATTCGGATACGGGGGGGTCTATTACGTATTAAAAATATAATTTTTAACTACATCCTTTCGGTACTCAATTCATTTAATTTTCCAATTTATTATCAAGTAATATCTATTATGAACTAATTTTATAAAAAAAAAACATAATATAACATCTAATAACACTATCGAGCATATTTACATCAAAACGTTAATTAACATATCCACATAACACCAAATAATCAAATTTTTAATTAACCCCAAATTAATTAGATTTAAACTATTTAAACCTAAATCTAATAATAATAATAATAATAATAATAAACAATGAATAATAAATAATAAAAAAGAACAAAAAATGAAAAAAAGAGCGGGAAGGGGCTGGTTTACCTTGAGCGACTGGATTTGCTTCAGCAAGGACCAGCAGCGAACCAGAGCAACGGTACCTGGGTGGATAAGGGGCGGTCGAGTCACGGGAAGGCGGACGACTAGGTTTGTAGCAGGGCGAACGGTGGCCAGGGGCTACGGTGGCTGTGTGCGAATGGTTATGGCAACAGTCGGCGATGAGTTTGAAGGGCTAGTCGTGGTTGAGGCAGAGGTGGCCGGAGTGAAGGGGCCTCGACGTGGCACGGTCTGGGCCGACATCGGTGGTTCTCTCCGTCGAGCAGGGCGGAGGTTGGCTCGCCGGTGGCCTGGACTGGCTGCTGCTATTGCGAGAGAGAGAGAGAGAGAGTGGCCTGGACTGGCTGCTGCTATTGCGAGAGAGAGAGAGAGAGAGAGAGAGAGAGAGAGAGAGAGAGAGAGAGAGGCTCCGGGGCAAAGGGGGAGGACAGACGGCGAGCTTGGCGGAGAAACACCGGCGAGGCTGGTAGTCACCGGCGGAAGACATGGGCGATGCCGGTCTGCTGAGGGAGGAGCGGACGGGAGAAGTGCGGGAAAGAAAAAAAAATCTTTTTTTTTAATTATAAAGCACAAGAAGATAAAAAAAAAAAAATACACGAATTACGAGACATAAATATATATATTTTTGTTTTTGTTTTTCTGTGTGTTTACAATGTAGAATTGGACCCATATTTATAGTAGAACTTACCTAGATTACAGATAAGATCTCCTAAATCTTATAATAATTATATAACTGACAGATAAATTCCTAGGGATAAATATCTACAGATAATTATCCCTAAATAATAGGGGATAATACCTATAGATAATTATCTTACAGATAAATAACTATTATATATAACTATATATTTTTATATATTTCGAATATATCCGAGATATTTTAAAAATATATATTTATTTATTTACACTAATATGCACATGAGCATTTTTGAACACTTTGTAACGTGACGCATCTGAAAATGAAACGTCACATGTAATGACGTTACGTCCGTGTCAAAATCGAGTGTTTACAGGTTGCCCCTCTTTGGACATGCCACCATAGAACTTGTTCAAAGGAGGCTTGTCCAAAGACAAGAAAACACCGATTTTGCCTTCTTCTGTTTGAAGTCTTCAAGATGGCTCATATGCTTATTTTGACAAGTGCGGAACGATAAAAACCTCTTTCAGCGGTGCCCCTGTTGGTGTTGCCTCCGTTGGTAATGCAGAAAGTAAAGCCTCTAATGGCGTGCAGAAAAGTAAAGTCTCGGTCGGTGGTGCCTCTGTTGGCGATACAGAAAGTAGCTCCTCAGTCGGCGGTGCCTCTATTGGCGGTGCCTCCGTTGGCGGTGCAGAAAGGTAAAGCCTCCAGTTGCGTTCCGAAAAGTAAAGCCTCGGTCGGCAGTGCCCCTGTTGGCGGTGCCTCCGTTGACGGTGCAGAAAGTAAAGCCTCTAATGGCGTGCGAAAAAGTAAAGCCTCGGTTGGCGGTGCCTCCGTTGACGGTGCAGAAAGTAAAGCCTCCAATGGCGTGCGGAAAATTAAAGCCTCGGTCGGCGGTGCCCTTGTTGGCGGTGCCCCCGTTGGCGATGAGAAAGTAGAGCCTCCAGTGGTGTGCGGAAAAGTAAAGCCTGGGTCGGCGGTGCCTCTGTTGGTGGTGCCTCTGTTGGCGGTGTAGAAAGTAAAGCCTCCAGTGGCGATGCAGAAAGTAAAGCCTCGGTCGGCGGTGCCCCTGTTGGCGGTGCCTCCGTTGGCGATGCAGAAAGTAGAGCCTCCAGTGGCGTACGGAAAAGTAAAGCCTCCAGTGGCGTGCAATAAAGTAAAATCTTGATCGGTGATGCCTCCAGTGGCGTGTGACAAGGAAAAGCCTCTAGTGGCGGATATTTTGAAAAGTGCCTCTAGTGGCGTCCGTTGGAAAAGAGCCACTAGTGGCGTCCGTCAGAGAAGAGCCTCTAGTGGAGTCCGTTGGAGAAGAGCCTCTAGTGGCGTATGTCGGAGAAATGCCTCTAGCGGCGCCCGTTGGAGAAGAGCATCTAGTGGCGTATGTTGGATAAATGCCTCTAGTGGCGTCCGTTGGAGAAGAGCCTCTAGTGGCGTATGTCGGAGAAATGCCTCTAGTGGCGTCCGTTGAAGAAGGGCCTCTAGTGACTTGACGACTTGAATGCATGTCCCTAATTTTTGCCTAAACTACGCATGACGCGACAACTTAGCGGGATTTTTTGTTTGTTTTAAATATCTCATATTCTCTCCTTTTGAACGGTCAAATTTGATAGGTTTTAGACCGCGCCCCTCGGTTTCCCTAATTTTGCATGGATTGCCCTTTGGGATTTTTATTCCATCGGGATTTCATTTTCTCTCATTTTGCCATGATTTCAATTTCTGAATTTGCGATGATGCCCCTCATTTCCTAATTTTGCCTAGGCCGCCCTTTCAGGTTTTCAACCTAGCGGAAGCACTCTTTATTTGGTAGCCGATTAAACGGTGGTTGTGACCCGTACTTTATTTCCCGTCTTGATGCGAGAGTATTTGTAGCCGTTTAGAGGGTGGCTGTGACCCTTTCCTCACCGTCTTCAATGTCTCGGGAGCTCTTTTGATTTGTAGCCTTGGAGTGTGGCTGTGGCCCTTTCATTTATTTCCCGCTGTCGATGTTCCGGGAGCGCTCTTTTGATTCGTAGCCGTTTTAAGGGTGGCTGTGACCCTTTTAAATGATTTCCCGACTTCCCAAGATTCATGGGAATACTCTTTATATGTAGCCATTTTGAGGGTGGTTGTGGCCCTATCAACAATCTTCCCTCCTATCAGGATTAGGAGAACACTCTTTGTGTGTAGCCATTTTAAGGGTGACTGTGGCCCTTTCACTCATTTCCCGCTTTCGATGTTGCAAGAGTGCTTTTGATTTGTAGCCGTTTTAGGGACGACTATTGCCCTTACACTGATTTTCCACCTTTGATTGTTGCGAGAGTACTATATATCTGTAGCCGTTTGATGGGTGCCTGTGACTCTTTTAAATAATTTTCGGGCCTCACAAGATTCACGGGAAACATTCTTTGTATGTAGCCATTTTAAGGGTGGCTGTGGCCCCTTCACTCATTTCCCGCCTTTGGTGTTGCGAGAGTACTCTATATCTGTAGCCGTTTGATGGGTGGCTGTAGCCCTTTTAATTAATTTCCCGGCCTCACAAGATTCACGGGAAACATTCTTTGTATGTAGCCATTTTAAGGGTGGTTGTGGCCCTTTCACTCATTTCCTGCCTTTGGTGTTGCGAGACGTTTGGTGGGTGGCTGTGGCCCTTTTAAATAATTTTCCGGTCTTAAAAGATTCACGGGAATACTTTTTTATTTG
The DNA here is from genome assembly GCA_036873135.1 of Clarkia xantiana subsp. parviflora. Taxonomy (NCBI): domain Eukaryota; kingdom Viridiplantae; phylum Streptophyta; class Magnoliopsida; order Myrtales; family Onagraceae; genus Clarkia; species Clarkia xantiana. The sequence continues at coordinate 21,334,907 of JAPTYO010000012.1, forward strand.
TAGTCGTTTGGAGGGTGGATGTGGCCCTTTCACTTATTTCCCCATTTGATGTTACCGGAGCGGCCTTTATCAGTAGCCATTTGAATGAAGGTTGTGGCCCTTTCTCCGTAGCTGTTTTAGGGACGACTATAAACCTTTTTATTTGTAGTTGATTTAGGGACAACTGTGACCCTTCTATTTTTTCACAGCTCTCACAAGATTTCCACAAAACTCTCTTTATTTTCCTGTAGCCGATTAAAGGCCGTCTGTGACCCTAAATAAAAGTGATTTTTTTTTTCTTCAGCTCACCTTTTGTCATGACTGCCCCTGCGAGTTTTCAATCATGCCCCTCTCCCTAACTTTTGGCTAGGTCGCCTTTACAGGTTTTCAACCTAGCGGGAATTTATTTTTTTCTCTTTTTTTTTGTTTGCTTTTTTTTTAAAGAAAATTTACCTAAAATAATCAGCAAAAATTATTTACATGTCCCTAGTGGCAGATTGGAAATTTCAAATTTCATATTCTAGAGAAGGACTCAGTTGATTAAGTCAAAATACGTCGGTCGTGTCGACGTCCTGGATGGACCATACGACCAATGGATGACATAGACAATGGTTTATTCTATCAGCTTCTTAAGTGCCCCGGTTATTGCTCAATCTCGTCATGGGATGCCCCATGGCTAACACCTATCGGGTTAGGCTTGTCGCATGCTGGATGAATGGTGTGGTTGATGAACACACATGGAGAACGTGGAGTTTTGCCAGGCAGGCCACGTATGGAAATTGTCTGAAACATTCAGGTCAAACTCGACGGTTGACCTCAGAACGGTCGGCGAGCAAAGGGTTGTGCGCGAGATGTGCTCTTTAGGGGCCTTGATTTGGATGATTATTCAAGCTGCAAAATGAGTAAGGAAAAACTCAAATTTCGGTGATAAATTGATCACAACTTCTCTTACCTAGGTGCTTGACATCTTTAATGGTAACTTGTACCATATGTGAATGGACATGCTGCATGTTCCAACTCTTTCTCCATCTGGCGGTTGTGCTCGATCTCAACGGGAGATGCCATTTGGTTAGCACTGACCGGTTTAGACCTTATCGTAAAATGGATGTACGGCTTGGTTCGGGGACGCATATTGATGGATAAATGTCCAATTCGGGTTCGTGTTTACATTTCGGGCCTCGTAATCGTGTCAAAAATTACATCTCGGTCTAAAAACATCTCCCACGGTATCAAAACGGTCCGGAAGCGCGTTTACGCGCGTCCGGACCGGACGTCCGGGTTGCGTGGCGATTCGGACCTCGCCGAATTGCCCAAATTCGACGAGGTCCTGATTGCCTTACGGGTATCGCGCTATTACCGTATCCGTGATTACCGTTACGCGTAGAGAAGTCAAGTTCGCACATTACCAACATGGATGACGGTTACCGCATGATCTTGAACCGTCATCGAACCGCTTTAAAACCGGGTCCGGTCCCAAGAAAGCCTATAAATAGGAGGTCTTGGCCACCCATTTTCACACATTCTCTCATTGGCCAACCTTTGGTATTTTGAGCTCTGACTTCTCTCTAGAAATTCTCTCTCTAGAAATTACCTTTTTGCCACTATAGTGACTTAAGCATTGGAGAGGGCTCCGCTAGCACCAGCCCCCCCTCTCCGTGCTAGAATTGGTCCTTTGTGCAGGATCCGACGTTCAAGTCACAACCTTACCGAGTCTCAACCTTACCGGGTCACAACCTTACCGGGTCACAACCTTACCGGGTCACAACCTTACCGAGTCACGACCTTACCGAGTCTCAACCTTACCGAGTCTCAACCTTACCGGGTCACAGCCATACCGAGACACAGACTTCGTACGGGAGCAAGCCTGAACACTCTTCAGTGGCCCAACCTCTTCCCAGCGGAAGGGTTACAAAGGCCCGCACAACCACGCGAATAGACGCGTCCCCACGACTTAGTTCATCCGGACGCAACATTGGCGCCGTCTACGTGATTCGAACAAAAGCTACCGTACCGTAGAAATCATGACGAGTGATTACAACCCTCCCGAAGAGGTCAAAAACACAAGGAAAAGGCATGGACATCCAAAGAAGTCCCCGGCAAGCAAAAGAACAGGAGGCCAAGCTCCAGCCGGGAGCTAGTCGGGACCCTCCCACATCCCAAGGGCTACTTCCGTAGCTTCATCCATACCGATTGACAATGTGCCCGGCGCACAGCACAAGGAGCCAAAAACAAACATCACGCACCTCCACCTGGTTTCGAACCAGAGGTACATGAAGATGAATCCCAGGCAAAAATGCTGCAGGGCAAACAAAGAACGAGGACAAACCCGATGCCCACCATTACTCCAGCAATGATGGCGGCGCTGGAAGAGTTACTCGCAATCCGCGAGTCTCTAAAGAACCAAGGATATGCGGCTCGGCCACCTCCATCCAAACAAGGAACCTTCCAGTACAAAGGTGTCAACCCGTTACCTCATTTGCCTCCAATCAGCGAACAAGTTGAGACGATAGGGACAAAGTCTCGAGTCACAAGTCATCAACACACACTGCACCAAAGAATAGAGGGGCAGTGCACGAAAGGTACCTTCCAGTACCAACAGCCAAGGCACGAAGCCGCACGCTCATGCAACCGGTATGTGATAGCACAACACCAAAAAGAGGCATGGAAACAACCCACAAAACAAAATCAAGCAAAACCGCCCTCAAGCGATCAGAAAGGAAGAAATTGGCAGCCGCAGCCAAAACGACCTTTTCAAGAAGGTTTCGAGAAGCCAAATGAAGTAAACATCGCCGACTACATCCCTTTGAATGCCCCGCTATCCGTGATATTAAGAGAAATGAAAGATGCGAACATGTGGAAAAAGCTTAACAATTTCGGAAAAAGTATGTTGGGGAAAGACAAAGACAAGTGGTGTGAAAACCACGAGGTCTTCGGCCACGAAACGGACCGCTGCGTCAGCCTACGTAACCACATTAACAGCTTCATCCTCAAAGGCAAATTAAAGCAATTCATTGATCAAGGCGACAGCCCTCCAAAGAAGACTCAAGCAGAGTCATCCAAAATACACAAAGAAGATCCTTCTACAAGAACAAGCCAAGACGATGCTGACTTCTATCACAAGGAGGGACGGGAAAAACCTGCTAGTGACGACGACATCCCAATCACGGGATTGACAACAAGAACCTTGAAGGCAATAATTAAAAAGGAGATACACGTCTCCTGGAAAAAGAGACAACCGCAACAAAAGAGGCTATTCCAGTCAAATGCCCAAAGGATCAAAGAATCCAATCTCGTCAAATGTGTTCCTTTGAACACACCGTTATCTGTCATCCTGAAGGAAATAAAAGAAACCAAGCTGTGGAAAAAACCCTCCAAATTCCACAAGGGACCACTGGGAGAAGATGAAAGCAAATGGTGTGAAAATCATGAAGCGTACGGCCACGAAACCGAAAGCTGTGTTGGACTAAGATTTCACATAAACAACTTGATCTTAGAAGGAAAAATGATGAAGTATATCGACCATGGCAATAAGCATCAAAGGAAGCCTCGTGCGAAGTCTTCAGAAAAAAGCAAGGGAAAAGAAAAGGCGGATGATAACCCACCTATCGCCAAACGCCAGAAAAACAACGTCACTTACGAAACCAACTGGGACAAGTTGTACAATTTTTGGAGTATGACTGCAGAAGAAGCAAACCTCAAACTCCCAGGAAGTAAACCTCATCGCCTACTTGAGTCAACGACTGCCTTCCTTGACAAAGATGTTGAAGAACAACACAAGCAAAGTAAAACTCGGGGGCATGACATCAACTTTTGTCCATCCCCAAAAGGGGAGATTGAAGAACTCAACACGCTAGATGCATTGAGAAACTATGTGGCACGTGGCAGAATCAACTAGCTAACAAATCACCCATGGGGACGTCAAACACATCACCAATCCCTTTAGCTTCCTTATCTCCTTTTCGCATATCTATGTTAAATCTTTTAAAGATTAAGTACAACTCATGCTTATTAGCCTCAGTAATTTTTAAAAAAAAAAGTGATCACTAGACGCTTTCTTCTAATCCGTCGTGTGAACTCCAAATATCTAATAAAGGATAAATCTACTTTCGTAGGTACATTATTATGACGCGTATTACCTTGGAATAACGCCAAGTAACAACTACACACATATTCCTCGCGTCAACAACACAAAGTCTCAAGCATTTTATACGCGCAAGACTAAAAATCATGTCGCAATAATAAACAAGGCGGGGACGTTACACAAGGACAGATCATGCACTATTAGAAGTTGAACCAATATAAACAATCAGGAAACAGCGATACAACTGCCAAATAACTTGGGGGGCACCAAGCTGACAAGTGCTCGGCAATCCTACCTAGCATATATACATGCCTATCATAATCTACACCTATCGTATCCGCCCTCAGTGAAGTTTCCTACACAAACAAGGAATCCTCGTATCAAATTCCTTTACTTCATTTATTATATGCATGACTAAAAAGAAAATTTCATGACTTCATACTTTTGCAAACTTATAAAAATTGCGATCATCTGACAAAAGTAACTCTACTCGTAGGTACATGCTACACTACGATTACTACTCAGGAATTACACCAAGTAGTAACCTATGCACAAAAATCTACTTCAACAATACAAGCTACGCATTGTGTGCAAGGAGGGATCTATGGTATACAACACCAACATATCTGTTATCTACACCAACAAGGAGTTTATTTCTCCATTCATAACATAGGCGTCTATCTCTAGAAGATGCCGGCAACACAAAGCCATCAAGCTATGAACAATAAACTTATACCGCAGTGACAACCTGCGGATTTACTATCAAAACGACGGCTATTCAGGGCGTCAACTACAAGCAATATCTTGGTTAACACCAAGACCTACTATCAAAACGACGACTATTCAGGGCGTCAACTACAAGCAATATCTTGGATTAACACCAAGACCTACTATCAAAACGACGACTATTCAGTGCGTCAACTACAAGCAATATCTTGGATTAACACCAAGACCTACTATCAAAACGACGACTATTCAGTGCGTCAACTACAAGCAATATCTTGGATTAACACCAAGACCTACTATCAAAACGACGACTATTCAGGGCGTCAACTACAAGAAATATCTTGGATTAACACCAAGACCTACTATCAAAACGACGACTATTCAGTGCGTCAACTACAAGAAATATCTTGGATTAACACCAAGACCTACTATCAAAATGACGACTATTCTCCATATTACTATGTCTCTAGAGTCAATAATTTTATATGAGGAACTACTGAACTCAATCACTTGCTGTCGTTACTCTTCAGTTTTCTGTTGAGTCAGGGCGTCAACTACAAGCAATATTTTGGATTAACACCAAGACCTACTATCAAAACGACGGCTATTCAGGACGTCAGCTACAAGCAATATCTTGGATTAACACCAAGACCTACTATCAAAACGACGGCTATTCAGGACGTCAGCTACAAGCAATATCTTGGATTAACACCAAGACCTACTATCAAAACGACGGCTATTCAGGACGTCAGCTACAAGCAATGTCTCGGATTAACACCAAGACCTACTACTAAAATACCTTGGAATAACGCCAAGGCCTACTATCAAAATACCTTGGAATAACGCCAAGGCATACGGGGCTGATAACCCCTTAAGTGACGGAAGTTCTCTGTTTAGACAACGACCCCACTCTATAACAAGTGCGTATATCCGGTTCAGGGTGCACTCTTTATGGCGAATGTCCTCTGTCTAGTCGGCATTCCCATATTACGAACGCCATCAGGGTTCGTTTTATACGGCAAAAGTCCTCTGGGTAAGATGACAATTCCGTACAACAGATTTTCAAACTGTATTGCATGGTTCCTGGACGCAGAAAGCATGCATCACAATTCATATTCTCAAAAAAAAGTGTTACATGGTCCCTGGACGCAGGAATCATGTATCACAAATATTTTTTCAAACATTTTACCAAATATTTTATCAAATATTTTATGTATCAAACACCTTTCCAAAAAAAATTATCAACACGGTTTTTTGGATGTATCACATTCAATGCCAAAATATTTTCTCAAATATTTTATCAACAAGCCTTTTAGGGTTCACAAAATGCTTCTTCAAAATCAAAATGTTTTTACGTATGCTTCCCCAACGCGGGTTGATACACGCTGGCAGGTGCGCACCCTGTTTAAAACTCATAAAATTTACAAGTCGAGTCTTGTACAACGTCGCCTTAGAGTGGAACTAAGAGACGGTATAAACTAGTATCTTGCTTAGCCAAGATAACTCCTCTCAAATAATACTCTTACGTATGCTTCCCCAACGCGGGTTGATACACGCTGGCAGGTGCGCTCCCTGTTTAAAACTCATAAAATTTACAAGTCGAGTCTTGTACAACGTCGCCTTAGAGTGGAACTAAGAGACGGTATAAACTAGTATCTTGCTTAGCCAAGATAACAACTCTCAAATACTAAAATGTTTTTACGTATGCTTCCCCAACGCGGGTTGATACACGCTGGCAGGTGCGCATCCTGTTTAAAACTCATAAAATTTACAAGTCGAGTCTTGTACAACGTCGACTTAGAGTGGAACTAAGAGACGGTATAAACTAGTATCTTGCTTAGCCAAGATAAGACTTTTCAAATACACTACTTGTTGAGATATATTTCTATACGCAAAAATACTCGGCAGGTTGCAACACATATAGCGGCAAGCTATTCAGGAAAGAAGGGCAATATGCATAATGCATCAGGCAGGCAATCAGGAGAACATCTCAACTTATCAATCAGGAAGTGGCTATCGGTCACGACCGCAGGGACTATGTCTACGTCACTAATCATCCACATTCAATAAACACAGTTCAAACGACGTAGTTCAAACCGAACAAGTCGTAAACAACAACTAAGGAACAACTACAACAAGTCTTCAAGCATAGAAGCCGGGGGGGCAAACAGACTCAGAAACGAATTCAACATATCTAAAAGATGGCACAGATTAAAGAATGCCATCATCTCTAACAGGACTCGGCGGAACAAGCAGAAGTTGCCACCGTCTTCTCCAAACAAAATCTACAATGTGCAAGTCGCAACATCCTGTGCTCTACCCATCTCGCCATGCCTTGGAGTTTAGCCAAGAGGGGCGATCACAACACTTAACAATGTCCAGGTTACGAAATGTCATGCAAGCAAAAGCATGAACAAAGAATTATCAACAAACACTTACCTCAGTAGGAGTAACGCTCCTCCTTGGGCCGGTCCCTCGACCGGGGGGCAGAAGACGCCACTACACAACCCTCAACTCTATTTCTCTTATCACAAGAAAGAGTTAGCACGGTCATGCTTAGCATAAAGAACTAAGGATCGCTCGAGGAACGCGCCCCTGCGTCGGATCTTCCGAGAATTATGCTAAGAACAGAAACTGCAAGCCAACGATATCCTGGAAAGTGCTATCAACAATCCAGTCAGTGTGCAAACACGCACCAACACTTGTTCAAGAACTTATGCAACAGACGCTCCATGTGAGACGACCGCGTACGTACAAGACTTATTAGTCTTTGTGCAACAAGTAACAAGCATCGCGCAAGGGGGGCAGCCTCTTCAGCACAATAACCTTGCATGGCAACACCGAGCGCATACTCGCAGCATACAAGATTACAATGGTGGAATATTTTCTAAGTGTTTCCATGTACGTGCACACATGTCGACAAGGATGCATGTCGACAAAGAGAAAAATATTTTCTAAGTATTTCCATGTACGTACGTACGTGTCGACAAAGATGGATTGCGCACAGCAAGTAGCTATGCCTCCTAATCACACCTACAATGCATATCAACATCAATGCGCGTATCAAGGTTAACGCGTGTATCAACATCAATGCGCGTATCAAGGTTAACGCGCGTATCAACATCAATGCGCGTATCAAGGTTAACGCGCGTATCAACATCAATGCGCGTATCAAGGTTAACACGCGTATCAACATCAATGCGCGTATCAAGGTTAACGCGCGTATCAACATCAATGCGCGTATCAAGGTTAACACGCGTATCAACATCAATGCGCGTATCAAGGTTAACGCGCGTATCAACATCAATGCGCGTGTCAAGGTTAACACGCGTATCAACATCAATGCGTGTATCAAGGTTAACGCGCGTATCAACATCAATACGCGTATCAAGGTTAACGCGCGTATCAACATCAATGCGCGTATCAAGGTTAACGCGCATATCAACGTCAATGCGCGTATCAAGGTTAACGCACATATCAACGTCAATGCGCGTATCAAGGTTAACGCACATATCAACGTCAATGCGCATATCAAAGTTAACGTGCGTATCATGTTTCCATGTACGTACATACATGTCGACGAGGATGCATGTCGACAAGGGGAAAATATTTTTTAAGTGTTTCCATGTACGTACATACATGTCGACAAGGTTGCATGTCAACAAAGGGAAAATATTTTCTAAGTGTTTCCATGTACGTACATACATGTCGACAAGGTTGCATGTCAACAAAGGAGAAAATATTTTCTAAGTGTTTCCATGTACGTACATGCATGTCGACAAGGGGAGAATATTTTCTAAGTGTTTCCATGTACGTAGATACATGTCGACAAGGTTGCATGTCAACAGAGGAGAAAATATTTTCTAAGTGTTTCCATGTACGTACATACATGTCGACGAGGATGCATGTCGACAAGGGGAAAATATTTTCTCTAAGTGTTTCCATGTACGTACATACATGTCGACAAGGTTGCATGTCAACAAAGGAGAAAATATTTTCTAAGTGTTTCCATGTACGTACATACATGTCGACGAGGATGCATGTCGACAAGGGGAGAATATTTTCTAAGTATTTCCATGTACGCACATACATGTCAACAAAGATGGATTGCATACAACGAGTAGCTATGTCCCCTAAGCACACCTACGACGCTCATCGACAAAGCTCATACAACGACATCTATGGTAACAAGCATTAGATATCGTTTAGATATTTTCTAAGTGTTTTTAGCATACTCGCAGGTAATAACCAACAGTCTATACCTGACGCTCAACTATCGACATCAACGTGCGTATCAACATCAACGCGCGTATCAACATCAACGCGCGTATCAGCATTAACGCACGTAGCAAAAGTCAACGCACGTATCAAAAGTCAACGCACGTGACCAAGTTTCACACGCATAGTAAGGTTGGTACGTACCATGAAAGGAACTAACATCCTAAGGGGCTATCATGCAAACGGGGGATTAACGCGACAAACCGTAAGAATCGGACGCGGCAACGCTTAAGGAAAATTTTTCTCTAAGGCATCAAGACGACAAGTGACTACGCCTAAAGTTATCGGGCAATACCCGTCAACCAAAAACCCGCCAAGAAGGAAAATCATGCATATCGACTAAAAAGCTTCTACGCGAAGATACGGGGAATTCTACATCAAACACCCATGGAAATGGAAAATCGCCTAAATTATGGACAAATGACGATAATGATGGCAGTCAATCAGCAATTACTCGACGTATAAACATCAACAAGCAGTCCCACATGTCGACAACGAAAAATGACTTAAACAAACAACAACACGGTGACATCGGCATTTCAAGTCGAAGCTGTCCTAAGAATTCGAGTTTCCAAACTACCTCAAACCGTGACAAAAGGTATTCCAATGGACTCCCTTCGTCGAGACGATTCCGGAAAGGTAAGGACCGCAACGAGGCGAGGTCGGGAAGGCGGCGCGTGGGCCACACGCTCCGGCAAAGGAGCCCCACTCGCGGCGGCGCGTGAGGGCGCGTGCGTGGTCTGCTGGCGGCTCCGAAGGTGGCGCTGGAATCCTTGTGACGAACAGAGTCGAATGATGGTGTCAACTTCCAAAAACAAGCAAAAAATCAGACTCGAAACTGTCAAAACATAACTAGGCTCCACGACGGCAAAGAAATTTTGCACACAAAAGCAATTTCGGGAAATGGTGAATGAATTACCTGCAAAGGGAGTGGAATGGTGAACTTCCAAGGTGCTGGAAGGATAAATGGGGATGTGTGTATTTAGTAATCCCAAAGAGATGCTTTATGGATAAGGATCAAAGGATTAGTTTACCTACACTCAAGACTAAACCCCTACGGTATACTCTACCTTCTCCTCTTAAAATATCTACTCCTATGCATGTCTTAACATTGCCCATATCAAATCCATTACTATTCACATATGTTGCAATCACATGATTCATGATTCGGTAATCACTTAGTCATTTTAGAAACGTACAATTTCTATTTCTTGCATCGCGTAATTACAATCTTGCCATGACTATTACTTATGTACGCATGTGGATAGATACATGTTCGCATAGCGCATTACCGTTTGCTCATGTCTCCGACGATAATCATATTCGCGCATATACATTTCCTATTGCACTAACCATGATGGTAGGAAACAAAGCCATTCGGCCGGAAAATCAAGCGACGGACGAAATCAAGATGCTTGCGTCCGACCAACGATCAAAACCGAAAGGTTAGCGTCAAACTCAAATTGGACACATCAAACCGAAAGGTTAACTTAAAATAGAGTCAAGAAAGGTTCTAAACCGTTACTTGACTCGGGGGCAAGTGATGGATAAATGTCCAATTCGAGTTCGTGTTTACATTTCGGGCCTCGTAATCGTGTCGAAAATTACATCTCGGTCTAAAAACATCTCCCACGGTATCAAAACGGTCCGGAAGCGCGTTTATGCGCGTCCGGACCGGACCTCCGGGTTGCGTAAAGCAACCCGGACGTCCGGGTTGCGTGGCGATTCGGACCTCGCCGAATTGCCCAAATTCGACGAGGTCCGGATTGCCTTACGGGTATCGCGCTATTACCGTATCCGCGATTACCGTTAGCATAGAGAAGTCAAGTTCGCACATTACCAACATGGATGACGGTTACCGCATGATCTTGAACCGTCATCGAACCGCTTTAAAACCGGGTCCGGTCCCAAGAAAGCCTATAAATAGGAGGTCTTGGCCACCCATTTTCACACATTCTCTCATTGGCCCAACTTTGGTATTTTGAGCTCTGACTTCTCTCTAGAAATTCTCTCTCTCTAGAAATTACATTTTTGCCACTATAGTGACTTAAGCATTGGAGAGGGCTCCGCTAGCACCACCCCCCCTCTCCGTGCTAGCCTTGGTCCTTTGTGCAGGATCCGACGTTCAAGTGACAACCTTACCGAGTCTCAACCTTACCGGGTCACAACCTTACCGGGTCACAACCTTACCGAGTCACAACCTTACCGAGTCACGACCTTACCGAGTCTCAACCTTACCGGGTCACAACCTTACCGGGTCACAGCCATACCGAGACACAGACTTCGTACGGGAGCAAGCCTGAACACTCGTCAGTGGCCCAACCTCCTCCCAACGGAAGGGTTACAAAGGCCCGCACAACCACGCGAATAGACGCGTCCCCACGACTTAGTTCATCCGGACGCAACACATATGAATTCCACACAAGATAGGTTTAATTTTGGCATGAAATTTCTCTGAAACAGTCACGTTTCTCGTGGTTGCGACCTCGGTCGAAGTAGTCGTCTGATCTGAAAAAAAAAAAAAAAAAAAAAAAAAAAAAAAAAAAAAAAAAAAAAGTAAGGACACTCAAATCTCAAGGAAAAAATCAAGTACAATTTATCGCACATGAGCGTTGGATATCCCGAGTGCGCAATTTTTTCTTCGTGCAACTGGATGACTGCATGTTCTTTTTTGTTGCCCCATTTGGCCGGCAGAACTTATTCGTACAGGATCCCTAACCAAGGGTACCTGGAAATAGCGAATGAAAAATTAGTGTAAAGAATATGAGAACTCATGCATTCTTTTTTTTTTTTTTTAACTCAAATGTCATTCATTTCATAATTTTGATTACTTTTTAAAAAGGAATAAAAATTGATGATCTAAGGTGTATTGCACCATCATGGAGTTTACTGAGTTTGCTGAGTGCACTATCTGGCTCGAACGCAGGACAGATGCTCAAAAAAAATTTTCAAAAGATTTTCCCATCCTTTGTTTAAACTCGGATAGTTGTACTCAACTGAACAGTTAAACTATTTTTAAAAAATTAGAATTAAATATCCCATTTTTTTAAACGCTTGCTCATGCGAATGTTGAAATGACGATCCTACCGAAAAAATGTAATACACCTTGGATAAAAACGAATGACGCTTTGAGTTTTTTTCATTTTAAAAATACTCATGCATGCTCGAAGGTTAAAGTTCTACTGTTAAGAAAATTACAATCTTACAACCAGTTTACCTGAATTGTACATATGGAATGTATGTACGAAATGAAAAATTCAGGTAAAGTTTTTCTAAAAAAGAAATGCAAATGCTATACATGTTTGAAATTAGATGTTCTACGACTAAGAATGTGTACAGTCTATCAACAATTTATTTTTTCTAAAACAATGCACATACGATGAATATGGGATGCATACTTGAAATGAAAGTTCTACAGTTAAAAAAATTTACAAGTTATCTGAAAATATTTTTTTGTTTTTTGTTTTTTTTAAAGGAAAAAATATCAATGCATCTTGTTTGCTCAAAATTAAAATTTTTTTTTGAAAATAATGCATATGAGATACACAAAAATTAGATGCAAATTTTAAAAATCAAAGTTTACGACTAAGAAAAATTACAATTTACCTGAAATGTTTATTTTTCGAAAATAATGTATATGAGATAAATGTCTTTGATTTAAAAAATTCAGGTAAAAAGTTTTTTTAAACATAAGAGCCCTATAACTAAAAGCTTACGATTTATTTGAAATTTTTTTAAAAATTAATGCATGTTGATGCATTATTAAAAATAAAACGATTCGATAAAACAGTTTTTGAAATGCTGCATATAAAATACATGTTCGAAATAGCTAAAGAGGATTTGCAATTTACAAGAGATCAAACATTTTTTGAATCAATGCATATGATATGCACAAAAATAAATATAAGATGCAAAACTTAAAAATAAAAGTTTACGACTAAGAAAAATTACAATTTAGCTGAAATGTTTTTTTTTTCGAAAATAATGCATAAGAGATGCATTTTCGATTAAAAATTAAAGTAAAAAATTTATTTTTCATAAGTAATGCATCTATGATTAAAGTTTGAACCTAAGAGCTTTAATAGCCAAAAATGGATTAATTTTTCCGAAAACGTTTTACTGAAGATAACGCATATAGGATGCACTAACAGAATTTACAACTTACCTGAAGAGTTTTTTTTTTTTAATAATGTGTACGAAATACTTGTTTAAAATAAATAAATAAGAAATCAGGTAAGAGGTTTAAAAAAAAACAGTGCATATGGAATGCATGTTTAAAAATAAAAAATGCTATAACTAATTGACTAATTACTTAGTCGAAAAATGTTTTTTTTTTTTTTTTGTATTTTTAAAATGGAATGAGATGTGAGCTTAAAAATTAAAGTTATACAAATAAAAAAAATACAATTTATCTGAAAATATCTTTTTTTGAAAATAATGCATATGAGATGCATGTGTTTAATTACAATTCAGGTGAAAAAATATATTTAAACATAAGAGCCCTAAAACTAAGGGAACCTACGATTTATATAAAAAGTTTTTTTTTAAAAAATTAATGCATACTGGATGCATTATTAAAAATAAAACAATTCAGGTAAATTTTTTTTAAAATGATGCATATGGAATGCATGCTCGAAATTAGAAGCTCTAATAGCTAAAGAGGATTTAATGTTTTCCTAAAAAAAAATTTTAAAAAGTAATGCATTCGTAACACACTAACCAAAATTACAACTTACCTGAAGATTTTTTTTTTTTTAATAATGTGTATGAAACGCAGGATTAAGATAAAAAATTAGGTAAGATGTTTGTTTTAAAAAAAATGCATATGAAAAGCATGTTTGAAGAGAAAATTTCTACGATCAGATGACTAACTACTTAGCTGAATTTTTTTTTTTTATCTTTTTAAAATGCAACGAGATGCATGCTTGAGAATAAAAGTAAAATGAATAAAAAAATTACTATTGACTTGATGACCTTTAACAATAACAAAAATATGGATAAAAAAGACATGTTAGGGGTATTTAAAAAAAAAAGTGTAGCTTTGCTCTACAAGGTAGGTTCCACTGATAGTTTCCCGACTCGGTGGTTATCTCCCTCTAAAAGGGGATCTCGGGACCTACATGAGCGAGTGAATTTTTCCAAGTCGTACCGGCGGAACTATCGCTCCGGTCGTACCGTACTAAACATCCGGGGTTCCTAGTCGCCCTGGGTTTTAGGCGTTTTGGAGATTATATTAGAGCGGTGTGTGCGAAATCCAACAATTTATAATACAACAAACAAAATTAGTCAGTCATAATGGATCCAAACCTGAAATCACACAAAAGTAACAAAGTTAGAATAACAAAATCAAATATATATAAAAAAAAAACTTAAAACATGGCAAATATAAAGAGCCCGAACCCTCAATTATCCCTAGCAGAGTCGCCAAATTGTCAGACCTAAATCTAACCTACGGCGAATTACATTTTGAAAACGTGGATTTTGAATAGAGTCGCCACTAGTTAATTAAGGCTAACTAGAATCCTAAATTACCTAAGTGAATAACGAATTAAACACTTAAGTTTTGAATCGGTCCACGATTAGAAATTCGGATTCGGGGGTTATAATTTTTAAGTACGTCCTTTCGGTACTCAATTCACTTAATTTTCCAATTTATTATCAAGTAATATCTATTATGAACTAATTTATAAAAAAAAAACATAATATAACATCTAATAACACTATCGAGCATATTTACATCAAAACGTTAATTAACATATTCACATAACACCAAATAATCAAATTTGTAATAAACCCCAAATTATTTAGATTTAAACTATTTAAAACTAATAATAATAATAATAATAAACAGAATAATACATAATAAAAAAGAACAAAAAATGAAAAAAAAAAAAAAAAAAAAAAAAAAAAAAAAAAAAAAAACAGGAAAGGGCTGGTTTACCTGGAGCGACTGGATTTGCTTCAACAAGGACAAGAAGCGAACCAGAGCGGCGGTCCGGCAGCAGATCCCGGGCGGTCGAGTCACGGGAAGGCAGACAACTGGGTTGGCAGCAGGGCGAACGGCGGCTAGGGGCTCCGGTGGCTGCGTGCGGGTGGTTATGGCAGCAGTCGGCGGTGAGTTTGAAGGGCTGGCCGTGGTTGAGGCAGAGGTGGCCGGAGTGAAGGGGCCTCGACGTGGCACGGTCTGGGCCGACAACGGTGGTTCTCTCCGTCGGGCAAGGCGGAGGTTGGCTCTCCGGTGGCCTGGACTGGCTGTGCTACTGCGGGGGGGGGGAGGCACCGGGGCAAAGGGGAGGACAGACGGTGAGCTTGGCGGAGGAACTCCGGCACCGGCAGGGCTGGTAGTCACCGGCGGAAGACATGGGCGGCGCCGGTCTGCTGAGGGAGGAGCGGACGGGAGAACTGCAGGAAATACTTTTTTTTTAATTATAAAGCACAAGAACAAGAACAAGAAGACGAAAATGCACGAATTACGAGATAGAAATGTGTTATTATTTTTTGTGTTTTTCTTTGTGTTTACAATGTAGAATTGGACCCCTATTTATAGTAGAACTCACCTAGATTACATATAAGATCTCCTAAATCTTAAAATAAATAAATAACTGACAGATAAATTCTTACGGATAAATATCTACGGATAATTATCTCTAAATAATAGGAGATAATACCTATAGATAATTATCTTATAGATAAATAACTATTACATATAACTATATATCTATATATAATATAATTTGATTAAGATCTCTAAAAACTTGACAAGTACTAAAATGTGTTGATTACATGTTAAAATCAAGACATTCTATTGGTACACCTCAATGTGTAACTCTCCTTGATGATGTTACAATTCCATGTAGATAATTCTATGTACTTGAAAATTCTCCAAACTCTCTCATCGCATGCTAGAAGCCGTTATATTTTTTTGTCTGTTTTTTTTCCAAGTAATAATACCAACTATTGATAATATCTATAAAAATATTAAATAGATTGTTACTTTTGCTTCTTTTTTTTTACTCTTATTTTAGCATTAAAATGAGCACAAACTATATTAAGTTTGTTTGGCTAGAGATTATTATTATTATTATTATTATATATATTAGTATATTATTATTGGATATAATATTATTGGAATTTATTTATTTCATTATAATTCATTTCTCACCCTCACCACATTTTTACATGTTTTTTTCCCAAAAAACTATTTAGCACAAACTATATTAAGTTTGTTTGGCTAGAGATTATTATTATTATTATTATTATTATTATTATTATTATTAGTATATATATTAGTATATTATTATTGGATATAATATTATTAGAATTTATTTATTTCATTATAATTCATTTCTCACCATCACCACATTTTTACATGTTTTTTTCCCAAAAAACTATTTTATGTATAAAATTTTATAATAATATGCGTAAGTCAATACAACTGTATTTTATGGGAGATAAAGACGTGTGAGAAAAAAACAAGAAATATATCAAAGTATAATCTAAAAATAGACTTTTTAACTATGTTATCCAAAACCAAAAAATAGTATTATGCGATAGGATATGGTAGATATGTTGTTGTATACTTATGATCAACTTACTTTCAATTAAGCCAATAAGTATTAAAAATTATAAATAAAAAATAATTTAGTAAAAAAAATTATGTGCGAGAAAAAAAAAGTATCAATTATAATCTAAAACATTTTTTTTACATGTTATTTAAATGAATCTTATTCATAAAATATCAATTTGTTAGAATGTATAGAAAGTTGAAAAGTAAGCAAAATAAATTTTTAACTCAATTCTATTAGGTTGTGAGTTACACTTACAAAGGGGACATCATATTTTTTTATACATGGACATTTTAAAATTGTCTCAAAGCTCCACATTGCATTGTGCGTGAGAACTGTTTCAGGGTTTAGGTGACATTCTACTAATTAAATTATTATTATAGTTAATAATAGTAGAGTTAGTAATCTACAAAAAAAAAAACTTAAAAAAATATATATATTTGTACTTATCCTCCATATTTGTATTATTATGTTAACATTAAAATTGTATCTTTGGTTTGGATTAAAGATAATATATATATGTGTGTGTATGCATATTCGAATATTTAATATAAAAATATAATGTAATGCTATATAACATAATATAATAATATAATTTGAAATATATATGTTTGTTATTGTACTTAATTTATTAGAATTAGAAAATAAAAGATAATAAAATTTAAATTTAACAATATCTATATATAATATAATTTGATTAAGTCTTCAACAAACATGACACGTAAGTTTTTAGTCCCATTAGTTGTCAAAAATAAATATTTTCAATGGTTGATGAATTTTCTACATAACGGTTGATGACATGGATTCGCCACATGTACCCCTAGAAACTATAGATTTCTTCCAAAGACTCTCATTGAATCTCACGGTACGTTACATAATCTCTCACCTTTTTTTTTTTTTTTGCTATTAACAACAATTGATCACTTATGAATATATATATATATATATATATATATATATATTATATAATCATATTTCATGTACAATTTTATAAGCCTAATTTTTGCAAAAGTTTTATTTCTCCATATTATTAATATATAAAATTATATGCTAATTATAAGAGTTAAATTAATCATAATGTATATATATTATATAAATACTAATATAATTTTTTTTGTGGCCAAAATATAAATTTATTATCATGTAATTTATTATAAACATATAGAATTATAATTTACGTGTATATATATATATATATATATATATATATATATATATACCATTATAAATTTATTATTATGTACTTAATTTATGATTATACATATAGAACTATTATAAGATAAAAGTATTGTTATATAATATCTCACCTCTTTGTTATATAATATCTCACATCTTTGTTTAAGTTATATAATCTCTCGCCTCTTTTTTTTATTATAGCTTTATAAATATTTTATCATTCAGAAACAAGATTATATAATCATATTTCATGTACAATTTTATTTATAATATAAATAAAATGATAGATCTCATTTGTACAAAAGTTTTGATTTCTCATAATATTAACGTATTAAAACTATAAAATAATTATAAAACTAAATTAATAATAAATTACATACACAATAATATAATTTTATTAAAATTTACTTAATTATAATTGTATATATTTATTACAAGAAAAAGTATTACCCTAGGTAGTTACTAATATTATAATATTATCGTATACCTAATTAAATATTTAAAATATAAATTTTATTGTAAAGCCCAAAATTAATAACAACGTTATTAATATTTATAATTTCTATGTATGTCTTAAACACACCAAAAATAATAATTATTCTAAAAATAGTTACAACTTCTAATAAAAATATGTTTTTGATTTAGTATTCACATGGTCAATATATGATAATAAAAATCATAATAATTCAAATAAAACCATTATATAACATCATATTAGTAATGATTAATATCATCCATTTTTTCAACTCACATTAATTATTCATTAACTTTATCAATAGATATACACATATTTTTATATCGTGTAATTTCTTAATTAAATAAATATTTGGCTATACGAATTTCATCAACTTGAAATTAATACATTTTATAAATTAGTATTTAAAATTATTATATTTTCTATATTTTACATAAATATTCTTTTTAACTAAGAAAACAAATTTAATCTCCACGCAAAGTGCGGTTTTGTTCTCTAGGGTTTATGATTTGTATATTAATGTGTCAAGTAATAAAGTGAAGTAATTTCATATCAAAATTGAACCATCTCATTGTTCCACATCAATCTATATATCTTGCCGATGATAAGGCATTGTTATGTGTACACATGTAGTGACTTAGAATTGCTTTAAATTTTCTCATCCAATCATACAAACCGTTTCATTTAATAATTAATACTAACTCTATTTATTTGTTACAATAAAATTAATTTATATACTTTCTTATTGGATTACCTACATTTATATTCATTTATTATTTGTGTTAGCAATAAATTTTTTAATTAATAAAGTTAATGAAAATATAACTGTTAATATCTAAGAAAATTATTTTTAGACTAGTATAATAATCAACATTGTCTTATATTTTTCTTTCATTGACATCCATTTTGTGGATAACAAAATAAAAATAAATTAACACACACACACACACACACACACACACACACACACATATATATATATATATATATATATGTATTTTATTAAATAGTTATAATATTTTATTGATATAATTATTTTGCTGTTAATGTATCTGACATAAAATAATAAAAAATGTTAAAAATAATGGAAAACTATTACAATAATTAATCATGTTTTATATTTTATTTTTATATTTACACCTATTTTGCGAAAACATTAATTACATCTAATTATTTAAACTACAACAACAAAAATAAATATTTTTTATACCGCGCAACGCGCGGGTCTATTATCTAGTATCTAGTATAATTCCAAAAGAACTTATATAATCATGACATGTATGTTTTTAACCACATTTTCTCTATCCTAATGTCAATTTTATAACTTTTGATTAGTCCATGTCAAACCTACAATAACCATTATTACATGGCATGACACATGGCTAAGTTCTCATGGCTCCAAAGTATCTTATTCACTCTCAAGAGACGTTTTCTTTACAAAAGACGTTACAAGCGTTGCAAATGCTACTTAAGTATACAAATATGAATATATATATATATATAATTTGAATTTATATGTTTTTTATTATAATTATTTTTTTTTCTTACCACTCTCATTCATGTTCAAATTTTTTTTTATTTACATGTTAGTCATTTTACATCCTAACAATATAAAGTTGTGATTGCACCCTAACAAATTTATTTAATAAATTACACTAAAATATGATGAAAAAATAAATACAATAAAATAAACACATAAGAAAATATATTAAAAATAGTAAAATTAGATAGAAGAATTGAAAATTCATATAATTATAATTTAAATAAGAAATAAATGGATAAAAAAAATTTCAATTTATAAGACTTAGTTGATATATCTTTTATTGAACACAATCTATATATCTATGTATAATATAATTTGGAAAAGTTAAACCTAAGATTGACATAAACTCATTGATGACATGCACAAATAATATAATTTAATTGGTCCACCTCATTCAACTCAAACATAATTGATTTGACAATGTCCACATAATCACTTCTTATTGCTTGAATGAGCTCCAAACTCTCTAATTGCACTATAGAAACCGTTATTTTCCCTAGCCATATGTTACAAAAATTGTTGATGGGTTAATTACTACTTCTTTCTCTTACATCAATTTCACCATAAAAATAGAGATGCATACATTTATAATTGAGAAATAATGAATTAGTTATGAAATTAAATGTAATAATTATGTATTCAAACTAATTTATTATTTCTCAATTATAAGTATATTTTGATAAATTTCTTATTGATATTGAAATTTTTTCATTTGAAATTTTAAATGAGATTTTTTTTATAATAATTATTTAATTCAATAGATTCTTTTGGACATAAATGTATAGTCTTTAATTATTAATTTTTTATGACCTTTAATTATTAATATATATTTTTATTTATGAAAAAAAAAAGAAGGGATAACAAAAACAATTAGCTACTAATACATAAGATTATCTGCTAAAAATATTGATGTTTGGTATGCAAATTAATACAAAAAAAAAAAAATTGGCCAGAGAATTATTTTTTAAATAAATTTAACTCATGTAAAAATAAATATATTAACACTTTATATCTAACTTTGGGTTATGATCATTTTTCATATTTAACTCATGACAACCAATTGCTAAAATAGATAATATTTTAAATTTTAGTTTACAAGAAGTAAATAACTTTGGCAAAAAAAAGAAGTAAATAACTTTACATTGATACAATTATATATTAGATAAACATATTTTTACTTAAATAAATATTATTGCCTAAAACACTAATCAAATGTGAAAAATTTCTATCAAATATGTTTAAACGTACATACAAAAATCTATCAGATACTATAACTAATTATAAGAATATAGTTAACAATAATGTTCAGTAATTAACTATTTATTTCTTTTAATATATTTATGGTTTGTAATTAGCATAGCCAAAAATCTTAATATCATATTTGTGAACTCATAAACTAATAAATAGAACATTTGTTTACACACATTGCGTACGATGTTCGATTATGATAGAGTTATATATACAACTTAAACGCGTGTATAGTAGTGTTTAATTTGTCTAAAATAAATTATTTCAAATAAAAAAGATTAAAAAAATTAATTATTAATATTAAATTTGAATTTGTATAATATTCCAACATTTCTACAAAATAAATTATTTGTCGTGCAACGCGCGAGACTACTATACTCTCAAACTGTTGTAGTTAAAAACAATTAGCAATATCAAATTTTAATAATATACTAATAATTTTATAAAGTAATGAATTAAACGCGCAACGCGCGGGGTCAACCACCTAGTTTTTATATATTCCAAATATATCCAAGATATTTTGAATATATCCGAGATATTTTAAAAATATATATTTATTTATTCACGCTAATATGCACATGAGCATTTTTGAACACTTCGTAACGTGGCACATCTGAAAATGAAACGTCACATGTAATGACGTTACGTCTGGGTCAAAATCGAGTGTTTACAGTATCTGCCGGTCGCACGGAAAACTTCGTATGAACTATTCGGAAGCAGGGGCAAGATAAGAAGAGTGAAATGTTGATGCAATTTGGACAACAATACATTAACAGGCACCCTCCCATTCCGGCGAGTGGTAGCTGTTAGCATATGGTGATTGGGCACCGTAAATAGAAGCCCGTTAATATGTATATTGTTGGATATACGCCCAAGTTATCACCAATTGGACCCGATAAATGGGTCGTAATCGAATATAATTAAAAAATTAGAACACAAACAACTGAGGCCCATTGTGTAGGCCTGGAGAACACCCCGAGTGGCCAAATCCATTCGGGAAGACCCCGAGTGGAAAGCCCACCCGGGGAAACCCAAGCAAGGGACCCTTGCTTGGGTTACCCGAGCAAGGGACCCTCTTGCTCGGGTGAATCGAGCAAGGACCCCCATTCTCGGGTAACCCGAGCAAAGTCTTGGGGGTACCCCTCCGGGTATCCCCATCCGTCCGGAAGAGCCCCCCTCGTCCGACCCCCACCCCCGGACGATATTTTTTCCGGGGTTTACTCTTAGAGGCCTTACTTAGAAAACACTGGCGTCGTCTACTGGACTCGAAGAAGAAGCACGTTGCTACTACTTGAGATCGATGGCAACAACAAGGAGGCAAGTTGGGGGGCCGAGCAGGCAACCACCCACGTGAGAAAACATCCAAGCACCCGCAGGGGGGAAATCTCAAGTTCCGGTGGTAAGCAAGCAAGAAAACATCGACAGAGAACGGGAGGGAGCCAGAAACGAGGAACACCCACCTCCTAAGGAGCAAAACTCCTCAACCAATGCCCGCGAGGAACCAACGGTGAACAAACCACAACCTCAGCCACCCCAACAAGCAAGAACATACAACATCACTCCTGAACTAATGGCAGCATTAGAGGAAATGCTAGAAAGAAGGGAGCGTTTAAGAACACACGTAAGGCAGGAACAACCAAGGTACCAAGGGTCACCCCCAAGGTCGATGGGAGGACACCGGCATGCATATTCTAATTCCTTGAACCAGCAGCCCCAGGGAAGGGGATATTACCAGCAAAGAAACCCCATTTACCAGGTAGAAAACAGTCAAGGATATGCTGGACCCCAGAATTACCAAGGATATGCAGCACCTCGGAATGACCAAGGGTATACTGGACCCCAAAATGGCCAAGGGTATGCTGGACCCCAAAATGGCCAAGAGTATGCTGGACCTCAAAACGGCCAAGGACATGCTGATCCTCAAAACAACCAACAAAATATTGACCCTCAAAATGCAAGGCAACAGAAGATAGCAGGAATGGCCCTCATGAAGGAGGAAATCGATGAGCTAATTGCTAAGAAGATCAAGGATTCAAAGGGAAGAGCAATGCACAAACTAAGAAACAGGGCCTCGCACCCTTTCACTCAGGAGCTGATCAATGTAATGGTTCCACCGAACGTCACGGCTCGTCATATACCGGACTATGTCGGAAAAGGAGACCCAATACAACATATCCAGAAGCACGAATCATCACTTTTGGGAAGAACGGCGGTGGAAGACCATTATACAATGTTATTCCCCTCAACTCTGGCAGGAAATGCCTCATACTGGTTCTTCAGTCTGCCTCAGGGGTCGATCACCTCATGGGCAGACTTGAAGGACAAGTTTATCCAGCAGTACTTAGGGGAAAGGCAGCTCCTAAAGGGAGACTCCGCACTGGATGATGTAAAGCAAGGATACGACGAGAGTTTGGCAAGCTACTACACGAGGTTCAACCAGAACATCTCCGACATAGAAACAGTGTTATCTGAAGGAGAGATAGTTCGGGCCTTCGTAAGAAATATGGGGCGTCGGAGGGAACCTCTGGCGGACAACGTGGAGGTAATGCCAATCAACTCACTGGAAGAAATGGCTGAGAGAGTAAAATCTTATATCGATTTGGAGCGCGCACGCTCAAATCGAAAGAAAGGTTATGAAGCACAGGCAAATGAGAACAAACCAGCAAAAGGAAAACCCCAACAGCCTCAGAACCAACAACAGGCCCCGAGAAGACAAGCATGGACGCCCCAGGGAGGAGTAAGAGCCAACGAGCAACAAAGACCCCAAGGCATCGACAAGGGAAGGCTCAGCAATTTTGCAAGAGATGAAGAGGCTCAACCTATGGACTCCGCCAGTGGAAAAAAGAAGAGGGAGGATGGGAAATAACTTAGAACAGTGGTGTGAATACCACAATACTGATGGACATCACACAGATAACTGCTTCCACCTCAAGCGGGATATCGAAAACCTCATCCAAGAGGGCATGCTGAAAAGCTTTGTGAAAGATGAAAGAAAAAGAGACAGGAGTCCTCAACCGAGGTACACCGGCAAATGAAAGGGAAAAGAAAAAATGGAGGTCTTCCCTCCCCAACAAAACAGAAAACTGACCATCAATGTCATCCACGGTGGTTTAGCAGCGGGGGGGAGAAGTCTCTAACTCAAGAGAGGTATATGTGGCCCAAGTCAATGAAATGCCACCATTCGGGAAACGCCAAAGGCCAGTCGAGAACATGAAGATAACATTCTCGGACGGGGACTTAGAGTATGTGGTATATCCACATGATGATGCTCTGGCAATCACAATGGATATTGCCAGTTGCAACGTAATAAGAATGTTAGTGGACGGGGGCAGCTCACAGACATCCTTCACATCGATGTGGTTAGAGCATAAGAAAGGACAGAGCGAGATCTCAGGCCCGTTAACTTCCCTTTGGTGAGTTTCGCAGGAGCAACCACATTCCCTATGGGGATCATAACCCTTCCAGTAACCTTGGGCGAAGGTTGGACACAAGTCCACTTGAAAATAACATTTGTGGTGGTTGAAGAGCAAGGGGCATATAACGGAATATTGGGTCGCACAACCATCAACCCAATTCGCATAGTCCCATCAACCGTCCACCAAAAGATGAAGTTCCCGACACCAAATGGCATTGGAGAGGTACTGGAAGACCAAGGAGCATAAAGAAAATGCTACTTGAATGCCATGAGGAGAAGGGCACAACAGGGACTACCTATCGCCTTTGTGGATGCCCCAAGAGGAAATCTGAAGGGAAAAGTCAAGCAATGATGGAAGAACATGATGAATGCGATGAAAGGAGCAGTAACCCACCTCCTATGTGTTACAAGGGAGGCTTTCAAGAAGAGGAAAAGGCAAGAGCCCAATGGACAGGATGTGGAAGAGGTCGAAGAGAATTCAGAGGAAGAAAGAAAGAAAAGAAGGAGAGAAAGAAGGAAGAATCGTGCAGGCTTAGATGATATCCAACAAAAAGGAGATGAGTTGATAGAGATTTCTTCAGGAACCTAAGGAGGGACACCGATGAATACTTCGGAGGAGAAAGGGGCATCGCCATATATCTCGAAGAATTCAACCATAAAATGTGGCAAGCCATACAGTTAGAGGAAGAGGAAGAAAGGAGCTACTACAGACTCAGTGACGCGAGGATAGTGCACTTCACACCTCTAAGGAGCGAGATGGAAGAGCTATACAACACAGTCCTCTCTGACAGGATCCCACCACCCATGGAATCATCAACAGCCTTCATCGGAACAGAAGTGGAGGGATGCTGTGAATACCATAATACCTGGGGTCATAGCACTAACAAATGCTTAGCCCTCAGGCTGGAGGTCGAAGAGGAAATCCACGTTGGACGCCTGGAGGAGGAGGTTGGATCAGAAGAGCTGGAGTTCGCCCCCACTTAGAGTGGAGAATATCTAAACTATTTTTTTTATGTCTATGTATTACAGTACTTGAAGGAGATCCAAAGACTCCATTTAGACTTCCCTTATGTATGAAGCGACAATGGAACTTAATGAATGAGATGTTTTTCCAGGAATTTACTACAAACCGAAAATGAGAAGATCCAAAAGGACAACCCTAACATATGATAAAGCGATCAACAACCTTTACATATGGATAGGGGAAGATCTATAAGAATAACCATTACAACCGAAAAGGGACATAAGACCCGACGGGCCACCCTTACAACCGAAAATGGGAAGATCCAAAAGGACAACCCTAACATATGATAAAGCGATTAACAACCTTTACATATGGATAAGGGAAGATCTATAAGGACAACCATTCCAACCGAAAAGGGACATATGGGATGATCCAAAATGACAACCCTAACATATGATAAAGAGATCAACAACCTTTACATATGGATAGGGGAAGATATATAAGGACAACCATTCCAACCTAAAAGGGACATAAGACCCGACGGGCCACCCTTACAACCGAAAATGGGAAGATCCAAAAGGACAACCCTAACATATGATAAAGCGATCAACAACCTTTACATATGGATAGGGAAAGATCTATAAGGACAACCATTCCAACCAAAAAGGGACATAAGTCCCTATGGGCCACCCTTACAACCAAAAATGGGAAGATCCAAAAGGAAAACCCTAACATATGATAAAGCGATCAACAACCTTTACATATGGACATGGGACGATCTATAAGGACAACCATTCCTACCGAAAAGGGACATAAGACCCGACGGGCCACCCTTACAATCAAAAATGGGAAGATCCAAAAGGACAACTCTAACATACGATAAAGTGATCAACAACCTTTATATATGGATATGAGAATATATAAGGACAATCATTCCAACCGAAAATGGACATAAGACCCGATGGGCCACCCTTACAACCGAAAATGGGAAGATCCAGAAAGACAACCCTAGCATATGATAAAACGATCAACAACATTTACATATGAATGGGGAAAGATCTATGAGGACAACCATTGCAAACAAAAATAAAAGGAATGTAAGTCCTTAAAATACAGGCCATCCGAATAGAGCATCATAATAAAAGGTTTGCTAATAGAACACCAAGTCATCCAAATACAAAACAGAAAGAAGTACAATTACCATCTCCAAAACAAGCAGGAAGAAAACACAAACCCAACAATCATAAATACACCGACCGGGTGTATAAGCTCAACCGTCCTTCACTAGGGGGGGATCATCCTATCCAGCAGTAACTCATGAAGGGACGGTTGTTGGATTACGGGGACGTAATACTACGGAATGCTAAACGTGTACTAGCAAGAAATCTAATCTACGCAGCGGAATTAGTACACATACCTTTTAGCTTTCCTGCCCAAGAATGATGTGGAGGGAGTTCTGATCCTCCGGTCAGAACCACGTGCAAGTTCTTCGTTAGAAGAAGTCCCAGTCGATGTAGCTCCACAACAAGACCTCTGATCGATTCTTCGACGGAGATGGAACCTCAGATTTGATGTGATGGTGCCGAAATATTAGACTAGGGTGACAAGTTTTCTTAATGGAGATCCTTGTTCTTAATTGTGTGTTTAAACCCTTAGGAGTCACCCCTATATATAGTATTGGGTGGAGTTGCCAAAAGGCAACTCCAACCAATGTGGTACTAGGGTTTCGGCCGAACCATGCATAAAGGGGGGGAGGCCCATTTTGGGCCTCCCTTGTCAATTACTAATTGGATTTGGCCCAATTAGCCCAGATTGACAATTACCTAATTAACTTAGGTAATTCCCTTAATTAACGGGCTCCTATTACGGCGCCACGTCACCATATGCTAACAGCTCCCACTCGCCGGAATAGGAGGGTGCTCGTTAATCTATACGATTACGCAATAGTATCAACATCCCAGTCTTCATTCTTCGTCTCCGTCTCCGAATAGTTCATACGAGGCTTGCCGTGCGACCGGCGGATACGACGGGCATCGTGGTACTCATCTGTTAGGAGTATTGTAGCGCCCGCAGAACGTTGATTCTCTTTCATGAACCAAACCTGTTTGTAATAAAACTATGTACCGCACTGTATCCTTGGTCAACTGTTAATTCTCCGATTGCCCATTTTTCCACAAAGGAATACTTCTCCAGGGCATCCGTACAAGTGTTGGCGGCCACCTAGTGAACACGAGAGTCAGTGAATTAAAGGTGAACTTGACCATCCCCATCGTTTATACCCTTAGTCTGACTCAACTGGTTTCCAAGACGTGGTCACTTGGCTGTTTTCTTTGGCGCTACGCTCGTATAAGTTCTGAGTTCGTGAGGATACTTTGGATGCCTCTTCATAAGGCATCCGGGATCAATTACACGCTCAAGGTGAAGAAGCATGCGCCCTTTGAATCACAAGGATTCTAACTAGCACAACCGAGCATGACCCCGTGGTCGAACGTGGCACGCGCAGTATGAAGCACGCGTCGATAGCACATCTGGTAAAGCCAGGGATGGGATATGTCAATAATGCTATCACAGAATCTCTCATCTGGCCTTGAATGTGATATACAGTGATGGACAAATTCCAACTCGGCGATTTACAAAACGAAGATTAAGTCATGCTGTTAAGCGTGACAATGTTATCGTTTTGCTTAATCAGGTTTACCCCCCTTATTCTTAGCCAATCTTGTTATGGTAGAGGTCCCTCTCTCCTTACAAAATGACCGTGCCTGTGTGACAAGGCAAGGTTCACATTCGACTAATTTTGGTGGAAGAATTTTACTTCTTCCTATGACTTAGTTTATAAACCGTAAAATCCGATGTTGTTAATCATTATGACGTCGATAAATCATAAACTCAAATTGCAATTCTTTTATTCAAATTGAAACATAATTTCAAATGTCAAAATTTTATCACTTTTACAAGCGACAGAGTTTAAGCCCTACGTAATCCAAGCAGTTTTACGTGCTTTTCAAAAATCTCCCTGCGTAACGGCTTAGTTAAAGGGTCTGCGACCATATTTTCTGTAGGCAAGTATTCTAAAGCGGTTATGTTGTCTTCCAGAACAGATTTAGTATAATTGTATTTCACATCAATGTGCTTTGTCCTATTATGGTCCTTTGGATTTGATGGATATACGCCCAATTTGAACCCGTTGACTTCCGAATCGTTTTATTTTGATTACCCCGTTAAGGATTGTAAATCGAAACTTCGACCCAAACACCCCGCGAAAACGCCAACGGTCCGAACGAGGCCAAAATACTCGTCCGGACCGAGGCAAACTCACCTAGGTGAGGTCGGGTGGCCACACCCGACCTCCCCTAGGGGAGATCGGGTTGGCCCACCCGATCTCCCCTAGGGAAGGGTTGGGTGGCCACACCCAACCCCTACCCTTGGGGAGTCGGATTTTCTCCCCCCCCCAAAGGGGCCCCGGCACCGCTTCCCGACTCCTATACTCAGTTTATTTCCGCCAACTTTCTCCATGCTTTAGGGTCTTAATTACGTGATTAAGGGCTAATTAACTGTGTTTAAAGGTTAACGATATCATTAAGCCACCTTAATGACACCGTTGCCTATAAATACAACCCTTCCACCATTCATTTCAACATCTTGGCTAAGCATACAATTTAGCTCTGACATCTCTCTAAGTTTTATCTCTCTAAGAAACGTATTGACTTAGGCATCGAAGAGGGTACATCAAGCACCACCCCTCCCCCCTCCGTGCTTGATATTGCCCCTCTTGCAGGGCACGTGGAGAAGAGAAGGCGAAGGACAGAAGGACACGGATCAGAACGACAGGACTTAGGAGCACCAAACCCGTAGTTTCACCAGTGAGGAGTAAGGTTTAGGTCGACCACCCGTTGACCTGAAACTTAGAACCTAACACTTGGCGCCGTCTGTGGGTTTCGAATAGAAAGCCTAATTATAACCAGCCAGATGGCAAGTATATATGTCATTCATGGAGGTTATGGAGCTGGAGGAGAGTCAGCGAATGCCAGAGAAGCGTATATGGCACAATTAGAGGACCATAAACCAAAGGAAGAACAAGTAGAAAGAAATAAAGAAGATGTAATACAATTTTCAAGAAGAGACATGGAGCATGTGTTACCAGACAACAAGGATGCCCTAGTCATAACAATGAAGATCACTGATATGGACATTGGAAGAATCCTGGTAGACAGTGGAAGCTCACCTAACATCATTAGCAAGAAAGTCCTCAACATATTGGGAGTAAGGCAAAGTAGCATAAAACAGGTTCACTCCCCCTTGGTGGGATTTTCAGGAGAGCCAACATACCCACTGGGGGCAGTCACACTACCCGTGACATTGGGGATAGGCCAGAGGCAGTTAAAGATCGATGTCCCTTTCTTCATCACAGAAGAAATGGAGGAATACAATGGAGTCCTAGGTACCACTACAATCAACAAATGGGGTATGGTGCCATCAACACTACATCAGAAAATGAAATTCCCCACAAGCCAAGGAATAGGAGAAGTAAAGGGTAACCAGAAGGTTGCAAGGAAATGTGCAAGGATCGCACTAAGTAAAAAGAGAACAACAAAAGAGGTCCTACTAATAGATGAGGACCCAAGAGAGGATCATGAGAGACCCGCCCCCATGGAAGAATTAAAAGAAATACTCATAGAAGAGCCCGATAGGAAGTCAAAAATCGGGACCGCCTTATCTCAGGAAGAGGAAAAGCACTTAGTAGCTTTACTAAGGGAATACAAAGATCTGTTCGCCTGGTCACCAAGCGATATGCCAGGAATATCAGAAGAAGTAATTTCACACAAGCTCAATATAGACGCGGAAACGCGACCAATAACACAAAAGGTAAGGCCAATGGGAGGAAGCAAAAAGATAGCTATCCAGGAAGAAGTGGAGAGGCTATTGAAAGCAAATTTCATCAAGGAGATTAGATTCCAAACATGGGTGGCAAACCCAGTACTGGTAAAGAAGGCGGGAGGAAGTTGGAGAATGTGCATCGATTATCGCGACCTAAACAAAGCATGTCCTAAGGACTCATATCCACTCCCAAGAATAGATCAGTTAGTGGATGCAACATCAGGTCAACAACTAATGAGCTTCATGGATGCATACTCAGGATATAACCAGATAAAAATGGCCCCTGAGACGCCCCTCACACAGCATTCTACGCTGACAGCGAGATATACCATTACACAGTGATGCCCTTCGGACTCATAAATGCTGGAGCGACATACCAAAGAATGGTCAACAAAATCTTCGGAGACATGATAGGAAAGATAATGGAGGCATACGTGGACGACATGATCGTCAAATCCAAAAAGAAGAAAGACCATGTGGAAAACCTTCGCTCAACGTTTGAGAGAATGAGGCAATACCAAGTCCGCCTAAACCCGAAAAAATGTGCATTTGGGGTACAATCAGGAAAGTTTTTAGGCTTCATGGTAAGTCAGCGAGGCATAGAGGTAAACCCCGAGAAACTACAAGCAATTGAAGAAATGCAGTCACCTACGAAGCACAAAGAGGTTCAACGACTGAATGAGAGGTTGGCAGCTCTTAACAGATTCCTGTCCAAAATAGGAGACAAAGCATTACCCTTCTTTGAGGTACTAAGGGCAAACAAGAAGTTCGAATGGACACCAAGATGTGAAGAAGCCTTCCAACAACTCAAACAATATCTAAAGACACTACCACCCCTAGCAAAGCCTACACCAGGGGAGCCCCTCTACCTCTACATCTCCGTGAGCAACGTGGCAGTAAGCTCGGTGCTAATAAAAGAAGAAAACGCTGCACAATTGCCGGTATACTTCGTAAGTAAAACATTGGCAAAGTATGAGATCAACTACTTGCCAATAGAAAAGTACCTCTATGCACTAATTATATCAGCAAGAAAGTTGAGACCATATTTTCATGGGCATGAGGTAACAGTCCTCACAGACCAACCATTGAAACACCTCCTCCAAAGACCAGACACATCGGGAAGAGTGACCAAATGGGCAATTGAGCTAAGTGAGTTTCGTATTCACTTTGCCCCTAGAACAGCTATAAAAGGGCAGGCTCTAGCAGATTTTATTGCCGAATTCACCGGAATTAATCCAGATGAAGACTTGGGAGAAATCAAAACTACAAGCGAGGCGAGTAGTAGTCAGGAGAAACAACCAGAAGAGTTATGGGAGATGCATACCGATGGGTCATCCAACGGTGGAGGTTCAGGTGCAGGCCTCCTATTATACCCACCAAGTAGGGATACTCCTCTGCGCTATGCCATGGCACTTACCTTTAAGGCAACGAACAATGAGGCTGAATACGAAGCACTGATAACAGGCTTGAGAATAGCCAAAGGAGTAGGGGCAAAACACCTAAGAGTTAAGTGCGATTCTCAACTAGTTGTCAATCAAGTGAAAGGAATCTACACTGCAAAGTCTGAAAACATGCAGAAATACTTACAGCAAGCCAGGGACCTAATAAAGAGCTTCCAAAGCTTCGACATTGAGTCGGTCCCAAGAGAACAAAACCAAGAGGCGGACGCCTTAAGCAAACTAGCCCTAGGGGCAGAAGCAGGCAAAGAGGTTCACTTTGTAGAGCAAAGAATGCAATCAGTGATAGAACAAATGGAGACTCTAGTAATAGATGAAGGAGAAGCCTGGATGACCCCAATGCGTCAATACATCACAGAAGGAAAAATCCCAAAGGACAAGGTAGAGGCAGTCAAGATTGAAAGGATGGCTAGAAACTATGCAGTGATGGACAATGAACTCTACAAAAAAGGGTACTCCACACCTTTTCTCAAATGCATAACATACCCAGAAACAGAGAGAGTACTTGCAGAACTCCATGAAGGAGATGCGGGGTGCCATGAAGGAGCACGATCAATAATCCGAAAGGTCTACAACATATGATACTATTGGCCATCAATGAGCAAAGAAGCAGCAGATTTGGTACAAAAATGTGATCACTGCCAAAGGTACTCCAGAAATATAACAGCCCCAGCAGCAAAGCTAAGTTCCATCTCGGGAGCCTGGCCATTCGCACAGTGGGGGATTGATCTGATTGGCCCCCTACCAAGAACAAAAGGGCAAAAAACCTGCATAATAGTAGCAATAGATTACTTCTCCAAGTGGATAGAAGCAAAGGCAATGGGAAAGACAACAGACGAGCAAATCGTTAACTTCATTCAATCTCACATTGTCTCGAGATACGGAGTCCCAAAAGCGATAATAAGTGATAATGGCCCACAATTCAAGAGCAAGAAACTGCAATGGTACTGCGAAAGGCTGAATATAGAACACCGCTTCGCATCAGTAAAACACCCTCAGACAAACGGGCAAGTAGAGTCGGCAAATAAAATAGTGCTAGACGGTTTAAAGAAACGACTCCATGCTACCAAGGGAAGTTGGGTAGATGAGTTGGAAAATGTTCTATGGGCAGTACGGACAACACCAAAGATAGCCACAGGAGAAACACCATTTGGCTTAGTATACGGGACCGAAGCGGTGGCACCAGCAGAAATGGGTGTATCATCACTAAGAACCACGTACTTTGAAGAGCATGAGAACAACAAAGCAAGACTCTTAGACTTAGACCTTGTGGATGATAAAAGATGGAACTCAGAAGAAGCACAGGCACGAATGCGCCTTGTATCCGCAAGATATTACAACCGCCAAGTCAAGGAGAGGCAATTCCACATAGGAGAACTAGTGCTCGGAAAGAACGAGTTCTCACACTTAGAACAAGTCAGAAAATTATCTCCAAAGTGGGAAGGGCCGTATAAGATAGCATCAGTTCCATACGCAAATGCTTACCGCCTAGAGGATGGGGATGGATATATCTCCACAAACACCTTCAGTGGGGAACACCTAAAGAAGTACTACGTCTAAGAAGACAGCACAAGCAAAAGACCATATCCTTGAAGTTATTTCAAGTCATTATATATAATTGTTTAAGTTTTCCAAAAACAACTTTTGAGAAGGAGAACTCAAGAAGTTACTCCAACTCTACAACTATCTTTGATTTCCTCCAAAGGGTGTCTTGATCCACCCAAGGCATCCCAAGTGTACATAAAGCATGAATGCTCCTAATGAAGTAGAAGTTACTCAAAAGTATCTTTCAAAGAAGGTGGTGATACAATCATTACGTTATCCTTACACAGATATGACTCCCAAGTCAACAACGACCTTCGACGCCCCCAAGAGCGTATCTTGAGAGTAGTTTTCATACTACGACCTTCGACGCCCCCAAGAGCGTATCTTGAGAGTAGTTTTCATACTACGACCTTCGACGCCCCCAAGAGCGTATCTTGAGAGTGGTTTCCAAAAACTACGACCTTCGACGCCCCCAAGAGCGTATCTTGAGAGTGGTTTCCAAAAACTACGAATCTCGACGCCCCCAAGAGCGTATCTTGAGAGTGGCTTCTAAAAACTACGACCTTCGACGCCCCCAAGAGCGTATGTTGAGGTAGATTTCAAACTACCAGATTCGACGCCCCCAAGAGCGTATCTTGAGGTAGACTTCAAACTACCAGATTCGACGCCCACCAGGAGCGTATCTTTGGTCTAACATATGCCCTCCGGGAGCCTATCCTGTGAAACGTTAAGTGCCCTCCGAGAGCCAGTCTCGTGAACAGTTTTTGACGCCCACCAGGAGCGTATCTTTGGTCTAACTACTGGTGCCCTCCGAGAGCCTGTCTCGTGAACATATTCGACGCCCACCAAGAGCGTATCTTTGGTCTAGCAGTACCGTATATACCATTTAAAGGGTATCAGAAGAGATCGTCGCACCATACTAAGAAGGATCCCATGAGAAAATAATTACAAAGCAAAGATTGTATGAAAAACACATAATGTTTTTTCTTGATGAAATAGCAGGTATGATGATGAAGGAAAACACAAGAGAAACGCAAAGAAAAGGAAGCACCAGAAAGGGAAGGGTCCATAACCAAAGAACTACACATAAAGGCACAAGAAGTTATCATGAAAAGGGGAGATAAACACCCTGCCATGCATGCCATAAGTAAAGACAGGAGTGTCAAACAAAGATGGCAAAACTAGGAAATGTGGAGTTTCAAACTCTAAAGACAAGTGCAACTCACCATCAGGAAGAGTAGTAAGAAGACACCACAAGAAGGAACCCTTGATAAACTCAATGAAGAGAGATGAATACAAGTTCAAGACTACCTACTTCAGCCAAGCAACATTAATGAGAAGCAAAGTAACAACAAAACCGATAAAGACAAGCATAAAAAAGCTAGAAGGAAAAAAGGTGAAGTACGACCCAAATTAAGAAGAACCTCAAGCCACAAACTCACGAAATCACCACAAGAAATAGGTGTACTACTTCCTCATTTTGGCAATATGCCTAACAGCGAAGTCAGACAAATCACCAAGCTGAGAAAAAGGAAAGTCAGGAGCAATCATGTACATACGCTCAAGAATCGCCTTTAAAGAAATATGCTTAGCCACAGAGCAGCGAACATCGATAGCAGCCTGATAAGAGGAGGAAGCCTTATACTCAGCGATAGCACACCCTTTCTCCTCCACACGAAACATTTCCTCAAGGGACACCAACTCAGCAGCCCGAAGTACTTCATCGCGATAAGACTTTTGTCTTAAGGCTTCAATCTCTTCTTTAAGAAGGGCAATACGACTCTCCAAACCTCGGCGCTGCAAATCCGTGATACGACTACGCTCCAAACAACTAACAAGCTCAGAACTAAGGGAGACACAAGTGTCCTCGTGCAACTTCTTCTCCTCAGCAAGATCAATAACAAGGGTGGACAAATTAAAAAGGTCGGCAATACCCTGCGACAAAAACAAAGGGTGAGACAGATAAAGCATGAAAAATAAATGTCCTAAAGGATATCACAGTTAAGAAAAGTTACAGAGGCATAGCGAGCCAACACATCATGAGCCAATTCATAAACTGCCTCCGACCCTTTAGAAGGGGGCACACGATCTGCAGGAGGAATAGTAGACTGCAGAACACGAACTCCAACCTCAGGAGTTTGTAAAGAAGATTGATTGTCAAAACGAGCCCCACGCCCATAATAAGGCGCCCACTCAGACCCAACAATTTCATCAACAGGAGGACGAGACAGCTCCTTTCGACTCAGAAGCGGAAGACAAGTCTACCTACAACAAGATACAGGGTAAACACCAATATATACTAAGGAAACTCAGACATTCCAGGACTTACCAAACAAGGGTGAATGAAAAGATAGCTCCCGGACCCTCGATTGGGGGGCATCAATATAGAAAGAAGATGGTACCCTAACATCACCACCGCCCTTACCTCCAATTGGAGGACACCTCCCCGCACCACAAAAAACCGATCTTTTTGCAATCGAAGGTCCGGCCCCGGAGTTAACTACCCCCACCCGTACTGGCCTCTTACTCCTCATCAATCACCGGGGAGATCTGCCGATTGAAAACACGCAAGCTTAGCCCAAGAAAAACAGAAAACGGACAGTAGAGACAAGATGAAACTCATTTTCCCAAAACGACGAATACAAAGTCAAAAGGTAAGAATAGAAAGATGATATGGGAAGACCCCACTGGCCAATAAGCAGAGGCAGGGGGGCAAGGGGAGATAGTTATAACCCCCAGCATAGAGAGACCCCACTGGCCAACAAGCAGAGGCAGGGGGGCAAGGGGAGATAGTTATAACCCCAGTATAGAAGACCTCACGCGCCAGTAAGCAGAAACACGGGGGCAAGAGGATGTAAAGAGGATGAACCAAACAGGACTATATCACCATGAGGACCCATAAATCAAGAAACGAGACAAGTAAAGAAACAATCAAAGGGGAGGCGGGATTACGTCTCCCAAAAGCAACGCTTACACAAAGCAAAAGGCACGTACCTCAATACGACACGCGTCCCGAGAAGCGAATCCAACCAATGATCCTAACCGCCTAAAAGAAAAGGAAAAGAGAAAAGGACAACGAGAATGAGGTAATCACTTACCCCTTTTTATAGTAAAAGGGAATAGGGTTTTTTCCAAAACCGCTAAATCGACACCATTGATTTTTGGAAAGGAAAAATTCAAGGGTCAGATTTAAAAACTGATACCCCTAGTTCCCATTAACCGCGGTTAAACTCACACCTACCATAGTTAGTATTCTATAGGCATAATTTTTAAATATCCCATACTTAGAAAAAATTTAGACCAAAATTAAAAAATTTCTCCACTTAGACTTATCCCGGCATGAAATTGAAGCATGGACTCGTTTAGCTGTATTCATGTTGCATCCCCACGCGAGCATATATTTTCCGAGTATACGCCCATGGCGGTATTAGATTTATTATTTCCATCTCAGACGGATACGTGCTTGGACACGTGTCCGTGCTATTCTGACGTTTGCAGTTCCTCTATCTTATAAGACAGGGGGCAGAGTCAGAGACACACACTCATGGGTAAGTAAGGATTCCGACAAAAAGTAAAATCCCGGTTTCAAATTGCGCGTGTCATACCCTCCTAAAATAGAGTCAATCAAGGGTCAGGCCATTGGTTGACTCGGGGGCATGTGATGGATATACGCCCAATTTGAACCCGTTGACTTCCGAATCGTTTTATTTTGATTACCCCGTTAAGGATTGTAAATTGAAACTTCGACCCAAACACCCCGCGAAAACGCCAACGGTCCGAACGAGGCCAAAATACTCGTCCGGACCGAGGCAAACTCACCTAGGTGAGGTCGGGTGGCCACACCCGACCTCCCCTAGGGAAGGGTTGGGTGGCCACACCCAACCCCTACCCTTGGGGGTCGGATTTTCTCCCCCCCCCCCCCCCAAGGGCCCCGGCACCGCTTCCCGACTCCGATACTCAGTTTATTTCCGCCAACTTTCTCCATGCTTTAGGGTCTTAATTACGTGATTAAGGGCTAATTAACTGTGTTTAAAGGTTAACGATATCATTAAGCCACCTTAATGAGACCGTTGCCTATAAATACAACCTTCCACCATTCATTTCAACATCTTGGCTAAGCATACAATTTAGCTCTGACATCTCTCTAAGTTTTATCTCTCTAAGAAACGTATTGACTTAGGCATCGGAGAGGGTACATCAAGCACCACCCCCCCCCCCCTCTCCGTGCTTGATATTGCCCCTCTTGCAAGGCACGTGGAGAAGAGAAGGCGAAGGACAGAAGGACACGGATCAGAACGACAGGACTTAGGAGCACCAAACCTGTAGTTTCACCAGTGAGGAGTAAGGTTTAGGTCGACCACCCGTTGACCTGAAACTTTGAACCTAACAGGATTCTTAACTGCTGAATGGCCGCCTGACTGTCGGAGTACAGCTTCACAGGTTTACTCTTCTCGTCGGTGCCAATTAATGCAGTAAGAAGCCTCTTCAGCCAGACTGCTTCTTGTGCGTTTTTGGAGAGGGCAACGAATTCCGATTCCATAGTGGAAAGCGCGACACAAGATTGCTTCTTGCTCACCCATGATATGGCAGCATTAGCAAGGAGGAAAACTCCTCCTGTGGTGGACTTACGATCATCCGGATCGCCACCGTGGTCTGCGATACTATAACCGGTCAATTCGAGCCGATCTCCCTCATAGCACAGAACAAAGTCGGCAGTACCTTTCAGATATCTGATAATTCGTTTCACGGCCTTTAGATGTTGATAACTAGGATCTGATTGGAATCTTGCTACTAGGCCCACAGCGTAACAGATGTCTGGCCGAGTACATAGCATGGTATACATTAGACTCCCTACCATGCTCAGATACTCTGCATTCTTCATCTGTTCACGCTCCTGCTAGTTTTTCGGGCCATCACGCTTCGATAGCGCGCACCCGAACACAACCGGCATATCCACGGGTTTAGCATCCAGCATTCTAAATCTTTTCAACAGTTTGTTGATATATGATTCCTGAGATAGGATTTCCGGGTGGCACAATCTCGGGCGATTTTGATGCCTAAGATGTATGTAGCCTCTCCCATGTCTTTCATCTCGAATGCTGATACTAACCAGAACTTTGATTTATTCATAAAACTCACGTCGTTCGCAGCAATGAGTATGTCATCCACGTACAGTGTTATGATGATATACTTAGACCCGGAGGTCTTGGTGTATACCCAGAGATCCTTATGAAGATTCACGAATCCGTATCCGACGATTTCCTCATGGAATCTGCGATACCATTGCCGAGACGATTGTTTAAGGCCGTATATAGATCTTTGGAGTTTGAAAACTTTACGTTCTTTGCCAGGAGTAATGAAACCCTCCGGCGGCTCCATATAGATCTCTTCCTCCAGGTTTCCATGGAGGAATGCGGTCTTAACATCTATTTGATGTAGCTCTAGATCAAGACTAGCATCTACGGCAAGGATGGCCCTTACTGTGGTGTAACGCACAGTTGGTGAGTATGTTT
Source organism: Clarkia xantiana subsp. parviflora (assembly GCA_036873135.1). NCBI lineage: Eukaryota > Viridiplantae > Streptophyta > Magnoliopsida > Myrtales > Onagraceae > Clarkia > Clarkia xantiana. The sequence goes on from JAPTYO010000012.1 coordinate 21,373,750, forward strand.
CATCAAAGTCTACTCCGTGGATTTGGATATATCCTTTCGCAATTATTCGAGTTTTACATCCCTCGAAATTTCCACCCGAAGTGAATTTTAAGATTTCACTTTCTAGTTCTGTGGTTAACAGATAAATCAACTAAAGACTAAAAACGAGTTAGTTCTTATTCAGGCAATTTCATAATCCATTGTTTTCCTCCATTCCCTCGTTTTGAGGTCCTTCCTTTGCTTGCTGAACCGTCACTGGTTCAAGAACGAACATCAAGATGTTTAGCACATTTCGTTTGATGGGATACTTCTCGAAAGAAGTTCGTTGCCTTTGATTATGTCTAGGCACGTTAGTCCCATGTTTTAGTCTGATTGTTACTCCCACTCGGAATAATGCTTCTTATCGGGGCATTACTCCAACTGGGAACAATGGTGGTGGTTGAACTTACTTGGAATATCCTCTCGGTCTCGGGTTTTTACATCCGAGATGTATTCCTCGATCATTAGGATCTGGAAGCAAGTTGGTTATTCCATGATGGGTTTCGATATAGCCGTTAGGCCCATTAACGACGACTAAACGGCGAAGTAGGCCCACTGGGCCCCAAAAGAGGCTTATAAGACCAATACGAGAGGACCCGACAAGGCCGGTCCCGACATACGAGCTGAACACTCCCGATCCTATGCCTTTAAGTAGGCCCCGATGATATGCCTTTAAGTAGGCCCCGATGATATGCCTTTAAGTAGGCCCCGATGAAATGCCTTTAAGTAGGCCCCAATGATATGCCTTTAAGTAGGCCCCGATGATATGCCTTTAAGTAGGCCCCTATGATATGCCTTTAAGTAGGCCCCGATGATATGCCTTTAAGTAGGCCCCGATGATATGCCTTTAAGTAGGCCCCGATATTGAATCCCTGAGAATGCTGGCCCTGTCCCGATGACGAGGGGCCCCGAGCGGTGACCAAAAGAGATAACTCTGGAGTCCCCGACATCCGTCGGGACTTGCCACCAGAGAACGAGGCTGAGAAAAACGCCCACTATCAACATAGTAGGGAAGTGGCTTGAAAAGACGGAACGTGGGCTACTGGCCGAGATAAACGGAAGGTGGCAGTTATCTCAACAGGTAACTGAGGTGACCCCTCCCCTATATAAAGGAAGGAGTTACCTTAGGATTGATACGTACACATATTCACATACTGATACTTGCTTGCCTGCATCGAGATACTCATTTAAGCATCGGAGAGGGAATCTGGGTCACCGCCCGGTCTATCCCCTTCTTGCAGGATTACTTGGAGCAAATGAGTCCAGACTTCCATCAAGGACGTACCGAAGTTCCAACCGTGATCCAACATTGGCGTCGTCTGTGGGAACGAAGCGAAAAGCAAAAATGGCTTCTACCCGATCGATGGCTGGCAAGCAAAAGAAGAGACAAGGACAATCCGGTGGTTCCCGCCACCCTGCTGGAACTCTGAACTCAGGGCCGCCGGAGCGCACTGTTGATCGGAATGATCCTCCCCCTGCTGTTTCCCAAACAAGGGGGGCATCATGATGATCGCGAATATTCCATTCGAAACTCATCGGAGAGCCGGGAAGAGATCCCAAGGAGGGACCAGGATGCACCGGCAAAACCGGATTTGGCAAAGGCTGTGATGGATGCCATGCCAGTATTTTTGGAAGCTATGGAGGCTCTCTTGGACCGAAGGGAGGCCGCAAAGAAGAAGGAGGAGGAGTTGCCTCCGCCTCCGCCGATGGAGAATCGGGACGGGCAGGAAGCCCAACCCGAGCACCAGGACAAGGGCAAGGAGCCCGCTCAGTCGGAGCAGATCGTGATTGATGGGCCTGGACCTGTGCAACATAGGACCATTCCTCTCAATGGCCCTATCACCCCTGATCAAGTGGTGAAGATCGTAAACATCTGCATGGGGGACCAGAAGAAGATGATGTCGGAGCTGAGGGATCGATCCACTCATCCCTTTTTCTCGACAATCAAGGAGTATGATGGCGAGGGAGATCCAGTTCTTCATGTCCAGAAGCATGTCATGGCCTGTCTTGGCAGAGCCCCGAATAATGATATAGTGTGCGTTTTGTTCCCAGGCACACTTGGTGAGAGGGCCCTGACGTGGTTCTTCAGCCTTCCCCCAGGATGCATCTCTAGCTGGACCCAGATGCATGATCGCTTCATCCAGCAGTACCAGGGCCGTTGACGTCTCCTGAAAAGCGCGAGGTCCCTGGCTGAGGTGATACAGAGGCCCGACGAATCTCTGGCGCATTACTACCAGAGGTACACTGCCAGCGTGACCGAGATCGATGAGGAAATGTCGGAGGGAGAGACCATCCGCACCTTCATTCGGAACCTGACAGCACCATATGATTCTGACCTGATGCACAGCGTGGCTGAGAAGGCTGTGTGGAACATGGAGGCGCTGCAGAAGAGGGTGAAGCAGCAAATCGACGTCCAGGAGTCGAAGATAGCTGCCGAAGACCTTGATCCTCCAAAATCAAACAGAGGGAAGCAGTCGTTCAAGCCCTCGGACGATCGGAGGAAGAAAGATAAACCCGAGAGCAGTCGGGGTCGAGGTCGTCCCGATCGGAGGGAAGACAAGCGTCCCTCAAAGCCGAACAAGCGGGAGGACCACTACACTCCTCTCATTTGTTCTATGGGTGCTGTATTGGCGGTGATGGACCGACAGGGTCTCGCCAGGTACCCCTCGAAGAAGGATGGAGAGTCCATGGGAGGTCGCACCGACCGTTATTGTCGTTTCCATCGTGCCAACGGTCACGACACCAACCATTGTCGGGAGTTGAAGAAGGAGATTGAGAAGCTGATCCAGTGGGGAAAGCTTAAGGAATTCGTGGCTGGGCAACGGGGCCGATCCCGTTCCCGGTCCCAATCGCGGCCCCGTTCCCGATCTCCTGGTCGATCCCCGAAGAATGATAAACCTGAGTCTTCCAATGCCCGCAAGGAGAAGCGGGGAACCATTAATGTGATTCATGGAGGACTTGCTGCGGGAGGAGATACCACGACATCTCGGGAGGTCTACGCTTCTCGGATTCCCATGGCTGTGGTGCTGGGCAAGAGTGCCCGAAATTGGACTCCGAAAGAAGAAATGGTGATTCCCTTCTCAGCGGAGGACCTGATAGGTGTGGAGACCCCGCACGATGATGCTTTGGTCGTGACCCTGAACGTGGATGGGTACGAGATGAAGCGAATCCTGATTGATGAAGGGAGCTCCTCCGATATTCTGTTCATGGATGCACTGGAGGCCATGGGAAAAACCAAGAAGGACTTGAAGCCTGCAGACTTCCCGATGGTCGGATTTTCGGGCTCTACCTCTTACCCGCTGGGGATGATTACCTTGCCGGTCGAGTTCAGAAGTGGTTGGAAGTCGGAGAAGAGGAATGTGGAGTTCGTGGTGGTCGAGTCCGCGGGGACTTACAATGCCATCATCGGGAGGACTACCATCAGCCCGCTGGGGGCAGTTGCCTCAACTGTCCATCAGAAGCTGAAGTTTCCGACCGACCAAGAAATCGGGGAGGTTCAGGGCGACCAGATAGCTTCCAGGAGGTGCTATATCAATGCCACCCGAAGGAGGAATCGGGAGGCTATGACCGTCTTCCAGACTGACGCTGATCCCCGAGAGGAGTTTGGGCGTCCCGCCCCGATGGAAGATTTGAAGGAGGTCGAGATTGATGGACCTCAGAGGAAGGTAAAAATCGGGTCCGCTCTGACCGAGGAGACGGCCCGAGAATTGATCGATCTGTTGAAAGAATTCAAGGAGCTGTTTGCCTGGTCCCCGAGTGACATGCCAGGAATCAGCCCCGATGTGATTACTCACGAGCTAAAGATTGATCCCGCGATCAAGCCGATTACACAGAGAAGGCGCCCAATGGGTGCCGACAAGAAGATTGCAATCCAGCAAGAGGTGGGCAGGTTGCTCGATGCTGGGTTCATCAAGGAGCTCCGATTCCAGACCTGGCTCGCCAACCCAGTCCTGGTGAAGAAGAGCAATGGCAAATGGTGGATGTGTGTTGATTTCCGCGACCTGAACAAGGCATGCCCGAAGGATTGCTACCCGCTCCCGAGGATCGACCAGCTGGTGGATGCCACATCGGGACATGAGCTGCTGAGGTTTATGGATGCCTACTCTGGCTACAATCAGATCAAGATGTCCAAGGAGGATGCCCCCCATACCGCCTTCTATGTTGATAGTGACATCTATCATTATGATGTTATGCCCTTTGGACTGATCAATGCAGGTGCAACTTACCAGAGGATGGTGAATAAGCTGTTCGGGGATATGTTGGGGAAAACAATGGAGGCCTATGTGGACGACATGCTGGTGAAGTCCCGACAGGCCAAGGATCATGTTCACAACTTGGCCACAGCATTCGAGCGGATGAGGCTCCATCAAGTTCGCTTGAACCCGACCAAGTGTGCCTTCGGAGTGCACTCAGGGAAGTTCCTAGGCTTTATGGTGAGCTAGAGAGGAATCGAGGTGAACCCTGAGAAGCTGAGGGCAATCGAGGAGATGAAGTCCCCGACGAACCATTGGGAGGTGCAGGTGCTGAATGGCCAATTGGCCGCGATGAATCGCTTCCTGTACAAGGAAAGCGACCAATCCATGCCATTCTTTGAAGTGTTGAGGGCCAATAAGAAGTTCGAGTGGACTGCCAAGTGCGAGGAGGCGTTCCAGGCACTCAAGCAGCACCTCCGCACCCTCCTGCCATTGGCGAAGCCCATCCCAGGCGAGCCACTCTATCTGTATTTGGCTGTTTCTGAATTTTCTGTTAGCTCTTTCTTAGTGAAAGTTGTAGAGGGTAGCCAAGTTCCTGTCTATTATGTAAGCAAGGCACTCGCCAAGTCTGAAATGAATTATCCCGCCATTGAGAAGTATCTTTATGCGTTGATTGTTACTGCTCGGAAGCTGAGACCTTACTTCCATGCGCATAAGATTACCGTTTTAACGAATCAGCCCCTGAAACATTTTTTGAACCGACCTGATGCGTCGGGGAGATTAGTGAAATGGGCAGTCAAGCTTAGTGAGTTCCCCATTCACTTTGCTCCGAGAACGGCTATTAAGGGCCAGGCGTTGGCGGATTTTATAGCAGAGTCTACAGCCCCCAATCTAGAAGAAGCGGGCCCTGTAGAGGGGGCAACCACGGAGGTCCAGATAACAGAGCAGTCAGAACAGCCCGACGCCGAAAATACTTGGGAGATGTACACCGATGGCTCCTCAAATTTAGAAGGATCAGGAGCAGGTTTCGTACTGATACCACCAGACGGAGGCGAGCCCCTCCGATATGCCTTGGCCTTGACATTTAAGGCCACCAACAATGAAGCTGAATATGAGGCTCTCATCACTGGACTCAAGATTGCTAAAGGAACGGGAGTTGGTCACTTAAAGGTGAAGTGTGATGCTAGCATGATCGTGAACCAAGTCCAGGGGCGACACGAAGCAAAGAGCCCGATGATGAAAAAAATACCTTCGGGAGGTTCAAACCCTGAAGGAGAGTTTCAAGAGCTTCGATATTGAAGCGATCCCGAGGGAGGATAATGTGGAAGCAGATGCCTTGAGCAAGTTCGCCTTGGGGGAACCCCTCGATGAAAGTCGGAAGGTGCATTTCTTGGAGAAGGTGATCCTGTCAACCACCGATCAGTCGGAGGTTTGTGCCATTGAGATCGGATCGGAAGAGCCCACTTGGATGACCCCGATAGTCACGTATCTGACTACGGGGGCAGTCCCCGATGATGAAGTAGCAGCCGGCAAAATACGCCGAATCGCGCCCAATTATGTGATGGTGGACAATCAGCTGTACAAAAAGGGGTATTTAACTCCTTATCTGAAATGCGTGGTCGAGCCCGACACAGGTCGGATCCTTAGGGAGGTACACAGAGGATACTTGGCCTGTCATGAAGGTGCCCGATCCATCGTGTACAAAAAGGGGTATTTAACTCCTTATCTGAAATGCGTGGCCGAGCCCGACACAGGTCGGATCCTTAGGGAGGTACACGGAGAATACTTGGCCTGTCATGAAGGTGCCCGATCCATCGTGAGGAAAGTGTTGAATCTGGGCTATTACTGGCCCTCGATGAACAAGGAGGCAACGACGCTAGTCTGATCCTGTGACGCTTGCCAGAGGTACGCCCCGAATATCGTGGCTCCAGCTGCCGATCTGACGTCCATCAAGAGCGCTTGGCCCTTCGCGCAATTGGCAATTGACTTGGTGGGACCCCTTCCAGTTGCAAAAGGTCAGTGTCGATATTTAGTCGTGGCTATTGATTATTTTTCGAAATGGATAGAAGCTAAGGCATTGGCCAAGACAACGGGGAACCATATCCTCAAATTCCTTCAGACCCATATCATATCCCGATACGGGATCCCCAAGGTGGTGATCAGTGATAATGGCCCTCCTTTTAACGGGGCCCAGTGGAAGGAGTACCTGGAGGAACTGAAGATTGAGAATCGGACAGCCTCTGTCCGTCATGCTCAAACCAATGGACAGGTGGAGTCAGCCAACAAGATCGTGATGGATGGCCTGAAGAAGAGGGCCCATGCCTTGAAGGGCAAATGGCTGGATGAGCTGGAAAATGTGCTTGGGCTGTTAGAACGACACCCAAACGATCAACTGGGGAGACTCTGTTTGACCTTGTTTATGGCACGGAAGCAGTTGCTCCCATCGAAATAGCTGTGACATCCCATCGGACGAGGTATTATGAACCTCTGTCGAATGATGAAATAAGGCGTCTGGACTTGGACTTGGTCGAAGAGAAGAGGCGGAGCGCCGAGGAGGTCCAGGCTCGGATGCGCTTGGCAACGGCCCGATATTATAATCGACGAGTCAAGTCTCGACAGTTCTTTGTCGGGGAACTGGTCTGGCGTCGGAACGAATTTACCCTTTTGGGTCGGATCAACAAGATGTCACCAAAATGGGAAGGACCTTATAAGGTCGTGGGGATACCAGCTCGAAACGCGTATAAGTTGGAAGACCTCGATGGCAATGTGTTGAAGCATTCTTTTAGTGGCGAACACTTGAAGAAATGTCATGCTTGTTATTAAGTCGCCTTCGGTGGTGCAAGTTATTTATTAAGTCGCCTTCAGTGGTGCAAGTCGTTTATTAAGTCGCCTTCAGTGGTGCAAGTTGTTTATTAAGTCGCCTTCAGTGGTGCCAGTCGTCTATTAAGTCGCCTTCAGTGGTCCAAGTTGTTTATTAAGTCGCCTTCAGTGGTGCAAGTTGTTTATCGTTTTGAGTCGATATAAACAGATTTTGAGCCATCAATGAATAAAGAGGTTGCTTCCAACCAGATTGTGCTTAGACTTATCGTTCTAAGTATGCTTAAATCGCCTTAAGTGGTGTGGTTTCGCCTTAAGTGGCGTGGTTTCGCCTTAAGTGGCATGGTTTCGCCTTAAGTGGCGTGGTTTCGCCTTAAGTGGCGTGGTTTCGCCTTAAGTGGCGTGGTTTCGCCTTAAGTGGCGTGGTTCTTCCTTAAGTGGCATGGTTCTGCCTTAAGTGGCATGGTTCCGCCTTAAGTGGCACGATTAAATCGCCTTAAGTGGTGTGGATAAATTGCCTTAAGTGGCACGATTAAATCGCCTTAAGTGGTGTAGATAAGTTGCCTTAAATGGCACGATTAAATCGCCTTAAGTGGTGTAGATAAGTTGCCTTAAGTGGCACAATTAAATCGCCTTAAGTGGCACGATTAAATCACCTTATGTGGTGTGGTTCCGCTTTAAGTGGCGTAGTTAATTCACCTTAAGTGGTGCAAGGCTAATCGGGAACAGAAGGGACTGATATTATAAAGATCCAAAAGGTTCACGACAAAAAGGAAATTACAAGGATTCGAAAATAAAGCAATTAAGCTTGATCATTGGCAGCGTCGAGGGGAGCAGGGTCCACGAGGTCTATGGCAGAAGGCTCCGTGATTGGGGGATCGGACTCTGGAAGATTGGTCGCGGGAGGATCGGACTCTGGGAAGTCAGCCGGTGAAGGGTCGATCATCGGGGGCTCAGTCGTCGGGAGTTCTGCACTTGGAGGTTCCACCGTGCCTTCAGCACCCGCAGCCCCCTCGGGGGTGTTGGCCCCGTCGCTCTCCTCAGAAAGGTTGAAGTACCTCTCCGCGAAGGGGGCGAGGGTCTGAGACTTGGTGAAATCGATGGCACCACCATACTCCAGATGGAGTTCCTCGACAGCGTTAAGCAGGGTGGTCTCCACCTCCGCCGTACAGAACTTTACTGCGTCCAGTTGGAAAGCCTCGGAGCCCCGATAATCTTCCCGTCCCTTGGCCTCAGCCTCGGCCAGCTTGGTGGGAAACTCAGCAAGTTCCCGCTCCATCTGTCGGGACCGATTGTCAAGGAGGACTTTCTCAGCCTCCAGCCCCGCCTGGGCATCCTCCAGGGCCTTCTTCTCGAGGACATGCCTGTCCCGATCCTCCGCGCGCCCCTGCTGCTCCTCACTGAGCCTTTGGCGCTCCTGCTTTAGCAACCTCTCAAAGTCGTGGACCTGCCTCAGGAGGTCCCGAGTCTTCTGGTTAAGGAGGGCCTGCTCCTTAACCAACTTCCCCTTCGACGACTCGGAGGCAGCCAGATCCTCCTTGAGCTTGGCCAAGACCTCGGGGGCCGCCTTGGCTCGTTCCTGCTCCAGGGCCTCCTCCAAGGCCAGGACATACCCGAAACAGCGGTGTTGGTCCGCTATTTCCTGTGAAGAAGAAGGGAAGAGGTCAGTACACGAGAATATTCTGCCTTATATATACTAAGTGTAAAAACAGGAAACTTTACCTCTACGTGGCGAACGGCCATGGCGCGAATATCCGCGTGGATGTCCTTTCGAGCCAGGGAGAGCGGGAACTTCATAGATGGTGGAACTGAGCCTGCCAGCAGGTGCAGACCCAGTTCCGAGGATACATCATCCCGACGCAGCGGAACCCCCCGCAGCGACTCGATCGGAGTCCAAGGAGCCGCCGCCTGGTCGGAGGCGTAAACCTGGTAGAAGCTCCCGTCTAAGGGGAGAGGAGGAACAAAGGACTGAGCGTCGGAGGTGCGTGCCTCCGAGCCGCCATGAGAACCCGCCGGCCCCTCGGGAGTCAGGCTCAAGACCGGCGAAAGCTGCTGTGCCGGAGAAGATGGAGGCAGCCCTTCGGGAGTCGGCTCTAGTGGGGTCTGCCTCGCCCCCCGACGATGAACCAGGGGCTGACCCTCGCTTGCCTCCTCAGAAGAATGAGAGACATCCAAGTCCATCACCCGACGGAACTGGCCGTCCGTCGGGACGTCTTCAATCCCCGATCCTCCGGGGGCAGGAAGAGAGAGGAGGGGCTCCCCGACCCGTGCGTCGGAGGGAGGCTCCCCCGCCGAAACTCTAGCTCCTGATCGACCTGCAGCTGGAGGACGAAAAGCTTCAGAAAGAAAGTCAGGAAGTTGATCAGGATCCTTACACCAGATGACGCGACGGGAGAGATATTGGTCCTTCCCGTAATAATTGTAGTAACCCGCTTTGAGAACGCGGGGAGTTTCCCCTTGCAGGATACGCTTGATCCCTTTGATCCTGGCTCCCTTATCGGAGGGGATTAACTCCTCGGGAATACGCCTCATGTACAATCGAATTGCTAAGCAGAGCTGTTTACCTTCCTCGGGAGTCTTGATATTGAAGATCTGCTCCATCTTCTCCACCCGAGCCCGCTTGACCTGCTCTGAAGTGGGAGGTGCCGACGAGGAGGCAGCCCTCTTTGAAGACTTCCTCTTCCTCGCGGGGCGTGGGACAGCATCAGTCTCCGCCTGCTTAAGCACGAGATTGGTCAGCAATGATACCTTCTTAGCTGCAAAGACGAAAACGAAAGTGGTGTTAGAATATTACCCAAGGAACGAGGTTAGAAGGGCCGTCGAAGAGTTGACCCCTGGAGACGACATCAAGGAGTCGGATCCCGGTTAGAACCAGGTCCCGCTCCCCGATGGAGTTGGCATCGAGGGGAACGAAAGAGTCCCCCCAACGATAAAGCTGGATGCAGTGGAGAATCTGGAAATCCTCCTCGGAGTAAGTGTGAAAAGCGGGAGCAGGGTCCGCCTCAACCTCCCATCGGGGCCATAGGATGGAGTTGTTGCGGATGAAGGAATAATTCCTCTTCCAGCCACTGTTGTCGGGCCCCGAGTCAGTGATGAGCCCCCGACCCTTGGCGACCTTCCAGGTGTCACCATTCCAACTGTACCGAGAGAGCTGCGCCTTGCTCCATTTAGGCATCCGTGGGTAGAAGGCGCAGACCCCGGCATCATTGCACTTCAGTCCATAGAAGGTCCGGAAGAGTCGGAGGCTATAGGGCCATTGTTGACGGAAGCAAAGGACGCGAAAAGCATTCCACACGCGGATGGCATGAGGGGAGAAAGTAGTCGGATGTGTTTTATAATATGTACACATCTCGACTATGTCCCCATAGAAGGGGAATCGGATCCCTGCCGATATTTGCCCGGTGGAGACAAATACCTCCCCTTCCCGGGGACGAGTAACCACAGGGTCACCCGGGACGCGAGGCCAAGGAAAAGGGAAACGAGGCTCCCAGGTGGAAGTAATGCACCCCTCCCGGAGAGCTGCATCATAAGCGGTGTCTGAAATCTCATTACAAGCATAATCGAAATTGAAGGGTTTCCTTCCCCCGGAACTTGATTCACCGTATGGAAAAGGATCAGAGCAAGAAAAGGCACAGATGATTTCCGCAAAAGTCTGGGTAAGTTGATTGAAATAAAAGGAAAACTATGCTAACAAGTTTCTTCCGAATCGAAGGAGGAAATCTTACCAGACATGTTGAATCGGAGAAGAAATGATGATCTTGATGGTCGGAGGCCTTGGTCGCCGAAGTTCTGATCAGAGACTAGAAAGGAGAGCTTGAACTTTTGAAAACATAGAGAATGAAACGGTAGAGAAGAACTGAATAGTGCCAAGATTTGGGTTTTTATAGGAGAGAGGATAGGCAAAGAGACGTTGCGATCTGGACCGTTGAAGATGAAACGCCTCAACCTGAATCGTCGAAACACTAAGGACAAAACGGCTATAAGGCGCTTTTTCAGAAAAGCAGGAACGAGCACTCAAGCCGTCACTTCATCACCCATCGCATTTAATAGTTGAGTAATCGAGAAATCTTTTCGGATTCGGTGGTTATCCGTCGGAATATCGAAAGGTCCGGAGTTGGAAGACACGACGAACTATAAGTCCCTCATGTCTTGGGGGCAAATGATGGGTTTAGATATAGCCGTTAGGCCCATTAACGACGACTAAATGGCGAAGTAGGCCCACTGGGCCCCAAAAGAGGCTTATAAGACCAATACGAGAGGACCCGACAAGGCCGGTCCCGACATACGAGCTGAACACTCCTTATCCTATGCCTTTAAGTAGGCCCCGATGATATGCCTTTAAGTAGGCTCCGATGATATGCCTTTAAGTAGGCCCCGATGATATGCCTTTAAGTAGGCCCCGATATTGAATCCTTGAGAATGCTGGCCCTGTCTCGATGACGAGGGGCCCCGAGCGGTGACCAAAAGAGATAACTCTGGAGTCCCAGAAATCTGTCGGGACTTGCCACCAGAGAACGAGGCTGAGAAACACGCCCACTATCAACATAGTGGGGAAGTGACCTGAAAAGACGGAACATGGGCTACTGGCCGAGATAAACGGAACGTGGCAGTTATCTCAACAGGTAACTGAGGTGACCCCTCCCCTATATAAAGGAAGGAGTTACCTCAGGATTGATACGTACACATATTCACATACTAATACTTGCTTGCCTGCATCGAGATACTCATTTAAGCATCGGAGAGGGATTCTGGGTCACCGCCCGGTCTATCCCCTTCTTGCAGGATTACTTGGAGCAAAGGAGTCCAGACTTCTGTCAAGGACGTACCGGAGTTCCAACCGTGATCCAACATTCAACTCCCACTAGGAAAAATGGGTAGTTGAAATAGTTCATTATCAAGATTATCAGGTCCGACTTGATTCGCATTTTGAAATTTAGTGATGATTATGTGTGAGGGGGAGTGAGCCCTCTCACTGGATTTATTATGAAGACGTTTCCATCATCATTTACCAAATCAATCACTTATGCTATATCAATTCTCCCACTCGAAGTAAGTGGGGCCTTAGAATCTCCATCAACCATCTGTTAACTTTAATCAGTACTAGTTCGTTCGTTCTGCAAAGCGTTGGAAATCCATCCTCAAACCTTTATAATGTGCCATGTTTATCCACGAAACCATTGTTCCAGGCTAATTTTAAAACTCGTATTCTCCGAGAGTAGCGCGTACTCTTAATAAATACTTGTTTTAATGCGCAAATTAATGTGTCTTTGTGATAAGGTTTTACCCGGATCATTCATTAGCTTTTATGGTAACGTGTTAACCGATTTAATCAGAACGTAGTGTTTTACATTAATGTGAGTTAAATTAATCTCATCTCGCAGGAACAATTAATGTGTAACTCTAACATTATGTAATTCTAAGCTATGTTTATTGAAGTGTTTTAATGAATGTCTTTTAGCCAAACTCTTCGTTCAAGGCTAAGGGTGAGAGAGTCGTTTTTCCGACTACTTCTTTTCGTTTATTTAACTCATCCATAGATTTATCTATCTTATGGACCATGTATTTAAACTGCTGCTTTTAGTGCCATGGTTGATATTCTAATTAGATTGTAGTAGCTGGAAGTCTTACATAAAATCTAAGTAGTTATCAATGAGTTATATTTGAAGAATTACAAACGAAAATTCCGCATTCATAGAAATACTTAAATTCGTTTTCTAAAACGACGTGTCCCGTCTTTCGAGGTGACATGCGCCACGCGCATACCCGGTTAAAAACCGTGGTTTTGAGAATCGTTTTAGTCTCCAAAATTAAAAGCAAATCGGTTTTAACATGCATATTATTTTGGGATACAAACTATAATGGAGTACTTTAACAAATAAGGATGCTTGAGCAATGTGTTGAATAGCGTGAAAAGGATAAAAACGAACGATGATAAATTCAATACTTAATTCAAGTATTAGTAAATACTCCGAAAATAATGTATTCCACCAAGAAAATTATTTAAGAGTATTTTCAAACAGAAATAAAAGTAGAAGTTTTAGCAAATCTAAAGATAAAGAATCTCTCATTCCATCTTTATTCTTCGGGGGCATCCTCGATCAGGTCTTTGCTTCTGTTTCTCGGTTCTGTAATTCAAAAGAAAATGAATTACTCTCGAGTGATTAGAAGCAAAGAGAATGAATGATTTTCATCATCTTTTCCCTTTACGTACCTTAGGAGGATTAGTGCAGGCATTAGTCAGGTGTCCTTTCACGCCACACCTGAAACACGTTCGAGTTTCCTCTTTACGTGTCTGCTTTGCTTGCTTTTTCTTACAACCAAATTGTTTGCGTTTAAACTTCTTCTGGGATTTGTTCGCCACAAACTTCTCAGTTTTGTTCCGAGAGCTTTTTCCCTTTCTCTTGCGCTTTCCCTTTTGTTCGGTTGGAGCGGAGGATGCAATATGCATTTCAGATCTAGACTTTTCAGCCTTGAGTCTATCTTCCTCCAGCTCAAGATGAACTTGTACCTTCTCGAGAGTATCGAGATGGGTAACATGGGTAAGGCTCATTTTCATGATATTCCAAGAGTCGGGTAAAGAGCGGATCATGTAGTTGATTTGTTGTTCCTCAGACAGGTTTTCACCTGCTTCCTTGAGCTCAGCGATCAAGTTACACAAATGGATAATATGATCTTTTATCGTATTCTTGGGATTCTTCTTATAGGTGTCAAGATCGATGTTTAATGCTCTCTTTTGGGTAATGGTGTAGACACCAAATGTTGCCTTAAGACCATCCCATAAGTCTTTGGCAGTCCCCAAATGGTCAAACCTATAGAGAATCTCGTCTTCCAGCATAGAGAGCAATTGGTGGAACGAACATCATGATCCTTGACATCCCATTCATCATAGAACGTCTTTTGTTCATCTGTGAGGTCTCCCTCAGGCCTAGTTTGTTTTGTGGTCAAATGCTCCAGACCTCTTATTTCAGAGATTATCATCTTAACTCGTTTATTCCATATTTTATAATTACCGCTATTCAACTTATTCCCTTATTCAACTGGGAAATGACATTGCTAGTTGCAGCCATCTATATTAACACATTGACAATCATGCAAAGTTTAGGAAGAGAACAATATTTTGACAGAATTGCAAACATCGGATTATCTATTAAGATGGAAGACGACGAATAGTGATTCTTCAGTCACTAAACCAAACCAACCTTCAGTAAAACGAGGAAGGGGGTGTCGTGAAAGAATTCACACTATTGTCGTTTTCAATCTAATAAATCAGTCTTTTGAAAACGGTTATTATATCTCAAATAAGCATACCCGATCTTGGCTTTCCCAAGGCCCTTATAATTTTGTAAAATTATCCGATAATTTACGCATGCATATTTATTATTATACTACATCTAGCAAATTATCATACCATGCCATAAATATCGAACACAACATGTTTACGCGTCATGCGTCTAATGTTCCTAGCATACATAATTCTACGTAAAGTAAATTATCACATGCGTTCTATTATGAACATCCTAGCATACGCGTCAAAACATGCAATATCCGCACACATCATGCATAATTGGCGACTGGAATTTTCGGTTTTATAGAACGCTTTGAAAATGTTAGGGGCTGTTTTTCAATTCATGCTTACAATCATTCATGCGAATTTCTAGACATGGATTCTAGGCACTTTCAATCAGCATAGCATGTCTATCCTATTGCGCAAACCATATATTTAAATCTCAGAGCTCAATGCTCGCAATATAATATCCAGCTAGCTTGACTAAGTCAAGACGACAATTCTAATTATATCAAAATATATGATGCAGAAGGTAAACAATTTTAATTCAACCCACTAATTAATCCAGTCCCAAAAACTTGCAAGTCCGAGATCCATCCCCATAATCGAAACCAGGCATTATGGTTTTGATTGAAACCGTGTATTAAAACACAAACCCTAAGAGCACTGTTTAGGCTAATTTTAAAGTTCGAAAACATCTTGGATTTAAAATTTGACATCCTATTTTATTGAACAAATTAAAATTTCCTAAAATTTTAAAATGGTTCGATCCAAATTTGAAAATCCGTTTCAATTCGGTTTGATTTTAAAAATTCCGGTTTGGTCCGAAACAGTTTAATAAAATAAGATTGTGGTTCGGTTTATCACTCAAAACCGGTTAGGTTAGGTTCAATTTAGTTACTACGGTCCGACCCGACCCGACTAGGTCGACCCAATTAAGAAAATCCGGATTGGTTTTATCTGTTCCGGTTTGGCAATTGGACCGGCCCATAAACCCTAGGGTTCGGCCGAAATATGTCTTGTGGGCTAAGTAGGCTTTTAAAGTCCACTAAAAACTTAACTTAGCCACCAAGAAATATTAATTTTTTAAAATAATTTCCAATATTGCTAATATATATATATATAATTCTGCTAAACATATATATATATATATATATATATATATATATATATATATATTGTCAAGATTTTATCACTAAGATGTAAATCAATTAACAATATATAATATATATATAAAATTCGGCCAAACCATATATATATATATATATATATGTATATTATTGTCAAATATATCTTTTAGGGATTAAAATATCTAGACAATATATCTTCTTAATTGTTTAATAGTAACTAAATCTATCAATATATATATTATCCCTATTTTAATCCACATATATTGATAGTTAATATCCTTTACAGTATTATATTAGAACATATCTTTATTTTCCAACTTATAGATATATAGTCACCTATTAATAAAATTTAAAAATGGCAACATATATATTAAAATATTTGTGCCGAAGTTTTAATAACTTGGTGACCAATAAAATTAATTTTTTTTACCTAAAATACCCCTAGCGTTTTCGGCACAAACACAAAGAGTTGGAAAAGTTGTCAAATTTTAAGATCAAATACTACCTTGATTAAGAATCCAAATTGTGTTCTTGATAAAACTCATGGTGTCCTTGAAGATTATGAACATCAAACTCATATTTAAACCCAAATTTTCGGCTATATTTATAAAAACATGTAAAATTCGAAAACTCAAAGTTTTTAAAGATCAAACACATAAAAATAGCTAAAAATTTCGGATTTCTTCAGGGTGTTCATAAACATCGAAATTTTTGGTTTTTGTGAAATTTCAAGAACATTAGTTTATCAAAATTTTAAGAACTTCTAACCAGGCTCTGATACCACTGTTGGATTACGGGGACGTAATACTACGGAATGCTAAACGTGTACTAGCAAGAAATCTAATCTACGCAGCGGAATTAGAACACATACCTTTTAGCTTTCCTACCCAAGAACGATGTGGAGGGAGTTCTGATCCTCCGGTCGGAATCACGTGCAAGTTCTTCGTTAGAAGAAGTCCCACGCGATGTAGCTCCACAACAAGACCTCTGATCGATTCTTCAACGGAGATGGAACCTCAGACTTGATGTGATGGTGCCGAAATATTAGACTAGGATGACAAGTTTTCTTAATTGGGATCATTGTTCTTAATTGTGTGTTTAAACCCTTAGGAGTCACCCCTATATATATTTTTGGGTGGAGTTTCCAAAAGCCAACTCCAACCAATGTGGTACTAGGGTTTCGGCCGAACCATGCATAAAGGGGGGAGGCCCATTTTGGGCCTCCCTTGTCAATTACTAATTGGATTTGGCCCAATTAGCCCAGATTGACAATTACCTAATTAACTTAGGTAATTCCCTTAATTAACGGGCTCCTATTACGGCGCCACGTCACCATATGCTAACAACGGTAACCTTAGTAGCTCGAGAAGAAACCACAGCCTTGGTCTTGGAAGAACAATCGCCAACAACAAGCCCAGCTGCATCCTTCGTTCGCTCCGCCCTCCTAGCAAGTTAGGCAATGACACACATAGCAAACATAGCATATTCCCTAAGCTGGTCAAAAGGAAAAGAAGGACAAAGAGCATGAATCTTCTGATCCATGTTCACACTAAAGGAGTTCATAATGCCCTGGCAATTCTTCTCAGCATGGGTAGAAAACTCCTTGGAAGATAGAAAGTCCAGGACTCCAACAGCTTTGCCTTTCTCAACTCCAAGAGCCTTACCCTCCTTCAACTCAAGCAACCAACCTTCCTCACGGCATCCCGAAGAGCACTATTCATCTTCAATTCAGCAATCAAAGCCTCATCCGCCCGGTCGGCACGAACATCATCAAGTTCCTGCTGAAGGAGAGTCAAGCGGCTAGCAAGGGTAATCTCCGACACCCTCAGCTCCACATTCTCCTCGCGCACCCGCTCTTCGGTGATTTTCTGGGTAGACTGAGCGTTGCAACCATCTCCCGAAGCATATCCCGTTCACGACCAACGTTAACCAAATGGGAACCAAGGTTAACAACAGAAAATATGCCCTATAAAAGAAGCAAGGATCAAGATAACAAAGAACACTAAACAAAACAAGATAAAACATAATGTATGCACTCACGAGGGAAAATTGGGACAAGGTGCCCTTCACGCAATGATTAATCTCCTCGAGGTCGGTGGGAGGAAGAGACCGATGGAATAATGAAGTTAATCATAGGAATAGCAACTTCCGGAATGGAAAGTGAGGCAGACAAATCATAGAGTTTCCGATCAGCAATCTAGAAGGGCAACCATGCATTTCCCCTAACATCTCCATCGACGGGGCAGATAAGATCCTCGTGAAAGATCAAAGGCAACTTGATTCTACCTATAAAACAAATATAAGGCACAACAAAGGCAAGATAAGCACATGTATCTAATAAGATAACGTCATCACGTACCTGGCACAGGAGGTCTATCATCGGAGGACGCACCCCTCGGGGGGGAGATGGGACGAGGAGAAGAAGTCTCGTCACCATCGTCCGAACCCTCCTTATTCTCCGTGGCAATGGGAGAATCATCAACGCCATCCTCAACAGTGACCACTCTATCTTATGGCAAGAAGAGGACTTGAAGGGACAAAGGAACGAGTCAATCTTCTGAGCCTTGGAAACAGGGGTCTCGACCTCCAAGCTGGATCATTTCGACCGGATCTTAGCCGAAATCTGCACGGCAGAGACAGAGGGAGATCTCCCTGAAAATCAACAAAACATGGGTGAATACGGCATAAGCAAAATAAGGAGAAAATCAAAAGAAAACATAACAAATACAATACCGGAGGAAGGCTTCACAGCCCCAGATGATAGTGAAATGGTAGCTGAAGCCTAAGCCACTGGCAAAGGAATAGGATAAACAATCGAAGTCTCTCTCTCGGAAGGAACGTCCTCACCAGCATCATCATCCTCTTGAAACAGAGAAGGCCGATGTTGAAATCAACCTACAAGACAAAGCAAGAAAGTTACAAGTATCAAAGACGGAAAGACTTGCATACCAAGGGTAAAACGCAGGGCACTGCTCGAATCTCCGTGCCAGACAACTCCTCTTCTGAAATACGATGTACGGATTCGAAGGAGGTCGTTGTGTTTTCAATATATACCATCTTCAGGGCCTGCCTGTCGGAAGTGGAGAGTTCGGAGAAGTCGGGACGCGCATCCGTCGTCATGGGGGTATCCAAGGGCCAAGAAACGTCCAGACCTTCAAGGAAAAAGTAGTATTTCTCCCAATGGCCACTACCGCCCTCGAAGGAAAGAACAAATCGACGCTTGTTATTCCACTTGGTAGTACCCAATGTGAAAACCCCTTTTGGGACAGCAAAGGGGATCAGGTGACTAGAGAATAAAACCCTGATTCACCACCATGCTGGATGCGATAGAAACATCGAAACAGAAGAAGAGAGTAAGCCCAATGTTGGCGATGACATAACACCCTAAATCCAACCCAGGCACGGATGGCGGAAGGGGCAAGCTCGAGAGGAGAAATTCGATAGTACTGACAGAGCTCCCGAAGATCAACACGGTAAGGGAAGCGGAGCCCCGCCTTGATCTGATAAATGTATACCACCGACATCCCATCCGGCGGAGGAGTAACGGAGCTACCTCCGTAGCGATATGGCATGGAAAAGGGGAAAAATGATTTTCCCATGCAAAAAACCCAGCTAGCTTAGCATGGTAAAGATACACGTATAAGTTTAGCGAGTTCTTACTATAGGTCTCAAAAGGAAACACGGGTTCACAAAGAAAGGCCATCTCATCCTCAAGGATAGGCCGCAACTCGACCTCCGTGTCCGACTCGGGATCACACGTCTCAGGGACATAATCCAGACTTAGATCAGGATGCGGAAACTGCCTTCCCATAAAAAACTCCTTATGTTGTAAGCGTACTATGGAGGCATTAGAGGCAAGGTTAGTACGGGAAGCCTTAAGAGAATAAGGCTTACTCATTTTTATTTAAAAACGGAACGACGCTCCTTAGCCCGGCAAAAGACTCGAAACCACACCTGGAAAATAAGAATGAAAAAACATCGGTCCGTCAGGAAAAAAAAATCGGTTCGTCAGGAAAAAACATCGGTCCGGCATAAAAATATAGCGGTCCATCACGACACCATGTAAATCCATCAAGACCAACCTACCCAAGGGTATGTCCCAAAGTGCACAAAGATCAAATGCTTACTACGGGGGCGAAAGACACGTGTATGAACGATACTACTTGTCAAAGGGAGGGGCTATGGTGGATAAAACATGGAAAACATCCCTAGAAGGGAAGACAAACGAAATCATCCTAACCTTGCCTAAGGTAATGGAAGGAAGGAATCAAATATCCTACATGAGAGCATATATTATCTATACAAGCATGGGGTGACCTAGGCATGGTACTAAGGCATCCAAACAACAAATACCTACCGAGTCCCAAAGGGGGGGCAACATTTACATCAAATATTTACCTCAAAGATGCTTCAAACCCAACAATGGGGACAATCTTTCACTTCCAATCAACAATACACAATGAAGCAACTCAACTATCTATGGCAAGACCTTGCTTTTATAGTAATCAATGGAGAACACAAAGAAGAGGAGGGGCTATAAAATCGAACCTTCAAGAAATGGAACCGAACCGGTCAAAAAACCGGTTCGAGATGAACCAGTCGCCAGAGATCCCACAGCCGCCGGAGAAGCTCCAGTCGCCGCCACCGCCGGGAGGAGCTCCAGTCGCCACCGCCCGCGGTCTCGCCTGGAGTCGATTCCGCACGCAGCTCCGCCTTCGTGACCCGACCCGACCCGCCACCCAGCCACGCCAGACCAACCACCGGTCCCGAGCTCAACCGCCACGTCGGTCGGCTACCCGTGGTCCCCTTCCCCGGTTCAAAACAAACTCCTTACGAAATTTGAACACCATAATCAAACCTAGAAGAGCTCCATGTGAAATATGGTGACTTGATTGGGTTGATTGAGTGGAAAATTGAAAAAGATGAAGGAGGAGAAGACCTAGGTTGAAGAAGGGGGGAGGTGCTCTAGAAAAGGAGGAGTATAAAAAATGCTCTAGAAAAAGATGAAGGATGAAGAAATAATGAAGTGGAGTCCAAAGATATGCTTTATAAAATATATGGTATGGATTTTCTCTCCAAAAGCTCCATAAAAGGAGACACAGACAAAAGGACACAGTCCGAAGAATAAGCAAAATGAGACCAAGGCTCGTAATTCTTACCCGGGAAAAGTATGTAAAACATGCAACATGTTTGAAAAAGATGATTTTATGGACCAATGTGTTTTAAAACGTACAACATGTTTGAAAAAGATGGTTTTATGGACAATTTTTTTTAAAATATACAACAAACTTACAAAATATGTTAAAATGACATACCGTCCACTTGTTATCAATAGTCTCATTAAGTGAACACGTGCGAAACACATTTTTAGAAAAAAATAATACTAATTAAAACAATAAATTAATTTATACATAACAATGATTATTAATGGGTGGATGTAATAATAATTATTATTATTTTTTAAAAACGTGATCCGCATGTGTCCACTTAATGAGTAGTGATAACAAGTGGACGATAGTCATTTTACCATTTTTTGTAAGCTTGTTGTACATTTTAAAAAATTGGTCCATAAAACCATCTTTTTCAAACATGTTGTACGTTTTAAAACATATTGGTCCATAAAACCATTTTTTTCAAACATGTTGCATGTTTTACATACTTTTCCCTTCTTACCCTCACAGGATTTTATCACATAACGTGAACTTTCTTAAATCTAACAAAAGAATTTTTTCGTATATATGTCAAGCTTCTCTAAAAACAGGGGGCATGGAAATCAAAATACGTCTCGAGCACTAGATAAAATCCAGGAACATCAAAAGGCCTTCCTAGAAAGAAGGAGGTTGAAAAGCACAACGCGTCTCGAGAACTCGATAGAGGTCGAGATCGTCCCAAAGATACGCCTCTCTTCCCGCTTGGGTAATATTCCGAAAAAATAGAGTCGAGAAAAGGTTAAACCATTCCTTGACTCGGGGGAAAGTGTTGGATATACGCCCAAGCTATCACCAATTGGATCCGATAAATGGGCCATAATCGAATATGATTCGAAACTTAGAACACCGACAACCGATGCCCATCGTGTAGGCCCAGAGAACACCCCGAGTGGCCAAATCCATTCGGGAAGACCCCGAGTGGAAAGCCCACCCGGGGAAACCCAAGCAAGGGACCGTCTTTCTCGGGTAACCCGAGCAAGGGGTTCCTTGCTCGGGTAACTCGAGCAAGGTCTTGGGGGTACCCCTCCGGGTACCCCCATCTGTCCGGACGAGCCCCCCTCGTCCGTACCCCCACCCCCGGACGATAGTGCACCCGGGGCTTACCCTTAGAGGCCATACACTTACACTTGATCATGATAAAGTCATCTACGGTCGAACCGGGGTCAAAGGAACCTTATTTTCGGTCAATGCCAACTCATATTACGAAAACTGCCACAACCGAACCAGAGAACCACTGGAACCGAGCGGTCTAATAGAAACTCTATAAATAGAGAGCTCATCCCCTCATTTTAAGGTAATCACTCTCTCTCTAAGCTCACCATCTCTCTAGAGCTCTCACTGACTTAAGCTTCGGAGTGGGCTTACCGGGAACCAACCCCCCCCCCCCCCCCCCCCCCCCCCCCGTCGGTGCCCTTTTGCAGGTAAGCGAGGAAAGAAGAAGGAGAACGAGAAGAAATAGCCCACCGAGAAGAAGATCGGGAAGAAGAATCCCATTAAGGAGAAGTTCGAGAAGGAGAAGCCCACAGAGAAGACTCGTGTGCAAACATATATGTTACCTAAGAAATTGGGTAAATGTCACATTAGGGAAATTGGGCTTGACCCAAATCTCAATTGACATGAGAGGCCCAAAATTGGGCTTCCTTACACATATAGGCCGACCGAAATAATAAAGGGGCAAAGTGGACTTTTGTCCACTTTGCTCCTCCTATAAATAAGGGGTGTTAAGGTTTTCATTTAGATTATTCACAATTCCTCATAAGTGGTGATTTGAGAGAAAAACCCTCCTCCCTAAACAAATAGTTCGGCGGAACCATATACTACACCAAGGGTGTGCCAATTTGCTTCGAGCAAATCACTCCGGAGATCCGTCCCTGCCAAGAATCGATCAGAGGCTTTGCTATGGAGCTAATACCGCGTAGTACTTCCTTAACAAGAACTTCTACGGGTTCCGTCCGGTGGAACGTGAACTCCCTCAGCAGGATCCTTGGGACTACGGAAAAGGTTTAAGGTATGTGCACATCATCCGCTGCGTAATTTTGATTACAAGCATGTACCTGTGTTTATGTTTCCGTAGTAATCTTCCCCGTAGTCAAACACAAAGTCTATCAATTGCGTTCAACAAATAAATTTAAAACATTCCTTATTTGTTAGTACTCCATAAATAATTAAATCGTAATGATGAACATGTGCGGAACCGATTAAAATAAATTAAGTTTTGGAAACGAAACAATTTCACTAAGGGTAATAGCTGGTGATTCGCGCGCCACGCGCATGTTCCTCGATAGATGAGACACATCTATTCAGAGTACAAACTTAATACGAAGTGTTAGAATGATTTAATGCTCGTTATAAATTTTTCATTTTCATTTTATACCCATTTCGGGTTTTACTCATTGATTTCTCATAAATCGAGTATGCTTTAAAAGCTGCCACGATCTCGTAAGGATCAATTAATGCATTAGGTGGCAAACCTAATGCATAACTCAGAGATGGACGAAACCTCTGAAAATGAGTATGCAATGAAAAAGGATATTGTATGACTAATGATTATCCTATCATACGCCTTTATCGATAAGATTGGCGGACAATTTTTAATCACACACTTCAAGGACATAGTTTGATACATGGTGTCGACTATTCAATTTATGATCTCCTTCGAGGACGATATGATGTTGATTTCCACACATGTATAACTTCATTCCTAAAATATCGGTAGACGTGACACCACATGAGTTATAAACTGGTAATGAGACGGATCTTACCAAAATTGCGACCTCACAGTTGCAAAAAAAGCAAACATACATTGTACCAAAAGCTATTAAGTCAAACTTTTGGGATCAAAATGACATGGTCTTGATCTTCGGGGAATGGACTTCAGAATATCGCCTTGGACTTAGTTCCTTCGAACACTAAGTTTCCTTCAATGGTTTTGTAGGGCGAGTACCTAAAAAGGGGTTGGGGATGGCCTTAGAAAGAGTCCCTATTTATAGTCAGTAATGGATTTAAGAGTAGTAATGTAAAGCGTATTGAGCTAAGATTATCGAAATGAATCGAAAGAGTCCCTATTTATAGGGACAAGTTACCGGCTTCCTAAAGGTGGCTGCTACGCCTTGATTGGCTGTTCAGGGGAGGTGGTTACCCTCCCGTGATTGGTTGAAAGAGACGGTGAGCAGTCAGCTGGTGACAAGCTGGTCTCCAGCTAAGTGTTTCTTATTGAGGAAGGTTTCCTCAACCAGGTGACAAGCAGGTCGCCACCTGTCTTTTACATTAGAGGGAGGTTTCCTTCTGAAGGCGGTTTGAAGCAGGTCGCCACCTGTCTTTACTTCAGGAGAAAGGTTTCCTCTTGGAGGTGGTCGAAGCAGGCTGCCACTTTTCTTTACCTTCGGATGAAGGATTTCCGCATGAATTTCCGTGGTCGACTTCGATTAGCATCTTTTGCCAGAGACTCAAGTAGTCCAATCATCTTCTGGTCGATCAGTCGTGCTTTAAAAGTCGACCTCCTCAAATGTCGTTGTCGAACTTTTGTCTTTATCTCGTTAATACAGATAAGAAAGGTCGACGAATCTTCCTTGCCTTTCAAACGTACTCGACTTTATGCTCGTAATATCGGGTTTCACCATAACCCAACACTTGCCCCCGAGACATGAGTCCTTTCATTTTATTATAAGGGGAAGTGGTCGTGTCGAGTACCTTTTTATTCTCGTTTCTCCGTTTGGTCATACGGTTTGCAGTCAAGCTTGTTGTATAGCTTCGAACTCTTTCCACCATCGTTCGCTTAATGAGTTGAGAAATCAATGTGATGACTAACCTCCTTAGGTGGCGGCTTTCAGAAATTGGGGAGTCAGTCTAATGACTGATCTCTTGTGTAGATGGCGAATTTCGGAAGTCGGGGAGGGAGTCAGTGTTATGACTGATCTCTTGATCGCCGCCGACTGTAGGAAGTCGAGGAGTCAGTTATGACTGCTCCTTTGTAGAAAGTTGAAGGAGTCAGTTTTATGACTGATCCTGTGTAGAGGCGACTTTCGGAAGTCGGGGAGGGAGTCAGTGTTATGACTGATCTCTTGATCGCCGCCGACTATAGGAAGTCGAGGAGTCAGTTATGACTGCTCCTTTGTAGAAAGTTGAAGGAGTCAGTTTTATGACTGATCCCCTGTCTTCCGAGTCGTCGACCTTTCTGAGTGATTTGGCTGATATCAGATTCTGGATGGTCGACACATGACGTCGGGAAGATCAGCTTTTAAAACTTCAATAGTCAATCCGTTTGAGTGATTTAGTTGATATCAGATTGTTTATGATCGATTCTTGAGTTCTTCATTACAATCAGATTTTTGACGGTCGACTCTTGATTCGAAAAAAGCTTCAACACTTCAAGTAGTCGATCCATCTGAGTGATTTAGTTGATATCAGATGTTTGGTGATCGACTCTTGGGTTCTTCTATACTGCAAGTAGTTCGATCCATCTGCGTTTTAGTTGATATCAGATGTTTGATGATCGACTCTTGAGTTCTTCTGCACTGCAAGTAGTTTGATCCATCTGAGTGATTTAGTTGATATTAGATGTTTGATGATCGACTCTTAAGTTCTTCTGCAGTGCAAGTATTTCGATCCATCTAAGTGATTTAGTTGATATCAGGTGTTTGATGATCGACTCTTGAGTTCTTCTGCACTGCAAGTAGTTTGATCCATCTGAGTGATTAGTTGATATCAGATGTTTGATGATCGACTCTTGAGTTCTTCTGCACTGCAAGTAGTTCGATCTATCTGAGTGATTTAGTTGATATCAGATGTTTGATGATCGACTCTTGAGTTCTTCTGTACTGCAAGTAGTTCAATCCATCTGAGTGATTTAGTTGATATCAGATGTTTGATGATCGACTCTTGAGTTGGAAAAAGTTTGTCTTCGACGTCGCACCTTCGTCGACGATCTGAGTGATTTAGATGATATTATATGGTTGCTGGTCGATTCTAGATTTTTCGAGTGCTGGTCGCCTTAAAAGAAGAGCTCAGATATCTTGGAATAAAGAGGGACCTTAAAAAGGTTTTCATTCATCCTTTCTGAGTCTTAAACAAAAAGCATCATAAAACAAACATTAGCCTTAAAGATAAACATAAATATTTTCTTAATGAGGCGTTGTTTCTATGACTTCTCTTTGGTTACGGCGTCGCATCGAACTGATATAACATCGTCGGAACGCAGTTTGATAACCTCTTACCTTCCCAATTCCATGTGGCGTAAGGAATCTCATTACTTGAAGAGCAATTGATGGGATTATCCGGTGAGGGTTGAGTGTCGTCCTTCCGATAATAGCATTATATGCTGAGGCGCCGTCGAAGACCACGAAGAGTACATCAATGGTTAGAGTCGTCTTCTCCTTTCCTAAGATCACTGGAAGCTTGATAGCTCCCATCGGATAGGTAGTTCTTCCTGCGAACCCTATGAGAGGAAAGTCGACCTTAAAGAGATCCCTCCTAGCAAATCCTAAACTTTGGAAAGCTTCATAGAAGAGTATATCTGTCGAGCTCCACTATCGATAAGTATCCTTTTTACTTCGTATTCCACCAGAGTGGCGGTGATAACCAAAGCGTCATCATGAGGTTGAGTAACCATCATAAGATCGTCGGTGATGAAACTTATGGTTCTGGGATCAATTTCCTCGGACGCCTTCCCTTTATCCTCATCTCGTGTGATCTGGGTGGCATAGATTTCTCGAGAAGTACTGATTTCTCCTCCCGAGGCGAATCCTCCAGCGATGACATTGATCGTCCCTCTTTGGATCGGGGCGTGGTTATTACGAGGGGGAGATCGATAATTTCTTCGAGGGCTTCGAATTCGTTTCCTCAGAGCTTTAAAAGGCTTGTCGATGAACTTCAACAGCTTGCTCTTCGGATCAAAGCCTTGATGTCATGCTTTAAGGCGACACATTCATTAGTGTCGTGCCCCTGAACTCGATGATAGCGACAATAGTCGTTCGTCTGAGATCCCATTGGGCCTTTTCTAACTGGGGGAGGATCATCCAACCTAAGTTTCTCCATCTCTTGAAGCACAACAGATATATTATGTGTGAGAGGAGTAAACATTCCTGGATTCCCATGCCGGAAGTTCCCCTCTCGTCTTTCTTCCTTCTTAGGTGTTCGAGAAGCAGAGCCTTCTTCAAATTTTGCTGGCATAATCTGCCTCTTGACTTCTTGGGGTGATCTCTCATGCGATCTCTCCAAATGGTGAGAGCATCAATCTCCGCACCGGCTTCATCACTATGCTATCTTTTAGAGCCTTGCTCTGCGCCCTAAGACCTCCCCAAATGGTCCTGATCAACTCGCCATCAGTGGCGTCTTCATTTAATTGCTGGAGTATCTTGGGGTATCTAGTATAATAATTGGCTAAGGTTTCATCAGGACCTTGCTCAATTTTATCTAGAAAGTCCATACTCTTAAGGCGTTGTCTCTGGCCTATGTGGCCTTCTATGAACTTAGCCTTTAATTCCTCCCAGGAGTCGATTGAGTTGTCGGGAAGACCATAGAATCAGGTGGACGCCTCTTCTTTCAGTGTTGTTGGAAAGAGCGCCGCATAGTGATCCGCAGTTGCCCCTCTCCCTAAGAGGGAGGAGTTGTGGGCGTTGATGTGGCGGACGGGGTCTCCCTCGCCTGTGTAGTCGTCGATATTCCTCGGAAAGACTTGCGGAGGAACTCGAGTGTTGAATAACCTTTTGGAAAAGGGATGGGAGGTATGATCGTGAACGATAAAAAAATCATTCGCCCCTCTTCTCTTTTTCTCCAGTAACTCCTCGACCTGTTCTATAGTGAATAGAATAGGTCCCTTGCTCGCCGTCTCGATTTCGGGAGCCTTAGGAATTTCTTTTTCCACGGGATTCTCTTCCTGGATCTTTACACTAGAAGCAACTTCTTCTTTATGGGAGGCTTCTCTAGTGGGCTCCTTTTCGGGAACAGCTTTTGCCTGGGTTTGATTCCAGAAAGCTATGAAAGCTGCCATCACTTCTTGAGGAACAGCCGTAGGGACCGTCCTTGCTTCCTCCAGATTTGGCAACGATATGAAGTGGGTGAGATTTTCTTCACCACCAATACCATTGGTTTGAGGTAATAGTGGGTCTTCTCTCAGAGTTATTTTTGAGGTGGTGGGATCAGCTTGGTTGTTTCCCATTTCTTCCACCACGGGGTTTGACATCTTGCTCTTTTCGAAGGCGGTGAGTTTTTTTTATCAAGGTTCCCACAGACGGCGCCAAATGTTGGGATCAAAATGACGTGGCCTTGAACTTCGGGGAATGGACTTCAGAATATCGCCTTGGACTTAGTTCCTTCGAATACTAAGTTTCCTTCATTGGTTTTGTATGGCGAGTACCTAAAAAGGGGTTGGGGATGACCCCTGATTCCACTCCGAAGCTTAATTCAGTAATGGATTTAAGAGTAGTAATGTAAAGCGTATTGAGTTAAGATTATTTAAATGAATAGAAAGAGTCCCTATTTATAGGGACAAGTTACCGGCTTCCTAAAGGCGGCTGCTATGCCTTGCTTGGCTGTTCAGGGGCGGCGGTTACCCTCTTGTGATTGGTTGAAAGAGACGGTGAGCAGTCAACTGGTGACAAGTTGGTCTCCAGCTAAGTGTTTCTTATTGAGGAAGGTTTCCTCAACTAGGTGACAAGCAGGTCGCCACCTGTCTTTTACTTTAGAGGGAGGTTTCCTTCTGAAGGAGGTTTGAAGCAGGTCGCCACCTGTCTTTACTTTATGAGGATGGTTTCCTCTTGGAGGTGGTTGAAGCAGGCCGCCACCTTTCTTTTACCTTCGGATGAAGGGTTTCCGCAGGAATTTCCGTGGTCGACTTCGATTAGCGTCTTTTGCCAGAGGCTCAAGTAGTCCAATCATCTTCTGGTCGATCAGTCGTGCTTTAAAATTCGACCTTCTCAAATGTCGTTGTCGACCTTTTGTCTTTATCTCGTTAATACGGATAAGAAAGGTTGACGACTCTTCCTTGCCTTTCAAACGTACTCGACTTTGTGCTCGTAATATCGGGTTTAATCATAACCCAACAGAACTTAAAGTACTGAAAAATGTCTTTCTAAGATACTTTGAATACACTATGGCATACATGTTCGCAGTAGCTTAGGAGATTGGTGGCATGGTCGAACATGAGACGTTACGTTACTTGAGGACGAATTCCTAAGCTTTATAAAATCAACGTTAATGAAGTCTTGACTGAAATAGAACATCATAATGATGATAAGGTCCCACTTTATTCGAGTGGGAGATCTGAGGCAGCAACACAGGTGAATGATATGGTAAATGAGAATGGAGACATTTTCATAATAAATCCAGTGGGAGGAGTCAATCAAACCACACATATAACTGTTGCTGCATGTGCGAATCAAATTGAACCTGATAATCATGTTGCTGAACCGCTGGATGAAAATCCTATAATTCCTGAACTACCTACTGGTGACAGTGAGAGTCGATCTCCCAACTTGGTTCCTGGGCCTAGCAACCATGGAATTCATCTCGGAAGTAAAATCCCGAGACCAAGAGGGCGTCCAAGAAAAGTTGTTGGCGAAGGTTCAAGTAATGCTCTTGTTCCTAGTGGGAGTATTGTTCCAATCAGGAGCATTATTCCTAGTGGGAGCTTTGTTCAAACATAAGATGGGACTAACGAGTCTAGAAGTAGTCAAAGGTATCGAACTTCTCCCAAGAAGTATCCCATCGAAAAGGATAAGTTATTCACTCTTACTTGGGTTGATGAACCAGTAACGGGTAAACAAGCTTTGGAAGGACCTTAGGCGAAGGAATGGAGGTAATCAAGGGAGGAAGAGATCACCTCTATGAAAGATAATTCGGTATGGTCTTTAGTTGATTTACCTACTAACCGCAGAGCCATAGGGGCAAAGTGGGATCTGAAGTTGAAGCTCACTGCTGATGGAAATGTCGACCGGTACAAGGCTCGACTCGTTGCGAAAGGATATACCCAACTTCACGGAGTGGACTTTGATGAGACATACTCACCAACTGTGCGTTACATCACAGTCCGGGCTATTTTGGCCTTGGTTGCAAGTCTTGATCTAGAGCTCCAACAGATGGATGTTAAGACTGCATTCCTCCACGGAAACCTGGAGGAAGAGATCTATATGGAGCAACCAGAGGTTTTCATTACTCTTGGTAACGAACGTAAAGTTTGTAAACTCCAAAGGTCGATCTATGGTCTTAAACAATCGTCTCGGCAATGGTACCGTGGGTTCCACGAGGAAATCGTTGGAAACGGATTCGTGAATCTTCACGAGGATCCATGCGTGTACACTAAGACATCTGAGTCGAAGTACGTCATCCTGACATTATAAGTGGATGACATTCAAATTGCCGCGAATGATGTGAGTTACATGAATGAATCAAAGTCCTGGCTGGTATCTGTATACGAGATGAAGGACATGGGAGAAGCCACGTACATCCTAGGCATTAAGATTGCTAGGGATCGGGCTGCTCGCAAACTATGTCTCTCTCAAGAATCCTATATCAACAAACTATTGAAAAGGTTCAGATTGCAAGATGCCAAACCCGTGGATACGCCGGTTGTGTTTGGGTGCGCGTTGTCAAAACGTGAGGGCCCAAAAGACCAGGCTGAGCGTGAACAGATGAAAAGTGCAGAATACCTTAGTATGGTTGGCAGTCTTATGTACGCCATGCAATGCACTCATCCAGACATCTGTTACGTTGTGGGTTTAGTAGCACGATTCCAATCAGACCCTGACTATCAACATTTAAAGGTTGTGAAACGAATTATTCGATACCTAAAAGGTACTGCCGACTACGGACTGTGCTATGGGGGTGGAAAAATGATCGTAAGTCCACCTCAGGAGTATTTCTCCTTGCTAATACCGCCATTTCATGGATGAGCAAGAAGCAGTCCTGTGTCGCGTTGTCTACGATGGAATCCAAATTCGTAGCCCTCTCTTAGAATGCACAGGAAGCAGTCTGTCTTAAA
This sequence comes from Clarkia xantiana subsp. parviflora, assembly GCA_036873135.1. NCBI lineage: Eukaryota > Viridiplantae > Streptophyta > Magnoliopsida > Myrtales > Onagraceae > Clarkia > Clarkia xantiana. The sequence continues at coordinate 21,404,379 of JAPTYO010000012.1, forward strand.
AGGCTCTTAAATGCATTTCTTGACGTCGATGACAGGAGTAAGCCTGTGAAGGTATACTCTGACAGTCAAGCAGCGGTTGCAGCATTTAAGAATCCTAAGTACCATAGTAGGACGAAACACATTGATGTGAAATATAATTATGCTAAAAGTATGCTCGAATACAAATCAATTACATTTGAATACTTGTCCTCTGAGTGTATGGTGGCTGACCCATTGACCAAACCTTTACGCAGGGATGTTTTCGAAAAACATGTCAAAATGCTTGGACTACGTAGGGTTTAAGAGGCTTGTGTTTTGATGATAACATTTTGAGTTTTAAAGTAATACTTAAATAAAAGGAATTTCAATTTGAGTTTATGATCTAGCGACGTCATAATGTTTGAATTACATCGGATTTTACGGTCTATAAACTAGTCCTAGGAGAGGGAATTCTCCAAAATAAAACATGTCGAATGTGGGCCAAGCCTAGTCACACAGACTCAGTCGTCTTGGCGGAGAGGGGGGCCTCTACCATGTCAAGACTGGTTAAGAACCATGATGTTTTCGAAAGACAGACCTGGTTAAGCAAGACGATCATTTGGTTTCGGGGTAACACAACACGATCTACGTCTTATGTACCACCGTGACGAACTTTGTTCGTCAACAGCCACATTCAGGGCCAGATGAAAAATCTGCGATAGTGTATGACATTTCCCACTCATGACAATATGTAAGTTCAGGTTATGCTATCGACACGTGCTTCATACTGCGTGTGCCATGTTCGTCCATAGAGTCAAGCTCGATTGTGCTAGATAGGATCCACAAGATTCGGATGGGTACAAACTTCTTCACCTTGAGCGTTTGATTGATCTCGGGTGCTTTATGAAGAAGCATCCAAAGTATCCTCACGGACTTAGAACTCATGCCTAAGGTCTAGCTCAATATTTGCTTCCCGGCGTACGAGCACAGTGCTAAACAAAAAGACCCAGTGACCACGTCTTTGGAAACCGGATGAGTTTGACTAAGGGTATGAGCGATGAAGATGGTCAAGTACACATGTAATCCTCCGAATCTTGTATTCACTAGGTGGCCACCAACCTGATATTAGATGAAAGGTTGTGAATACTTGTACGGAGGCCTTGGAGAAGTGCTCCTATGTGGAAACTAGGCAATTGGAGAATGACAATTGACCAAGGATACAGTGCGGCACAATATTATTGTTTTCACAGGTTGATTGTACATGGGGAATCAATGTTCCGCGGGCGCTACAACACTCCTAACAGATGAGTAGCACGATGCCTGTCGTGTCCGCCGGTCACACGACAAACCTCGTATGAACTATTCAGATGCAGGGATGGATCGAAGAACAAATGTTGATGGTTGGTCGACAACATATTAACAGGCACCCTCCTATTTCGGCGAGTGGGAGCTGTTGACATATGGATATTGGGCCGCCGTAAAAGGGAGCCCATTAATATAGAGTTGGTTACCTAAGACAATAAGGTAAATGTCACATTAGGAATTTCGGGCTATGCCTAAAATCCCAATTGGAATGAGAGGCCCAAAATTGGGCCTCCCTAACACTATGGCCGGCCGAAACTAAGAGGGGGGCAAAGTGGACATTTGTCCACTTTGCTCCTCATATAAATAGGAAGTGTTAGGATTAATCAATTAATCACTCTTCTTCCTTTGTGTTGTGACAAAATAAATCCCTCCTCCCTATAGTGTTTTGGCCTAATCACATAACACCATTGGTGGTGCCAAATTGCTTCGAGCAAATTACTCCGGAGATCCATCCCTGCAAAAGAATCGACAAGAGGCTTTGCTGTGAAGACAAATCCGCGTAGGGATTTCTTAACAAGGACCCTTACGGGAACCGTTCGGCGGATAGTGAACTCCCATAGAAGGTCCTGGACTACAGTAAATTCCGAATAGGTATGTGCCCCTTATTCCGCTGCATAATGTGTTTACTAGCATGTACCTTGTTAATTCCCGTTGTATTTATCCTCCATAATCCTACAAGAATAACGTCTAAATAAAACTAAAACATGGCAAATAAGCAATTTTAACAAGACCGAAACCTCTAAAAAAAATTATCTCCAGCAGAGTCGCCAAATTGTCAGACCTAAAATCTAACATAAGGTGATTAAATTTTTTGAAAAAACATGGATTTTAAAAGAATCACCACTAGCTAATTACGGCTAACTAAAAACCTAAATAACCTAGGTAAATAACGAACTAAACACCTAAGTACATTAATCATTCTGCGATAAAAAAAAAAAAAAAAAAATTTGTTAAAGGGTTCCGTTACGAATAAAAAAAACATTTTTCTAATTACGCCATTTCGGTACTTAATTAACTTATTTGTCGATTTTAAAATTTAAATATGCGTTACGTCAAATAAATCTAATGATATCAAAATTAAATTAATTTTCAAGCGCAAATTATTATTAACGACAAACCTAAGCCTAAAAAAAACATATTAAGCATCTAAAACTCCTATTTGAGATAAAATCTAAATAAAACCAATCATGCTCAAAAGCATGATACAATTTAATAATTGCATGTCATACACATTGTTGGGTTATGATTAAACCCGATATTACGAGCATAAAGTCGAGTACGTTTGAAAAACAAGGAAGAGTCGTCGACCTCTCTTATTCGTATTAACGAGATAAAGAAAAAAGGTCGACAACGACATTTGAGGAGGTCGACTTTTAAAGTAAGACTGATCGACCAGAAGATGATTGAACTACTTAGCCTCTGGCAAAAGACGCTAATCGAAGTCGACCACGGAAACTCCAGTGGAAACCCTTCTTCCAAAAGGGAAGGGACAGGTGGCGACCTGCTTCAACCACCTCCAAGAGGAAACCTTCATCCGAAGGTAAAGACAAGTGGCGACCTGCTTCGACCACCTCCAAGAGCAAACCTTCCTCCTGAAGTAAAGAAAGGTGGCGACCTTCTTCAAACCGTCTTCAAGAAGAAACCTCCCTCTGAAGTAAAGGACAGGTGGCGACCTGCTTACGCCGCCAAAGAAAAGCCTTCCCGGCTAAGTAAAGATGAGGTGACAACCTGCTTGTCACCTGCTTGGCCGACTTCGAAGAGAAACCCACTAAGGATGGTAGCCGCCAATATAAGTCGGTAACTTATCCCTATAAATAGGGACTCTTTCTATTCATTTAAATAATCTTAGCTCAATACGCTTTACATTACTACTCTTAAATCCATTACTGACTTAAGCTTCGGAGTAGAATCAGGGGTCATCCCCAACCCCTTTTTAGGTACTCGCCCTACAAAACCATTGAAGGAAACTTAGTGTTCGAAGGAACTAAGTCCAAGGCGATATTCTGAAGTCCATTCCCCGAAGTTCAAGGCCACGTCATTTTGATCCCAACATCTGGCGCCGTCTGTGGGAACCTTGATCAAAAAGTCACGGCCTTCGAAAAGAGCAAGATGTCAAACACCGTGGTGGAAGAAATGGGAAACAACCAAGCAGATCCCACCACCTCAAAAGCAACTCTGAAAGAAGACCCACCATTACCTCAAACCAATGGTATTGGTGGTGAAGAAAATCTCACCCACTCCAGATCGTTGCCAAATCTGGAGGAAGTAAGGACGGTCCCTCCGGTTGTTCCTTAAGAAGTGATGGCAGCTTTCATAGCTTTCTGGAATCAAACCCAGGCAAAAGCTGTTCCCGAAAAGAAGCCCACTCGAGAAGCCTCCCATAAAGAAGAAGTGGCTTCTAGTGTAACGATCTGGGAAGAGAATCCCGTGGAAAAAGAAATTCCTAAGGCTCCGGAAATCAAGACGGCGAGCAAGGGACCTGTTCTATTCACTATAGGACAGGTCGAGGAGTTAATGGAGAAAAAGAGAATAGGGGCGAATAATTTTCTTATCGTTCGGATCATACCTCCCATCCCTTTTCCAAAAGATTATTCAACACTCGAGTTCCTCCGCAAGTCTTTGCGAGGAATATCGACGACTACACAGGCGAGGGAGACCCCGTCCGTCACATCAACGCCCACAACTCCTCCCTCTTAGGGAGAGGGGCAACTCCGGATCACTATGCGGCGCTCTTTAAACCAACACTGAAAGAAGAGGCGTCCACCTGGTTCTATGGTCTTCCCGACAACTCAATCGACTCCTGGGAGGAATTGAAGGTTAAGTTCATAGAAGGCCACATAGGCCAGAGACAACGCCTTAAGAGTATGGACTTTCTAGATAAAATTGAGCAAGGTCCTGGAGAAACCTTAGCCAATTATTATACTAGATACCACAAGATACTCCAGCAATTAAATGAAGACGCCACTGATGGCGAGTTGATCAGGACCTTTTGGAGAGGTCTTAGGGCGCAGAGCCAGGCTCTAAAAGATAGCATGGTGATGAAGCCGGTGCGGAAGATTGATGCTCTCACCATCAAAGTAAAAAAGTATATAGATTAGGAGAGATCGCGTGAAGGATCGCCCCAAGAAGTCAAGAGGCAGATTATGCCAGCAAAATTTGAATAGGGCTCTGCTTCTCGACCACCTAAGAAGGAAGAAAGACGAGAGGGGAACTTCCGGCATGGGAATCGTCCAGGGATGAGAAATCCAAACCCTTACCCAGGAAAGTTTACTCCTCTCACACATAATATATCTGTTGTGCTTCAAGAGATGGAGAAACTTAGGTTGGACGATCCTCCCCCAGTTAGAAAAGGCCCAATGGGATCTCAGACGAATGACTATTGTCGCTATCATCGGGTTCAGGGGCACGACACTAATGAATGTGTCGTCTTAAAGCATTACATCGAGGCTTTGATCCGAAGAGGCAAGCTGTTGAAGTTCATCGACAAGCCTTTTAAAGCTCTGAGGAAACGAAGTCGAAGCCCTCGAAGAAATTCTCGATCTCCCCCTCATAATAACCCTGCCCCGATCCAAAGAGGGAAGATCAATGTCATCGCAGGAGGATTCGCCTCGGGAGGAGAAACCAGTACTGCTCGAGAAATTTATGCTACCCAGATCACACGAGATGAGGATAAAGGAAAGGCGTCCGAGGGAATTGATCCCGTAACCATAAGCTTCACCACCGACGATCTTATGATGGTTACTAAACCTCATGATGACGCTTTGGTTATAACCGCCACTCTGGCGGAATACATAGTAAAAAGGATACTTATCGACAGTGGGAGCTCGACAGATATACTCTTCTATGAAGCTTTCCAAAGTTTAGGACTGGCTAGGAGGGATCTCTTTAAGGTCGACTTTCCTCTCATATGGTTCGCAGGAAGAACTACCTATCCGATGGGAGCTATCAAGCTTCAAGGGAACTTAGGAAAGGAGAAGACGACTCTAACCATTGGTGTACTCTTCGTGGTCATCGACGCCGCCTCAGCATATAATGCTATTATCGGAAGGAAGACAATCAACCCTCACCGGATAATCCCATCAACTGCTCATCAAGTAATGAGATTCCCGACGCCACATGGGATAGGGGAGGCAAGAGGTGATCAAACTGCGTCCTGACGATGTTATGTCAGTTCGATGCGACGCCGTAACCAAAGAGAAGTTATAGAAACAACGCCTCATTAAGAAAATATTTATATTTATCTTTAAGGCTAATGTTTATTTTATGATGCTTTTTGTGTAAGACTCAGGAAGGTTGAATGAAAACCTTTTTAAGGTCCCTCTTTATTCCAAGATATCTTAGCTCTTCTTTTAAGGCGACCAGCACTCAAAAAATCTAGAATTGACCAGCAACCATCTTATATCATCTAAATCACTCAGATCGGTCGACGAAGGTGCGGCGTCGAAGACAAATTTTTTCCAACTCAAGAGTCGATCATCAAACATCTGATATCAACTAAATCACTCAGATGGATCGAACTACTTGCAGTGCAGAAGAACTCAAGAGTTGATCATCAAACATCTGATATCAACTAAATCACTCAGATGGATCGAACTACTTGCAGTGCAGAAGAACTCAAGAGTCAATCATTAAACATCTGATATCAACTAGATCACTCAGATGGATCGAACTACTTGCAGTGCAGAAGAACTCAAGAGTCGACCATCAAACATCTGATATCAACTAAATCACTCAGATGGATCATACAACTTGCAGTGCAGAAGAACTCAAGAGTCGATCATCAAACATCTGATATCAACTAAATCACTCAGATGGATCGAACTACTTGCAGTGCAGAAGAACTCAAGATTCGATCATCAAACATCTGATATCAACTAAATCACTCAGATGGATCGAACTACTTGCAGTGCAGAAGAACTCAAGAGTCGATCATCAAACATCTGATATCAACTAAATCGCTCAGATGGATCGACTACTTGAAGTGTTGAAGCTTTTTTCGAATCAAGAGATCAGTCATAACACTGACTCCCTCCCCGACATCCGAAAGTCGCCTCTACACAGGGGATCAGTCATAAAACTGATTCCTTCAACTTTCTACAAAGGAGCAGTCATAAATGACTCCTCGACTTCTTACAGTCGGCGGCGATCAAGAGATCAGTCATAACACTGACTCCCTCCCCGACTTCCGAAAGTCGCCTCTACACAGGGGATCAGTCATAAAACTGACTCCTTCAACTTTCTACGAAGGAGCAGTCATAACTGACTCCTCGACTTCCTACAGTCGGCGGCGATCAAGAGATCAGTCATAATACTGACTCCCTCCCCGACTTCTGAAAGTCTCCATCTACACAAGAGATCAGTCATAAGACTGACTCCTCGACTTCTGAAAGCCGCCACCTACGAAGGAGGTTAGTCATCACATTGACTTCTCAACTCATTAAGCGAACGATGGTGGAAAGAGTTCGAAGCTATACAACAAGCTTGACTGCAAACCGTATGACCAAACAGAGAAACGAGAATAAAAAGCTACTCGACACGACCCCTTCCCCTTTTATTATAATAAAATGAAAGGACTCATGTCTCGGGGGCAAGTGTTGGGTTATGATTAAACCCGATATTACGAGCATAAAGTCGAGTACGTTTGAAAAAAAAAAGGAAGAGTCTTCGACCTCTCTTATTCGTATTAACGAGATAAAGACAAAAGGTCGACAACGAAATTTGAGGAGGTCGACTTTTAAAGTACGACTGATCGACCAGAAGATGATTGAACTACATAGCCTCTGGCAAAAGACGCTAATCGAAGTCGACCACGGAAACTCCAGTGGAAACCCTTCTTCCAAAAGGGAAGGGAAAGGTGGCGACCTGCTTCAACCACCTCCAAGAGGAAACCTTCATCCGAAGTTAAAGACAGGTGGCGACCTGCTTCGACCACCTCCAAGAGGAAACCTTCCTCCTGAAGTAAAGACAGGTGGCGACCTGCTTCAATCCGTCTTCAAGAAGAAATCTCCCTATGAAGTAAAGGGCATGTGGCGACCTGCTTACGCCGCCAAAGAAAAGCCTTCCCGGCTAAGTAAAGATGAGGTGGCAACCTGCTTGTCACCTGCTTGGCCGATTTCGAAGAGAAATCCTCTAAGGAGGGTAGCCACCAATATAAATCGGTAACTTATCTCTATAAATAGGGACTCTTTCTATTCATTTAAATAATCTTAGCTCAATACTCTTTACATTACTACTCTTAAATCCATTACTGACTTAAGCTTCGGAGTGGAATCAGGGGTCATCCCTAACCCCTTTTTAGGTACTCTCCCTACAAAACCATTGAAGGAAACTTAGTGTTCGAAGGAACTAAGTCCAAGGCGATATTCTGAAGTCCATTCCCCGAAGTTCAAGGCCACGTCATTTTGATTCCAACACACATATATTCATAAAACATACTATCTAATTAATCTACATCTAAACCAACTAATTAACATATTATTATAATAATAATAATAATAATAATAATAATAATAAATAATAATAATAGAAAATAAAAGAATAATAATAATATCAATAAATAATTAATTAAATAAGCATCAAGAAAAAAAACAGCCACGGCAGGAACTCACTTCGCAACAGCAGCAAGCAGTGGGTCAGAAATGGGCGGCGGGGACGAGCTCCGAGACGACAGCAGACAAGGACGCTGCAACAGACTCCAGCGGTACTCCGGCAACGGCGGGCAAGCTCCGGCGGGTCAGGCGGGAAGACCAAGCAGAACGGACGGAGCTAGGCTAAGTCCGACGACCAGACAGCAACGGCGAAGTCCGAGGTCGATGGTGGGACGGGTCGCGAGTGCAGGGGCGGAGCTCGAGCCCGAATTTGAAGGAAAGTCCCGTCTGAGTCGGGACTTCGGGGCGGGCTCGGGCTAGCCTGAATTTTTAACAAAAAATTTGGAATTTTTTTTCTTCAAACATATTCATTTCAAATACGTCCATGTTCAAACACAATCAATACAAGCTTCAACAACCAAATTCAAACACTATCAGCACAAAATGTGGAGATTTCAAGTTCTAACATCAAAGTTCAAAAACCATATCAACATAAATGTTAAGACTTTAAGAGCATCCACAGTGGTATTACGTAAAGAATACGTACACGTGGGTCCTACATGTTTATTTAAGTAAAGCAACAAAAACTATTTACAGTGGTTTTACATAGCATTCCTTAAAAATGGGACCCACACGTAAATTTATGTTTTTACATAAAGCATTCCTTAAATTTAAGTAATGCACTATGTATTATGTAATTAATTTTTTATTATAAATTAATTCATTTTATAATTAATGCTAATATCTTATTGGTGGTTGTTGGAAAATTTAATAATAAAATATATTTAAGGAATATGTTTAAGTAATACGATTGTAGAGAAAATATTTTTTACGTGTGTCTTAAATTTACGTATTACTTAAAGTGTACATAAATGTCTACGTGATAACTTTAAAGAATACAATTTAGGTAAAATCATTGTGGATGCTCTAACCATAATATAGTTATATCAACTTTAATTAAATAAATATAGTCGGGCGAGCGAGCTTATACTTTTCGGGCTTTTTAGAAAATTCCCAACACAAAACCGAGTGAGTCCTGGCGGGTGAATCACGGGTTGGATCGAAACGGGTTTACTTTTAACGGACTTAATATCGTCCCCGGCCCATATCATCATCTATCTCCAGAAAGAAATGGAAGAAAACACCTCCATCACACACGTTCGTTCACCATGACCATGTCCACTCACAGTCCCCAAGCTTCTATTCTATTCTAACCATGGGTATTGCAGCTGCTCCAACTTCTATTAGCTGCTTCTCCTCAGCCATGGAGCTCAGGTGGACGACGACTAGGCCCAACACGAAGCAGCTTTCAATCCCAGTCTTCGTCTCCACAAACCCATCCCACGTGAACCCATCCTCGCTCAGAGAACTCTTCCTGTCCTGCAACCGCTCTTGCGACGCGTTCCCTAATCTGGGCCCCGGCGGCCGTGTAGACGTCGCCGGAGTCGACAAGCTCCGTACCGCCTTGGATCACAGCCCGTTCATCGTCTCCGTGTTCTGCGATTCTCAGGATTTTCCAATCGGCGGAGAGGAGAGGAAGGGATCAGGGTTTAGAGATCTGGTGCGGCGACTGGCCCCGGGGGTTAATCCGTACGACGGCCGGCTGATCGGGTTCGGTCGGGCGATTTCAGACCTCAGTCTGACGGCTTCAATTTGCGATGTCATGGTCATTAATCTCTCTGTTCTGTTCTTGTGAACTCCATTGATGAAATTTCTGTGCGGTGTTCATGTAATTGTGTTTCAGTAACACTTGCAGTGCAGGTTATCCCTTCGCTGCACAGAATGGGCATCGGTCGCATGATCGTTCAAAGAATTGTAAGGTCGATCTTTTATTCTGAACTAGTTTTTGTGCGGGAACCGATTTCTAAATCCTTGAATTGAATTGGTTTCTAATAATCTGATTTTGAATTCAGAATGCTGACAAGTAGGGATATCTACGACATAGCAGCTCTTTGCACCAACAAAGAGAGGTAAAGATTTATTTTTTTTGTGCGAAAATTCCGTATTGTGTTAAGTGTAACATGCCAGTTTAAAGTAACCATCTATCTATCTATAAAATTATGGTTCAATCCCAAAAGGAAATTTAATATAGTATTAGAATCCTGTTTCGATTAATGGTGTTGGTCTTCATTAATTTCAGGTATCAGATTTGTCCGAATTATATCTAAGTGTGTGATGAAGTTTGTTGAAACTTATTTAGATTTGAAAAAGTCGGTTACTTTGAAGAGTATTCAGAGGTGAAATTGAGCATTCATATATGCATCTCAATAATTACCAATCGATTTTAGGATAAAATTTTATTAGTATATAGATGGTTACTCTCCCTACTGTTGGTAGGGGATTATTGGTACATATTTAGACTCAAACTGAAGCATCTACTACGTAGGTTGTTCTTTGAAGCGTGCGGTTTTGGGGACGACATCTTAGGGTCCACGACAATGATGTACACAAGGACCGCCTCATCAGATGATACTTCAGGAAATGAATTGAAGCGCATTGGTAGTAGATTGCTGTTGCTTCCAAAGATGCCCCAAATTAATTAGTTGAATCCGAACCCCGAAAATTCATGATTATTCCAATGTTTAAAACAAATTCTAAATGTATATATACTAGTTATTAACGCGTGCGTTGCACGTAGGCCTGTCAACGGGTCACAACCCGTGACCCGCGGGTCATCGACCACCCAACCCGTGATTGACCCGGGGGTCACCACGGGTCAGGGTCACAGACCCGCACCCGGGATCCCGAGTCACGGGTTGACCCGGGTCTGACCCGTGACCCGGATACAATCTGCACTCTGCACCATAGAAAAAAAAAAATCTAGAGCGGATTCTGATTATGAAGAACAAATTTGAGAATCTGAGAAGTCATCCAACAACACAAGTAGCAGCAAGCTGAATAAGACGAATACCAACATCAAAAGAAGCTTCATTCCCTCAACACCGACACCAACTGTCTCCAACTATCGAATCGCGAAAAGGAGAAAGGGAATTCCGCACCGATCCCAATGAGATGCCTAATCGTAGAATACTAGACGAAGGAGATAAAGATCGTTACTTTGAGCTTTGGCCTTTGGAAACAGAAGAAGCTAGCAATAGTGGAACTGTAAATAGAAGCAAAGGAAGAAGACAAGAAATAAAGTTGCTACAGAGACTCTGTGTTTTATAAAATTAGGGTTTGCTTGGTCTTTCTTTGAGCAAGAGGAGCGCTGTTGGTCGTTGCTAAGGAATCATTTTGAGCTATACTCAAAATAGGGTAACTATTACTAAACAACTGAGACTGAGAGGCAGGGACAGCAATAGCAAAAGAAAAAAGTAACGGGTCACGGGTCCAAACACTAGACCCGTACCCGGCCTGATTTTAACGAGTCATTTACGGGTCAACCCGTAAATGACCCGTTAGCATATATAGGTGACCCGGACCCGACCCGTGACCGGGTCATTTACGGGTCACGGGTAAAATTGACAGGCCTAGTTGCACGCGCATAAATCGTTTAAGTTTCAAAATACATAATTTATTTTCAGTTTTCTAATATGATAATATGTAATTAATACATGGCCAAGTTTAGGGGTTGCGAGAAATGAATCTGTGATCGAAAAGAGCGATACAAAGTAATTCAAAACGGGAAAAATAGAAGAAGATAATTAATTCAATAATTAACTATTGTTTTAAATTAAGATACTAATTTACTGTTATAACTAATAATGAGTTGGGTTGAGCATTACGTGAGTTATTAACGACAAAGTTGTATCTAATTTATCAACTTGAGGAGTGAAGAATGTAAGCCGCAATTAACCACTTAGAGTCTTCGGTGGAGAAGTTTGACCTATACAAACGTAACTATACACTTTTCATGCAATTTTATATCATAATACCAACCAAAATTGATTTAATGCTAAAGGAAATTTCAATTCATTAAAATCTAAAGTTTATACTTGATTTTATGTCAATTACTTATTTAACTACTAATTAGGTTGTATACAGTTTGATTTAATTGACAGACGGAAGAACTAAATTAATTAAGAACCGAAATGTTGGACGATGAGTACCAGGTTATCCGTAAAAGGTCAAAATTCAAGAACCATGGTACAAAAAAACCTCAACATGTACTCGAAGTTTGCACGAGTTGAGTACATATCATACTTTATGGGTGGCTCAAATTTATAGGTATATTGTATTAATAAGTTAATGATAATTATGTAACATGTCAGTTAAGCGACCTTAATAAAAAAAGTTAATGCAATTTATCTAATGAAATTTTTAGTAATACTCAAATATTGTAGGGACTAAATCATCAATTTTTTAAAACACTAATGTCTAAAGTTTATACTTGAATTCAACTTAACTATTTATTCAACTACCAATTAGGAGATACCTAATATGATTGAATTTACAAACGCAATAACTAAATCGATAGTTTGAGTCAATAAGTATTAAACATTGAGTAATATGTTATATGCAAAGTCAAACTTCAAGAACCACGTTTGATCCATATTTGATATGTTATTTGAGTTAGCAACTGACTAATTTATTTGATACAAAAATGTTAACAAGCGGAACTTCCTCAAATAAGTGATATAGTGAATGGAAAAATGCATCTACCTGACATTTGCACCTATTAAATGCATGTTGACTCTAATTGATATATATTTGATGGATAAATTAATAATAACTACGGTGACCTACCAATTAAGCGACCTAAAAAACTAAAAATAACAAAATGTAATTAAATGGGTTTTTTAGTTATAAATAGTAAAGATAAATAGATGGGTCTCAAAGATAAAAAGACTAAATCGCCATTTTATAAAAATAGGGGAACTAAATATAACATGTATATATATATATATAATAAAATAAAAAATATGGGAACTAAATATAACATATATATATATATATAATAAAATAAAAATATTCAAGAGGTACCTTTTAGGGGTGATGACAACTCTCACATTTTATATTGGTATAAAGATTATTGTGTCATAACAATGTTATAATATAATAATCGACGGTGAACTTTAAATTAAACTACCCATGCAATATTTATAAAAATTAATGTTACAGTATATTTAAACCCTAAACTATCCTATTATAACTCACATGTTTGTAGAAACCTCTGCACAGCTGAAACAAACTCTTGTTCCTTTTCCTCTTGCGGAAAATGACCGCACTGCTTAATCACTTCGATTACAGACCCCGGAATCGCCCTCGAAAGTCTCTTCGAATTCCACGACGGAACTATCCAGTCATCGTCACCCGTGATTATCAGAACTATGTTTATCACAAAACCCAAAATTAGTGACTAAAAATCTCATTAAACCCTCAGATTCAGTAACTACGATATTACCTGGACATGAAATATCACTCAATCGATTCCAGAGTGCGGGTTTCGATCCTTGACCCGTTAAATCGAGAATCGTCGCTGCTAAAAATTCTACTGCCCCTCGGTCCCAATCTTTGCACCTCAGTGGCTGCAAAATCATGCAGTATATATCCTTCTATGAGACAAAATATAATCACAGATTCACAATATGTTCCAAAACTAGTTAATTATAATTACCTTAGTGTAACCATTGATTGTTTGTTCGGAAACGCGACTTTTATCATGCCACGCGAACTTTACTATAGCAACGCCGACTATATTGACTGCGATACGTGCCTGGAATCGTAACATACATGTAAGAAAATAATAAAATTTAAGACATACATTTTGATCGAGTAACAAGTAATTACCAGCATTACACCGAACGAAGAACGCAGAATCGCTGCCAAAACTCGCGCAGTCCGGTTCACGATCCGTATAATTATTGTGTGGGTGATGAAATTATAAGTCCATATCAGCACATTCAAGATGTATCGGTTAACGAATTTCTCCGACAGACATTTGAGAGGAATTAGACTAAATGCGAAAGGAGCGACTATGGAGGGATCGACAAGGATGAGAGCGCCGATTCGTTCCGGAGCTCCCAAGTAGGCATTCAGGGCTACTAGGCCACCAAATGAGTGCCTACATAGGAAAAATCTTACGTAAAACTGTTGTAATTTACACCTAGCTAATTATGGTTAACAACCTATTTAGTTTTCCGAATTTACCCTGGTTGGTTCTTGATGTTTCATAATCAAAATTGTTGCTTTTAGGTGTTCCAGATTTCATTTAATTTGTTTATTTTTCGATGTCTCCGCTCGAGTACCTTAAAGAAGCCAAGTCCGATGAAGCCGACTGTCAAATTTGAGCTCCCTTCCCTTACTTGTGAAGCTGACCACGTCCGCGCCGAAAAATCTCACTCTGTTGTCACCGAAATTTGCTCCACCCCACTCTGCCAGAAACTCTAGCTTTTGAACGTTCAAGTTTGGGGAAAATTTGGCGATTTTGTGAAGAGTAGAGAGTTAGAGAGTATGCGGGGTGAGTGGGTTAATTGAAATGACTGAATGGAGAGGAAAATACGCGAGTAGGCATCGAAAAACAACCAAAATGAAATTTGAACACCCAAAAACAACAATTTAATCTTTACGCAATAAAAAGTAGCAAGGTAAACATAGTACACTAAATAGCTTCTTAACCCAACTTAATTAACTATTAGTATCAAGATCCAACAAAGTATCCCATTTGTCATTTACACCTGCACAATATGTTATGTTTTTTTTCTTTGTATATACTCGTTTATACTCTAGACGGTATATGGAGAATGCATTGTAAATTGTTGAGTACAAAGATAAGAACATACCCCACGAGAATTATCTTCTCCGTTGCTAAGTAGTTGACGAAGAACAAGGTGGAAAGTAGTGAATACGCCATGGAATACGGATTCATGGGACCTTTTAGCTCGCGATTAGGGTTTATCGTCCTCGATGTAAACCCGAAACCGGGTCGGTCAAAAGCGACAACTTTCGAGCTCGACACCTCAGACAAAGGCTTCATCACTTTGTTCCATGTGAAGATAGAAGATCCCAAACCATGCAACAAAAGCATAGGTAATTGCCTTTTCGTCTTCTCATTATCACAATCACGAACTTGATAATGAATCTTGACACCATTGAGCTCCAAAAAACAGCTGTCCGGTTCAGCAGCTAGGGTTTCCGGTTCGACGAGTTGGTCCTGATCGATACCAGCGACAAATCTCGTGGCAGCAACAGACCATGTCCCTAACAAATATTGCATTTTGTAGTAAGATTTATGCGATAATATTTGTGAAATTAGAAATACAGTCGGGATCTTTTTCACTTTATATATATTATACCTTTTGTCGTCATTGGATGATATAACGTTGACAAGACCAGAGCTTGCTGTAGTTTCTTCTATAAAAAGATGAAACTAGTTAGTCATGTCGATTGTCCCTCTTTAACTTGTAGATGCATAGGAGTTAAGTGGTGGTTGCTTTGCTATATATGTCCAACTAACTAATTTGAGCCTGTAAGACTTTGGAGAGGAGAGGGTTTGATATTCCAAGCTAATGGTCAAGTCTTGGTTATGCACGTGGAGTCATATAAAACACACAATGCATATCCTATTCCTTCCTATACCCCCTTTTCTTCATCTTAATTAAGAAACATTTTTCTTCCACGACATGTCGTCTTAAAAGGAGATCAAGAAGCTATAGTTACCACCAGTGACGAATCCAGGACCCAGGGGTCAGTGGGTGCACAATAACAAAAAAAAAATCGGTCAGATCAATAATATAATTTGAGTCGAACTAACAAAATTTCACCTAAAAAATTGATAAAGTTCAATTATAAAAAAGAAACTTTAAATATTAATAATATCAAATACAAATATAAATAACATACAAAAAATTATAGTTGTTAATGATCAGTCAAAGAAAATAAACAATCAATACGTAAAATATATTAAATCATAAAATAATAATATTTATTAATCTAGTTTTTTTTTTTTTTTTTGCCAAAAGGAATTCAGTTATTATTGCAAGTTCAACCAGAAAAACGACCAAATTCAAGCGGAACATGTTCCTTATCTAGCAAAAATAGATAAGACTAGATTGTACTTATGATAATAATAAGTAAAACTTATAATGAGATAAATAAATATTAATGATGTTTTAATTGTAAACTATACTTACAAAATTGTAAAAAAAATTGTCAATATTAATAAAGGTAAAAGTGTGGATGATTTAAATTGAACTATGGATGAGCCAATTAGTTTTCACGCAATAAACCACTAAACTACTAAGCAATACATATTAGTTGTTTCCTTTGAATTTTTATGGGGTCATTTCCAATTTTTATACGGTATCCCTATCGGTAATTACTTATTTTTTGCTCTAACTCGGTCAAGTTAAGCGGTGTCCTGTGACCCCGTAATTATATATGTAGATTCGTCCCTGGTTACCACGCGTCGTAACATATTTCACACACTATTATAATATTCTATGGTTTAGTGGTTAAAATTTAACCACACTTATTCTTACGTGGTTTAACTTTGAAGTTTTTAAAACTATTTATGAGTCACTTCTTAGTGACCCAATTAAAATATTGTATGATTTACCGCAGCATGCGTAAAAGAAGACGAGTATAACTGAATTTAATATACTGATTTTTTACTATACTAAATTGCTGTTGGGCTACGTTAACAGGTCTAGTACATGTGCTACTTGTTCACCAAGACTGATCGAAAAAACCACAAACCGTGAGTAAGAGAATACAGACATTAGGTAGCGGGATGGACTTATAATATCTCCAATACTAAATTATTCATTTGGCGGTAAAAAAAAATAATAAATATATAAACTATTATACAATATTAAATTCTTATCATAATAAATAATAATTATTTTATTATTATTAATGATAAACTATATTTGTTTTTTTTTGGCCAATGATAAACTATATTTGTTGATGGAGACAAAACGCGTATGACTTGATTAAATTCTTGCTCCACAGATCTAACAATCTATTGAAACGGTCAATATCTTCAGTATAAAAGTCTTAACCAAATATAATAATGCTTAATTACATAAAATTATGTCGATGTAATTAAAATCAATTAATTAAAAAAAAAAAAAAGTAAACTTAAAATTCATATCAGTTAGTTCACCCTTTACCAGTTCACCCTTTACCGCATTCGATAGAACCGACGCTGGAGATTATGGGTGTTTGGATGGATGTAATCTTACGTTACGTTCCACGTTACATCAACATTACGTTGTTTGTGTCAAACGACGTAATGTGTATTGTAATGTAATGTCCATAGTAATCTGATATTACGTCCAAATTTCGTTCAACGTAATGTAAGATTACATCAAAAAACAGATGTAATGTGAGATTACGTCCAACATTACGGAGTGTTATTATTTATTAAATAGATAAAATATTTTGTATTATCTATATATTTAATATTATAATAATATTGTTATTATTATTAGTTTATTATTTTTTATATACTCCATAGCTCATTATTATAATAAATAGTAATACATATGATGTTCATATAAAATGAGTAAGTCTTTTTCGTTGTATTTTTTTATAAAAATTATCTTATAAAACTATATATAATGTTTTAATTAATAGAATTTTAGTAGTTGTGCACATTGAGTTTAAATACTTAATCTTTAAAATTCATAAATGACTATAGTATAACCACACACATAATAATTTTTAAGAAGTTAGTTGTTAAAATATATATTCTTTTAAATATTAGCATATTAAAATATAATATACTCTCGTATATTTAATATAAAAATAATAATGTCACATTACAATGCACATTACAATACATACCAAACACTGTAATCTATCATTACTCCACATTACAGTACAACCAAACACTGTAATCTAACATTATATTACGTAGCTCACATTACTTATAATTTCACATTTTAACCGATCTCACATTACGTCCACCCACTTAAGACGCCCACTTAAGACATATTCGTTGGTCTTGCGTGTTTAGTGAAAGGAAGCTTCCGAGTATTCTGGACAGTCAAACTTCATGTAGTTGTTTAGACTAATTTTGTTAGAAATTAGAATAGAGTATTCTGGCCAGTCCAAATTCATGTAGCTGCATGTTTAGACTAATTAGTTAGACTATATTATTATATATAAATTAGTCAATAATGTCATATTAGATTACGAGAAGTAATCACTACGGATACTATAAACATGGTACATGCTAGTAATCGATATTACGCAGCGGAAGATTCACACATTATAAATGGAAAATATATTCATTGATTACTAGGGTTACAAGATACTAAGCACACTCTATATATAGACAAACTAGGGTGCGGGAAACTAATGATACAATAAGACAAGGGCAGGTGCACATGCACCATGTGAGCATGCTTGGCATCACTTAGGCACCATGATTTACATCATACTCCTATATTCTCTCATCATTTCCTTCTTCTTCTCTTCTTTCTTGGAAGACATCTTTAATCACATATAGCCTTAGTAAGGCTGAGTGCTGCTTCTTAACCAAGGCCTTAGTCAACAAATCAGCAATTTGGTCCTTGGAAGAGACATAATGAACACCAATCATCCCTGAGTCAATATGGTGTCGTGTGAAGGGGCAATCTAATTCGATGTGTTTGGTCCTCTCATGAAACATTGGATTCTTTGCAATCTTCACAGCTGCTTGGCTATCCGTATGGATTGGAATTGGTAAGCATACTTGAACTCCAAGCTCCATTAGAATCCTACTCACCCATAGTGCTTCTTGAATTGCAACTCTCAAACATCTATACTCAGCCTCAGCACTTGAAAGTGAGATAGTTTCTTGTTTCTTGACTTTCCAACCAATCATGGCAGCCCCAAGCTTGACACAATATGCACTCACTGATTTCCTACTGAATGGACAAGCAACCCAATCAGAGTCGCAATACAAGCTTAACTTGGAGTTGTTGGAAGGATAGATCAATCCTTGCCCTGGATTGCCTTTAATGTATTTGATCACTCTAATGGCAGCATCATAGTGTGATTTATTGGGATTGTCAACGAATTGACTAAGTCTTTGAATTGAGAAGCTAATGTCTGGGCGTGTCATGGTGAGGTATAGTAGCTTCCCAATCAATCTTCTATAGGAAGTTGCATCCTCCAAAGGAAAGTCATCAGTGTTTGACTTGGTTGCCTCATCATACTCACAAGTTGTGAGTTTGACATTGAATTCCATTGGAGTTTCACATGGCCTAGCAGCCCCTAGGCCAGCATCTTCAATGAGTTTCATTGCATACTTCCTTTGGTTGATCACAAGCCCCTGATTTGATATTGCAATTTCCAGCCCCAAAAAGTATCTCAAGTCCCACAAGTCTTTCAATTTGAAGTGTTGTTGAAGGAGACACTTCAATTGAGTAATCATCTTGGAATTGGAACCTGTAATGAGCAAGTCATCAACATAGATAAGCAAGAATACTTTGTCATCCCCCTGAATCTTGCTAAACAAGGAATGATCAGATGCACATTACGTGTATCCATTCTTTATCAAAGTTTGGGTGAGCTTGATATTTCATTGTCTTGATGCTTGCTTGAGGCCATAAAAAGATTTGACAAGTTTGCACACACGTCTAGGGGCATCATCAAGAGGCTTGTATGGATCAAAACCTTGTGGGATGTCCATGTACACTTCTTCATTTATATCACCTTGAAGAAATGAATTGTTTACATCCATGTGGAACAATCCCTAAGATTTGGTTGCAGCTAAGGCTAGAACAATCCTCACTGTGTCTATCTTGACCACTGGTGAGAATGTTTCATTGAAATCAGTCCCTTCAATTTGAGTGAATCCCTTTGCAACTAACCTTGCTTTGTATCTTTCAATGGATCCATCAGAGTTGTACTTGACTTTAAAAACTCATTTGCAACCAACTGTGGATTTGTCATATGGGAGCTCCACCAACTCCCAAGTCTTGTTATTTTGGAGAGCTTGAATCTCCTCCTTCATAGCCAAAACCCAATTAGGATCCTTCACTGCTTGTTTGTAAGTGTTTGGCTCCTTGACCTTGTTAATAGCAGTCAAGAAACATTTGTATTGAGGACCCAATTTGTCATAAGAGACGTAATGTTCCATTCCAAAAGCAACATTTGAATTTGCACAGTTTTGAAGTTGTGCAATTCTAGCACTCATCCTTAAGAGAACTGGTTGTGGTGGATCTTCAATAAGGGGTTGAGGTATTGGAACCTCAACAATAGGAGGTGGTGCCACTAATGGAGTGTCATCAATTTGGGGAAGAACCTCCTCATAGTTGTTTGAACTATCAGTTGAGAATTCACCAAGTGGTTGCTTGTCTCCTAAGCAAGATGGAATTAAGGCCTTCAAATCAGCTTTGGTCATGCTGAATGGAAAATGTCCTCATGGAAGACAACATCACGAGTCAGATGAAAAACTGAATTGGAAATGTTCATCACAATATACCCCTTTTGAGAGGTTGAGTACCCCATAAGTATAGCTGGTTCATCCCTTGGAGTGAACTTGTCATGATTATTCAGTTTGGTTGCAAAACATAAGCAACCAATGATCCTCAAATGATTGAGGGATGGTACATGACCATATAGCACCTCTATGGGTGATTTGAACCCCAAAACAGAAGATGGTAGACGATTGAGGAGATAACAAGCATTGAGTATGAAATAACCCAAATATCTAAGGGGCATAGAGGCTTGGAACCGTATGACTCTTGCAATGTTGAGAATGTCCCTATGCTTGCGTTCAACTCGTCCATTTTGCTGAGGAGTATGCACACAACTTGTTTGATGTTGTATACCAAATTGGTGAAGCAAATCTTTACACTCTGAATTGCTAAACTCAGTGCCATTGTCACTCCTTAAGGTCTTCACCATTGTTGCAAACCGAGTCTTAACCATGATCAAGAAGTTCTTGATATGCAAGAAGGTATCACTCTTGTGCTTCATCAAATAGACCCAAGTTGCTCTTGAATGATCATCTACCACAGTCAAGAAATATTGATAGTTCTTGAATGTAGGAACCTTATAGGGACCCCATAAATCCATGTGTACCAAATCAAATGGTCTAGATGCAATTGAATCACTTAGGGGAAAAGATAATCTAGTTTGCTTTGCAAGGGGGCAAACTGTGCATTGTTTAATACATCCAATAGACTTATTCAGATTCAAAACACCCAACTTATTCAAATAAGTTTCAGATACATGACCCAATCTCTTGTGCCATTTTCAAACTTCATCTTTATTCCCAATGCAAGGAGCAGCCACCAAGCTTGGTCTTGTGGGCAACACATCCTTCAAGATGAACAATCATCTACTCCATTCCCCAATCACCATACTCTTCCCACCTTGGCCCTGAATTAACACATCATCACTTGTAAATACCACTTTGCAATTCAGTTGGCTTGGCAGCCTAGAGACTGAAATCAAATTGAACTTGAAATCAGGAACCAAAAGAATGTTGGTCAATGTGAATCCTCTTGAAAATGAACAAGAACCAACATGTGTCACTCTACACTTGTGACCATTTGGAAGGTGGACAAATTGTTGATTAGAATCACATTTCTTCAAGTCTTGTAACCTGTGCATTTGATGTGTAATATGGTTAGTTGCCCCTGAGTCAACTATCCAATGCATAGAATCAGTTGACATACCTGCCATATTAGCATGCACTTGATCACCATCCTCGAAACTCAAGGGCATGTGATCAAAGTGGTCATCTTGGGCAGCCACATGTTGAATCCTCTTCCCAGTTGTGCCATGCACAATTCTCTTGTCCCCAGCTGCTACATGCTCAACCACACTTGAATTGGTACCATCATCAAAAGAAGCATTGGCTGAATTCCAATTCCTCTTTGCAGCTTGAGCAGCTTGAACTCCTTGTGGACCACCATGCTTGGCATAGCAATGATCAGCCTTGTGGCCCCTCTTTCCACAAAAATTGCAAGTCCAATTGGAGTTCCAATTGCTAGGACCCCTGTTTGGACCACCATTGCCTCTTTGATTGTTATTTGAACCCCTTTGAGCATAGGAGTTGTTGGGTTGATTCCTCATTGTGTAGAGAGCAGTTGCTTCTCCAAGATCACCAATAGAACCGGAGATGGAACTCTGGCTTTCTTCTTGAACAAGAACTGAGAATGCAACACTCAGGGAAGGCAAAGGTTATCTCATTAATAAACTGCTTCTCACATGAGCATATGAATCATTCAAATCCAATAAGAAGGCCATCAACTTCTGCTTTTCCTTGTATCCATTCACAATAGCAATGTCATTTGCACATTCAAGGTGCAAGTCATCAATAGAGGCTAAGGAATCCCATAGCTGTTTCATTTTAGCAAAATATTCAGTAATGGACAACACACCTTGTGAAGTTTGATAAATCTCCCTAGTCAATTGGAAGATTTGTGTGCCATCCACTTTGTCAAACATTTCTCTCAAATCATTCCAAATTGAGAGAGCATAAGGGTTGTAGATCAAACCACCCATCAAATCCTTGGCAACCGTGTTTCTAAGACATGCTTTGACAATGGCATCAGATCTGTCCCATTTGAGTCTGTGATTGATTGGCACACTCTATAAGGGAATAAGATATATTATAGATAAATATATCTTATTATATTTAGATAAATATATCTAGATTAGGAATAGATATATTCTTAGTATATTATCGGATTATGTTTCTTATTATATTGCTATAGATATAGTTTTGTATCTATATATATAGGTACATGTACTCAACCCAAAACAACATCAATAATACAATTCTCATTCTTCTATATGGTATCAGAGCCTTTCTAACTTCAACGAGTACAACTTACAAGCCGTCGCCCACCATCGCCGCTGTTCAGGGGCGGTCGGCACCGCCGTCAACTATGAAGATGTCATGCCGGCCGCCCCCTGGCCAATCCTAATTTCAGTTTTTTTTTTTCTTTCTTTTCTAATAAGACAATAAATCCATGCTTCCGTATTGACGATTTCTGCACCGATCTTTTGGTACCCGCTCCAACGAGCGTAATTTTTTTTTTTTTATCGGCCCATGCTCATGGCGGCATTTCTATCTACCAGCATCCTCGATCCTACTAGCTCCAACGAGCGAAAGTATATGATCGCTACACCTGAGGACTCTTCCGTGGCTCCGTGACTAGCTTCAAGCTTTCTGATTGAGACTTGCTGTCTTTTTACTGCTTTTTTGTTGGAATTAAGAGGTTTGCTCCAACGAGCAAATTCACCTCCGTCGTTTGCTTATCGTTCACCAACGTGAACATCGTGACCAGCAGCATCCTGACCGACTGGACTTCTCCGGGTCTCCGCTATTGCCGACTGGACCTCCGGGCTACCGCCGTGCCGACTGGACATCTCCGGGCTTCCGCCGTTGCCGATTGGACCTCTTTGGGCATCCTCCGATGAAGACTGGACTATTGGGGCATTCATTAATATTCTTCGTATCAAGATCGGCATTCTTGTCAGAACGTCCGTCTTGCGGGGGCGTATAAGGGAATAAGATATATTATAGATAAATATATCTTATTATATTTAGATAAATATATCTAGATTAGGAATAGATATATTCTTAGTATATTATCGGATTATGTTTCTTATTATATTGCTATAGATATAGTTTTGTATCTATATATATAGGTACATGTACTCAACCCAAAACAACATCAATAATACAATTCTCATTCTTCTATACACTCATCCGTGTAAAGGTCCCATCAATGAATCCAATTTTGTTTTTCACCAACAATCCCTCCTTAATAGATGTGCTCCACGCATGGTAATTAGAAGAACCTTGCAATTGGAATGGAATGAGCATATGCCATGTTGTGTCTGATGGGTGTATGTAGAGGGGATCATCAACACCAATGTCTTGAGCCATCTTGAATTAATAAGGTCACAAGGTAACTTGTACTCCAAGAAATAGTCCAAAAGTCACGAATTTGCTTAGCAAATAACCAAGCAAGGTCACCAAATAACTTCCACAATAAGAAACAGCCAGATATCCCTCAATATGCTCAGCAAAACTGAATTCCAAACAGCTATAGTGAGACAAAACTAGTACACAATCTAGCTGTCAATAGGACAAAACTGGCCAGCTTGCAAAACAACAGCCAAATCTGTCCAGAAATCAAGAGCCAATCTGAAATAGCCACCAAATAATCAATCCCAATGATGGATGAATCAGAATTCCACAACTCCAATGTAACCAAATCCGAAATTCCAAACAGATCAAACACCACCAAGCTCAAGAACAAAACATGAACTTTAACAATGGCCAAGAACAGCTATGGCACAAACCCAAAATTCCTCAAGCTTGAACTCAAGAAATCCAAAAAAACCAGCCACGAAAATGACAATCCACAGCTCAATACAACCAAGAACTAAGCAATAGCAACTCAGTCCAAACACAAGTCTAGACCCTAGCTTCAAATCAGCTGAACTTGAAGTAGATCTAGGAAGAGAACTTACACACAGCCATTCTTGAGCAAGAAATGACACAAACCAACAGAAATGAGTAATCAAAAAGAGCACCCAAACTCGAATCCAAAGCACCCAAGCTGAATCTAAGAAGAAACTTGAAGAAATTCAAGGTTTCTTCATGGCCAAGGCAGCGCCTCCATCCTTAGCTTTGATACCATATAAATGGAAAATATATTCATAGATTACTAGGGTTACAAGATACTAAGCACACTCTATATATAGACAAACTAGGGTGCAGGAAACTAATGATACAATAAGACAAGGGCAAGTGCACATGCACCATGTGAACATGTTTGGCATCACTTAGGCACCATGATTTACATCATACTCCTATATTCTCCCATCCTTTTCTTCTTCTTATCTTCTTTCTTGGAATACATCTTTAATCACATACCTCAGACGTAGTCCGTAGTCCCAAGATCCTGCAGCAGGGAGTTCACGGTCCTCCGGTCGGCACCCTAGAGGTTCTTGTTAAGGAAGCCCTACGCGGTATATTCTTGTGATTAACCCTAAAAATCTCCTAACACCTTTTATTTATACGGGGAGTAAAGTGGACAAACGTCCACTTTATCCCCACTAATAAGTTCGGCCGGCCTATGTATAAGGGAGGCTCATATTTTGTGCCTCTCATGTCAATTGAGATTTGGGTCCAATGTCCTAATGTGACATTTAGCCAATTGTCTTAGGTAACATATTCATTTAATGAGCTTCCATTTACGGCGCCCATCACCATATGCTTACATCTCCCACTCGCTGGAATGGGAAGGTGCCTGTTAATATATTGTCGTCCAAATCAGCATCAACATTTCACTCATTCGATCTCGCCTTTGCTTCCAAATAGTTCATACAAGGTTTTCCGTCCGACCAGCGAACACGACGGGCATCGTGCTACTCATCTGTTAGGAGTGTTGTAGCGCCGCGGAACGTTGATTCCTTTTTCTTCAATCAACCTGTTATAAACAATATAGTGTCGCGCTGTATCCTAAGTCAACTTTTAATTCTCCATTTTCCTAGTTTCCACATAGGAACACTTCTCCAAGGCATCCGTACAAGTATTCACAACCTTCAACTAATATCCGGTTGGTGGCCACCTAGTGAATACAAGATTTTGTGAATTACAGGTGAACTTGACCATCCCCATCGCTCATATCCTTAGTCAAACCCAACTGGTTTCCAAAGACGTAGTCACTGGGCCTTTTTTTTAGTACTACGCTCGTACACCGGGAACGAACATTGAGTCTGACCTTAGATATAAGTTCCGAGTCCATTTGGATACTTTGGGTGACTCTTCATAAGGCTCTCAGGATCAATCACACGCTCGAGGTGAAGAAGTTTGCGCCCGTTAGAATCACGAGGATTCTTATCTAGCACAACCGAGCTGTGACCCGTGGTCGAACATGGCACGCGCTGTATGAAGCACGCGTCGATAACATACCTGAACTTTTAAGTTGACAGGAATGGGATATGTCAATCATGCTATCGCAGATTTTCATCTGGCCCAGAATGTTGTTAAATGACGAACGGAGTTCATCAGGACAATTTGCAAAACGAAGATCATGTCGAGGTACTTCGAAACTAGATAATCGTCTTGCGTAATCAGGTTTATCCCCATGATTCTTAGCCAGCCTTGCTTGGTAGAGGCCTCCCTCCACCGCAAGACGACCGTATCTATGTGACTAGGTAAGGACCACATTCGACATAGTTTGGCAGAGGATTGCGTCCTCCTACGACTTAGTTTATAGACCGTAAATCTGATGTATTCAAACATTATGACGTCGATGAATCATAAAATGAAACTTCCAATTATCAAAACGTTATCACAGATACATGTCACTTTTAAACCCTGATGGGTTTCGTTATAGCCGTTAGGCCCTTTAACGGTGAGTAAAACGGTGAATAGGCCCACTGGGCCCTAAAAGAGGTCAAGAAGACCAATGCGAAGGGTCCCGACAGGAGGAGTCCCGATGGTGAAAGGTCCCGACAAGGTCGGTCCCGATAGGCGAGCTGGACGCTTCCAATGAGATGCCTTTAAGTAGGCCCCAATGAGATGCCTTCAAGTAGGCCCCGATGATGAATCCCTGAGGATGTTGGCCCTGTCACGATGACGAGGGGCCCCGAGCGGTGACACAATGAGACAACTCTGGAGTCCCCGATATTGGTCGGGACTTGGTATCAGAGGTTGAGGCCGAGAAATACGCCCACTATCAGAATAGTGGAGGAATGGCTCGAGATAAGCGGAACAAGATACGCGGAGCGTGGCCGAGATACGCGGAGCGTGGCCGAGATACGCGGAGCGTGGCCGAGATACACGGAGCGTGGGCTAACCGCCCTGGCAGTTCATCAGGTAACTGGGGTAACTCCTCTCCTATATAAAGGAGGAAGTTACCTCAGATTAGGGGACACGATTACATACTCATACTTTTGCTTGCTTTTGCCTGCCACGAGATTCTCATTTAAGCATCGGAGAGGGATTCAGGGTCACCGCCCGGTCTATTCCCCTCTTGCAGGATAACGTGGAGCGAAGGACCTTGGATTTCCGTCAAGACCGTACCGGAGTTCCAATCGTGATCCAACATTGGCGCCGTCTGTGGGAACCGCAACGAAAAGCAACAATGACCTCTACTCGTTCAATGGCGGCTTGCAAGTAGAAGAAACAAGGACAATCTGGTGGTTCCCGTCACCCTGCTGGAACTTTGAATTCGGGGCCACCGGAGCGTGCTGTGGATCAAAATCTCCCTGCGTAGGTTTCCCGAACAGGGGGGCAAAACGAAGTTCCTGAGGATACGGCTAGACACCAAGAGAATAGGGAGGAAGATGCTCCCGATGCTCCTCCAAACGCGGACCTGGCAAAGGCCGTGGCGGAGGCCATGCCGATGTTCTTGGAGGCCATGGAGGCTCTCCTAGAGCGAAGAGAGGCTGCCAAGAGGCAGGAGGAGGTGCCTCCGCCAAGGGAGGTTCAGAATGTACAGGAGGCCCAACCCAGAAATCGAGACAAGGGCAAGGAACCCGCTTAGTCGGAGCGATTTGTGATTGATGGGCCAGGACCGGTGCAGCATAGGACCATTCCCCTTAATGGTCCCATCACCCCCGACCAGGTGGTAAAGATCGTGAACATCTGCATGGGGGACCAGAAGCCGATGATGTCGGAACTGAGGGATCGATCCACCCATCCCTTTGTTCCCCGACTGATAGACACCCTCGCCCCGCCAGGGCTGGGTATCCTCACGATTAAGGAGTATGATGGCGAGGGAGATCCAGTTCGTCATATCTAGAAGCACCTCATGGCTTGTCTAGGTAGAGCCCCGAATGACGATATTGTGTGTGTATTGTTCCCAGGTACACTCGGTGAGAGGGCCCTGGCGTGGTTCTTCAGCCTGCCCCCAGGATGCATCTCCAGCTGGGCTGATATGCATGACCGTTTTATTCAGCAGTACCAGAGTCGTCGGCGCCTCTTGAAGAGCGTGAGATCCCTGGCCCAGGTGGTGCAGAGGCCCGAAGAATCGTTGGCACATTATTACCAGCGGTACACTGCCAGTGTGGCCGAGATCGATGAGGAGATATCGGAAGGAGAGACTATTCGCACCTTCCTTCGGAACCTTACAGCACCATATGGTTCCGACCTGATGCACAGCGTGGCTGAGAAGGATGTGTGGAACATGGAGGCACTGCAGAAGAGAGTGAAGCAGCAAATTGATGTGCAAGAGTCAAAAATAGCTGCAGGAGAGCTTGATCCTCCGAAGTCAAATAAGGGGAAGCAGTCGTTCAAACCATTGTATGACCATAAGCGGAAGGATAAATCTGAGGGCAGTCGGAGTCGAGGTCGTTCTGATCGAAGGGAGGACAGACGTCCCCCGTGGAAGGACAAGCGGGAGGACTACCACATTCCTCTCAATAGTTCCATGGCGGAGGTGTTAATGGTGATGGATCGACAGGGTATCTCCAGGTACCCCCCGAAGAAGGAAGGAGAGTTTTTGGGATCCCGCACCGATCGTTACTGTCGGTTCCACCGCGCTAGCGGTCACGACACTAACCATTGTCGGGAGTTGAAGAAGGAGATTGAAAAGCTGATCCAAAAGGGGAAGCTTAAGGAGTTTGTGGCTGAAAGGCGGTGTCGTTCCCGCTCCCGATCTCGATCGCGTTCCCATTCCTGATCCCACGATCGGTCCCCAAAGAAGAAGAAGTCGGAGCCAGAGTCTTCTGGTGCCCGTAAGGAGAAGCGGGGCACCATTAATGTTATTCACGGGTGATTTGCTGCAGGAGGTGACACCACAGCCTCTCGGGAGGTCTATGCCTCTAGAATTTCCGCTGCTGTGGTGCTGGGCAAGAGGTCCCGATCCTGGACCACGAAGGAAGAGATGGTGATTTCCTTTTCAGTGGAGGACTTGGTAGGTGTGGAGACTCCACATGATGATGCTTTGGTCGTGACCCTGGACGTGGATGGGTACGAGATGAAGCGAATTTTGATCGACGGAGGGAGCTCTTCCGATATTCTGTTTATGGATGCACTGGAGGCCATGGGAAAAACGAAGAAGGATCTCAAGCAGGTGAACTTCCCGATGGTTTGGTTCTCTGGTTTTACCTCATATCCGCTGGGAATGATCACCTTACCAGTGGAGTTCGGTAGCGGGTGGAAAGCGGAGAGGAGGAATGTGGACTTCGTGGTGGTTGAGTCCGCGGGAACTTACAATGCGATTATCGGGAGAACTACCATCAACCCGCTGATGGCTGTTGCCTCGACGGTTCACCAGAAGATGAAGTTCCCGACTGACCACGGAGTCGGGGAAGTCAAGGGCGACCAGGTGGCTTCCAGGAAGTGCTATGTTAATGCCACCCGAAGGAGAAGACGGGAGGCTATCACTATCCTCCAGACCGATGCTGATCCCAGAGAGGAATTTGGGCGTCCCGCCCCTATGGAGGATTTAAAGGAGGTCGAGATTGACGGACCTCAGAGGAAGGTGAAAATCGGGTCTGCCCTGTCGGACGAGAGGGCCCGAGAATTGATTGAGCTACTGAAGGAGTTCAAGGAGCTGTTTGCCTGGTCCCCGAGTGACATGCCAGGAATTAGCCCCGATGTGATTGAGCACGAGTTGAAGATTGATCCCACGATCAAGCCTATCGCGCAGAAAAGGCGTCTGATGGGCGCAGACAAGAGGATCGCGATCCAGCAGGAGGTGGGCCGGTTGCTCGATGCTGGATTTATCAAAGAGCTCCGATTCCAGACTTGGGTTGCCAACCCGGTTCTAGTGAAGAAGATCTATGGGAAGTGGCAGATGTGTGTTGATTTCCGTGACTTGAATAAGGCTTGCCCGAAGGATTGTTACCCGCTTCCTAGGATCGACCAGTTGGTGAATTCTACGTCGCGACATGAATTGCTAAGCTTCATGGATGCTTACTCGGGCTATAATCAGATCAAGATGGCTAAGGAGGATGTCCCCCACACTGCTTTTTATGCTGATAGTGACATCTATCACTACGATGTCATGTCCTTTGGATTGATCAATGCCGGGGCAACTTATCAAAGGATGGTGAACAAGCTGTTCGGGGACATGCTGGGGAACACCATGGAGGCTTACGTGGACGATATACTGGTGAAGTCCCGACAGGCTGAGGATCATGCTCACAACTTAGCCACGGCGTTTGAGCGGATGAGGCTTCATCAAGTTCGTTTAAACCCGGCCAAGTGTGCCTTCGGAGTGCATTCAGGGAAGTTTTTGGGCTTTATGGTAAGCCAAAGGGGAATTGAGGTAAATCCCGAGAAGCTGAGGGTAATCGAGGAGATGCAGTCTCCGACAAATCATCGGGAGGTGCAAATGCTGAATGGCCGGTTAGCTGCAATGAATCGCTTCCTGTCTAAGGCAAGTGACCGATCCATGTCGTTTTTTTGAAGTTCTGAGGGCCAACAAGAAGTTTGAGTGGACTGCCAAGTGTGAAGAGGCATTCCAGGTGCTCAAGCAGCACCTTCGCACCCTCCCGCCATTGGCGAAACCGATCCCAGGCGAGCCGCTCTAACTATATTTGGCTGCTTCTGAGTTTGCTATTAGCTCTGTGTTAGTGAAGATTTTCGAGGGTAATCAAGTCCCCGTTTATTATGTAAGCAAGGCGTTTGCCAAATCTGAAATGAATCATCCTGCCGTTGAGAAGTATCTTTTTGTGTTGATCATTACTGCTCGGAAGCTGAGGCCTTACTTCCATGCGCATGAGATTACAGTGTTGACCAATCAACCTTTGAAGCATTTTTTGAACCGACCTGATGCGTCGGGGAGATTAGTGAAATGGGCAGTCGAGCTTAGTGAGTTCCGCATTCACTTTGCTCCGAGAACGACTATTAAGGGCCAGGCATTGACGAACTTCATAGCAGAGTCTACAGCCCCCGATCTGGAAGAAGCGGGTCCTGTAGAGGGGGCAACTATGGAGGTCCCGATAGTAGAGCAACCAGAAATGGCAGAGCAATCAGAACAGCCAAATGAGGAAAATACTTGGGAAATGTACACTGACGGCTCTTCGAGTTCAGACGGATCAGGAGCAGGGTTCGTATTGATACCACCTGGTGGAGGCGAGCCCCTTCGATATGCTTTGGCCTTTACGTTTAGGGCCACCAACAATGAAGCTGAGTATGAGGCTCTTATCACAGGCCTCAAAATTGCCAAAGGTACGGGAGTTGGTCACTTAAGGGTGAAATGTGACGCGGGCCTGATTGTGAATCAAGTCCAAGGACGATATGAGGCGAAGAGCCCGATGATGAGAAAGTACCTTCGCGAGGTGCAAGTCTTGAAGGAGAGCTTCAAAAGTTTTGACATCGAGGCAATCTCGAGGGAGGAAAACGCGGAAGCGGATGCCTTGATCAAATTCTCCTTGGGGGCACCCCTAGAGGAAAATCGGAAGGTGCATTTCTTGGAGAAGGTGATCTTATCGACCACCGACCCATCGGAGGAGGAGGAGGAGGAGCCCACTTGGATGACCCCGATAGTCGCGTATCTGACTGATGGATATACGCCCAATTTGAATCCGTTGACTTCCGAACCGTTGTATTTTTATCATCCCATTAACGATTGTAAATCGAAACTTCAACCCGAACACTTCGCGAACACATCAACGGCTCGGACGAGGCTGAAGCGCTCGTCCGGCCGAGGCAAACTCACCTAGGTGAGGTTGGGTGGCCACACCCGACCTCCCCTAGGGGAGATCGGGTCAGCCAACCCGATCTCTCCTAGGGGAGATCGGGTGGACCAACCCGATCTCTCCTAGGAGAGATCGGGTCGGCCAACCCGATCTCTCCTAGGAGGGATGGGGTTGGCCAACCCCATCCTCCCTAGGAGGGGTTGGGTGCCCTCACCCAACCCCTACCCTTGGGGGTCGGATTTCTCCTCCCCCCAAGGGCCCCGGCACCATTTTTGGACTCCCACACTCGTTTCACCCCGCCTACCTTCTCCGTATCCTAAAGTCTTAATTATGCGTTTAAAGGTTAATTAACTGTGTTTTAGGGTTAACGATGTCATTAAGCCACCTTAATGACACCGTTGCCTATAAATACCCCACCTTCACAATTCATTTGGACATCTTGGCAATTTGGATGATTTTGCTCTGACATCTCTCTAGCTTTATCTCTCTAAAAACGATACTGACTTAGGCATCGGAGAGGGTTCATCAGGCACCACCCCCCCCCCCCCCTCTGTGCCTGGTACTGCCCCTTCTGCAGGGCGAAAGGAGAAGAGAAGCTAAGGAAGGAAGGAAGGAAGGAAGGAAGGAAGGAAGGAAGGACGCAAGCTAAGACACTGCAACCCGAGAGTACCGGATCACCCACATCTCCAGTGAGGAACGAGATTTGAGCCGACCCCCCGTTGACCCTGATCTCGGAACCTAACACTTGGCGCCGTCTGTGGGCTTCGGACAGAAAGCCTAATTATCACCAGCTAAATGGCAGGCGTATATGTCATTCATGGAGGTTATGGAGCTGGAGGAGAGTCAGCAAATGCTAGAGAAGCGTATATGGCACAGTTAGAGGACCATAAACCAAAGGAAGAACAAGCAGCAGGAAAGAGAGAAGATATAATACAATTTTCAAGAAGCGACATGGAGCATGTATTACCAGACAACAAGGATGCCCTAGTCATAACAATAAAGATCACTGATATGGACATTGGAAGAATCCTAGTAGACAGTGGAAGCTCACCCAACATCATTAGCAAGAAAGTCCTCAGCATACTAGGAGTAAGGCCAAGTAGCATAAAACAGGTTCACTCCCCTTGGTGGGATTTTCAGGAAAGCCAACATACCCACTGGGGGCAGTCACACTACCTGTGACATTGGGCACAGGTCAGAGACAGCTAAAGATTGATGTCCCTTTCTTCATCACAGAAGAAATGGAGGAGTACAATGGAGTCCTGGGTACCACTACAATCAACAAGTGGGGTATGGTACCATCAACACTATATCAGAAAATGAAATTCCCCACAGGCCAAGGAATAGGGGAAGTAAAGGGTAACCAGAAGGTAGCAAGGAAATGTGCAAGGATCGCACTAAGCAAGAAGAAGAAAACAAGAGAGGTCCTACTAGTAGATGAGGACCCAAGGGAAGATCATGGAAGACCAGCCCCCATGGAGGAATTAAAAGAAATACTCATAGAAGAACCCG
Source organism: Clarkia xantiana subsp. parviflora (assembly GCA_036873135.1). Taxonomy (NCBI): domain Eukaryota; kingdom Viridiplantae; phylum Streptophyta; class Magnoliopsida; order Myrtales; family Onagraceae; genus Clarkia; species Clarkia xantiana. Next base: position 21,437,306 of record JAPTYO010000012.1, read on the forward strand.
ATAGGAAGGCAAAAATCGGGACCGCCTTATCTCAGGAAGAGGAAAACCACCTAGTGGCTTTACTAAGGGAATACAAGGATCTGTTTGCCTGGTCACCAAGCGATATGCCAGGAATATCAGAAGAAGTAATCTCACACAAGCTCAATATAGACGCGGCAACGCGACCAATAACACAAAAGGTAAGGCCAATGGGAGGAAGCAAAAAGATAGCTATCCAGGAAGAGGTGGAAAAGCTATTGAAGGCAAATTTCATCAAGGAGATTAGATTCCAAACATGGGTGGCAAACCCGGTGCTGGTAAAGAAGGCGGGAGGAAGTTGGAGAATGTGCATCGATTATCGCGACCTAAACAAAGCATGCCCTAAGGACTCATATCCGCTACCAAGAATAGATCAGCTAGTGGATGCAACATCAGGTCACCAACTAATGAGCTTCATGGACGCATACTCAGGATATAACCAGATAAAAATGGCCCCTGAGGACGCCCCTCACACAGCATTCTACGCTGATAGCGAGATATACCATTACACAGTGATGCCTTTCGGACTCATAAATGCTGGAGCGACATACCAAAGAATGGTCAACAAAATCTTCGGGGACATGATAGGAAAGACAATGGAGGCATATGTGGACGATATGATAGTCAAATCCAAAGAGAAAAAGGACCATGTGGAGAACCTTCGCTCAACGTTTGAGAGGATGAGGCAATACCAGGTCCGTCTAAACCCGAAAAAATGCGCATTTGGGGTGCAATCAGGGAAATTTTTAGGCTTCATGGTAAGCCAGCGAGGCATAGAGGTAAACCCCGAAAAACTCCAGGCAATTGAAGAAATGCAGTCACCTACGAAGCACAAAGAGGTTCAACGACTGAACGGGAGGTTGGCAGCCCTTAACAGATTCCTATCCAAAATAGGAGACAAAGCATTACCCTTCTTTGAGGTACTAAGGGCAAACAAGAAATTCGAATGGACACCGAGATGTGAGGAAGCCTTCCAGCAACTCAAACAACATCTAAAGACACTACCACCCCTAGCAAAGCCTACACCAGGGGAGCCCCTCTACCTCTACATCTCCGTGAGCAATGTGGCAGTAAGCTCAGTGCTAATTAAAGAAGAAAACGCTGCACAATTGCCAGTATACTTCGTAAGCAAAACATTGGCAAAGTATGAGATCAACTACTTGCCAATAGAAAAATACCTCTATGCACTGATTATATCAGCAAGAAAGTTGAGACCGTATTTTCATGGGCCAGTCCTCACAGACCAACCATTGAAACACCTCCTCCAAAGACCAGACACATCGGGAAGACTGACCAAATGGGCAATTGAGCTAAGTGAGTTCCGTATTCATTTTGCCCCAAGAACAGCCATAAAGGGTCAGGCTCTAGCAGATTTTATTGCCGAATTCACCGGAATTAATCCAGACGAAGACTTGGGAGAAGTCAAAACTACATGCGAGGCAAGTAGTAGTCAGGAGAAACAACCAGAAGAATTATGGGAGATGCATACTGATGGGTCATCCAACGGAGGAGGTTCAGGTGCAGGCCTCTTACTATACCCACCAAACAGCGATACACCTATGCGCTATGCCATGGCACTCACCTTTAAGGCAACAAACAATGAGGCTGAGTACGAAGCACTAATAACTGGCCTGAGAATAGCCAAAGGAGTAGGGGCAAAGCATCTAAGAGTCAAGTGCTATTCTCAACTAGTTGTCAATCAAGTGAAAGGAATCTACACTGCAAAGTCCGAAAACATGCAGAAATACTTGCAGCAAGCCAGGGACCTAATAAAGAGCTTCCAAAGCTTCGACATTGAGTCAGTCCCAAGAGAACAAAATCAAGAGGCAGATGCCTTAAGTAAACTAGCCCTAGGGATAGAAGCAGGCAAAGAGGTACACTTTGTAGAGCAAAGAATGCAATCAGTGATAGAACAAATGGAGGTTCTAGTAATAGATGAAGCAGAAGCCTGGATGACCCCAATGCGCCAATACATCATGGAAGGAAAGCTCCCAAAGGATAAGGTGGAGGCAGTCAAGATTGAAAGGATGGCTAGGAATTACGCAGTTTTGGACAACGAACTCTACAAGAAAGGGTACTCCACACCTTTCCTCAAATGCATAACATACCCAGAAACAGAGAGAGTGCTTGCAGAACTCCATGAGGGAGATGCGGGGTGCCATGAGGGAGCACGGTCAATAAGCCGAAAGGTTTACAACCTAGGATACTATTGGCCATCAATGAGCAAAGAAGTAGCAGACTTGGTACAAAAATGTGATCACTGCCAAAGGTACTCTAGAAATATAACAGCCCCAGCAGCAAAGCTAAGCTCCATCTCGGGAGCCTGGCCATTCGCACAATGGGGGATTGATCTGATAGGCCCCCTACCAAGAACAAAAGGTCAGAAGACTTGCATAATTGTAGCAATAGACTACTTCTCCAAGTGGATAGAAGCAAAGGCAATGAGGAAGACAACAGACGACCAAGTCGTCAATTTCATCCAATCCCACATTGTCTCGAGGTACGGGGTGCCAAAAGCAATAATAAGTAACAATGGCCCACAATTCAAGAGCAAGAAAATGCAGTGGTATTGCGAAAGACTGAATATAGACCACCGTTTCGCATCAGTAAAGCACCCTCAGACAAACGGACAGGTAGAATCGGCAAACAAAATAGTGCTAGATGGCCTAAAGAAACGACTCCACGCTACCAAGGGAAGTTGGGTAGATTAGCTGGAAAATGTTCTATGGGCAGTGCGGACAACACCAAAGATATCCACAGGAGAAACCCCATTTGGCCTAGTGTACGGGACCGAAGCGGTAGCGCCAGCAGAAATGGCAGTATCATCCCTAAGGACCACATACTTTGAAGAGCATGAGAACAACAAAGCAAGGCTTTTAGACTTAGACATGGTGGAGGATAAAAGATGGAATTCAGAAGAAGCACAGGCACGAATGCGCCTCGTATCAGCAAGATATTACAACCGCCAAGTCAGGGAGAGGCAATTCCACGTAGGGGAACTGGTGCTCAGAAAGAACGAGTTCTCACACTTAGACCAAGTCAGAAAATTATCTCCAAAATGGGAAGGACCATACAAGATAGAGTCGGTTCCCTAGGCAAATGCTTACCGCCTCGAGGATGGGGAGGGGTATATCTCCACAAACACCTTCAGTGGGGAGCACCTAAAGAAGTACTACGTCTAAGGAGAAAGCACAAGCAAAAGACCATATCCTTAATTTCATATTTAGCACCTTGCATGTTCAAGCTTTCTAAGTTTTCCAAAAACAACTTTGGAGAAGGAGAACTCACGAAGTTACTCCAACTCCACAACTATCTCTGATTTCCTCCAAAGGGTGTCTTGACCCCCCAAGGCACCCCATGTGTACAAAAAACATGAATGCTCTTAAGAGAGTAGGATTCCCTTTAAGGGCATTTTCCAATGAATATGGTAGTATAATCATGAAGTTATCCTTACACAGATATGACTCCAAGTCAACAACAGGTTCGACGCCCCCAAGAGCGTATCTTGAGAGTAGTTTTCATACTACGACCCTCGACGCCCCCAAGAGCGTATCTTGAGAGTAGTTTTCATACTACGACCCTCGACTCCCCCAAGAGCGTATCTTGAGAGTAGTTCTCATACTACGACCCTCGACGCCCCCAAGAGCGTATCTTAAGAGTAGTGTTCATACTACGACCTTCGACGCCCCCAAGAGCGTATCTTGAGAGTAGTTATTACACTACGACCTTCGACGCACCAAGAGCGTATCTTGAGAGTGGTTTCCAAAAACTACGAATTTCGACGCCCCCAGGAGCGTATCTTGAGGTAGATTTGCAACCTACCAGATTCGACGCCACCAAGAGCGTATCTTGAGGTAGAAAAAACACTACCAGATTCGACGCCCCCAAGAGCGTATCTTGAGGTAGATTTCAAACTACCAGCTTCGACGCCCACCAGGAGCGTATCTTTGGTCTAACCTGAGCCCTCCGGGAGCCTATCCTGTGAAACGTTAAGTGCCCTCCGAGAGCCTGTCTCGTGAATAGTTTCGACGCCAACCAGGAGCGTATCTTTGGTCTAACCTGAGCCCTCCGGGAGCCTATCCTGTGAAACGTTAAGTGCCCTCCGAGAGCTTGTCTCGTGAATAGTTTCGACGCCAACCAGGAGCGTATCTTTGGTCTAACCTGTGCCCTCCGGGAGCCTATCCTGTGAAACGTTAAGTGCCCTCCGAGAGCCTGTCTCGTGAATAGTTTCGACGCCAACCAGGAGCGTATCTTTGGTCTAACCTGAGCCCTCCGGGAGCCTATCCTGTGAAACGTTAAGTGCCCTCCGAGAGCCTGTCTCGTGAATAGTTTCGACGCCAACCAGGAGCGTATCTTTGGTCTAACCTGTGCCCTCCGGGAGCCTATCCTGTGAAACGTTAAGTGCCCTCCGAGAGCCTGTCTCGTGAACAGTTTTCGACACCAACAAGGAGTATATCTCTGGTCTAACCTGTGCCCTCCGGGAGCCTATCCTGTAAAACGTTAAGTGCCCTCCGAGAGCCTGTCTCGTGATCAGATGCGACGCCCACCAAGAGCGTATCTTTGGTCTAACAGTACCACGTATACCATTTAAAGGGTATCAGAAGAGATAATCGCACCATACTGAGAAGGATCCCATGAGAAAGTAATTTCAAAGTAAAGTGATGTGAAGAACACATAATGTTTTTTCTTGATGAAATAGCAAGTATGGAATGAAGGAAAACACGAAAGAAGGATAAGTAAAGGAAACACACCAAGAAAAGAGTCCATAACCAAGGAACTACATGCTAAGGCATAGGGAGTTACCACAAGAAGAGAGATAACCACCCTGCTATATAAACTATGAGTAAAGACAAGTGCATCATACAAAGATGGCAAAACTAGGAAAGAGGGAGTTTCAAACCCTAAAGACAACCACGACCCACAAACAAAAGCAGTAGTAAGAAGACACCACAAGAAGAACCCAAAATCACAAACCCGCGAGATTACCAAAGAGATAGGTGTACTACTTCCTCATCTTAGCAACATGCTTAACAGCGAAGTCAGACAAATCACCAAGCTGAGAAAAAGGAAAATCAGGAGCAATCATGTACATACGCTCGAGAATCTCCTTTAAAGAAATACGCTTGGCCACAGAGCAACGAACATCGATAGCAGCCTGATAAGAGGAAGAAGCCTTATACTCAGCAATAGCACACCCTTTTGACTCCAAACGAAACATCTCCTCAAGGGATACCAACTCAGCAGCCCGAAGCACTTCATCGCGATAAGATTTTTGTCTCAAGGTTTCAATCTCTTCTTTAAGAAGGGCAATACGACTCTCCAAATCTCGGCACTGCAAATCTGTGATACGACTATGCTCCAAACAACTAACAAGCTTGGAGTTAAGGGAGACACAAGTGTCCTCGTGCACCTTTCTCTCCTCAGCAAGATCAACAACAAGGGTGGACAAATTAACAAGGTCGGCAATACCCTGCGACAAAAGCAAAGGATAAGATAGGTAACCCACAAAAGAGAAATGTCTTAAGGGATAACGCGGCTAAGAAAAGTTACAGAAGCATAGCGAACCAACACATCACGAGCCAATTCAAAGGTAGCCTCCAACCCTTTAGAAGGGGACACACGATCAACAGGAGGAACAACAGACTGCAGAACACGAACTCCAACCTCAGGAGTTTGCAAAGAAGATTGGTTGTCAAAACGAGCCCCACGCCCATAATAAGGCGCCCATTCAGATCCAACAATTCCATCAACAGGAGGACGAGACAACTCTTTCCGACTCAAACGCGGAAGACGAAGTCTACCTACAACGAGGTATAGAGTAAACACCAATATACACTAAGGAAACTCAGACATTCAAGGACTTACCAAACAAAGAAGAAGGAAAAGATGGCTCCCGGACCTTCGATTGGGGGGCATCAATATAGAAAGAAGATGGTACCCTAACACCACCACCGCCCTTACCTCCAATTAGAGGACACCTCCCCGCACCATAAAAAACCGATCTTTTTGCAATCGAAGGTCCGGTCCCGGGATTAACTACTCCCACCCGTACTGGCCTCTTACTCCTCATCAATCAACGGAGAAATCTGTCGATCGAAAAAACGCAAGCTCAGCCCAAAAAAACAGAAAAAGGATAGTAGAGACAAGAGGAAACCCACTCTCCTAAGATGACAAGCACAGAATCACAAGATAAGAATAGAAGGGGAGATAGTTATAATCCCCAGCATAGAGAGACCCCACCAGCCAGCAGGCAGAGGCAGGGGGCAATGGGGGATAGTTGTAACCCCCAAGGATAGAGAGACCCCACCAGCCAGCAGGCAGAGGCCGGGAGCAATGGGGGATAGTTGTAACCCCCAAGGATAGAGAGACCCCACCAGCCAGCAGGCAGAGGCCGAGGGCAATGGGGGATAGTTGTAACCCCCAAAGGTAGAGAGACCCCACTAGCCAGCAGGCAGAGGCAGGGGGCAAGGGGGAATAGTTGTAACCCCCAGCATAGAAGGGCCCCACCAGCCAACAGGCAGAGGCAGGGGGCAAGGAGAGATAGTTACAACCCCCAACACAGAGAGACCTCACGGGTCAACAGACAGAGGTAAGGGGCAAGGGAAGATAGTCATAATCCCAGGTCAAAAGACCCCAGTAAGTAGAAACATGGGGACAAGAAGATGGAAAGAAGATGAATCAAACAGGACCGTATCACCATGAAGACCCACAAATCAAAAACGATACAAGTAAAGAAACAATCGAAGGAGAAGCGGGATCAAGTCCCCCAAAAACAATGCTTACACAAAAGAAAAGACACGTACCTCAATGCAACACGCGCCCCGAGAAGTAAGTCCGACCAGGAATTCTACCGTCAAAAAGAAAAGAAGAGAAAAGAACAACGAGAATGAGGTAATCACTCCCCCTTTTATAGTACAAAGGATTAGAGTTTTTCTAAGGTCGCCAAATAAACACCGTTGATTTTTAGAAAGGAAAATTTCAAGGGACAGATTCAAAAACTAGCTCCCATTAACCACGGTTAAACTCACACTCACCATAGTTAACATCCCATAGGTTTATTCTCTAGTATCTCCATACTTAGAAAAACTATCAAGTTAGGCTTATTCTTGGGCATTCCATACTTAGGAAAAAATTTTGGCCAAAATTAAATTTTTCTTCACTTAGGCAAAAACCCGGCACGAAATTGAAGCGTAAGTTACTTAGTTGTATTTGTATCACACCCCTGTGCAAGTGTGTATTTCTTGAGTACACGCCTATAGCAAAGATAGATTTATTACTCCCACATCAGACGGACGCGTGCTTAGGCACACGTCCGCGCTGCTCTAACGTTTACAACTCCTCTATCTCATAAGGCAGGGGGCAGAGTCGGAGACACGCATCCATGGGTAAGCAAGCATTCAGACGAAAGGTAAAACCCCGGTTTCAAATTGCGCGTATCATACCATCCTGAAATAGAGTCAATCAAGGGTTAGGCCATTGGTTGACTCGGGGGCATGTGATGGAAATACGCCCAATTTGAATCCGTTGACTTCCGAACCGTTGTATTTTTATCATCCCATTAACGATTGTAAATCGAAACTTCAACCCGAACACTTCGCGAACACATCAACGGCTCGGACGAGGCTGAAGCACTCGTTCGGCCGAGGCAAACTCACCTAGGTGAGGTTGGGTGGCCACACCCGACCTCCCCTAGGGGAGATCGGGTCAGCCAACCCGATCTCTCCTAGGGGAGATCGGGTGGACCAACCCGATCTCTCCTAGGAGAGATCGGGTCGGCCAACCCGATCTCTCCTAGGAGGGATGGGGTTGGCCAACCCCATCCTCCCTAGGAGGGGTTGGGTGCCCTCACCCAACCCCTACCCTTGGGGGTCGGATTTCTCCTCCCCCCAAGGGCCCCGGCACCATTTTTGGACTCCCACACTCGTTTCACCCCGCCTACCTTCTCCGTATCCTAAAGTCTTAATTATGCGTTTAAAGGTTAATTAACTGTGTTTTAGGGTTAACGATGTCATTAAGCCACCTTAATGACACCGTTGCCTATAAATACCCCACCTTCACAATTCATTTGGACATCTTGGCAATTTGGATGATTTTGCTCTGACATCTCTCTAGCTTTATCTCTCTAAAAACGATACTGACTTAGGCATCGGAGAGGGTTCATCAGGCACCACCCCCCCCCCCCCCTCTGTGCCTGGTACTGCCCCTTCTGCAGGGCGAAAGGAGAAGAGAAGCTAAGGAAGGAAGGAAGGAAGGACGCAAGCTAAGACACTGCAACCCGAGAGTACCGGATCACCCACATCTTCAGTGAGGAACGAGATTTGAGCCGACCCCCCGTTGACCCTGATCTCGGAACCTAACACTGACCACCGGGGCAGTCCCCGATGATGAAGTGGTAGCTGACAGGATACGTCGGATCGCGGTTAATTACGTGGTGGTCGACAATTAGCTATACAAAAAGGGGTGGTTCTCGACTCCTTACTTGAAATGCGTGGCTGAGCCCGACGCAAATCGAATCCTTAGGGAGGTGCATGAAGGGGTCGCGACTTGTCACGAAGGTGCCCGATCCATTGCAAGGAAAGTGCTGAATTTGGGCTATTATTGGCCTTCGATGAGCAAGGAGGCGACGTTATTAGTTCGATCTTGTGATGCGTGCCAGAGGTATGCCCCGAATATCGTGGCTCCGGCTGCTAATCTGATGTCCATCAAGAGCGCTTGGCCCTTCGCGCAGTGGGGTATCGACTTGGTGGGACCTCTCCCACAAGCACAAAGTCAGTGTAAATATTTGCTTGTGGCCATTGATTATTTTTCGAAATGGATAGAAGCTAAGGCATTGGCCAAGACAACGGGGAACCAAATCGTCAAGTTTCTCCAGACCCATATTATATCCAGATACGGGATCCATAAGGTGTTGATCAGCGATAACGGTCCTCCTTTTAACGGGGCTCAAGTGAAGGAGTATCTGGAGGAGCTGAATATCGAGCATCGGACAGCCTCTGTCCATCATGCTCAAACTAATGGACAGGTGGAGTCAGCCAACAAAATCGTGATGGATGGCCTGAAGAAAAGGGTCTATGCCTTGAAGGGCAAATGGCTGAATGAGCTGGAAAATGTGCTTTGGGCTGTTAGAACGACACCCAAACGATCAACTGGGGAGACCCCGTTTGGCCTTGTTTATGGCACGGAGGCTGTTGCTCCCGTGGAAATAGCTGTGGCGTCCCATCGGATGAGATACTACGAGCCTTTGACGAATGATGAAATGAGACGTCTGGAATTGGACTTGCTCGAGGAAAAGAGGCGGAATGCCGATGAAGTCCAGGCTCGAATGCGTTTGGCGACGGCCAGATATTACAATCGGCGAGTTAAGTCCCGACAGTTCTTCGTCGGAGAACTAGTTTGGCGTCGGAACGAGTTCACCCTTTTGGATCGGATCAACAAGATGTCGCCAAAATGGGAAGGACCTTATAAGGTTGTGGGGATGCCAGCTCCGAATGCGTATAAGTTGGAAGACCTCGATGGCAGAGTATTGAAGCATTCTTTCAGTGGCGAACACTTGAAGAAATGTCATGTTTGATGAAAAGTCGCCTTAAGTGGTGCCCGATGTAAAGTCGCCTTAGGTGGTGCCCGATGTAAAGTCGTCTTAAGTGGTGCAAGTTATCTATCGTTTGATTCGATGTAAGCGTATTTTGAGCCATCAATGAATAAAGAGGTTGCTTCCGATCAGATTGTTCTTAGATTTATTCTAAGTACTGTTAAGTCGCCTTAAGTGGTGCAAGTTGTTAAGTCGCCTTAAGTGGTGCAAGTTGTTAAGTCGCCTTAAGTGGTGCAAGTTGTTAAGTCACCTTAAGTGGTGCAAGTTGTTAAGTCGCCTTAAGTGGTGCAAGTTTTTAAGTCGCCTTAAGTGGTGCAAGTTGTTATGTCGCCTTAAGTGGTGCAAGTGGTTAAGTCGTCTTAGGTGATGCAAGGTTCTTAGATTTATTCTAAGTGTGGCTAAGTCGCCTTAAGTGGTGAAAGTGGTTAAGTCGTCTTAGGTGATGCACATTGAATTGCCTTAGTTGGCAGGATCAAATCGCCTTAAGTGGTGTGTGCTAAATCGTCTTAAGTGATGTGTTGAAAGGTCTTAAGTGACGCGATCACCTTAAAGTGGTGTAGTGATAATCGGAACCAAAAAAGATATGATATTATAAAATCTGCGAGGTTCCCGATAAAGAAAGGAAAGGAAAATTACAAGGACTATAAAGATAGAGCATTTAAGCTTGGTCCTTGTCGGCATCGGCGGGAGCAGGATCCACGAGATCTGTGGCAAAAGGCTCCACAGGTTCAGCCGCTGGAGGGTCGATTATCGGGGGGTCAACTGTCGGAGGATCGGCACTTGGAAGCTCCGCCATGTCTTCAACACCCGCGGGAGTGTTCCCCTCATCAGTCTCCTCCGAGAGGGCGAAGTACCTCTTCGCAAAGGGAGCGAGAGTCGCAGACTTGTCGAAGTTGATGGCGTCGCAATACTCCAGATGGAGCTCCTCGACTGCGTTGAAGAGGGTGTTCTCCACCTCCGCGGTGCAGAATTTCACCGCGTCAGCTTGGAAGTCCTCAGAGCCCCGATAATCTTCTCGGCCCTTGGTCTCAGCCGCGACCAGCTTGGTAGGAACCTCAGTAATCTCCTGCTCCAGAGCCTTCTTCTCGAGGACAAGTTTGTCCCGAGTCTCCGCGTCCTTTTGTCGCTCATGCTGCTCCCGCTGCAGCAGCCCCTCGAAGTCATGAACCTGCTTTTGGAGGTCCCGAGTCTTTCGGTTGAGGAGGGCCTGTTCCTTGGCCAGTTTTCCCCTCGAAGACTCGGAGGCTGCGAGATCCTCCTCAAGCTTGGCTATAACCGCGGGAGCCCCCTTGGCCCGCTCCTGCTCCAGGGCATCCTCGAGGGCAAAGATGTACCCGAAGCAGCGGTTTATGTCCGCCAGCTCCTGCGAAGGAAAGAAGAAAAGGTTAGCATATGAATATTCTGCCTTATTAATGAAGGGGTGAAAATAGGAACCTCACCTCTATCCGACGAATAGCCATTCCGTGAACATCTGGCGGATGTCTTCCCGATCCAAGGAGATCGGAACCCTCAGAGATGGCAGAACCGAGCCTGCCAGCAAATGCAGACCCAGCTCCGGGTATGTGTCACCCTGTCGGAGCTGGACCCCTTGTAGCGTCTGGATCGGGGTCCAGGGGGCCGTCTTCTGGCTGGGGTCGTAAACCTTGTAGAAGCTCCCGTCCAAGGGGAGAGGAGGAGGACCCACTGGAGTCGTGGAGGCGCGCCTCTCCGAGTCACCCTGAGACGGAGAGGGAGTCAAGCTGTGGATGGGCGACGGCTGCTGCTGCTGCAAAGAAGGTGAGGGGGGCAGCACCCTGGAGGTTGGTTTCAGGGGGGACTGCCTCGTCCCCCGACGACGGATCAAGGCGAGACCCTCGTCTGTCTCCTCGGAGGAGTCCAGATCTTCCACACGACGAAACTGATTGCCCATCGGGGTTTCTCCAGCCCCCGATCCCATCGGGGCAGGAAGTTGAGGGAGGTCTTCTCCACCTCGAGCACCGGAAAGTGGTGCCCCTGCTGAAGTTCCACCACCCGACTGAGCTCCCGAGTGACCTGCACCTAGAGGACGAGATGCTTCAGAAAGATAGTCAGGAAGTTGGTCAGGATCCTTAAACCAAATGACGCGCCGAGAAACGTATTGGTCTTTCCCGTGGAAGTTGTAATAACCCGCTTTGAGGATGCGGGGAGTTTCCCCTCGGAGGATGCGTTTAATCTCCTTGACTCGGACCTCCTTGGTGGATGAGATCAACTCCTTAGGAACTTGCTTCCTGTATGATTTAATAGCTAGGCGGAGCTGTTTACCTTCTTCAGCATTTTGGACATTGAAGAGTCTGTCCACCTCCTCTACGCGGCTCCGCTTAGTCCTCTCCGCGGAGGGAGATCCCGACGAAGCAGCAGCCTTCTTTGCCGACTTCCTCTTTCGTGCGGGGCGCTGGACAGCATCGGTCTCCCCCTGCTTAAGGATGAGATTGGTCATCAGTGATACCTTCTTAGCTGCAAACAATGGAAAACAGAGACATGGTCAGAAATGTTACCCAAGGAACCATATTGGAGGGGCCGTCGAAGAGTTGACCCCCAGAGATTATGTCGAGGAGACGGATCCCGGCATTCACCAGGTCCCGCTCCCTTAGGGAATTAGCATCGAGGGGAGTATAAGACTCCCCCCAACGGTAAATCTGGATGCAGTGGAGGATTTGGAAATCTTCATCAGAGTAAGAGTGATAAGCGGGAGGAGAGTCCGCTTCCACCTCCCATCGGGGCCCTGGGATAACTGTTCTTGACGAAGAAGTAGCTCCTCTTCCACCCGCTATTATCGGACCCTGTGTCGATGAGGAGCCCCCGACCCTTGACAACCTTCCAGGTGTCGCTGGGCCAACTGCATCGGGCAAGCTGCTGCTTGTTCCACTTGGGCATCCGAGGATAGAAGGCGCAAACCCCAGCCTCGTTGCACTTCATCCCGTAAAAAGTTCGGAAGAGTTGGAGGCTGTAGACCCATTTCTGTCGGAAGCAGAGGACCTGGAAAGCATTCCACACGCGGATGGAGTTTGGAGAGAAGGTAGTTGGATGCGTCTTGTAGTGGGTGCACATCTCAACCAAGTTCCCGCAGAAGGGGAATCGGATCCCTGCCGATATCTGTCCAGTAGAGACAAATATCTCCCCCTCCTCGGGACGAGTGACCACAGGGTCACCCGAGGCACGGTGGCGAGAGTAAGGAAGACGAGGCTCCCAGGTTTGGGTAATGCATCCTTCTCGGAGAGCTGCGTCGTAGGCAGTCACCGAGATTTCGTTGGGATCATAATCGAAGTTGAAGGGTTTTCTCCCCTCAGAACTGGATCTGCTGTCTGAAAATCAGCCATGGCAAGAGAAGGCGTAGTGGGTTTTCGGAAAAATGCAAGCAAGCTGATCAAAGATAAAGGAAAGGCTACGCTAATATTGGAGAAGGAATTCTTACCAGACATGGTGAATTGAAGTGAGAGGATGATCTTGACGGTTGCCGGAGGGTTGATCGGAAAATAGAAAGCTGGAGAAGAACTTGTGCTTTTGAAGTTGCAGAGCTTTTGAAATCGCAAAAACGGTAAAAGAAGAACAGTGCCCAGGATTAGGATTTTATAGGAGAAGGGAAAAACCTCCGATATTGATATCGGGAGGTCGGGAGTTGAAAGACACGATGAACTGTAAGTCCCTCATGTCTTGGGGGCAAATGATGGGTTTCGTTATAGCCGTTAGGCCCTTTAACGGTCAGTAAAATGGTGAATAGGCCCACTGGGCCCTAAAAGAGGTCAAGAAGACCAATGCGAAGGGTCCCGACAGGAGGAGTCCCGATGGTGAAAGGTCTCGACAAGGTCGGTCCCGATAGGCGAGCTGGACGCTCCCGATGAGATGCCTTTAAGTAGGCCCCGATGAGATGCCTTCAAGTAGGCCCCGATGATGAATCCCTGAGGATGTTGGCCCTGTCACGATGACGAGGGGCCCCGAGCGGTGACACAATGAGACAACTCTGGAGTCCCCGATATTGGTCGGGACTTGGTATCAGAGGTTGAGGCCGAGAAATACGCCCACTATCAGAATAGTGGAGGAATGGCTCGAGATAAGCGGAACGAGATACGCGGAGCGTGGCCGAGATACACGGAGCGTGGGCTAACCGCCCTGGCAGTTCATCAGGTAACTGGGGTAACTCCTCTCCTATATAAAGGAGGAAGTTACCTCAGATTAGGGGACACGATTACATACTCATACTTTTGCTTGCTTTTGCCTGCCACGAGATTCTCATTTAAGCATCGGAGAGGGATTCTGGGTCACCGCCCGGTCTATTCCCCTCTTGCAGGATTACGTGGAGCGAAGGACCTTGGATTTCCGTCAAGATCGTACCGGAGTTCCAATCGTGATCCAACAAACCCTACGCAATCCAAGTAGTTTTACATGCTTTTCGAATATCTCCCTGCGTAGTGGTTTAGTTAATAGGTCCGCAACCATGTTATCAGTGGACAAGTATTCTAAAGTGATTATATTGTCTTCTACCATAGATTTAGCATAAAAATATTTCACATCAATGTGTTTAGTCCGACTATGGTGCTTTGGATTCTTAACTGCTGCAATAGCTGGCTGACTGTCAGAGTGTACCACGACGGGTTTACTCACGTCTTTGTCACTAGGCAGTGCAGTAAGAAGCCTTTTCAGCCAGACCGCTTTCTGTGCGTTTTTTAAGAGGGCTACGAATTCTGGTTCCATCGTAGACAGCGCAACACAAGTTTGCTTCTTGCTCGTCCATGAAATGGCGTATTAGCAAGGAGAAAGACTCCTCCTGTGGTGGACTTACGATCATCCGGATCGCCACCATGGTCGGCGTCACTGTAACCTGTTAATTCTAACGTCCTACCTCATAGCACAGTGCGTAGTCGGCAGTACCTTTCAGATAACGAATAATTCATTTTACAGGCTTTAAATGTGATAGCCAGGATCTGACTGGAATCATGCTACTAGGCCCACGACGTAACAGATGTCCGGACGGGTGCATTGCATGGCGTACATGAGACTACCGACCATGCTTAAATACTCTGCACCCTTCATCTGTTCTCGCTCTGCCAGGTTCTTGGGGCCGTCACGTTTCGATAGTGCGCACCCAAACACCACCGGCGTATCCACGGGTTTGGCATCTTGTAATCTGAACCTTTTCAACAATTTGTTGATATAAGCTTCTTGAGATAGACATAATTTCCGGGTAGCGCGATCTCTAGCAATTTTAATGCCTAAGATGTATGTGGCCTCTCCCATGTCTTTCATCTCGAATACAGATGCCAACCAGGACTTTGACTTGTTCATAAAACTCACGTCGTTTGCGGCAATGAGTATGTCGTCCAAGTATAAGGTTAAGATGACATACTTAGACCCGGAGGTCTTATAATACACGCACGGATCCTCGTGTAGATTCATGAATCTGTTTCCTACGATTTCCTCGTGGAATTCGCGGTACCATTACCGAGACGACTATTTAAGACCGAATATGGACCTCTGGATTTTACAAACTTTACGTTCGTTACAAGGAGTAATAAAACCCTCTGGTTGCTCCATATAGATCTCTTTCCGTGGAGGAATGCGGTCTTAACATCCATTTGGTGCAGCTCGAGATCGAGACCTGCGACCAGGACTATAAATGGCCCCAACCGTGGTTTTACGCACAGTCGATGAGTTCATTTCGTCAAAGTCCACTCCGTGAATTTGGGTATATCCTTTCGCAATTATTCTAGCTTTGTATCGCCCGACCTGTTCCATCAGTGGTGAGCCTTCTTTCAGGACTCACGTATCCTTGTGCCCCTGCGGTTAACAAGTAAATCAACTATAGACTATATTGGCTTTCATTTAGGCGATATCTCTCTTTTATTGTTTTCCTCCATTTTTCCACTTGAGGCATTTCCAATGCTCATCAACAATTGTTAGTGTGAGGTTTTCACCCTTTTCGATGGGATACTTCTTGGGAGAAGTTTGATGCCTTTGACTGTCATCTAGGCTTGTTAATCCCATCTTGAGTCTGAACGTTTCTCCCACTCGGAATAATGCTTCTTATCGGAGCATCACTCCCACTGGGAACAAGAGCAGTGTTTGAACTTGATTTTCAACTTTCCTCGGACGACCTTTCGATCTCGGGGTTTTACTTCCGAGATGAATTCCTTGATCAATAGGACCTGGAACCAAGTTGGTCGGATCACTCCCACTGTGAATTATGGGTAGTACAGGTAGTTGAGGCATTATTGAATTTTCATCCAGTGGTTCAGCAACATGACTATCAGGTTCAACTTGATTCGTCTATGCGGCAACAGTGAATTCATGTAGTAGGGTTTATTCCTCCGATTGGATTTTTTATGAAAATGTTTCCATTATCATTTACTATGTCATTCACTTGTGTTGCCGGTTCAAATCTCCCACTCGAAGTAAGTGGGACCTGATTGTCACTGTAATCCTGCTTCGATTCGATCAAGACTGCATTTGTTTGAAGCTGATTATGCATTCGGAAATTCATCCTCAAGTGTATCATGTTCGACCGCGGCACCATTTTCAAAGCTTTAAACAGGTATTTTCTAAGAGCAGTTAACGTACTTTCAGTCCAAATAAGTGTTTAATGCGCATATTAATGTCGCATGATGATATAATTTAACTCATTATTATTCTTTAGCTTTTATGGCGACGTGTCTTACTGATTTCATTGGACCACAGTTTACATATATGTGAATCATCTCCTTTCATCCCATCGGGAACGTACTGGATAGATTGACTCTAAAATTATGTTTACGAACTGTGCTTCTTGAAGTGTGTCATTTGATTTGAATGCCTAGTCTGACTTGTCGTTCAAGGCGTATTGAAGGAAAATCGTTTCATTGACTTCATCCTTCTTCGTTTGCAAACTTATCTCGGAGATTTCATCACATCTTCGAACTGAGCATTTTGGATTTTAACCTTATGCGTCAGTTGATACTTTTACAAGGTCGTGGTAGCTTGTGAAGCATACTTCTTACCGATGAACGTTATCAGTAAGTTGTTTCCGAAGGGACGCAAACGAAAATTCAGCACTTAATCATTTAAAACACTTCATTATTAAACTCGTATTTTGAAACGATGTGTTCCATCTTTCGAGGTCCGCTATTTACCAAAGTTTTAACTTATGGTTAAATCGTTTCATTTCTGAATTTAATTCAATTTAATTCAATCGGTTTCGCACATGATTACTGATTATTTCATTCAATGGAGTACTAATAATTAAAAAAAGAATTATAAGCGATGCTTCAAACAACAATAAAGGATCGAATAGCCTGAGAAGGATGGGTAATCAATACTTTGTCCAAGCATTTTTCACATGCCCAAAATGAAATGTTTCCTATATTTCAAAGTACATTATTATCATTAAGTATCTTAAACTGGAAACTAAGAAGAGGTTCTTTTAGCAAATAAAGATAACGTCTTTCATTTAATCTTTATGTTTCCGAGGCAAACTCTTCAGGTCTGTGCTTGTTCTCCTTCTCGATTCTGTAATCCAAAATGGGTAAATTGAATTACTTTCGAGTGAGAAGAGTCCTTGAAGAAATTATGAGGTTATCATTATCCTTTAGCACGTACCTTGGGAGGATTGGTGCAGGAAGCAGCAATGTGTCATTTTACGCCACACCTAAAACACGTTCGAGTTTCCTCTTTACGTGTCTGTTTTGCTTGCCTTTTCTTACCACCGAATTGCTTGCGTTTGAAATTCTTCTGAGGTTTTGGAGCCAAAGACTTGTCAGCCTGAACCTGAAGGCTCTTGCCTTTTCTCTTGCGTTTACCCTTTTGCTCAGCTGGATGCGAGGATGCAAGATGCATTTCCGCTCTCGGCTTTTCAGTTTTGAGACGATCCTCTTCCAGCTCGAGATGAACTTGCACTTTAAAGAGGTTATCGAGTTGAGTGGCATGGGTAAGGTGAATTTTCATGCTATTCCAAGAGTCAGGCAAGGATCGGATCACGCATTGGACTTTTTGTTCCTCGGTCAGGATTTTCCTGCCTCCTTGAGTTCAGCAAGAATGTTAGACATGTGTCTAATATTCTCCTTCATTGTGTGCTTGGTATTCATCTTGTATGAGTCTAAAGCGATGTTTAAATATCGCTTCTGGGCTGTGGTGAAAACACCAAACCCTGCCTTAAGACCATCCCACAGGTCCATGGCAGACTAAAAGTAATCATACCCATAGAGTATGTCGTCATCAAGCAGTGACAACAATGTGGAACGAATTTCCCGATCCTTCGCATCCCATTGATCATGGAATTCCTTCTGATCGGCCGTGAGGTCTCCCTCTGGCCTGGCATGTTTCGAAGTCAGATGCTCCAAACCTCTCATTTGAGTAATTACCATCCTTGCGCGCTTATTCTAGATCTTATAATTGTTGATGTTCAATCTCATTCCCTTGTTCATTTGGGAGATAAGATTGCTGATCGCAACCATTGATACTAACACATCGATGATCACACAAATATCAGGGAGACAATAACATTTTGAGAAAGAATTGCATACATCAAATATATATATTAAGATGGAATGCGACAAACAACGATTCCTCAGTCATCTAAACAAACCGACCACTAGTAAACCAATGGAAGATGGCTGTGAAAGAGTTCACATTACTGTCGTCTTCAATCCAATAGATCAGTCTTTTAAAACGGTTTTTAATCGCAAATTACCGGAACGGGAATTTTGAAACAAGCATACCCGATCTTGGCTTTCCCAAGGCCCTTTATTTTGAAAAAAATATTCTGGTGAATTTACTCATGCATATACAATTCTACCATCCATGTAACTCATCATACGCAAGTAACATTCATCTCACAAACCACACTCATGCTTACACGTCATGTGTCTAATGTTCCGAGGAACTCATGCTTGCTTACACGTCATGCGTCTAAATTATTAAATGCGACTACATCCTCAATATTCTAGCATACGTGTCAAACATGAAACTTCCACATCAATTATACATATTTGGCGACTGGTTTTCGATTTTAAAATATTTTAAACATTTAGGGGTTGATTTGCAATTCATGCTTATATTCAATTAAGCATCATTCTAGACATGAATCCTAGGCAATTTCAACCATCACAGCATGTCTATCATAGTGCGCATACCATATATATAACCAAGGCTCCGCCCCCAACATGCATTATCCAGCTAGGTTGACTCAGTCAAGACAACAGTTCTAATCATGTATAAATATATATCGAATAATAAACAATTGAAGTTCAACCCAATAATTAATCCAGTCCAAAAAACATGTATCTCCGAAATCCATCCCCATAATCGGAACAAGGTATAAATGTTTAATCATTATGTAAATAATAATAAACCCTTTAAGCACTGTGTAGGCCATTTAATGTTCAAAACATTTGGATTTTAAAACTTGACCACCCTATTTTAATTGACTTGAATTCGGTTTTGAAAATTCGGTTCGGTTCAGTCAATTTCGTTCCGGTTTGGTTCGGTCTAGAAAATTCCGGTTCGGGTCTGGTTCAGTCAAATCCGGTATTATTTTCAAAATAGGTTTCAGTTCAACACTCAAAACCGGTTCTGTTAGATCTACTTAGTTACCCCGGTCCGACCCGACCCGACTAGGTCGAACCGATTAAGAAAACCTGGTTCGATTCAATGCGTCTCGGTTTGACATATTCGACCGGCCCAATTATTAAATCAAAAGGGTTTGGACCGAAATGTTTACTTGTGGCTAAGTAGGGTTTTGAAGTCCACTAAAAATATTTAACTTACCCACCAAGTAACATTAATTATATAAAATAATTTCCAATATTAAATATACATATATATATATATATATATATATATATATATATATATATATATAATATTCGGCCAAAACTAAACATATATATATTTATTGCCAAGATTCTATCTTTAAGACTAAATCATCAACAATATATATATATATATATGTAAAATTCGGCACTATCTATAAATATATATTATATTTATTGTCAATATCTTAAATAGGGAAATACATATACTGACAATATATTTTCTCAATCTTTTAGGCAACTAAATATATCAATAATATCTTTAACCCTATTAAATATTTAGATATATTGATAGTTATATATATATATATATATATATATATATATATATATATATATTTCTAAATATTAATGTGAATCTATCATTATGTTTCCAATTATAGATATATTGTTACCTTTGAATAAAAATTAAAATATGGTAAACAATATACTTAGCATATTCGGCCGAAATCAATAACTTAGTGCCTAAGAATTTTTAAAAAAATTTACCTTGTAATTTCACTAGGGTTTCGGCACAAACATGATATTGGAACAAGTGGTCAAATTTCAAGATCAAATTTTAATAAGATCTACAATCCAATGTTCGATTTTGATAAAAAAAAATCATGTTTTTGTTGAAGATCATGTACATCAAATTTTCCTAAGAACATCATGAAAAATTTCGGACCACTAACAACTTAAAATTCAAAAATTCTAATTTTCTCTCTTTAAAATTTGCTGTCCAAATTTTAAAACATTCAAGAATACCAATTTATCAAAATCATGAACTCCTAACAGAGTCTCTGATACCACTGTCAGATTACGGGGAGTAACCACTACGGATACTATAAACATGGTACATGCTAGTAATCGATATTACGCAGCGGAAGATTCGCACATACCTTAGACGTAGTCCGTAGTCCCAAGATCCTGCAGTAGGGAGTTCATGATCCACCGGTCGGCACCCGTAGAGGTTCTTGTTAAGGAAACCCTACGTGGTATACTCTCCACAGCAAAGCCTCTGATCGATTCTTGACAGGGATGGATCTTCGGAGTGTTCGCTCGACAGCAAATTGGCACACCCTTTGGTGAAGGTGAGGTTCGGCCGATGTGTGTTATGGGGAGGAGGGCTTTTCTCTCTAAAACACTCCAAGGAGGAATTAATGATTAACCTAATAAAACCCCTAACACCTCTTATTTATAGGGGGAGTAAAGTGGACAAAAGACCACTTTATCCCCACTAATAAGTTCGGCCGGCCTATGTATAAGGGAGGCCCATATTTTTGGTATCTCATGTCAATTGGGATTTGGGTCTGGCCCAATGTCCTAATGTGACATTTACCCAATTGTCTTAGGTAACATATACATTCAATGGGCTTCCATTTGCGGCGTCCATCACCATATGCTTACATGCCACTAATTGTGGAGTTTTTTTATATAAAATAAAAACTTATGTACGATATTTACTCGCTTATTTTGTTTAAAAAAATATTAAATTAATATATATTAAAAAAAATTAAATCTTTTTTTTTTGTAATAAAAAAATCTTAACAAAATAGATTAGATCTTTTGTTCTTAATTACTTTTTATATTAAAAATATATGATATTTTATGTTATAAGAAACCTTTTTATTATCTATTTTTTATATGAAATAATATGCATGTAAATTACGGTAGCGTAAAAAAACTATGACTATTTAATTATAATATGTAAAGTTAAAATGTAAGATAATAAGTAAATAAAAACAAATATATCTATATATACCAAAATAATATAATTATGTTTAATAGCGGGAAATCTTTTAGTACATTTTAAAACTTAGAATAACAGTTCTTGGGATCAAAATGACGTGGCCTAAAACTTCTGGTAATGAACTTCGAGGTTTCGCCTGTTAGATTACGAGGAGTAATCACTACGGATACTAAAAAAAGGTACATGTCAGTAATTAGAATTACGCAGTGGAAGTTTCACACATACCTTTAGGATGATCCGTAGACCCAAGATCTTCTCTGGAGGGAGTTCACGATCATCCGGTCGGGACCCGTAGAGGTTCTTGTTAGAGAAGCCCTACGTGGTGCAAGCTCCACAGCAAAGCCTCTGGCACGGGGACAGATCTCTGGAGAGTTTGCTCCAAGGAAATTTGGCACACCCTTGGTGAGGGCTATGGTTAGGCTGAAACTAGGTATTAAGGGGGAGGGTTTTTCTCTCTAAAACACTCTAATGAGGGAATTGTTATTAACCCTAAAAATCCCCTAACACCTCTTATTTATAGGAGGAGTAGTGGACAAAAGTCCACTTTACCCCACTCTATATTTCGGCCGGCCTATGTAATTAGGGAGGCCCAATTTTGGGCCTCCCATGTCAATTGGGATTTGGGTCTAGCCCAATTATCCTAATGTGATATTTACCCAAGTTCATTAGGTAAATTATACATATTATGGGCTACCAATTACGGCGCCCATTACCATATGCTTACAGCTCCCACTCGCCGGAATGGAAGGGTGCCTGTTAATGTATTGTCGTCCAAATCTGCATCAACATTTCTCTCCTTTTATCTGCCCCTTGCTTCCGAAAAGTTCATACGAGGTTTGTCGTGAGACCGGTGGATACGTCGGGCATCGTGCTACTCATCTGTTAGGAGCGTTGTAGCACCCGCGGAACGTTGATTCAATTTTCTCCAATCAACCTGTTATAAACAACATTTATATTGTAGCGCGTTGTATCCTAGGTCAACTGATAATTCTCCAATTGCCTAGTTTCCACATAGGAACACTTCATCAAGGCATTCGTACAAGTATTCACAACCTTCAACTAATATCCGGTTGGTGGCCACCTAGTGAATACAAGAGTCGGTGAATTATAGGTGAACTTGACCATCCCCATTGCTCATATCCTTAGTCAGACCCAACCGGTTTTCAAAGACGTGGTCACTGGGCCTTTTTGTTCAGCACTACGCTCGTACGCCGGGAAGCGAGCATTGAGCCTGACCTTAGATATGAGTTCTGAGTTTGTGAGGATACTTTAGGTGCCTCTTCATAAGGCTCCTAGGATCAATCACACACTCGAGGTGAAGAAGTTTGCGCCCACCAGAATCACGAGGATTCCTTCTTAGCACAACCGAACTGTGACCCCGTGGTCGAACGTGGCACGCGCAGTATGAAGCACGCGTTGATAGCATACCTGGACCTTTTGGGTTGACAGGAAAGGGATATGTCAATCATGCTATCACAGATTCTCATCTGGCCCGGAATGTAGTTAAATGACGAACGAACTTCATCACGGCGATATGCAAAACGAAGATCACGTCGAGTTACTTCGAAACTAGATAATCGTCTTGCTTAATCAGGTTTATCCCCCTGACTCTTAGCCAGTCTTGTTTTGTGGAGGCCTCCCTCCACCGCAAGACGACCGTACCTGTGTGACTAGGTAAGGCCCACGTTCAACATAGTTGTGTCCTCCTACGACTTAGTTTATAGAATGTAAATCTGATGTAATCAAAACATTATGACGTCGATTGATCATAAAATCAGTTGCAATTCTTTCGCTTACAAAATGTATCTTTCTAATATCAAAATGTTATCACAGATACATGCCACTACTAAAACCCTACGCAATCCAAGCAGTTTTACGTGCTTTTCGAATATGTCCCTGCGTAGTGAATTAGTTAATGGGTCCGCTACCATGTTATTTGGTGGACAAGTATTCCATAGTGATAATATTTTCTACCACCATAAATTTAGCATTAATTATTTCATATCAAAGTGTTTGGTCCTACTATGGTACTTCAGATTGTTAACTGCCGCATTGGCTTCTTGACCGTCAGAGAAGACCTTCACAGTTTTATTCTTGACATCGCCACCAAGCAGTGCAGTTAGAATCCTTTTAAGCCAGACCGCTTTATGTGCAATCTTAGAGAGATCCACGAGTTTCGATTCCATCGTAAACAGCGCGACTTATATTTGCTTGTTGCTCATCCATGAAATCGCGGCATTAGCAAGGAGGATTGCTCCTCCTATGGTGGACTTACGATCATCTGGACTACCACCACAGTCGGCGTCAATGTAATCAGTCAATTCTAACTACCTGCCCTCATAGCACAGTTCGTATTCGGCAGTACCTTTTCGGATAATAGTTTTTAAATGTTGATGACCAGGATCTGATTGGAAACGTGCTACTAGGCATACGACGTAACAGATATCCGGACGGGTGCATTATATGGCGTAGAACAAACTACCGACCATGCTAAAACATCATGCACCCTTCATCTGTTCACGCTCTGCCAGGTTCTTGGGGCCGTCACGTTATGACAGTGCGCACCCAAACACCACCGGCGTATCCACGGGTTTGGCATCCTGTAATCTGAATCTTTTCAACAGTTTGTTGATATAAGCTTCTTGAGACAGACACAATTTCTGAGTAGCCCGATCTCTAGCAATTTTTAATGCCTAAGATGTACGTGGCCTCTCCCATGTCCTTCATCTCAAATACAGATGCCAACCAGGACTTTGACTTGATCATAAAACTCGTGTCGTTTGCGGCAATAAGTATGTCGTCCATGTATAAAATTAAGATGACATACTTAGACCCGGAGGTCTTATAATACACGCACGGATTCTCATGAAGATTCACAAATCCGTTTCCTACGATTTCCACATGGAATTTGCGGTACCATTGCCGAGACGACTGTTTAAGACCGTAGATGGATCTATGGAGTTTACAAACTTTTTATGTTCGTTACCAGGAGTAATAAAACCCTATGGTTGATCCATGTAGATCTCTTCCTTCAGGTTTCCGAGGAGGAATGCGGTCTTTATACTCATTTAGTGAGGTTCATAATCGAAACCTGCAACCAGGACCATGAATGGCCCTGCACCGTGGTTTTACGCACATGTGTTGAGTATGTTTCGTCAAAGTCCACTCCGTGAAGTTGGGTAAAGCCTTTCGCAACGAGTCGAGTTGTGTATCGCTCGATCTTTTCCATCAGTGATGATCCTTTTTTCAGGACTCATCTTATCCTTATGTCCCCGTGGTTAGTAGGTAAATCAACTATTGACTTTTAATTGGCTTTCATTCAGGCGATCTCTCTCATTTATTATTTTCTTCCATTTCTCTACTTGAGGTCTTTACAATACATGTCGACTGTCGATAGAGTGAGGTTATCACTCTTCCAGATGGGATGCTTATTTGGAGAAGCCTGATGCCTTTGACTTTCGTCTAGGCTTGATTATCCCGTCTTTGAGTCTTAATGTCTCTCCCACTCGGAATAATGCCTTTTATCAGAGCATTTCTTCCTACTAGGATTAATTCTCCCACTCAAGATGATGCTTATCATCAGAGCATCACTTCTATTGGGTACCAGAGGAGTGCTTTAACCATAATTGACAACTTTCCTTGTGCAACTTCTTGGTCTTAGAATTTTACTTCCAATATGAATTCCTTGATCACTAGGATCTGGAACTAAGTTTGTCGGATCACTCCCACTTGGAACAATGGGTAGTATAGGTAGTTGTGGTATCCTTGGTTTGGCATTACGATAATCAGGTTCTACTTGATTCGTCCAAACAGCAACAGTGATTACTTGTGGTAGGTGATTAGACCTCCCACTAGATTTGTTATTAAAATGTTCCCATTATCATTTACCATGTCATTCACTTGAATTGCTGGTTCAAATATCTCCCACTCGAATTAAGTGGGACCTGATGTCAGTAACATCCTCATCTGTCTGATTAAGACTCATGTTAATGCATTGGAAAATTCGTCCTCAAGTATGTAATGTCACATGTTCGACCACGGTACCATGTCTTTTAAGCTGTAAACATGTATTTTCAAAGAGTAGTTACATATGCTTGTCCTAAATACGTGTTTAATGCGTAAATTAATGTCGCATGATGATATGAGTAGCTCATTATCATTCTTCAGCTTATATGGCGGCGTTTCTTACCGATTATAATGGAACATAGTTTTTCATTAATGTGAATCATTTTCTTACATCCCATAGGGAACATGTGAAGAAATGACTACAACATTTATGTATACAAACTATGCTTATAGAAGTGTGTCATTTGATTTGAATGCATAGCCTGACTTATCGTTCAGGGCGTACGGAAAGAAAATCATTTAACCGACTTAATCCTTCTTCGTTTGCTAACTTATTTCAGAGATTTTATCCCATATCCAAACTGAGCATTTCTGGTTTTCACATTATGCGTCAGTTGATATTTTTACAAGGTCGTAGTAGCTTTCGAAGCCTACTTTCTACCGATGTAAACGTTATCAATAAGTTATTTCAGAAGGAATGCAAACGAAAATTCAGCACATCATCATATTTATCACTTTTGTATTAAACTCATACTTTGAAACGATGTGTTCCTCTTTCGAGATCCACTTGCGCGAGGCGCAACTTACCCCAGTTTAACCTTTGGTTAAATTGTTTCGTTTCTGAATCTAATATAATTTAATCCTATCGGTTTCGCATATGATTATCATTATAATTTATTTCATTTAATGGAGTAATAATAATAAAGAGTTTCAATCGGTTAATTCTTAGAGCTACGCAATCGATGGATTTAATAGATGATCTATGTTGTGTCCGGGATGAACTGGGTCGTGGGGACGCGTATGTTCGTATGGTTGTGCGGGTTTTTGGGCTGTAACCCTTCGTCGGGAAGAGGTTGGGCCACTGGCGAGTGTTTGGTTGACTCCCGCGGAGGTCTGTGTCTCGATACAGCTGTGTCTCAGGAGGCGGTGGTCTGTGCTCAAATACGGACGTCTGGGCGACAGTTCCTGCACGAAGGACCAATGCTAGCACGGAGAGGGGGGGGGGGTGGTGCTAGCGGAGCCCTCTCCGAAGCTTAAGTCACTATAATGGCAAAAGAGTCATTTCTAGAGAGACAATATTTCTAGAGAGAAGTCAGAGCTCAAAATACCAAAGTTGGGCAAATGAGAGGATGTGTGAAAATGGGTGGCCAAGGCCTCCAATTTATAGGCTTCCTTGGGACCGGACCCGGTTTTAAAGCGGTTTGATGACGGTTCAAGAGCATGCGGTAACCGTCATCCATATTGGTATTGCGCGAACTTGACTTCTCTACACGTAACGGTAATCGCGGAGACGGTAATCGCGCGATACCCGTAATGCAATCCGGACCTCCGGATTGCTTTGCGCAATCCGGAGGTCCGGTCCGTACGCGCGTAAATGCGTTTCCGGACCGTTTTGACTCCTTGGGTGACGTTTTCAAACCGAGATGTAATTTTTGACGTGTTTACGAGGCCCGAAATGTAAATACGAACCCGAATTGGACATATATCCATCACTTGCCCCCGAGTCAAGTAACGGTTTAGAACCATTCTTGACTCTACTTTTAAGTTAGGATACGTTTCCAATTTGAGTTTGACGCTAACCTTTCGGTTTTGATCGTTGGTCGGACGTAGACATCTTTATTTCGTCCGTCCTTTGATTTTCCGACCGAATGACTTTGTTTCCTGTCATCACGGTTAGTGCAATAGGGAATGTACATACGTAACGTGCAAGTACAGTTATCGTTGAAGACATGAGCAATTGGTAATACACTATGCGAACATGCCACCATCAACATGCATGCATAAGTAATGGTCATGGCAAGATCGTAATTACGCAATGCAAGAAATAGAAACCGTAAGCTTCTAAAACAACTTAGCGATTATCAAATCATGAATCATGCGAGGGCAACATACGCGTAGAGTGATGGGTTTGATACGTGCAATATCAAGATATGCATAGGAGTAGATATTTTTAGAAGAGAGGGTGGAGTATACCGTAGGTGTTTAGGCGTGAGTGTAGATAAGTTAATCCTTTAATCCTTATCAACAAAGCATCTCTTGGGATATGTAAATACACACATCCCCAATTATCCTTCCAGCACCTTGGGAATTCATCATTCCATCTTCTTTGCAGGTAATTCATTCATCATTTCCCGAAATTGCTTTTGTGTTCATAATTTCTTCGCCGTCGTAGAGCTTAGACACATCCCGATAGTTTCGAGTTTGATCCTTGACTTGTTTTCAGAAACTGACACCGCCATTCGACTCAGTTTGTCACGAGGATTCCAGCCCCGCCTTCGGAATTACCAGGAGACGCCGGACGCGCCCTCACGCGCCGCCGCGTGAGTTCCGCCCTTGCCGGCGCGTGTAGCCCACGCGCCACCTTCCCGGCCTCTGCTCGTCGCGGTCCTTACCTTTCCGGAATCGTCTCGACGAGGGGAATCCATAGTGATACTTTCGTCACGTTTTGAGGTAATTTGGAACTTCGATTTTACAGGACAGCTTCGACTTGATTCCGAATGTCGCCGTATTGTTGTTCGTTTGAGCTATTTTTCGTCGTTGACGTATGGAACTGCTTGTTGATGCTTGTATGTCGAGTAATTGCTGATTGGTTGCCGTTATTATCGTTGTTTGTCCATAACTTAGGCGATTTTTCACTTCCGTGGATAGTTGAGGTAGAATTCCCCGTTTGGACATAGTGCCCCCGTGTCTTTGTGTAGAAGCTTTTTGGTCGGTGTGCATGATTTTTCCCTTTGGCGGGTTTTTTGGTTGACGGGGATTGCCAAATAAGTTTAGGCATAGTCACTTGTCGTTTTGACGCCTTAGAGAAATATTTCCTTTAAGCGTTGCCACGTTTGATCCTTGCGGTTTGTCGCGTTAATCCCACCGTTTGCATGATAGCTTCTTAAGACGTTAGTCCCTTTCATTGTACGTACCAACTTTACTATGCGCGTGGACTTTGGCTATGCGCGTTGATTTTTGATGCGCGCGTTGACTTTCGCTATGCGCGTTGGCTTTTGATATGCGCGTTGACTTTTGATATGCGCGTTGACTTTTGATACGCGCGTTGACTTTTGATACGCGCGTTGACTTTCGATACGCGCGTTGACTTTTGATATGCGCGTTGACTTTCGCTATGCGCGTTGGCTTTTGATACGCGCGTTGACTTTTGCTTGCTTCTTGCAGATTGTGGGATCACAGTAATTTCTTGCGGAGCTTCCTTCCCTTTGATCGTGTTGATACAATGAGTAAGTCCACCACTCCTCTATCACAGACTCCCTTTAATTCTGATATAGAGGATGATTTGGAAGTAGACCCGGCTTTGCCAGTAGATAGTGTTTTAGACACCGACGAGGGTGTAGCTGCTGGACCTTTTGTTGGGGCATCTCCTGCTGGAGAGACTGAGGCGTTGGTTAGGTATTATACTAACCGCTTGGATAGGTCCCTGTTCACCTTGTATGCGAGTGCTTCCGGACTCGACGCTTGTACCGAGGCTTTTTACCCCTTTGAGGTACTCCCTGATAGCAGTTTAGGAGATGCTACTCCTCCGCATGTAGATTTATCCGTTGTGTACACATCTCACGTTAGAGAGGGTTTACGGTTTCCCTACTGTTCTGACTTGATTGAGCTCTGTAGCGGTTATGGGATTTATCCTTTAGATCTTGCACCCAACGGGATTCGAGTATGGACTTGTTTCAGAGTGTTGCTTCACAAGCAGTCCTGGCGTTATTCCCGTACCCTCTTTCGCTGCTTCTACCAGCTTAAGAGTTTAGACTCAGCGGGATTGTGCGGTGTGAAAGTTCGTTGGCCGAACTTGCAGAGCGATGGTTTTGAGGAACTTGGTCTTGGGGAAGCCAAGTGGGATCCTAGTTACCGATTAGTTGCTACCGCGGATCGGTCTGCCGACCATTGGAGGCATCATTACTTTTTTGTTCATGATGCGGGGACGACTTGGGATGTCGAGTATGTTCGGAAATTTGATCTCGCGCCTGCTTTTCGGGAACTCTCCTTGTCGGATAAGGAAGTGATTAGACAGATATATCACTGTCAACAATCGCGCGGCTTTACTTGCTCATTGCGTGCATCCGATCAGGAATTGATTGATGCTGGGATCCATGTGCTCCCTTCTGCAGCTTCGGTATGTTGATCATTTTTATAACTTTTTACCATGTTGCACTGTAGGTTGGTTTGACGGAAAAAGCTCGTCTTTGCAGACGGCTGCCGCTCGCAAGATTGCTTCTAGCGGGAGGATCGTTCCCACACTTGCTTCTGGAGCATCGGCGGCTTCTGGACGCGGCAAAGGTAGATAGTTTTAAAAGGACAATCTTCCTTATGTATTTTCTTGGTTGGGTTGTAACTTTGCATGTTACTTGCAGGTCATACGACGCTTGTTACTGACCGCGTTGTTGCTGTTCCTGACTCTTCCAAACGGTCCACCACTGGGGCGCGTTCTTCGAGCAGTTCAAAGCGTCCGAAGACTACTGTGACCGTTCCTACTCCTTCCTGTCATAAAGGGAAGGGAGTTGACGGTTGCGAGGATGCGTTGTCTGCCCCCCGCTCGAAGGAGCGGTCCGAGGTGGAACGTTCTCTTCTTTCTGGTATAAGCTGGACACTTGATTCTGTGTCTTTGTACGCTTTGTTTTTGGCTTTTGCATAACGCTGCTTGGTTTGCATGTAGCGATCCCGCCACTTGGACGTGCGGATTTGCTTCGTCCTTTGGAAGGTGACATTTCAGATGGTAAGTGGATGCCATATGTGGCAGGAGATCTTACTTTTCCTAAGAACTCCCAGTTGAGCATGCCTGAAGTTGGCGTGCGCGTTCTTCATCGATCTATTCCTCCTGGTGATCGAGTAGTTCGGCCCTCGAGTGATGAGGAGGCGCGAGCTTTTGTTGAGAGATCGCTATCTGGATTCACTCCGGTGAGTATCTTTTATCACTTTGCTATGTTTGTTGTTCCCGAACATGTATACTTATTGTCTCCTTGTTTGCAGGTTGTTTCTGATATGGTGCACATGGCCTCCTTCATGTTGGAGCTTGTCCAGGAGAGGCGTTCCATTGCTGACAAAGCTGCCACTTTGTCCAAGGAGCTTGAGGAAGCTAAGGAGGAAGTGCACCGTCTTTCGTTGAAGAAGACGGATTTTGATGCTCGTTATGATTCTGATCATGCCAGCCTTGTTCAGCTTGAGTATGAGAACGCCACCATTGAGAAGGCAATTTCTGATAACGCAGGCAAGCACAAGGTTGCCTGCCGGAAAGTTCGCGAGGCAGAAATGAAGGCTGGCATTGAAGAGGGACTTAGCAAGTTCCCTTCTACTCCTGGATTTGATAGCGCAGTTACTGCTGCTGCTACAGCGAAGGCCACTCCTATGCTCAGCGAGTTTGCTGAGGACTTTATTCGTAGAGTGAGCATTCTTGCTCCTGGCTTTCCTTTTGACAAGTTAGGGCCATATGCGGAGTCTGCTGTTGGGCAAGTTGCCGAGCTTCGTCGCTTAGATACTGCAACTTCTGAGTTTGCATTTTTGTTTGGGGAAGATGGTGGCGGCACTAATGTGCAACTTTTGCCTGTTCCGCCCAGCCCTGTTAGGGATGATGGACTCCTTTGATCCATCTTTTCGATATGTTGAACTCGTTTATGAGCCCATTTGCCCCTCGGCTTCTATGTTTAGAAACTTGTTGGAGTTGTTGTTTGATTGTTGCTTGTGACTTGTTCGCTTTGAACTACGTCGTATGAACCTGTTTTATGCACAGCGGTTTGCATGATAACATGTTAGTAATATTTCATACCGTTATCGCTTACTGTGTTCACTGAACGTGGATGACTAGTTGTGTAAACGTAGTGCCCGCAATCTTGACCGATAGTCACTTTTGATTCAAGATTGTTTGTACGATGCGTTATGCATGTTGTACGTCTTCCTGTATAGCTTGTCACTATATCTGTCGAAACCTGTCAAATGATTCGCGTATAGCAACTTAACAAGTAGTATGTTTGAAATGTGTTATCTTGGCTTGAGCAAGATACTAGTTTATACCGTCTCTTAGTTCCACTCTAAGGCGACGTTGTACAAGACTCTACTTGTAAATTTTATAAGTTTTAAACAGGGTGCGCACCTGCCAGCGTGTATCAACCCGCGTTGGGGAAGCATACGTAAAAACTTTTTGGGTTTTGAAAGAGTGTTTTGTGAGTCCTAAAAAGGTTGTTTGATAAAATGTTTGAAAAAGGAGTTTGACATATATAAAAATTTTATAAAGTATTTGGCAAAATATTTGGTAAAAATATTTGTGATACATGATTCCTGCGTCCAGGGACCATGTAGCACTTTTGAGAGTATGAATTGTGATGCATGTTTTCTGCGTCCAGGAACCACGCATCACGGTTTTGAAAATCTGTAGTACGGAATTGTCGTCTAGTAAGAGGACTTCCGCCGTATAGAGTGAACCCTAACCAGGAATTCGTAATATGGGATTGTCGTCTAAACAGAGGACATCCATCAAGAAGAGTGAACCCTTACCAAGAATTCGTAATATAGGATTGTCGTCTAAACAGAGGACATCCGCTATGAAGAGTGAACCCTTACCAGGAATTCGTAATGTGGGATTGTTGTCTAAACAGAGGACATCCGTCATGAAGAGTGAACCCTTACCAGGAATTCGTAATATGGGATTGTCGTCTAAACAAAGGACATCCATCATGAAGAGTGAACCCTTACCAGGAATTCGTAATGTGGGATTGTCGTCTAAACAGAGGACATCCGTCATGAAGAGTGAACCCTTACCAGAAATTCGTAATGTAGGATTGTCGTCTAAACAGAGGACATCCATCATGAAGAGTGAACCCTTACCAGGAATTCGTAATATAGGATTGTCGTCTAAACAGAGGACATCCGCTATGAAGAGTGAACCCTTACCAGGAATTCGTAATGTGGGATTGTCGTCTAAACAGAGGACATCCGTCATGAAGAGTGAACCCTTACCAGGAATTCGTAATATAGGATTGTCATCTAAACAGAGGACATCCGCTATGAAGAGTGAACCCTTACCAGGAATTCGTAATGTGGGATTGTCGTCTAAACAGAGGACATCCGTACCTTATGGGGCGATCAGCCCCGTTATTGTATTTGCCCATCCTGTTTTGAATCCAGGGAATGGCTATGAACATGAGGATTTGCCTCTAATATGAGATGTCACAGCATGTCATTTTCTAGAAGTAAACATGGGATTTGTCTTTTCAAAGAGGATACTTCAATATGCCACCTTTGATAATATGTCTTGGTGTTAAACCAAGACATTGCTTGTAGATGACGGCTCTTGAATAGTTGTCACCTTGAGTAGGAAATTGCTATAAGTTCCTTTTTTGTAGGTATTCCGCAAGTTGTCCTTGCGTCATATAAGTTGGCTGTGAACATAGCGCAATTGCTTTGTGCTGCCGACACCTTCTTGAGATAGATGCCAATTTACGAAAGGAGAGATAAACTCCTTGTTGGTGTAGGTATGCAAATATCATCCATTATGTGTATTTGCAGTATGCTGTCTTTGAAAATGTCTTGGGCTTAACTACAAGTTTTTGATTCTATGATGATACCTTTTTATGTGGTCATCCACATGGGTAAATTGTTGTTGATGATAAACGTTGTCATAACGCGTAATAGATTTTGCTTGCACATGACATATTATCTTGGATTATTGATGTAGATAATAAGCGCGTAGTTTTAGTTGCTTCGCGTTTAATCCAAAAAATAGCGTGTAAGAGATAGATGTGTACCTACAAATGTAGATTGACTTTATTAGATACTTGCGCGTATTTACATTGATTATATTAGAAATACTAGGAATGCGCAAAGTAATCTAAAAGATATTTGTTTCTCCCGTTTCATTATGGCTGGTTTGATGACGACGTCGCGGAGTCGGTTGCAACAAATCGCCTTAGTGCACCTAGAGTGATGCATTCTTCAATTTCCCACCTTAATGGTAGACACATGTTTGTGTTGTGCCCCCAAGTTTTGTGGTACTTGCACCATTCTCTGATGTTGTTGCCCAAGAAAGCTGTCTTCGGGACAAGTGGACTTGGAAGTTTGTTTTCCAGTAGGTTGACGTAAATGTCTTCAGCAACCGTGTTTAGCGGTGTGAAGATGTTGTCGATATCGATTTTTGCGTCTTCCTGTTTGTTCATGTTTGCTCGAACTCCTTTATCCCAACTGAGGGGTTTACCCCACCTCAGTTCTTGTTCGCATAAGACTGCTGTCTCAAGCTTATCCTTTAGATCTGCCATGGTTTTTGTTGTTCGCCATCCATTAGTTCGTCCAAAGAGAAGGAAAGATTTGGCGTTCATGTTTGCATAGAACACGCTTATCACTTCTTCTCTTGTTGCTTTCGCCAAGGAGGCGTTAGAAGCGAATCTGATGAAGTATTCCATGATTGGCTCGCCTTCTCCCTGCTTGACGAGCCATATCTGGTGCCATGGCGAATACTGGATGCTTTCTTGCGGGATCCAAACCGTAACAGCTTGTTCCACCACTTGCTTCTTTCTTTCATCAACAACTTTCTGCCTCTTGAAGGAATTTATCATTGCCACATGGAATTGGTGCTTTGCTCTCAAGGCATTGATGTAACAACGTCTTGCGGTTATCTGATCGCCTAGAACTTCCCCAATCCCATGTTCCGTAGGGAACTTCATCTTTTGGTGGACGGTGGAGGGCACGATCACATAGGGATTGATCGTTGTTCGTCCCAAGATTCCGTTGTAGGCTTCGAGAGATTCTACAACGACGAAAGTGACGTTGATATGCAATGCTCTCCACCCCTGGCCAAGGATGACAGGAAGCGTGATTGTACCCAGGGGTTGTGTAGCTGCTCTAGCGAAGCTGACTAGTGAGAAGGTTCCTGGGGACAAGTCCTTGACAGATCTTCCCAGTTGCTCTAGGACTCTGACATGTAGAATGTCAGCGGAGCTTCCACCATCGACCAGAATTCTTTTTACATCGTATCCGTCAATGTCTATGGTTATGACTAAAGCGTCATCGTGTGGGTAAACGATATGCTTTAAGTCTTCCCTGGAGAATTGGATGACTGCGTCTTCTTGCTCCGGTTGCTTGCGCTTTCCGTACTTCGGCAATGTTGCTGCTTGGGATGCATAAATGTCCCGAGCATTAGATACTTGTCCTCCGGCGGCAGGCCCTCCGTGTATGACGTTGATTACACCTCGCTTAGCTGGCGGAGGGTTGTCATTGACCTTCTCTTTTCCCTTGTTTCCTCTTTTTGATGACTCTGGTTGAGCCTTTCTCGGGGGGTTGTTGCCTTGATCGACAAACTGTTTCAATTCGCCTTTGAGGACGAAGTTGTTGATTCGGAAGCGTAGACTGACACAGCTATCGGTCTCGTGGCCTAAGACCTCGTGGTTTTCACACCACTTGTCCTTGTCTCTCCCCATTGGGCCTTTCCTGAAGTTGTTTGGCTCTTTCCACATATTCGCGTCCTTCATTTCTCTCAGAATTACAGACAGCGGGGCATTCAAAGGAATGCAGTCGGCAAGATTTACTTCCTTTGGCTTCTGAAAATCTCCTTGAAACGGTCTTTTCGGCAGAGGCTGCCAATGTCTTCCTTGTTGACCACTTGAGTGTGGTTTTGGTTAGTTCTGCTTTGGATTATCTTTTGCCTTTGCCGCAGCGATTTTTGCCTTGTTCTGGCTTCTGAACCTTTCGAGGTCTATGTATTCTTTGACTCTTGCGGCTAACTCCTCCATGGATTCCGCTGGGCGCTTTGCCATTTTTTTTCAGCTAGGGCATTGCCTCTTCGTCCGAGGTTTTGAATGAACGCTCGAACAATCTCTCCTTCTGTCAGGTTCCCCTGAATATCAGAGATGTTCTGATTGAAGCGGACGTAGTAGTCGGCAAGAGATTCTTCGTTTTGTTGTTAAACGCCGTCTAGAGCGTTTGCCCCTTTTAACAATGTGCGCTCGCCCATGTACCGTTGAATGAATTTGCCTTCAGGTCCGCCCATGAGGTGATGCTTCCGCATGGCAGTGAGAAGAACCAGTGTGCTGCAGTCCCGGCAAGAGTTTGTGAAAACGTCATTGCGAAATGGTGTGGGTTCTTCGTTCTTCCTAGCAGAGAGGCCTCGTGCTTTTGCACGTGTTCAACTGGATCTCCTTTTCCACGATAGAGGTCTCCTCCAATTCGATACAGTGCGTTTGGGACGCGACTGTTCACCAAGTGGTCAGCGAACGGATGTGACGCCCTTTCTTCAAGAGCGTGCATACCCTTCATTTTTACTTCCTTCATCTTCTTCTCCACCATTTCTTCTAACATCTCGACGGTAAACCCTTTTACCGGTTCAGCATAACCTGTTGAAGGATTTTGCCGACCATTGTTGTGGTAGATGTCAGATTGATCCCTGCTTGTGGCCTGAAAAGGATCATCTCTCGTTGGCTGCTGTGGGTGGTAGAATGGGGGCTGCCTTTCGTTCCTCCACTGATGGGCTCCTTGGAAAGGAGTGTATGACCGTGCAGGTTCATATCTTGCGTGTTGGTTCCTGCTCTGGAAAGGATTGCCGTAGCGAGTAGTGTCTTGCGACATCTCTCTTGCTGGCGCAGCATACTGTTGGTTGGACGGAGGTGGCTGAGCCGCATATCCTTGGTTTTTTAGAGACTTGCGGAATGCGAGTAACTCTTCCAGCGCAGCCATCATCGCTGGAGTAACGGTGGGCATCGGGTTTGCCCCCGTTCTTTGTTCGCCTTGTGGCATTTCTGCTTGGGATTCATCTTCGTGCATTTCTGGTTCGAAACCAGGTGGATGTGCGTAATGTTTGTACCTTGGCTCTCTGTGCTGTGCGTTGGTCGCATTGTCAGTCGGTATGGATGAAGCTACGGAAGTAGCTCTTGGGATGTGGGAGGGTCCCGACTGGCTCCCAGCTGGAGCTTGGCCTCCTGTTCTTTTGTTTGCCGGGGATTTCCTGGGACGCCCGGGCCTTTTCCTTGGGTTTTTCACCTCTTCGGGAGGGTTGTGATCACTCGTCATGATTTCTGCGGTACGGTAGCTTGTTGTTCGAATCACGTAGACGGCGCCAATGTTGCATCCGGGATGAACTGGGTCGTGGGGACGCGTATGTTCATATGGTTGTGCGGGTTTTTGGGCTGTAACCCTTCGTCGGGAAGAGGTTGGGCCACTGGCGAGTGTTTGGTTGACTCCCGCGGAGGTCTGTGTCTCGGTACAGCTGTGTCTCAGGAGGCGGTGGTCTGTGCTCAAATACGGACGTCTGGGCGACAGTTCCTGCACGAAGGACCAATGCTAGCACGGAGAGGGGGGGTGGTGCTAGCGGAGCCCTCTCCGAAGCTTAAGTCACTATAATGGCACAAGAGTAATTTCTAGAGAGAGAATATTTCTAGAGAGAAGTCAGAGCTCAAAATACCAAAGTTGGGCAAATTAGAGGATGTGTGAAAATGGGTGGCCAATGCCTCCTATTTATAGGCTTCCTTGGGATCGGACCCGGTTTTAAAGCGGTTTGATGACGGTTCAAGAGCATGCGGTAATCGTCATCCATATTGGTATTGCATGAACTTGACTTCTCTACACGTAACGGTAATCGCGGAGACGGTAATCACGCGATACCCGTAATGCAATCCGGACCTCGTCGAATTTGGGCAATTCGGCGAGGTCCGGTCCGGACGAGCGTAAATGCGTTTCCGGACCGTTTTGACTCCTTGGGTGACGTTTTCAAACCGATATGTAATTTTTGACGTGTTTACGAGGCCCGAAATGTAAATACGAACCCGAATTGGACATATATCCATCAATCTAGTCCATAGACTTAGATGTGGGAAGATATGTATGGATGTGCTTGATTCTGTCATTTATGAAATCAAATTTATTTTGGTTATTTACTTATTTCAGATCGATCCTGCTTTTAACCGTGTCGATTAATCTTGATAAGCAGAACACTTTTCGAATCGAAAGGTAACGACTTTATTCAATGAAAACCGAAACAATGTATTCCAAATCATTAATTATACAAATAGAAAAACCAACATTGAACAATACTGGGGTCTCAGATCTCAAACTCGAAGCAGTCATGAAGAAGCTTGATGGACTAGATGTCTTAACCGAAATGTACCAATAAGGTACTGATATCATGGTGAGTAAAGCACCGGATCATCGTTTAGACTTCTTTTTGCTGGGGGTTGCCAAGAAATTTGGCATACCGATGAATCTTTCATCAAATGCCTCATGTGACATTTACCCAATTGTCTTAGGTAACATATACATTTAATGGGCTTCCATTTACGGCGTCCATCACCATATGCTTACATGCCACTCATTGTGGAGTTTTTTTTACATAAAATAAAAACTTATGTACGATATTTACTCGCTTATTTTGTTTAAAAAATATTAAATTACTATATATTAAAAAATTAAACCTTTTTTTTGTAATAAAAAAATCTTAACAATTCAAACCGCCTTCAGAAGGAAACCTCCCTCTAAAGTAAAAGACAGGTGGCGACCTGCTTGTCACCTGGTTGAGGAAACCTTCCTCAATAAGAAACACTTAACTGGAGACCAGCTTGTCACCAACTGACTGCTCACCGTCTCTTTCAACCAATCACAGGAGGGTAACCGCCGCCCCTGAACAGCCAATCAAGGTATAGCAGCTGCCTTTAGGAAGCCGGTAACTTGTCCCTATAAATGGGACTCTTTCTATTCATTTCGATAATCTTAGCTCAATACGCTTTACATTACTAATCTTAAATCCATTACTGACTTAAGCTTCGAAGTGGAACCAGGGGCCATCCCCAACCCCTTTTTAGGTACTCGCCCTACAAAACCATTGAAGGAAACTTAGTGTTAGAAGGAACTAAGTCCTATGCGATATTCTGAAATCCATTCCCCGAAGTTCAAGGCCACGTCATTTTGATCCCAACATTTCGCGCCGTCTGTGGTAAGCAGATCAAAAAAGTCATGGCCCCACCAAGAATTCGAGTCAAACAAAATCAAACCCGCTTAGTAGAAGGAGTATTTCAAGAGCCAGATGAGACCCTGGAGAATTACTTCAGACGATTTGAAGGAGGATACACTGGAGGCGAAGGTACAGAAAGAGAAGCCATCCAAGTGTTCTTTAGAGGCTTGGATGCCCAGTCCTGGTCTTTAGCTAACACCCAATATACGGAGCCCGTGGAGCGAATAGAAGAACTAATGAATCAGGCCAACCTGCACATAGGTGTAGAGAAGGCTCGAATGGCTCGTAATAACCAACGAGAAACCCCACAAAGGCGAGGAGAAAATTCATCCGGGAGAGGAGTTTCGGCAAGAGAGTATCGTCGAATTCAACAGAGGTTAGAGAGACTTCAAGTGGCAGGAGAAAACCATTCTCCCCCTTGTTGAGAGCATTACCAAGAAGAGTGGCATGACCCTGAGGATTGCCTCCTTGCCCGGAGAGAATTGGAATTCATGCGGGAGGAAATTCAACGCCATCATCGATATCGCTTTCATGAGTCGAGAAGTTGGAGGACACCCCCTGGAAATGATATCAACGTTCTAGCTGGAGGGTTCGCAGCGGGAGGAGAAGCGAGCTCGGCAAGGGACCAATATGCTGCCCAGTGCATTCCCTTGACAAGCTCCTTGAAAAGGTCGAGAGACTTGGAGCCAGTGGCGATTACTTTCTCAACGGAAGATTTCTCAGAGGCCTCTCAACCCCATGAGGATGCCCTGGTAATCACTGCTCGAATCAATGATTTATATATTAAAAGAGTACTTGTGGATGGGGGAAGTTCCACGGACGTAATCCCTTTTAATTTCCTCGCTGCCATGGGATACAAGATGAAAGATTTGCAAGAAATGACTTCTCCCTTGGTAGGTGGCCCTTGCGAACAGCTTGATGCACTATCCCCCTTCAACCCTTTGAGCGAAATGCGGCAAAAGGTCCACCCTCCGAGTATATGCTTCAACAGGAATCACACAAGGGTAGATTGATACAATATAAACCTCTGGTAAAATGCCCTCCGATTCGCGGGAAGGACAACTTATTCCTTGGAGGCAATACAGCTCCCAGT
This sequence comes from Clarkia xantiana subsp. parviflora, assembly GCA_036873135.1. Lineage (NCBI taxonomy): Eukaryota > Viridiplantae > Streptophyta > Magnoliopsida > Myrtales > Onagraceae > Clarkia > Clarkia xantiana. Next base: position 21,476,519 of record JAPTYO010000012.1, read on the forward strand.
AGTCTTAGGCCAAGGGTGGAAAGCCTTGCACCTGAAGATTCGTTTTGCAGTGGTCGATCAAATCAACGCTTACAACGCGATATTGGGGAGGACCACTCTCAATCCCAATCATATTGTACCATCCACCATTCACCAAGTCATGAGATTCCCAACTCACCATGGGTTAGGGGAAGTCTGGGGCGACCAAGAAGCCTCTCGACAATGCTACGTCGACCTCCTTAGAAGATCAAGTCAAAGGGAAACCCTCTCCATTGTTACGGAGGAGGATCCTCGAAAAGAAAGTGGACGACCCGCCCCAATGGAGGAATTGGTAGAAGTCACCTTAGAAGGGAGAGAAAGAAAGGTAAAGATTGGAGCAGCTCTGCCTCCGGAGTTGGCCAAAAGAATAACCGCCCTTCTAAGGGAGTATAAGGAACTATTTTCTTGGGAGTCTAGCGACATGCCGGGAATAAGTCCAGAAATTATCTCCCACGTGTTGAGGATAGATCCCGCCATTAAGCCCATAGCCCAGAAGAGAAGATCCATGGGGGCAGAAAAGAAAGCCATAATCCGTCAAGAGGTGGGAAAGTTAGTGGAAGCGGGTTTTGTCAAAGAAATACGATTCCAAACTTGGGTCGCCAACCCGGTCTTGGTAAGAAAATCCAACAAGAGGTGGAGAATGTGTGTGGATTTTCGAGACCTCAACAAGGCGTGTCCAAAAGACTCCTATCCTCTTCCGAGAATCGATCAGTTGGTCGACGCCACTTCAGGACATGAACTCCTGAGTTTCATGGACGCCTATTCCGGGTATAATCAAATACGAATGCACCCCAAGGATGAGGCTCACACTGCTTTCTACGCCGACAGTGATATCTATCACTACACCGTCATGCCCTTTGGCCTGATAAACGCGGGAGCTACTTACCAACGTATGGTGAATAAGCTCTTTAAATCTATGATAGGAAGAAATATGGAGGCATACCTCGACGACATGCTGGTAAAGACCAAAAAGGGGCACGGCCACGTTGAGGATCTAGAAGAAGCTTTCGCATGTATGAAGCTTCACCGAGTAAGACTAAACCCTACCAAGTGTGCGTTTGGGGTCCAATCGGGAAAGTTTTTGGGTTTTATGGTCAGTCAAAAAGGGATCGAAGCTAATCCAGAGAAGGTGACTGCCATAGAGGAAATGTCATCGCCTACCTGCCATAGAGAAGTACAAATTCTAAATGGAAGGATGCCCTCATTAGGAAGGTTCCTAGTAAGGTTAGGCGATAAGTCTCTCCCTTTCTTCAAAATACTATGAGCAAATAAGAAGTTTGAATGGACGACTGAGTGTGAAGAGGCCTTCCAACAGTTAAAAACGCATCTCCACTCGCTCCCCGCCTTGGCCAAGCCTTTACCTGAAGATCCCTTGTTCTTATATTTAAGTGTCAGTTCAGTAGCGGTGAGTTCAGTTCTCATCAAGGAGACTTGCAATGTCCAAATTCCAGTGTACTATGTTAGCAAACTCTTTGGCGTAGCCGAGGCTAACTACATGGAAATTGAGAAGTACCTATATGTTATGTTAATAGCAGCCAGGAAACTTCGACCCTACTTTAACGCCCATGAAATCACGGTGCTCACCAATCAACCCTTAAAGCAATTATTACAATAGCCTGACATTTCAGGAAGAATGGTTAAGTGGGCAGTAGAGTTGAGCGAGTTCTGCATCCACTTCGAGCCACGAAGGGAGATCAAAGGCCAAACATTGGCCGACTTTATAGCCAAGAATACAATGACGCCAGACGCCCAACCCATTATTCTTCCGCAAGAAGAACACGTGAAGGCCACCCCGGAAAGCGTGGCCAATGATACCATGCCATGGTTGTCATATACTGATGGGTCATCTTCTGCCTTAGGATGTGGGGCAGGTTTAGTGCTGACGCCACCTGATGGGGAACCACTCCGCTATGCTCTGGCCTTAACTTTTCGAGCAACCAATAATGAAGTCGAATAAGAGGCCTTACTAACATGCCTTCGAATAGCTAAAGGTATGGGCATCGCTAATCTAAAAGTACGATGCGACTCTGAATTAATCGTCAATCAGACAAACGGAACATATGTCGTCAAAGGAGAAAATATGACGAAATACGCCGAAGAAGTGCGAAGGCTTGTTCGAGACATGCCTCATTTCCAAATAGAAGCTATCCCTCGAGAGGAGAATCAAGAGGCGGACGCCCTCAGTAAATTCGCCTTGGGAAATACCCCGCCAATAGTCGTGCACTTCATTGAGAGCTCTCTCTATTCTGCGGTAGATGCAGGAGCTGAAGTCCTCAACATCCAAGCACCTGACTCCTGGATTACTTCCATTCAAAATTACTTCGAAAAAGGGACCCTCCCTGAAAAATCCCGTGGAGGCAACTCAAATTCGAAGATGACCGGACGATTCGTGATCTTGGATGGATACCTCTACAAAAGAGGATATTCCACTCCCTACCTTAGGTGCATAGCCGCTCCTCAAACTGAGAGAATAATGGAAGATCTACACGGGGGAGATGCTGGGTGTCATGAAGGGGCCAAGACCTTAGTTTTAAAAGCATTACGACAGGGCTTCTATTGGCCGACAATGCACAAAGAAGCAGCAGCATTGGTATGCGTTTGCCTCGCCTGTCAAGTTTATGCTCTCAGGATCGCCAAACCTCCGGCAGATCTTACTCCTATGATGAGCGCCTGGCCCTTCGCTCAGTGGGGGATCGATCTTATCGGACCTCTACCCCGATCCACGAGGCAGCGAACACATGTCGTAGTCGCCATCGACTACTTCTCCAAGTGGATAGAGGCCAGAGCTCTAGCATCCACGACCACCTTCCAAATGATTAAGTTCATACGAGAACAAATCATATGTCGATATGGAGTCCCTAAGATCCTTATTAGCGACAACGGTCCCCAATTCGCTAGTGATGAACTCGCCGACTACTATGAAGAGATGCTAATCAATCATCGATTTGGCTCTGTTCATCACGCCCAAACAAACGGACAAGTGGAAGCCGCCAACAAAACAATCCTCAACGGGTTGAAGAAAAGAGTGGCTGCTCTAAAGGGAAAATGGGTCGAAGAGCTGGATCAAGTACTATGGGCTCTCAGGACCTCACCCAAAAGGGCCACTGGCGAGACTCCTTTTAGCATGGTTTACAGCTCAGAAGCCGTCTCACCTATCGAGGTGGCCAATATCTCCCAAAGATTCGCCGCATATCAAGCCGACCAAAACGATGAGCAAAGGAAGATCGACTTAAATCTAGCCGACGGAAAAAGATGGGCTTCAGAAGAAATCCAGGGGAGAATGAAGCTCGCCACCGCCAGATATTTTAATCGGAAGGTAGGACGACGCCAATTCTTTCTAGGGGAAAAAGTCCTTCGAAGGAACGAATTCCTGACAGTTGATCAAAGAGGAAAGATGGTACCGAAATGGGAAGGACCCTACGTAATCGTCGGTATACCATGTGCCAACGCCTATAGATTGGAAGATCCTCAGGGGCAACGCCTCAATAGGACTTTCAACGCGGAGCACTTGAAAAAATTCTATGGTTAGGAAGGGAGGTCCTTTTTTATGTATTTCAATTACAATATAGAGTAATAAATAAAGATGTGATTCCTTTCCTCTTGATGTGCTAAGAGCAGGACTCCTCAACTTCCTACAGTCGGCGGCGATCAAGAGATCATTCATAACACTGACTCCCTCCCCAACTTCCGAAAGTCGCCTCTACACAGGGGATCAGTCATAAAATTGACTCCTCCAACTTTCTACAAAGGAGCAGTCATAACTGACTCCTCGACTTCCTACAGTCGGCGGCGATCAAGAGATCAGTCATAACACTGACTCCCTCCCCGAATTCCGAAAGTCGCCATCTACACAAGAGATTAATCATAAGACTGACTCCCCGACTTCTGAAAGCTGCCACCTACGAAGGAGGTTAGTCATCACATTGACTTCTCAACTCATTAAGCGAACGATGGTGGAAAAAGTTCGAAGCTATACAACAAGCTTGACTGCAAACCGTATGACCAAACGGAGAAACGAGAATAAAAAGGTACTGGACACGACCCCTTCCCCTTTTATTATAATAAAATGAAATGACTCATGTCTCGGGGAAAGTGTTGAGTTATGATTAAACCCGATATTACGAGCATAAAGTCGAGTACGTTTGAAAGGCAGGGAAGAGTCGTCGACCTTTCTTATTCATATTAACGAGATAAAGACAAAAGGTCGACAACGACATTTGAGGAGGTCGACTTTTAAAGCACGACTGATCGACCAGAAGATGATTGGATTACTTGAGCCTCTGGCAAAAGACGCTAATCGAAGTCGACCACGGAAATTCCTGCGGAAACCCTTCATTCGAAGGTAAAGAAAGGTGGCAGCCTGCTTCGACCACCTCCAAGAGGAAACCTTCCTCCTGAAGTAAAGACAGGTGGCGACCTGCTTCAAACCGCCTTCAGAAGGAAACCTCCCTCTAAAGTAAAAGACAGGTGGCGACCTTCTTGTCACCTTGTTGAAGAAACCTTCCTCAATATGAAACACTTAGCTGGAGACCAGCTTGTCACCAGCTGACTGCTCACCGTCTCTTTTAACCAATCACAGGAGGGTAACCACCGCCCCTGAACAACCAATCAAGGCATAGCAGCAGCCTTTAGGAAGCCGGTAACTTGTCCCTATAAATAGGTACTATTTCTATTCATTTCGATAATTTTAGCTCAATACGCTTTACATTACTACTCTTAAATCCATTACTGACTTAAGATTCGGAGTGGAATCAAGCCATCCCCAACCCCTTTTTAGGTACTCGCCCTACAAAACCATTGAAGGAAACTTAGTGTTCGAAGGAACTAAGTCCAAGGCGATACTATGAAGTCCATTCCCCGAAGTTCAAGGCCACGTCATTTTGAGCCCAACAGTAATGATACTCGTGAGACATAGAATCACCTATGTGAGTGAGAAGTGGGGCCGCTTCAAAAGGAATTGTTGAGGGCTCAATTCTTAGAAACGCTCGCAGAACCAGATGCGTGTTCCATGGCATTACCGGATCACAGGGCGAGAACAGAACCAAGGCTAGGAAGGTACCCGTGTGGGCGTCATTTACACCAACGACAGTCGGTTCAAGGACATCGCGTCTACCGACCAGTCAGTAGAGAAGGCATGATCTCACAAGGGGTAGGTTCAAAGGGGTTACCCCTACCTATCTTTTGCAGGTATTGATTGTTGAACTCCACTATTCTTGAGTCTAGAAGTTCGTCTAGGTACTCTTCCAATTTCCATTCATGTGGGGGATTGTTGGAAAAATGTGTTGATGGCATTACTATTTTTCTGATTGGGTGAATGAGAAATTGTTGTTCTTAGTACACCCGGCCAGAGTAGTCCCGGCTTCGTCCAGATTCGATGAATCTAACGAATTAATGATCCGTAACGTCTACATTAATAGGGACGTTTAATTGTTATTTATTATCGTGCCACTAATACACGGCTTCCACCTCCCTATAAATAGAGAGTTTCTATTCTCTATTTTTAATTAATTTCAATCGAATTGGAATCGAATCTTTTCTCTTATGATGTCGATAAGTTTCTAGGTCGTTTTGACCGCAAGTCCTCTTCTGGTGGAGTTAAGGCAAGGTTCTGTTCGACTGGTGGGGCTTCGTGCTGGCTCGCACTGGAATGCCGTATTATCCTGGGAGACAATCGCTCATGTTTATCCTCTAGCACAACCGATGAGTCGGTGAGGGGGCGAAATTGTCTTATGGAGACCGTGATCAACACGTGACTCGGTTTAAAAATATTCGTTCATTTGATCCAGAAAATTCTCCTTTAGAATTCCCCTTTTACGTGCTATATTCCAACATATTGTGCACGCATACGTGAACTGGTATCAATATATATATAATCTATCACTGTTGGACTACTTTGACCTCATAGAGGAGGCTCTAAAACGCAGCACTTCCCCACACCAATATACGGTGTGAATCGTCTAATAAAATAGACGTTTCATTCGGTCTAATTAAATTTAGGGTTAAGAACCTATGAAAGGTCTGAACTATCACCCATGTTAACGGGAGAGGTCTGAAATTTAAAAAGTTAATAACAGAGGTCTGAAATTTCTGTTTTGTTGATAACAGCGGTCTCCGTTAGTTTTTTCCGTTAAAACTAACGGAAGTTGGTCACATGCATGGCATGTGACCAGAGATCAAATAAATTTCCAAAAATGCCCTTCTATCAAGTGTGCCCCTCACATGCTTGGAGTGAAAAGACCAAAATGCCCTTGAAGCCACCACGGTACTCCGGCGACCACCAATCGTACTCCGGCGACCACCACCGTACTCCGGCGACCACCACCGTACTCCGGCGACCACCACCAAGGCTCCGATTGGGCCAAAATCGGAGCCACCGGCCCCGATTGGACTCCGATCGGAGCTTTGTGGCTCTGGTCGGAGCCACAGAGCTCCGATCTGGAGCTCTGTGGCCCCGGCCGAAGCCACAGAGCTCCGATCTGGAGCTCTGTGGCCCCGGCCGAAGCCACAGAGCTCCGATCTGGAGCCCTGTGGCTCCGGTCGGGGCCACAGAGCTCCGATCGGAGCTTTTTTGGCCCCGATCGGAGCTTTTTGGCCCCGATCGGAGCTTTTTGGCCCCGATCGGAGCTTTTTTGCTGAGGTGGTGGCCGGAGTCGGGTCGCCGGAGCCGAGGTGGTGGTCGTCGGAGTCGAGGTGGTGGTCGCCGGAGTCGGGTGGTGGTGGCCGGAGTGGGTTGGTTTTAATTTGACTTTAGGGGTAAAATTGTCATTTCACATTTTCCTTAAATAAGATATTAAATAAAACAAAATATTAAAGGGGCAAAAATGTCATTTCACACAATTCTGTTAAATTTAACCATAAAAATGGACGGAAAACCTCAAATCAACAAAATTGAAATTTCAGACCTCTGTTATTAACTTTTTAAATTTCAGACCTCTCCCGTTAACATGGGTGATAGTTCAGACCTTTCATAGGTTCTTAACCCTTAAATTTACGCACTTAGATACTATCTAAGGTTTTAGACAGATCACTTGATCTATTCCTCTAAAAATACATACCTCTATGGATATAACATGGTATCGGATGTCAATTCTAATTAGTGTTCCAATTAACTCAATACTCCATATTTATTTGGGTCCAGCTTGTGAAGAGGTTCGTTAAAGTTAGTCCCAAATCATCTGATTTGAGAAGTTGGTGTCTTAATCAAATAGTTATCATGGTGTGGAAGAGTAGGAGTGAGACCAAGATCTGGTCGGTCCGAAAAAAAACGGTAAAAATCGAACCGGTTCGAATCGAAAAAACCGAAATTTAAATATTCGGTTTGATTTTTGGTCGGATTATTTTACTCTGGTTCGATTTTTTCAGTCTGGTTCGGATTTTGAGGACCATGAAAATGAAACCGATAGTTATGCTAATTATATATATACAATATATATAATATTCGTTGATATTAATTAATAAATTAGGTTAATATAAATTGTAAAAGATGCACTTATAAAGACTAGGTGCTGACCCCGCGCTACGCGCGGGGCGACTCGTTAAATCATACACATTTACTTGTATGGTTAAATTCTAAATTATGCATAAATGAAAGGCAATAAACTCGAATTATTGATATATTTCCAAGTTATATCTTCAATATTTTGAGATAAATAATAGACTGCCAATTGTCATGAAGCAAGATAATTAACATCAATTCAGAAATGCGTTCTTGCTTCATTCAGTCTTCATAATTTAAGTAGTGAAAGACAGAAATACCAAGTGTCAAGGTCTCTTCTCTATGAGAAGTTACTCAAAATTCACAAGTATATAATGATTGATAGTAAGTATTGCCTGCTTCAAGCCAAAAGAACACGGTAATACTCAGATTTATCCCCTAATACATCAGAAAGAAGAAACAGCATTTCCAAAGTCTCCTTTCTATATCTATATTGTAAAATAAAATCAACGATTAACTGTCAATCAGTCGGAGAAAACATCCACTCCTTAACTAACCAATCACCTTTTAATTTAATAATTATAGAATACCTATATAACAAATATTAGCGTTCACCTTGCAAGTTACTAACTTCACTAAACACATAGTTAGGGTCAGATGATAACTTAAAGGCACGACTATTAAGGGCGTCTTCATTCATGATAGCATTAGTTCTAATATTTTTACTTGCATTTTGTAAGTTTTTTAATTCTTCTATAAGACCCTTCTCGATATGCTGGTATATATGATCATCCCGCAATTCTTTCTTTTTATAATATTGACATTTCCTTGTTTAATATAACTGGTCTTGATTATCCTTCCATGCTGAACTTCATACATTCATGGCCATCTATTTATACCTGAGTTGCACCATTTAGTGAACAATATTCAATACAAATCATATGTACACACCTACATTGACAAAGTACTGACCTCATAGGTGGAGTTTGTAGATGCCGAGGCAGCTGCTGCAATCAAGAGATTGCTCATGATGGGCATTAAATTGGTTCTCTAGTACAGAAATCTAAATCAGAAATTCAAACCATTGTTTCTTCACGAAAGCAATACTTTGAGCTGTCTTTCTTCATAAATTCGTGCTCTTCTTCGAGAACTCTGCAATAGCCTTCACTCCCTGTAGAAATAAGCACAATTAGGTTTGAATCACGAAAAAAAATTCTAAGCTTTCAATTCTCCCCACCATTAGATTCCTAATTTCAATTTTTTCACCAACATTAGCTATAATTTTTTTATAACACCTGCAAATCAAGAGCCAGAGGCCTAGAACCATATATATATAATTTTTTCAAATGAGTTCTTTCATTAACCCAGATCGGAAAACATAAAATATATACCTTGGAGCTATAGAGGATTGCAGCAATTGGATTTTTGGGTTATGATTCGATTAAAAATAACAATATATATCTATTTCCAGCCAAACTAGTTCAAACGACTAACGAAGCAGCTTGTCTTTTTTGTAAAGAAAAGAAAAAAAGTAATTAGAAAAAGTAATACTTTTTTTTGCCAACGAAAAAGAAATACTAACCTTTCAGGTTTGACCCACTTAAGCTGTTATTTCTTAAAGCAGCATTGAAAGGAGGACATCAACATTCATAACGCATCAGCATTGGTTCCTTCAATTGCTTGTGTATGATCATTTTAACAGACCCGGGGTTTCAATAAACTCTTGTCCCAGTGGCATGATTTGGCCAGTACCAATGAGGGTAATGGGCACCACTGGTACTCCGGTTTTTCCTGCAATGCTGAAAGCGCCTTTGAGCACCACCAATAAATAACCAACAAAAAAACATGTGAATGTTTAAAATCCATGTCTTGTTTTTTGAGCACCATCAATTTCTGCAGGAACCAGTGTAGCAGATCTATATTTGGCAGTATAGAATGAAAATGTTGAATTATATATGTTTGAATAGTCAATAAGAGAAACGTTACTGAACCTTAAAATCCCCAAGCTTTCAATCTTTATTTCGTGTGCCTTCTAGAGTCCAGACCCTTTAACTGTTGGAGCTGAAATTACAAAGAAAAGAGATCACATACCACCAGGATTAATCACTGACACACATATATTCAATAAACAAAGGGAAAACACTTTTTAAGTACTGCAGAGTTCAATTCTAAGGTAGAAGGACAAAGAAGGACTTCAAAATGATTCATTTTAGACAATTCTGATCTCAGAACCTTCTAATGTTGCATATTGGTTCGCAGCAAGAATGGAATTGCAGCAACAATGGAACCTCAATTAGACGATTTGTACAGAAGGTCAAAGTAGAGAAGTGTCTGAGTAATCTATTTAATAAAGTAACTGTAAAATTTTATTTGGAAGCTGAGCAATGAAACATACATGGAAACTGGGAAACCATTTTAACCACCAGCGCTATCTCCTCAGCTTTTTCCTTATCCTTTTCAGCTCCGAATTTTGGTTTCCAGGTTGTTTACACCGTATGATTCTTCAACTTTCTCATCACTTATTTTCAAACAATAGATTTATGATTTATAATCGAATTTCACTATCTAAACATTTCAAATTAATGAATTAATTTGATGTCAGGCACACAGAGGATTGAGGCTTCTCGAGGGAGGTCGCGATCTTCTCCGACACTATCACCAAGTGCTTATCCAGCGAGTCTGAGGCGAAAGTCTGTGTAACCTGTACAATAAACAACTCTACCTTATTATAGATTGTAGAATTTGAGCAGATTTAGACCGAGACTGAATCAATTTGATCTCTTTCGTGAAAAGGCAAACTGCAATTTCCATAGAACATAGCAAAGTTTCCATGAAAGTCTTACAATTAGCATACAAAAATTGGGTGATTTAATAATGGCTAGCCAATTTCGAGAGGAAGCCCTGGAATAGAACTGACCTTTGATTTGGGGATCACGTCAATTCCACCTGCTGGCCCTTGTACTCCCCGTTCTGCCCGCGTATCTCGGAGAGGACGACGTACGTGTAACCTGTGGCCACACGTCGGACTTAGCCCTGGAGGAATGATGATTCCGCCGACCGCCGGCTGGGCTCGAGATTGGGAGGTCTGCTGGCGAAAGAAACTTGTATCTCGCTCCGGTAGAGATGGGGCATTCGATTTAAAGCACTGGAAATCTGGAGATGGAAGAGTTGCACCGGTCAGAGAGGGGAATGAAGAGGAAGATTGTAACGAAGAGGTAGAGCAAATGATGCATTGAAATTGAAATGAAGATATGGCTCAGCATTGACAACTGAATAAATGATGCATTGAAAAAAAAAATTAAAGCGTGTGTGTCTAAAAAATCAAGCGTGTGTCTCTTTAGTGATAGTGATTTAATCTCTGTTGCTGACGTGGTAGCACCACATTCTCTCTCAAATAACTGATACGACAGCACCACATTGTCTCTCTTATCCGGACCACTCTATGGAACGGCCGCTGTTTCATGCTGCCTATTAATAATATATTTTATTCTTAATATCTGGTTTAATGATTTTCGGACTGGTCTGGTTCGATTAATTCCGGTTTAACAGCGTTAGGATTTCCCGTTAAATTTGTTTGGATGTACTGTGACCCAACAGCATAATAGTGGCTGCACCTGACAACCTTTAATATTTAATTATATTATGTTTGTTCCAATTGATATATGAAATCAGTAGCAACTAAAATTATTTTATGTACATTAATTATATTCCATAATATAAATTAATTATTTAAATGTCCATTTTTTTTTATTTACTCTGGTGGTGGTTTTCATTTAGGGTATGGATAAGGTTTATAGTAAACTTGACTAGGGGTTTAGTATTTTCACTATGCCTTAGTGGTTGTATTTTTTTAAAATTTAATATTTAATTCTACTATATTTGTTCCAATTGATATATGAAATCAGTAGCAACTAAAATTATTTTATGTGCATGAATTATATTCCATAATATTAATTATTTAAATGTCATTTTTTTATTTACTCTGGTGGTGGTTTTCATTTAGGGTATGGATAAGGTTTACAGTAAACTTGACTAGGGGTTTAGTATTTCCACTATGCCTTAGTGGTTGAATTTTTTTAAAATTTAATATTTAATTCTATTATATTTGTTCCAATTGATATATGAAATCAGTAGCAACTAAAATTATTTTATGTGCATGAATTATATTCCATAATATAAATTAATTATTTAAATGTCCATTTTTTGATTTACTCTGGTGGTGGTTTTCATTTAGGGTATGGATAAGGTTTACAGTAAACTTGACTAGGGGTTTAGTATTTCCACTATGCCTTAGTGGTTGAATTTTTTTTTAATTTAATATTTAATTCTATTATATTTGTTCCAATTGATATATGAAATCAGTAGCAACTAAAATTATTTTATGTGCATGAATTATATTCCATAATATTAATTAATTATTTAAATGTCCATTTTTTTATTTACTCTGGTGGTGGTTTTCATTTAGGGTATGGATAAGGTTTACAGTAAACTTGAGTAGGAGTTTAGTATTTCCACTATGCCTTAGTGGTTGAATTTTTTTTTTAAATTTAAAATTTAATTCTATTATATTTGTTCCAATTGATATATGAAATCAGTAGCAACTAAAATTATTTTATGTGCATGAATTATATTCCATAATATAAATTAATTTTTTAAATGTCTATTTTTTTTATTTACTCTGGTGGTGGTTTTCATTTAGGGTATGGATAAGGTTTACAGTAAACTTGACTAGGGGTTTAGTATTTCCACTATGCCTTAGTGGTTGAATTTTTTTAAAATTTAATATTTAATTATATTATATTTGTTCCAATTGATATATGAAATCATTAGCAACTAAAATTATTTTATGTGCATGAATTATATTCCATAATATTAATTAATTATTTAAATGTCCATTTTTTGATTTACTCTGGTGGTGGTTTTCATTTAGGGTATGGATAAGGTTTACAGTAAACTTGACTAGGGGTTTAGTATTTCCACTATGCCTTAGTGGTTGAATTTTTTTTAAATTTAAAATTTAATTCTATTATATTTGTTCCAATTGATATATGAAATCAGTAGCAACTAAAATTATTTTATGTGCATGAATTATATTCCATAATATAAATTAATTTTTTAAATGTCTATTTTTTTTATTTACTCTGGTGGTGGTTTTCATTTAGGGTATGGATAAGGTTTACAGTAAACTTGACTAGGGGTTTAGTATTTCCACTATGCCTTAGTGGTTGAATTTTTTTAAAATTTAATATTTAATTATATTATATTTGTTCCAATTGATATATGAAATCATTAGCAACTAAAATTATTTTATGTGCATGAATTATATTCCATAATATTAATTAATTATTTAAATGTCCATTTTTTTATTTACTCTGGTGGTGGTTTTCATTTAGGGTATGGATAAGGTTTACAGTAAACTTGACTAGGGGTTTAGTATTTCCACTATGCCTTAGTGGTTGAATTTTTTTAAAATTTAATATTTAATTATATTATATTTGTTCCAATTGATATATGAAATCATTAGCAACTAAAATTATTTTATGTGCATGAATTATATTCCATAATATTAATTAATTATTTAAATGTCCATTTTTTGATTTACTCTGGTGGTGGTTTTCATTTAGGGTATGGATAAGGTTTACAGTAAACTTGACTAGGGGTTTAGTATTTCCACTATGCCTTAGTGGTTGAATTTTTTTTTAATTTAAAATTCAATTCTATTATATTTGTTCCAATTGATATATGAAATCAGTAGCAACTAAAATTATTTTATGTGCATGAATTATATTCCATAATATAAATTAATTTTTTAAATGTCTATTTTTTTTATTTACTCTGGTGGTGGTTTTCATTTAGGGTATGGATAAGGTTTACAGTAAACTTGACTAGGGGTTTAGTATTTCCACTATGCCTTAGTGGTTGAATTTTTTTAAAATTTAATATTTAATTATATTATATTTGTTCCAATTGATATATGAAATCATTAGCAACTAAAATTATTTTATGTGCATGAATTATATTCCATAATATTAATTAATTATTTAAATGTCCATTTTTTGATTTACTCTGGTGGTGGTTTTCATTTAGGGTATGGATAAGGTTTACAGTAAACTTGACTAGGGGTTTAGTATTTCCACAATGCCTTAGTGGTTGATTTTTTTTTTAAATTTAATATTTAATTATATTATATTTGTTCCAATTGATATATGAAATCAGTAGCAACTAAAATTATTTTATGTGCATGAATTATATTCCATAATATTAATTATTTAAATGTCATTTTTTTATTTACTCTGGTGGTGGTTTTCATTTAGGGTATGGATAAGGTTTACAGTAAACTTGACTAGGGGTTTAGTATTTCCACTATGCCTTAGTGGTTGAATTTTTTTAAAATTTAATATTTAATTATATTATATTTGTTCCAATTGATATATGAAATCAGTAGCAACTAAAATTATTTTATGTGCATGAATTATATTCCATAATATAAATTAATTATTTAAATGTCCATTTTTTTTTATTTACTCTGGTGGTGGTTTTCATTTAGGGTATGAATAAGGTTTACAGTAAACTTGACTAGGGGTTTAGTATTTCCACTATGCCTTAGTGGTTGAATATTTTTAAAATTTAATATTTAATTCTATTATATTTGTTCCAATTGATATATGAAATCAGTAGCAACTAAAATTATTTTATGTGCTAGAATTATATTCTATAATATTAATTAATTATTTAAATGTCATTTTTTTATTTACTTTGGTGGTGGTTTTCATTTAGGGTATGGATAAGGTTTACAGTAAACTTGACTAGGGGTTTAGTATTTCCACTATGCCTTAGTGGTTGAATTTTTTTAATATTATATTCCTTATCATTACTATTATAATATATAAAATAATCATATAAATTGATACCCTAAAATAATTGGGAAAAAATAACTTGATATTATTAATATATATTTATCCAAATAATGCCTAAGGTATACATCAATATAACTGAATAGAAAAAAATTATTGGCTAGAATCGGTGATTTAAAAGAGAATTTAGTAAATTTGAACATAATTATATTAGAATAGAACTACGTATGCAGTTAATAAATAGTAAGATAACTTTTGCACAATCATGAAAATATAAATATATATATATTAAATAAATGGGTAAAGAAGAGTCTTTATCTCTCTTACTTTTTGGCACGGTTATTGAAAAATAATCTAAAGAAAAGGGAAAAGAAGATTCTGTCCCTCTCTCCTGCTTATCTTCTTTATCTTATTCAAACGTCTGTTCAAACTTCACATCCGGTCTGGATAAATATTCGAACCGTGGTCTAATTCACTTAAGTGATGTGATATGATGTGACAAGAACCACTAAACCGCATTTTTTCTCTTTTAAACGAAATTACAAGTTTGCCATTAAATACAGGCCTCTGATTGGTGGAAATTAGGCCGCATCAAACAGCGGCCGTTCCATAGAGTGGTCCCTCTTATCCTCTCTCATGTCGTTCCTATATATATATATATATATATATAGATTATTTTTTTACTTTTATTATATAATTTATTTAATTATATTAGTAGACGTTATTTTTCATTTCGGTTTGATATAATTCATGAAAATGATGAGAATAGTAATTGCTAATTTTGGATTTTCGGTTCAAACCGAAAACCGAACCGAAAAAATCGTACTACCAATGGGTGGTTTATTTTTCCTCACGCTGATTTTTTTGTCAGAAATTTTTTTATGGAACAGATTTGAACCGAAAATATAAATACCCGGCCGAAACAAACAAAAAACCGCTCCGACCATCCGGTTTCACCCTATGAAAAAGTGTAGAAGCCAAATGCCCATTTAAATGTTAGCAATACCACACAGGTGAGAATTATATTATCCTATTATTAATTTATTTTGTTATGAAACATACTTGTATAAATGGTTGCTCTTCATATGAAACAAAATTGTACTTCCTAGGAAATAGATATATGCATTATTTGCTTGGACCTCGATAGCAAAATGCACATGGGCTTTAAGCAGTTTCAACTTGCAAACCTGTAATGGGACCTTTCTACAATGCTCTACAAGCATGATGCTTGTGGATGCTAATAGGGTATGATTGGAAAAATTAAAAAAAGAAGGACCGGTTAATAATGAACAATTTATTTGGTTCAATATTAAATTCAGACGGTTCGATTTAGTAGTTAGTATTTGCTCTGACGCCGTTTTTTTTTTTTTGCCAAGCTCCGACGCCGTTTAGAATTAGGGTTCTTATCTCACTCACCGTTTAGAATTAGACCTCGACGCCTGGTCTAATAATCTGCTTATGCGTCTCTAGTTTCTTCTTCTGATGATCTCGGTCAATCAAGATAGGGATTTAAGTTTCAATTAATGAAGCTGATAGTTGTAATATATGCAGTATTCAGGCTTATGTAATTGACAGATAGATATATACTCAATTTCAGAGGTCATAGACCAGTGTTCTAGATCTATGCAAAGTTGAATCTGTGACAGGTAATTCTCAAGTTTAATCAAAATGTTCGGTTTCTGGAGTTCATAAAGATTCAGATATGGTTGAGCCAACTAGATTATGGGCACCCCATGTGTGCAGTTCTTAAAAAACACTAAGATAATCAAGTTAATATTCATCTTCTCTTCGTTAACCACAAAGTCTTGTTGCTTCTCTAATTACATTTTTTCAAAAATAAAAAGTTCTTTCATATTAGTGATAAATCATCGTTTCTTATGCAGTATGGTATCAGGACCGTATCGCAATGATGAGAAGTGTGAACTTATGTCATTGTGAAACAACCAACTGATGTTTCCAAAATAGTGTATGATCGGTAGATGGCACAACCAGAAACGCCCAAGCAACCATCTAATTGTAACGGTGGCAGAAAACTAGTTGAGTTGGTGGAAATATGAGTATTTGGTCATCGATAAGGGTTTTCCTTATTAGTTCGTAAGAGAACCAGCTTATTTTCCAGTTATTTTAGTGATATATGTAGCTAAAACCTTTCAGCAAGTTGTTGATAACTTAAATCAGCTTTTGTTACAGAAATGTGATTTGTCTTAATAAACACCTTCATTAAGTGGTGAATACAACCAACAAATATTCTTAATCTAAATAAATGTGATAGCCAAAGTTGAGCAACAAATAAAAGAAAAAAAATGTGATATAGTCTAAGAATAAAAGCAACCATAGAGAGTCTATTACCTGTTGACGTTGTAGGAACTTCCGTATTAGAATTTACAGATTTGAAAACTTGTAGATAAAGTGAGACTATGAGGGTGTATATTTATTAGTTTAGCATATTATAATGCTTCTGGACTTCAGGTACTCAACAAAATTAATATTGTTGTTAACTTGTTGCTGATTTCAGCATAGTCGTTTAAAATTCGAAGACTCGGCCCAAATTATACCAGGGAAAGTTGAATCGTTTTGTTGTTGGGGAATTTGGAGTTAAACATGTTTGGAACTGTGCTTTGAATGTTTACTTATTGTCGGGATGGATGGTAGATAAAATACTTGCAGATAGCAAATATCAAGTATCATCTATATATATGCAGGATAAGTTTTAGGCTTAATAATATGTTTAACCAGCCACGTCATCTTCGGGTGATCAATTGTGTGTGGATTAATGATTGGCTAATAATAATTGCTTTTAGAAATGTTTTTCTAAACTCCATAGTGATGGCAAAAAAAAAAAAAAACCATTCCGAAACTGAACCGTTTATATTCCCTACCTACCTAATTTGTTCCACATTGTCGTCTAATTGTGGTTTTGCTAAAAAGAAACTTTATAGTTGAGCAACTAATCAAATTGCTTCCGAGACAACACAAAGAATTATAGAGCTCTGGATAACTGAAAATGAAAGCACCAAAGTCTTACTAATGTTCTAATTTAATCAACATAAATGTACAAAATGCCAATAAAATGTAACATCTCTTTTTCGTCGATGCAACAATGAAGACAACAATGCTGTGCAAATGAATCTTGTATTGGAAGTATGTAATGAAGAATTTCAACTAAAAGAAATCTCATCAGTACCTGCAATTTGTACATAACCCAGAAGGAAAGCTGATTTGCTGAACTGGATCATCAAAACAACAACCAAATGATACTTGATTCATTTAATTACGTAAGCATAGTTGAAGAAGCACTGTCAAAACCTATCCCTTTATCATATTAAGTGCTCAATGTATGTAATTGAGGTCTCAACTTTTAGTCTGCATTTTCATGAACTATATTATTCGAGCAAATACAGGAATGTTCAGATGAATGGAAAAGAGACAAACTTGAAGAGCTACAGAGTTAAAGGCGATAACAAATCGTCTTTATTATTGGAAAACTAAAGAGGAATCCGAAGAAGCTTACACTTGACAGACACAAAATATTAAGGGAAGCAATGTGAATATATGATATTAATTGTCTTTTGTACTTTCTGCTAGATTTAGGGTTGCGAACTGGATTTCGTTATGATTGATCACGCTCTTGAGGGATGAGACGCAATTGGATGATGATGCGAATATGAAGAGACGCGGCGGGGTGAAGACGCGGAGACTCCACCAGGCTCCTCTCAAATCTACGGTCGGATCATCGTCATTATAAAAAAAAAAAAAAAAAACAGAGACGTAGAAGAAGAGGGATGAAGATCAGCCTCCTCTCGAGTCTCCTACACAATTCTAAACGCATTAGAGCAAATACAAATACTACTAAATCGAATCGTCTAAATTTAATATTGAACCAAACCAATTGTTTATTATTAACCAGTCCTTCTGTTTTTTTAATTTTTTTCGATCACACCCTATTAGCATCCACAAGCATCATGCTTGTGGAGCATTGTAGAAAGGTCCTCTGTAATGTGGCCCTTCTATAAGGATCTTTATGGGCTGGCTTACTTTCAAAAAAGATTTAGAGCTTTGGGTATTGATAAAAGTGATAAATTTGTAAAAGGATCGTTTTGCAATATTTTTCAAAATGGTCCCCGGGTCTTGCGCTGCTAAGCGAAGCTACAGTTAAAACTTAAACGGCGCCGTCTCAAAAGAAAGGCCTGTTTTATATCTTCTTGGCTAGCTAGGGTTTTTACTGCAGTCGATCGATCGTTTGATTGTTTCTCCAGATTCTTCCCAGATAGCAAAATACAAGACGATAATGGGGAAGGTTCCGATAAGGATGAAGGCCGTGGTGTACTCGTTGTCGCCGTTCCAGCAGAAGGTCATGCCTGGTCTCTGGAAGGATCTGCCCTCCAAGATCCACCACAAGGTCGCCGATAACTGGATCAGCGCCACACTTCTTCTCGCACCTCTCGTCGGCGTTTACACGTAAGATCTACCTCTCTCTCTTCCGATTTTTTTGTTGATGTTACATTTGTAATCGAATGAAGGTTTTGAACAATTTAGCCAGTAATTGCAAATGATTTCCTTGTTGCGATTGGTTTTTTGTTACAATCAATCAGTAACATTGGAGTTGGCGTGATCTAATCTACGTTCAAATCCTGGATCGGCCTAATTAGTTTTGTCAGGCAAAAGCGGGAAGTTAGAGTAGGATTTGGAATTGGTTAACCATTGATTGATTATCTTTATGAAGGTTAGTTTCTGATGGCTGTCCGTGATTGGGTCTAGAAATGTATTTACTGATGAGATACTATTAATTTTACGTGCTCAATTTCGGCATCCTCAGAACATAAATTTTAACTGCAAATACCCTTTTTGTCTTTCTTTGATGAATATGCAAAGCTGCGGTGCTGATGATAAATCATTCTTCAATGATAAGGAACACTTCTGCCATTTTAAATGTTTGAGTGTTATCACGTGATTGTATGGTATGAAAAAAGCATTATGTACCGGTTAATTTGTACCAATTCAAACTTTAAACCTTCTACCCAGATGTTGCATGATGATACTTGAATGTGCCTATATAAAATTAAATTGAGAA
Organism: Clarkia xantiana subsp. parviflora; assembly: GCA_036873135.1. Lineage (NCBI taxonomy): Eukaryota > Viridiplantae > Streptophyta > Magnoliopsida > Myrtales > Onagraceae > Clarkia > Clarkia xantiana. Next base: position 21,495,897 of record JAPTYO010000012.1, read on the forward strand.
GTTAAGGAGCATGCTATACTAAAATGGATGGTGTTATTTCTACTTCAGTACTTCGTGCCCCATAGTGTTGTTTTTTCCACAATTGGCTTCGATGCTCAACATCTTGTACTAACCACCCCTTCGAGGAAATCATTAATCCCTAATGAAAGACTAGATTGACTCGTTCAGCCAGGTACCTCCATATTTTGAAAAGTTTGGGACTTGACAGTCGGTTTGAGACTGAGTGAATGATTCAGAACCGTCCTTTTCTTGATCTAATAATTTATATAGAAAATCTGGGAGGTAATGTCCCAAATAGTTGCTTCAGTGAATTACCTTCCCTGATCTTCAGCGTTAAGAGTGTTAAGATATGAAGAAAAAGGATATCAAGAAAGATGTTTGTTTTTCAGTCCAATGGGGGGATGAAAATGGTTGCTGCTGTCATTTTGTTTGCAATATTTTGCTGAATTGTCTTAGTTTGGTTTTGCCATATATTGTTGTGAATCTGATCTGTTATTTGCAATGCGAAGCACCTGTATATTATTCACAAGTGACTATGTTCATCTCGTATACGTGCTTCGTAAATACAGATATGTGCAGACTTACCAGGAGAACGAGAAGATGCACCACAGGTTCTGAAATGCAGCTGTGAAAATGAGACTAGTTTGAATTTTGCTGTCCTGGCTTGCAGATGAAGCTCTGCATTTGCTAGTTTTTATTCTGCCCCTAGACTTACATTTTATATATGAAGTTCTGATTTTTGTGAGAAGATACCCTCTTGTGAGTTGGAATAAATTCAAAGATCTTCATTCATCTTTTGCAAATTTGTTCTGTAATAATGGAATGTTGTTTGCTCAATCAGCTTCTCACTATTTTTGTTATGTGACTGGATGTGGCAATGGACAGCAGTTCTCATTTAAAAATGAATTGGACATCAATTACATTGGATTGAAGCATCAACGGACTTTGACAATGAAATTCCCGATCAAATTGCTACATTATCAAATTGGACAAAAATTATCCTTGGTATGTTTACCACGTTGATTGTCTTAATTCATGATTTATATCAGCATATTAAACAATGTGTTATAAAATTAACTTGAAATGAAAATTTGCTTTTTTACTCTAATTGGAACACAAATCTAAAGTCTATTAAATTCTTATAAAGGGTTATATCAGGAGAATATCACCTCACATTTGTACAAAGTAAGCATTTTAGGGATAAAGTAGAATATGAAACCTTTTGTTAAGGATGGGACATTCAATTTCTATGTTATGTTACACAGTCATAATCATAACTTCCTATTATAAAAAGCAATAAAAAACTTTTGATTAAGAATGACTTTAATTAAAGGGTTAATAACTAAAAAACTGTCCAATGTTTGCCCTATGTTAAAATTAGGTGTCTGAAGTTTAAAATGTTAAAATGAAGGGTTAATATGTCTTTTGGTTCAATATATTTGACAACTTTTGGGTTTTGGTCATATATCTTTTTTTTTTCCTAGTTTTGGTACCATATGTTTGAAAACTTTTGGTTTTTGGTCAATCCGTTAGTTGACCGTTAAATAGTCATGTGACTTGCACATGCCTAGTCCCAAAATTTTATTTTATTCAGTTTAGTCCTCAAAATTATTGTCCTAACTTTTTATTTTTGCAATTTAGCCCCAAAACATTATCAACCGCACACTACGACTAAATTGACCTAGCCATGGTCCGACCCATGGCTAGGTCGAACCATGGATACGGTCGCCTAGGTCGGCGACCCTAGCTATGGTCCGACTTAGCCGTGGGTCGGACCATGGCTAGGTCAATTTTGCCCAATGGTCCGATTTGGTCAATTGGACCCAAATGCTAAATTGACATAACCATAGCCCAACCCATGGCTAGGTCGTACCATGGTTAGGATCACCCAGGTCCGGCGACCCTAGCCATGGTCCGACCTAGCCATGGGTCAGACCATGGCTAGGTCAATTTACTCTTAGGGTGCGGTTGATAATGTTTAGGGGCTATATTGTAAAAAGAAAAAGTTAGGACAATAATTTTGTGGACTAAACTGAATAAAATAAAATTTTGGGACCAGGCATGTGCAAGTCACATGACTATTTAACGGTCAAACTGACGGTCAACTAACGGATAGACCAAAAACCAAAAGTTTTCAAACATATGGTACCAAAACTAGGAAAAAAAAAGATATATGACCAAAACCCAAAAGTTGTCAAACATGTTGGACCAAAAGACCTATTAACCCTAAAATGAATTGTACCAAGTTCCATTTTTGTGAAAATTTGATGTCTCTACGCGTCTTTTCATCTCCATTCAATCATTTTCATCAACCCACTCATAATCCATCACTCATTACTTTTCACAAAATCGCCAAATTTCACCAAAAAATTGAACATTAAAAATAAAGTTTTTAGAAGAGTGGTGTGGCGCCATTTTCCAAGGACAACAGAGTGAGATTTACTTGCCTGGATGTGGCAAACTTCTTAGGTGACGGTCCCGGCAAGATTACGAAAAGAGAGTGTGTATGAGAGCTCGAATTTGACAGACGGTTTCGTCAGAATTGACTTCTCAAAAGTAATCACACCGAGACACCACATTTTAACAAAATTGAAACCTTGGATACCACGGTTTAACATTTGAAACTTCAGACGCCTAATTTTAACATAGGGTAAACCTTTGACAGTTTTTTAGTTATTAACCCTTAATTAAATTGAAGTGTTGAATTACTGCGGTAATTTATGGTGAATCTAATCTAAGAAGATTGCACAATCGTAACTTTATAGTTCTACTATATTACACTCCAATATTTAGGAACTATGTAGGAACTAGCATATTTGGTTCGTGGAATTGATTATAACTAATAATTAACAAATTAAATTTTTTTTTTATAGCTAATAATTAACAATTATTTTTTTTTGAAAAAATGTAATATTGTGTAGCGGTTCAGCGCTTCATCATTTAATTAAATGTTAGGTGTTTAAATTCTGTTGGTGACCATATGAATTAATTTAGGTGTGGAACAAACATGCTACGGGTTTTGTCCTTTGATAAGCCTCACCTAAAACGACATCGCGGGAAACAAAAACAAAAAAAATTAATTAATTTTTGGTTTAAAAAGAAAAACTTAATAATTATTTTTAAGTTGATTAGAAGAAAATAGAGTGGATCGGGTTACATAACGGTCTCCAGGCCGTCCTACCCGACGTACCGTCTTGTCCAACCAACCAACTGAAGTTGATTTCTCCAGTTTCTTCAATTTAATCACCTGCCTCGTCCCCGAATTCGCCACTCCGGGCGTTGTGAATCTGTTGTGATCCATCCATCCATCCACCACCGTACACAATGTCAAAACCTACATCGAGAGCCGTCCAAGGCCTGCTCAGGCTACGCCACAGTCTCCACCGCTATATCATCAGTCCGGCTCAGCCCTTCTCCAGGACTCACTCCACTTCCACCCTTGAAGATTCATTCGCGAGACCCAACCCTTCTTCATTTGGGTCCTCATATTCAGGAGCTTCGTTTCCGACCAAACCCACGTCGTTTACTTCATCGTCCAATCTGGGTTTGTCTCAAGTTCTCCCATTTTCCAGAGCTGCTCAAATCTCCTACGGTTGTAGGCAATTCTCATTGAAGGCTCCCGAGTTTGGCAATTTCGCCAAGAAGGTCCTGGAGAAGCCCGCCAGCGCCTTTACTTCCACTTTCGGTCGACACCGCGGTGCCATTGGGCTGCAAATTGAGTCCTTCTTGAAGAGGAATTATCTGGTTTTGCTGGGTGCTGGAGGTGTTATGGTGTGTGCCTTGTTGTGGAGAATCATGTTTGGCATTGCCAATACTTTTATTGGTTTCTCAGAAGGAATGGCCAAGTATGGTTTCCTCGCCCTTTCTGCGGCTATTGTGGCTTTTGCTGTAAGTGCTTCCTTAATTTCCACTACTCACTTTGCTATATGCATTTGATTGCTTGGTTACATTTTCCAAGAACATGACCTAGATGATTAATATTTCTCAAACTTGAAGTAACTTAGTTGGTTTTTTCCATTGTATGCATAAAAATATAGAATTTAGATACATTGACATAATGTAGAGTTGCTTGCTGCAGAGATTATTAAATGCTTCTTACTGCCGGAAAGTTTGATATCACGAGGTCGAACACTTTGATATGCTTTCCCTTTAAATAGAAGCAGCATTACATAGTGATGGTCAGTTCAGCACGATAGAGCAAAATTTTGTATTTGTGACGAATGGTTTGGTTCACTATATGGACTTTGCTACAGATCATCAAAGATTACTCCTAAAGCTTCCATTCCAGTAGTATTCAAGATCATCAAAGATTACTCCTAAAGCTTGGTCTGTCATCAAACACCAATGTACTTAAATTCGACAATTATAGGAGTGTTGTTTAGAGAATGTTGTTCAGAGAATGTTTTAGATCACACCTAGGTGTTGAAAAGGGTTCTACAATATCTATAATATTTCCCGCAATAAGCTACGTTTTTCCTCTTGTTAGAGATCATGAGGTGAACCCACTCATCAGTCATCAATATGGAACTAGTACAACAAATGGTTTAACTTGCTAAAAATGAATTTTTGAGACAACTGTTAACCCTCTTCTTGAATGCAATTAGTTCTCCCGAAATGATGGAAAATCATAATGCTTGAGATGGTTTTAGGATCTTGAGATTCGGATCTCTAAAGTTCTCAGTGTTATTAAAATGTTTAGGGGTGGTGTTGTCTTTCATCTTATTCATCAATCAAGGCTATTGGTCTTCTCCTTGTTACATTGCATTACGATCCAAGAAATCATCAACTGATTACAGTTGACTCCTTGTTTACACTGAATGTTCTGTTTCATGAAGGGTCTATATGTCCGGGCAAGATTCACAATCAATCCAGACAGAGTATACAGAATAGCCATGAGAATGCTCAACACACATGCTGGGATTCTAGAGGTGATGGGTGCCCCTCTCATTGGATCGGACTTGAGAGCGTATGTGATGTCGGGTGGTGGTGTCACTCTAAACAAGTTCAAACCCAGATTGAGAAGCAAGCGCTGCTTCCTCCTTTTCCCGATCCAAGGTTCCGAGAGGAAGGGTCTAGTCAGCATCGAAGTCAAAAAGAAAAATGGCCAGGTATTCCTATCTCTAGCTGCCCCACTTCTTTTTTTATTTTTTTTTATTTTTTTTTTTTTTATGCATTTCCTCCAAAGTGGGTATGCAATTTGGCAATTAACCCCTATATGGTCATTGACTTGGTTTTGCTTAATATACCTTTAGTAGGTGTTGTTTGAGATTCTTCTATCTAAACTGAGCAATGTTGGGAGAAATCTTGTGCATTGATTTGTTTTCAAGAAGTGTTTGTGTTGAAATGGTTGCAGTATGACATGAAGTTGGTGGCAGTGGATATTCCAATGCCTTCGGAACCCGATCAGCGAATCTTCCTGATCGGAGATGAGGAAGAGTACAAGGTAGGTGGAGGCCTCATCTCCATGCTCAGAGACCCTGTCCTCAAAGCCATGGCAGCTGCCAAGGAATTTGACCACCTCGATGAAATCGAAGAAAAGGAAGATGAAGAGCGCCGAGTTGAGGAAGCGGAGAGGAAGCACCGTGTGGAGATCGAAAAGCTCGAGCAACAACAATAACCATAAACCATAGTGTTATGGCCCTTGGTAGATGATCGAGTTCAGTAGCGACGAACTACCGGGTTAGGAAAAGCTGATCTCTTGGTGGGAGCAATATTGAAGAACAATAAGAAACTTTCTAAATTAACTTTCGTTCTTACCTTTATTCATAACTAGTTTCCCTTTAAATAGGATTTAAGCAATACAGATATTGAGAAAGATATCTAGCAGTAATAAAGATCTAAATCTATCCAGCTATAGTAAAGATCTAAATATGCTAATAAATATATATGTATCTAATATTATTTAATTAAGAAAATCAATAAATCTCTAACCTAATAGCCTGCGGCAGAATAATAAAACTTAACCTATCTAAATAATAAACCTTAACTCAACCTATTAAATAATAAACCCTTAACCTAATAATAACCTAATAAACTAGTACCCTATCATTACTCCCTTCTTGCAGATCGAGCTTGTCCTCAAGCTCGAAGGTTGTGCGGATGGTACTCTTCTCCATAGCCAAAATTCAGTTCCAACCAAAACAACTTTTTGCAATTATGAGTTGCCGAATAAAGCTCATCATAATTAAAACATAGCCCTTTTGCTCTTCGTTCGGCCATCTCCTCCCGGCTTAGCCTCTTGATGAATGGAAGGGTGGTTCTAGCTTTCTTGACATTGAGAGGTGTTGGCGGAAATTCTGCCCCGGTATTCAGCCCATGTACCCAATCCTTCTGTCTTATCTCCAGTTGCCTGCCCCGGAGTTTCTGCACATAAGCCCGAGCTAGACTCATAGCAGCCTCTAAGTCCGGGGGTTTACTAAGCTGCACATCCAATTTTATTGAATTGCTAAGTCCCGCCATAAAAAGACTTACCTATTGGTCTGTGCGGATGGGGTTACCAGCTCTTGCTAATTTCTCCTGGAACTGTTGTTGGTAGAGTTCAACCGTCCCAATCTGTTTGAGGCACACAAGCTCGCCTAGGGGGTTATGCCCTTCTGGTGGACCGAACCTTAAGGCAGGCTTTTCTAAATTCTTCCCAATTGAGGTCGGGTTTCCCCATACCGACTTGGTAGTGCCATAGCTGCACTTCTCCCAGCATGTGGAAAGTAGTGACTCACACTTTCTCGGTTTCACTGATGCCTTGGTATAAGAAAAATTGTTCGCAGCGGTGCAGCCAAACTAATGGATCCTTAGACCCATCGAACGTCGGAAATTCGAGCTTCATGTAACGGGGAATCATTGGTGCCGCTTGAGTCTTTATTGGATGTTGGTTGGCATAGGGCAAAGCTGCCCTGTCTCTGGGTTGTGGTGGAAGGGGCTGATTACGACCTTGAAATTGAGCAGTGGTCTCCCTGATCATCGGTGGCGACACATTTCTCCTTGGGCGGCATGGTGTCTTAACGGTGAGGGGTGTCGTTCATGATCTGCTGCGGGCAGAGGATCTGATCCCTAGGCATAGTGGTTGTTTCCTTGCTCTGCACGCCTTGCTCTGTGCTGGTTTTTTCTATCCCGACTGAGGAAGAGGCAGCAGGATTGACAATCCACTTGTCCATGGTGGCCTTCAATTGCATCACGATTTGGGTAAGGTCATGTTGTCCCTGCTGTATGGTGTCGATCTTGGTGGTCATCTCAGCCAGAGCAGCTTCAGTTCGCTCCTTCTCAGACTTCAAAGTAGATTTCCAATCGTCGCCTATCTGGATTGACTCTGATACTAAAATGTTATGGCCCTTGGTATGGGATCGAGTCCAGAAGCGACGAACTACCGGGTTAGGAAAAGCTCATCTCTTGGTGCGAGCAATATTGAAGAACAATAAGAGAGTTTCTGATTTAACTTTCTTTCTTTCCTTTATTCATAACTAGTTTCCCTTTAAATAGGATTTAAGCAATACAGATAATGAGAAAGATATCTAGCCGTAATAAAGATCTAAATCTATCCAACTATAGTAAAGATCTAAATCTGCTAATAAATCTATCCAGCTACAGTAAAGATCCAAGGAGGTTGGACAACAACAAACACTGTTGTAATAATTATGTGGTAGAGTTGTTTGTTGTCCAACCTCAACACAAAAAGGCAAAATCTTCAATTTTGTAGTACTTTTTTTTTTTTTTTTCATTTATGGTGACAAATCTTATTCCAAGAGCAATCAAGTTATACAATATGCTATTACATGTTTGGTCCAACAATGTCATCAACTTGTCATGTTTGGTCCAACAATGTCATCAACTTGTACAACAAGTTTTTTTTAAGGTTTAAAAAGTAGGGTTAAAGGTAATTTTCACACCACATGTTTGACCGAATGTGGCTTTTAGTATTGGATGTTTTGTTTTGTATATTTTTGGTATCAAACGTTTGAAAAAATATGGCTTTTGGTACATCCGTTAGTTGGCCGTTAGTTTTGGCTACTAAATGACATGTGCAAGTCACGTGGTCGACCCTAAACTTTTGATTTTGTTCAATTTAGTCCCTCAAATATATTAATAACTTTTATTTTGTTTAATTTAGTCCTAAAACCTCAAAATAGATATCCCAATTGTCAGCCGAGGTGAATTTCGAAGTCACATATGTGCTTCAATGTTAGGTTTAAAACTAGGGTTTTCACCAAAATTGCATGTTTTGTCTGAGTCTGAAAGATAGGGGTTCTGGTGGTCTTTTGTGGACCATTGTACTGGTTCTTGGCTCACAAAGTAGTATAATGTCGGTTTGATGTTCGGATTCTGGAGGGTACCCATACATTGTTATTGTTCTGCTGTTGGGATGTGTTTATGCTTGGTTCTGTTCTATCTCTTCGTATAGTGTATTTCTAATGTATGTTCTGTTTTTTTCATTGTGCAGTCGGGTTGTCGAAGGATGAATCGACTTATACAATTTCTGTTTGGTGTAATTGTTCCTGGGTTAATCTTGATGAGAACATTATGTTCGATGGAGTTCAAACATTGGGTTGGTTTACAACAAGTCAGCTAGGTTTTGAAACACTGGAGTTGTTGGTGATGGCCTACTGTGACCTGGGGAATCTCACAATTTGGTATCTCCCACCAAATGGAAGTGTCATCAAGGACATCGTGTTGTTGAAAGATGATGCTTATATGGCTGTAAACACCTAATTTTGGTCCGCCCATAGCACGTTCAAAATGTCATATGTGACGCGCTAAAAAAGTAAGTATTTAAATATGTAAGGTCGCGAAGTTTCTAAAGATAGATCTGGCTTAAAATAGGATAATGCATATGCATTAATTATTATAAAATATTCAGAAAATATATTATGTGTATTTATGGTAAAATACATAAATATACATGTATATTTTCGGAATATTAATTGTGTATATTTTTCAGATTTTATTTTTCCTATTTAGGGAGCTAGTTTAGCTATAAATATAGTCATTTTACATGTAAAAACACACAGAAAAGAATAAGAGCTCTCACCGGGATCCGTGCGATTTGTCATTTAATGCAAAAGTTTTTTTTTTGTTCCCGCCTGTGGCTCTTAGCCCTCCGGTCGCCGACGGCCGGCCAGCCCCGCTGACGACCACCTCCCGCCAGCGATCGCGTCTCTCTCTCTCTCTCTCTCTCTCTCTCCCCCTCTCTCTTCCCACAGCTCCTCTTTTACGGTGGTGACCTTCCCCTCCCTTCGTCGGTGACTGTCACACCTCGTCGGAACACCATCGCAGGACCACTACGCCACCACCCTCTTTCGGAGCTCCGCCATGTTGGCCAATCCCCGTCATCTTCCTGTTCGCCGGATCTGTGCCCCTTCTGCCGCCCGAATCTTTGCTGCGCCACCCTTGTTGCCTCACTGCATCGCCCCTGCTCCGTCCTCCCATCTCTGTGCCGCCCGCCTGCCCACCGACCGCGCCTTGCCGGAGACCTCGCCGGAGCTATCCCTGCTGTGCTGCACAGGTAAGCTTCCTTGTCTCGTTTTTTTAAAATTTTATTTATTTATTTGTTTGTTTTTATATTATTTATTATTATTTTGTTTTTATTTATTATTATTTTATTATTATTATTAAATCATGTTAATTAGATAGTTTAGATCTAGATTAATTAGATATCATGTTTTATTGTATGTATGTATATATGCGTAGGACATGTAGTTGTTAATTATATCATGAATTTGAGCATATTCGATTTTAATTAGATTTTTTTTTTTAAATCTCAATTATGAGTTTTGGATGCTTATTAGGCTTTTAGGCTTAAATTTTTCGTTAATAATCATTTGCACATGAAATTTTGTTTAATTTTGATGTCATTAGGTTAATTTGACGTAACACGATTTAAAAAAAATAAATTTGGCAAATTAAGTGAATTGAGTACCAAAAGGACGTAATTAAAAATTATTTATTTTTAATTCGTAATAGGATGTATACAACTAAATGTAAGTGTAGACACTTACACTATGTATGCAATTAAAAGTGAGTGTAGATAATATGAGCATCAACATATACACTCTATATTCTCCCATCCTTTTCTTATTCTTCTTTTCTTTCTTGAAAGACATCCTTGATCCCATATAGCTTCAATAAGGCCAAGTGGTGGTTCTTCACCAAAGCCTTGGTTAGCAAGTCAGCTAGTTGATCCTTTGAAGGAATGTTATGAACACCAATCCTGCCTTGTTCAATGTGGTGTCTTGTGAAGTGGCAATCCAATTCAATGTGTTTGGTACGCTCATGAAACATTGGATTCTTAGCAATCTTCACAGCTGCTTGACTATCTGTGTATATGGGGATAGGAAGGCTTACTTGCAAACCAAGTTCCTTGAGAATTCTGCCTACCCAACCTGGACTCGAATTTCTGACCGTAGACCGATTTTATACCTAGGTGTTTAATTCATTATTCGCTTAGGTAATTTAGGATCCTAGTTAGCCTTAATTAACTAGTGGCGACTCTTTCAAAATCCGCGTTTTCAAAACGTATATCGCCTTAGGTCAGATTTTAGGTCTGATAGTGGCAAAGATGTATATGAGGCAGGGTGACAAAGAGGATCTTACACTGTATGCTATGCCGTCATTTGATACAATTATTTGGTATAAGAGTCCATTAATGGAGCAAATCAGATTGATCAGTGTTGGGGATCAGTTTATTGAACCTAGAAGAAAGCAAACATGCGTTGTTATTGGGACACCAAGAGTTGGAAACATGGGTCACAAACCACCAGTTAATGGAAAAGGTAAAGAGAAGATGTTTCCTGAAGACGAACCAGTTAATGCAAATTAAAGGTAAATATAAGATGTTTCCTGAAGACGAACCAGTTGATGATTTCTTCGACATGAATGACTTGAGAGATTATGACTTATCAAGTGCAGAATCAGATGAACCCTGGAAGCCAACAATTACCCAACAGTCCTCTGATGATGATAGCTATGACTTGGAACCCAAGTTAGCCAAGTATGCTAATTCAAATGTTAGCAGAAAGAAAGTTAAAAAAGCTACAAAGAAGAAGCAGGAAGAGGAGGGTATTTCTGAGGGGGATGCAGCTGATGTACCTGGGTTTGGAAAGTCTAATTATGAGACTCAAATCCATTTGGAAGATGCAGAGAACTTCAGTAACGTAGCGGATTTTGGTGTTGAAATGTCTGATTCAATTACATATACAATAACCACTCCTACTAGGTTGCATGATCTGATGGATGATGTAACAACTGGAGAACCCGGTATGCAGTACAAGAGTCATATGGATGGTGATTTTTTTGTTGGAAATTGGAATGAAGCTTGATAATGCAGATGTATTTAGAAAGGCTACCAAGCTTCATGCCATCAGAACATGTACTGCCACTGTGAGGAGAAGAAACGATGTAAACATGATTATTGTTTAGTGCAGTAAGAAGTGTGGTTTCCGCGTTGTTAGTGTCAGCATGAATAGAGACACGACATTTGATATTAGAAAACTGAATAAGAATCATACATGTGCCAGATCCCATTACAGTAGGGACATCGGAAAGAAGTGGGTCTGTGAAACATTTGTGGAGTTATTGTGGGTTCAAGAGAATCTGAAGTCAAGTGCAGTTGCATCTGAGATACGCCAAATTGAAGTGAGAAGCCTCAAGGGGAACATGAGTTGAAGAGGGACGAATAAACAAGACAAGAAGATCAAAGACACTCTCCAAGACTTATGTTATTTATATTTCATTGTCTTTAATTTGTTGAAGTGTTTTCAACAAATACTATGTTGAATTTATGTAATCGGCGTTTAGACCATGAGTTTATTATTTGGGTTGGTTTAATTAGGTCTGTTAAGGGTCTAATGAGCTGAAAAACACAAGGCCTCATTAGATAAGTCCATTAGAATTTTTTTTAGTCCATTCTAGGTGTCATTAGGGTTAGTTTGCAGCCTTTAAATAGTCACTTTAAGCGTTGGCCGAATTTAATGAATGAAGTTGGAATTCAGTTTTTGTGAGGATATTTTCTTCTCTTGGTTCTTTGAGAACTACCGAACTTATCAGATTGTTATGTGGCGTTCTACTCCGACTTATCAATCAAGTATTCCATTCTTGATTGTGGCGTCATCACCGTACTAAGGTTCTTGCTTCCCCAAGCAAAAGGTCATCCACCCATACCTGAAATAGAAACGGTCCAACGACATCAAACTTGCAAGGTTTTCGTCTCACATCGGCGAGAATCATATCAATTGCTCTAATGAAGTGAACAGCCCCAAGACGAACATGAGTTGAAGATGGACGAATACACAAGAAAAGAAAATCAAAGACAGTCTCCAAGACTTATGTTATTTATATTTCATTGTCTTCAATTTGCTGAAGTGTTTTCAACAAATACTATGATGAATTTATGTAATAGGCATTTAAACCATGAGTTTGTTATTTGAGTTAGTTTAATTAGGTCTGTTAAGGGTCTAATTGGCTGAAAAACACAAGGCCTCATTAGATAAGTCCATTAGGTGTCTTTATGGTTAGTTTGCAGCCTTTAAATAGCCACTTTAATGAATGAAGTTTGAATTCAGTTTTTGTGAGGAGTTTCATCTCCTTACGAACTTATCAAGGCTCCCTTGTGGCGTTCAACCCTGACTTATCGAACAGATTAGGATTAAATGTACTTTTCACACCACATGTTTGACCGAAAGTGGCTTTTAATACATGATGTTTAGTTTTGTATACTTTTGGTACCAAACGTTTGAAAAAATGTGGCTTTTGGTACATCCGTTAGTTGGCCGTTAAATGACATGTGCAAGTCACGTGACCGACGCTAAACTTTTGATTTTGTTCAATTTAGTCCCTCAAATATATTCATAACTTCTATTTTGTTTAATTTAGTCCTAAAACTTCAAAATAGAACCCAATTAAACCAAATTGAGCTATCCGGACCCGGACCTAGGGTTGGACCTTGCCTTAGGCTAGGTCCGGCTAGGTAAATTGGGTTCGATTGGTTCAATTAGCCCCAAATGGGTTCAATTGATCCAATTGACCTAGCCGAACCTAGCCTAGGGTTAGGTCCGACCCTGGGTCCGGGTCGGCTAGGTCCGGTGACCCCGACCCAGGGTCGGACCTAGGCCTAGGCTAGGTCCGACTAGGTCAATTGAGTTTGATTGGTTCAATTGGGTTCGATTTTGAAGTTTTAGGATTAAATTAAACAAAATAAAAGTTTGGAATTTATTTGAGGGACTAAATTGAACAAAATTAAAAGTTTAGGGCCGGTCACATGACCTGCACATGTCATTTAACGGCCAAAACTAACGGATGTACCAAAAACCACATTTTTTCAAATGTTTGGTACCAAAAGTATATAAAACCAAACATCCGGTACTAAAAGCCACATTCGGTCAAACATGTGGTGTGAAAAGTACCTTTAACCCAACGGATTATGCATCCTCGTTTGTGGTGTCTTCGACATAGCCCCTCAACTAGAAACGGTCCAACGACATCAGCTTGGTAAGGTTTTCGTCTCACGTCGGCGAGAATCATATCACGAATGTTCGAGTTTAATGTTTTCACGAACGTTATATATAACGGGTTGAAGATGGAAAATGATATCATTGCGAGTATTTTTCATAGCGTATATTTTCAGTACCATATTTTAGAACTATGTGTATTTACTATGGATTTTTTACATGATACAAGGTGATATGAGAGCTGATTTTGCAATGGAAAGGGATTATTCTGAGACCCTTCTGCGAGGGTTCAAAAATGGATGCCACCCTTTTATTGGTTTGGATGGCTGCTTCCTCAAGGGACCAGATGGTGGGTTCATGCTCTGTGGAGTGAGTATGGATGCAAATGATCAAATGTTCCTCATTGCATATGAATGGGTTGAAGCAGAACATGGAATGTCATGGGGATGGTTTCTTGAGATACTGTTTGTTGATATTGGTGCAGACAGAACTTGGACTATCATTTCAGATAGACAAAATGTATTAATAGTTTGAATATTGGGTACTTTTCATACCACTACTTTGCCCATAATCAACTTATGCTTGTACTGATATTGTGATACTGTTTTGTACTGATTGTAGGGTTTAATCAAGGTCGTGGAAGAGGTTATGCCTGGATCAGAACATAGGTTCTGTGTTAGACACATACACCAGAACATGAAGGCTAGATCGATGGGTGAAGATGATATTAGGACAAGGTTGTGGTCAGCTACATGTGCATACACATAACGGAGACACAAGTGGCATATAAACAATCTGAAGAAGACAAACATCAAAGATTGGAAGTTTTTATCTGTAATTCCCATAAAGCATTGGTGCAGGTTAGAGTTCAGACAGGCTTCAAAAACTTATTTGTTGGTGAATAAAATTGCTGAGAACGGTGGAACTCCGGTACGGACTTTGACGGCAATCCTAGCTCCTTCGCTCCACGCAATCCTGCAAGAGGGGATAGACCGGGCGGTGACCCAGAATCCCTCTCCGATGCTTAAATGAGTATCTCGTGCAAACTGGCAAGCAATAATCTCAAAGTGTATTGAATTTAACGTCCATCATCTGAGGTGACCTCTTGCCCTTTTATAGGCGAAGAGACACCTCAGTTACCTGGTGAACCGTTGGGGGTGGTTAGCCCGTATCCCGCATATCTCGGGTGTGATCCCGCCTATCTAGGCCATGATCTCGCTTATCTCGGCCACGCCCCGCGTATCTCGGCCACGCTCCGTGTATCTTAACCACGTTCCGCGTATCTCGGCCACGCCCCGCGTATCTTGGCCTTATCCTCTGATAACGAGTCCCGACTCCTGTCGGGGACTCCAGAGTTGTCTTGTTATTTCACCGCTCGGGGCCCCTCGTCATCGTGACAGGGCCAATCATTCTCAGGGATTCATCATCGGGGCCTACTTAAAGGCTTCTCATCGGGAGCTTCCAGCTCATCTGTCGGGACCGACTCTGTCGGGACCTTTCATTCATCGGGACTCCCTTCGTCGGGACCCTTCTCCTAGGTCATCTGGACCTTCATTTTGGGCCTGGTGGGCCTGTTTGCCGTTTCCTCCCCGTTAAAGGGCCTGACGAGTGTTATCGAACCCATCATCTGCAATTCCCATAAAGCATTGGTGCAGGTTAGAGTTCAGACAGGCTTCAAAAACTTATTTGTTGGTGAATAAAATACCTGAGAGCTTCAACGCCATGGTTCTTGAAGCAAGGGAAAAACTTGTTTTCTAGATGATGGAGTGGATTAAGAGGAAGTTTATGCATGATTTTAAAGAGAATATGAAAGGTGTGGCTGAACAGTGTGACATTGACAGGTTGATCTTGAATAAGCTTGGGAAGATCAAGAGCAGGATTGGTGGTTCTCACGTCATCTATGCAACATATGGGGAATATACGGTGGATTGTGAACCAAATGCCACATACAAGGTGCTGATAAATGAGCAGTATTGTAGCTGTATAGCCTGGCAGCTTAGTGGACTACCATGCCCTCATGTGGTTGCTTGTCTCGCACATGAGAGGAAGTTAAAACTGGCACCTTACTATGACCCAGTTTATCACAAAGATGCATATATACGTGCATATGAAGGGTGTTGGATTACGGGGACGTAATACTACGGAAACACTAAAACGTGTACATGCTAGTAATCTAAATTACGCAGCGGAAGAATTCGCACATACCTTTTTCTGTTCTTCACCAAGATCTTATGGAGGGAGTTCTCGATCCACTGGACGGAACCTTGTGCAAATTCTTATTCAAGAAGTCCCACGAAGTATAGCTCCACAGCAAAGCCTCTGATCAGTTCTTCGGCGGGGACAAATCTTCGGAGTGTTGCTTAGATAGAAAATTGGCACACCCTTGGTGAGTAGAGAGGATCGGCTGAACTAGGAGAAGGGTGATGGATATACGCCCAATTTGAACCCGTTGACTTCCGGATAGTTCTATTTTGATCACCCAGTTAATGATTGTAAATCGAAACTTCGACCCAAACACCCCGCGGAAACACCAACGGTCCGTATGAGGCCAAAATACTCATCCGGACCGCGGCAAACTCACCTAGGTGAGGTCAGGTGGCCACACCCGACCTCCCCTAGGGGAGATCGGGTCAGCCAACCCGATCTCCCCTAGGGGAGATAGGGTTGGCCAACCCGATCTCCCCTAGGGGAGATAGGGTTGGCCAACCCTATCCTCCCTAGGGAGGGGTTGGGTGGCCACACCCAACCCCTACCCTTGGGGGTCGGATTTTCTCCCCCCCAAGGGCCCCGGCACCGCTTCCCGACTCCCATACTCAGTTTATTTTCGCCGACTTTCTCCGTGCTTTAAGGTCTTAATTACGTGATCAAGGGCTAATTAATTGTGTTTAAAGGTTAACGATGTCGTTAAGCCACCTTAATGACACCGTTGCCTATAAATACAACCTTCCCACCATTCATTTAAACATCTTGGCTAAGTGTGCAATTTAGCTCTGACATCTCTCTAAGCTTTATCTCTCTAAGAAACGTATTGACTTAGGCATCGGAGAGGGTACATCAAGCACCACCCCCCCCCCCTCCGTGCTTGATATTGCCCCTCTTGCAGGGCACAGGGAGAAGAGAGGGATGAGGGCAGAAGGATACGGATCAGAACAACCAAGCTCGGGAAACACAGGATCCGATAATTCACCAGTGAGGAGTAGGATTTAGGCCGACGACCCGTTGACCTGAAACCTATAACCTAACACTTGGCGCCGTCCGTGGGTTTCGAATAGAAAGCCTAATTATCACCGGCCAGATGGCAAGCGTATATGTCATTCATGGAGGCTATGGAGCTGGAGGAGAGTCAGCAAATGCCAGAGAAGCGTATATGGCACGGTTAGACGACCGTAAACCAAAAGAAGAGCAAGTAGAAAGAAAGAAAGAAGATGTAATACAATTTTCAAGAAGAGATATGGAACATGTGTTACTAGACAACAAGGATGCCCTAGTCATAACAATGAAGATCACTGATATGGATATTGGAAGAATCCTGGTAGACAGTGGAAGCTCACCTAACATCATTAGCAAGAAAGTCCTCGACATACTGGGAGTAAGGCCAAGTAGCATAAAACAGGTTCACTCCCCCTTGGTGGGATTTTCAGGAGAGCCAACATACCCACTGGGGGCAGTCACACTACCCGTGACATTGGGGATAGGCCAGAGGCAGTTAAAGATCGATGTCCCTTTCTTCATCACAGAAGAAATGGAGGAATACAATGGAGTCCTAGGTACCACTACAATCAACAAATGGGGTATGGCGCCATCAACACTACATCAGAAAATGAAATTCCCCACAAGCCAAGGAATAGGAGAAGTAAAGGGTAACCAGAAGGTTGCAAGGAAATGTGCAAGGATCGCACTAAGCAAGAAGAAAACAACAAAAGAGGTCCTACTAATAGATGAGGACCCAAGAGAGGATCATGGGAGACCCGCCCCCATGGAGGAATTAAAAGAAATACTCATAGAAGAGCCCGATAGGAAGGCAAAAATCGGGACCGCCTTATCTCAGGAAGAGGAAAAGCACTTAGTAGCTTTACTAAGGGAATACAAAGATCTGTTCGCCTGGTCACCAAGCGATATGCCAGGAATATCAGAAGAAGTAATTTCACACAAGCTCAATATAGACGCGGCAACGCGACCAATAACACAAAAGGTAAGGCCAATGGGAGGAAGCAAAAAGATAGCTATCCAGGAAGAAGTGGAAAGGCTATTGAAAGCAAATTTTATCAAGGAGATTAGATTCCAAACATGGGTGGCAAACCCAGTACTGGTAAAGAAGGCGGGAGGAAGTTGGAGAATGTGCATCGATTATCGCGACCTAATCAAAGCATGTCCTAAGGACTCATATCCACTCTCAAGAATAGATCAGTTAGTGGATGCAACGTCAGGTCACCAACTAATGAGCTTCATGGATGCATACTCAGGATATAACCAGATAAAAATGGCCCCTGAAGACGCCCCTCACACAGCATTCTACGCTGACAGCGAGATATACCATTACACGGTGATGCCCTTCGGACTCATAAATGCTGGAGCGACATACCAAAGAATGGTCAACAAAATCTTCGGGGACATGATAGGAAAGACAATGGAGGCATATGTGGACGACATGATCGTCAAATCCAAAAGAAGAAAGACCATGTGGAAAACCTTCGCTCAACGTTTGAGAGAATGAGGCAATACCAAGTCCTCCTAAACCCGAAAAAATGTGCATTTGGGGTACAATCAGGGAAGTTTTTAGGCTTCATGGTAAGTCAGCGAGGCATAGAGGTAAACCCCGAGAAACTACAAGCAATTGAAGAAATGCAGTCACCTACGAAGCACAAAGAGGTTCAACGACTGAATGAGAGGTTGGCAGCTCTTAACAGATTCCTGTCCAAAATAGGAGACAAAGCATTACCCTTCTTTGAGGTACTAAGGGCAAACAAGAAGTTCGAATGGACACCAATATGTGAAGAAGCCTTCCAACAACTCAAACACCATCTAAAGACACTACCACCCCTAGCAAAGCCTACGCCAGGGGAGCCCCTCTACCTCTACATCTCCGTGAGCAACGTAGCAGTAAGCTCGGTACTAATAAAAGAAGAAAACACCGCACAATTGCCGGTATACTTCGTAAGTAAAACATTGGCAAAGTATGAGATCAACTACTTGCCAATAGAAAAGTACCTCTATGCACTGATCATATCCGCAAGGAAGTTGAGACCATATTTTCATGGGCATGAGGTAACAGTCCTCACAGACCAACCATTGAAACACCTCCTCCAAAGACCAGACACATCGGAAAGACTGACCAAATGGGCAATTGAGCTAAGTGAGTTTCGCATTCACTTTGCCCCTAGAACAGCTATAAAGGGGCAGGCTCTAGCAGATTTTATTGCCGAATTCACCGGAATTAATCCAGATGAAGACTTGGGAGAAATCAAAACTACAAGTGAGGCGAGTAGTAGTCAGGAGAAACAACCAGAAGAGTTATGGGAGATGCATACCGATGGGTCATCCAACGGGGGAGGTTCAGGTGCAGGCCTCCTATTATACCCACCAAGTAGGGATACACCTCTGCGATATGCCATGGCACTTACCTTTAAGGCAACAAACAATGAGGCTGAATACGAAGCACTGATAACAGGCTTGAGAATAGCCAAAGGAGTAGGGGCAAAGCACCTAAGAGTTAAGTGCGATTCTCAACTAGTTGTCAATCAAGTGAAAGGAATTTACACTGCAAAGTCTGAAAACATGCAGAAATACTTACAGCAAGCCAGGGACCTAATAAAGAGCTTCCAAAGCTTCGACATTGAGTCAGTCCCAAGAGAACAAAACCAAGAGGCGGACGCCTTAAGCAAACTAGCCCTAGGGGCAGAAGCAGGCAAAGAGGTTCACTTTGTAGAGCAAAGAATGCAATCAGTGATAGAACAAATGGAGACTCTAGTAATAGATGAAGGAGAAGCCTGGATGACCCCAATGCGTCAGTACATCACAGAAGGAAAACTCCTAAAGGATAAGGTAGAGGCAGTCAAGATTGAAAGGATGGTTAGAAATTATGCAGTGATGGACAATGAACTCTACAAAAAAGGGTACTCCACACCCTTCCTCAAATGCATAACATACCCGGAAACAGAGAGAGTACTTGCAGAACTCCATGAAGGAGATGCGGGGTGCCATGAAGGAGCACGATCAATAATCTGAAAGGTCTACAACCTAGGATACTATTGGCCATCAATGAGCAAAGAAGCAGCAGACTTGGTACAAAAATTTGATCACTGCCAAAGGTACTCCAGAAATATAACAGCCCAAGCAGCAAAGCTAAGTTCCATCTCGGGAGCCTGGCCATTCGCACAGTGGGGGATTGATCTGATAGGCCCCCTACCAAGAACAAAAGGGCAGAAAACTTGCATAATAGTAGCAATAGACTACTTCTCCAAATGGATAGAAGCGAAGGCAATGGGAAAGACAAAAGACGAGCAAATCGTTAACTTCATTCAATCTCACATTGTCTCGAGATACGGAGTCCCAAAAGCAATAATAAGTGATAATGGACCACAATTCAAGAGCAAGAAACTGCAATGGTACTGCGAAAGGCTGAATATAGAGCACCGCTCCGCATCAGTAAAACACCCCCAGACAAACGGGCAAGTAGAGTCGGCAAATAAAATATTGCTAGACGGTTTAAAGAAACGACTCCATGCTACCAAGGGAAGTTGGGTAGATGAGCTGGAAAATGTTCTATGGGCAGTACGAACAACACCAAAGATAGCCACAGGAGAAACACCATTTGGCCTAGTATACGGGACTGAAGCGGTGGCACCAGCAGAAATGGCTGTATCATCACTAAGAACCACGTACTTTGAAGAGCATGAGAACAACAAAGCAAGGCTCTTAGACTTAGACCTTGTGGATGATAAAAGATGGAACTCAGAGGAAGCACAGGCACGAATGCGCCTTGTATCCGCAAGATATTACAACCGCCAAGTCAAGGAGAGGCAATTCCACATAGGAGAACTAGTGCTCAGAAAGAACGAGTTCTCACACTTAGACCAAGTCAGAAAATTATCTCCAAAGTGGGAAGGGCCGTATAAGATAGCATCAGTTCCATACGCAAATGCTTACCGCCTAGAGGATGGGGATGGGGATGGGTATATCTCCACAAACACCTTCAGTGGAGAACACCTAAAGAAGTACTACGTCTAAGAAGACAGCACAAGCAAAAGACCATATCCTTGGAGTTATTTCAAGTCATTACATATAATTGTTTAAGTTTTCCAAAAACAACTTTTGAGAAGGAGAACTCAAGAAGTTACTCCGACTCTACAACTATCTTTGATTTCCTCCAAAGGGTGTCTTGATCCACCCAAGGCATCCCAAGTGTACATAAAGCATGAATGCTCCTAATGAAGTAGAAGTTACTCAAAAGTATCTTTCAAAGAAGGTGGTGATACAATCATTATGTTATCCTTACACAGATATGACTTCCAAGTCTGCAACACCCTCAACGCCCCCAAGAGCGTATCTTGAGAGTGGTTTTCATACTACGACCTTCGACGCCCCCAAGAGCGTATCTTGAGAGTAGTTTTCATACTACGAACTTCGACGCCCCCAAGAGCGTATCTTGAGAGTAGTTTTCATACTACGACTTTCGACGCACCCAAGAGCGTATCTTGAGAGTGGTTTCCAAAAACTACGAACTTCGACGCCCCCAAGAGCGTATCTTGAGAGTGGTTTCAAAAAACTACGAATTTCGACGCCCCCAAGAGCGTATCTTGAGAGTGGTTTCTAAAAACCACGACCTTCGACGCCCCTTAGAGCATATCTTGAGGTAGATTTCAAACTACCAGATTCGACGCCTCCAAGAGCGTATCTTGAGGTAGATTTCAAACTACCAGATTCGACGCCCACCAGGAGCGTATCTTTGGTCTAACTTGTGCCCTCCGGGAGCCTATCCTGTGAAACGTTAAGTGCCCTCCGAGAGCCAGTCTCGTGAACAGTTTTCGACGCCCACCAAGAGCGTATCTTTGGTCTAACAGTACCATATATACCATTTAAAGGGTAACAGAATAGATCATCGCACCATACTAAGAAGGATTCCATGAGAAAATAATTGCAAAGCAAAGATTGTATGAAGAACACATAATGTTTTTTCTTGATGAGATAGCAGGTATGATGATGAAGGAAAACACAAGAAAAACGCAAAGAAAAGAAAGCACCAGAAAAGGAAGGGTCCATAACCAAAGAACTACACATAAAGGCACAAGAAGTTATCATGAAAAGGGGAGATAAGCACCCTGCCATGCATGCCATAAGTAAAGACAGGAGTATCAAACAAAGATGGCAAAACTAGGAAAGGTGGAGTTTCAAACTCTAAAGATAAGTGCTACCCACCAACAGGAAGAGTAGTAAGAAGACACCACAAGAAGGAACCCTTGATAAACTCAATGAAGAAAGATGAATACAAGATTCAAGACTACCTCATAGGCACTTCAGCCAAGCAACATTAATGAGAGGAAAAGTAACAACACAACCAATAAAGACAAGCATAAAGAAGCTAGAAGGCAAAAATGAGAAGTACGACCCAAATTAAGAGAAACCTCAAGCCACAAACTCGCGAAACCACCACAAGAGATAGGTGTACTACTTCCTCATCTTGGCAATATGCCTAACAGCGAAGTCGGACAAATCACCAAGCTGAGAAAAAGGAAAGTCAGGAGCAATCATGTACATACGCTCAAGAATCGCCTTTAGAGAAATACGCTTAGCCACAGAGCAGCGAACATCGATAGCAGCCTGATAAGAGGAGGAACCCTTATACTCAGCAATAGCACACCCTCTCTCCTCCACACGAAGCATTTCCTCAAGGGACACCAACTCAGCAGCCCGAAGTACTTCATCGCGATAAGACTTTTGTCTTAAGGCTTCAATCTCTTCTTTAAGAAGGGCAATACGACTCTCCATATCTCGGCACTGCAAATCCGTGATACGACTACGCTCCAAACAACTAACAAGCTTAGAACCAAGGAAGACACAAGTGTCCTCGTGCACCTTCTTCTCCTCAGCAAGATAAATAACAAGGGTGGACAAATTAACAAGGTCGGCAATACCCTGCGACAAAAACAAAGGGTGAGACAGTTAAAGCATGAAAGAGAAATGTCCTAAAGGATAACAAGGTTAAGAAAAGTTACAGAAGCATAGCGAGACAACACATCATGAGCCAATTCATAAACCGCCTCCGACCCTTTAGAAGGGAGCACACGATTTGCAGGAGGAATAGCGGACTGCAGAACACGAACTCCAACCTCAGGAGTTTGTAAAGAAGATTGATTGTCAAAACGAGCCCCACGCCCATAATAAGGCGCCCACTCAGACCCAACAATTCCATCAACAGGAGGACGAGACAGCTCCTTTCGACTCAGAAGCGGAAGACGAAGTCTACCTACAACAAGATACAGAGTAAACACCAATATACACTAAGGAAACTCAGACATTAAAGGACTTACCAAACAAGGGAGAAGGAAAAGATGGCTCCCGGACCCTCGATTGGGGGGCATCAATATAGAAAGAAGATGGTACCCTAACATCATCACCGCCCTTACCTCCAATTGGAGGAAACCTCCTCACACCACAAAAAACCGATCTTTTCGCAATCGAAGGTCCGGTCCCGGAGCTAACTACTCCCACCCGTACTGGTCTCTTACTCCTCATCAAACACCGGGGAATTCTGCTGATCGAAAACACGCAAGCTTAGCCCAAGAAAAACAGAAAAGGGACAGTAGAGACAAGATGAAACTCATTTTCCTAAAACGACGAATACAAAGTCAAATGGTAAGCATAGAAAGATGATATGGGAGACCCCACTGGCCAATAAGCAGAGGCAGGGGGGCAAGGGGAGATAGTTATAACCCCAGTATAGAAGACCCCACGCGCTAGTAAGCAGAAACACGGGGGCAAGATGATGAACCAAACAGGACTATATCACCATGAAGACCCACGAATCAAGAAACGAGACAAGTAAAGAAACAATCAAGGAGGAGACGGGATTACGTCTCCCAAAAGCAACGCTTACACAAAGGAAAAGGCACGTACCTCAATGCGACACGCGTCCCGAGAAGTGAATACAACTAAGGATCCTGCCGCCTAAAAGGAAAAAGAGAAAAGGACAACGAGAATGAGGTAATCACTTACCCCTTTATAGTAAAAGGGAATAGGGTTTTTTCCAAAACCGCTAAATCGACACCGTTGATTTCTGAAAAGGAAAAATTTAAGGGTCAGATTTAAAAACTACTACCCCTAGTTCCCATTAACCACGGTTAAACTCACACCCACCATAGTTAGTATCCTATAGGCATATTTTTTAAGTATCCTATACTTAGAAAAATTTTGGACCAAAATTAAAAAATTTCTCCACTTAGACTTACCCCGGCATGAAATTGAAGTATGGACTCGTTTAGCTGTATTCATGTTGCATCCCTACATGAGCTTATATTTTCCGATATGCACCCATGGCGGTGTTAGATTTATTATTTCCATCTCAGACGGACACGTGCTTGGACACGTGTTTGGACACGTGTCCGTGCGATTCTGACATTTGCAATTCCTCTATCTTATAAGACAGGGGGCAGAGTCAGAGACACATACCCACGGGTAAGTAACAATTCCGACAAAAAGTAAAACCCCGGCTTCAAATTCGCGTGTCATACCATCCTAAAATAGAGTCAATCAAGGGTCAGGCCATTGTTTGACTTGGGGGCATGTGATGGATATACGCCCAATTTGAACCCGTTGACTTCCGGATAGTTCTATTTTGATCACCCCGTTAATGATTGTAAATCGAAACTTCGACCCAAACACCTCGCGGAAACACCAACGGTCCGGATGAGGCCAAAATACTCATCCGGACCGCGGCAAACTCACCTAGGTGAGGTCGGGTGGCCACACCCGACCTCCCCTAGGGGAGATAGGGTTGGCCAACCCTATCCTCCCTAGGGAGGGGTTGGGTGGCCACACCCAACCCCTACCCTTGGGGGTCGGATTTTCTCCCCCCCCCAAGGGCCCCGGCACCGCTTCCCGACTCCCATACTCAGTTTATTTTCGCCAACTTTCTCCGTGCTTTAAGGTCTTAATTACGTGATCAAGGGCTAATTAATTGTGTTTAAAGGTTAACGATGTCGTTAAGCCACCTTAATGATACCGTTGCCTACAAATACAACCTTCCCATCATTCATTTAAACATCTTGGCTAAGTGTGCAATTTAGCTCTGACATCTCTCTAAGCTTTATCTCTCCAAGAAACGTATTGACTTAGGCATGGAAGAGGGTACATCAAGCACCACCCCCCCCTCCGTGCTTGATATTGCCCCTCTTGCAGGGCACAGGGAGAATAGAAGGATAAGGGCAGAAGGATATGGATCAGAACAACCAAGCTCGGGAAACACAGGATCCGATAGTTCACCAGTGAGGAGTAGGATTTAGGCCGACGACCCGTTGACCTGAAACCTATAACCTAACAAAGGGGAGGAGGGATTTTCTCTCTAAGTCATTCTAATGTGGTGTTGTTAATCACTTATGAAAACCCTAACACTCCCCTTTATATAGGAGGAGCAAAGTGGACATGTCCAGTTTGCCCTCCATTAAACAATTCGGCCGGACCTAGTATGTGGGAGGCCCAATTTTGGACCTCTCATGTCAATTGGGATTTGGGTCTAGCCCAATTACCCTAATGTGATATTTACCCAATTGTCTTAGGTAACACATACATAATAACGGGCTATCAATTACGGCGCCCTATCACCTTATGCTAACAAAGGGGTCATCCATGCAATGCCCAGTAGAGAAGACTGGGTGAAGAGTGATACATTACCGGTGGATCCACCAATTTTTAAGAAAAGATCTGGAAAATCAAAGAAGAATAGAGAAATGTCTCAGTTCGAGGATGAAAATGGTCAATCTAGGTTAGGAAGGCGTGGTCTGGTGCATTATTGCTCTTCCTGCGGCAAGAGTGGACACAACAAGAGGTCATGTCCAGCTGACCCAGGACATGCAGAAGAAAACAGCACAACATGGTTCTGTGGGTGAAGAAACACAAGTTCTTGATTTTCAGACTGAGAAACCTGCACCACAACAGGTAAGAATTGTGTCTGTTTACTAACATGAAGGGAAGGGTTATGGTTATATCAATGACTTACTGTTTGATTTGCAGCAACAGCCATCCTGAAGGAAGATGAGGGTAAAATCAAAAAGGCCAAAAGAAAACTAGAAGTGATGCCCCAGAAGCTTCTGAGCAGCCATATAGTTCTACTATGAAGGGAAAATGCAAGGCCAAATGTAAGAGAAAAGGAAAAGGCAAAGTGAAAGGCAAAAGGAAATAAGGAAAAGAAAATAAGCATGCCCCAGCAGCTGCTGTAGAACTTGAGGATGGACCAGCTGTTGCAGAACCTGAGGATGGACCACCTGCAGAACCTGAGGATAGACCAACTGCAGAACCTATGGTAAACACCACATAAATTTAAAAATATATGTATATAATTGTAAGCATATGGTGATGGGCGCCGTAATTGGTAGCCCATAATATGTATAGTTTACCTAAGGAAATTAGGCAGAAGAAAGCAGCACAACATGGTTCTGTGGGTGAAGAAACACAAGTTCTTGATTTTCAGACTGAGGAACCAACACCACAACAGGTAGAATTGTGTCTGTTTACTAACATGAAGGGGAAGGGTTATGGTTATATCAATGACTTACTGTTTGATTTGCAGCAACAGCCATCCTGAAGGAAGATGAGGGTAAAATCAAAAAGGCCAAAAGAAAACTAGAAGTGATGCCCCAGAAGCTTCTGAGCAGCCATATAGTTCTACTATGAAGGGAAAATGCAAGGCCAAATGTAAGAGAAAAGGAAAAGGCAAAGTGAAAGGCAAAAGGAAATAAGGAAAAGAAAATAAGCATGCCCCAGCAGCTGCTGTAGAACTTGAGGATGGACCAGCTGTTGCAGAACCTGAGGATGGACCACCTGCAGAACCTGAGGATAGACCAACTGCAGAACCTATGGTAAACACCACATAAATTTAAAAATATATGTATATAATTGTAAGCATATGGTGATGGGCGCCGTAATTGGTAGCCCATAATATGTATAGTTTACCTAAGGAAATTAGGCAGAAGAAAGCAGCACAACATGGTTCTGTGGGTGAAGAAACACAAGTTCTTGATTTTCAGACTGAGGAACCAACACCACAACAGGTAGAATTGTGTCTGTTTACTAACATGAAGGGGAAGGGTTATGGTTATATCAATGACTTACTGTTTGATTTGCAGCAACAGCCATCCTGAAGGAAGATGAGGGTAAAATCAAAAAGGCCAAAAGAAAACTAGAAGTGATGCCCCAGAAGCTTCTGAGCAGCCAGATAGTTCTACTATGAAGGGAAAAGACAAGGCCAAATGTAAGAGAAAAGGAAAAGGCAAAGTGAAAGGCAAAAGGAAATAAGAAAAAGAAAATAAGCATGCCCCAGCAGCTGCTGTAGAACTTGAGGATGGACCAGCTGCTGCAGAACCTGAGGATGGACCACTTGCAGAAACTGAGGATGGACCAGCTGCAGAACCTATGGTAAACACCACATAAATTTGAAAATATATGTATTTAAATGTAAGCATATGGTGATGGGCTCCGTAATTGGTAGCCCATAATATGTATAGTTTACCTAAGGAAATTAGGTACATGTCACATTAGGGTAATTGTGCTAGATCCAAATCCCAATTGACATGAGAGAACCAAAATTGGGCCTCCCTATGCATAGTGGTAGGCCGAAATATCTATAAATAGATGGTATTAGGGGATTTTTAGGGTTAATCACTATTTCATCATTAGAGTGTTTTAGAGAAAAAACCCTCCACCCCACACAAGAGTTTCAGCCGAACCTATCCACCACCAAAGGGTGTGCCAATTTGCTTTCTAGCAAACACTCCAGAGATCTGTGCGCTGCCAAGAATTGATCAGAGGTTTTGCTATGGAGAACATACCGCATAGGGCTTTCTTAACCAGAACCTCTACGAGTGCCGACTGGAGAATCGTGAACTCCCTACAGGAAGGATCTTGGGACTACGGACAACATTTGAGGTATGTGCGAATCTTCCACTGCGTAATTCTGATTACTAGCATGTACCATATTTAGTATCCGTAGTGATTATTCCTCGTAATCTAACAGTGGTATCAGAGCCTATGTTAGAAGTTCATGATTTTGATAAATTGGTGTTCTTGAAACTTTAGACCTTGGGCCGAAAATTTTAAACGAAAAGTTTTAAAATTTCAAATTTTTAAGTTATAGGGTGGTCCGAAATTTTTCATGATGTTCTTAGGAAATTTGATTTTCATGATCTTCAAGAAAAAGATGATATTTATCAAAATCAAACATTGGGATTGTAGATCTTATTAAAATTTGATCTTAAAATTTGACCACTTGTTCCCAAATATGTGTTTGTGCCAAAAAATTTAGTAAATTTAAAAGGTAAATTTTTTAATTTCTTGGTCTCCAAGCAAACAAATTTCGGCCATATTATTAAAATTATATTGTTTACCATATTTTAATTTTTAATCAAGGTAACAATATATCTATAATTGGGAACATTAGGATAGATTCACATTAAATAAGTATATATAACTATCAATATATCTAAATATTTAATAGGGTTAAAGATACTATTGATAGATTTAGTTACCTAAAATATTGAGAAAATATATTGTCAGTTTATTTTTTTACCCTATTTAAGATATTGACAATAAATATAATATATATTTTATATGTTAGCCGATTTTTACATATATATATATATATATGTTTGTAGTTGGCCGATATATATATATATACTATTAATATTGGAAATTATTTTATATAATTAATGTTACTTGGTGGCTAAGTTAAATATTTTAATAGACTTTAAAACCCTACTTGGGCCACAAGTGAACAAATCGGCCCAACCTTTCATATTTTAATTATTGGGCCGGTCCAATGTCTCAAACCGGGACAAATTAAAAACGAATTGGATTTTCTCAATCGGTTCGACCTAGTCGGGTCGGGTCGGTCCGGGGTAACTAAGTGGATCTAACTGAACTAGTTATGTGTGTTGAACCGAACCGAACCCTGTTTTTAATTGGACCGGTTCAGACCGAACCGTATTTTAAGATTAAAACCGGGCCGAACCGGATTTTCCGAACCGGATTTTAATGGATCGAACCGAACCAGACCAAACTGGACCGAAATTGACTGAACCAAAATTATTTTCATAACCGAATTCAAGTCAATTAAATAAAATAGGGTGGTCAAGTTTTAAAATCCGAATTTTTTGAACCTAAAATGGACTACACAGTGCTCAAGGGTTTAATGTTATTTACATTACGGTAAAACCTTTATGCCTTGTTTCGATTATGGGGATGGATCTCGGAGATACATGTTTTTGGGACTGGATTAATTAGAGGGCTGAATTGAAATTGTTTATTATTCAATATATATTTGTGCATGATTAGAAATGATGTCTTGACCAAGTCAAGCTAGCTGGATATTGCATGTTGTGGGCGGAGCCCTAGTTAAATATATGGTAGGCGCACTAGGATGGACATGTTGTGATGGTTGAGAAAGCCTAGGATTCATGTCTAAGAAGTTGCGTAATTGAATATAAGCATGAATTGCAAATCAACCCCTAATGTTTAAAATTATTTTAAAATCGAATACCAGTCGCCAAATATGTATGATTGTTGTGGAATTTTCATGTTTGACACGTATACTAGAATGTTGAGGATGTAGTTGCATTTGATAATTTACTTGGAAGTAGAATTATGTATGCAAGCATGAGTTCCTTGGAACATTAGACGCATGACGCGTAAGCATGATTGTGGTTTGTATGATGAATGTTACTTGCGTATGATAATTTACATGGATAGTAGAATTATATATGCATGAGTTAATTCATCGTAATATCTTTTTTTCCAAAATAAAAAGGGCATTGGGAAATCCAAGATCGGGTATTCTTGTTTTAAAATTCCCGATAATTTGCAATTAAAACTGTTTTTAAAAGACTGATCTATTGGATTGAAAACGACGGTAATGTGAACTCTTTCACAGCCATCTTCCATTGTTTTACTGGTCGTCGGTTGGTTTAGATGACTGAGGAATCATTATTTGTCGGATTCAATCTTAATAGATATCTGATGTATGCAATTCTTTCTAAAAATGATATTGTCTCCCTGATTATGCGTGATTATCAATGTGTTAGTTTTCATGGATGAACCGATACAGTTCTACGAACCTCGCAATCTGGACGACATGGATTATGATGCTTGGAGTGATAATGTTATAGATCTCTTGATTGCTGTGGATCTTGACAATCAAGTCAATCCGACAGCGAAAAGGATAAGCCTGGACGAATATGGAAATCTCCATGAGGGCAACATCAAGAAAAGGTTGAGGAAGGATCGTAATGCATGAGAGTTGATCCTCTCGCAGCTGACAATAGAAGTAGAAGGAGACTTTGTACAACTCAGCGCATTGCATCTTTAGTGTGCCATATACCTTCGCTTCGGTAAGGGTAATGCCTCTGAAGCTAGAGCCTTAATGGCAGAATACTACAGTGTTCTAGGCAGTGATGACAGTGTAATAGCCTATCATGATCCCGTTGATGAGTTAGATGTATGGACAAGGGCTCAGAAAGTAATGAGGATGTTTCCTATTTCATGGTTTTTCGACGAAAAAGGGCTCACGCGTCTGACCAAATCGACTAAGACGAAAATAGACCTATTCGAAGCAGACGATAAAGAAGGAAACTTTCTAAAAGAACCCTGTGAGTGCCTATTGTGTTAGGCTTGGGGATGCTATGGTGAGTTGGAAGGTGAAGAAACAAGACACCATTTCTTTGTCAAGTGCTGAGGCAGAGTATAGGTGCTTGAGGGTAGCTATCCAGGAAGCTTTGTGGATTGGCAGGCTGTTGAAGGAGTTGGGAGTTCAGGTTACCTTACCAATTCCTATTTTCACTGATAGCGAGTCAGCTGTGAAGATAGCCAAAAACCCCATGTTTCATGAGAGAACAAAGCACATTGAGCTTGATTGCCATTTCACTAGGCATCACATTGAGTCAGGAGCCATTGTTGCTATCCATGTTGCTTCAAGGGATCAAGTAGCTGACTTGCTCACCAAGGCTTTGGTGAAGAGGCAGCACATTGCTCTCCTCAAATTATATGTGATAAAAGATGTGTTCCATGAAAAGGGAGGAGATAAGAAAGGTGGAGGAATATAGGATAGGATACTATGGATACTATGTTTGCACACTATGTTTGCACAATACTTGTTGTGCCTGCACAATGCTTGTGTGTGCTTACACAATGCTTGTGCCTTAGTTGTGTTTTACTCCTTTCCTATGTACGTAGCTAACTTAGTATATATAGTTAGTTAGATCATATTGTACAAACTGATTTGGAGTTCTGTGAATACAATCATACATTCCTACTCTAAATCCTCTCAAGAACACAAGAAGCTTTTAAACCCGAGGCATTCGATGAAAGATTCACTGGTATGAAAAAATGCTTGGCAACCCCCGACAAAAAAAGGTCTAAATGTTGAACTGTACTTTCACGGTACAACTAGGTTAAGACGACCTGTCCATCATTCTTCTTCGTGACTGCTTCAAGTTTGATATCTGAGACCCCATTATTGTTAATGTTGGTTTTTATACCCTATTGTTCATTTCTGTTTGAATTCTGGTTATTATTGTTTCGGAATTATTGAATAAAGTAGTTACCATTCGATTCGACATGAGTTCTACTTATCTAGATTAATCGACTCAGCTAGAAACGAGATCGATCCGAAAAGTAAGTAAATCGAAGCAACAAGGCTAATAGAAATAGCTGAATCAAACAACTCCATACATTTCCTCATACATCTAATTCTTTGAGTAAAATCAAAATGTCATTAAAATCCATTGATTGCGTAGTTCTATGAACGAACCAGTTATAAATCTTTCTTTATTGTTAAGTACTCCATTAAATGAAATAAACTGTAATTGTAATCATGTTTGAAACCGATTGGATTAAATTGAATTAAATTCAGAACTGAAACGATTTAACCAAAGGTTAAAACTTTGGTAAAATTGCGCTACGCGCAGGTGGACCTCGAAAAAGGGACACATCATTTCAAAGTATGAGTTTAATAATGAAGTGTTTAAATGATGATGTGCCGAATTTTCGTCTGCATTCCTTCGGAAATAACTTATTGATAACCTTTACATCGGTAAGAAGTAGGCTTCAGAAGCTACCACGACCTTGTAAAAGTATCGACTGACGCATAAGGTGAAAACCTAAAATGCTCAGTTCGGAGATGGGATAAAATCTCTAAAATAAGTTTGCAAACGAAGAAGGATGAAGTCGGTTAAACGATTTTTCTTCAGTGCGCCTTGAACGAAAAGTTAGGCTAGGCATTCAAAATCTAATCAAACACTTCCTGAAGCATAGTCTATATACATAATGTTGGAGTCACTTGACAGTTGTTCCCTAAGGGATGATGAGAAGTGATTCACATTCATGTAAAACTGTGTTCCACTCAAATCGGTAAGACACACCGCCATAAAAAGGCTGAAGAATGATAATGAGTTAAATCATATCACCATGCGACATTAATTTGCGCATTAAACACGTATTTAGGACAAGAGTATAGACTACTTTTTGATAGTACATGTTTACATCTTAAAGACATGGTACCGTGGTCGAGCATGTGACATTACATACTTGAGGACAAATTTTCCGATGCATTGACGGTTCCTGAATATTGAGTCTTGATCAAATCAGGAGCAAGATATTACGATATGAGGTCCCACATAATTCGAGTGGGAGAGATTTGAACCGGCAACTTGAGTGGATGACATGGTAAATGATAATGGGGACATTTTCATAATAAATCCAGTGGGAGGAATAAACACCTACCACATGTAATCACTGTTGCTTTTTGGACGAATCAAGTTGAAGCTGATTATCGTAATGCTGAACCATGATTGCCACAACTACCTATACTATCCATTGTTCCCAGTGGGAGTAATCCGACTAACTTGGTTTCAGATCCTAGTGATCAAGGAATTCATCTTGGAAGTAAAACTCCGAGACCGAGAAGTCGTTCAAGGAAAGTTGTTGGTTATGGTTCAAGCACTGCTCTTGTACCCAATAGAAGTAATGCTTCAATAAGAAGCGTTATTTCGAGTGGGAGAATCGATCCCAATTGGAAGAAATGCTCTGATAACGATAAGAGGCATTATTCCGAGTGGGAGAGACGTTAAGACTCAAAGATGGGATAAACAAGCCTAGACGAAAGTCAAAGGCATCGAACTTCTCCAAATAAGTATCCCATCTAGAAGAGTGATGACCTCACTCTAACAACTGTTGGCCTGCATTGGAAAGACCTCAAGTGGAGAAATGGAGGAAAATAATAAATGAGAGAGATCGCCTAAATAAAAGTCATTATAGTCTGTAGTTGATTTACCTACTAACCACAGGGGCATAAGGATACGGTGATTCCTGAAAGAAGGCTCACCACTGATGGAAAAGGTCGAGCAATACAAAGCTCGGATTATTGCGAAAGGCTGTACCCAAATTCACAGAGTGGACTTTGACGAAACATACTCACCAACTGTGCGTAAAACCATGGTAAGGGCCATTTATGGTCCTGGTCGCAGGTCACGATTTCGAACCTCACCAAATGAGTATTAATACCGCATTCCTCCTCAGAAACCTAGAGGAAGAGATCTACATGGAGCAACCATAGGGTTTCATTACTCCTGGTAACGAACGTAAAGTTTGTAAACTCCAAAGGTCCATTTACGGTCTTAAACTGTCGTCTCGGCAATGGTACCGCAGATTCCATGGGGAAATCGTAGGAAACGGATTTGTTAATCTTCATGAGGATCCGTGCGTTTATTATAAGACCTCCGGGTCTAAGTATGTCATCTTAACCTTATACGTAGACGACATACTCATTACCGCAAATAACGTGAGTTTTATGAACAAGTCAAAGTCCTGGTTGTCATCTGTATTTGAAATGAAAGACATTGGAGAGACTACATATATCTTAGGCATTAAAATTGCTAGAGATCGAGCTACCCGAAAATCTCAAGAAGCTTATATCAACAAACTGTTGAAAAGATTCAAATTACATGATGCCAAACCCGTGGATATGCCGGTGGTGTTTGGGTGTGCACTATCAAAAAGTGACGGCCCCAAGAACCTGGGAGAGTGTGAACAGATGAAGGGTGCAGAGTATTTAAGCATGGTCGGTAGTTTGATGTACGCCATGGAACGCACCCGTCCGGATATCTGTTAGGCCGTGGGCCTAGTAGCACGTTTCCAATCAGATCCTGACTATCAACATTTAAAGGCTGTAAAATGAATAATTCGTTATCTGAAAGGTACTGCCGACTACGCACTGTGCTATGATGGCAAGAAGTTAGAATTGACCAGTTACAGTGACGCCGACCATGGTGGCGATCCGGATGATCGTAATTCCACCATAAGAGGAGTGTTCCTCCTTGCTAATGCCGCCATTTCATGGACGAGTAAGAAGAAAACATGTGTCGCGCTGTCAACGATGGAATCGGAATTCGTAGCTCCCTCTAAGAATGCACAAGAAACGGTCTAGCTCAAAAGGCTTCTAACTGCACTGCTTGGTGGCGATGTCGAGAATAAACCTGTGAAGGTCTTCTCTGACAGTCAAGCAGCCACTGCGGCAGTTAAGAATCCGAAGTACCATAGTAGGACCAAACAAATTGATGTGAAATATTTATATGCTAAATCAATGGTAGAAGACAATATAATCACTATGGAATACTTATCCACTGATAATATGATTGCGGACCCATTAACTAAACCACTACGTAGGGAGATATTCGAAAAGCACATAAAACTGCTTGGATTGTGTTGGATCACGGTTGGAACTCCGGTACGGTCTTGACGGCAATCCGAAATCCTTTGCTCCACGTAATCCTGCAAGAGGGGAATAGACCGGGCGGTGACCCAGAATCCCTCTCTGATGCTCAAATGAGTATCTCAATAATCTCAATAAACTGGCAAGCAAGAGTCTCAGTA
Organism: Clarkia xantiana subsp. parviflora; assembly: GCA_036873135.1. Taxonomy (NCBI): domain Eukaryota; kingdom Viridiplantae; phylum Streptophyta; class Magnoliopsida; order Myrtales; family Onagraceae; genus Clarkia; species Clarkia xantiana. The sequence goes on from JAPTYO010000012.1 coordinate 21,530,459, forward strand.
TCAAAAAGCGTATATTGATCTGAGGTAACTTCTGCCCTTTTATAGGAGAAGAGCTACCTCAATTACCTGGTGAACCGTTGGGGCAGTTAGCCCACGATCCCGCCTATCTCGGCCCTGATCTCGCTTATCTCAGCCATGATCTCGCTTATCTCGGCCACGCTCCGCGTATCTCGGCCATGATCTCGCTTATCTCGGCCACGCTCCGCGTATCTCGGCCTCAACCTCTGATAGAAAGTCCCGACCAATATCGGGGACACCAGAGTTATCTCATTGTGTCACCGCTCGGGTCCCCTCGTCATCGTGACAGGGCCAACATCCTCAGGGATTCATCATCGGGGCCTACTTAAAGGAATCTCATCGGGAGCGCCCGGCTCGCCTATCGGAACGACCTTGTCGGGACCTTTCACCATCGGGACTCCTTTTGTCGGGACCCTTCGCATTGGTCTTCTTGACCTCCTTTAGGGCCCAGTGGGCCTATTCACCGTTTCCTCGCCGTTAAAGGGCCTAACGGCCATAGCGAAACCCATCATTTGCCCCCAAGACATGAGGGACTTACAGTTCGTCGTGTCTTTCAACTCCCGACCTCCCGACATCGGAGTCGGGGACCTTTCCCTTGATAAAGTCACTTATGTTGATCTTCTCGTCCACGATTCCTCGATACCTCGAGGATAGTCACCCAATCCGAGAAGACTCCTCAGTTACTCAGCCATTAAATGCAACAGGTGACGAAGTGACGGCTTTGGCACCCGTGCCTGATTTTTCGCGCCTGCTTTTTCTGAAAAAGTACTTTTCAGACTGTTTCATCATTACACCCCTTTCCATTCCGTTCGTTTCATTTCGACGGCTCAGATTAAAACGTTTCAACTTCGACGACCCAGATTAGAACGCCCTTTCACTTGTCCCTTCTCCTATAAAACCCTAACCCTGGGCACTGTTTCTTTTTTACCGTTTCTGCAATTTCAAAAGCTCTGCGATTTCAAAAGCTCAGGTTCTTCTTCGGCTTCCTGCTTTCCGATCAGTTTTCCGGCGATCATCAAGACCATCCTTTCCACTTCGAATCATCATGTCTGGTAAGACTTTCTTCTCTGGTGTTAGTATAGCCTTTCCTTCATCTTCGATCAGTTTGCTTTATGTTTTTCCGAAATCCCACTACACCTTCTCTTGGTATGGCTGATTTTCAGACAGTGGATCTAGTTCCGAGGGGAGGAAACCCTTCAATTTTGATTATGCTCCCAACGAGATCTCGGTGACTGCCTACGACGCAGCTCTCCGAGAAGGATGCATTACCCAGACCTGGGAGCCTCGTCTTCCTTATTCTCGCCACCGTGCCTCGGGTGACCCTGAGGTCATTCGTCCCGAGGAGGGGGAGATATTTGTCTCTACGGGACAGATATCGGCAGGGATCCGATTCCCCTTCTGCGGGAACTTGGTTGAGATGTGCACCCACTACAAGACGCATCCAACTACCTTCTCCCCACACACCATCCGTGTGTGGAATGCTTTCCAGGTTCTCTGCTTCCGACAGAAATGGGTCTACAGCCTCCAACTCTTCAGAACTTTCTATGGGATGAAGTGCAACGAGGCTGGGGTTGCGCCTTCTATCCTCGGATGCCCAAGTGGAATAAGGCGCAACTTGCACTGTGCAGCTGGACCAGCGACACCTGGAAGGTTGTAAAGGGTCGAGGACTCCTAATCGACACGGGGTCTGACAATAGCGGGTGGAAGAGGAGCTACTTCTTCATCAAAAACAGTTCCATCCGCTGGCCCCAATGGGAGGTGGAAGCGGACTCTCCTCCCGCTTATCACACCTACTCTGATGAAGACTTCCAGACCCTCCATCTTATCCAGCTTTACCGTTGGGGGGAGTCCTATACTCCCCTCGATGTTAACTCTCTAACGGAGCGGGACCTGGTGAAGGTCGGGATCCGTCCCCTCGACATAATCTCTGGGGGTCAACTCTTCGACGGCCCCTCCAATATGGTTCCCTGGGTAATGTTTCTGATCTCTGTTTTCCATTGTTTGCAGCTAAGAAGGTATCCGTGCTGACCAATCTCATCCTTAAGCAGGGGGAGACCGACGCTGTCCAACGCCCCGCGCGGAAGAGGAAGTCGGCAAAGAAGGCTGCTGCTCCGTCGGAATCTCCCTCTGCGAAGAGGACTAAGCGGAGCCGCGTGGAGGTGGACAGACTCTTCGATGTCCAAAATGCTGAAGAAGGTAAACAGCTCCGCCTAGCTATTAAATCATACAGGAAGCAAGTTCCTAAGGAGTTGGTCACTTCGACCATGGAGGCCCGCATCGAAGAGATTAAACGTGTCCTCCGAGGGGAAACTCCCCGCATCTTCAAGGCGGGCTACTACAACTACCACGGGAAAGACCAATACGTTTCTCGGTGCGTCGTTTGGTGTAAGGACCCTGACCAACTTCCTGACTATGTTTCTGAAGCATCTCGTCCTCTAGGTGCAGGTCACTCGGGAACTCCGTCGGGTGCTGGAGCTTCAGCACGGGCACCACTTTCAGCAGGGGCGCCGCCTTCAGCAGGGGCACCACTTTCCGGGGCTGGAGAAACCCCGACCGGCGATCAATTTTGTCGGGTGGAAAATCTGGACTCCTCCGACGAGACAGACGATGGCACCACCTTGATTCATCGTCGGAGGACGGGACAATCCCCCCTGAAACCAACCTCCAGGGGGCTGCCCCCCTCACCTTCTTCGCAACAGCGGCAGCCGTCGCCCATCCACAACTTTACTCCCTCTCCGCCTCAGGGCGAGTCGGAGATGCGCCCCTCCACGACTCGAGTCGGTCCTTCCCCTCTCCCCTTGGACGGGAGCTTCTACAAAGTTTATGACCCCAGCCAGAAGGCGGCTCCTTGGACCCCGATCCAAACGCTGCAAGGGGTCCAGCTCCGACAGGGTGACACATACCCAGAGCTGGGTCTACATCTGCTGGCAGGCTCAATTCTGCCATCTCTAAGGTTTCCGATTTCCCTGGATCGGGAGGGCATCCGCAGGGATGTTCACGAAATGTCTATCCGTCGGATAGAAGTGAGGTTCTTATTTTTCTCCCCTTCATCAATAAGGCAGGTTGTTCGTATGCTAACACTTCTCTTCTTTCCTTCGCAGGAGCTGGCGGACATAAACCGCTGCTACGGGTACATCTTTGCCCTCGAGGAGGCCCTGGAGCAGGAGCGGGCTAAGGGGGCTCCCGCATGATGGGTTCCGATGTAATCGTTAGTCTCGTTAACATCCAATGGATGGCGAGTAGGTCCAGTGGGCCTCGTGAAAAGCCTGGAAGGCTCAGAGGCCCAGCGCGAAGGGTCCCGACTTTAGCGGTCCCGACATATGAGCTGAATGCTCCCGATGAGAAGCCTCCGAGCAGGCCCCGATATGCCTTAGTAAAGGCCCCGATAATAAAGCCCCGCAGAGGCTGGACCTGTCCCGTAGAGACTGAAGGTCCTGGGTGGTGATCTAGAATGAGACAACTCTGGAGTCTCCGACAGGAGTCGGGACTTGTGATCAGAGGATAAAGACCGTGAAACCCGCCTACTAGATAGAGTAGTGGGAGACGGTTAGAGATAGAGATAAACTCCCCGAGATACGCAGGGCGTGCCCGAGATACGCGGAGTACGGGTAAGATACGCGGAGCGTGGGGCGAGATATATGGAATCCCAATCGAGATATGCGGAATCGTGGCGAGATACACGGAATCATGGGCAAAACTGCTAGGCGCAGTAACAGGTAACTGAGTAACCCCTCCTTCTATATAAAGGAGGAGGTTACCTCAGAAAACGATCATCTAATACGAACTTAGACTCTTTGCTTACCACCCATTGATCATCATACTCATTTAAGCATCGGAGAGGGATTCTGGGTCACCACCCAGGTCACCCCCTTTTGCAGGATTACGCGGAGCCCAGGAGTCCAAGCATTCCGTCAAGGACGTAACGGAGCTTCGTCCGTGATCCAACATTGGCGCCGTCTGTGGGAAACTTACGAAAAGTCAAGATAGTTTCTACCTGATCAATGGCCGGTGGTGGCAAGAAGAAGCAAGTTCAGGCTGGCAGTTCCCGTCCCGCAGGAACTGTGAATTCCCCGTTGCCGGAACGTGTTGCTGAACAAGGTGAGAACCCCGCTCTTTCCCAGACAGGGGGGCAGGGTGATGGCTATGAGGTCTCAGTCCGAGACACAGAGAGGAACAGGCAGGATGTCCCGCGTAGGGAGGAAGACGAGGCTCCCCCAAACCCGGTGGACCATGGAAGAGAAGGGGTCCCGCGAAGGGAAGAAGGGTCGTCTTCGAACTCGGAGTTGGCCAAGGCAGTAGCGGAGGCTATGCCCATGTTCTTGGCCGCCATGGAGGCCTTGCTGGACAAAAGAGAGGCCGCCAGGAGGGCGGAGGAGTTGCCTCCGCGAGAAGAGTTACCACCACCCCCGCCGAGGGTGGACCCAGAGGAGCAGGAGTTTCCGCCCAGGAGCAAGGGTAAGGAACCAGCACACCCGGAGAAGTTCGTGGTCGACGGCCCGGGACCGGTGCAAAATAGGACCATTCCCTTGAATGGCCCCATCACCCCCGATCAGGTGGTGAAGATCGTTAGCATCTGCATGGGTGATCAGAAGCAGATGACATCGGAGCTAAGGGATCGGTCCAGCCATCCTTTCGTGCCACGGCTGATCGATACCGTCGCCCCGCCTGGGCTAGGTATTACGACTATCAAGGAGTACGATGGTGAAGGGGACCCAGTTCGTCATGTTCAGAGGCATGTCCAAGCCTGCATGGGTCGAACTTCGAACGATGACCTCATCTGCTCATTGTTCCCGATAACCCTGGGAGAAAGGGCCATGACTTGGTTCTTCAGCCTCCCGCCAGGATGCATCACGTGCTGGGCTGATATGCACGATCGCTTCATCAAGCAGTACCAAGGTCGGAGGCGTCTTCTGAAGAGTGTGAGGTCCTTGACCCAGGTGGTACAGAGACCCGATGAATCATTGGCATACTACTACCAACGGTTCACTGCTAGCGCTGCGGAGATTGATGAAGAAATCTCGGAGGGAGAGACCATCCGTACTTTACTGCGGAACTTGAGCGCTCCGTACGGCTCCGATCTGATGCACAGCGTAGCCGCGAAGGCCGTGTGGAGTATGGAGGCCCTGCAAGCGAGGGTGAAACAGCAAATCGACGTCCAGGAGTCGAAGATTGCTGCTGGAGAGCTCGATCCCCCGAAATCGGGAAGAGGGAAGCCATCGTCCAAGCTGTCGGATGATCGCAAAGGGAGCGACAAGTCGGAGGGAAGTAGGAACCGTGGTCGTCCCGATAAGAGAGAAGACAAGCGTCCTCCGAGGAAGGACAACCGAGAGGGTCGGGCTGTTCCTATCAATAGCTCGATGACCTCTGTGTTAGCTGTAATGGACAGACAGGGTCTCGCCCGATACCCCCCGAGGAAAGAAGGCGAATTCCTAGGAGGTCGCCCTGACCGTTACTGTCGCTACCATCGAGCCAATGGTCACGACACTGAGAACTGTCGTGAGCTGAAGAAGGAGATTGAAAAGCTGATCCAGAAGGGAAAGCTGAAAGAGTTCGTCGAAAGGGGACGGTGCCGATCCCGTTCCAAGAGTAGGTCACGATCCCGCTCCAAATCCCGTGACCGATCCCCGAAGAAGAAGAAGGTCGAGCATGAGGCTTCAGGTTCAGGTGCCCGTAAGGAGAGGCACGGAACTATCAACGTCATCCACGGAGGGATGGCGGCGGGAGGTGATACCTCTGCCTCTCGGGAAAACTACGCTTCCCGCATATCTGCCGCGGTGGTGCTCGGAAAAAAGTCCCGGTCGTGGACCCTGAAGGAGGAAATGGTAATTTCTTTCTCTGTGGAGGATCTTGTAGGCGTGGAGAGCCCTCACGACGACGCCTTAGTCGTGACCCTGGATGTGGACGGATTCGAGATGAAGCGGATCCTGATAGACGGAGGGAGCTCCTCCGATATTCTTTTCATGGACGCTCTGGAAGCCATGGGAAAGACGAAGAAGGACCTGACGCAGGTGGACTTCCCGATGGTGGGATTCTCTGGTTCCACCTCTTACCCGCTGGGAATGATTACCCTACCGGTGGAATTTGGTAGTGGCTGGAAGATGGAGAAACGAAACGTGGATTTCGTTGTCATGGAGTCTGCGGGGGCATACAACACTATTATCGGGAGGACCACTATCAACCCTCTTATGGCAGTCGCCTCGACGGTCCACCAGAAGATGAAGTTCCCGACTGACAATGGGGTCGGAGAAGTCAAGGGTGACCAGGTGGCATCGCGGAAATGCTACGTTAACGCCACCCGACGGAGAAGGAGGGAGGCCATGACTTTCCTTCAGACTGATGCTGATCCTCGAGAGGAGTATGGGCGTCCCGCCCCCATGGAGGATTTGAAGGAAGTGGAGATCGATGGGCCTCAGAGGAAGGTGAAGATCGGCTCTGCTTTGTCGGAGGAAAGAGCCCGAGAGTTGATCGAGCTCTTGAAGGAGTTTAAGGAGCTGTTTGCCTGGTCCCCGAGTGATATGCCAGGAATCAGCCCCGACGTAATAGTGCACAAGCTGAAGATAGACCCCGCGATCAAGGCTATCGCGCAGAGAAGGCGTCCGATGGGCGCGGACAAGAGAATCGCGATTCAGCTAGAGGTGGGCAGACTGCTCGATGCTGGATTCATCCAGGAGCTCCGATTCCAGACTTGGGTGGCTAACCCAGTGCTGGTGCGAAAGAGTAACGGAAAGTGGCGGATGTGTGTCGACTTCCGCGACTTGAACAAAGCCTGCCCGAAGGACTGCTACCCGCTCCCGAGGATTGACCAGTTGGTGGATGCCACATCGGGACATGAGCTGCTGAGCTTCATGGATGCCTATTCCGGGTACAACCAGATCAAGATGGCGAAAGAGGATGCTCCCCACACAGCTTTTTACGCTGACAGCGACGTCTACCACTACGACGTGATGCCCTTCGGGTTGATCAATGCAGGAGCAACTTACCAGCGAATGGTGAACAAGTTGTTCGGGGACATGTTAGGGAAAACCATGGAGGCGTATGTGGATGACATGCTGGTGAAGTCCCGACAGGCAGGAGACCATGTCCAGAATTTGGCGGCGGCATTTGAGCGGATGGAGTTTCATCAGGTTCGGCTGAACCCCGACAAATGTGCCTTCGGGGTGAACTCGGGGAAGTTCCTTGGGTTCATGGTGAGCCAGAGAGGAATCGAGGTAAACCCTGAGAAGCTGCGAGCAATCGAGGAGATGCAGTCCCCGAGGACTCATCGGGAGGTCCAGGTGCTGAATGGCCGGTTGGCCGCGATGAATCGCTTCCTATCTAAGGCGAGTGATCGAGCCATGCCATTTTTGATGTGCGGAGGGCCAACAAGAAGTTCGAATGGACCGACAAGTGCGAGGAGGCGTTCCAGGCACTCAAGCAGCACCTCCGTACCCTTCCGCCGTTGGCGAAACCAGTTCCAGGCGAGCCGCTCTATCTCTATTTGGCTGTTTCTGATGTGGCTGTTAGTTCTGTTTTGATTAAAATTGTTAAGGGCAACCAAGTGCCTGTCTATTATGTAAGCAAGGCGTTTGCCAAGTCTGAAATAAACTATCCCGCTATTGAGAAGTATCTCTTCGCGTTGATTATTGCCGCTCGAAAACTGCAACCTTACTTCCATGCCCATGAAGTCACGGTACTGACTAATCAGCCCTTAAAACACTTTTTGAACCGACCGGAGGCGTCGGGGAGATTGGTGAAATGGGCAATCGAGTTGACGGAGTTCCGCATTCATTTTGCTCCGAGAACCGCTATTAAGGGCCAGGCATTGGCAGATTTTATAGCTGAGTCTACGGCACCCGATCTGGAAGTAACGGGTCCCGTAGAGGGGGCAGCCATGGAAGAAGTCCCGATAACAGAACAGCCGCCAGAACAGCCAAATGAGGAGAATACTTGGGAGATGTACACTGATTGTTCATCGAGTGTAGAAGGCTCGGGGGCAGGATTCGTATTGATACCGCCCGGTGGAGGCGAGCCCCTGCGATATGCCTTGGCGTTGACATTCAAAGCCACCAACAACGAAGCGGAGTACGAGGCTCTCATCACGGGCCTCAAGATTGCCAAGGGTACGGGGGTCGATCATTTAAAAGTGAAGTGTGATGCCAGCTTGATTGTAAACCAAGTCCAGGGGAACTATGAAGCTAAGAGCCCGACAATGAAGAAGTATTTGCACGAGGTGCAGACTTTGAAGGGAAGCTTCAAAAGCTTTGATATCGAGGCAATCCCGAGGGAAGAAAATGCGGAAGCAGATGCCTTGAGCAAGTTCGCTCTGGGAGTGGCCCCCGAGGAGAATCGAAAGGTGCATTTCCTAGAGAAGGTGATTATCTCAAACATCGATCCGGCGGAGGTCTGCGCTATTGAGACAGGATCGGAGGAGGAAGAAAAGCCTACGTGGATGACCCCGATGGTCACGTATCTGACTACAGGGACACTCCCCGATGATAAGGTGGCAGCTGTCAGGTTGAGGCGGATCACGGACAACTATGCAATGGTGGACAACCAGTTGTACAAAAAAGGGTATGTAAAGCCTTTTCTAAAATGCGTAGCGGAGCCTGACACAAATCGGATCCTGAGGGAGCTACACGAAGGAGTCGCGGCCTGCCATGAAGGGGCCCGATCTCTAGTGAGGAAGGCATTGAACTTAGGCTACTATTGGCCCTAGATGAACAAGGAAGCGACCGCGATGGTCCGATCCTGTGATGCATGTCAGAGGTACGCCCCAAATATCGTGGCTCCCGCCGCGGACCTAATGCCCATCAGGAGTGCATGGCCCTTCGCGCAATGGGGGATTGACTTGGTGGGACCTCTTCCCCAAGCTAGAGGTCAGTGCAAGTACTTACTCGTGGCTATCGACTACTTTTCAAAGTGGATAGAGGCTAAAGCATTGGCTAGAACGACGGGGCAGCAGATCCTCAAGTTCCTTCAAACTCAGATCATATTCCGGTATGGGGTTCCTCGAGTGTTGATCAGCGACAACGGCCCTCCATTCAATGGGACTCAGTTGAAGGAGTACCTGGAAGAACTAAACATTGAGCATCGGACCGCTTCAGTCCGCCACGCTCAGACCAATGGCCAGGTAGAATCAGCCAACAAGATCGTGATGGACGGCTTGAAGAAGAGAGTCTATGCCTTGCAGGGCCATTGGTTGGATGAGCTCGAGAATGTGCTATGGGCTGTGAGAACAACACCCAAGCAATCAACAGGAGAAACTCCGTTTTGCCTGGTTTATGGCACGGAGGCAGTCGCTCCCGTGGAGATAGCGGTGGCGTCCCACCGCGCGAAATATTACGAACCTCTGAAAAACGAGGAAATGAGACGTCTGGACTTAGACCTACTCGAGGAAAAGAGGTGGAAGGCTGATGAAGTCCAGGCCCGAATGCGTCTGGCAACAGCCCGATATTATAATCGGCGTGTCAGGTCCCGACAATTCTTCGTGGGAGAACTTGTCTGGCGGAGGAATGAGTTTGTTCATCAAGATCGGATCAACAAGCTGTCACCAAAATGGGAAGGACCTTAAAAGATCGTAGGGATGCCAGTGCCCAATGCATACAAGTTAGAGGATCTCGATGGCAAGACGTTGAAGCATTCCTTCAGTGGCGAACACTTGAAGAAGTATCATGTTTGATATTAAGCCGCCGTGAAGGGCGCAAATTGTTTATCAATAAGATCCGATGTAAGCCTATTTTGAGTTATTTATGAATAAAAGAAATTGCCTTCCGATCAAATTGCTTTCAAATTTATTCTAACTGTTAGTAAGACGTCCTGAGTGACGCGACAAAAGCCTTCCGAGGTATGATGAAAGCCCCGCGGGGGATGCGTAAGTCGTCTATATGACGTGGCCAAAAGCCTTAACGGGTATGGACAAAAGCCCTACGGGGTACACATAAGCCGTCTATATGATGCAACCAAAAGCCTAGGTACGAAAAGGCCCTGATGGGTCCGCGTAAGTCGTCTATATGATGCGGCCAAAAGCCTTAACGGGTACGAAAAAACCTTAACAGGTCCGCGTAAGTCGTCTATATGATGCGGCAAAAAGCCTTAAAGGGTACGATTAAGCCGTCCGGAAAAGACGCAATAAAAGCCCTAAGGGGCGTGAAAATGGCCTTGAAAGGCAGGGACAAGAAACCTTAAGTGGTAAAGTCCCGATTGGACGAGAAACCTTAAGTGGTAAAGTCCCGATTTTGGACGAGACCTAAGTGGTAAAGTCCCGATTTTGGACGAGAAACCTTAAGTGGTGAAGTCCCGATTGGACGAGAAACCTTAAGTGGTGAAGTCCCGATTGGATGAGAAACCTTAAATGGTAAAGTCCCGAGTTAAACGTCGGAAGGACATATGAAGTCATATTAATGGCGCATCGGAACCCATTTAAAGTCCCGATCTGAGTAACAAATTTAAAGCCGCTTTAGATAAAGTGCAAACAAATATCGGTGCCAAAACAGATGGAAAGATACTATTTATATTAAAAAGGCCAGAAGGCCAAAGGAGTTCATTACAAGGGATAAAGGAGAAAGGCAACAAGGACTAAAAGATGTAAGCATTAAACTCGGTCCTTGTTGGAAGATGGATCCTCAGCAGCGTCGGAGGGAGCAAGGTTTGGAGGGGCCTGGACAGAAGGCTCCGCGGTTGGCGGAGTCGGGTCCACAGCAGCGGCTTCTTCACTCTCCGCGGGGAGGTTGAAGTACTTCTCCGCGACGGGGGCAAGAGTCTCGGACTTCGTGAAGTCAATGGAATCCGCGTAGGCCGTGTAGAGTTCCTCGACAGCGTTGAACAAAACGTCCTCCACCTCGGACTTGCAGAACTCCACAGCAGCCAGCTTGAATTCTTCAGAGTTCCGGTACTCCCCGCGACCCCCTCGCGACCTTGCTGGAGACCTTCCTCGCGGCCCTGCAGGCAGCCCTCCTCGAGGCCCTGAGCCTTGGCCTCAGCCAGCTTGGCAGAGAACTCAGCTCTCTCCGCCTCAAACTTTGCCTTAGCCTCCGCGAGGAGATCCGCGAAGACGTTTTTCTCATGAATGAGCTGCTTCTTCTCCTCCTCATTCCGCTGCTGATCCGCCTGGACCATCTTCCGCTCCCGACGCATGACAGCCTCGTGGTCGTGGACCTTCTTGAGCAGGTTTGAGGACAAGTCATCGAGGAGAGCCTTCTCCTTGGCCATTTTGTTCTTGGCCGCCACTGCCTCGTCGAGTTCCACCTGAAGCTTGGCTAAAGCATCAGGGTTCGACTGGGCCTCTGCCGCCTCCAAAGCACCCTTCAGGGCCAGGATAAGGCCGAAGCAGCGCTGTTGGTTCGCGGTGTCCTGAGAGAAGGAAGGAAAAGATCAAGATACAATAATCGGAGACAAGAGTGACGAAGAAAATAAAACAAAGATAGAAGTTTCACCTCCATCCGACGAATGGCCATGTCGCGGATCTCCTCTTCGAGGTCCCCCCGCGCCAAGGATAGGGGTCGCCTCAAGGCTGGAGGGATTGACCCCGCCAGCAGATGCAGGGCCAATCCAGGATCAAGGTTTCCCCGTCGGAGTGGAACTCCTCGGAGAGACTCGATCGGGTTCCAAGGTAGCATCCCCTGGTCGGGAAAAACCTTGTAAAGGTTTTCGTCCACGGGGAGAGGGGGGATGACCCCAGAACCTTCAGCCGGAAGAGCCACCTCAGCTGGTGGCTCAGGAGTTGGAGTGCGAAGAACAGGAGGAGGACTCTGGGACACGTCCCTAACAGCGGGCCTCACGCTCCTGGACCCCGACCTGCCGCGGGGAAGCAGGCCCCCCTCTTCAGGCTCCTCGACAGAAGGAGAAGCTTCCAAATTGTCACCTGGCGGAACTGAGCTCCCGCCGGGACGTCCTCCAGCATCAGTTCTTGCGGAGCTGCAGTCTCCGCTGGAATGATAGCCTCCGTCGGGGCAGGAGTCTCCAAGGGACCTGCGGTGGCGGGACGAATAAGGTTAGGAAGAGTACCTTTAGGGCACCAGATGATTTGACGATCGAAATGTCTGTTCTTCCCAAGGACGTTGTAATATCCCGCCTCAATAACGTGGGGAATCTCTCCTCGATGGATGTACTTGATCTCTTGAACCCGCGTTTTCCGATCAGCGGGGATAAACTCCCTGGGGACTAATTTTTTATATTGTTTAATTGCACGACGAACGCGCTTACCTTCCTCGACGGTGGTGGCCCCGAAGGCCCGATCTATCTCCTCCCGCCTGGCCTTCTTGGCCCCGACTTGCTCGTCGGTAGGAGGAGCAGCAGAGAGGGGAGTGGAGGAGGAAGCACCCTTCTTCACCAGCTTGCGCTTCCGCTTGGAGCCACTCTAGACGGCATCAGTCTCGCCCTGCTTCAGAATGAGATGAGTCAACAGAGAAGCCTTCTTGGCTGCAAAGGTAAAAAGAAAGATAGTTAGAAATATTACCCAGACGACTAAATCTTTGGAAACAGAGTCGAGGAGTCGAACTCCGATAGTAATCAGGTTCTTCTCCTGGAGCCTGTTGGCATCAAGGGGTATGAAGTTGTCTCCCCAGCGGTAGAGTTGAACCATTTGGAGGGTATTGAGGTCATCCTCGGAGTAGTCCTGGAGCCTGGGGGCAGGGTCCGCCACGACCTCCCATCGGGGCCATGGAACAGAGCTGTGCTGGACGAAGAAGTAATACTTCTTCCATCCGCTGTTGTCGGACCCAGAATCACGAATCAGCACCCGATCTTTGTGGAACTTCCAAGTTTCGCTATCCCAGCCGAAACGTGAAAGTTGCTCCTTTGTCCACTTGGGGAGTCGGGGGGAGAAGGAGCAGACACCAGCCTTGTTGCACTTCATGCCGTAGAAAGTGCGGAACAGCAGAAGACTGTACGTCCACTGTTGACGGTGGCATAACAGTTGGAAGGCATTCCACACGCGGATGGCGTGTGGAGAGAAGGTACAGGGATGCGTTTTGTAGAAGTTGCACATCTCCACCATGTTTCCGCAGAAGGGGAACCGAATCCCCGCGCTTACTTGCCCAGCGGAGACGAACACTTCCCCTGCCCGAGGAGGTGTAATGATGTGTTTCCTCCTGACAGCAGACTGGGACTCATATGGAAAACGAGGTTCCCAATCAGAGGTGATACACCCCTCTCTAAGGGCAACCTCATATGTAGCCTCCGAGATCTCATTGACAGCGAACTCGAAGGTGAAGGGAGTCCTAGCCTCAGAACTAGCTTCGTCTAAAACGGTCGCAAGAAAAAGGATTTGAGAAAAGAAGAATAAACAGCAAGCAAATCACGAAAACGTAGAAAGAAATTCTTACCAGACATGATCGGTGGTTGAAGAAGTAAGGTAAAGGAAGGTCGGAAAGGTTGAAAGCCTTGGATCACTTGAACACCAGGAGGAGCTTGAAGAGGAAGCTTCGAATGCAAAGATGGATGAAAGCGAGAGAGTGCAGAAGAAGTGAATAAGACAAGGGTTTTACCTTTTATAGGCAGAAGGACGATTGGAGGGACGTAATCTTGACGTCGAAGACGAAACGACTTGATCACAACCATTGAAATTATGGAGACGGTACAGAGGAAACAGCTGGATGGGCTTGATCTGCACCGTTGAAGAGGAAACGACACGATCTTAATCGCCGAGATTATAGGCACGGAAGGGACGTGTGTGATGTCACAGTTGCTTTTTCAGAAAACAGCAGTCACGCTGGTTTAAACGTCGTTTCTTTATCCCTAGGCATTTAATGCTACGGTAATCGAGGAGTCTCCTCGGATTTGGCAACTGCCCATGGGGCCTGGTGGGCCCAAGGCAATCATGAGTAAGAGACTCTGATATACAACGATCCTACATAAGGCAAAAGGCTCCGACGGTATCGGAAGAGATAAAAACAAAAGCCTCCGACGGTGGTATCGGAGGGTATAAAAACAGAAACCTCCGACAACAAGGTCAGATAACCTGAATTAGAAGACACGACGAACTAAAAGTCCCCCATGTCTTGGGGGCAAATGATGGGTTCCGATGTAATCGTTAGTCCCGTTAACAGCCAATGGACGGCGAGTAGGTCCAGTGGGCCTCGTGAAAAGCCTGGAAGGCTCAGAGGCCCAGCACGAAGGGTCCCGACTTTAGCGGTCCCGACATATGAGCTGAATGCTCCCGATGAGAAGCATCCGAGCAGGCCCCGATATGCCTTAGTAAAGGCCCCGATAATAAAGCCCCGCAGAGGCTGGACCTGTCCCGTAGAGACTGAAGGTCCTGGGTGGTGATCTAGAATGAGACAACTCTGGAGTCTCCGACAGGAGTCGGGACTTGTGATCAGAGGATAAAGACCGAGAAACCCGCCTACTAGATAGAGTAGTGGGAGACGGTTAAAGATAGAGATAAACACCCCGAGATACGCGGAGTACGGGTAAGATACGCGGAGCGTGGGGCGAGATATATGGAATCCCAATCGAGATATGCGGAATCGTGGCGAGATACACGGAATCATGGGCAAAACTGCCAGGCGCAGTAACAGGTAACTGAGTAACCCCTCCTTCTATATAAAGGAGGAGGTTACCTCAGAAAACGATCATCTAATACGAACTTAGACTCTTTGCTTACCACACATTGATCATCATACTCATTTAAGCATCGGAGAGGGATTCTGGGTCACCACCCAGGTCATCCCCTTTTGCAGGATTACGCGGAGCCCAGGAGTCCAAGCATTCCGTCAAGGACGTAACGGAGCTTCGTCCGTGATCTAACACCGCAGTTATAGCCAAGCTTGAGGAGGATCTCGCGGCCTCCGAGTCTTCGAGGGGAAAACTGGCCAAGGAGCAGGCCATCCTCGACCGAAAGACTCGGGACCTCCAAAAGCAGGTTCGTGACTTCGAGGGGCTGCTGAAGCGGGAGCGGCAGGAGCGACAAAAGGATGCAGAAGCTCGGGACAAACTTGTCCTTGAGAAGAAGGCTCTGGAGGAGCAAATTGCTGAGGTTCCTGCGAAGCTGGTCGCGGCTAAGACCAAGGGCCGGGAAGATTATCGGGGGTCCGAGGACTTCCAAGCTGACGCGGTGAAATTCTGCATCGCGGAGGTGGAGAACACCCTCTTCAACGCGGTCGAGGAGCTCCATCTGGAGTATGGAGACGCCATCAACTTTGACAAGTCCGCTACTCTCGCTCCCTTTGCGAAGAGGTACTTCGCCCTCTCGGAGGAGAGTGATGAGGGGAACACTCCCGCAGGTGTTGAAGACATGGCGGAGCTTCCAAGTGCCGATCCTCCGACGGTTGACCCCCCGATAATCAACCCTCGAGCAGCTGAACCCGTGGAGCCTTCTGCCACAGATCTCGTGGATCCTGCTCCCGCTGATGCCGACTAGGACCAAGCATAAATGCTTTATATTTATAGTCCTTGTAATTTTCCTTTCTTTATCGGGAACCTCTCAGATTTTATAATATCATATCTTTTTCGGTTCCGATTATCATTGCACTTCACAAAGCGACTTAATTATACTTAGAACAAATCTAAGAACCACGCACCACCTAAGGCGACTTAACAACTTGCACCAATTAAGGCGACTTAACAACTTGCACCATTTAAGGCGACTTCACAACACTTAGAATAAATCCAAGAATCATGCATCACCTAAGACGACTTAACCACTTGCACCACTTAAGGCGACTTCACATCGTGCACCACTTAAGGTGACTTAATATCGTGCACCACTTAAGGCAACTTAACATCGTGCACCACTTAAGGCGACTTCACATCGTGCACCACTTGAGGTGACTTAATATCGTGCACCACTTAAGGAGACTTAACATCGTGCACCACTTAAGGCGACTTTTCATTGATGGCTCAAAATATGCTTACATCGAATCAAACGATAGATAACTTGCACCACTTAAGGCGACTTTACATCGGGCACCACTCAAGGCGACTTTTCATCAAGCATGACATTTCTTCAAGTGTTCGCCACTAAAAGAATGCTTCAATACTCTGCCATCGAGGTCTTCCAACTTATACGCATTTGGAGCTGGCATCCCCACGACCTTATAAGGTCCTTCCCATTTTGGCGACCTCTTGTTGATCCGATCCAAAAGGGTGAACTCGTTCCGACGCCAAACTAGTTCTCCGACGAAGAACTGTCGGGACTTAACTCGCCGATTGTAATATCTGGCTGTCGCCAAACGCATTCGAGCCTGGACTTCGTCGGCTTCCCGCCTCTTTTCCTCGAGCAAGTCCAATTCCAGACGTCTCATTTCATCATTCGTCAAAGGCTCTTAGTATCTCATCCGATGGGACGCCACAGCTATTTCCACGGGAGCAACAGCCTCCGTGCCATAAACAAGGCCAAACGGAGTCTCCCCAGTTGATCGTTTGGGTGTCGTTCTAACAGCCCAAAGCACATTTTCCAGCTCGTTCAGCCATTTGCCCTTCAAGGCATAGACCCTTTTCTTCAGGTCATCCATCACGATTTTATTGGCTGACTCCACCTTGCCATTAGTTTGAGCATGATGGACAGAGGCTGTCCGATGCTCGATATTCAGTTCTTCCAGATTTTCCTTCACTTGAGCCCCGTTAAAGGGAGGACCATTGTCGCTGGTCAACACCTTAGGAATCCCGTATCTGGATATAATATGGGTTTGGAGAAACTTGACGATTTGGTTCCCCGTCGTCTTGGCTAATGCCTTAGCTTCTATCCATTTCGAAAAATAATCAATGGCCACAAGCAAATATTTACACTGACCCTGTGCCTGTGGGAGAGGTCCCACCAAGTCGATACCCCACTGCGCGAAGGGCCAAGCATTCTTGATGGACATCAGATTAGCAGCCGGAGCCACGATATTCGGGGCATACCTCTGGCACGCGTCACAGGATCGGACTGACAACGTCGCCTCTTTGCTCATCGAAGGCCAGTAATAGCCCAAATTCAACACTTTTCTCGTAATGGATCGGGCCCCTTCGTGACAAGCCGCGACCCCTTCATACACCTCCCTCAGGATCCGACTTGTGTCGGGCTCAGCCACACATTTCAAGTAAGGAGTCGAGAACCACCCCTTTTTGTATAGCTGATTGTCCAGCACCACATAATTAACCGCGATCCGACGTATCCTGTCAGCTACCACTTCATCATCGGGGACTACCCCCGTAGTCAGGTACGCAACTATCGGGGTCATCCAATTGGGTTCCTCCTCCGATCCTGCTTCAATAGCACAGACCTCCGATGGGTCGGTGGTCGATAAGATCACCTTCTCCAAGAAGTGCACCTTCCGATTTTCCTCTAGGGGTGCCCCCAAGGCAAATTTGCTCAAGGCATCCGCTTCCGCGTTTTCCTCCCTCGGGATTGCCTCGATGTCGAAACTTTTGAAGCTCTCCTTCAAGACTTGCACCTCGCGAAGGTACTTTCTCATCATCGGGCTCTTCGCCTCATATCGTCCTTGGACTTGATTCACAATCAGGCCTGCGTCACACTTCACCCTTAAGTGACCAACTCCCGTACCTTTGGCAATTTTGAGGCCTGTGATAAGAGCCTCATACTCAGCTTCGTTGTTCGTGGCCCTAAACGTTAAGGCCAAAGCATATCGAAGGGGTTCACCCCCACCTGGTGGTATCAATACAAACCCTGCTCCTAATCCGTCTGAACTCGAAGAGCCATCCGTGTACATTTCCCAAGTATTTTCCTCATTTGGCTGTTCTGATTGCTCTGCCATTTCTTCTTGCTCTGCTATCGGGACCTCCATGGTTGCCCCCTCTACAGGGCCCGCTTCTTCCAGATCGAGGGCTGTAGACTCTGCTATGAAATCCGCCAACGCCTGGCCCTTAATAGCCGTTCTCGGAGCAAAGTGAATGCGGAACTCAATAAGCTCGACTGCCCATTTCACCAATCTCCTCGACGCATCAGGTCGGTTCAAAAAATGCTTCAAAGGTTGATTCGTCAACACAGTAATCTCATGCGCGTGGAAGTAAGGCCTCAGCTTCCGAGTAGTAATGATCAACGCAAAAAGATACATCTCAACGGCGGGATAATTCATTTCAGAATTGTCAAACGCCTTTCTTACATAATACACGGGGACTTGATTACCCTCGACAATCTTCACTAACACAGAGCTAATAGCAAACTCAGAAACAACCAAATATAGATAGAGCGGCTCGCCTGGAATCGGTTTCGCCAATGACGGGAGGGTGCGAAGGTGCTGCTTGAGTGCCTGGAATGCCTCTTCACACTTGACAGTCCACTCAAACTTCTTGTTGGCCCTCAGAACTTCAAAAAATGGCATGGATCGGTCACTTGCCTTGGACAGGAAGCGATTCATTGCAGCTAGTCGGCCATTCAGCACTTGCACCTCCCGATGATTTATCGGAGACTACATCTCCTCGATTGCCCTCAGTTTCTCGGGGTTCACCTCAATTCCTCTTTGGCTTACCATAAAGCCCAAAAAATTCCCCGAGTGGACTCCGAAGGCACACTTGGTCGGGTTCAAGCGAACCTGATGAAGCCTCATCCGCTCAAACACCGTGGCTAAGTTGTGAACATGATCCTCAGCCTGTCGGGACTTCACCAGCATATCGTCCACGTAGGCCTCCATGGTTTTCCCCAACATATCCCCGAACAGCTTGTTCACCATCCTTTGATAAGTTTCCCCGGCATTGATCAATCCGAAGGGCATGACATCGTAATGATAGATGTCACTATCGGCATAAAAAGCAGTGTGGGGGGCATCCTCCTTGGCCATCTTGATCTGATTATTGCCCGAGTAAGCATCCATGAAGCTCAGCAATTCATGTCCCGACGTAGCGTCCACCAACTGGTCGATCCTCGGAAGCGGGTAACAATCCTTCGGGCAAGCTTTATTCAGGTCACGGAAATCGACAAACATCCGCCATTTCCCATTGCTCTTCTTCACCAGAAACGGGTTGGCAACCCAAGTCTGGAATCGGAGCTCCTTGATAAATCCAGCGTCGAGCAACCTGCCCACCTCCTGCTGGATCGCGATCCTTTTGTCCACGCCCATCAGACGCCTTTTCTGCGCGATAGGCTTGATCGCGGGATCAATCTTCAACTCATGCTCAATCACGTCGGGGCTGATTCCTGGCATGTCACTCGGGGACCAGGCAAACAGCTCCTTAAACTCCTTCAGCAGCTCAATCAACTCTCGGGCCCTCTCGTCAGACAGGGCGGACCCGATTTTCACCTTCCTCTGAGGTCCGTCAATCTCGACCTCCTTCAAATCCTCCATGAGGGCGGGACGCCCAAACTCCTCTCTAGGATCAGCATCGGTCTGGAGGATAGTCATAGCCTCCCGTCTTCTCCTTCGGGTGGCATTGACATAACACTTCCTGGAAGCCACCTGGTCGCCCTTTACCTCCCCGACTCCATGGTCAGTCGGGAACTTCATCTTTTGGTGAACAGTCGAGGCTACTGCCATCAGTGGGTTAATGGTAGTTCTCCCGATAATCGCATTGTAAGTTCCCGCGTACTCAACCACTACGAAGTCCACATTTCTCCTCTCCGCTTTCCACCCGCTACCGAACTCCACTGGTAAGGTGATCATTCCCAGCGGATAGGAGGTAAAACCAGAGAACCCAACCATTGGGAAGTTCACCTGCTTGAGATCCTTCTTCGTTTTTCCCATGGCCTCCAGCGCATCCATAAACAGAATATCGGAGGAGCTCCCTCCGTCGATCAAAATTCGCTTCATCTCGTACCCATCCACGTCCAGGGTCACGACTATAGCATCATCGTGTGGACTCTCCACACCTACCAGGTCCTCCGCTGAAAAGGAAATCACCATCTCTTCCTGCGCGGTCCAGGATCAGGACCTCTTGCCCAGCACCACAGCAGCGGAAATTCTAGAGGCATAGACCTCCCGAGAGGCTATGGTGTCACCTCCTGAGGCAAATCCTCCGTGAATCAAATTGATGGTGCCCCGCTTCTCCTTACGGGCACCAGAAGACTCTAGCTCCGAATTCTTCTTTTTCGGGGACCGATCGCGGGATCGGGAACGGGACCGCGATCGAGATCGGGAACGGGAACGACACCGCCTTTCAGCCACAAACTCCTTAAGCTTTCCCTCCTGGATCAGATTTTTAATCTCCTTCTTCAACTCCCGACAATGGTTAGAGATACCCTTCGGGGGAAGCGACAGTAACGATCGGCGCGGTGGAACCGACAGTAACGATCGGTGCGGGATCCCAAAAACTCTCCTTCCTTCTTCGGGGGGTACCTAGAGATACCCTGTCGATCCATCACCATTAACACATGGAGCTATTTAGAGGGATGTGGTAGTCCTCCCGCTTGTCCTTCCTCGGGGGACGTCTGTCCTCCCTTCGATCAGAACGACCTCGACTCCGACTGCCCTCAGATTTATCCTTCCGCTTATGATCGTCCAACGGCTTGAGCGACTGCTTCCCCCTATTCGACTTCGGAGGATCAAGCTCTCCGGCAGCTATTTTCGACTCTTGCACGTCGATTTGCTGCTTCACCCTCTTCTGCAGTGCCTCCATGTTCCACACAGCCTTCTCAGCCACGCTGTGCATCAGGTCGGAACCATAGGGGGCTGTCAGGTTCCGAAGGAAGGTGCGAATTGTGTCTCCCTTCGATATCTCTTCATCAATTTCGGCTACACTGGCAGTGTACCGCTGGTAATAATGCGCCAGCGATTCGTTGGGCCTCTGCACCACCTGGGCGAGGGACCTCACGCTCTTCAAGAGGTGCCGACGACCCTGGTACTGCTGAATGAAACGGTCATGCATATCGGCCCAGCTTGAGATGCATCCTGGGGGCAAGCTGAAGAACCACGTCAGGGCTCTCTCCCCGAGCGTACCTGGGAACAGCACACACACAATATCGTCATTCGGGGCTCTGCCTAGACAGGCCATGAGGTGCTTCTGGACATGACGAACTGGATCCCCCTCGCCATCGTACTCCTTAATCGTGGGGATACCCAGCCCTGGCGTGGCGAGGGTGTCTATCAATCGGGGAACAAAGGGATGAGTGGATCGATCCCTTAGTTCCGACATCATCGGCTTCTGGTCCCCCATGCAGATGTTCACGATCTTCACCACCTGGTCGGGGGTGATGGGACCATTAAGGGGAATGGTAATATGCTGCACTGGTCCTGGCCCATCAATCACAAATCGCTCCGACTGAGCAGGCTCCTTGCCCTTGCCTTGGTTTCTGGGTTGGGCCTCCTGTACATTCTGAACCTCCCTTGGCGGAGGCACCTCCTCCTGCCTCTTGGCAGCCTCTCTTCGCTCTAGGAGAGCCTCCATGGCCTCAAAGAACATCGGCATGGCATCCGCCATGGATTTTGCCAGGTCCGCATTTGGAGGAGCATCGAAAGCATCCTCCTCCCTATTCTCTTGGTGTCTTGCCGAATCCTCGGGAACTTCGTTGTGCCCCCCTGTTCGGGAAACCTCAGTAGGGAGATTTTGGTCCTCAGCACGCTCTGGTGGCGAATTCAGAGTTCCGGCGGGATGACGGGAACCACCAGATTGTCCTTGCTTTCTCTGCTTGCCAGCCGCCATTGAACGAGTAGAGGTCATTGTTGCTTTTTGTTGCGGTTCCCACAGACGGCGCCAATGTTGGATCATGGTTGGAACTCCGGTACGGTCTTGACGGCAATCTGAAATCCTTTGCTCCACGTAATCCTGCAAGAGGGAAATAGACCGTGCGGTGACCCAGAATCCCTCTCCGATGCTTAAATGAGTATCTCAATAATCACAATAAACTGGCAAGCAAGAGTCTCAGTATCAAAAAGCGTATATCGATCTGAGGTAACTTCTGCCCTTTTATAGGAGAAGAGCTACCTCAGTTACCTTGTGAACTGTTGGGGCAGTTAGCCCACGATCTCGCCTATCTCGGCCATGATCTCGCTTATCTCGGCCATGATCTCGCTTATCTCGGCCACGCTCCGCGTATCTCGGCCATGATCTCGCTTATCTCGGCCACGATCCGCGTATCTCGGCCTCAACCTCTGATAGCAAGTCCCGACCAATATCGGGGACTCCAGAGTTATCTCATTGTGTCACCGCTCGGGGCCCCTCGTCATCGTGACAGGGCCAACATCCTCAGGGATTCATCATCGGGGCCTACTTAAAGGCATCTCATCGGGAGCGCCCGGCTCGCCTATCGGGACCGACCTTGTCGGGACCTTTCACCATCGGGACTCCTTTTGTCGGGACCCTATGCATTGGTCTTCTTGACCTCCTTTAGGGCCCAGTGGGCCTATTCACCGTTTCCTCACCGTTAAAGGGCCTAACGGCCATAGCGAAACCCATCAGATTGCGTAGGGTTTACAAATGGCATGTATCTGTGATAACATTTTGATATTAGAAAGTTACATTTTGCAAGCGAAAGAAGCAACTGCGTCTATGATCAATCAACGTCATAATGTTTTGATTACATCAACGTAGGAGGACGCAATCATCTGCCAAACTATGTCGAATTTGGACTTTACCTCGTCACACAGGTACGGTCGTCTTACGGTTGAGGGAGGCCTCTACCAGGAAATATTGGCTAAGAATCAGGGGATAATCCTGATTAAGCAAGACGATTATCTAGTTTCGAAGTAACTCGACACGATATTCGTTTTGCATATCGCCGTGATGAACATCGTTCGTCATTAAACCACATTCTGGGCCAGATGAGAATCTGTGATAGCATGATTGACATATCCCTTTCCTGTCAACCCAAGAGGTTCAGCTATGCTATCAACGCGTGCTTCATACTACGCGTGCCACGTTCGACCACGGGGTTACGGTTCGGTTATGCTAGGAAGGCATCCTCGTGATTCTGGCGGGCGCAAAATTCTTCACCTCGAGCGTGGGATTGATCCCAGGAGCCTTATGAAGAGGCACCTAAAAGTATCCTTACGGACTCAAAACTCATATCTAAGGTCAGGCTCAATGCTCGCTACCCGGCGTACGAGCGTAGTGCTAAACAAAAAGGCCCAGTGACCACGTCTTTGGAAACCAGTTGGGTTTGACTAATGATATGAGCGATGGGGATGGTCAAGTTCACCTGTTATTCACCAACTCTTGTATTCACTAGGTGGCCAACTACCGGATATTAGTTGAAGGTTGTGAATACTTGTACGGATGCCTTGGAGAAGTGTTCCTATGTGGAAACTAGGCAGAAGGAGAATTATCAGTTGACCTAGGATACATCGCGGTAATATATAAATGTTATTTATAACAGGTTGATTAGAGAAAAGGGAATCAACGTTCCGCGGGCGCTACAATACTCCTAACAGATGAGTAGCACGATGCCCGTCGTATCCGCCGGTCGCACGAAAAACCCCGTATGAACTGTTCGGAAGCAAGGACAAGATCGAATGAGTGAAATGTTGATGTAGATTTGGACAACAATACATTAACAGGCACCCTCCCATTCCGGCTAGTGGGAGCTGTAAGCATATGGTGATCGGGCTAAGGAAATTAGGTACATGTCACATTAGGGTAATTGGGCTAGACCCAAATCCCAATTGACACGAGAGGCCCAAAATTGGGCCTCCCTATGCATAGTGGCCGGCCGAAATATTGGAGTGGGCAAAGTGGAATTTTATCCACTTTGCTCCTCCTATAAATACATGGCATTAGAGGATTTTAGGGTTAATCACTATTTCCTCATTAGAGTGTTTTAGAGAGAAAAACCCTCCACCCCACACAAGGGTTTCGGCCGAACCTATCCACCACCAAAGGGTGTGCCAATTTGCATTCTAGCAAACACTCCAGAGATCTGTCCCCTGCCAAGAATCGATCAGAGGCTTTGCTGTGGAGAACATACCACGTAGGGCTTCGTTAACCAGAACCTCTACGGGTGCCGACTAGAGGATCGTAAACTCCCTGCAGGAAGGATCTTGGGACTACGGACATCACTTGAGGTATGTGCGAATCTTCCGCTGCGTAATTTCGATTACTAGCATGTACCATGATTTAGTATCCGTAGTGATTACTCCCCGTAATCTAACATTAATAGCATGTTCAAAATGATTTGTAATCCACTTTTACTAATGTAGTCTCGTTGAGTCAAGCAGTCGAAGAAAGAAAAAGTTTAGGTCCCTATGTCTGAGGAAGAAGTAGAGGATGATGCAATCGATGTTGATGAGTACACTATGCCACCTGAAGAAGAACCTGAAGAAACTGTGTTTTCTAACTCTCATGAGCTTGTGATGGTTGAGGAACCTCTTCAAGTAGTCCAACCGAAGATGACAAGGTCTGTGGTGAGCCATTTATGGAGAATGATTAAAAAACCAAAGAAGAAACGTTCAACTAAATGACTTGTGTTGGGTACTTGTGTAGTGGTGAGTACAGTTGGTAATCAGTGTTGTGGTTAGTACTTGTGTTTGTGTGTTCAGTGTTTTGGGTTGGCAAACAGAATGCCTATTTATGTTTATGCTAGACTTTTTTTTGGGTTGGCAAAATTGGATACCTTTTGTAGGTTTGTAAAAAATATGCTCTATTTTGTGATTGTTTGACAAAACTGGTTACATGATATAATTGGAAACATACAGTTCTGGTTGGTTTGCCCTGTTTCATTTCTGGTTGTGTACAATTTGGTGGTTGTTTTGTACATTTTTGTGATTGTTGTGTAAGTTATGGTACCAACAGCATACATATGGTACCTATGTCTATTCTGTCAAAATGCATACTAAATAACAACATCCAACATTGTTGTTTTGTACATTTTTGGTGAATGTTGTGTAAGTTATGGTACCAACCGCATACATGTGGTACCTATGTCTATTATGTCAAAATGCATATCAAATAACAACTTCCAACAAAAAATTTTTGTACATTTTTTGTGATTGTTGTGTAAGTTATGGTACCAACATCATACGTATGGTAGTCTATTCTGTCAAAATGCATACCAAATAACAACTTTTAAGAGGGTTCCTTACACGTACCAAAATGCACCCTCATAACAAGGTACCAACATATCCTGTCAAAATGCCTCCCAAATAACAACTAATAAAAACATGCATCCTAAAGTTTGATGCTTAAAATACAGAATAAACCCACAACAACTACTACACATACAGACTTTCTGATCCTATTTCTAAATTGCAGTCTCCAGCTCCAATTTCTCCATCTCCATATCCAACCTTGTAATCTCAGTCTTCCATTCAGCATTGTCAAACACAAGTTTATCCATCTCCATCTTTGATTTAGTAATGTCCACCTCCAGGGTTGAACATTTGGTAGTAGAATTCTGATGCATTGACTGGAATTTCTATATTGTTATTTTTCCATAAGCACATATTAACTGATCTTCCCAATAAAAAAACGTATATCCAGTGGCTTGACCAACCCGTCGACATTGGTTACCAATTGAAACTAACAGTAATCATTGTATTAAACCTTAATTGAAAAACCATAATTCACCAAACCATAATCAATAGAATTCTAGTTCAGAAAGCCCAAATTCAGAAAGCCTTAATTGTAAAAATCGTAATTGAACACCCATTTGATATTTTTTTACCCCTAATTGACAAACCAGAAACCCTAACTGATAGAATCTTAGTTCAGAAAACCCAAATTGAGAAAACCCTAATTGTAAAAAACGTAATTGACCCCTAATTGACAAACCAAAGACCCTAATTGATAGAATCCTAATTTAGAAAATCCAAATTCAGAAACCCCTAATTGTAAAAACCGTAACTGAACACCCAATTGGTATTTATTAGCCAAACTTGACAAACCAGAAACTCTAATTCAACCCAATTTAAATTCAAAACCTAATTAAACAGTGAATCAAAATATCGTACAAAATTGAGGTGTTTACCGAAACCCACATACAACTAACAATAACTAAGAAGCAATTGTTAGCATATGGTGACGTGGCGCCGTAATTGATAGCCCGTTAATATATGTGGTTACCTAAGATAATTAGGTAAATGTCACATTAGGGCTAATTGGGCCAGACCCAATTCCCATGTGACATGAGAGGCCCAAAATTGGGCCTCCCACCCACATCATAGGTCGGCCGAAACCCTAATAGTAGGGAGGAGGATTTTCTCCTCCTCCCACTATATAAGAAGGTCTTGGGGTTACTCCCAAAACACACCTTGATCACAACTCCTCCTAAGTTGTGATTGAGAGAAATCCCTTTCTCTCTACAAGCATATTTCGGCCGGCCCCCTAACACCACCATTGGTGTGCCAAATTGCTTCCGAGCATTCAGTCCGAGGTTCTGTCCCCGTTGAAGAATCGATCAGAGGATTTGCTGTGGAGCTTATACCGCGTATGACTTCTTCTCACGAAGAACTTGTACGGGTTCCGACCGGAGGATCAGAACTCCCTCCACAACGTTCTTGGGCAGGAAAGCTATTGAGGTATGTGTACATTATTCTGCTGCGTAATTAGATTACTTACAAGTACACGTTTAGCATTCCGTAGTATTACGTCCCCGTAATCCAACAGTGGTATCAGAGCTTGTGTTAGGAGTTCTTGAAATTTTGATAAACTGATGTTCTTGAAAATTTTATAAAAAATCGAAATTTTTATGATAAACACCATGAGTAATCTGAAATTTTTAAACAAATTTCATATGTTTGATCTTTAAAAACTTAAAATTTACGGAATTTACATGTTTTCATAGATCAAATCCGAAAATTCTTGTTTAAATTTAAGTTTGATGTTCATGATCCTCAAGAAAACGATGAGTTTTATCAAGAACACTTTTTGGATTCATGATCATAGTAGTGTTTGATCTTAAAATTTGACAAATTTTCCAATTTTTGGTGTTATGGCCGAAACCCTAGGTGAATTATTAGGTAAAATTTTTAATTTCTTAGGGTGCAGAAAGAAAAATTCGGCCGGCCTAGATTAGATATATATGTTACCATATTTTTATTTTATTAAAAGGAGACAATATATCTTAAAGATAGAATCTTGAAAATATTTATATATATTAATAATATATAAGTGCCGAATTTTATATATATATATTAGCAATATTGGAAATTATTTTACATAATTAATGTTTCTTGTGGGCTAAGTTAAGTTTTTAGTGGACTTTAAAACTCTATTTAGCCCAAAAGAAATGTTTCGGCCGAGCCCTATGGGTTTATTGGGCCGGTCCAAATTGCAAAACTGGAACGAGTTAAACCAATCCGGGTTTTTCTTAATCGGGTCGACCTAGTCGGGTCGGGTCGGACCAAAGTAACTAAGTGAATCTAAACCGAATCGGTTTCGAGTGATGGACCGAACCACAATCTTATTTTATTGAACCGTTTCGGACCAGACCGGATTTTTAAAATCGGGGACCGAACCAAATTTTAAAATTTTCAGAAATTTTAAATGTTCAATAGAATAGGATGTCAAATTTTAAATCCAAAATGTTTTCGAAATTTAAAAAGTTAACCTAAACAGTGCTCTTAGGGTTTACGTTTTAACACGTTTTCGGATAAAACCCTAATACCTGGTTACGATTATGGGTATGGATCTTGGATATGCATGTTTTTTGGACTGGATTAAATTAGTGGGCTGAATTGCAATTGTTTACTTTATGCAACATATATTAGAACGGTCGTTTTGACTTAGTCAAGCTAGCTGGATAATAAATTGCGAGCATTGAGCTCTGAGATTTAAATATATGGTATGCGCAATAGGATAGACATGCTATGCTGATTGAAATTGCCTATAATCCATGTCTATAAATTTCGCATGATTGATTGTAAGCATGAATTGTAAGTCAGCCCCTAATATTTTCAAAACGTTTTTAAAACTGAAAATACCAGTCGCCAATTATGCATGATGTATGCGGAACTTGCATGTTTTGACACGTATGCTAGAATGTTCATGAATGAAAGCATGTGGTAATTTACTTTAAGTAAAATTATATATGCTAAGGAACATTAGACGCATGTCGCGTAAGCATGTTGTTTTGGTTTGCTCGATGTTTATGGCGTGATATAGTATTATGCATGCGTAAATTATCAGATAATTTTACAAAATCAAAAAGGGTCATAGGAAAGCCAAGATCGGGTATGCTTGTTTGAAAATTCCCGTTCCGGTAATTTACAATATAATAACCGTTTTCAAAAGACTGATCTATTGGATTGAAGACGACAATAGTGTGAACTCTTTCACAACACCCCCTTCCCTCAGTTTACTGGCGGTCGGTTTGGTTTAGTGACTGAAGGATTACTATTCGTCGTATTCCATCTTAATAGATAATCAAATGTTTGCAATTCTGTCAAAATGTTATTGTCTCCCTAACTTAGCATAATTATCAATGTGTTAGTATCGATGGCTGCAACTAGCAATGTCATTTCCCAGTTGAACAAGGTAATAAGGTTGAATAGTAGTAATTATTAGATATGGAATAAACGAGTTAAGATGATAATTTCTTAAATAAGAGGCCTGGATCATTTGACCACAAAACAAACTAGACCTGAGGGAGACCTCACGGAAGAGCAAAAGACATTCTATGATGAATGGGATGTCAAAGATCATGATGTTCGTTCCACCTTGTTTTCTATGCTGGAAGATGAGATTCTCTATAGGTTTTATCATTTGGGAAATGCCAAAGACCTCTGGGATGGTCTTAAGGCAACATTCGGTGTTTACACAATAGCCCAAAAATGATCGTTAAACATCGATCTTGACTCTTGTAAAATGAATCACAAGCACATGATGAAGGATCATGTTATGCATGTGTGTAACTTGATCGCTGAATTCAAGGAAGCAAGTGAAAATCTGTCTGAGGAACAACAGATCAATTACATGATCCGCTCTTTGCCCGACTCTTGGAGCATCATGAAAATGAGCCTTACCCATGCCACCCATCTCGACAGCCTCGAGAAGGTGCAAGTTCATCTTGAGCTGGAGGAGGATAGACTCAGGGCTGAAAAGTCTAGGTCTGAAATGCATATTGCATCCTCTGCGCCAGCCGAACAAAATGGCAAGCGCAAGAGAAAGGGCAAAAGTCCTCAGAATAAAACTGAGAAGTTTGTGGCAAACAAAACCCAGAAGAAGTTTAAACGCAAACAAACTAGTGGAAAGAAAAGACAAGCAAAACAAACACGAAAAGAGGAAACTCGAACGTGTTTTAGGTGTGGTGTAAAATGACACCTGGCTGCTGCCTGTACGAATCCTCCTAAGGTACGCAAAGAGAAAAGATGATGAAAATCATTCATTCTCTTCCGCTTCTAAACACTCGAGAGTAATTCATTTTCCTTTTGAATTACAGAACCGAGAAACAGAAGCAACGACCTGATCGAGGATGCCCAGTAGAATAAAGATAGAATGAGAGATTTTTATCTTTAAAATTGCTAAAACTTCTTGACTTTTATTTTGAGATACTCTCAAATAAGTTCCGTAAATGATCATATTATTTATCCTAAGTATTTGAGAATACTTAAGTTGAGTATTGAATTTATCAACGTTCGTTTTGATCTTATTATTAACGTTATTCAACACATTGCTAATACATCCTTATTTGCTATTGAGTACTCCATTAAATGATAAATTCCCTGGTTAATGTGCATGAAAAAACCGATTTGATATTAAATTTTGAAAATGAAACGATTTAAACCACGGGATGAAGTTGGTTTATGCGCCATACGCGCGTGTACCTCGAAAGATGGAACACATCGTTTTAAAGTACAAATTTAATAATGAAGTGTTTTAACGTATGAATGCTGATTTTCGTTTATGATCCCTTGGAAATAACTCATTGATAACTACCATGGTTAGAAGTACGCTTTAATGCTACTACGATCGAGTAGTATATCAACTATAGCATTAAGCAGAAGCTCAAATGCATAGTCCATGAGGTGGATAAGTCTCTGGATGAGTTAATAAACGAAATGAAGTAGTCAGTAAAATGACTGTCACGCCCCTAAGCCCGAGCGACTGTCCCCACTAGCCCAACCCAGCCTAACTAAGCCCGTTGTTCTCACTTGGGCCTAGAAAATGAGGAATTTCTGTTGGACTTGAGTAGTACAACTCTTGCTTATTGAGGCTTCAATTCTTCTTATTCTAACCGATGTGATACAAACTTATGGGGTATTACAATCTACCCCTTAATGCCTGATGAGGGCAGTGTTGGGCGGACTATCGGGCCCTAACCCGAACCCTAACTCATACACGTCTCCATATGTCCACAACTCAGGCACTCCCTGCATTGCAACACATCCGTTTTATACATACATACAAACAACAAAAACGCATTCTATCTCTTGTAAAATCGATTATATATATGTATTATGCATGGCTGCATTTTAACTATACCCGGCCACATAGAATTTAGTTTTCATTTCTTGGAGAATCAAACAAGACAAAGCAATAGACCGGCCAGCAAAAATATTCTTTTATAAAAATAAATTAATTATTATCTATATATATGCAGAATGAATTTCGGAATATATATATATATGTACGTAATAAGAAAATATATAGGGAAATTAATGATACGGGAAATAATTATTTATTACATCTTGGTCTGTCCATTCTTGAGCATGGTTGCCGCCACAAACACCGCCACTCGAATTTTTCCGGCGAACTTTCCGATAGCCTGGCTCAAGCTCAGAACTCTGGCGCTGTGACCCACCAATATCACCTGTTCCAACAAACACACAAAGCATAAAAACATCAAATCAAAAAAAGTTAAAAGTATGAGACGGCAAGAGATAAAGGTTGGTTATTAACATTTTTCAATTCCAAAGTTATGTCTTAATAATGGAGATTAAATTCGGATTTCTGTTTAAAGGATATAAAATACTAAACCACTACACAATATTACATTGGTTGTTGTTTCATCGTTTTACTTTAATATTCTATCTCACGTATCGATCGAAATATTTTTATAAGGCTTGTCATATGAAACTTTAATTATGTTGGTGTTTAATTCGGCATTGAGGAAATCCAAACATTCACGTTTTGATACCATGTTAATAATATAAGAATAATATAAGAAGCGTTTCTTAACCAAGTGTTTTATAATTTTAACCGTTTGAGTAAAAGCCTTATACACACTCTTCTCATCTTATTATTATTAATATGATGATCGAAAGTATGCAATAATTGGTTGAAAAAGTTGGCACCTTTTGGGATTGAGAGAGTCGCGCCATGAATTCCATGAGAGGGCTGTTGCATCAAATGAAACAAGGGAATTAGGATCGATGGCCGGGGTCGATCCAGGCGCTCTTGAGGTCGATGCAAGTGCCTGACTCGAAAACCAGAATTCTCCATTAGACCTCGGATTTTGTACCAGCACCACGCGCCGCCGCTGATGCCATGCACCAGTACGAAGTGGGGCCCCAGTTTAGTGGGTTGCTCCGCCTCTACCATGGTGATTGCAGGTTGGAGATGAGATAGATTATGACCTCTGTGTGTGAAAGACACTAGCGGAGGGACCATTTATATACTTGGGCACCAGTTTTCTTAATTCCATTAATTATTGTATTAATTAATATTAGATTACTTTCCAACAGGCACAATCTTAATTATTGAGGGTAAATATGCAAATTTACAAAGTCCGAGGACCAAAATGCAATATTCTAAAATTCAATGGCTAAAAAGCAATTAGTCAAATTTCGGTTACTTACATGTAACTATACCAGTTAACATGCAAAATATAGGCAACACCGAAATTATACGTAAAATCGACACAAAACGAATACGTATTTTATATACTGAGGCCCGTGCTAATCACAGTCTCCTTAAGGCAGTTTCGCCCCTCCCCACCCTCGGGTTATGCAAAGGGGTTTATACAAGGGGCGATCACCTCCCAGGATTCAACAGTGTCATCGAATCGTGTTATGCATGCAACACGCTCACCGAACCGAACCCAATACCTGAACTCAAACAAAGAACAGAAATGCCGACGACAACGGCTAAAAACAACTAGAAAGGTTGAACACGACATAAGTCGAAATCAACCTAAGAAGAACTCTGCAATTCGTCAACACGAAGAACAGAGGAGGAGAAAAATAACTTGGATTCCAAAAATATGGATTCCGAAAATATTGGATACTCGACCAAAAGGAAGAGATCTCATTTTCTTCTACCAAAAAAAAAAGTGAAGAGGAAGACTCCTTTATATATGAGAAGAGAAGGGAGGATGAGAGCTCATCTATTCGATGTGGTACAAAACTCTTTTCACAAATTCCATTCACAAAAAATGGGCTAGATTTAACATTGGGCTCAATAATAAAAAACATTTGGGCTCTAAACAAGATTAGTCCAAAAAAAAAAAATTAATAAAAATTGGCCCATTTTCCAACACTACAATGATGAAACACCAAATTAACAAACAAACATTTATAATCCAAAATAAAATATGCAATTACATATCATTGGAATAATAAGAACACACAAATTCAATTAAATGCAGACTTCATTGTCCGGATTTCATATGCATTCAAGGGAAAGAAAATGCAGAACCCCAATCTAATAAACTAATAAAGCAGTTGTATTTTTCAATCATAGAAAGAATGTCACCCTTGAAACTCGAGAAGCACAACAATTTCAAAATCCATATTTCATCATTTTAAATTAAAAGCACATTACGAATTTTGTGACAGGAGTACATACCAATCTGGGGACCTTTGAAGAAGACGAACTTGTTGGAATGAGAGAACCCTAGAAACCATGCATGCTACCTTACTACCGGACTCCAGTGCCTTTAGTTTTCCACTATCATGAACTCGTTTAGTCCCATCTTAAAAATCTGATCTTGAAGTTTAAGTATCAAATTGAAAAGGGTTTATAGGTCTTTTGATACCACTTGTTTGGCCACTTTTGGATTTTAGCACCACATGTTTGGTTTTGTCTATTTTTGGTACCATATGTTTGCTAATTGTATACTCTGTTAGTTGATTGTCAGTGTTAACCGTTAAATAGTGACTTGTGCCTAGCTCAAATTTTTATTTTGTTCAGTTAATTCCTCAAATTTATTGTCCTAACTTTTTATTTTTGCAATTTAGCTCTTAAACATTATCAACCGCACCCTAGGACTAAATCGACCTAGCAATAGTCCGACCCATGGCTAGGTCTAACCATGACTAGGGTCACAAAATATAGTACCAAAATGCCTATAAACCCAATTGAAAACGTGGTTTCTGTGATAAAATCCATCTCTAGACCAATGCAAAAAACATACAACTTACAAGCACTGCAAAAGCTCACTTTTTGGTAACAATAGCAAAACTTGGGGACACAATTGACTAGAGCAATGCAGGAAAGGAATGCCACTTGAATCACTTGTATCAAGCTCACATTCATCACGGATTTTGTATATATATATATATATATATATGTATAAAAGTAGAGGAAAGATCCCCATTGAATGATTAAACTATACAACTTGTAGTGATGAAGAAGCAATGAAATCATTCATGCTTGTCTGTTACCAAACACCATTTTGAATCATCTAACTCTTGGCAGAGTTTTTGAGAAGCTAGATATGCTATGCAGGACTCAAATTGCGACTGGATTTCTTTATCCGTGTTCACTGTGGGTCGAGACCCAAATTGTCTTTGTCGAGCCCTAGCTAGCCTTCTCCTTCTCTTCATCAGTTTTCGAGGGTAACAGTATGGGCAAGTAACTCCATACTTCCAATGAGGAGATTCCATGTCAGCATCGCTCACGGGTTGTTTGCATCCATAGCAAAGCTTTAATGTCCCTTGAGCCAATCCATTATTAATTGAAACTCTCTTGTCAAACACCAAGCACTCACCTTTCCAGAGACTCTGTATCTCTGGGATTTCCTTAAGGTACTTGAGTATTCCACCTTTCAAATGATAAACTTGGTATAATAAAAAAATGAACAAAAGAAAGAGAAGCCGTTTACTCTTTTATACATGCTTGTGAATAAACTATATGTTTTGCGGGGAACTCGAGTGACGAAGAGCCTCCTGGAAAATGGATGAGAGGTGTGATCGCGAACTATCGGCATGTCGCTTACCCCTCTCCTCTTATTTGCTAATAGCTCATCCACCTGTCCTATAGTGAATAAGACAGGTTCTTTGGCAGGGGCGTCGACCATGGGGGCCTTTGGACCTTCCCTAGCTCCTGGAAGGTTTGTTTCTATGGTCTTTACGCTGAGAGATTTATGGGCCGGATCCTTAGTGTTTGGGGCAGTTCGCGCCTGAGCCTGATTCCAGAAGGCTATGAATTCCGCCATCACTTCTTGTGGAACACACTACAAGAAACAGTATTTTAGTGTCAGCTAATACCCGCTGCTAATACTCCTAAATGTCGCTGCTAAACGTTTAGCAGTGGAAAATCACTATTTAGCAGCGAAAACTGACTCGAGCCTAAAAGTCTCGATGCTAAAGGTTTTAGCAACTACAATGATTCACCGTTGCCGCTACTAAAACCTTACCGCTGCAGAAACTTTGCCGCTGCTGACACCTTACCGCTGCTGAAACTTTGCCGCTGCTGAAACCCTACCGTTGTTAAAATCTTGCAACGACTAAAACTTCGCCACTGCTAAAGGTTTCCCAATGCTAAATGTTTGTCGTTGCTAATGGATTTTTGCTGTTAAAGACTATAAATAACAATGACACGTTGCCGCTCGTATAAACCTATTTTTGCAACAACTTATTCCGCTGCAAATTCCTTTAATTTGTATCAACATGTTCAATGTAAAATCCCCATTTGCATAATTGATTTTTATTGCTAAAATTTTATTTTAATAATGACAATTATGTGGTGATAAATGAGATGTTTTGCAGCGGAAACTATTTGATACTGAATAAAAGATGTTGCATTTATATCCCTTGATGTTAAATACAGTATTTTGCAACAACAATCTTTTGATGTAATATGTTTGTGTTTGCATCAGCAACTATTGGATACTAAATAATATGTTTTGTAACAATAGTTACTGGATGCTAAGTAAATAAGATGTTTTGCAGGGAAAACTGTTTAATGATAATTGTTACTGTTAGTGGCGTCATCCGTTGGATGCTAAATAAACAGTTTTGTAGCAACATACCTTGCTACTGCTAGCGGTTTATTACA
Source organism: Clarkia xantiana subsp. parviflora (assembly GCA_036873135.1). Lineage (NCBI taxonomy): Eukaryota > Viridiplantae > Streptophyta > Magnoliopsida > Myrtales > Onagraceae > Clarkia > Clarkia xantiana. Next base: position 21,565,415 of record JAPTYO010000012.1, read on the forward strand.
CCATTTAGACGTAAATATCGATCGTCTATTTGAAAATTGCCCGATAAAATAAATACGTAAAGACTAAATACTTAATTTGCAAACACAAATAATTGTATCACCACAACTAAAAGATAAAATGTCAACGTTAACAAAATAAAAGATAAGTTCTCACCCAGATAAAATTTAATAAACTAACAAACGAAAACATTCAAAGACTCACTTACTCTTTTTATTCTCTTCAGATATTAGCCTAAAGTTTGCTCCAACCCTCTGTCTTCAAGCATTTGGATCTACATAGTGACAAAATAAATACATCAATTCATATGATAAAAGCATACGAAACACAATCTTCAGTTAAAAAACGTTTGAATAAAATAAATAATCATCGTCTGAGCTAATATTTTTGGAATAAAGTGTATTCCTAATTATTTTCTTATTATCAAATATCATCAGAGTTTGAATCGTCTCTAGCCATAAATATTTTCTCATTCTCAATTTAAAAGAGTTTAAATACAAGATTTCTAATTATTTGATGAAACGCTAAACCATTACTACTATGTTGTGAACTCATGTATTTTTCTTAAGAAACTAAGTATACTTTAATCGGTTATTTTATTCTGTTTAATGTTAAACTCAATCTTCAATCACATTGCTTATTATCACTTGTTTTCGAGCAAATAAAAATGTGCAACACAAACCAACTCACTAATAAAGAATTTAGAACTTTTCCTTGGGCATAACAAAAAATCAACCTACCTATATATTATCCAGCAGATGTTCTAATACGAAATCCAAAATATGAAATACGATTTAGTAACCAAAATACGAAATAACAATCCTAATCGTACATACCTAAGGCTGTTGGAGAAGTGAGAAACAGACGGATGTTGTCGCTGGAATCAGACTCTCGCCTGCTGAGTCAAACGCTCGCCGATGCTACTTCTAGATTTGGAAGCTCGTTAGAACTGCTATTGTAATTGATGGACTGCATAAAAACTGCTAGGAAACTGGCGTAGACGAAAATGGGCGCAGAGGAAGGTAAATTGCTGAGGTAAAAGAATAATATATGTAGAAAGTAAAACAATAATAAATGCTAGTGTATTTTTTTATTTTTTTAGTATATATCGATATCTACTTTTTTTTGTAAGAGTATATATAGAAATCTAAGTATATTATATTCTGTTTTAGCAAAAAAAAATTATGTTAAAAACTCAAATATTAGGTATAAATATTTGAATGTTAAAATGACAAATTAAATAGTAAATAGTAAACATAACAGTTTTTTTTTACACTAGTACAAATAATAGATAACTTACGTTCAAGTAAAAATTAGTAAATTATTCTATTTTAAAAAGATTATATAACAATGATAACTCACTGTGAATTGATCTTCTATATATATGAGATTACACTTTCACGTTAATACATAGATAATCAATATATACAAATGAAAACTCATTGTGATCTTATTCTTATATATGTATATATAATATATTACACTTTCACATACTATAAAAGTCTCTAACTCGTAAAAAATTATTATTACAAGAGGTGAGCGGTTCCGGGTACCCTGTAATTTTAGGGTATCCCAGAACAAGACCAGTACCAACTTATTGTTAGATTACGGGGAGTAATCACTACGGAAACATAAACATGGTACGTGCTAATAATATCAATTACGCAGTGGAAAGTTTACACATACCTCAAAAGTAACCGTAGTCCAAGATCCTTGCTCGAGGGAGTTCGCGATCCTCCGGACGGGACCCGTAGAGATTCTATGTTAGAGAAGCCCCACGTGGCGCAGCTCCACAGCAAAGCCTCTGATCGATTCTTGGCACGGGGACAGATCACTGGAGAGTTTGCTCGAAGGCAATTTGGCACACCCTTGGTGACTTGTATGGTTCGGCCGAACCCCTAGGTGTGGGAGGAGGGTTTTTCTCTCTAAAACTCTCTTATGAGGGAATTATGATTAACCCTAAAATTTCCCTAACACCTTTTATTTATATGAGTAAAGTGGACAAAAGTCCACTTTACCCCACCTAAATATTTCGGCCGGCCTATGTAATAGGGGAGGCCCAATTTTGGGCCTCCCATGTCAATTGGGATTTGGGTCTAGCCCAATTACCCTAATGTGACATTTACCCAAGTTCATTAGGTAAACAATACATATTATGGGCCACTAATTACGGCGCCCATCACCATATGCTTACAGCTCCCACTCGCCGGTATGGGAGGGTGCCTGTTAATTTATTGTTCTCCAAATCCGCATAAACATTTATCCCCTTTGATCTGCTCCATGCTTCCGAATAGTTCATACGAGGTTTGCTGTGCGACCGGCGGATACGACGGGCATCGTGCTACTCATCTGTTAAGAGTATTGTAGCGCCCCGCAGAACGTTGATTCCTTTTCTTTATTCAAACTTGTTATAAACAACATATATATATTGTGCCGCACTGTATCCTAGGTCAACTGATAATTCTCCATTTGCTTAGTTTCCACTCAGGAACACTTCTCCAAGGCATCCGTACAAGTATTCACAACCTTCAACTAATATCCGGCTGGTGGCCACATAGTGAATACAAGAATCAGTGAATTGCAGGTGAACTTGACTGTTGCGTCCGGGTGAACAAGGTCGTGGGGACGCTTCTGTTCGCGTAGTTGTGAGGGCTTTTGTAACCCTTCCGTCGGGAGGAGGTTGGGCCAGTGATGAGTGTTCAGGCTTGCTCCCGTATGAGATATGTGTCTCGGTACGGCTGTGACTCGGAAAGGCTGTGACTCGGTAGGGTTGTGACTCGGTAAGGTTGTGTCTCAAACGTCGGATCCTGCACGAAGGACCAATGCTAGCACGGAGAGGGGGGGGGGGGGGGGTGGTGCTAGCGGAGCCCTCTCCGATGCTTAAGTCACTATAGTGGCAAAAAGGTAATTTCTAGAGAGAGAGAATTTCTAGAGAGAAGTCAGAGCTCAAAATACCAAAGTTGGGCAAATGAGAGAATGTGTGAAAATGGGTGGCCAAGACCTCCTATTTATAGGCTTTCTTGGGACCGGACCCGGTTTTAAAGCGGTTTGATGACGGTTCAAGATCATGCGGTAACCGTCATCCATATTGGTAATGTGTGAACTTGACTTCTCTACGCGTAACGGTAATCGCGGATACGGTAGTCGCTCGATACCCGAAATACAATCCAGACCTCGTCGAAATTGGGCAATTCGGCGAGGTCCGGATTGCATGCAACCCGGAGGTCCGGGTTGCAGCAATCCGGGGGTCTGGTCCGGACGCGCGTAACGCACTTCCGGACCGTTTTGACCCGTTAGGAGACGTTTTTAAACCGAGATGAAATTTTGACGTGTTTGCGAGGCCCGAAACGTAAATACGAACCCGAATTGGACATATATCCATCACTTGCCCCCGAGTCAAGTAACGGTTTAGAACCTTTCTTGACTCTATTTTAAGCTAGGATACTTGTCCAATTTGAGTCTGACGCTAACCTTTCGTTTTTGATCGTCGGTCGGACGTAGGAATCTTGATTTCGTCCGTCGTTTGATTTTCCGATCGAATGACTTTGTTTCCTGTCATCACGGTTAGTGCGATAGGAAATGTATATATGTAACGTGCGAGCATGGTTATCGTCGGAGACATGAGCAATTGATAACACATCATGCGAACATGCTTCTATCAATATGCAAGCATAAGTAATGGTCATGGCAAGATCGTAATTACGCGATGCAAGAAATAGAAACCGTATGCTTCTAAAATGACTTAGTGATTGTCAAATCATGAATCATGTGATTGCAACATATGTGTATAGTAATGGATTTGATACGTGCAATGTCAAGATATGCATATGAGTAGATATTTTTAGAAGAGAGGGTAGAGTATACCGTAGGAGTTTAGGCTTGAGTGTAGATAAGTTAATCCTCTAATCCTTATCAACAAAGCATCTCTTGGGATTTGTAAATACACACATCCCCAATTATCCTTCCAGCACCTTGGGAATTCATCATTCCATCTTCTTTGCAGGTAATTCATTCATTCTTTCCCGAAATTGTTCTTGTGTTCATAATTTCTTTGCCGTCGTAGAGCTTAGACACATTCTGACAGTTTCGAGTTTGATCCTTGACTTGTTTTCAGAAGTTGACACCACCATTCGACTCAGTTTGTCGCAAGGATTCCAGCGCAGCCTTCGGAGCCGCCAGAAGATCCCGCACGCACCCTCACGCGCCGCCGTGTGAGAGACGCCTCCGCCGGAGCGTGTGGCCCACGCGCCGCCTTCCCGGCCTCGTCTCGTCGCGGTCCTTACCTTTCCGGAATCGTCTCGACGAGGGGAGTCCATTGGGATACTTTTCGTCACGTTTTGAGGTAGTTTGGAAACCCAATTTTAAAAGACAGCTTCGACTTGATTTCGAATGTCGTCGGATTGTTGTTCGTTTGAGCTATTTTTCGTTGTTGATGTATGGAACTGCTTGTTGATGCTTGTATGTCGAGTAATTGCTGATTGGTTGCCGTTATTATCGTCGTTTGTCCGTGACTTAGGCGATTTTTCACTTCCGTGGATAGTTGAGGTAGAATTCCCCGTTCGGACATAGTGTCCCCATGGCTTTATGTAGAAGCTTTTTGGTCGATATGCATAATTTTTCCTCTTGGCGGGTTTTTTGGTTGACGGGTGATTGTCAAATAACCTTAGGCATAGTCATTTGTCGTTTTGACGCCTTAGAAAAATATTGCCCTTAAGTGTTGCCGCGCTCGATCCTTACGGTTTGTCGCGTTAATTCCACCGTTTGCATGATAGCTCCTTAAGACGTTAGTCCCTTCTATGGTACGTACCAACTTTACTATGTGCGTGGAACTTGGCTACGTGCGTTGACTTTTTGATACGCGCGTTGACTTTTTGATACGTGCGTTGACTTTGATACGCGCATTGATGTTGATACGCGCGTTGATGTTGATACGCGCGTTGATGTTGATACGCGCGTTGACTTTGATACGCGCGTTGATGTTGATACGCGCGTTGATGTTGATACGCGCATTGATGTTGATACGCGCGTTGACTTTGATACGCGCATTGATGTTGATACGCGCGTTGATGTTGATACGCGCGTTGATGTTGATACGCGCATTAACTTTGATGGTTGAACGTCAGGTATAGACTGTTCGTTATTGCCTGCAAGTATGCTAAAACACTTAGAAAATATTTAAACGGTATCTAATGCTTGTTACCATAGATGTCGTCGTATGAGCTTTGTCGATGAGCGTCGTAGGTGTGCTTAGGGGGCATAGCTACTTGTTGTATGCAATCCATCTTTGTTGACATGTATGTGCGTACATGGAAACACTTAGAGAATATTCTCCCCTTGTCGACAGGCATCCTCGTCGCCATGTATGTACGTACATGGAAACACTTAGAAAATATTTCCTCCTTGTCGACATGCAACCTTGTCGACATGTATGTACGTACATGGAAACACTTAGAGAATATTTTCTCCTTGTCGACATGCATCCTCGTCGACATGTATGTACGTACATGGAAACACTTAGAAAATATTTTCTCCTTGTCGACATGCAACCTTGTCGACATGTATGTACGTACATGGAAACACTTAGAAAATATTTTCTCCTTGTCGACATGCATCCTCGTCGACATGTATGTACGTACATGGAAACACTTAGAAAATATTTTCTCCTTGTCGACATGCATCCTCGTCGACATGTATGTACGTACATGGAAACACTTAGAAAATATTTCACCGTTGTAATCTTGTATGCTACGAGTATGCGCTCGGCGTTGTCATACAAGGTTAATGTGTTGAAGAGGTTGCCCCCTTGCGCGATGCTTGTTACTTGCTGCACGAAGACTAATAAGTCTTGTACGTACGCGGTTGTCTCGCATGGAGCGTTTGTTGCATAAGTGCTTAAACAAGTGTTGGTGCGTGTTTGCACACTGACTGGATTGTTGATAGCACTTTCCAGGATATCGTTGGCTTGCAGTTTCTGTTCTTAGCATAATTCTCGAAAGATCCGACGCAGGGGCACGTTCCTCGAGCGATTCTTAGTTCTTTATGCTGAGCATGACCGTGCTAATTCCTTCTTGTGGTAAAAGAAATAGAGTTGAGGGTTGTGCAGTGGTGTCTTCTGCCCCCCGGTCGAGGGACCGGCCCAAGGAGGAGCGTTACTCCTACTGAGGTAAGTGTTTGTTGATTGCTGATTGTCGCCCTTATGTTGAAGAGCTATGTTGTGCTGAATGTTGAAACAATCATTCTTGTCGTGTCTTCTATGTGGATGACGACATTGCATTTGATGCTGACATTATGAACTTTTGCCATAAGTCCATAAAGATGATGTAGACTCTTGGTTGCTGTTGGGCTATCTGCTTCCAGCATGTTGAACCCTTTGTGAATGGGTTGATGTTGATAATTCTTTGTTCATGCTTTTGCTTGCATGATATTTCGTCACCTGGACCTGTTTTCAATAGTAATTATGTGATAACTTGTTAGTAATATTTCATACCTTGAGTTATCTATGATGTCCATATGCTTTGGACTTGAAAGATATGATATATATCCTTAGATGATGAACATGATGTCCGTAGTTGCGACTGTACGTCGCGCATTGTTAAGTGTTGTGATCGCCCCTCTTGGCTAGACTCCAAGGCATGGCGAGATGGGTAGAGCATAGGATGTTGCGACTTGCACACTATAGGTTTTATTTAGAGAGGACGGTGGCAACTTCTGCTTGTTCCGCCGAGCCTGTGTTTATTGAATGTGGATGACTAGTAACGTAAACATAGTCCCTGCAGTCGTGACCGATGGCCATTTCCTGATTGATAAGTTGAGAAGCTCTCCTGATTGTTTGCATGATGCATTATGCATATTGCCCTTCTTTCCTGAATAGCTTGCCGCTATATGTGTTGCAACCTGCCAAGTATTTTTGCGTATAGCAATGTGTCTCAACAAGTAGTGTATTTGAAAGGTGTTATCTTGGCTAAGCAAGATAGTTGTTTATACTGTCTCTTAGTTCCATTCTAAGGCGACGTTGTACAAGACTCGACTTGTAAATTTTATGAGTTTTAAACAGGGTGCGCACCTGCCAGCGTGTATCAACCCGCGTTGGGGAAGCATACATAAAAGTATTATTTGAGAGGTGTTATCTTGGCTAAGCAAGGTACTAGTTTATACCGTCTCTTAGTTCCACTCTAAGGCGACGTTGTACAAGAATCGACTTGTAAATTTTATGAGTTTTAAACAGGGTCCGCACCTGCCAGCGTGTATCAACCCGCGTTGGGGAAGCATACGTAAAAACATTTTAGTTTTTGAGAAAGCATTTTTGTGAATCCTAAAAAGCTTGTTGGTAAAATATTTGAAAAAATATTTTGACATTGAATGTGATACACCCAAAAACCGTGTTGATAAAATTTTTTGGAAAGGTGTTTGATACATAAAATATTTGATAAAATATTTGACAAAATATTTGGTAAAATATTTGAAAAATATTTGTGATACATGATTCCTGCGTCCAGGGATCATGTAACACTTTTTGTCCAGGGATCATGTAACACTTTTTTTGAGAATATGAATTGTGATGCATGCTTTCTGCGTCCAGGAACCATGCAACACGGTTTGAAAATCTGTAGTACGGAATTGTCATCTTAACCAGATGACTTTTGCCGTATAAAACGAACCCTGATGGCGTTCGTAATATGGGAGTGTCGTCTAGACAGAGGACATTCGCCATGAAGAGTGCACCCTAAACAGGATATACGCACTTATTATAGAGTGGGGTCGTTGTCTAAACAGAGAACTTCCGTCACTTAAGGGGTGATCAGCCCCGTATGCCCATCCTGTTCTGAATCCAGGGACTGGCTATGAACATGAGGATTTGCCTCTAACCAGAGATGTCACAGCATGTCATTTTTTAGAAGTAAACATGGGGCTTGTCTTTTAAAAAAGAGGATACCACAACATGTTATTTTGATAGTAGGCCTTGGCGTTATTCCAAGGTATTTTGGTAGTAGGTCTTGGTGTTAATCCAAGATATTGCTTGTAGCTGACGCCCTGAATAGTCGTCGTTTTGATAGTAGGTCTTGGTGTTAATCCAAGATTTTGCTTGTAGTTGACGCCCTGAATAGTCGTCGTTTTGATAGTAGGTCTTGGTGTTAATCCAAGATTTTGCTTGTAGCTGACGCCCTGAATAGTCATCGTTTTGATAGTAGGTCTTGGTGTTAATCCAAGATTTTGCTTGTAGCTGACGTCTCTGAATAGTCGTCGTTTTGATAGTAATCCGCAGGTTGTCATTGCGGTATATAAGTTGGTTGTGCACATAGCTTGATGGCTTTGTGTTGCCGGCATCTTCTTGAGATAGAGGCCTGTGTTGTGAATGGAGAAATAAACTCCTTGTTGGTGTAGATAATAGATATGTTGGTGTTGTATACCTTAAATCCCTCCTTGAACACAATGCTTAGCTTGTATTGTTGAAGTAGACTTTTGTGCATAAGTTACTACTTGGGGTAATCCCTGAGTAGTAATCGTAGTGTAGCATGTACCTACGAGCATAGTTACTTTTGTCAGATAATCGCAATTTTTATAAGTTTGCAGGAGTATGGAATCTTGAAATTTTCTTTTTAGTTATGTATATAGTAATTAAAGTAAAGGAATCTGATACAAGGATTCCTTGTTTGTGTAGGAAACTTCCCTGAGTGCGGATACGATAGGTGTAGATCATGATAGGCATGTATATATGTTAGGTATAATTGCCGAGCACTTGTCAGCTTGGTGCCCCCCAAGTCTCTTGGAAGTTGTATCGCTGTTTCCTGATTGTTTATATTGTTTCAACTTCTAATAGTGCATGATATTGTAATGCTTTCGCCTTGTTTATTATTGCGACACGATTTTTAGTCTTGCGCGTATAAAATGCTTGAGACTTTGTGTTGTTGACGCGATGAATATGTGTGTAGTTGTTACTTGGCGTTATTCCAAGGTAATATGCGTCATAATAATGTACCTACGAAAGTAGATTTATCCTTTATTAGATATTTAGAGTTCGCACGATGGATTACAAGAAAGCGTCTAGTGATCACTTCTTTCGAAAATTACTGAGGCTAATGGGCATGAGTTGTACTTAAACTTTAAAAGATTGAACATAGATATGCGAAAAGGAGATAAGGAAGATAAAGGGATTGGTGATGTGTTTGACATCCCCATAGGTGATTTGTTGGCTAGTTGATTCTGCCACGTGCCACATAGTTTCTCAATGCATCTAGCGTGTTGAGCTCTTCAATCTCCCCTTTTGGGGATGGACAAAAGTTGATGTCATGCCCCCAAGTTTTACTTTGCTTGTGTTGTTCTTCAATATCTTTGTCAAGGAAGGCACTTGTTGACTCAAGTGGGCGGTGAGGTTTGTTTTCTGGGAGTGTGAGATTTGCTTCTTCTGCATTCATACTCCAAAGATTGTACAAGTCGTCACAATTGGTTCCATAAGTGACGTTGTTTTTCTGGCGTTTGGCGATAGGTGGATTATCATCCGCCTTTTCTTTTCCCTTGCTTTTTTCTGAAGACTTAACACGAGGCTTCCTTTGATGGTTATCGCCATGGTCGATATACCTCATCATTTTTCCTTCCAAGATCAAGCTGTTTACACGAAATCTTAAGTTGACGCAGTTGTCTGTCTCATGGCCACATACTTCGTGATTCTCGCACCATTTGCTTTTATCTTTTCCCAATGGGCCATTGCGGAAATTAAAGGGTTTTTTCCACAGCTTGGTCTCCTTCATTTCTTTCAGGATGACAGACAATGGTGTGTTCAAAGGAACACATATGGCGAGATTGGTATCTTTGAGCCTTTGGGCATCTGACTGGAACGGCCTCTTTTGTCGCGGTTGTCTTTTTTCCCAGGAGACGTGTATCTCTTTTTTAATTATTGCCTTCAGGGTTCTTGTTGTCAATCCCGTGATTGGGGTTTCGTCGTCACTAGCAGGTTTTTCCCGTCCCTCCTTGTGACAGATGTCAGTATCGTCTTGGCTTGTCCTTGTGGAAGGACCTTCTTTGTGTATTTTGGATGACTCTGCTTGAGTCTTCTTTGGAGGGCTGTTGCCTTGATCAATGAATTGCTTTAATTTGCCTTTGAGGACGAAGCTGTTAATGCGATTACGTAGGCTGACGCAGCGGTCCGTTTCGTGGCCGAAGACCTCGTGGTTTTCACACCAATTATCTTTGTCTTTACCCAGCGTACCTTTTCTGAAATTGTTCAGCTTTTTCCACATGTTCGCATCTTTCATCTCTCTCAATATCACGGATAGCAGGGCATTCAAGGGAATGTAGTCAGCGATGTTTACTTCTTTTGGCTTCTCGAAACCTCCTTGAAAAGGTTGTTTTGGCTGAGGCTGCCAATTTCTTCCTTGCTGACCGCTTGAGGGCGGTTTTGCTTGATTCTGCTTTGGGGGTTGTTTCCATGCCTCTTTTTGGTGTTGTGCTATCACGTACCGGTTGCATGAGCGTGCAGCTTCGTGCCCTGGCTGTTGGTACTGGAAGGTACCTTCCGTGCATTGCCCCTCTATCTTTTGGTGCAGTGTGTCTTGATGACTTGTGACTCGAGACTTTGTCCCTATCGTCACAACTTGTTCGTTGATTGGAGGCAAAGGAGGTGACGGGTTGACACCTTTGTACTGGAAGGCTCCTTGGTTGCATCGTGCGGAGAATGCACTTCTTGTTGGAGTGAAGAAAGCGTTGGATGTGGCAACAGGGATGTGGAAGGATCCAAGTTGTCTTTTTATCAGCTTCTGCGAGGTTATGGGCAAGGCGTTGTGGTATGCGGTGTGCTCCTTGTCTTTTGATGAGAGATCAATGACATCGTCAAAGGCGGCATCCTTTATGTCAGCGTACTCCAAGTTGGTGTCATTGGTCTCATTCATTGTCTTTGCGGTATGGTAGCTTTATGTTCGAATCACGTAGACGGCGCCAATGTTGCGTCCGGGTGAACAAGGTCGTGGGGACGCGTCTGTTCGCGTAGTTGTGCGGGCTTTTGTAACCCTTCCGTCGGGAGGAGGTTGGGCCACTGATGAGTGTTCAGGCTTGCTCCCGTATGAGATCAGTGTCTCGGTACGGCTGTGACTCGGAAAGGCTGTGACTCGGTAGGGTTGTGACAAGGTTGTGTCTCAAACGTCAGATCCTGCACGAAGGACCAATGCTAGTACGGAGAGGGGGGGGGGGGGGGGTGGTGCTAGCGGAGCCCTCTCCGATGCTTAAGTCACTATAGTGGCAAAAAGGTAATTTCTAGAGAGAGAGAATTTCTAGAGAGAAGTCAGAGCTCAAAATACCAAAGTTGGGCAAATGAGAGAATGTGTGAAAATGGGTGGCCAAGACCTCCTATTTATAGGCTTTCTTGGGACCGGACCCGGTTTTAAAGCGGTTTGATGACGGTTCAAGATCATGCGATAACCGTCATCCATATTGGTAATGTGTGAACTTGACTTCTCTACGCGTAACGGTAATCACGGATACGGTAGTCGCGCGATACCCGAAATACAATCCGGAGGTCCGGGTTGCAAACGCAATCCGGGGGTCCGGTCCGGACGCGTGTAACGCACTTCCGGACCGTTTTGACCCGTTAGGAGACGTTTTTAAACCGAGATGTAATTTTGACGTGTTTGCGAGGCCCGAAACGTAAGTACGAACCCGAATTGGACATATATACATCATTGACCATCCCCATCGCTCATACCCATAGTCAAACCCAACCGGTTTCCATGGTCGTGGTCACTGGGCCTTTTTGTTCAGCACTACGCTCGTACGCCAGGAAGCGAGCATTGAGCCTGACCTTAGGTATGAGTTCTGAGTCCATGAGGATACTTCGGGTGCCTCTTCATAAGGCTCCAGGGATCAATCACACGCTCGAGGTGAAGAAGTTTGCGCCCGCCAAAATCACGAGGATTCCTTCCTAGCACAACCGAGCTATGACCCCGTGGTCGTACGTGGCACGGGTAGTATGAAGCACGTGTTGATAGCATACCTGAACCTTTTGGGTTGACAGGAAAGGGATATGTCAATCATGATATCACATATTCTCATCTAGCCCATAATGTGGTTAAATGACGAACGAAGTTCATCACGACGATATGCGAAACGAAGATCACGTCGAGTTACTTCGAAACTAGATAATTGTCTCGCTTAATCCGTTTTATCCCCATGACTCTTAGCCAGTCTTGTTTAGTGGAGGCCTCCCTCCACCACAAGACGACCCATACCTGTGTGACTAGGTAAGGCCCACATTCGACATAGTTTGACAGAGGATTGGGTCCTCCTACGACTTATTTTATACACCATAAATCTGATGTAATCAAAACATTATGACGTCGATTGATCATAAACTCGGTTGCAATTCTTTCGCTTACAAAATGTAACTTTCTAATATCAAAATGCTATCACAGATACATGCCATTTCTAAACCCTACGCAATCCAAGCAGTTTTACATGCTTTTCGAATATCTCCCTATGTAGTGGCTTAGTAAATGGGTCCGCAATCATATTATCAGTGGACAAGTATTCCTTAGTGATTATATTGTCTTTTACCATTGATTTAGGATAAAAATATTTCACATCAATGTGTTTGGTCCTACTATGGTACTTCGGATTCTTAACTGCCGCAATGGCTGCCTGACTGTCAGAGAACACATTCACATGTTTACTCTCGATGTCACCATTAAGCAGCGCAGTAAGAAGCCTTTTCAGCCAGACTGCTTCTTGTGCATTCTTAGAGAGAGCTACGAATTCCGATTCCATCGTTGACAACGCGACACAGGTTTGCTTCTTGCGTCCATGAAATGAAGGCTTTAGCAAGGAGGAACACTCCCCCTGTGGTGGACTTACAATCATTCAGATCACCACCATGGTCGGCGTCACTGTAACTAGTCAATTCTAACTTCCCGCCCTCAGCACATAGCATAGTCGGCAGTACCTTTCAGATAACGAATTATTCATTTTACAGCCTTTAAATTTTGATAGCCAAGATTCGATTGGAAACATGCTACTAGGCCCACGGCGTAACAGATATCCGGACGGGTGCATTGCATGGCGTACATCAAACTACCAACCATGCTTAAATATTCTGCACCCTTCATCTGTTCGCGCTCCGCCAGGTTCTTGGGGCCGTCACGTTTTGACAGTGCGCACCCAAATACCACCGGCGTATCCACGGGTTTGGCATCCTGTAATTTGAACCTTTTCAACAACTTGTTGATATAGGATTCTTGAGACGGACACAATTTCCGGGTAGCCCGATCTCTAGCAATTTTAATGCCTAAGATATAGGTGGCCTCTCCCATGTCTTTCATCTCAAATACAGATGCTAACCAGGAATTTGACTTGTTCATGAAACTCATGTCGTTTGCAGTAATTAGTATGTTGTCCACGTATAAGGTTAAGATGACATATTGGACCCGGAGGTCTTATAATATACGCACGGATCCTCGTGAAGATTCACTAATCCGTTCCCTACTATTTCCTCGTGGAATCTGCGGTACCATTGTCGAGACGACTGTTAAAGACCGTAGATGAACTTTTGGAGTTTACAAACTTTACGTTCATTACCAGGAGTAATGAAACCCTCCGGTTGCTCCATGTAGATATCTTCCTCCAGGTTTCCGTGGAGGAATGCGGTCTTAACATCCATTTGGTGCAGCTCGGGATCGAGGCCTGCGACCAGGACCATTAATGGCCCTAACCGTGGTTTTATGCACAGTCAGTGTGTTTCTCTTATCAAAGTCCACTCCGTGAATTGGGTAAGTCCTTTCGCAATAAGTCGGGTTGATCGATCTTTTCCATCAGTTGTGAGCCTTACTTCCAGGGCTCACCTTATCTTGCACCTCCTATGGTTAGCAGGTAAATAAACTATAGACTATAATGACTTTCATTTAGGCGATCTCTCTCATTTATTATTTTCCTCCATTTCTCCACCTGAGGTCTTTCCAATGCTTGTCAACAGTTTGAGTGTGGTTTTCACCTTACTCAATGGGATACTTGCCTTTGACTCTTGTCTAGGCATTATGAGTCTCATTTATTAGTCTGATCTTTTCTCCCACTCAGAATAATGCTTCTTATCGTAGCATCATTTCTTTTGGGAACGATCCTCCCTCTCGGAAAAATGCTTCTTATCGGAGCATTGTCCCTATTGGGAACAAGAGCATTGCTAGGATCTTGACTTGCAACTTTACTATGACAACCTCTTGGTCTCGGGGTTTTACTTCCGAGATGCATTCCTTGATCACTAGGATCTGGAACCAAGTATGGTTGGTTCACTCCCACTGGAAACAATGGGTAGTTTAGGTAGTTGTGTCATTCCTGGTTTGCTAGATGATCATCAGGTTCAACTTGATTCGTCTCAACAACAACAGTGATTACGTGTGGTAGGGTTTATTCCTCCCACTGGATTTACTATGAAAATGTTCCCATTCTCATTTACCATGTCATTAACTTGAGTTGCTGGTTCAAATCTCTCCGACTCGAATTAAATGGGACATGATTGTCATCGTTATACTGCTCCGTTTTGATCATGATTGCGTTGATTAAAACTGTTCATGCATTTGGAAATTTCGCCCTCTTAGTGATGTAATGTCTCATGTTCGACCACGACTCCATTTTATAAATCAAGCTGTAAACATGTATTTTCTAAGAGTAATGGACTTACTCTTGTCCTAAATACAAGTTTATTGCGCAAATTAATGTCGCATGGCGATATGACTTAACTCATTATCACCCTTTCAGCTATAATGGCGACGTACCTTACCGATGTCAATGGAACATAGTTTTACACTTATGTGAATCATCTTTCATCATCCCATAGGGAATCTTTGATATAATAACTCAAACATTATGCATATACAAACTGTGCTTTTTGAAGTGTGTCATTTAACTTGAATGCCTAGCTTGACTTATCGTTCAAGGCTTATGGAAGGAAAATCGTTTAACCGACTTCATCCTTCTTCGTTTGCTAACTTATCTCAGAGATTTTATCCCATCTCTGAACTGAGCGTTTTAGGTTTTCACCTTATGCGTCAGCTGATACTTTTACAAGGTCGTGGTAGCTTCCGAAGCCTCTACCGATGTAAACGTTATCAATAAGTTGTTTCCGAAGGAATGCAAACGAAAATTCAGCACATCATTATTTAAACACTTCTTTGTTAAATTCATTTTATGAAAACGATGTGTTCCGTCAATCGAGGTCCACTTGTGCAAGGCGCAATTTACTCTGGGGGTTTTAACCCTTAGTTAAATCGTTTCATTTCTTAATTTAATTCAATTTACTCCAATCGGTTTCAAACATGATCATCATTACAGTTTATTTCATTCAATGGAGTAATAATAATAAAATAGATACTAAATCTTTCGATCTAGCTACGCAATCGATGTGTATGTTCAGTTCAGTTATCCCGACTGAGATGACGGAGTACGTGAATCGTTTCGTTTTATTCGACCACTTTTACCTGACCAAAATTTCGTTTCATCGATCCCTCTTAACCGGGTCGAGTATTTTGACAAGTAGATCACATTTCGAATCGAACGGAAACTACTTTATTCAATAAATCTGAATCTCGAAATAATCAAAATTTTAGTAACTCAAACGAACGATAAATGACAATGGTAGAGTTCCTGATATGAAGATCGCGTATTTGATATGTGATTGTCGCATAGATAGTCGAGAACTTTAAGTCATGTTGAACATCACGTCTGAGTAAATTCACAAGTGAATTACATCAAATGATCTGTGTCTGTATAAAACGTTTTACAGCATCATACATATGACCTACGTGGCGTACTAGAGACGCACTTTATCAACATGGTTTAATCCACCAGATTATCGTATAAGACATTTATGGTCCAGTTCTCTCTATAATATGCAGATCATGGTTGACTTCTTTCGAACCAAGTATGGTGAGCAGAGAAGGTTTTCCTTTTACTGTTGTGGTTACAGAACTTGATTAGGCTCAAGGTCATTGAGTCCTTGTCAATATCAGACAACCATATACATCTTTTCCATGTTGATTTTTCATTCTGAAGACCCGATGCGGGTTTTACGCCAACATCCATGAAAAGAGAGAAGACCATCACATTCAACCGAAACATTTCTTGCTTTTTGCATCCTTGCTCCTACCGTGGTGGATGCAAATGAATATCAAGCTGTAACATTGTTTGGTCGCTATTGAAGTCTTCTTCAACCCCCTTCTACCAAGGTTGAATGTATCACCACATACGTGTTGAGATCATCAAAGAACGTACTCCTATTCTTGGTGAAACAAATTATTACATTCATTTCACATTGTCAAAATCATACAGACTACCATATTCATCTGTAGTTGCCCTCTACACTTTTCGGAATAGTAGTAGAGATTTCAACACGTACTCTATTTATTCATCATTATTCATACCATCAAGATTGCGAGGAATATCGAATCGCACTTCAACCAATTCATACTGACACATCGATGATTATGCAAGAATCATGGAGACAATAACATTTTGAGAAAGAATTGCATACATCAAATATCTATTAAGATGGAATCCGATAGATAATGATTCATCAGTCATCTAAACCAACCGATCACCAGTAAACCAATGGAAGATGGCTATGAAAAAGTTCACACTATATACGTCTTCTATCTAATAGATCGGTCTCTTAAAACGGTTTTAATCGCAAATTACCAGAACGAGAATTTTAAAATAAGCATACCCAATCTTGGCTTTCCCAATGCATTTTTTGTTTTGGAAAATCATTCCGATGAATTCACTCATGCATACATAATTCCACTACCCATGTAAATTATCATATGCCAGTAACATTCATCATGCCACACACACATGCTTACGCGTCATGCGTCTAATGCTCTGAGGAACTCATGCTTGCATTCATAATTCTACTTACAAGTAAATTATCAAATGTAACCTCATCCTCAACATTCTAGCATACGTGTCAAACATGTAACATTCATATCAATCATACATATTTGGCGACTGGTATTCGGTTTTAAAATGATTTTAAACATTAGGGGCTGATTTGCAATTCATGCTTATATTCAATTACGCAAACTTCTAGACATGAATCCTAGGTATTTCCAACCATCACAGCATGTCTATCCTAGTGCGCATTCCATATATTTAACTAGGGTTCTGCCCACAACGTGCAATTTCCAGCTAGCTTGACTTAGTCAAGACAACAGTTCTAATCATGCATAAATATATATTGAATAATAAACAATTGCAATTCAGCCCTCTAATTAATCCAGTCCAAAAAACATGTATCTCCGAGATCCATCCCCATAATCGAAACAAGGCATAAAGGTTAGTAAGCCTATGAGCACTTTGTAGTCCATTTCGAGGTTAAAAAACATTTGGATTTTAAAACTTGACCTCCCTATTTTAATTGGCTTGAATTCGGTTTAGAAAACATTGTTCGGTTCAGTCAATTTCAGTCCATTTTGGTCTGGTTCGTTTAAGTTTAAAAAAAAACCGGTTCGGTTCAGTCAAGTCCGAAAAATCTGGTTCGGTTCGGCCCGCAAAATCCGGTTCGGTCCGGTTTTAATTTTAAAATACGGTTCGGTCCGAACCGGTCCAATAAAATAGGGTTCGGTTCGGTTCAACACTCAAAACCGGTTAGGTTAGATCCACTTAATTACCCCGGTCCGACCTGACCCGAATAGGTCGAACCGATTAAAAAAATTCGGTTCGGTTTTATTTCGTCCCAGTTTAATACATTGGACCGGCCCAATAATTAAAATTTTAAAGGTTGGGCCGAAGTGTTTACTTGTGGCCCAAGTAGGGTTTTAAAGTCCAAATTTATTCAACTTGACCACCAAGTAACATTAATTATATAAAATAATTTCCAGTATTAAAATATATATATATATATATATATATATATATATATATATATATATATATGTATATATTTCGGCCCTATATACAAAACATATAAATATTTATTGCTAAGATTCTATCTCTAAGATTAAATCAATCAACAATATATATATATATATATATATATATATGTAAAAATCGGCACAATATATATTATATATATTTTATTTATTGTCAATATATTTAATAAGGAAACAAATAACCGACAATATATTTTCTCAATCTTTTAGGTAACTAAATCTATCAATAATATCTTTTACCTTATTTAAATATTTAGATATATTGATAGTCATATATATTTCTATATATTATTGTGAATCTATCATAATATTCCTAATTATAGATATATTGTTACCTTAATTAAAATTAAAATATGGTAAACAATATAATTTTAAAATATTGTGCTGAAATTTATTCCCTTTTGTTTAATAAAATAAAAAATTTTACCTTGTAATTTTCTTCAAAAATTCGGCACAAACACAAATTAGGAACAAGTGGTCAAATTTTAAGATAATATTTTAATAACATCTACAATCCAAAGTTTGATTTTGATAAATATCACCATTTTCTTGAAGATCATGAACATCAATTTAACCAAGAACATGAAAATTTCGGACCACCCTTGAACTTAAAAATTCGAAATTTTAAATTCCCTTTTAAATATTCAGTCCGTAAATTTTAAAACTCAAAGAACACCAATTTATCAAAACCATGAGCTCCTAACACAGGCTCTGATACCAATGTTAGATTACGGGGAGTAATCACTACGGAAAGATAAACATGGTATGTACTAGTCATATCAATTACGCAACAGAAAGTTTACACATACCTCAAAAGTAACCGTAGTCCAAGATCCTTGCTCGAGGGAATTCGCGATCCTCCGGACGGAACCCGTAGAGATTCTTTGTTAGAGAAGCCCTACGTGGTGCAGCTCCACAGCAAAGCCTCTGATCGATTCTTGGCACGGGGACAGATCTTTGGAGAGTTTGCTCGAGGGCAATTTGGCACACCCTTGGTGACTTGTATCGTTCGGCCGAACCCCTAGGTGTGGGATGAGGGTTTTTCTCTCTAAAACTCTTTTGTGAGGGAATTATGATTAACCCTAAAATTTCCCAAACACCTTTTATTTATAGGAAGAGAAAAAAGTCCACTTTACCCCACTTAAATATTTCGGCCGACCTATGTAATTGGGGAGGCCCAATTTTGGGCCTCCCATGTCAATTGGGATTTGGGTCTAGCCCAATTACCCTAATGTGACATTTACCCAAGTTCATTAGGTAAACTATATATATTATGGGCTACCAATTACGGCGCCCATCACCATATGCTTACACCTGTTCCTAATAATCATTATCCAAAACCGTATCAGAACCGTTTGGAACCGGAAGCGTCCTAGAACCGTTTGAAACCGATCGGTTTCGGGTACCCGTTTTAGAACCAATTACATTTTTCAAAACAAAATACTGATTTGGGTTCAATTGGAACTTGAAACTGAAACTGTATTGAAAAAAATTAATGATAGTCTACAGCCAGGATCAACAATTATTCACAAATAACACCAACAAGAAAATCCAACCATATTGAATTACGAACACCAGACCATGCAGTTATCATCAATTAATAGCAAAGTTTATTATGTGACTAAGTAAGCGAGAAACAACTCCAACTAATTCAACATTCCATACATTAAACCTAATCGACCACCATATACAGAATAGTCTAACCAAAAATCAACTAAATTGTTATTTTTAATATATATATATAATATGTTAAATGGTTCCGGGTATATGGGGGTACCCACCTACTTATCCCGGAACTGGAACCGAAAATATCGGTTCCTAAAATATTATCCCAGAACCGTATTAGTCATGTTTATCTCTACCCGGAACCTACCCAAATGTCTGGTTCCGGTCCGGTTCCAGTTCCAACTGTGTAATCATAATCAATTTGAGTGGTAAGTAATTTTTTTTATATGATTACGCAAATGAAAATTATTATGTTATTAATCAAAATATTAAAATAAATAAATACTTACTGAATAATATTATTACACATATATTCTTATGATGGTAGGATTTGATATATTTTTTATATATCATATTCATATCTTTGATAGTAATTTATACATTTAATTTAATAAATAAAATTTTAATTATTATTTTAGGTAATAATTATAAATATAATTTTTTTTATTTTATTTTATGGATGATATATAAATTTTATTTAACTGAAAATATAGGATAGATAACATGATGGTTGAAAATATATTTTATAAATTGATGAAACTAAATATTATATTGATTGTATTGACTAATATATATATAAATAATTTTTTTAATTCATTTAATTATATTCTAGATTTTATTTATATGAATTGTTAATATTTATTTTTAAGATGTTTTCTTATGTGTTTTTATTTTTCCCCCAATATTTTATGGTGAAATTGCAACTTTCTAATGTTAGGATGCAAAGTGACTAATATTAAAATGAATGAGAATGATCAATAAAAAAATAGTTCAACAAACATGTAAACTCAAATTATATTATATTATATTATATTATATTTTAATATTTATATTTAATATGTATATATATATCCGTATCTAAATATTATTTTAATATTAAGCTAATAGTTAAAAATGAAGCATAATTGATTTTATTTTACTTTCCTTTGTTAACGGATTATTAATTAACATTATTATGTAACATACTTAAAAAGGTAACACCTATCAAGATTGAATAAGAAGATTATGATGAATTTGACCAAGTACACATAGGCACAAAAGTGATGTCTCAAAGGTAAATTTTGATTATGTGGATCGATAGATTTATACAATTTTTTAAATTTGATTATTTGTCCATAATGATGACATCATCGTTATAGAGGTTTTAACCCAAAATATATTATATATAGATAAATGGTATTTCATAGGAACTATTAATATTTGTATCCTTATTATTGTTTTAACATATATACTATACATGTTTTAATATTATTTTTACTGTCCCTTATTTTAGTGAAATTTTTTAAATATTTTTTTCTTGTGCAATTGAAACTTTCTAATGTGAGGAGGCAACTAA
Organism: Clarkia xantiana subsp. parviflora; assembly: GCA_036873135.1. Lineage (NCBI taxonomy): Eukaryota > Viridiplantae > Streptophyta > Magnoliopsida > Myrtales > Onagraceae > Clarkia > Clarkia xantiana. Next base: position 21,586,371 of record JAPTYO010000012.1, read on the forward strand.
AATGTAAATGATGTTATGAATATATTATATGAATGTTCAATATTATGTGTATATATCATCTTCCTTATTTAGACATTCCTTATATTGATTTTACTTCATCTACAAATCTATGTAATCCCTATATAAGGGCCCCTTATGTGTGATAATAAGATATCCTCAAATTCCTCTATTATATTACTCTCTACTTTCGTAACACGTTATCAGCACGAAATCGCTCCTAATTTTATTTCGCATATGCCCACGGTCTCATAACTCTCATTCGATAAAAACCATGCCCCTTCAAACTATCAAAGACAATACCTAACGAAGTCAATACCACCGAAGTTCAAGTCAGATGACATATTAAGAAGATAATCATCCACATCACCATTGTTCGAGAGTGGTCATGTTCGACACCAGATAAGAATATTATAATTAAATTTAATTCCTATTATTTAATCAAAATTATTTTGGTTTCGATGGTATATCTAACTACTGTTATGTAATTTTATGATAGCCTTTTTCATGTAATGGAGGAATTACAGTTGCAATTCTTCAAGGAGTGTCGATGATTGATGTATAAGCCACCTCAGCGATCTGCCTCTATCCATCACCTTCTTTGCGATATCAATGAAGCCGCATGAAAAAAAAGGGGACTACTATTATATTAATTATATATGTTAGTCGCTTCATTATGTTGGTTTAATATCTTTATAGTCTAACCATTACATATCGACAATGTCAGATGCAGAGAGGTTAGATTTTTCCGACTTGGAGCACAAACTCATGGACTACCTTCGGCTCTACATCAATAAGCTCGTTGATTTTCCATAAATTATAAGCAATATGTCAGATTTTTAGACGCGATGACACACAGTATGTCAGATCTTTATGGACTTTAATACACGATATCACGTCGGTAAATTTTTATTTTTATTTTTAATATCTATATAATGAATACACATACATGTGAAAAAAATTTATGGTTATATGTGTTAATATGACTCCCTCAAGCGAGTGTAGAAGCACATGAATTACCACATAAAAAAAAAAGCATGGCTTAGCTAGCACATGAGTGCTCGATGCTGAAATATATAGAGATGTAAATTGATAATCAAAATTACATGCATCACCCGCTAGATATGCTTCGCTCCCTGAAGTGAGTGTAGCAATTTATGATTATAATGATGATGTACTCTACTCCCAGAAGTGAGTGTTGTAGTTTGTGATTATATTTTTGATATCATCTTTACTCCCTGAAGTGAGTATCATAGTGATGAATATATTTCACTCCCTGAAGCGAGTGTTACATGACTATGAGCATGGTAGAGATGAAATAGTTAATATTTAGCATCATCATGATATCGATAAAGAACGATGATGCATCTCACAAATAAACAATGCACGAAAAGAATGCAAAGTCCAATTGATTTGGAATAATGATAATTTTGAGAAGCGTGGTGACGCTAGCAGAAAAGTAATGATATTATGCAGCAAAAAAATTTGATTATATGAAGCGCAATGACACTAGGCAAAGTGGCCTATTTGAAAAAAAATCCTTGCATATATTATGATTAATTATGAGATATTATGATTGATGGATATTCTCCCAATTCGGGTTCGTATTTATATTCTGGACTTCCTAAACACGTCAAAATCACATAAACGGTTCGAAAACACATCCATGAGGTTCAAAACGATCCGGACGCGCGACACACGCGCCCGTACCGGACCTCCGGATTGCTGGCAATCCGGGGAGGTCCGGACTGCCCAAGACGACCCGGAGTATGTCGGGATCGCCCGAACCCGACGTAACCCGAGTCGTCATTTGCGACGCACGTGTTCCCTTTATGTCATCACACTAAGTTAGAGTTTTCCAATAGCCAACCTTGATCAAACCAGACGACGATTCACATTTTCTCTAAAACCGTCGTCAAACCGCTCAAAAACCGGGATCGATTATAAGGAAGCCTATAAATAGGGGACCTAGGCCATTCATTTGAGGCAATTCCACTGGAGATTAGCTTAGGAGCTTTGACTTCTCTCTAGCTTTCTCTCTCTAGAAATCTCATTTTAGCATCGGAGAGGGCTCAACCGGCACCACCCCCCTCTTCGTGCTGGTTATTGCCCTGTGTGTATGTCCGGACGACTCGGCGTGAAGTAAAGAGCGTGAGAAGGTAGGATCCAACACGACGATAACTTGGAGATTCGTCAAGGCCGTTACTTTTAGCGGTTCAGGACGAAACATTTGGCACCGTCCGCGAGATTCGAACAAGATGCTATATTGCACCACATGCCATGGCGAGCAATCGTCCTCCTCCTGATGGTGTCAACCTGCAGGAAAAGAAGAAAGGCCAAGGGCGCCCGAAGAAGATGCCTGCAAGGAGTTAGCCTGGACCTTCAAACATCCCACAAGCTACCTCAACAGCTTCCTCAGTGACCGCAAGAGACGTGCCCCCAACACAGCACGAGCAAGGAGCGCACAACCCAGTGCACAATACACCCCCTCCAGGGTTTGACCACGAAGCGCACACAAGTCAACAATTCCCCCATGGGATGCCTGCTGAGGAGATACAACCTGGAAGAGGTGCACACCCAGCACCAACAGTTACTTCTGCTATGATGGCTGCACTTGAAGAGCTTTAAGCTTTCAGAGAAATGCTAAGGAACCAAGGATTTGTACCACCTCCTCCTCCACCCCCACCAGTCAAAGGACATGCCATGCCAGCAGGGGCAGTGTCACACAACACTTCTCACCAAAAGACTCCATTCCAAGGAGGGGAACAGCATCCAGAAGAAGAATTCCAGTTCCAACAAGCAAGGAGTGCACCAAGGCAAGAAGCAGCACGTTCATTCAATCCTTATGAAAGAACGCAGGGTCTGGAAGAATCATGGAGACAACCACCGCCTCCACACTCACAGCAATACTATAAGGAAAGTTCCTACCAGGAAACAAGCCAAGAACATGCTGGGATGTATCGCAAAACTTGATGGAAAATGTTGGATCACGGTGGAACTCCGGTACGGTCTTGACGGCGATCCGAGCTCCTTTGCTCCACGTAATCCTGCAAGAGGGGATAGACCGGGTGGTGACCCAGAATCCCTCTCCGATGCTTAAATAAGTATCTCGTATGAACTGGCAAGCAACAAGCTCAAAGGGTGTATCTCAAAACGTAATGTGATCTGAGGTAACCTCTGCCCTTTTATAGGCGGAGAGGTACCTCAGTTACCTGGTGAACCGTTGGGGTGGTTAGCCCGTATTCCGCGTATCTCGGGCACGATCCCGCCTATCTAGGCCATGATCTCGCTTATCTCGGCCACGCCCTGCGTATCTTGGCCACGCTCCGCGTATCTCGGCCACGCTCCGCGTATCTCGGCCACGCTCCGCATATCTCGGCCACGCTCCGCGTATCTCGGCCACGCCCCGCGTATCTCGGCCTCAACCTCTGATAGCAAGTCCTGACTGATATCAGGGACTCCAGAGTTATCTCATTATGTCACCGCTCGGGGCCCCTCGTCATCGTGACAGGGCCAATCATTCTCAGGGATTCATCATCGGGGCCTACTTAAAGGCATCTCATCGGGAGCATCCAGCTCACCTATCGGGTCCGACTCTATCGGGACCTTTCATCATCGGAACTCCCTCTGTCGGGACCCTTCGCCTTGGTCTTCCTGACCTCCATTTAGGGCCCAATGGGCCTATTCACCGTTTCCTCGCCGTTAAAGGGCCTAACGGCCCTAGCGAAACCCATCATTTGCCCCCAAGACATGAGGGACTTACAGTTCGTCGTGTCTTTCAACTCCCGACCTCCCGACATCGGAGTCGGGGACCTTTCCCTTGATAGAGTCACTTGATACAGATCTTCTCGTTCATGCTTCCTCGATGCCTTGAGGATAACCACCAAATCCGAGAAGACTCCTCGGTTCCCCTGCCATTAAATGCAGCAGATAACGAAGCGACGTCTTTGGCACCCGTGCCTGATTTTCCGCGCCTGCTTTTTCTGAAAAAGTTCTTTTCAAGCCGTTTCATCATTACGCCCGTTGTCATTCTGCACGTTTCATCTCAACGGCTCAGATCAAAACGCTTCAACTTCGACGATTCATATCAGAACGTCCTTTCGACTGTCCTCTTCGCCTATAAAACCCTAACCCTGGGCACAGTTTCCCTTTTACTGTTTCTGAAATTCCAAAAGCTCTCTGTAACTTTGAGAACCCAAGCTCTGCGATTTCGAAGACTCCAGTGCTCCTCCGACCTACTGTTCTTCGAACAACTTTCCGGCAACGTCAAGTTCATCCTTCCTTCCTCCACTCATCATGTCTGGTAAGGATTTCTTCCTCGTTGCTCATATATCTTTTCCTTCATCTTTGCCCAGTTTGTTTGCAATTTTCCGAAAAACCCAATGTACCTTTCTCTTGCCGTGGCTGATTTTCAGACAGTGGATCTAGTTCCGAGGGAAGAAAGCCCTTCAATTTTGAATATGCTCTCAACGAGATTTCCAGCACTGCTTACGATGCAGCTCTCCGGGAGGGATGCATCACCTCTACCTGGGAACCTCGCTTCCCATACCCCTGGCCCCGCCTCTCGAGTAACCTTGAGGTTACTCGTCCCCAGAAAGGGGAGGTATTTGCCTCTACGGGGCAAATATCGGCGGGGATTCGACTCCCCTTCTGCGGTACCCTGGTTGAGATGTGCCAACACTACAAGACGCATCCAACTACCTTCTCTCCCTATGCCATCCGCCTGTGGAACGCCTTCCAAGTCCTCTGCTTCCGACAGAAGTGGGTTTACAGCCTCAAGCTCTTCAGAACCTTCTACGGGATGAAGTGCAACGAGGCGGGGGTCTGTGCCTTCTACCCCCGTATGCCGAAGTGGAACAAGACGCAACTCGGGTTGTGTAACTGGACCAATGACACCTGGAAGGTGGTCAAGGGTCGGGGACTCCTGGTCGACACAGGGTCCGACAACAGTGGGTGGAAGAGGAGCTACTTCTTCATCCAGAACTCCTCAATCCCGTGGCCCCGATGGGAGGTGGAAGCGGACTCTCCTCCCGCTTACCACACCTACACTGATGAAGACTTCCAGACTCTTCATCTCATCCAATTCTACCGATGGGGGGATTCCTATACTCCCCTTGATGCCAATTCTCTCGTGGAGTGGGACCTGGTGAATGCCGGGATCCGACTCCTCGACATAATCTCCGGGGGTCAACTCTTCGACGGCCCCTCCAATATGGTTTCTTGGGTAACGCTTCTAACCTCTGTTTTTTACTGTTTGCAGCTAAGAAGGTATCCGTGCTGACCAATATGATCCTTAAGCAGGGGGAGACCGATGCTGTCCGCCCTACGCGGAAGAGGAAGTCAGCCAAGAAGGCTGCTGCTCCATCGGGATCTCCTTCAGCGGAGCAGCCAAAGCGGAGCCGCGTGGAGGTGGACAAACTCTTCGATGTCCAGACCGCTGAAGAAGGTAAAAAGCTCCGCCTCGCTATTAAATCGTACAGGAAGCTAGTTCCGAAGGAATTGATCCCTTCGACCATGGAGGCCCGCATTGCCGATGTCAAACGTGTTCTCCGAGGGGAAACTCCTCGTGTCCTGATGGCGGGCTACTACAACTACCGCGGGAAGGATCAATACGTTTCTCGGCGCATCGTTTGGTGTAAGGGCCCTAACTAACTTCCTGATTATGTTTCTGAAGCCTCCTCTCGTCCTCTAGGTGCAGGTCACTCGGGGACTCCGTCGGGTGCTGGAGCTTCAGCAGGTGCACCACCTTCAGCAGGGGCGTCTCCTTCTGCAGGGGCACCACTTTTCTCTAGTGGAGAGACCCCGACCGGCGATCAATTTCGTCGGGTGGAGAACTTTGATTCCTCCGAGGAGACTGATGAGGGCGGCTCCCTTCGCCATCGTCGGAGCACGGGGCAGTCCCCGCTGAAACAAACCTCCAAGGGGCTACCCCCCTCGCCTTCTTCACAGCAGCGATAGCCGTCGCCCATCCACGACTTCACTCCTTCCCCAGCCCAAGGCGAGTCGGAGGCACGCCCCTCCACGACTCAAGTCGGCCGTTCTCCTCTCCCCCTCGATGGGATTTTTTACAAGTTCTTGGACCCCGCACAGAAGGATGCTCCCTGGACCCCGATCCAAACGCTGCAAGGGGTCCAGCTCCGACAGGGGGACACGTACCCTGAGCTGGCTACGCATCTGCTAGCAGGCTCTATCCTGCCCACCATGAGATATCCGATCTCCTTGGATCGGGAGGAAATCCGCCGGGATATTCAAGAGATGTCCATGCGTCGGATAGAGGTAATACTTTCCCTTTTCTCTCCTTCATCAATAAGACCAGTTGCTCATCTACTAACACTTCTCTCCCTTTCTTTGCAGGAGATGGGGGACATCAACTGTTTCCTGGGGTACATCTTCGCCTTCGAGGAGGCCCTGGAGCAGGAGCGGGCAAAGGTGGCTCCTGTCATAGCCAAGCTTGAGGAGGATCTCGCGGCCTCCGAGTCTTCGCGGGGAAAACTGGCCAAGGAGCAGGCCATCCTCGACTGAAAGACTTGGGACCTCCAAAAGCAGGTGTGTGACTTCGAGGGGCTCCTGAAACGGGAGCGGTAGGAGCGGCGGGTTGCTGAGGACAAGCTGGTCCTTGAAAAGAAGGCTCTGGAGGAGCAAGTTGCTGAGGTTCCCGCGCAGCTGGTCGCGGCCGAGACAAGGGCCGGGAGGATTATCGGAGGTCCGAAGACTTCCAGGCTGATGCAGTGAAGTTCTGCAGCGCGGAGGTGGAGAACACCCTCTTCAATGCAGTCGAGGAACTCCACCTGGAGTATGGCGACGCCATCAACTTCGACAAGTCTCCATCTCTCGCTCCCTTCGCGAAGAAATACTTTGCTCACTCGGAGGAGAGTGATGAGGGGAGCACTCCCGCGATTGTTGAAGACACAGCGGAGCCTCCAAGTGCTGACGCCCCGATAATCGACCCTCCAGCGGCTGAACCTGTGGAGTCTTCTGCCACAGACCTCGTGGACCCTGCTCCTGCTGATGCCGCCGACAAGGACCAAGCCTAAATGCTTATCTTTAGGGTCCTTGTATTTTCCTCATTTTTGTAATCCTCGGGCCTTTGAGCCCTCATGAATATCAGACTTTCTTAGTTCCGATTTTCCATAGCACTACTCAAAGCGACTTTACTTACTTAAGGCGAAACCTCGACACTTAAGATATTTTCACACATCACTTAAGACGATTTAACAACTTGCACCACTTAAGGTGACTTAATATCGCGCACCACTTAAGGCGACTTTCCAATACTTAGAATAAATCCAAGAATCATGCATCACTAAAGACGACTTAACCTCGGGCATCACTTAAGACGACTTAACAACACTTAGAATAAATCTAAGAATCATGCATCACTTAAGACGACTTAGCCTCGTGCACCACTTAAGGCGACTTTTCATCAAGCATGACATTTCTTCAAGTGTTCGCCACTGAAAGAATGCTTCAATACTCTGCCATCGAGGTCTTCCAACTTGTACGCATTCAGAGCCGGCATCCCCACGACCTTGTAAGGTCCTTCCCATTTTGGTGACATCTTGTTGATTCGATCCAAAAGGGTAAACTCGTTGCGACGCCAAACCAGCTCCCCGACGAAGAATTGTCAGGACTTAACTCGCTGATTGAAATACCTGGCCGTCGCCAAACGCATTCGAGCCTGGACTTCATCGGCTTCCCGCCTCTTCTCTTCGAGCAAGTCCAATCCAGACGTCTCATCTCATCATTCGTCAAAGGCTCGTAATATCTCATCCGATGGGATGCCACAGCTACCTCCATGGGAGCAACAGCCTCCGTGCCATAAACAAGGCCAAACGGAGTCTCCCTAGTTGATCGTTTGGGTGTCGTTCTAACAGCCCAAAGCACGTTGCTCGTTCAGCCATTTGCCCTTCAAGGCATAGACCCTTTTCTTCAGGCCATCCATCACGATTTTGTTGGCTGATTCCACCTGGCCATTAGTCTGAGCATGGTGGACAGAGGCTGTCCGATGCTCGACGTTCAACTCCTCCAGATACTCCTTCACTTGAGCCCCATTAAACGGTGGACCATTGTCACTGATCACCACCTTGGGAATCCCATATCTGGATACAATATGAGTATGGAGAAACTTGACGATCTGGTTCCTCGTCGTCTTAGCCAACGCCTTAGTTTCTATCCATTTCGAGAAATAATCGATAGCCACCAGCGAATATTTACACTGACCTTGTGCCTGTGGGAGAGGTCCCACCAAGTCGATGCCCCACTGCGTGAAGGGCCAAGCACTCTTGATGGACGTCAGATTAGCGGCCGGAGCCACGATATTCGGGGAATACCTCTGGCACGCGTCACAGGATCGGACCAACGTTGTCGCCTCCTTGCACATCGTAGGCCAATAATAGCCCAGATTCAACACTTTCCTCATAATGGATCGGGCTCCTTCATGACAAGCCGCAACCCCTTCATGCACCTCCCTCAGGATTCGACTTGTGTCGGGCTCAGCCACACACTTCAAGTACGGAGTCGAGAACCAGCCCTTCTTGTATAGCTGACTGTCCAGCATCACGTAGTTAACCGCGATCCGACGTATCCTGTCAGCTACTACTTCATTATTGGGGACTGCCCCCGTAGTCAGGTACGCGACTATCGGGGTCATCCAAGTGGGCTCCTCCTCCGATCCTGTTTCAATAGCACAAACCTCCGACGGGTCGGTGGTCGACAAGATCACCTTCTCCAAGAAGTGCACTTTCCGATTTTCCTCCAAGGGTGCCCCCAAGGCAAATTTGCTCAAGGCATCCGCTTCCACGTTTTCTTCCCTCGGGATCGCCTCAATGTCGAAGCTTTTGAAGCTCTCCTTCAAGATTTGCACCTCACGAAGGTACTTTCTCATCACCGGGCTCTTCGCCTCGTATCGCCCTTGGACTTGATTCAAGATCAGGCCCGCATCGCACTTCACTCTCAGGTGAGCAACTCCCGTACCTTTAGCAATTTTCAGGCCCGTGATGAGAGCCTCATACTCAGCTTCGTTGTTCGTGGCCCCAAATGTTAAGGCCAAAGCATATCGCAGGGGCTCACCCCCGCCTGGTGGTATCAACACAAAGCCTGCTCCTGATACGTCTAAACTCGAGGAGCCATCCGTGTACATCTCCCATGTATTTTCCTCGTTTGGCTGTTCTGATTGCTCTGCCATTTCTGGTTGTTCTGCTATCGGGACCTCCATGGTTGCCCCCTTTACAGGGCCCGCCTCTTTCAGATCGGGGGCTGTAGATTCTGCTATGAAATCCGCCAATGCCTGGCCCTTAATAGCCGTTCTCGGAGCAAAGTGTATGCGAAACTCACTAAGCTCGACTGCCCATTAGACTAATCTCCCCGACGCATCAAGTCGGTTCAAAAAATGCTTCAAAGGCTGATTCGTCAACACAGTAATCTCATGCGCGTGGAAGTAAGGCCTCAGCTTCCGAGCAGTAATAATCAACGCAAAGAGATACTTCTCAACGGCGGGATAATTCATTTCTGATTTGGAAAACGCCTTGCTTACATAATAAACGGGGACTTGGTTACCCTCAACAACCTTCACTAACACAGAGCTAATGGCAAATTCAGAAACAGCCAAGTATAGATAGAGCGGCTCGCCTGGGACCGATTTTGCCAACGGCGGGAGGGTGCAAAGGTGCTGCTTGAGTGCCTGGAACGCCTCTTCACACTTGGAAGTCCATTCAAACTTCTTGTTGGCCCTTAACACTTCGAAAAAAGGCATCGATCGGTCACTTTCCTTGGACAGGAAGCGATTCATTGCAGCCAGTCGACCATTCATCACTTACACCTCCCGATGATTTATCGGAGACTGCATCTCCTCGATCGCCCTCAGCTTCTCGGGGTTCACCTCAATTCCTCTTTGACTCACCATAAAGCCCAAAAACTTCCCCGAGTGGACTCCGAAGGCGCACTTTGTCGGGTTCAAGCGAACCTGATGAAGCGTCATTCGCTCAAACGCTGTAGCTAGGTTGTGCACATGATCCTCAGTTTGTCAGGACTTTACCAGCATATCGTCTACGTAAGCCTCCATGGTTTTCCCCAGCATATCTCCGAACAGCTTGTTCACCATCCGCTGGTAGGTTTCCCCGGCATTGATCAGTCCGAAAGGCATGACATCATAATGATAGATGTCACTGTCGGCATAAAAGGCAGTGTGGGGAGCATCTTCCTTAGCCATCTTGATCTGATTATAGCCCGAGTACGCATCCATAAAGCTCAACAACTCATGTCCCGACGTGGCATCCACCAACTGGTCGATTCTCGGGAGCGGGTAACAGTCCTTCGGGCAAGCCTTATTCAGGTCGCGGAAATCAACACACATCCGCCACTTCCCATTGCTCTTCTTCACCAGCACCGGGTTAGCGACCCAAGTCTGGAATCGGAGCTCCTTGATAAACCCAGCATCGAGCAACCTGCCCACCTCCTGCTGGATCGCGCTCCTCTTGTCTGCGCCCATCGGGCGCCTTTTCTGCGCGATAGGCTTGATTGCGGGATCAATCTTCAACTCGTGCACGATCACATCGGGGCTGATTCCTGGCATGTCACTCGGGGACCAGGCAAACAGCTCCTTGAACTCCTTCAGTAGATCGATCAATTCTCGGGCTGTCTCCTCGGTCAGAGCAGACCCGATTTTCACCTTCCTCTGAGGTCCGTCAATCTTGACCTCCTTCAAATCCTCCACGGGGGCGGGACGCCCAAACTCCTCTCTGGGATCTGCGTCGGTCTGGAGGATAGCCATGGCCTCTCGTCTCTTCCGTCGGGTGGCATTAACATAGCACTTCCTGGAAGCCACCTGGTCGCCCTTGACCTCTCCAACTCCGTGGTCAGTTGGGAACTTCATCTTCTGGTGCACAGTCGAGGCAACTGCCATCAGGGGGTTGATGGTGGTTCTCCCGATAATCACGTTGTAAGTCCCCGCGGACTCAACCACCACGAAGTCCACGTTTCTCCTTTCCGCCTTCCACCCGCTACCAAACTCCACTGGTAAGGTGATCATTCCCAGCGGATAGGAGGTAATACCAGAGAACTCGACCATCGGAAAGTTCACCTCCTTGAGATCCTTCTTCGTTTTCCCCATGGCTTCTAGTGCATCCAGAAACAGAATATCGGAGGAGCTCCCTCCGTCGATCAAAATCCGCTTTATCTCATACCCATCCACGTCAAGGGTCATGACCAGAGCGTCATCATGCGGAGTCTCCACTCCTATCAGGTCCTCCGCGGAAAAGGAAATCACCATCTCTTCCTTCGCAGTCCAGGATCGGGACCTCTTGCCCAGCACCACAGCAGCAGAAATTCTAGAGGCATAGACCTCCCAAGAGGCTGTGGTGTCACCTCCCGCGGCAAATCCTCCATGAATTACATTGATAGTGCCCCGTTTCTCCTTACGGGCACCAGAAGACTCCGGCTCAGACCTCTTCTTCTTTGGGGACCGATCGCGGGATCGGGAATGGGACCGCGATCGGGATCGAGAACGGGATCGACACCGCTTCTCCCCGACAAACTCCTTAAGATTCCCCTTCTGGATCAGCTTTTCGATCTCCCGACAATGATTAGTGTCGTGACCATTTGCGCGGTGAAATCGACAGTAACGATCGGTGCGGGATCCAAAAAATTCTCCTTCCTTCTTCGGGGGGTACCTGGAGATACCCTGTCGCTCCATGACTGTTAACACCTCCGCCATAGAGCTGTTGAGAGGAATGTTATGATCCTCCCGCTTGTCCTTCCTCGAGGAACGCCTATCCTCCCTTCGATCAGAGCGGCCTCGACTCCGACTGCTCTCGGATTTATCCTTCGACTTACGGTCGTCCAAGGGTTTGAGCGACTGCTTTCCCTTATCTGTCTTCGGGGGCTCAAGCTCTCCAGCGGCTATTTTCGACTCCTGGACGTCGATTTGCCGCTTCACCCTTTTCTGCAATGCTTTCATATTCCACACAGCCTTCTCAGCCACGCTGTGCATCAAGTCGGAACCGTAAGGAGCTGTTAGGTTCCGAATGAAGGTACGGATGGTCTCGCCCTCCGAAATCTCCTCGTCAATCTCTGCCACGCTGGCAGTGAATCGCTGGTAATAGTGTTCCAGCGACTCGTCGGGCCTCTGTACTACCTGGGCCAGGGACCTCACACTCTTCAACAGACGTCGGCGACCCTGATATTGCTGAATAAAGCGGTCGTGCATATCAGCCCAGCAGGTGATGCACCCTGGGGGCAGACTGAAGAACCAAGTCAGGGCTCTCTCACCAAGTGTGTTCGGAAACAATGTACACACGATATCTTCATTCGGGGCCCTGCCAAAACACGCCATGAGGTGCTTCTGGACATGACGAACCGGATCTCTCTCGCCATCATACTCCTTAATCGTAGGGATAACCAGCCCTGGCGGGGCGAGGGTGTCTATTAGTCGGGGAACAAAGGGATGGGTGGATCGATCCCTCAGTTCCGACAGCAGCGGCTTCTGCTCTCCCATGCTGATGTTCACGATATTCACCACCTGATCGGGGGTAATAGGACCATTAAGGGGAATGGTCCTATGCTGTACGGGTCATGGCCCATCGACCACAAATCGCTCTGTCTGAGCGGGCTCCTTACCCCTGTCCTGGCTCCGGGGTTGGGCCTCCTGCACATTCTGAACCTCTGCCGGCGGGGGCACTTCCCCCCTTGGTGGGGGCACCTCCTCTTGCCTCCTCGCAGCCTCTCTTCGATCTAAAAGAGCCTCCACGGCCGCCAAAAACAGCGGCATGGCATCCGCCACAACCTTCGTCAGGTCCGCATTTGGAGGAGCCTCCTGCTCCCTATTCTCTTGGTGCTGAGCAGCATCTTCAGGGACTTCGTTGTGCCCCCCTGTCTGGGAGACCTCAGCGGGGAGATTCTGGTCCTCAGCATGCTCCGGTGGTGAATTCAGAGTCGTCCCGGCAGGATGACGGGAACCACCAGATTGTCCTTGTCTTCTTTGCTTGCCAGCCGCCATTGAACGAGTAGAAGGCATATTAGCTTTTTGTCAGTTTCCCACAGACGGCGCCAATGTTGGATCACGGTGGAACTCCGGTACGGTCTTGACGGTGATCCGAGCTCTTTTGCTCCACGTAATCCTGCATGAGGGGATAGACCGGGCGGTGACCCAGAATCCCTCTCCGATGCTTAAATAAGTATCTCGTATGAACTGGCAAGCAACAAGCTCAAAGGGTGTATCTCAAAACGTAATGTGATCTGAGGTAACCTCTGCCCTTTTATAGGCGGAGAGGTACCACAGTTACCTGGTGAACCGTTGGGGTGGTTAGCCCGTATTCCGCGTATCTCGGGCACGATCCCGCCTATCTAGGCCATGATCTCGCTTATCTCGGCCACACCCCGCGTATCTCGGCCAAGCTCCGCGTATCTCGGCCACGCTCCGCGTATCTCGGCCACGCCCCGCGTATCTCGGCCTCAACCTCTGATAGCAAGTCCCGACTGATATCGGGGATTCCAGAGTTATCTCATTATGTCACTGCTCGGGGCCCCTCGTCATCGTGACAGGGCCAATCATTCTCAGGGATTCATCATCGGGGCCTACTTAAAGGCATCTCATCGGGAGCATCCAACTCACCTATCGGGTCCGACTCTATCGGGACCTTTCATCATCGGGACTCCCTCTGTCGGGACCCTTCGCCTTGGTCTTCCTGACCTCCATTTAGGGCCCAATGGGCCTATTCACCGTTTCATCGCCGTTAAAGGGCCTAACGACCCTAGCGAAACCCATCAGAAAAGACCAGTGAACAATGATGACGTCCCTATCACGGGACTCACTGCAAAAGACCTGGAAGCAATAATAGAGAAAAATATGAAGGAAGCCAAGATGAAGGGCATGCATGCATTAACTGAGAATGCATCCCATCCCTTCGTAGACGAACTGTTATACAACCGTGTACTAGACACGCTCTATGGAATAAAAATAGACAAGTACCGGGGAAAAGGCGACCCAATAGAGCATGTACAGCAGCATGAAGCCTCTCTGCTGGGAAGAACCGACAACCCACATCATGTACCCATGACGTTTTCCCAAACTCTGGCAGGGACTGCAGCGCATTGGTTCTTCTCACTTCCATACGGGAGTGTGACTTCTTGGCCCTATTTAAAGGCTAAATTCATTCAGCGTTATATAGGAGAGCGCACGCTCCTAAAAGGAGCAAACACACTGATTAGCGTCCAGCAGCAGAATGGCGAATCATTGGCAGATTACTATGTCCGCTTCAACCAGAACGTTGCTGACATCCAAGGAAATTTGACTGAAGCGGAGTTAGTGCGCGCTTTTATAAACAATTTAGGTCGTAAAGGATACGCGCCCGCTGAGAAGATGTTCAAACGACCTGCTGAAACACTTGAAGAGTTGGCTTCAAGAGTGAAGGAGTTTGTAGACCTGGAGAGATTCAGGGAGCAAAACAAAGCTAAAGTAAGTGCCGCCCGAGCAAAAAAACAACAAGCCAACAAAGCATCACCAAGGCAGCCAAGAAAACAGGCAGTGGCAACCACAGCCTAAAAGATCATTTCAATCAGATTTTCAGAAGCCCAAGGAAATCAATCTTGCTGAATGCGTTCCTCTGAACGCGCCACTATCCGTTATTTTTGAAGGAAATAAAGGAAATAAACATGTGGAAGGAGCCTGTCAACTTCCGAAAAGGTCAATTGGGGAAGGAAGAGAACAATTGGTGTTAAAACCACGAGGTTCATGACCACGAAACGGACAAATGCGTGAGTCTCAGATTCGGCATCAACAATTTCATCCTGATGGGCGAGTTAAAGCATTATGTAGACCAAAGAGATAAGCGTCCAAAGAGATCCAATGCAGAGCCATCTGGAAAGGGCAAAGGAAAAGAGAAGGTCAATGATAACCCGCCTTCGCCAAAGTGAGGCATAATCAATGTCATCCATGGAGGCCCAGCTGCTGGCGCTCACATTTCAAAATCAAAGATATGTTTATGCCTCGCAAGTGAAGACACTTCCTAAGTACGGGATGCGACGTCAACCTGAAGAAGACGACGTCGTCATTCAATTCTCAAAAGAGGATATGAAATATATTGTCTATCCTCATGACGACGCTCTCGTCATCACAATGGACATTGATGGGTATGATGTAAAATGCATCTTGGTTGACGGAGGCAGCTCTGCTGACATTCTACATGTCAGAGTTCTCGAAAAATTGGGAAAGACGGTAGCGGACCTTACTCCGGGATCTTTCACATTGGTCAGCTTTGCTGGTGCTGCAACAAGTCCCTCAGGAACAATCACATTGCCGGTCATATTTGGTGAAGGGTGGAAAACCCTTAGCGTCAATGTAACCTTCGTGGTGGTGGAAGCTTTAGGAGCGTATAACGGAATCTTAGGCAGAATGACTATAAACCCTTATGTGATGGTTCCATCCACTGTTCACCAAAAGATGAAGTTCCCGACGAAAAACGGTATTGGGGAAGTATTGGGAGATTAGACAACAGCACGAAAGTGCTATGTTAATAGACTCATGAGTAGACAACATGTCACCATATCAATGGTTGACACTTCTAAGAGGAGAAGGTTGGATATCGAACCCAATGATGAAGAAACAAAGGAACAAGTTTTATTGTAAGTCCGCCTGAGAGAATCTGCTTCCCAGCATGGCAAAGCGTGTGGGACGTCAAACAGGGTCAAAACGAACCAATAATGAGCTAATTCAGAAGATTTACCTACAACGCTGCTCTGGTTAGAGCAACAAAGGGAGACGTGATCAATGCATTCTTCTTGCACATGAATGCTCCATCTTTCCTTCTTTTCGGAAAAGTACATGGATGGCAAACTACTGATACAATGGCGGACTTGAAATACAAAATGAATACCGCAGTGGCATGTGAAAGAGAGCAGGGATGGGGTACACCTCACAGCCAGGAAAGGGAGGAACAAGCCGACAAGCAACCAAATGGAGGAACAAACATCAACCACAACTGCATCTTTACACCTTTGAACACATAGGTCGAAAATATATTTGTCAACCTCCTAGAGAACAAGCTTCCCTTACCACTCGAGCCAAAAACTGCTTTCCTGGGCAAGGATACTGAAGAATGGTGCAAATACCATAGAACGTGGGGGCACAGCACCAATGATTGCTTGTCTCTACGTCTCGAAATTGAGGAGATTATCTCGCTGGGAGCATTGAAAAGCTATGTAGCACACAACTACTCCACTACTCCATCAAGCCTACCATGAAGACAACAAATACTTCATCATTTCCTTCATATCTATCCATGCTTATTTACTTTAAGTATTTTTAGATTCATCATTACCTCAGTGTAATTTACGCTTAGTAGTCCTACTACTTGATTGGAAGGAGAGATTGGTTGACGCCTTCCCACAATTCATTGTATATACAACAAGAACCTAATGAAGTTAATATACTCTCGTAGGTACATTACTACATTATGCATACTACTTGGAATTACAACAAGTAGCAAACTACGCGCTTATTACCCGCATCAACAAAGCAAGCTATTATGCTATATACAAACAATCAACTAAGTATAACGTCGACATACCTACCATAAAAACCAGCAACGAGTATATTAACACTCTCTATCTATAACAACGACTACTACAAATAGCGTCAACAACATATTACATCTTGAGTTTAAACCAAGATTTATCTACAAGTGACATGCTGCGACATCCTCCCTGCGAGGGCAATCCCCCATGTTCACAACTAAAATAGCATGCTGCGAAATCCTCTAGTTAGAGGCAAATCCTCATGTTCATAGCCATTCCTTGAGTTTAAAGAAGGATGCGGCAATATTCAAAGGGACTGATCACCCCGTCATGGCGGACGTCGTCTTATTAGACGACAACCCCATGTTAGTACTACAAGTATGCTTCCCTATCGCGGGTCGATACATCATGGCGCAACATCCTTTCTTTAGAGGGAAACCCCATGCAACTACTAAAAGTATGCTTCCCCATCGCAGGTTGATACATCATGGCGAACGTCCTCTTGATTAGACGACAATCCCATATTATTTTCGAAGTATGCTTCCCCATCGCGGGTTGATACAACGCTATCAAGAGCGCACCCTGTTTGAAAAAAATCACCAACCCTACAAGTCGAGTCTTGTAAAACGCTATCTTGCTTGTGAGCATATAACGGAATAAAACACACCAAATTCAGCAAATAGTGTCTTGCCACAACATCGCCTTGGAATGGACCAAGGGACGGTAAAAACTGCAAGTCACTCCAAAGTGGTCTTGTACAACCCTTCTGGACTGACCATGGAGAGGTGCAGTAGCATCGCAAAGTAAGTACGGGTATAACCATGGAAAGCTTTGCAACAACGTCACGCGGGGTGTGCCCAACTGACCGATAGAAAAACGCATAGCATAGTGCAAGTAGCGTCTTGCCACAACGTCGCCTTGAAATGCTTCAAGAGACGGAAAAAAATACAAGGCGTATCAATACGACATTTGTCCCGTCCCTTGTATTAACCAAGTTGAGACGTAGTAGCATCACAAAGTAAGTATGGGTCTAACCATGGAAATATTTGCAAAAACGTCACGCGGGGTGTGCCCAACCGACGGATGTAAAAACGCATAATATAGAACAAGTAGCGTCTTGTCACAACGTCGCCTTAGAGTGGAACTAAGAGACGGTATAAACTAAGGTCTTACCTCGTCAAGACGACTCTACTACGTCCCAAGTACTAAGTGCCATGTGCCCTCGTGCCAAGTGCAAATACCAAACG
This sequence comes from Clarkia xantiana subsp. parviflora, assembly GCA_036873135.1. Taxonomy (NCBI): domain Eukaryota; kingdom Viridiplantae; phylum Streptophyta; class Magnoliopsida; order Myrtales; family Onagraceae; genus Clarkia; species Clarkia xantiana. The sequence goes on from JAPTYO010000012.1 coordinate 21,604,121, forward strand.
CATTGCCATCTTATGGTCTTATATGTTACTATCTATAAACATAAAAAGTACCCAGTATATTCTCTATGCTATTCCTTGTAATCAAAACAAGATGGGCACTCATGACACATAGCGATGCTGGTCCTATGGTTACAGCTACGGATATTATATCCACTACAACAAGGAGATCAATCATATCATGCAAGTCCAATATATAAGGACAACTATGAAATACTGCTAACGAGTTATCATGCATTTATATTGTTATCATGTCAGGTAAAGACGATAAAACCACAAGAAAGCAGAAAATAAACAAAGGTTCAAAGGTCAAGACCAGAAGTAACCTCAACCCTAAAACATGGGAAGCACAACCTACAAACAAAGTGTTGGATACACTCTCGAAAGTCAACCTGATGTCACTGGTGAGATGTCGTCATCTCCAGCTCGCTCGGGGGCAATCTCCATAGTCTCAGCAGAAGTAATAAAGAGGTCGACATCACCCTCATCATCAAACAACATGTAAAAATTGGCCTCCGCAAGTGCCAAACGGCGTAAGGCTTCAATGTGTCCAACAGCAAAATTGGCATAAGGACCCAACTTGTCATAAGGGAAGTCGGGGGCAAGAAGACTCACTATGCGGATATAATCTTCAGCAAATTCTCCCATCATCTTATCCGAATTCACCTTGACGGCAGCATCAACAACACTAGCAAACTCAGGAGTAGTCGAGTATCCAGCAACTCCTGCCATCTTGCCCGACTCAAAGCCTTCCTTGTGAGCAGCTTCCAACGCCACTTCATGTGCATCACCGTCCTCTGTGACCTTCTTCTCAAGAGCAACAATCTTAGCCTCAAGCTCAGCAGAACGAGCCCGATGAGAAGTGTAACGAGCCTCGAAGTCAGCTTCCTTCGAGCTAAGAATACGCGCTTTCTCCTTGGATTGAGAAAGCTCACGACTGACAACCTTGCACTTCTCAACCGCAGCCTGCTTCTCGCTCACAAGCTCCATCACAAAGGACGACATGTTCACCATGTCGGCAATAGCCTGGAGATAACACAAAAACAAACAAGGAATAAAGGTGTCACAACGATACATGCATTCATACAAATAAAGAAAGGAAAAGATTAACACTCACAGGGGAAAAACGAGTCAAGGCGCCCTCAAAGTAAGATTGCACCTCTTCATCAGTCGACGGCCGTGTATGTCGGTCATCAGGAGGAAAACAACTGTGCAATACGCGCACACCCACCTCCGGAGTGCTAAGTTTAAAGTCCTTAGCAAACCGAGGTCCACTAACAGCAAAGGGTCTCCAGTCGTTCCCAGAAATGTCGTCGTCCAGAGGACGAATCAAGTCAGCACGGCCGAGTGCAGGGAGCGTTGAAAAGCGAGCAACCACAAATGAAGTAAACAAGCAAGATAACGCAAAAATAACAAAGGAAAGAAGCGTGTAATACATACCTCGGCGAAGGGTGCGCTCCTCCGCGGGTCGATTCCTCGACCGGGGGGCAGAAGGCGCCTTCGTACGACCTGCCACTCCTTTCCCTTTGTTGCAAGAAGGAGTCTGTCCGGTCGCACCGACTTTAGTGCGCTTAGGATCAATCGAGGCACCCGCCGCCGCGTCAGACCTCTTAACATATTTGTTGGAGCCAGGAATAGGAACAACGCGCTCAGTCACAAGGGCGGAGCGATCTGCAAAAAAGACAAGTTAAGAGAGAACAACATGGAAGAATAGCAAAGACAAAAGAAAATATCTTACTCATTGGCCCCTTGCTACGGCCTTGTCCGGAAACCTTGGGTACGGGAGGAACTGAAGACGACGCATCCTTCCTAGCATGAGCAAGGACGCGAGCATGATCTGTCTGCAAAGACGAGCGCTTTCCATTAAACCAACCTACATCACAACATAATAAGAAGTTATAAAGACTCGTAGCATACCGAATCCTCAGAAGAAAGCATATGAATCCAGGCATGAATCAGCTCTTGGTCTGAAACATGCGACAAACAATGATAAGTGCGCGCCTGTTGACACTGATATATTTGCTTTAAGACTTTCTTGTCCGCTGAAGAAAGTTCGGAGAAAGCAGGGGTACAATCAGCTTCTGTAACATCCGCGGTATCCCAGGTAGTGCCGTCATCACATACGAAGAAATACTGATGACGCTAGTGAGACCCGGAGCGGTCTGCCTTCCCAGCAAGTCTGACAATAATATCCCACTCGACATATCCAATCCCAAGTGTCATGAACCCCTTATCCTTCAAGCCGGGCCAGCGCATCTTCATACTACACAACCCTGTCACATCTGGACGTAATAGTGGGTAGAAGCAACGAAAGATAACCGAGGAATAATGCCATGACTGCTGATGAAACAATACACGGAAGCGATTCCACACACGGATTCATGCAGGCGCAAGTTCCAAAGGAGAGATCCGATAAAACTGGCAGAGATCGAACAAGTCCGGACAATAGGGAAAGCGTAAGCCTTCCCGAACTTGCCCCAAGTAGACAGCAGACAAGTCGTCAGGTGGTATTGTGGGCTGACCATGGACGACATCGTGGAGCATGTCAAAAGGAAACACAACGTCCAAATATGGACAAAGGCCAGAGGGAGATGCATCCTATCACCAAAGTACTGAGTCACATTCGTCATCTCCATCTCGGACTCGACGGCAGACTCCAGGATATGATCAGCCTCAACTTCCAACTCATTATCTAAGTACGCTATCAAATCAACTTCGGACTCGTCGCCAGTGTCCGAACATAAAGTAACTTATGGGGTAGGAATGGAAAAATTACTCATGATGACCGTCCCAGATGAACCAATAGCTTGAACCCGAGAACTATCCTGTCAACCCAGCATGTAAAAGCAGATAACGACCCAATCAGTATATGCATACATGACAATTACTCATACGAACACTCTCCCGATGGAGACAACTACATATCTACAGACTTGTTAGTCTCTATACATCACATAGCGAACATCCCCCTCGGGGGGCAACTCTATGACGACATGGGCTTTGTCCAAACACCTACATGTTCTATGCAAACGATGCGCGTCTACATGATACTACACATTTACCTAAGGTAACAAGTGAAAATATAATTATGGCACTAACACGTATACTTGCATGTGTTTTCAAAATTAATTCAGGTTTATACCATGAACGCTGACGGCAGTCGACATATGACAAGGTGTCGACTATCAATGAATATTTTCTAAGTGTTCCACTATGTCAGCAGTCGACATATGACAAGGTGTCAACTATCAAGGAATATTTTCTAAGTGTTCCACTATGTCAGCAGTCGACATATGACAAGGTGTCGACTATCAAGGAATATTTTCTAAGTGTTCCACTATGTCAGTAGTCGACATATGACAAGGTGTCGACTATCATGGAATATTTTCTAAGTGTTCCACTATGTCAGCAGTTGACATATGACAAGATGTCGACTATCAAGAAATATTTCTAAGTATTTTGCTATGTCAGCAGTCGACACATGACGAGGTGTCAACTATCAAGAAATATTTCTAACTATTTTGCTATGTCAACAGACGACACATGACAAGGTGTCAACTATCAAGAAATATTTCCAAGTATTATGCTATGTTAGCAGACGACACATGACGAGGTGTTAACTATCAAGAAATATTTCTAAGTATTTTGCTATGTCAACAGACGACACATGAAGATGTGTCAACTATCAAGAAATATTTCTAAGTATTTTACTATGTCAGCAATCTACATGTTACGAGGTGTTAACTATTAATAAATATTTCTAAGTATTTTACTATGTCCGCAGTCGACATATGACGAGGTGTCGACTATCATGAAATATTTCTAAGTGTTCAACTACGATAGCTGACGACTAGCGGCACATGACAGACGACATATGACAAAGTAGTAAACATCAATCATCAAGAAATATTTTCTAAGTGTTTCGTCATGAAGGAGATAACTATGAACGATTATCAACTATCAACAATCAACATTGAGCATGTCTTGATGCTATCTAGCCATGGTGCATCATGTCAACAATGATCACTATTCATGAGGGGAGTACTATTACTTACTATCATGATTATGAATTTTCAGCACTTAGCCAAAATATTGGCCAATTTGGAAAACTAATCTATTTTAGGAATTTTAACAAACACCTTATGTGCATCCTAGATTAACCAAATTCAAGGGGCAATCAAGATCGAATTGAACTTAAACGAAGTCGCGAAGGATCAAGCCATACCCAAAATTAGACTCAACACCGCGAGACGACCCCGGAAAGCTGTCCACCACCGCTGGAAGTCACCCGCCACCGCCGGAACTCCACGCGCCGCTGGATCTCCGCCACGCGCCGCCGTGAACTGCACCGTGGCCACCTCCTTTCTTCGCCGGAATTCCGCCGGTGATGAGCCTTATATGGCTGCCCCAAAATTACTTGGTCTTCAAATGTGCTTAGCGATCCTAGAAGATCTGGAATGAATAAAAGGATCCTGAAAATTCTAAATATACGGGACTATGAATTAACGAGATTAAAGATCCTTAAAGATTTTGAATTATGAACAGAGATCCTAAAGATCCTGAATTATTTCGAATAAATGATCTTGATGAAAATGGATATGAATATTCTAAGAGATTTTGAGATATGAAAAAAAAAATATCCTTTAAGATATTGTGCTACAAATAATGATAATAAAGATCATAAAAAAAAATTGAGCTATAAATGATCCTGAAGATCATGAAATCAAGCATTTGTACGAAGTTATTTATTTACGCTTTATACATTTTTTTAATTATATGCTTTCGTATACTTCATATTTATTTTTCTATTATAAAGAATGTGATTACTTCGCAATCATCATTATGATTAAGATGAATAAAATAAATGCGGAATGTGTTACAAAAGATACAAAAAAAAAAAAGAAATCTCTTGCAGATTATGAAAGAAATACATATCAGGTAAACCAAAAGTTGACCGCCAATATTGGCATTATTGATCAAATATCCCGATAAACCATAAGTTTACTGATGCATAGAGATAAACCAGAAGTTTTACAAATATAATACAATATTTGGCGTGACCGGTTACAGACCATTCCGGTTCAGTTACGATGTGCGAAACATTAATTTGAAGAACCTGAAGATTCTCCATAAATCATTACGATAAGGGTTCAAGGTCCTTTTGGTACCACATGTTTGCAAAAATTACACTGTTCATACCACTAGTATTTTTTCGTACCGAATTGGTACCATATGTTTCCAAACCTTACTATTTTGGTACCTCCGTTAGGGTTCCGTAAAAAACGGCAGTTAAATGGCATGTGTCATGCACGTGACCAGCCCAAAACTTTCAATTTTGTTACAGTTTAGTCCATCTAATACATCCCTAACTTTTATTTTGTTCAATTTAGTCCTAAAACTTCAAAATCAAACCATTTTCCCAAATTGACCTAGCCGGACCTATCCATGGGCTAGGTCCGACCCTGGGTCGGGGCCACCGGACCCAGGGGACCCTGACCCAGGGTCGGACCTAGCCCTAAGCTAGGTCCGGCTAGGTCAATTGGACCTAGCCCCAATTTAACTCAATTGGGGCTAGGTCCCAATTGACCTAGCCGGACCTAGCCTAGGCTAGGTCCGACCCTGGGTCGGGGTCGCCTGGGTCCGGCGACCATGACCCAGGGTCGGACCTAGCCCTAGGCTAAGTCCGGCTAGGTCAATTTGGGAAAATGGTTTGGTTTTGAAGTTTTAGGACTAAATTGAACAAAATAAAAGTTAGGGATGTAATAGATGGACTAAATTGTAACAAAATTGAAAGTTTTGGGCTGGTCACGTGCATGGCACATGCCATTTAACGGCTGTTTTTGACAGAACCCTAACGGAGGTACCAAAACAGTAAGGTTTGGAAACATATGGTACCAATTCGGTAAAAAAAAATACTAGTGGTATGAACAGTGTAATTTTTGCAAACATGTGGTACCAAAAGGACCTTTAACCCTTACGATAATTGCTCTCAAGGAAAATTCATTATGTGATCATCATCAACTAAGTTCGTGATAAAATCCCCTTGTTTGTTGAAATTGTAAAAGGTGAATATGGGCCCGTTCACCTGCCATGTGGACCACGATATTATTTTAAAAGATTCATCTACAATATGGTCGCATGTGCATATAATTATCACGAATTTGCAATAGCAATTCAAGATTATGCAATAAACAATGATGATGATATTGAAAGTTGATATTTACTACAAGATTCAGACAATTACATGTCTTGATTTGTAGTTTAGCATGAAAGTTACAAAGTTCCTCCAATTAAATAGCTAAACTGCTACAAATTAGAGTAAATTGATTACAAATGCATGCTATTATGAAAGCAGCAATATAACTGCGCATCAAGCCAATGTTAAATCATAGTTCTCCCCATTACAACCAATTTTTGGTGAAGAGACAATTTCCCCATATATAATTTACGATGTGCGATATATGTTTGAATTGCTCCACTGCAACGCACAAACATGGGTCTGGAATGTTGGGAAAAATATTTTGTCTATAAATCAATTATTAGAGAACAATGATTGATATATATAATTAAAGTAAGAGTGTTGATTGTCATTGTTGAACAACTTTTCCCAACATTAGGGGGAGAAAAAAGCAGCTGGCAGAAAAGAGATTGACTGAATTTTTTTTGTTGTTATCTCATTTAGATCCTCGCACAATGATAATATGAACCTGAAATTCAAAAATATAAACATTTTCAGATACTGCCTATTAAGCGACATTATGAGACCCAGAAAGTCATAAGTCAAGTACCAGCTGCAAATGCTCCAATTGAAATGTCACGGCATGACAAATTATAATGAAAAATAACTCACGCCTGAAGCGTGCGATAATGTTTCCAAAGAAATTTTTAAAATAAGAATGGAGCATGAAAATAAAAAATATAAACGGTCTTATTATGGAGGTGATTTCCCAAAAGAAGTAAAGACATAACTAAATAAGAAACCCCATAAGTGGTTCAGGTACCTGAAAGTTATTACAATGAAGCGATCTCGATGAGTTATGTCATTAATGAGAATATATGGAACCGAGAATATCATGTTGTCGACAAGAATTTTGAATATTATTCATGAGTGAAATCTTTAAACAAGACGAGGATCTTGAGCTCAGTTTGTCATAGAATCATTATTATTGGCAAAAGATTGAAAAGACGCAAGTACGAGCATGAAAATGCAGAATGTGATAGCCAGTGGATATAAATAATTTCCGCGTAAATAGATTGCCTCGTAAGATAGGCATAACCCGTAGTACAAAGACTTTTCCGCAGAAAGATGACAATTATTATATGAATCATTTGGTGGAGCAATAACCTTCAAATATATTATTATGTTTGGCAGTACATACAAGGTTTTAATATGTGTCTCATGATATGAATAATTTTATAGCCTATATGGATGGCTAATTTGATAGTTAAATCCACATAAAATCCCAGAAGGATTTATATTGCTAGCATGAATATTTTTAAGAATGTTGGATGATAAAAATATTGTACCATTTACGGGTTGCTTATGGTATTAACCCCACTATATCAACATTTGAGCTAAGTTGTAGCGAATGCTAATATAAGTATACGATTAAAGTAAATTGATATTTGATAAGATGAATTGATCACGCTATAGCCGAAAGGGGCATCGCGTGAGGGGGAGAATTTGAAGATATTGAAACTCTTGAAGAGTTTTAAATACAATAAATTTATTGATGAGATTAAATTCAGACAAAATATATTGAAAGGACAAAGGTTTGGCTCGGCCTGAAGATCGAGTACTTAAAAGATTGAAAATATTCTTGTCCTATAAAAAATGCCTTAAAAATATTTGACATGGACAAACCGCATCTATTGAGTTATAATAATTAATATTGTTAAATGTGGATAAATATAGTTTCCGTCCTTGTGAGATTTATAAAGAACATAAAGGTCCAAAAGTACCTTATATGATGTTACATGAGCTCCATCATTCTTGCTAACTATATTGGATATGCTATATTATTGGTTATAAGCAAGATTTAGTTATTATCTAAAATTGTGAAAATTGGAGCAATGTAAAGAAAATATTGTGATATCTCTGAGGGACGGATAACGTGAGCTTGTTATCATAACGAGACAATGCTTGAATTTATTAACTATATACAGGTGAAGTTGTGGAATTTGATTATGAGTATAATGCAACACGTGTCTCTTAGATGGAAGAATACAATATCAAAGGAGACAAGACGAAACATATTTTCCCAAGTTATTTTTCATCCACGATGTTGAGAAGAAGAAAACATAACATCCAACAAGTCTGTGTGGATTTATTCCCGGATGTTTACCGACTGCGAAATTTGAAGATTGGTGAAAAATACGGAATTGCGTCGACTTAATGAAATTACGTGATGTCTACATTAGGGGGAGAATCTACAACGCTACACTCTTTTTCCCTTAACCAATGTTTTATCCCATTGGGTTTTCCTGGTAAGATTTTTAACGAGGAAGCTTACAAAAGGTATCCATAATTGTGTACTTTTTTTCTTTCACTAGGTTTTTATCCCAATGAGTTTTTTCTAGTAAGGTTTTAACGAGGCACAATTCCCTTATGAACATCCAAGGGGGAGTGTTATGAATATATTATATGAATGTTCAATATTATGTGTATATATCATCTTCCTTATTTAGACATTCCTTATATTGATTTTACTTCCTCTACAAGTCTATGTAATCCCTATGTAAGGGCCCCTTATGTGTGATAATAATATATCCTAAAATTCCTCTATTCTATTACTTTCTACTTTCGTAACAAATGAAAGAAAATTGAAAGTGAATAAGAGTTTTGACAAAAATAAAAGTGAATGAGAGTGAAGACATAGTTTTATTTTTATATTAACTACGTATATATATATATATATATATATATATATATCCATATCTAGATATTATTTTAAGATTAAGATAATAGTTAAAAAGGAAGTATAAGTAAATATTATTTTACTTTAGTATTTAACAGATTATTAATTAACATTAGGGTTAATAACCTATTAAAGGTCTGAAATTTGACCTATGTTAACCGGAGATGTCTGAATTTTCAAAAGTTAATACGGAAGGTTTGAAGTTTCAACTTTGTTGATATAAGAGGTCTCAGTTATTTTTTTCCGTTAAATCTGTCGAAAATTGGTCACGTGCTTGACAGGTGACCAAAAATAAAATTAAATCCCAAAAATTCCCTTCTATCAAAGTGTGCACCTCACATGCTTGAAATGAAAAGACGAAATTGCCCCCTCTCACATGCTTGAAATGAAAAGACGAAAATGCCCAATCGTGGTCGGCCACCACCCGCGGCCGCCGACCACCACCCAAGGCCGACGACGTCCACCACCCAGGCCGACGAAGACCACCAATCGGGCCAGCCACAACCAATCGTAGCCGGCTACGATTGGTGGTGGCCTTCTTCTTCTTCTTCTTCTTCCCGTGCTAGCCACCTCTCCAGCAGCCTCTCTCGCCAGCGCCGTCCTGGTCCTGTCCACCACGAGTCCGCTCTTCCCTGACCACGCCTCCATGACTCGTGCACCCTCCCGCGCATCAAGAAGCTGTCGCCGTCGCCTGAAGTCTGCCCCGATCGAAGTCGTTACTCCGCCCAGCTCCGTCCCTCTCTCCCAGACGCCGCCCACACCGTCGCTCCGTCTGCTTCGCTGGTCCACTTGGTCGTCCACCCCAGCTCCGGCTGTCATCCTCTTTCCCCGGTGGCCATCACCGTCGTCCTGCTGCTACAGGTAACTGTAATTTTTTTTTAATTATTTAATTATTATTTCTTTTTTCATAAACTGTTTTTTTATATTCTATTATATTATATTATATTTAATTGAGTAATTTAATTGTAGTCGATTAAATTTAGTTAGATGACATATTTAATTGTTTAAATTGTATGTTAAATACGTAATTGTTAAATATGTAAATAAGTATGCTTGACGATTTTACGCATGGTAAAAATTTAATTTAAGTTGACATTGTTAGATTAATATGAAGTAACATATTAAAAAATAAAGTTGGCAATTAAGTGAATTGAGTACCGAAAGGGCGTTGTTAAAAATTATATTTTTAATTTGTAATAGAACCCCCGAATCTGAATCTTTGCTCGTTGACCAATTTTATACCTAGGTGTTTAATTCGTTATTCGTTTAGGTATTTTAGGTTTTCTAGTTAGCCTTAATTAGCTAGTGGCGACTCTATTCAAAATCCACGTTTTCAAAAACGTAATCCGCCTTAGGTCAGATTTTAGGTCCGACAATATATTTAGGGATAAAATATATAGACAATATATCTTATTAATCTTTTTAAGTAACTAAATCCTATCAATATATTTTTATCCCAATCTTTTAGTTATATATATTGATAGTTAATATCTTTTACAATATTATAGTATAAACCTATCCATATTTTCCAACTTATAGATATATAGTTACCTATTAAAATTTAAAATGGCAACATATATATTTTATATTAGTGCCGAAATTTTAAAGTCTTGGAGACCAAGAATATCAATTTTTTCACCTAAAATACCCCTAGGGTTTTCGGCAAAAACACAAAGAGTTTGAAAAGTTGTCAAATTTTAAGATCAAATACTACCTTGATCAAAAATCCAAACTATGTTCTTGATAAAACTCATTGTGTTCTTGAAGATTATGAACATCAAACTCAAATTCATAACAAAATTTTCGGTTTTGATCCTCAAAAACACATAAGTTTCGAAAATTTTAAGTTTTTAAAGATCAAATACATGATTTCATGTTGAAAATTTCGGAACACATATTGATGTTCATCAACCTAAAAATTTCATATTTTTCATAGATTCAAGAACATCAGTTTATCAAACTTTTAAGAACTCCTAACTCAGGCTCTGATACCACTGTTGGATTATGGTGACGTAATACTACGGAATGCTAAACGTGTACTAGCAAGAAATCTAATCTATGTTGTGGAATTAGTACACATACCTTTTAGCTTTCCTGCCCGAGAACGATGTGGAGGAAGTTCTGATCCTCCGGTCGGAACCACGTGCAATTTCTTCGTCAGAAGAAGTCCCACGCGATGTAGCTCTCAACAAGAACTCTGATCGATTCTTCAACGGAGCTGGAACCTCGGACTTGATGTTGGTGGTGCCGAAATTTTGACTAGGGTGACAAGTTTTCTCAATGGAGATCCTTGTTCTTAATTGTGTGTTTAAACCCTTAGGAGTCACCCCTATATATAGTATTGGGTGGAGTTGCCACAAGGCAACTCCACCCTATGTGGTACTAGGGTTTCGGCCGAACCATGTAAAAAGGGGGGAGGTCCAAAATGGGCCTCCCTTGTCAATTACTAATTTGATTTGGCCCAATTAGCCCAGATTGACAATTACCTAATTAACTTAGGTAATTCCCTTAATTAACGAGCTCCTATTACGACGTCACGCCACCATATGCTAACACTCGATTTCCTGTTAGCTTATCCACAACGATCGTAGCCCAACACTTGCCCCCGAGACTTGAGTCGTTGGCTTCATTATAAAGAAGATGTCTTATGTCGAGTATCGTTTCCAAGGTTCTCTAGCTGGATTCATTTGTTTGTCGGGTTGTAACCTGGGGTCTTTTGTGGCCTTGTTGAGTCAAGATTTGGGCCTCTTAGTTGAGGTGTTGACTGTGTATTTCACTTTTTGACCATTGTGGGGATTCATGGGAGCTCAAAGTTCGCTCCTGTTGTAAGCATTTTGACTATAAGCCGCTGTAATTGGGATTCCATTAATTAAGTCCATGTACCTATGAAATTAAGTAATATCATATTAGAGATTTTGTGCTAGGCCTAAAATCCCAATTAACATGGGAGGCCAAAAATTGGGCCTCCCTAACACACATGGCCGGCCGACTTTAGTGAGGGGTAAAGTGTACTTTTGTCCACTTTACTCCTATTATAAATAGGGAGTCCTAGGAGGGTTTCATAATACTAATGCTATTCCTCTCTTCCTAAGTGGTGAGTGATGGGTATACGTCCGATTCGGGTTCTTTTATATTATTCGGACTCCGTATACACGTCGGACTCACTAAACGGTTTCGAAATATTCACCCGCGTCTACTAAAAAGTCCGGGACACACGCGTACGCGCCCCGGACCTACACCGCGTCCGGATTGTCATCACAATCCGACCCTCCGGATTGTCCCGTTATTCCGGACCCCCCGGGATCCTTGCGATACCTCCTATTATTGAAAATGTGAACCCCTACGCAAACATTTATCGTGCAAACCCTCCCGATGTCATCTTTACTCCCGTCTACGCTCGGTTCATACTTTGCATTGAATCGACGTCGGACCGTTCAAAACCCGGTTTGATTCCAAGGTTTCCTATAAATAGGGGCCTTGATCATTCATTTGAAGGCTAATTCGGAAGTTGACAGCGGAAGCTCTACCCTCTCTCTTACCTTCTCTCTTTAAAAGTCCTGACTTATGCTTCAGAGAGGGTTCATCGCACTCAACCCCCCCTTGCTTGGTGTGCAATACAGCCCCTCTTGCAGGAATACGAAGACACACGAATCTGGCACGTGCAAGGACCTGAAGTAGGAGCAACCCGAGGCATTCTTCCGTCGTCACTACCAAGATCCGACTCCCCTGCTCGGAAAGGATCCAACATTTTGGCGCCGTCCGCGAGATTCTGAACAAACAAGTACTCGCTTACCAGCAAGAGAAGAATGAAAAACGCATACGTCATACACGGTGGTTTCAGAGCCGGAGGCGAAACATCATATACAAGGGAATCGTATGCATCCCAAATGATAAAACAGCCTTCCACACACCGGCAGGATGATGAACCCATGGAGGACATCATATACTTCTCAACAAAGTACAAAGAGCATATAGTGTATCCACACGATGATGCTCTGGTCATAACCATGGAGATAGACAACATGGATATAAAACGCATATTGGTAGATGGAGGATCCTCCCCCAGCAAACTAACCAAAGAGATGGTCCTCGCCCTGGGAAGGAAAAGGAACATCAAGTAGATGCACTCACCGCTTGTTGGATTCATCGGCGACACAAAGTACCTGGTGGGAACAATCAAGCTACCAGTTACTCTGGGAACCGGTGATAAGCAAATACACATGGAGATACCCTTCAAAGTAGTGGAAAAGCTAGATGGGTACAATGGTATTCTAGGGTGATGGATATGTGCCCAATTCGAGTTCGTATTTATATTTCGGGCCTCGTAAACACGCCAAAATTACATCTCGGTTTGAAAACGTCTCCCAAAGGGTCAAAACGGTCCGGAAGCGCATTTACGCGCGTCCGGACCGGACCTCCGGATTGCATTGCGGGTATTGTGCGATTACCGTTCCCGCGATTATCGTTACGCGTAGAGAAGTATAAGCTTGAATCATACTTCATTGATGATTAGGGATTACAAGCAAGATGATACAATATATATATACTAAGTAAAACTAGGCTCACCAACTAAGGCTATACAATGAGTTGTGAACCAGGTGCATAGTGTAGGCATAGTATAACCGTGTGCATACATAGTGTAGGGTGTATGCATGGTGTATGCATAGTGTAACTAGGTGCATGCATAGTGTAGTGAATGTAGTCTTCATATACACTTCTATATTCTCCCATCATTTTTCTTTTCTTCTTTTCTTTCTTGGAAGACATCCTTGATTCCATATAGTCTCAACAAGGCTAAGTGTTGATTCTTAACTAAAGCCTTGGTTAGCAAGTCAGCTAGTTGATCCTTTGAAGGAATGTAGTGAACACCAATCCTGCCTTGTCCAATGTGATGTCTTGTGAAATGACAGTCCAATTCAATGTGTTTGGTACGCTCATGAAACATTGGATTTTTAGCAATCTTCATAGCTGCTTGACTATCTGTGTATATAGGGATAGGAAGGTTTACTTGCAATCCAAGTTCCTTGAGAATCCTGCCTATCCAAAGTGCCTCTTGAATAGCAACTCTAAGACACCTATACTCTGCTTCAGCACTTGATAGTGAAATGGTATCTTGCTTCTTGACCTTCCAAGCTATCATAGCTCCTCCTAGCTTTACACAATAGGCACTCACTGATTTCCTACTAAAAGGGCAAGCAGCCCAATTAGAGTCACAAAACAAGCTCAAATTAAGGTTGTTGTTGGAAGGATAGATCAAGCCTTGGCCTGGGGTGCCCTTGATGTACTTGATTATCCTAATGGCAGCTTCATAGTGAGACTTCTTTGGCTTGTCTACAAATTGACTTAGTCTCTGGACTGAGAAGCTAATGTCTGGTCTTGTCATTGTAAGATAGAGCAATTTGCCAATAAGTCTTCTAAATGAAGTAGCATCCTCTAATAGCACATCATCAGTGTTTGAGTTGGATGCTTTGTCATACTCATGTGTGGTGAGCTTGACATTGAATTCCATAGGAGTTTCAGAAGGCCTTGCAGCCCCTAAGCCAGCCTCCTCAATGAGCTCCATAGCATATTTCCTTTGATTGATCACAAGTCCTTGATTTGATCTTGCAATCTCCAAACCCAAGAAGTACCTCAAGTCCCCCAAATCCTTCAATTTGAAGTGTATTTGAAGTGTGTGTTTCAATTGATTGATCATCTTGGTATTGGAACCAGTGATTAGAAGATCATCAACATAGATTAATAGAAACACCTTGTCATTGCCTTGTATCTTGGTGAACAAGGAATGATTTGAGGCACATTGTGTATAACCATTCTTCAACAATGTTTGGGTGAGCTTGATGTTCCATTGCCTTGAAGCTTGTTTAAGGCCATATAGGGACTTCTTAAGCTTGCATACACGTTTGGTAGACCCTTCAAGAGACTTTGAAGGATCAAAACCTTGGGGAATATCCATGTATTCTTCTTCAGTTAAGTCACCTTGAAGAAAAGCATTGTTGACATCCATATGGTATAATCCCCAAGATTTGGCAGCTGCCAATGCTAAAATGATCCTCACTGTGTCCATCTTGACCACAGGAGAGAATGTCTCATTGAAATCAGTCCCTTCTACTTGAGTGAATCCTTTGGCAACTAATCTTGCTTTATACCTTTCAATGGAACCATCAGAGTTGTACTTGACCTTGAAGAACCATTTGCAACCAATTGATGATTTGCCTTGAGGAAGTTCCATTAGTTCCCAAGTGTTGTTTGCTTGAAGGGCTTGTATCTCTTCCTTCATGGCCAAAATCCAATTGGGATCCTTGATTGCTTGCTTGTAGGAGCTTGGTTCCTTGATTTTGTCAATGGCAGCCAAGAAGCATTTGTATTGAGGGCCTAAAGTGTCATATGACACATACCTCTCCATGCCAAAAGTGGCATTGGAACTTGATCTTTGTTGAAGTTCAACAATCCTTGCACTTCTCCTTGGTTGTGGTGGATTGAGTTGTGCAATTCTAAGACTCCTCCTTAGATTAGAAGGTTGGGGTTGATCATCCACAATGGGTGGTTGAGGTGTTGGAATCTGTTGAGGTGGTGGAACTTCATTGATTGGGATGTGTCTTTGTATATCCTCATCAAAGTAAGTTGGATTCTCTTGTGGGAAGTCTTCAATGGATTGCTTGGCTCCCAAGCAAGATGGAATGAGAGACTTTAAAGCATCCTTGGACATGCTAAATGGGAAGATGTCTTCATGAAAAGAAACATCCCTTGAAATATGAAACATTGAGTTGGAAATGTTCATCACAAGGTACCCTTTTTGTGAAGTTGAATATCCCACAAGGATGCATGGTTCAGCCCTTAGACTAAACTTGTCATGGTTGTTCAATTTGGTTGCAAAGCATAAGCAACCTATGGTTCTCAAATGAAGAAGAGAAGGTGCTTTCCCATATAGCACTTCCATAGGTGATTTGAACTTCAAGATAGAGGTGGGTAGCCTGTTGAGCAAGTAACAAGCATTGAGTATGCAATATCCCCAATGTCTCAATGGCATAGAAGCTTGAAACCTTATGGCTCTAGCAATGTTGAGGATGTCCCTATGCTTGCGTTCAACCCTGCCATTTTGTTGTGGTGTATGCACACAACTTGTTTGATGAAGAATCCCAAATTGAAGAAGTAAATCTTTGCAAACTGAGTTGATGAACTCAGTCCCATTGTCACTCCTCAAAGTCTTGTCCATTGTACCAAATTGAGTCTTGATCATGATCAAGAAATTCTTGATGTGCAAGAAAGTGTCACTCTTGTGTCTCATCAAATAGACCCAAGTTGCTCTTGAATGATCATCAACAATGGTCAAGAAATATTGATTGTTCTTGAAGGTAGGCACCTTGTATGGTCCCCATAGATCCATGTGAATCAAATCAAAAGGCTTTGAAGCAATTGAATCACTGAGTGGAAATAAAAATCTAAATTGCTTTGCAAGAGGACAAATAGTGCATTGTTTGATACAACCATAGGTCTTAT
This sequence comes from Clarkia xantiana subsp. parviflora, assembly GCA_036873135.1. Taxonomy (NCBI): domain Eukaryota; kingdom Viridiplantae; phylum Streptophyta; class Magnoliopsida; order Myrtales; family Onagraceae; genus Clarkia; species Clarkia xantiana. The sequence goes on from JAPTYO010000012.1 coordinate 21,620,533, forward strand.
TCAAGCCTAAAACATCCAAATGATTCAAATATTGTTCTGAGACATGACCCAAACGCCTATGCCATCTCAATACTTCATCCTTATTCCCCAAGCAAGTAGCTGCTATCTTCCTTGGGCTTGAAGGCACCACATCTTTCAAGGTGTACAATCCTTTATTCCATTGCCCAATCACCATGGACTTGCCACTCTGGCCCTGAGCAACACATGATCACAAGTAAAGATCACTTTGCAATTTAACTGGCTAGGCAACCTAGAGACTGAGATCAAAATTGAACTTGAAATCAGGGACCAAAAGGATGTTAGTCAATGTGAATCCACTTGAGAAAGAGCAAGAACCAATATGAGTCACTTTGCACTTGTGACCATTTGGCAAGTGCACATATTGGTGATCAGAGTCACTCTTCTTCAAATCATGTAGCCATTCAATTTGATGAGTGATATGGTTAGTTGCACCTGAGTCAACTATCCAAACCATAGGATCACTAGATATACCTGCCATGTTGACATGAGCTTGATCCACATCTTCAAATGATAGAGGTGTATGATCAAAATGATCATCATGGGCAGCAACATGTTGAATCCTTTTGTCAGCTGTGCCATGGAAGATCCTCTTGTCTTTGGCTGCCACATGCTCAATTGCACTTGAGGTTCCACCATCTTCAACAAGTTTGCTGAGTTCCAATTCCTCTTAGGAGCATTTGGATTGTTTTGATGGATCGGATGATCATATGGGTAGCCATGCTTGGTGTAGCAAACATCCTCATTGTGACCCCTCTTGCCACAGTAGGTGCAAGTAGGAAGTGGTTTTCCACTTGAAGCATTGAAGTTGCCTCTGCCTCTTCCAATGCCATTGCCTCTTCCAAAACCTCTACCCCTTGCATATCCTCTTCCATTGCCTCTACCTCCTCCATAAGATGGGTTCTTCCCAGTGAATAAGGCTGTTGCCTCACCCACATCACCAATGGAACCAGAGATGGTCCTTTGACTCTCTTCTTGTACTAACACAGAGAAGGCAATGCTAAGTGTAGGAAGGGGCTGCCTCATAAGCAAGTTGCTCCTAATGTGTCCATAGGAATCATTTAGCCCCAAGAGAAAAGCCATCAACTTCTGCTTCTCTTTGTGTTCATTGACAATGGCAATGTCCCCAGCACATTGGAGAACCAAATCATCAATGGAAGCTAGAGCATCCCATAGTTGCTTCATCTTTGCAAAGTATTCAGTGATGGAGAGTACACCTTGAGATGTTTGGTAAATCTCCCTTGTCAATTGAAATATTTGAGTGCCATCCACTTTGTCAAACATCTCCTTTAAGTCATTCCAAATGGAAGAGGCTGTAGGGTTGTAGATCAAGCCATTGACCAAGTCCTTGGCCACAGTGTTCCTTAACCATGCCTTGACAATTGCATTTGCCCTATCCCATCTCACCCTATCATTGACACCAACATCCAATCTTGTGAATGTGCCATCTATAAAACCAAGGTTATTCTTCACCAATAAGCCTTCTCTGATTGAGGTGCTTCAAACATGATAGTTGGATGTTCCTTGAAGTTGAAAAGGAATGAGCATATGGCCAGTGGTGTCTGAGGGGTGAATGTATAGGGGATCATCAACATTGGTTTCCTGAGCCATCTTGCAAGCAAAGTAACACAAGGAGCTTGAAGATTCAAAGCAGAGGAAATTCAGATGCAAAGGATTCCAAGGAAAACACACACAAGGTATGCACTAGCAACAAAACTAGCACACCAAGTTTGTTGAGAGTAAGACAAATTCCAGCTCACTCTTCAGTACAATCCGTACAATCCGCAACAAATTACTCAAAGTTCAATGTTCACAAATCACTAGGAATGGACTAGGATCAAAACTCCATTGAAGAAAGCTCTGAAATCTTCAAAAAATGGAGTGAAAACTCGAAGAACACACAATGACTCCTCAGACGAGCAAAGTGTATGCAAACGTTGTAACGTAGGAAAATCACAACTTCCAAGTAGTATGCGCAGCTTGAACAAGCTCAAAATTCATACCCAAATCCAGGGAAACAAAGTAAATCCCAGATTATATCAAGAACAATCACGCAATCAGCTCAACAAGGCTGAAATCAACAAGAACTAAGCAAACTAGGACTAAGACATGTTGGCTATCCTTAGTCTATGCTCAACTTTTTGTAGTGTTGTGATTTCTTGAATTTTTACTTACTTGACATCCATTCTTGCACAAGAAATGGAAATTTCAAGTTGAGATGAAGATCCACGAAGCTTATCTTGTATGGCTATGCAAGAACAAGGTGAACTTTGAAGGCTAATGTTGAATAATTTGATCTTCTTCAACTAGATGTGCACGCCGCCATTAGGGATGGCTCTGATACCATATAAGCTTGAATCATACTTCATTTATGATTAGGGATTACAAGCAAGATGATACAATATATATATACTAAGTAAAACTAGGCTCACCAACTAAGGCTATACAATGAGTTGTGAACCAGGTGCATAGTGTAGGCATAGTATAACCGTGTGCATACATATAGGGTGTATGCATGGTGTATGCACAGTGTAACTAGGTGCATGCATAGTGTATTGAATGTAGTCTTCATATGCACTTCTATAAGAAGTCAAGTTCACGCAATACCAATATGGATGACGGTTACCGCTTGTTTTCTTGAACCGTCTTCAAACCGCTTTAAAACCGGGTCCGGTCCCACGGAAGCCTATAAATAGGAGGCCTTGGCCACCCATTTTCACACATCCTCTCATTTGCCCAACTTTGGTATTTTGAGCTCTGACTTCTCTCTAGAAATATATTCTCTCTCTAGAATTACTCTTTTAGCTCTATAATGACTTAAGCTTCGGAGAGGGCTCCGCTAGCACCACCCCCTCTCCGTGCTAGCACCGGTCCTTTGTGCAGGAATCGTCGTCCAGTCATCCGGATTTGTGCACAAACCACCGCCTTCTGAGACTCAGACATCCCCTTGAGACACAACCGCGCCTTGAGACACAGACCTTTCCGGGACCCAGCCGAACACTCGTCAGTGGCACAGAACCTCTTTCAGACGAAGGGTTACGGCCCGAAAACCCGCTCAACCATACAAACATACGCGTCCCCACGACCCAGTTCATCCAGGACGCAACATTGGCGCCGTCTACGTGACTCGAACAAAAAGCTACATTTCCGCAAAATCATGACGAGTAATCACAACCCTCCCGAAGAGGTCAAAAACACAAGGAAAAGGCCTGGACGTCCCAAGAAGTCCCCGGCAAACAAAAGATCAGGAGGCCAAATGCCAGCCGGAAGTCAGTCGGGACCCTCCCACATTCCAAGAGCTACTTCCGTAGCTTCATCCTTGCCAACTGACAATGTGCCCGACGCACAGCACAGAAAGCCAAGGAACGAGCATCACTCACCTCCACCTGGTTTCGAGCCAGAGGTGAATGAAGAGGAATCTCAGACCGAAATGCCGCAAGGCGAACAAAGAACGGGAACTGTTAAGTTATGAGATCTAGGTCAACGGGTTGCTGGCTTTGATCTCACTCCTTACGGGGGATGTGTGTGATCCGGTCTTCTAGAGTCGCCTTGCCTTTGCCTCTGTCCTTCTTCCTTTCTTTCTTCTCTCCCTTTGCCCTGCAAAAGGGGCAGTACCAGACACGGGGGGGGGGGGGGGGGGGGTGCCTGGTGAACCCTCTCCGATGCCTAAGTCAGAACTATATTTCTAGAGAGATAAAGCTAGAGAGATGTCAGAGCTAAAATGTCCAAATGGCCAAGATGTTCAAATGAGTTGTGAAGGTGGGGTATTTATAGGCAACGGTGTCATTAAGGTGACTTAATGACATCGTTAGCCTCTAAACACAATTAATTAACCTTTAAGCATATAATTAAGACCTTAGGATTCGGAGGAGGTAGGCGGAGTGGGCCGAGCATGGGCGTCTGAGGATGGTGTCGGGACCCTTGGGGGGGGAGGAATCCGACCCCCAAGGGTAGGGGTTGGGTGAGGACACCCAACCCCTCCTAGGGAGGGTGGGGTTGGCCAACCCCATCCCTCCTAGGAGGGATCGGGTTGGCCGACCCGATCTCTCCTAGGAGAGATCGGGTTGGCCAACCCGATCTCCCCTAGGGGAGGTCGGGTGTGGCCACCCAACCTCACCTAGGTGAGTTCGCCTCTTGTCGGACGGGCGCTTCGGCCCCGTCCGAGCCGTTGATGTTCTCGCGAAGTGTCCGGTGTTGAAGTTTCGATTTGCAATCATAAATGGGACGATAAAAATACAACGGTTCGGAAGTCAACGGGTTCAAATTGGGCGTATATCCATCACATGCCCCCGAGTCAACCAATGGCCTAACCCTTGATTGACTCTATTTTAGGATGGTATGATACGCGCAATTTGAAACCGGGGTTTTACCTTCTTTGTCTGAATGCTTGCTTACCCTTAGATGCATGCCTCTGACCCTGCCCCCTGTCTAATGAGATAGAGGAATTGTAAACGTCAGAGTAGCACGGACGTGTGCCTAGACACACGTCCATCTGAGGCGGGAGTAATAAACTTGTCTCGACCATGGGTGTATACTCAAAAAACACACACTTACACCGGGATGTGATACGAATGCAACTAAGTAATCTACACTTCCAATTCATGCCGGGATTTCATCTAAGTGAGGAAAAATTAATTTTGGCCAAAATTTTTCCTAAGCATGGAATACTCCAAAAATAAAACTATCTTGATAATTTTTCTAAGTATGAGAATATACTTAGTTATAGGTGTAAGAGATAAAAAAGATGATCTTTCCTTGGCCCTTAGATTTTACTTAAGGCTAGATGGATGGTGGTGATTAAAACCCCTAAAAAACCCTATCATCCTTTTAACATAAAAGAGGAGAGTTAGAGAAATACCTCCAATAGTCACCATAGCCACCATAGCCACCATCTTTCTTTTTCCACTCACCCTTGGAGAGCAAGGCAAGTTTGAGAGCACCCCCAAGGAGGAGGACCGGCCAGAATTTTTAGTGGTGAACCAGAAATTCCGACCGGCCAAGAAGAAAGGACCCCGGCGTCGGACAGAGGCGGCAGCCGGCCAGGACGACAGCTTCAGCCACCAGCGGCGCGGAGGGGCGACCAGGCGACGGCGAGGTCGCTGCCAGCGGGGACGGCAGCTGGTCCATCGGCGGCGATCGACGACGAAGGGGGACGCGACGTGCAGAGCTCTCCGGCGACGGCGGGGTGGACGGAATCATCTCCGGCGACGGCGAGGCTCCAATTCCGGCGAGGGACTGATTTTCGGGCGTCTTCAAATTCGAAATCCGGACCCGTTTACCATATCGGGTCGGGTTTTCCGAAGGTCCGCTCTTTTTCTTTCCGTTGCCGTACCAAATGTCGATTTTTGAATAGTTGATATTTGATTGCCGATGCTTGATTGGCGATGCTTGATTAATTGTGGGATTGCCGTAGATAGCCGTTGGTAATTGTGGATTTTGGGGAAAAATGTTTGCCGGTCGTCCGGATATGGTTTCTTGTCCGATTGGGTTCTCCCGGTCTTGAATTTGATGTCGTGTTGCCGTTGGTGTATTAATCCTTGTTGGAGGGTATAATGGTAATTTTTTCCAAAACCCGACCTTAGGCTTGGATAAAATTATTTGACTTGGCCGTTGTAGTGTTCTTGACCTGTGCTGACTATCTTTGCTGGGTGTCTCTGGATCTTTGATTGTTGTCGTTGGTCGGGTGTTGGAGTATTTCCGGTTCTTCGGAAATTTTTCTCATCTTGATACTTGTCGTGTCGTGGTAGGTACTATACTCCTGGTGGTGTCCACGTACGCAGACTCTTCAGAGACGCCGTATTCTCCGAAGGATGAGTGAGTTCCTCTTTCCCTTTCTTTCCGGTCGCGTTACTTCCTTTTCTATTGCTAGCTTAGTACCGTGGCCTTCATCGGGGTGTTAGTCGAAATTTGATTTGTGCTTTGGGGTTTCCTACTATCTTTGCCTTAGGTCTTGCTATCCTGTCAGAGAACCTTCTCACTAGGGCCGATTACAACGAACATGTCACTCTAGGAAATATCTGTCCCCTAGATGAGCCTCTGTATCCTTTTCTCCCCTCCTTGGGGAACACTCGAGCGACGGTGACGGAGCCTCCCATAGGGACGGTCGCCGTATACCCTTCTCAGATCCGATTCGGGCTGAGACTGCCTTACTGTGACGAGCTTATAGAGTTGAGCAGGTTTTTCAGGATTTCTCCTGTGAACCTTGCCCCCAGTGCCCTCCGTGTCTGGGTGGGCTTCCGGGTATTGTGCCATTGGTACTCCTGGAAGTACTCTCTCACTCTATTCCGATGCTTCTATCGGTTCCAGTACCGGACGAGGGTGGGGTTTGCGAGTTTCGTGACTCGCCATCCGACCTTCAAAGATCCCCGATTCTCTGATTTCGGGTTGAGTGGGATCGAGTGGGATACCTCCCTCCGTTTCGTGACCCAGAGTGACAATTCGGCCAGTCACTGGGCCAAACACTACTTCTTCATTACGGACCGATATGTCACTTGGTCGGTCTTGAATGAAGATCGGTCCGACGGTTGGCCTGCTTTTGGAGAGTTTTCTTCGGATGACTTGAAGACTATGAAGATCATACACGAGAGCAACAGGACCCGGTCTTACTGTCCCGTGTCCTTAGTGACTGAGACGGATCTTTACGAGGCCGGGATCAGTCTGACTCCTGACTCCGGGGGTTCGGTATGTCACTTGGTCTTTTCATCTTTATTTACCTTCTGCTCTTTCTTTGTAGGTTGGTTTCATGGAAAAACCTATAACGTGCAGGGAGCCCCTGTTGATCTGAGCAAGAGGAAGGCTCCTTCCAGTTCTGCTCTGAAGAAATCCCCCCTGCCTGGGAAGAAGGGTGGAGCCTCTGGTATGCTTTCTCCTATTTGCTTCTTTATGGTGTAACTTATGTTTTCCTTATCTTGTTTTTCTTACCTTGCTAGGGCGTTCCCCCTTGGTGACTGAGAGGGTCGTCTCCGTTGGCAGAGATTCTGGACCTTCCAAGTCCAAACCGCGGAGGTCTGATTCTGAGGCCGGGGCCTCGGCTGCTAAGAGAAAGAAGGCTGTAGCTCCTGCTTCACCTACTGCTTGTCCTCCGACCCTATCTCGTGATAAGGAGATGGTGGTCGAAGAGGTGCCTTCCCTGGCTGACAAAGGGAAGCGACCTGCTGGTGGTGGTTCCCCTGCCCCCCAGCCGAGGGCACGGTCCTCAGGTATGATCTTTACTTTACTGCTGATCCTTCTATGTTTATATTATCCTTTGACTTGCTTTGCTTCTGTAGGTGGGCCTCCGACTTTAAGTCGGAAGGATTTCGCACGGCTCACTGATGAAGATGTTATTGGGTCTGAGTGGACTCCCTTCGCTGGTCTGAAGGAGTTCCACCTCGATAGCACCTCCTCTCTGCGGACTCCTGAGGTTGGCGTCCGGGTACTCCGTGGCGCCGTCCCCCCCGGCGATCGTGTTGCTTCGCCCAAGTCTCCTGGGGAGACTCGGCGCTTTGTTCAGGGGGTACTCTCTCGTTATGCACCTGTGAGTTGTTCCTTGCTTTCCTTTCATTACTTTCATAATGACTATCTTTCGGTTATTCACCCCTTGTTTGTATTGTTAGGGTATATCTGACATGGTTAACATGTCCTCGCTCGTGCTCGAGTTATCTGACGAGAGGAAGACCCTTGAGGACAGCCAGGTCTCTCTCAAGGCGGAGGTCGCCACTGCTGCCGAGAAGGCGCGTATATCTGATTTGAGGTTGCAGGAGCTCCAGAGCCAGGTGTCCTTGCTTGAAGCCACTGTGGGCAGTTTGCGTCGGGAAGCTGAGGTTGCCGCGTCGCTTCATTCTGAGGAGCTGCAGAAGCTGGAGACTAAGTGTCGGGCGGAGGAGAGGGCTACCGCGGTATCTGAGTACAAGGCCTCCTCTGCCTTCACCGCCGATTATGGTACGCGTCTCACTCAGGAGATGAACCAGTTCGGTGAGTATCTGGTTGATCACATATACCGGATTGATCCTCAGTTCCCGTTTGGTGACCTTGGTGACTTTGGGCCATATGCCACTGGCTATGCGACTGTTCTGATGGGTCAGGCTGCTGTCGCAGACGAGGCTGCCCCAGCCCAGGTGGATGCTACACCTGTCGAGATTGGTACTTCAGATTCCTCTTCCTCATCTATTTCCGCTGGAGGTTCAGCTTCAGGGGGTGAGGGTGACTCCCCTGAAGGGTCTGACTGATGTGTTTATCCCATACTATCCTTGTATATATAACTGCACTCCTTCTCCCCTTCTATGGGTTGAGTGTCTCTTGAGATTATTATGGTGTTTGTTGTTACTTTCCTTTGCCGCATTGTGTTGTTGACTACGTGGTTCATTTGCCTTTATATTAGTGCTTCTCATGCTTTTGTATATATCTCTTCTCATGATGCCTCCCTATGCCTTGTGTATGGCTCTTTGGGTATGGACCCTTCCCTTGATATATTTCATTTACTTATCCTTCTTTCATGGTTTCCTTCATGTTATACCTGTCACTTCATAAAGAAAAAACATTACTTGTTCTTCGCATTACTTTACTTAGAAATTTCTTTCTCATGGTATCCTTCTAAGCATGGTATCCTTCTAAGCATGATATGATGATCTCTTCTGATACCCCTTACACGGTATATGTTGTACTGTTAGACCAAAGATACGCTCTTGGTGGGCGTCGAAATCTGTTCACGAGACAGGCTCTCGGATGGCACTTAACGTTTCGCAGGATAGGCTCCCGGAGGGCACAGGTTAGTCCACCAATACAATACCTTCTTGACGGGTGTCAAACTGTTCACGAGACAGGCTCTCGGACGGCACTTAACGTTTCACAGGATAGGCTCCCGGAGGGCACAGGTTAGTCCACCAATACAATACCTTCTTGACGGGTGTCAAACTGTTCACGAGACAGGCTCTCGGACGGCACTTAACGTTTCACAGGATAGGCTCCCGGAGGGCTCAGGTTAGACCAAAGATACGCTCCTGGTGGGCGTCGAACTGGTAGTTTGAAATCTACCTCAAGATACGCTCTTGGGGGCGTCGAACTGGTAGTGTTTTTTCTACCTCAAGATACGCTCTTGGGGGCGTCGAATCTGGTGGGTTGCAAATCCACCTCAAGATACGCTCCTGGGGGCGTCGAATTCGTAGTTTTTGGAAACCACTCTCAAGATACGCTCTTGGTGCGTCGAATTCGTAGTGTAATAACTACTCTCAAGATACGCTCTTGGGGGCGTCGAAGGTTGTAGTATGAACACTACTCTCAAGATACGCTCTTGGGGGCGTCGAAGTTCGTAGTTTTTGGAAACCACTCTCAAGATACGCTCTTGGTGCGTCGAAGGTCGTAGTATGAACACTACTCTCAAGATACGCTCTTGGGGGCGTCGAATGTCGTAGTACGAAGACTACTCTCAAGATACGCTCTTGGGGGCGTCGAATGTCGTAGTACGAAGACTACTCTCAAGATACGCTCTTGGGGGCGTCGAAGGTTGTTGACTTGAAGTCATATCTGTGTAAGGATAACTTGGTGATTGTAACATCACATCCACTGGTAAATACTTTTGAATAACTACTACTCTCTTAGGAGCATTCATGTTTTTGTACACTCGGGATGCCTTGGTGCACCAAGACATCCTTTGTAGGAAATCAAAGAGTTGTAGAGTTGGAGTAACTTCGTGAGTTCTCCTTCTCAAGAGTTGTTTTTTGAAAAGCTTGTAAAGCTAAAACATGCGAAATGCTAGATATGAAACTAAGGATATGGGGTGGTCACTGTGTTTGTTGCCACGTACTCTTTGAAGCTTCCATTGTAGATCATTTCTTCCACTTCCACCTTCAAGACAATGCAGTTGTTGGTTCGATGCCCCCAGGTCCCGTGATATTCGCACCAACCCTGTGCATCCTTACCAAGGAAGGCCTTGTCTTCTTCCCTGTATGCTGGCAGCTCTTGCTTGAGGCGCTTGTGGAAGATTTCTTCTATGCTGAGTGTGAGAGGTGTGAATGTGAAATTGACACCTCCTCCCAATGTGTCTGCTTCTCTTCCTTTCTCTGGAACTTCATCCAACTGTTCCACTTCTTGTTCAAATGCCCTATCCAGCCTTGTCTTGAGCTCTCTCATTGTGCTCGTCATAACCATCTCATAGAGCCCTCCATAGGTCTCGAATGAGCTTGGATGCATGTTTCTGATGAATGCTCTGACTGCTTCTCCCCTTGTGATGCCCATGTTGGCACCATAATCAAAGAATCTCTGGAAATAACTTGATATAGACTCCTGCGGCATTTGCTTGATATCATCTATGTAGCGAAAGCCCCTTAGGATGGAGTCTCTTGTTCTGTTCCCTATTGTGGTGTCTGGCTGCCAAGGTATGGATGTTACCTTCACAGCCTTGCTCCCGTGTCTCCTTGTAGGCACTGTTTGAAAAAACTGCCTGCTCAGACGGAGTGTCACTCCACTCCCCCTCCTTCCTTGCCTTTGTCTCCCTCCCCTCTTTCTTCTTTCCTGGTTGGCTCCTGCCATGACCATAGCCACTGTATCTGTCCTGTGTGATCCATGTCTCATTGAATTGACATAGCATTGTCTTGCGGTGCGTTGATCACCCAGGACCTCTCCAACCCCGTTCTCCGTAATGTACTTCAGCTTCTGGTGAACAGTGGATGGCACTATTTCATATGGATTTATGGTTGTCCTTCCTAGGATCCCATTGTAGGCTCCCAGGCTTTCAACCACCAAGAAATTGACATTTACCTTCAGCTGGGTCCATCCTTGGCCCATGGTCACTGGCAATGTTATCATCCCCAGGGGATAACTTGTTGCCCCTGAGAAGCCAACTAGAGGGAAGTTGACCGGATTGATGTCTGCTTTGGTTTTCCCTATCTCTTCCAACACTCTCAGGCTTAGGAGGTCAGCTGAGCTGCCCCCATCCACCAAAATTCTCTTTACATCAAAATTATCAATATCTAAAGTAATAACTAGAGCATCGTCATGTGGAAAGACGATGTGGCTCTTGTCCTTCTCCGAGAACTCTATCTTCACTTCTTCTCCTTCTCTTGGCCTTTTTCTCCACCTTGGCACTGAGCTTAGCTTGGATGCATAGACCTCTCTTGCATTAGCAGTTGGGCCACCTGATGCCACTCCTCCATGTATCATATTGATGACTCCTCTTTTGTTGGGTGGAGGGTTATATTCTACCTTTTCCTTGCCCTTGTCTTTCTGTGGTGGTCCCAGCTGCATACTATTGCCCCCATGGTCTACAAACTGCTTCAGTTCTCCCCTCTGGACGATGTTGTTTATGCTTAGCTTTAAGCTAAAGCATTCATTTGTGTCGTGACCATAAGCCTCGTGGTTGTCACACCATCTGTCCTTGTGATTTCCTACCATTGGGGCTCTCCACCTTGCAGGGGGTGACCATAGCTTTTGGTTCCGCATCTCTCTGAGTACGGTGGCTGGAGTGGCGTTCAGTGGGATGAACTTAATGACATTGATTTCTCTAGCCTTTAAGGGTTCACCCATTTGGTTTCTTTGCTGTGGGGGACGCCACTCTTGTTGTCTTGCATGCTGCGGCGGACGCCACTCTTGTTGCCTTGCTTGCTGCGGTGCCTGGGGTGGCTTTCCTTTGTTTGGCCTTTGAGTATCCTCCTTGGCTGCCTGAATTTTGGCCTTCTTGCTTGCCCTGTGCCTCTCAAGGTCAATATGCGTTTTTACTCTCCCTGCAAGCTCCTCCAAGGTACTTGCTGGCTTTTTAGCCATCTTTTCAGCCAATGTTGACCCAAAGCGACCTAAGTTTCTGATAAAGGCTCGGATTATCTCCCCTTCAGTGATGTCTCCCTGGATGTCTGCAATATTCTGGTTGAACCTGGTATAGTAGCTGGCCAGGGATTCATCGTATTCTTGTTTCACGTCATCAATGGAGCCTGTTCCCTTGAGGAGTTTCCTCTCCCCTAGGTATCTCTGCAGAAACTTAGCTTTTAGCTGCTCCCATGAGTGGATGCTCTCGGAGGGCAGGCTGAAGAACCAATGTGAGGCCACCCCTGATAGGGTGTTTGGGAAAAGGAGTGCCTTGTATCTTTCATCAGTGGTCCTCCCAAATAGGGAGGCCTCATGCTGCTGGATATGTTCTAGGGGGTCTCCCTTCCCATTATACTTTGCAATATGCACTGTGTGCAGGGAGTCTGGCACTCTGTTCATCTCCAATTCTCTTGTGAAAGGATGGTTCGTCTTGTCACTTAGGCAGTGCAGGCTGGGTTTCTTTGACTCATTCAGTTTCCGGGTTATCATGGCTTCTATCTCCTCCGGGGTGATCATCACCTGTGCCGGAGTATAACCCCTCTGATACCCATTGTAGTTGTAGACTGGGCTTACTGGGTTCCCTTGTCCCTGCTGGTATGGACTGTAGGTGTACCCTTGATACGCCTGCTGGGGTGCTTCATAGAAGTCCTGCCTCCTTGGAGGTCTTGGTTGTCTTTCCTCTCCCAGCGGGGTGTAAGCCCTGTTGCTCTGCTGTTGCCTAGGAGGCACAAATTCTTGCCTTCCCTCTGGGGGTGGCTCCTGGTAATATCTTCTCTGTTCCTCTCGCTGCCCTGCTCTAGGGTGCGAGTAATGCTCTTCTGTTGGGATCTGCTCCTCCTCATGAGCTTCAGTGTAAGTCCCTTGGGTGTATGACGGCCTTGCATACGCTGTGTGGGCGCGGTTGCCATCTCTCTGTGCCGGCATCCCATGTGGGTACCTTTGGGGTTGCTCTTCATAATAGTATCCCTCAGGGGGTGCCGTGTTGTGAGAAGGCACTCCCTGTTGTCCTCTTTCTCTCTGTGGCCTTCTTGCCCGGGGGGTGGAGGCTGTGGAGGACTCGGCCCCAGCTGGGCGTGAAGGTCCTCCCTCCTAGTTGTTCTGTTGCTGAGGAGGTTGTGGTATGTCTTGGGGTTTTGAATGCATTGGCTGCTTCCCAGGGTTAGGCCTCCTCCCTGGAGGTATGGGTTCTCTTCCCCGCCCATTGCCCCCAGGTGGGTGTTGGGGCCTGGACACCCTACTGTTCGTCATAGCTCGTGTGATAGCCAGGCTTTCTGCTCGAAGCCTACAGACGGCGCCAAGTGTTAAGTTATGAGATCTAGGTCAACGGGTTGCTGGCTTTGATCTCACTCCTTACGGGGGATGTGTGTGATCCGGTCTTCTAGAGTCGCCTTGCCTTTGCCTCTGTCCTTCTTCCTTTCTTTCTTCTCTCCCTTTGCCCTGCAAAAGGGGCAGTACCAGACACGGAGGGGGGGGGGTGGTGCCTGGTGAACCCTCTCCGATGCCTAAGTCAGAACTATATTTCTAGAGAGATAAAGCTAGAGAGATGTCAGAGCTAAAATGTCCAAATGGCCAAGATGTTCAAATGAGTTGCGAAGGTGGGGTATTTATAGGCAACGGTGTCATTAAGGTGACTTAATGACATCGTTAGCCTCTAAACACAATTAATTAACCTTTAAGCATATAATTAAGACCTTAGGATTCGGAGGAGGTAGGCGGAGTGGGCCGAGCATGGGCGTCTGAGGATGGTGTCGGGACCCTTGGGGGGGGAGGAATCCGACCCCCAAGGGTAGGGGTTGGGTGAGGACACCCAACCCCTCCTAGGGAGGGTGGGGTTGGCCAACCCCATCCCTCCTAGGAGGGATCGGGTTGGCCAACCCGATCTCCCCTAGGGGAGATCGGGTCGGCTGACCCGATCTCCCCTAGGGGAGGTCGGGTGTGGCCACCCAACCTCACCTAGGTGAGTTCGCCTCTTGTCGGACGGGCGCTTCGGCCCCGTCCGAGCCGTTGATGTTCTCGCGAAGTGTCCGGTGTTGAAGTTTCGATTTGCAATCATAAATGGGACGATAAAAATACAACGGTTCGGAAGTCAACGGGTTCAAATTGGGCGTATATCCATCAGGAACAAAACCAATGCCCACCGTTACTCCAGCGATGATGGCGGCATTGGAAGAGTTACTCGCATTCCGCGAGTCTCTAAAAAACCAGGGATATGCTGCTCAACCACCTCCAACTAACCAAGAGCACGCCGCGCCAGCAAGAGAGGTGTCGCAAGACACTACTCGCCACGACAATCCTTTCCAGGGCAGAAACCAACACGCAAGATATGAAGCTGCGCGGTCATACACTCCTTCCCAAGGAGCCCGTCATTGGAGGAATGAAAGGCAGCCCCCATTCTACCACCCTCAGCACCCAACAAGGGATGATCCCTTCCAGGCCACAAGCAGAGATCAATCTAACATCTACCACAACAATGGTCGGCAAAATCCTTCAACAGGTTACGCTGAACCTGTAAAAGGGTTTACCGCCAAGATGTTAGAATAAATTGTGGAGAAGAAGATGAAGGAAGCAAAGATGAAGGGTATGCACACACTTGAAGAAAAGGCGTCACATCCGTTCGCGGACCACCTTGTGAACAGTCGCGTCCCAGACGCACTGTACAAAATTGGAGGAGACCCCTACCGCGGGAAAGGAGACCCAGTGGAACACGTGCAAAAGCACGAGGCCTCTCTGCTAGGCAGAACGAAGAATCCACACCACTTCGCAATGACGTTTTCACAAACTCTTGCCGGGACTGCAGCACACTGGTTCTTCTCACTGCCATGTGGAAGCATCACTTCATGGGCGGACCTAAAAGCTAAATTCATTCAACGATACATGGGCGAGCGCACATTGCTGAAGGGGTCAGGTGCTCTGGACGACGTCCAACAGCAAAACGAAGAATCTCTCGTCGACTACTACGTCCGCTTCAATCAGAATATCTCTGATATTCAGGGGAACCTGACTGAAGGAGAGATTGTTCGAGCGTTCATTCGAAACCTCGGACGAAGAGGCTATGCCCTAGCAGAAAAGATGGCGAAGCGCCCAGCCGAAACCATGGAGGAGCTAGCCGTAAGAGTAAAAGAATACGTGGACCTCGAAAGGTTCAGAAGTCAGAACAAGGCAAAAATCTCTGCGGCAAAGGCAAAAGAAAATCCAAAGCAGAACCAACCAAAACAACACTCAAGTGGTCAACAAGGAAGAAATTGGCAACCTCAGCCAAAAAGACCTTTTCAAGGAGATTTTCATAAGCCAAAAGAAGTAAATCTTGCCGACTGCATTCCTTTGAATGCCCCGCTGTCTGTGATTTTGAGAGAGATGAAGGACGCGGATATGTGGAAAGAGCCAAACAATTTCAGAAACGGCCCACTAGGGAGAGACAAGGACAAGTGGTGTCAAAACCACGAGGTCTTCGGCCACGAGACCGACAGCTGTGTCAGTCTACGCTTCCGCATTAACAACTTCGTCCTCAAGGGCGAGTTGAAGCAGTTTGTCGATCAAGGCGACAACCCCCCGAGAAAGGCTTAGGCAGAGTCATCAAAAAGAGGAAACAAGGGAAAAGAAAAGGTCAATGACAACCCTCCGCCAGCTAAGCGAGGTGTAATCAACGTCATACACGGAGGACCTGCCGCTGGAGGACAAGTGTCTAATGCTCGGGACATTTATGCATCCCAAGCAGCAACATTGCCGAAATACGGAAAGCGCAAGCAACCAGAGCAAGAAGACGCGGTCATCCAATTTTCCAGGGAAGACTTAAAGCATATCGTTTACCCTCACGATGACGCTTTGGTCATAATCATGGACATTGACGGATACGATGTGAAAAGAATCCTTGTCGATGGTGGAAGCTCCGCTGACATTCTACACATCAAAGTCCTAGAGCAACTGGGAAGATCTGTCAAAGACTTGAACCCAGGAACCTTCTCGCTAGTCAGCTTCGCCGGAGCAGCTACACAACCCCTGGGTACAGTCACACTTCCTGTCATCCTTGGCCAAGGGTGGAGAGCATTACATGTCAACGTCACTTTCGTCGTTGTAGAATCTCTCGGGGCCTATAACGGAATCTTGGGACGAACGACGATCAACCCCTACGTGATCGTGCCCTCCATTGTCCACCAAAAGATGAAGTTCCCTACGGAGCATGGGATTGGGGAAGTGCTAGGCGACCAGATAACCGCAAGACGTTGTTACGTCAATGCCTTGAGAGCAAAGCACCAATTCCATGTGGCAATGATAAATTCCTTCAAGAGGCAGAAAGTTGTTGATGAAAGAAAGAAGCAAGTGGTGGAACAAGCTGTTACAGTTTGGAACCCACAAGAAAGCATCCACTATTCGTCATGGCATCAGATATGGCTCGTCAAGCAGGGAGAATGCAAGCCAATCATGGAATACTTCATCAGATTCGCTTCTAATGCCTCCTCGGCGAAGGCAACAAGAGAAGAAGTGATAAGCGTGTTCTATGCAAACATGAACGCCAGATCTTTACTTCTCTTCGGACGAACTCATGGATGGCGAACAACAAAAACCATGGCAGATCTAAAGGATAAGCTTGAGACAGCAGTCTTATGCGAACAAGAACTGAGGTGGGGTATACCCCTCAGTTGGGACAAAGGAGTTCGAACAAATACGAACAAACAGGAAGGCGCAAGCATCGATATCGACAACATCTTCACACCGCTAAACACGGTTGCCGAAGACATTTACGTCAACCTACTTGAAAACAAGCTACCAAGTCCACTTGTTCCGAAGATAGCTTTCTTGGGCAACAACATCAGAGAATTTTGCAAGTACCACAAAACTTGGGGGCACAACACAAACATGTGTCTACCACTAAGGTGGGAGATTGAAGAATGCATCAAGCTAGGTGCATTAAGGCGATTTGTTGCAACCGACTCCGCGACGTCGTCGTCAAACCAGCAATAATGAAACAGGAGAAACAACTATCTTTCAGATTACTTTGCGCATTCCTAGTGTTTCTAGTATAATCAATGTAAATACGCGCAAGTATCTAATAAAGTCAATCTACATTTGTAGGTACACATCTATCTCTTGCACGCTATTTTTAGATTAAACGCGAAGCAACAAAACTACGTGCCTATTATCTACTTCAATAATCCAAGATATTATGCCATGTGCAAGAAAAAATCTATTGCGCGTTATGACAACGCTTATCATCAACAACAACTTACTTATATTGACGACTACATCAAAAGGCGTCATCATGGAATCAAAAACTTGGAAGTACATGCTACACTACGATTACTACTCAGGAATAACACCAAGTAGTAACCTATGCACAAAAATCTACTTCAACAATACAAGCTAAGCATTGTGTTCAAGGAGGGATTTATGGTATACAACACCAACATATCTATTTTCTACACCAACAGGGAGTTTATTTCTCCATTCATAATATAGGCATCTATCTCCAGAAGATGCTAGCAACACAAAGCCATCAAGCTATGTACACAATCAACTTATATGCCGCAATGACAACCTGCGGATTATCTATCAAAACGACGACTATTCAGGGCGTCAGCTACAAGCAATATCTTGGATTAACACCAAGACCTGCTATCAAAACGACGACTATTCAGAGGCGTCAGCTACAAACAATATCTTGGATTAACACCAAGACCTACTATCAAAACGACGACTATTCAGAGGCGTCAGCTACAAACAATATCTTGGATTAACACCAAGACCTACTATCAAAACGACGACTATTCAGAGGCGTCAGCTACAAACAATATCTTGGATTAACACCAAGACCTACTATCAAAACGACGACTATTCAGAGGCGTCAACTACAAGCAATATCTTGGATTAACACCAAGACCTACTATCAAAATATCTTGGATTAACACCAAGGCCTACTATCAAAATAGCATGTTGTGGTATCCTCTTTTTTAAATACAAACCCCATGTTTACTTCTAAAAAATGACATGCTGTGACATCTCTGGTTAGAGGCAAATCCTCATGTTCATAGCCATTCCCTGGATTCAGAACAGGATGGGCATACGGGGCTGATCACCCCTTAAGTGGCGGAAGTTTTCTGGTTAGACAACGACCCCACACTATAACAAGTGAGAATTCATGTTTAAAGGGCTCACTCTTTATGGCGAATGTCCTCTTGATAGACGACAATCCCATATTACGAATTCCTGGTCAGGGTTCGCTTTATACGGCAAAAGTCCTCTGGTTAGATGACAATTCCGTACTACAGATTTTCAAACCGTGTTGCATAGTTCCTGGACGCAGAAAGCATGCATCACAATTCATATTTTCAAAAAAGTTTTACATGGTCCCTGGACGCAGGAATCATGTATCACAAGTATTTTTTCAAATATTTTACCAAATATTTTGTCAAATATTTTATCAAATATTTTATGTATCAATCACCTTTCCAAAAATTTTATCAACACGGTTTTTTGGGTGTATCACATTCAATGCCAAAATATTTTTTCAAACATTTTACCAACAAGCTTTTTAGGATTCACAAAATACTTCCTCAAATACTAAAATATTTTTACGTATGCTTCCCCAACGCGGGTTGATACACGCTGGCAGCTGCGCACCCTGTTTAAAACTCATAAAATTTACAAGTCGAGTCTTGTACAACGTCGCCTTAGAGTGGAACTAAGAGACGGTATAAACTAGTATCTTGCTTAGCCAAGATAACACCTGTCAAATACTAAAATATTTTTACGTATGCTTCCCCAACGCGGGTTGATACACGCTGGCAGGTGCGCACCCTGTTTAAAACTCATAAAATTTACAAGTCGAGTCTTGTACAACGTCGCCTTAGAGTGGAACTAAGAGACGGTATAAACTAGTATCTTGCTTAGCCAAGATAACACCTTTCAAATAAACTACTTGTTAAGAAATATTGCTATACGCAAAATACTTGGCAGGTTGCAACATATATAGCGGCAAGCTATTAAGGAAAGAAGGGCAATATGCATAATGCATTATGCAAGCAATCAGGAGAGCATCTCAACTCATCAATCAACAAGTGGCTATTGGTCACGACTGCTGGGACTATGTCTACGTTACTAGTCATCCACATTCAATAAACACAGTAAGTGATAACGGTATGAAATATTACTAACAAGTTATCATGCAAACTACTATGTATAAAGTAGGTTCAAACGACGTAGTTCAAAGATAACAAGTCGTAAGCAACAACTAAGGAACAACTACAACAAGTGTCCAAGCATAGAAGCCGGGGGGAAAACAGACTCAGAAACAAGTTCAACATATCCAAAAGATGGCACAGATTAAAGAATGCCATCATCTCTGACTGGGAGGAACAGGCAGAAGTGGCACATTAGTGTCACCACCGTCTTCTCCAAACAAGAACCTATAATGCGCAAGTCGCAACATCCTATGCTTTACTCGCCATACCTTGGAGTCTAACCAAGAGGGGCAATCATAACACTTAACAACGTGCGACATACAGTCGCAACTACGGACATCATATCCATCATCTAAGGATATATATCCTACCTTTCAAGTCCAAAGCATATGGACAGCATAGATAACTCAAGGTATGAAATATTACTAACAAGTTATCACATAATTATTATTGAAAACAGGTCCAGGTGACGAAATATCATGCAAGAAAAGGCATGAACAAAGAATTATCAACATCAACCCATTCACAAAGGGCTCAACATGCTGGAAGCAGACAGCCCGACAACAACCAAGAGTTAACACAATCTCTAAAGACTTATGGCAAAAAATTCATAATGTCAACATCAAATGCAATGTCGTCATCCAAACAGAAGACACAACAAGAATGATTGTTTCAACATTCAGCACAACATAGCTCTTCAACATAAGGGCGACAATCAGCAATCAGCAAATACTTACCTCAGTAGGAGTAACGCTCCTCCTTGGGCCGGTCCCTCGACCGGGGGGCAGAAGACACCACTACACAACCTTCAACTCTATTTCCTTTATCACAAGAAGGAATTAGCACGGTCATGCTCAGCATAAAGAACTAAGAATCGCTCGAGGGACGCGCCCCTGCGTCGGATCTTTCGAAGATTATGCTAAAAACAGAAACTGCAGCCAGCGATAACTTGAAAAATAACAAGTTCAAAGAAAATACAATGAGACGTCTTACTCACAAGCCCTTTACTGCCACCGTGTCCAAAGACTCCAGAGTAGCGGGGGCACTTGTATGGACATTCCTCTCAACAAATGGATTTCTATACACATCAGCTATCCGCAAAGACAAGCTTTCTCCCATCAAGATGGAGATAGTGGACTTACTCATGGTAACAACAGTGGGAAGACTAATTCTGACAAGAGGACAGCAAGATCTGATATCCTGGAAAATGCTATCAACAATCCAATCAGTGCGCAAATACGCACCAACACTTATTCAAGCATTTATGCAACAGACGCTCCATGTGAGACAACCACGTACGTACAAGACTTTTTAGTCTTCGTGCAACAAGTAACAAGCATCACGCAAGGGGGGCAACCTCTTCAACACATTAACCTTGCATGACAACACCGAGCTCATACTCGTAGCATACAAGACTACAACGGTGGAATATTTTCTAAATACTTGGCTCAGGACGACAGTCAGCATATCGCAAGCTGTCGGCATACAACCACGTGTCAGCATATTATCAGGAGTTGGCATATAACCTGTGTTCGCATCAAGCGTACGGATACAACATACATAGCCGGAGATGGTGAAAAGATTCTAAGTGCGGGGGCAAATACGCACACACAATGTACGTACATACATGTCGACAAGGATGCATGTCGACAAGAAGAAAAATATTTTCTAAGTATTTCCATGTACGTACATACATGTCGACAAGGATGCATGTCGACAAGGAGAAAAATATTTTCTAAGTTTTTCCATGTACGTACATACATGTCGACAAGGATGCATGTCGACAAGGAGAAAAATATTTTCTAAGTGTTTTCATGTACGTACATACATGTCGACAAGGATGCATGTCGACAAGGAGAAAAATATTTTCTAAGTATTTCCATGTACGTACGTACATGTCGACAAAGATGGATTGCGTACAGCGAGTAACTATGCCTCCTATCACACCTACAACGCTCATCGACAAAGCTCATACGACGGCATCTATGGTAACAAGTTTAAGATATCGCTTAAATATTTCCTAAGTGTTTTAGCATACTTGCAGGCAATGCCCAACAGTCTATACCTGACGCTCAACCATTAGCGCCAACGCGCATAGCAAAGTCAATGCTCATAGCAAAATCAACGCGCATAGCAAAAGTCAATGCGCATAGCAAAAGTCAATGTGCATAGCAAAAGTCAACGCGCATAGCAAAAGTCAACGCGCATAGCAAAAGTCAACGCGCGTAGCAAAAGTCAACACGCATAGCCAAAGTCAACGCACATAGCAAAGTTGGTACCTGCAGTAAAAAGGACCAACATCTCAAGAAGCTATCATGCAAGCGATGCAACTAATATGACGAACCGCGAAGAGCAAATACGACAACACTTAAGGAAATATTTCTCTAAACAACAAACGACTACTTCCAAGAGACTCCTTGATGATAAGGATCAAAGGAGTAATACACCTACAAGTACTTACGGTATACTCCGCCCTCTTCTAAGTATTTATCTCTACATACATGATTATTTTGACATTGCACGTATCAAACCTGTCATCATACGCGTATGATTTCATATCGCATGATTCATATTTTGATAATCGCTAAGTCGTTTTAGAAGCGTACGGTTTATATTTCTTGCATTGCGTAATTACGATCTTTCCATGACCGTTACTTGTGCATGCATGTTGATAAAAGCATGTTCACATGATGTATTACTAATTGCTTATATCCCTAACGATAAACATACTTGCACGCTACGTATGCGCATTCCCTATTGCACTAACCGTGATGATAGGAAACAAAGTCATTCGGTCGGAAAATCAAAGGACGGACGAAATCAAGATGTCTACGTCCGACCAACGATCAAAACCGGAAGGTTAGCGTCAAGCTCAAATTGGACACGTATCCTAACTTAAAATAGAGTCAAGAAAGGTTTTTAACCATTACTTGACTCGGGGGCAAGTGATGGATATGTGCCCAATTCGAGTTCGTATTTATATTTCGGGCCTCGTAAACACGCCAAAATTACATCTCGGTTTGAAAACGTCTCCCAAAGGGTCAAAACGGTCGGGAAGCGCATTTACGCTCGTCCGGACCGGACCTCGCCGAATTGCCCAAATTCGACGAGGTCCGGATTGCATTGCGGGTATCGTGCGATTACCGTTCCCGCGATTACCGTTACGCGTAGAGAAGTCAAGTTCGCGCAATACCAATATGGATGACGGTTACCGCTTGTTTTCTTGAACCGTCATCAAACCGCTTTAAAATCGGGTCCGGTCCCAAGGTAGCCTATAAATAGGAGGCCTTGGCCACCCATTTTCACACATCCTCTCATTTGCCCAACTTTGGTATTTTGAGCTCTGACTTCTCTCTAGAAATATTTTCTCTCTCTAGAATTACTCTTTTAGCCCTATAGTGACTTAAGCTTCGGAGAGGGCTCCGCTAGCACCACCCCCCTCTCCGTGCTAGCACCGGTCCTTTGTGCAGGAATCGTCGTCCAGACATCTGGATTTGTGCACAGACCACCGCCTTCTGAGACTCAGACATCCCCTTGAGACACAACCACGCCTTGAGACACAGACCTTTTCGGAACCCAGCCGAACACTCGTCAGTGGCACAGAACCTCTTTCAGACGAAGGGTTACAGCCCGAAAACCCGCTCAACCATACAAACATACGCGTCCCCACGACCCAGTTCATCCAGGACGCAACATAGGGTACACGACCATGAACACTTGGGGTATTATAGCCTCAACTGCACATCAAAAGATCAAATTCCCAATCCCTGCGGGAATTGGGGAAGGCAAGGGAGATCAGCGACTATCAAAGCAATGTTACAACATAGCTCTTCAACACAATGTCAAGGAAGATGATAGCGATACCTCTTTAATTGACGAAGACCCAAGGAAAGAGCGAGCTCATCCAACACCATTGGATGAACTCCGTGAAGTAAGAGTAGATGAGCCAGATAGGATGGTCCGAATAGGCGCATCACTCTCAGAGGAAGAAGTGATAGAAATCACAGCACTCCTAAGGGAATACAATGACATGTTCGCATGGTCCCCAAGAGATACGCCATGGATAAGTCCAGACATGATATCCCATAAGCTAAATATCAAGCCAGGAACACGAGCTTTCGCACAAAAACTACAACCACTCGGGGCCAACAAGAAAGTAGCCGTACGAGAGGAAGTAGGAAAGATTCTGGAAGCAGGATTCATAGAAGAGTCAAGGTACTAGACATGGGTCGAAATTCCCGTGTTGGTACCAAAGTCAAACGGAAATCTAAGGATGTGCATCGACTACAGAGACCTCAACAATGCGTGCCCCAAGGATTCATATCCTTTGCCAAGAATCGATTAACTGGTCGATGCCACAGCAGGCCACGAATTGCTATCTATAATGGATGTGTATTCAAGATACAATCATATACCAATGCACCCCGAGGACGCCCCGCACACTGCATTCTATGCGGACATCGACATTTACAATTACAATGTAATGCCGTTCGGCCTAATCAATGCGGGCGCGACATATCAGAGGATGGTAAACGCGATATTCGGGGACTTGACCGGTAAGACGATGAAGGCAACGTCGACGACATGGTCGTAAAATTAATCAAACGATACAACCATGCTGATGACCTCCGCGCAACATTCCAAAGGATGCACGAATTCCAAGTCCGCCTGAAACTAGAAAAATGCGCTTTTGGCGTAAGGTCCGGGAAAATACTAGGCTTTATGGTTAGCAAAAGGGGCATAGCGGCAAACCCAGAAAAGGTTAGAGCAATTGAAGAAATGGCATCTCCTACAAAGCATAAGGAGGTGCAACAGCTAAATGGCCGGCTAGCAGCTCTAAACAGGTTCCTGGCAAAAAGCAGTGATAAGGCGCTCCCCTTCTTTGAAATCCTACGGGCTAACAAGAAGTTTGAGTGGACACCAGTTTGTGAAGAAGCCTTCCAGCAGTTAAAGAAGCACCTGCAAACATTGCCAGCATTAGCAAAGCCGATACAAGGAGAGCTCCTCTACCTCTATGATGGGTTCCGATGTAATCGTTAGCCCCGTTAAACAGCCAACGGACGGCGAGTAGGTCCAGTGGGCCTCATGAAAAGCCTAGAAGGCCCAGAGGCTCAACACGAAGGGTCCCGACTGTAATAGTCCCGATGTAGGAGCTGAATGTTCCCGATAAGAAGCCTCTGAGTAGGCCCCGATATGCCTTAGTAAAGGCCCCGATAATAAAGCCCCGCAGAGGCTGGACCTGTCCCGTAGAGACTGAAGGTCCTGGGTGGTGATCTAGAATGAGACAACTCTGGAGTCCCCGACAGGAGTCGGGACTTGGGATCAGAGGATAAGACCGAGAAACCCGCCTACCAGATAGAGTAGCGGGAGACGGTTAAAGATAATAGATAAATTCCCCCAAGATACGCAGGGCGTGCCCGAGATACACGGAGTATGGGTAAGATACGCGGAGCGTGGGGCGAAATATACGGAATCCCCCGAGATATACGGAATCGTGGCGAGATATATGGAATCATGGCTATAACGGCCAAGCATGGACTCAGGTAACTGGGTGACTTCTCTGCCTATATAAAGGAGGAGGTTACCCCAAAAACATTCAATTCTCATACGAGCTTAGACTGTGCTTACCACTACATTGATCACCATACTCATTTAAGCATCGGAGAGGGATTCTGGGTCACCACCCAGGCCATCCCCTTTTGCAGGACCACGCGGAGCTTAGGAGTCCAATCATTCCGTCAAGGACGTAACAGAGCTTCGCTCGTGATCCAACATTGGCGCCGTCTGTGGGAACTCTGACAAAAAGTCAAGATAGTCTCTACCAGATCAATGGCCGGTGGTGGCAAGAAGAAGCAAGTTCCGGCCGGCAGTTCTCGTCCCGCAGGAACTGTGAATTCCCCGTTGCCGGAACGTGCTGCTGAACAAGGTGAGAACCCTGCCCTTTCTCAGACAGGGGGACATGGTGATGAGGTCTCAGTCCGAGACGCTGGAAGGGACAGGCAAGAGGTCCCTCGTAGGGGGGAGAATGACGCTCCACCAAACCCGGTGGGCCCTGGAGCTGGAGATGCCCCGCGAAGGGAAGAAGGGTCGTCTTCGAACTCGGAGTTGGCCAAGGCAGTAGCGGAGGCCATGCCGATGTTCTTGGCTGCCATGGAAGCCTTGCTGGACAAGAGAGAAGCTACCAGGAGAGCGGAGGAGTTGCCCCCGCAAGAGGAATTGCCGCCACCCCCGCCAAGGGTGGCCCCAGAAGGGCAGGAGGCGCAGGAGGTTCCGCCCCGGGACAAGGGTAAAGAACCTATGCAGTCAGAGAAGTTCGTGGTTGACGGCCCAGGGCCAGTGCAGAACAGGACCATCCCCCTGAATGGTCCCCTCACCGCTGACCAGGTGGTGAAGATTGTTAGCATCTACATGGGTGACCAGAAGCAGATGACTTCGGAACTAAGGGATCGATCCAGCCATCCTTTCGTACCGCGGCTGATCGACACCGTCGCCCCGCCAGGGATAGGTATCCCGACGATCGAGGCATATGATGGGGAAGGAGACCCCGTCCGCCATGTGCAAAGACACGTTCAGGCATGCATGGGTAGGACTTCAAACGAAGATCTGATATGCTCGCTGTTCCCGATAACCCTAGGAGAGAGGGCCATGACCTGGTTCTTTAGCCTTCCACCAGGAAGCATCACGTGCTGGGCCGACATGCACGACCGCTTCATCAAGCAGTATCAAGGTCGGAGACGCCTCTTGAAGAGCGTAAGGACCTTGACCCAGGTGGTGCAGAGGCCCGACGAATCGTTGGCGTACTATTACCAACGGTTCACTGCCAGTGCCGCGGAAATCGACGAAGAAATCTCGGAGGGAGAGATGATACGCACCTTCCTGAGAAACCTAAGTGCCCCATACGGCTTTGACCTAATGCATAGTGTGGTCGCGAAGGCTATATGGAGCATGGAGGCCCTGCAAGAGAGGGTGAAGCAGCAAATTGATGTCCAGGAGTCAAAAATTGCTGCTGGGGAGCTAGACCCCCCGAAGTCGGGGAGAGGAAAGGCGTCATCCAAGCTGTCGGATGATCGCAAGAGAAGCGACAAATCGGAGGGGAGTAGAAACCGAGGTCGTCCCGACCGGAGAGAAGACAAACGTCCCCCGGGGAAAGACAATCGAGAGGGTCGGGCCACCCCCATCAACACCTCGATGGCTTCTGTGCTAGCTGTGATGGAGCGACAAGGCCTCGTTCGATACCCCCCGAGGAAAGAGGGCGAATATCTGGGAGGCCGCCCGGACCGTTACTGTCGTTACCATCGAGCCAATGGTCACGACACCGAAAATTGTCGGGAGCTGAAGAAAGAGATTGAAAAGCTGATCCAGAAGGGGAAGCTGAAGGAATTTGTCGGGAAGGGACGGTGCCGATCTCGTTCCAGAAGTAGGTCTCGTTCCCGTTCGAAATCCCGTGACAGATCCCCGAAGAAGAAGAAGGTGGAGCAGGAAGCCTCAGGATCAGGTGCCCGCAAGGAGAGGCGGGGAACTATCAATGTCATCCATGGAGGAATGGCAGCGGGAGGTGATACCTCCGCTTCCAGAGAAAATTATGCCTCGCGCATATCTGCCGCGGTGGTATTGGGGAAAAGGTCCCGGTCGTGGACCCTGAAAGAGGAGATGGAGATTTCTTTTTCAGCGAAGGATTTAGTTGGCGTGGAGAGCCCTCATGACGACGCCCTGGTCGTGACTCTGGATGTGGATGGATTCGAGATGAAGCGGATCCTGATAGATGGAGGGAGCTCCTCCGATATTCTTTTCATGGATGCTCTGGAAGCCATGGGGAAGACGAAGAAGGACCTTACGCAGGTGGACTTCCCGATGGTGGGATTCTCTGGCTCCACTTCCTACCCGCTAGGAATGATTACCTTACCAGTAGAGTTTGGTAGTGGCTGGAAGATGGAGAGACGAAACGTGGATTTCGTCGTGGTGGAGTCCGCGGGGGCATATAACGCGATCATCGGGAGGACCACTATCAATCCTCTTATGGCAGTCGCCTCGACGGTCCATCAGAAGATGAAGTTCCCAACTGATAACGGAGTAGGAGAGGTCAAGGGGGACCAGGTGGCGTCACGGAAATGCTATGTTAACGCCACCCGACGGAGAAGAAGGGAGGCCATGACTGTCCTTCAAACTGATACCGATCCTCGAGAGGAGTATGGGCGTCCCGCCCCCATGGAGGATTTGAAGGAAGTGGAGATCGATGGGCCTCAGAGGAAGGTGAAAATTGGCTCTGCCCTGTCGGATGAAAGAGCACGAGAGTTGATCGAGCTCTTGAAGGAGTTTAAGGAGCTGTTTGCCTGGTCCCCAAGTGATATGCCAGGAATCAGTCCCGACGTGATAGTGCACGAGTTGAAGATAGACCCCGCAATCAAGCCTATCGCACAGAGAAGGCGTCCGATGGGCGCGGACAAGAGGATCGCGATTCAGCAAGAGGTGGGCAGACTGCTCGATGCTGGATTCATCAAAGAGCTCCGATTCCAGACTTGGGTGGCTAACCCGGTGCTGGTGCGAAAGAGTAACGGAAAGTTGCGAATGTGTGTCGACTTCCGCGACTTAAACAAAGCCTGCCCAAAGGACTGCTACCCACTTCCGAGGATTGACCAACTGGTGGATGCTACATCGGGACATGAGCTGCTGAGCTTCATGGATGCGTACTCCGGGTACAACCAGATTAAGATGGCAAAGGATGATGCCCCCCATACGGCCTTCTATGCCGACAGTGATGTCTACCATTATGACGTGATGCCCTTCGGATTGATCAATGCCGGAGCAACTTACCAGCGGATGGTGAACAAGTTGTTCGGGGACATGCTAGGGAAAACCATGGAGGCATATGTGGACGACATGCTGGTGAAGTCCCGACAGGCAGGAGACCATGTCCAGAATTTGGCGGCAGCATTTGAGCGGATGAAGTTCCATCAGGTTCGGCTGAACCCCGACAAATGCGCTTTTGGGGTGAACTCGGGGAAGTTCCTAGGGTTCATGGTGAGCCAGAGAGGAATCGAGGTGAACCCCGAGAAGCTGCGAGCAATAGAGGAGATGCAGTCCCCGAAGACTCATCGGGAGGTCCAGGTGCTGAATGGCCGGTTGACCGCGATGAACCGCTCTCTCTCCAAGGCGAGTGATCGAGCTATGCCATTTTTTGATGTTCTGAGGGCCAACAAGAAGTTCGAGTGGACCGACAAGTGTGAGGAGGCGTTCCAGGCACTAAAACAGCACCTCCGCACCCTTCCGCCGTTGGCAAAACCAGTTCCAGGCGAGCCGCTCTATCTCTATTTGGCTGTTTCTGATGTGGCTGTTAGTTCTGTTTTGATTAAGATTGTCAAGGGCAACCAAGTCCCGATCTATTATGTAAGCAAGGCATTTGCCAAGTCTGAAATAAATTATCCCGCTATTGAGAAGTATCTCTTCGCGTTGATTATTGCCGCTCGAAAACTGCGACCTTACTTCCATGCCCATGAAGTCACGGTATTGACTAATCAGCCCTTGAAACACTTTTTGAACCGACCGGAGGCGTCGGGGAGATTAGTAAAGTGGGCCATCGAGCTGACGGAGTTTCGCATTCATTTCGCTCCAAGAACCGCTATTAAGGGCCAGGCGTTGGCAGATTTTATAGCTGAGTCTACGGCACCCGATCTGGAAGAAGTCCCGACAACAGAACAGCAGCCAGAACAGCAAAATGAGGAGAATACGTGGGAGATGTACACTGATGGTTCATCAAGTGTAGAAGGCTCGGGGGCAGGGTTCGTATTGATACCGCCCAGTGGAGGCGAGCCTTTACGATATGCCCTGGCGTTGACATTTAAAGCCACCAACAACGAAGCAGAGTATGAGGCTCTCATCACAGGTCTCAAGATTGCCAAGGGCACGGGGGTCGATCATTTAAAAGTGAAGTGTGATGCCAGCTTGATTGTGAATCAAGTCCAGGGGAACTATGAAGCTAAAAGCCCGACAATGAAGAAGTATTTGCACGAGGTACAGACTTTGAAGGGAAACTTCAAAAGTTTCGATATCGAGGCGATCCCGAGGGAAGAAAACGCGGAAGCAGATGCCTTGAGCAAGTTCGCTCTGGGAGTGGCCCCCGAGGAGAATCGGAAGGTGCATTTCTTAGAGAGGGTAATTATCTCAAACATTGACCCAGCGGAGGTCTGTGTTGTTGGGACAGGATCGGAAGAAGAGGAGAAGCCCACTTGGATGACCCCGATGGTCACGTACCTGACTACGGGAGTACTCCCCGATGATAAAGTGGCAGCTGTCAGGTTGCGGCGGATTGCAGATAACTACGCGATGGTGGACAACCAATTATACAAAAAAGGGTACGTAAAACCTTTCTTAAAATGCGTAGCGGAGCCCGACACGAACCGAATCCTAAGGGAATTGCACGAAGGAATCGCGGCCTGTCATGAAGGGGCCCGATCCCTAGTGAGGAAAGCATTGAGTTTAGGTTACTACTGGCCCTCAATGAACAAAGAAGCGACCGCGATGGTCCGATCCTGTGATGCATGCCAGAGGTACGCCCCAAATATCGTGGCTCCCGCCGCGGACCTAATGCCCATCAGAAGTGCATGGCCCTTTGCACAATGGGGAATTGACTTGGTGGGACCACTTCCCCAAGCGAGAGGTCAGTGCAAGTACTTACTCGTGGCTATTGACTACTTCTCAAAGTGGATAGAGGCCAAAGCATTGGCTAGAACGACGGGGCAGCAGATCCTCAAATTCCTTCAGACTCAGATCATATCCCGGTACGGGGTCCCGCGAGTGCTGATCAGCGACAACGGCCCTCCGTTTAATGGGGCCCAGTTGAAGGAGTACTTGGAAGAATTAAATATTGAGCATCGGACCGCTTCAGTCCGCCACGCCCAAACCAATGGCCAGGTAGAGTCTGCCAACAAGATCGTGATGGATGGCTTGAAGAAGAGAGTCTATGCCTTGCAGGGCCATTGGCTGGATGAGCTCGAAAATGTGCTGTGGGCTGTGAGAACAACACCCAAGCAATCGACAGGAGAAACTCCGTTTGGCCTGGTTTATGGCACAGAGGCAGTTGCTCCTGTGGAAATAGCGGTGGCGTCCCATCGCGCGATATACTACGAGCCTCTATCAAATGAGGAAATGAGACGTCTAGACTTAGACCTACTCGAGGAGAAGAGGTGGAAGGCTGATGAAGTCCAGGCCCGGATGCGTCTGGCAACAGCCCGATACTATAATCGACGTGTCAGGTCCCGACAATTCTTCGTGGGAGAACTTGTCTGGCGGAGGAACGAGTTTGTTCATCAGGATCAGATCAACAAGCTGTCACCAAAATGGGAGGGACCCTACAAGATCGTGGGGATGCCAGTGCCCAATGCATACAAGTTAGAGGATCTCGAAGGCAAGACGTTGAAGCACTCCTTCAGTGGTGAACACTTGAAGAAGTATCATGTTTGATATGAAGCCGCCACGAATGGCGCAAATTGTCTATCAATAAAATCCGATGTAAGCCTACTTTAAATTATTAGTGAATAAAAGAAGTTGCCTTCCGATGAAATTGCTTTCGAATTTATTCTTACTGTTAATAAGACGTCCTGAGTGACGCAACAAAAGCCTTCCGAGGTATGATGAAAGCCCCGCGGGGGACGCATAAGTCGTCTATATGGCGCGGCCAAAAGCCTTCACAGGTACGAACAAAAGCCCTACGGGGTACACGTAAGTCGTCTATATGATGCAACCAAAAGCCTAGGTATGAAAAGGCCCTGGTGGGTCTGCGTAAGTCGTCTATATGATGCGGCCAAAAGCCTTAACGGGTATGAAAAGATCCTGATGGGTCCGCGTAAGTCGTCTATATGATGCGGCCAAAAGCCTTAACGGGTATGAAAAGATCCCGATGGGTCCGCGTAAGTCGTCTGTATGATGCGGCTAAAAGCCTTAACGGGTACGACTAAGCCGTCCGGTAGAGACGCAATGGAAGCTTTAAGGGATACGAAAAGGACCTTAAAAGGCATGAACGAGAAACCTTAAGTGGTGAAGTTCCGATTTTGGACAAGAAGCCTTAAGTGGTGAAGTCCCGACTTTGGATAAGAAGTCCTAAATGATAAAAGTCTCGAGTAAAACGTCGGAAAGACGTATGACGCATCGGAACGTTCTGAGTAACGAATTTAAAGCCGCTTTAAATAAAGTGCATACGAATATCGGAGCCAAGACAGATGGAAAAGAAAACCATTCATATAAAGGCTCGAAGGCCAAAGGAGTTCGTTACAAGAGACAAAGGAGAAGGACAACAAGGACTAAAAGTAAGCACTAAACTTGGTCCTTGGGGGAAGATGGATCCTCAGCAGCGTCGGGGGGAGCAAGGTCTGGAAGGGCTTGGGCAGAAGGCTCCGCAATTGACGGAGTCAGGTCCACAGCAGCAGTCTCTTCACTCTCCGCGGGGAGGCTGAAATACTTCTCCGCGAAGGGGGCAAGGGTCTCGGACTTCTTGAAGTCAATAGAATCCGCATAGGCTGTGTAGAGTTCTTCGACAGCGTTGAATAAAGTGTCCTCCACCTCGGACTTGCAGAACTCCACAGCAGCCAACTTGAATTCTTCAGAGTCCCGATACTCCTTATGGCCCTGAAGGCGACCCTCCTCGCGGCCCTCCTCGAGACCTTGAGCCTTTGCTTCAGCCAGTTTGGCGGAGAACTCCGCCCGTTCCGTTTCAAGCTGGGCCTTGGCCTCCGCGAGGAGATCTGCGAAGACGTTTTTCTCATGGACGAGCTGTTTCTTCTCCGTCTCGCTCCGCTGCTGTTCCACCTGGGCCATCTGCCGCTCCCGGCGCATGACAGCCTCATGGTCGTGGACCTTCTTGAGCAGGCTGGTGGACTTGTCATCAAGGAGAGCCTTCTCCTTGGCCATTTTATTTTTGGCTGCTACCGCCTCGTCGCGCTCCATTTGAAGCTTGGCTAAGGCTTCAGGGTCCGCCCTGGCCTCTGCCTCCTCCAAGGCGCTCTTTAGGGCCAAGGCGATGGCGATGCAACGCTGCCGATCCGCAGTTTCCTAGGGCGAGGGAGAAAAAGATAAAACTCAGAGATTGAAGATAGGAGTCAAGAAGAGAATAAGGCGGTAGGATATTACCTCCATCCGGCGGACAGCCATGGAACGAAACTCCTCTTCGATATCCTCCCGTGAGAGATAAAGAGGCTTCCTCAGAGCAGGGGGAATCGACCCTGATAACAAGTGAAGGGCCAAGTCAGCCTCAAGATTGTCCCGACGGATTGAAAACCCAGCGAGGGATTCAATCGGACGCCAGGGAAGCGCTGCCTGGTCAGAGGTGTAAATCTTGTACACCTCGTCCATCGGAAGACGAGGGATGGGCTCGGCCCCGGGGGTGGCAGGAACTACCTCTGTACGAGGTTCGGGAGATGGAGTACGGAAAACGGGGGAGGACTCTTAGACACATCCCTAGCAGCAGGCCGTGCGCTCCTAGACCTCGACCTGCCACGGGGAATCAGGCCTCCCTATTCAGGCTCTTCAGCGGATGGAGAAGCCTCCAAGTCAGTTATGGGGCGGAATTGAGCTTCCGCCGGAACATCCTCTAACAGCAATTCTCGCGGGGCTGCAGTCCCCGCCAGATTTACAACCTCCGTCGGAGTGGGAGCCTCCAAAGGACCTGCGGTAGCGGGACGAATAAAGGTGAATTTAATCTCTTGGACCCGCGTCTTTCGGTCGGCGGGGATAGATTCCTTGGAATTAATTCTTTGTAATTGTACAATACGCTTACCTTCCCCGACGGTGGTGGCCCCAAAGGCCTAATCTATTTCCTCCCGTCTGGCCTTCTTGGCCACGACTGGCTCCTCAGTCGGAGGAGCGACAGCTAAGGGAGTGGAGGAGGAAGCCCCTTTCTTCACCAGCTTGCGCTTTCGCCTAGAACCGCCCTGGACAGCATCAGTCTCGCCCTGCTTCATAACGAGATGAGTCAACAGAGAAGCCTTCTTGGCTGCAAAAGTAAAAATAAGATGATTAGAAATATTACCCAGACGACTAAATCCGCGGAGACGGAATCTAGGAGTCGAACTCCGATGGCAATCAGATGCCGCTCTTGAAGCTTATTGGCATCCATAGGTATGAAGTTGTCCCCCCAGCGGTAGAGTTGAACCATCTGAAGGGTGTTGAGGTCATCCTCGGAGTAATCTTGAAGCTTGGGGGCAGGGTCCGCCATAACCTCCCATCGAGGCCAGGGGACGGAGCTATGCTGGATGAAGAAGTAATACTTCTTCCAGCCACTGTTGTCAGAACCCGAGTCGCGGATCAGGACCCGATCCTTGTGGAACTTCCAAGTTTCGCTGTCCCAACCAAAACGAGAGAGTTGCTCCTTTGTCCACTTGGGGAATCGGGGAGAGAAGGAGCAGACGCCGGATTTATTGCACTTCATACCGTAAAAAGTGCGGAATAGCAAAAGACTGTATGTCCATTGCTGGCGGTGACACAGAAGTTGGAAAGCATTCCACACGCGGATGGCGTGTGGGGAGAAGTTGCAAGGATGTGTTTTGTAAAAATTACACATCTCCACCATGTTCCCGCAGAAGGGGAACCGAATCCCCGCGCTTATTTGTCCAGTAGAGACAAATGCCTCCCCCGCTCGAGGAGGCGTGATAATGTGCTTCCTCCTACCAGCAGATTGGGACCCATAAGGGAAGCGAGGCTCCCAATCCGAGGTAATGCACCCTTCCCTAAGGGCAACCTCATATGAAGCCTCGGATATTTCATTAACAGCGAACTCAAAGGCGAAGGGAGCCCTAACATCAGAACTAGCTTCGTCTAAAAACGATTACAACAAGAGGAATTGAGAAAAGAGGAGTCAAGAGTATGTCAAGAGTATGTAAATCACGAAAACATGGAAAGAGGTCCTTACCAGACATGATCGGTGGTCGAGGGATGAGGAGAAGGAAGATCGGAGAAAGATGAAGTTGCCTTGATCGCTTGAAGTACCAGGGGGAGCTCGGAGAGAACTTCGAATGCAAAGAGAACTGAGAGTGAAAGAACGCAGAAGAAGTGAATAAGACCAGGGTCTTCTCTTTTATAGGCAAAAAGGCAAATGGAGGGATATAATCGTGACCGTTGAAGACGAAACGACTTGATCAGAGCCATTGAACTATGGGATGGTACAAAGGAGACAGCTGGATGGGCTTGATCTGCACCGTTGAAGAGGAAACGACACGATCTCAATCGACGAGATTATAGGCACGGAGGAGACGTGTGTGACATCACAGTTGCCTTTTTCAGAAAACATCAGTCACGCTAGTTCAAACGTCGTTTCTCTATCCTCAGGCATTTAATGCTGCAGTAGCCGAGGAGACTCCTCGGATTTGGCAACTACTCATGGGGGGCCTGGTGGGCCCAAAGCAATCATGAGTAAGAGACTGTTATGCAACAACCATACTTAAGGTAAAAGGCTCCGACGGTGGTATCGGAAAAGCCAAAGAGCAAAAGGCCTCCGACGGTGGTATCGGAGGATATAAAGACAAAGGCCTCCGATGATAAGGTTGGCAGGCATGGGATCAGAAGACATGACGGACTTAAAGTCCCCCATGTCTTGGGGGCAAATGATGGGTTCCGATGTAATCGTTAGCCCCGTTAAACAGCCAACGGACGGCGAGTAGGTCCAGTGGGCCTCATGAAAAGCCTAGAAGGCCCAGAGGCCCAACACGAAGGGTCCCGACTGTAATAGTCCCGATGTAGGAGCTGAATGTTCCCGATAAGAAGCCTCTGAGTAGGCCCCGATATGCCTTAGTAAAGGCCCCGATAATAAAGCCCCGCAGAGGCTGGACCTGTCCCGTAGAGACTGAAGGTCCTGGGTGGTGATCTAGAATGAGACAACTCTGGAGTCCCCGACAGGAGTCGGGACTTGGGATCAGAGGATAAGACCGAGAAACCCGCCTACCAGATAGAGTAGCGGGAGACGGTTAAAGATAATAGATAAATTCCCCCGAGATACGCAGGGCGTGCCCGAGATACACGGAGTATGGGTAAGATACGCGGAGCGTGGGGCGAAATATACGAAATCCCCCGAGATATACGGAATCGTGGCGAGATATATGGAATCATGGCTATAACGGCCAAGCATGGCCTCAGGTAACTGGGTGACTTCTTTGCCTATATAAAGGAGGAGGTTACCCCAAAAACATTCAATTCTGATACGAGCTTAGACTGTGCTTACCACTACATTGATCACCATACTCATTTAAGCATCGGAGAGGGATTCTGGGTCACCACCCAGGCCATCCCCTTTTGCAGGACCACGCGGAGCTTAGGAGTCCAATCATTCCGTCAAGGACGTAACAGAGCTTCGCTCGTGATCCAACATCCTCTACATATCTGTTAGCAACACTGCAGTCAGCTCAGTACTTGTTAAGCAAAAAGGCAATACTCAGCTACCAGTGTATTACGTTAGCAAAACCTTGGCAAAGTATGAAGTGAAATATATGCCAATAGAGAAGTACCTTTACGCACTCATCATTGCAGCAAGGAAGTTGAGACCATACTTTCACGCGCATGAAGTCACAGTACTCACAGACCAACCACTTAAGCACATACTATCAAAGACGAACATGTCAGGAAAATAGACAAAGTGGTAGTCAAGCTAAGTTAATTTCGCATCAACTTTGCCCCGCGGACCGCAATCAAAGGACAAGCCTTGGCGGATTTCATTGCAGAATTCACAGGGATCTTCCCTAAAGAAGCAATACAGGAGGCTGCCCCACAAGCCGTAGAGCCCGTTGATGTATGGGAGATGTACACGGACGGGTCATCAAACGTAGGAGGATCAGGAGTAGGACTCCTCCTAATACCACCTGACGGATCCGAACCCCTGAAGTATGCTCTAACCTTAGTGTTCAGAGCGACAAATAACGAGGCGGAATACGAGGCCTTGATAACAGGCCAATGGATTGCCAAAGGTGTTGGTGTCAAACACTTGAGGGTAAAGTGTGACTCCTAGCTGGTCGTCAACTAGGTAAAAGGAGATTACATGGAAAAGTCAGAAAACATGCAGAAGTACCTAAATCAAGCAAATGAACTCGCTGACAGCTTCTCCACCTTCGACATAACCTGAAAACCAGCAGGCGGATTGATGGATATATGCCCAATTCGGGTTCGTATTTACATTCCGGACTTCGCAAACACGTCAATATCACCTAGAAAGAATAAAAACACGTTACCGAGGGTTGAAACGGTCCGGACGCGCGACACACGCGTCCGGACCGGACCTCTGGATTGCCCAAGACGACCCGAATCGCGCCGGGTATGTCAGAACCCGACGTGATCCGAGTAGTCGTCTGCAGCGTGCACGTTACATTTGTGTTCTTACACCAAGTTAGAGTTTTCCAATAACCAACCTTAATCAAACCAGACGACGGTTCATACTTTCCTTTAAACCGGCGTCGTACCGCACAAAAACTGGGATCGGTTCTAAGGTTGCCTATAAATAGAGACCTAGGCCTCCCATTATTTCCTTAGCTTCACTTGAGATTGGCTTAGGAGCTCTGACTTCTCTCTAGCTTTCTCTCTCTAGAATTCTCATTTAAGCATCGGAGAGGGCGCAACCAGCTCCACCCCCTCTCCGTGCTGGTTACTGCCCTCTGTGTAGGTTCGGACGATAAGCGTGGAGCAAGGAGCGCGTGTACAAGGCAGGACGCGTATAAACATAACATGAAGATAACGTCCTAACACTCTGGGGTCAGTGCTGTCTGTAACATGCGAACAACTACATGACTCTACATAACAATCAACCCGAAGTTTCGACAACCCGTCAGTTTGCGCGGGTTAGGACGAAATATTTGGCGCCGTCTACAGGATTCGAATAAGAAGCTATATTGCACTACAAGCTATGAAGAGCAATCATCCTCCTCCTGACAATGTCAACCAGCAGGAAAAGAAGAAATGCCTAGGGCGCCTGAAGAAGACAATTGTCGAGCAATCAAGTAAGCTGGCGCCAGCAAGGAGTCAGCCTGGACCTTCTCACATCCCTGAGGCTACCTCGACTTCTTCCTCCGTGCCCGCAAGAAGCATGTTTTCCACATAGCACGAACTAGGAGTTCACAACGCAGTGCACAACACACCCCACCAGGGTACGAGCACGGAGCGCACACAAATCAATAGTTCCCTTACGGGATGCCTGCAGAAGAAACACAACAACAATATTCAAAGGTGTATACCAGTACCAACGGGCAAGGAACGAGCCAAGGCAAGAAGTGACGCGCACATACACTCCCCATGTAAGGGCGCATGGCCAGGAAGAGTCATGAAGGAAACCTCTGCCTCCACGCTCATAGCAGTACTACAAGGAAAGTTCCTACCAAGCAACCAACTCAAGAATAAGCACATGAGGGAGCTTACCAAGGACTGGTGCATCGCTCTACCAAAAAGACATGCACAGACCAACACTGAAACGTCGTTCTTTGTTACTACGTCACTGGAACCGTCACCATCGCAATTGCGCGTATAGCTGCTGCAGCAATTGCTGCTACCACCAATCTTGTGAAAGTGTTCATCATTATAGTAGCAACCGCTGCTACCGCTGCCTTGGACGTCGTTGTAACCGCTGTTACCATCAATATTTGGCATTTGTCCACAAGTGTTCGCTATAGTTACTACAGTACGCACACACAAAACAGGAACCAAGGGAAATAAGAAGCAGGGGAAGGACGACCCCTCATATTTTCGAATTAATTCGAATACGACCTGACGAGGATCATCGTCGCCAACAGAAATCATCACAGATTACATACGCTACGCCTGAGCTGACCACTATATGAGAAACGTTCGTCATTTTGACACATTCACTGTCTTCCGAGGATCCATTTACAATCATCAAAGTGGTCGCATCCATATTGATCTACCAAGCAGACAACGCTGACGTGCACAGACACGCGCATTTCCAAAGTGTGCACATTTCAAGGCTGCGTTCACTTCCAAAGCGCACACGGCTCCAACTTGTGGTGTCCCCTGATCAATACTTGTCAAACGCGTACATCAATGGCAAGTGCGTGTACCCGCGTCCTTAATACACAACCAAGTCATGGGTATACGAGAGTTCGACCTCTGACGACGCGCGACTAAGAAACAAAATTGCATATTTCCTACGAAGGGTGTTCCAACACTCGGCAATCAAAGGAAGCCTCAGCACCGGGAGAAGAAGATTGTGACACAACAACGCGCTCTATTGCATCCGCACTCGACGCGTCCGTACAAATCCCGGATTAAATCCCCAACGGGGGCATGCGCTGACTACGCCCATACGACGGAACCTCAAGGGCTCTATATATCGCGTCGCGGTGATAAACAAGACGGGGGCACCACTCAAGTGACAATGCCACCACTATTGCGGAAGATAGGGATTCAGGTGTGACTCCTATGTTATACGCACGCCTGTGCTAAACCCATCACGTGAGAAAAGTTAGAGAATTATCTCCAACAACCAGAAAGTTTACCTTTGTCGAGCACATAAGAGGGTTGTACCACTCGGAACGTACGCTATCAGCAAAACACTATCTTCGGCTACAACAAAGAAAATGATAGGACTCCACCAGTCTAACATCCCTCAATAGTTTATACAGCCGTCACACAGACATAACGTCGTGAAGAGTCACGAGTGTATAAGAAACACATCAAGTAAACCAAGGCCTCATGGAAGTGAACATATGAAGCGTACAACGCAAAACGTACACACTATACTCAACAACGCGCGATGCGTGTCCGAGAGGGTAAGGGTAACTCTTACCCACTCCTAGCAACAAACACACTTGCATCAAAATGCAAGAAGAGAGGAAAACGAATTTACAAGTCTTCCTCAAGTATGAGCATTGTATAAACCGAGAGGATCCTTGATGAATATCAAATGTATTAACAACCAAAATCAGTTTGTACAATTGGTAGATCAAGGTATATATAGGAGA
Source organism: Clarkia xantiana subsp. parviflora (assembly GCA_036873135.1). NCBI lineage: Eukaryota > Viridiplantae > Streptophyta > Magnoliopsida > Myrtales > Onagraceae > Clarkia > Clarkia xantiana. The sequence goes on from JAPTYO010000012.1 coordinate 21,659,438, forward strand.
AGAGAGCATCTAACTAACTAACTAATTAACTAACTAACTCAGAGTGTAAGTAAGCTAGACTAGTGTGTACAAATGTGTAAAGTATGGAATGTATGGAATATACATTCCTATATGCTCCCATCCTTTTCTTCTCTTGTCTTTTCATGAAAAACATCCTTGATACCATAGAGCCTAAGCAAGGCAATGTGCTGCTTCTTGAGCAGTGCCTTTGTCAATAAATCTGCCAGCTGATCTCTAGAAGCAACATGTGTTGGTGCAATCTGCCTTGATTGAATGTGGTGCCTAGTGAAATGGCATTCCAATTCAATATGCTTGGTACTTTCATGAAACATTGGGTTTTTGGCTATCTTCACCGCAGACTCACTATCAGTGAATATAGGAATGGGAAAAGTGACATGCACCCCAAGCTCCTTTAGAAGCCTAGCAACCTAAAGAGCCTCTTGAATGGCTGCCCTCAAGCATCTGTACTCTGCCTCTGCACTTGAAAGGGAAACCGTGTCTTGTTTCTTCACTTTCCACCCTACCATAGCTCCACCAAGCTTTACACAATATGCACTAATGGACTTCCTACTGAATGGGCAAGCTGCCCAATCTGAATTACAATAAAGACTCAAGTCAAGTGCAATGTTGGTTGGGTAGAGAAGTCCTTGACCAGGAGTACCTTTGATGTACTTGATCACCCTTATAGCTGCATCATAATGGGACTTCTTAGGCTTGTCAACAAACTGACTTAGCCTTTGAACTGCAAAGCTAATATCTGGCCTAGTCATTGTCAAATAAAACAACTTGCCCACCAATCTTCTATAGGCAGACACATCTTCAAGAGGCAAATCATCTGAGGAGGTGTTGGTTGCTTCATCATATGCGCAAGTTGTGAGCTTGAGTTTGAACTCCATAGGAGTCTCACAGGGTCTAGCAGCCCCCAAACCAGCCTCCTCAATAAGCTCAAGGGCATACTTCCTTTGGTTGATGACCAAACCCTCTTTGGACCTTGCAATTTCCAAACCCAAGAAATACCTCAAGTTGCCCAAATCCTTGAGCTTAAAATGGGACTTCAGAATGGACTTCAAGTGATCGATCATAGAAGCACTTGAGCCTGTGATGAGCAAATCATCCACATAAATGAGAAGATACACCCTGTCTTCACCATTTGCCTTGGTGAACAAGGAATGATCCGAGGCACTTTGAGAATAGCCATTCTCCAATAGGGTGTTGGTGAGCTTGATGTTCCATTGTCTAGATGCTTGCTTTAACCCATAAAGTGACTTCAAAAGCTTGCACACACGCTTAGAAGCACCAGGAGTGACCATAGGAGAATCAAAGCGAATGTTCATGTAAACCTCTTCATGCAAGTCACCTTGAAGAAAAGCATTGTTGACATCCATGTGGAAGAGTCCCCAAGAATGAGAGGCTGCCATAGCCAAAACAATCCTCACAGTTGTCATCTTCACCACAGGGGAAAAGGTCTCATTGAAATCAGTCCCTTCTACTTGGGTAAAGCCTTTGGCAACAAGCCTAGCCTTGTACCTTTCAATGGAACCATCAGACTTGTACTTCACCCTAAACACCCATTTGCAACCAATAGAAGACTTCCCATGGGGCAGCTCCATAATCTTCCATGTGTTGTTATCTTGTAAAGCCTTGATCTCCTCCTTCATAGCAATCACCCAATTTGAGTCTTTGACTGCTTGCTTATATGTAGAAGGCTCCTTGATCTTGTCAATGGAAGCCAAGAATCAATTGAAGGTAGGATTAAGATGATCATAGGCAATGTACTCCTCCATTCCAAAAGCAGCATTTGAAGAAGAGTCCCTTCTCAATTGAGCAATCCTTGCACTCCTTCTCAAGGCGGGTACATGTGGAGGCTCAACCAAAGGAACCTGTGGAGGAGCGTCCCTTCTCAATTGAGCAATCCTTGCACTCCTTCTCAAGGCAGGTACATGTGGAGGCTCAACCAAAGGAACCTGAGGAGGAGCATCCTCAACCATGAGGGGCTGAGGTGGAGAGACCAAAGGAGAAACCATTGGTGATCCAGAAGAAGACTCCTCAACTAATAACTTGGACTCCAAGCAAGTAGGCAATAGAGATCTCAACTCTGACTTAGACATGCCAAAAGGAAAGATGTGCTCATGAAAAACAACATCCCTTGAAACTTGGAAATTTGAATTAGAAATCTTCATCAAAAGATAACCTTTTTGAGAAGTGGAGTATCCCATGAGGATGCAAGGCTCAGCTCTTGAACTAAACTTGTCAGAGTTGTTCAAGTTTGTGGCAAAGCATAGGCAACCCATGATCCTTAAATGATTGATGGAAGGTGGCTTGCCATAAAGAACCTCTATAGGAGATTTGAACTCCAAAGAAGATGAAGGTAACCTATTCAACAAATAACAAGCTGTGAGAACACAATAACCCCAATACTTGATAGGCATACAAGCCTGAAACCTCAATGCCCTTGCCACATTCAAAATTTGTCTATGCTTGCGCTCCACTCTACCATTCTGGTGAGGAGTGTAGGTGCAACTAGTTTGATGCTGAATTCCCAAAAGAAGGAAATGATCCTTGGAAATGGAATTGATGAACTCAGATCCATTATCACTCCTAGCAATCTTCACCATAGCCCCAAACTGATTCTGAACCATCAATAAGAAGCTTTGAATATGAATGAAGGTATCACTCTCGTTCTTCATTAGAAAAACCCAAGTTGCCCTGGAGAAGTCATCTAAAATGGTGAGGAAGTATTGATAGCCTTTGATTGTAGGGACTTTATATGGACCCCAAAGATCCAAATGTATCAAGGCAAAAGGAACAGAGGCATGAGAATGACTAATAGGGAAAGATAATCTTGATTGCTTGGTGATGGATATACGCCCAATTTGAACCCGTTGACTTCCGAACCGTTGTATTTTTATCGTCCCATTTATGATTGCAAATCGAAACTTCAACCCGGACACTTCGCGAGAACATCGACGGCTCGGACGGGGCCGAAGCGCCCGTCCGACAGAGGCGAACTCACCTAGGTGAGGTTGGGTGGCCACACCCGACCTCCCCTAGGGGAGATCGGGTCAGCCGACCCGATCTCCCCTAGGGGAGATCGGGTTGGCCAACCCGATCTCTCCTAGGAGAGATCGGGTCAGCCAACCCGATCTCTCCTAGGAGAGATCGGGTCGGCCAACCCGATCCCTCCTAGGAGGGATGGGGTTGGCCAACCCCACCCTCCCTAGGAGGGGTTGGGTGTCCTCACCCAACCCCTACCCTCGGGGGTCGGATTCCTCCCCCCCAAGGGCCCCGACACTACCTTCGGACTCCCACGCTCGGTCCACTCCGCCTACCTCCTCCGAATCCTAAGGTCTTAATTATATGCTTAAAGGTTAATTAATTGTGTTTAAAGGTTAACGATGTCATTAAGTCACCTTAATGACACCGTTGCCTATAAATACCCCACCTTCACAACTCATTTGATCATCTTGGCCATTTGGACATTTTAGCTCTGACATCTCTCTAGCTTTATCTCTCTAGAAATATAGTTCTGACTTAGGCATCGGAGAGGGTTCACCAGGCACCACCCCCCCCCCCCCCCCTCCGTGTCTGGTACTGCCCCTTTTGCAGGGCAAAGGGAGAGAAGAAGAGAAGGAACCAAGGGAAGAAGGAAAGGAAGAAGGACATAGGCAAAGGCAAGGCGACTCCAGAAGACCGGATCACACACATCCCCCGTAAGGAGTGAGATCGAAGCCGGCAACCCGTTGACCTAGATCTCATAACTTAACACTTGGCGCCGTCTGTGGGAGAACCAAGTACTTTGAGGAGCATGAGAACAACAAAGCAAGGCTTTTAGACTTAGACATGGTGGAGGATAAAAGGTGGAATTCGGAAGAAGCACAGACACGAATGCGCCTTGTCTCAGCAAGATACTACAACCGCCAAGTCAAGGAGAGACAATTCCATGTAGGAGAGCTGGTGTTAAGAAGGAATGAGTTCTCACACTTAGACCAAGTCAGAAAATTATCTCCGAAGTGGGAAGGACCATACAAGATAGCCTCAGTTCCCTACATAAACGCTTACCGCCTTGAAGATGGGGAGGGGTATATCTCCACAAACACCTTCAGTGGAGAGCACCTAAAGAAGTACTACGTATAGGAAGAAAGCACAAGCAAAAGCCCATATCCTTAGCTTCATATTTCACATTTTACATGTTTTAGCTTTACAAGCTTTTCAAAAACAACACTTGAGAAGGAGAACTCACGAAGTTACTCCAACTCTACAACTATCTTTGATTTCCTACAAAGGATGTCTTGGTGCACCAAGGCATCCCGAGTGTACAAAAACATGAATGCTCCTAAGAGAGTAGTAGTTATTCAAAAGTATTTACCAGTGAATGTGATGTTACAATCACCAAGTTATCCTTACACAGATATGACTTCAAGTCAACAACCTTCGACGCCCCCAAGAGCGTATCTTGAGAGTAGTCTTCGTACTACGACATTCGACGCCCCCAAGAGCGTATCTTGAGAGTAGTCTTCGTACTACGACATTCGACGCCCCCAAGAGCGTATCTTGAGAGTAGTGTTCATACTACGACCTTCGACGCCCCCAAGAGCGTATCTTGAGAGTAGTTATTATACTACGACCTTCGACGCACCAAGAGCGTATCTTGAGAGTGGTTTCCAAAAACTACGAACTTCGACGCCCCCAAGAGCGTATCTTGAGAGTAGTGTTCATACTACAACCTTCGACGCCCCCAAGAGCGTATCTTGAGAGTAGTTATTACACTACGACTTCGACGCACCAAGAGCGTATCTTGAGAGTGGTTTCCAAAAACTACGAATTCGACGCCCCCAGGAGCGTATCTTGAGGTAGATTTGCAACCTACCAGATTCGACGCCCCCAAGAGCGTATCTTGAGGTAGAAAAAACACTACCAGTTCGACGCCCCCAAGAGCGTATCTTGAGGTAGATTTCAAACTACCAGTTCGACGCCCACCAGGAGCGTATCTTTGGTCTAACCTGAGCCCTCCGGGAGCCTATCCTGTGAAACGTTAAGTGCCGTCCGAGAGCCTATCTCGTGAACAGTTTGACACCCGTCAAGAAGGTATCGGTGGACTAACCTGTGCCCTCCGGGAGCCTATCCTGTGAAACGTTAAGTGCCGTCCGAGAGCCTGTCTCGTGAACAGTTTGACACCCGTCAAGAAGGTATCGGTGGACTAACCTGTGCCCTCCGGGAGCCTATCCTGCGAAACGTTAAGTGCCGTCCGAGAGCCTGTCTCGTGAACAGATTTCGACGCCCACCTAGAGCGTATCTTTGGTCTAACAGTACAACGTATACCGTGTAAGGGGTATCAGAAGAGATCATCATATCATGCTTAGAAGGATACCATGCTTAGAAGGATACCATGAGAAAGAAATTTCTAAGTAAAGTAATGTGAAGAACAAGTAATGTTTTTTCTTTATGAAATGACAGGTATGACATGAAGGAAACCACGAAAGAAGGATAAGTAAAGGAAATATACCAAGGGAAGGGTCCATACCCAAAGAGCCATACACAAGGCATAGGGAGACATCATGAGAAGAGACATAAGCACACGGCCATATATACAACGAGTAGAGACAGGTGTGTCACACAAAGATTGCAACACTAAGAAAGGGGGAATTTAAACTCTAAAGACAACCACAACTCACAAACACACGAGACTACCACAAGAAATAAGGGTACTATTCCCTTATCTTCGCAATATACTTAGTAGCAAAGTCTGACAAATCACCAAGTCGAGAGAAAGGAAAGTCAGGAGCAATCATATGAATACGCTCAAGAATCTTCTTCAAGGAAATACGTTTGGCCACAGAGCAGCGAACATCCATAGCAGCCTGATAAGCGGAAGAGGCCTTATACTCAGCAATGGCACACTCCTTCGCCTCCATATGAAACATTTCCTCCAGAGAGACTAACTCAGCAGCCCGGAGTGCCTCATCACGATAAGACCTTTGTTTCAACGCCTCAACCTCTTCACTGAGAAGAGCAATACGACTCTCCAAATCTCGACACTGCAAATCAGTGATACGGCTATGCTCCAAACAATTAACAAGTTGGGAGTTAAGAGAAACACAAGTGTCCTCATGCATCTTTTTCTCCTCAGCAAGATCAACTACAAGGGTAGACAAATTAACAAGGTCGGCAATACCCTGCGACAAAAGCAAAGGATAAGACAGATAACACACAAAATAAAGATATCTTAGAAGATGGCGCAGATAAGGAAAGTTACAGAGGCATAGCGAGCCAACACATCATGGGCAAACCCATAGGTAGCCTCCAGCCCTTTGGAAGGGGACAAACGATCAATAGGAGGAACAGCAGACTGCAGTACACGAACTCCAACCTCAGGAGTTTGCAAAGAAGATTGATTGTCAAAACGAGCCCCACGCCCATAATAAGGCGCCCATTCAGATCCAACAATCCCATCAACAGGAGGACGAGACAACTCCTTCCGACTCAAACGCGGAAGACGAAGTCTACCTACAACAAGGCATAGAGTAAACACCAACATATACTAAGGAATCTCAGACATTCAAAGACTTACCAAACAAAGGTGAAGGAAAAGATGGCTCCCGGACCCTCGATTGGGGGGCATCAATATAGAAAGAAGATGATACCCTAACATCACCACCACCCTTACCTCCGATTAAAGGACACCTCCCCGCACCATAAAAAACTGATCTTTTTGCAATCGAAGGTCCGGTCCCGGAGCTGACCACCCCCACCCGTACTGGCCTTTTAGTCCTCATCAATCAGCGGAGAAGTCTGTCGATCGAAAAAACACAAACTCAATCCAAGAAAAATAAAAGGGATAGTAGAGATAAGAGAAACCCACTCTCCTAGAATGACAAACGCAGAATCAAGAAGCAAAAATAGAAAGAGGATATAAAGAGACCCCTCAGACCAACAGATAGAGGCAGGGGGGCAGGGGGAGATAGTTATAACCCCCAGCATAAAGAGACCCCTCAGACCAACAGATAGAGGCAGGGGGGCAGGGGGAGATAGTTATAACCCCCAGCATGGAGAGACCCCTCAGACCAACAGATAGAGGCAGGGGGGCAGGGGAGATAGTTATAACCCCCAGCATGGAGAGACCCCTCAAACCAACAGACAGAGGCAGAGGGGCAGGGGGAGATAGTCATAACCCCCAGCATAGAGAAACCCCACAGCCTAACAGACAGAGACCGGGGGCAAACAGAGATAGCCATAATCCCGATGTAGAAAACCCCACGCGCCAGTAAGCGGAAGTATGAAAGCAAGAAGATGGAGGAAGGACAAATCAAGCAGGACCATATTATCATGAAGACACGTAAATCAAAACGAGACAAGTAAGGAAACAACTGAAAGAAAAGCAAGATCGAATTCCACAAGAACAATGCTTATACAAGAAGAAAAACACATACCTCAATGCGACGCGTGCCCCGAGAAAGTAAGCCCGACCAGAAATCCCACCGTCAAAAAGAAGAGAAAAGGACAACGAGAATGAGGTAATCACTTCCCCTTTTATAACACAAAGGTTTAGGGTTTTCCAAAATTGCCAAATCAACACCGTTGAATTTTAAAGAGGGAAATTTCAAGGGACAAGATTCAAAACTAGTTCCCATCAACCATGGTTAAACTCACACTCACCATAGTTAACATCCCATGAGGTTTATTTCCTAACATTCCATACTTAGGAAAATTTTTGGCCAAAATTAATTTTTCCTCACTTAGACGAAATCCCGGCATGAATTGGAAGCGTAAGTTACTTAGTTGCATTCGTATCACACCCCGGTGCAAGTGTGTATTTTTCGAGTATACACCTGTAGTAGAGGCAAGTTTATTACTCCCACCTCAGACGGACGCGTGTCTAGGCACACGTCCGTGCTACTCTGACGTTTACAATTCCTCTATCTCATTAGACAGGGGGGCAGGGTCAGAGGCACGCATCTAAGGGTAAGCAAGCATTCAGACAAAGAAGGTAAAACCTCGGTTTCAAATTGCGCGTATCATACCATCCTAAAATAGAGTCAATCAAGGGTTAGGCCATTGGTTGACTCGGGGGCATGTGATGGATATACGCCCAATTTGAACCCGTTGACTTCCGAACCGTTGTATTTTTATCGTCCCATTTATGATTGCAAATCGAAACTTCAACCCGGACACTTCGCGAGAACATCGACGGCTCGGACGGGGCCGAAGCGCCCGTCCGACAGAGGCGAACTCACCTAGGTGAGGTTGGGTGGCCACACCCGACCTCCCCTAGGGGAGATCGGGTCAGCCGACCCGATCTCCCCTAGGGGAGATCGGGTAGGCCAACCCGATCTCTCCTAGGAGAGATCGGGTTGGCCAACCCGATCTAGGAGAGATCGGGTTGGCTGACCCGATCTCTCCTAGGAGGGATGGGGTTGGCCAACCCCACCCTCCCTAGGAGGGGTTGGGTGTCCTCACCCAACCCCTACCCTCGGGGGTCGGATTCCTCCCCCCCAAGGGCCCCGACACTACCTTCGGACTCCCACGCTCGGTCCACTCCGCCTACCTCCTCCGAATCCTAAGGTCTTAATTATATGCTTAAAGGTTAATTAATTGTGTTTAAAGGTTAACGATGTCATTAAGTCACCTTAATGACACCGTTGCCTATAAATACCCCACCTTCACAACTCATTTGATCATCTTGGCCATTTGGACATTTTAGCTCTGACATCTCTCTAGCTTTATCTCTCTAGAAATATAGTTCTGACTTAGGCATCGGAGAGGGTTCACCAGGCACCACCCCCCCCCCCCCCTCCGTGTCTGGTACTGCCCCTTTTGCAGGGCAAAGGGAGAGAAGAAGAGAAGGAACCAAGGGAAGAAGGAAAGGAAGAAGGACATAGGCAAAGGCAAGGCGACTCCAGAAGACCGGATCACACACATCCCCCGTAAGGAGTGAGATCGAAGCCGGCAACCCGTTGACCTAGATCTCATAACTTAACACTTGGCCAAAGGGCAAATGGTACAATGTTTGACACATTTATTTGAAGAGTCATTTAAACGCAATACATCATTCAAATGACCCAATTGAGTAGATGATATGTTTCCTAAACGCTTATGCCAAAGCCAAGAAGCCTCCTCTATATTTGCCTTTGAAGTAGTATGAGCTAACACCACCTTGCTTGAGCATGAAGGTAGTGAGTCCCTGAGTATGTAAAGGCCTTTGGATCTCTCACCAATCACCATTGGCTTCCTAACATGGCCCTGAATCAACACACTTGCACAAGTAAATATAACTTTGCAATTCAACTGAGTAGGAAGCTTAGACACTGAGATCAAGTTGAACTTGAAATCAGGCACATATAGAATGTCATCCAAGGTAAAACCAGAGGAGAAGGAGCAGCTCCCAATATGAGTGACCTTGCACTTATTGCCATTTGGTAAGTGAACAAATTGATGAGGGGAATCAGCCTTCCTTATGTTGTGCAACCAGCTCAAATGATGAGTGATATGGTTAGTAGCACCTGAGTCTACAATCCAAATCATAGATGAAGTAGATGTGGGTTATATACCTGCCATGTTCACACGAATAGGCTCATCCTCTTGAAATGAAAGGGGATAAAAGTCATCTTGAATGGCAATGTGCTGGACCCTTCCATCCAAGCCAGTGTGAAGAATCCTTTGCTCCTTAGTTCCATGAAAGATTCTTTTGTCCCCTGCAGCTACATGTTCCACCAAAACAGATGAAGGGTTCTCATCATTCAAGCTCACATTGGCTGCATTCTAAGGTCTTTTCAAGGCTGAGGAGGGTGCAAGGCGTGGATGCTTCTTCCAACAAGTATCCATCTTGTGCCCCTTCTTGCCACAAAAGGAGCAAAACCAAGCTGACTTATCAACCTTGCCTCCCTTGCCATTGGAACCACCTGAAGAGGATCCCTGAATAGCTCCATGAGAAGAGGAGCCATTGCCATTGTAATTCCTTGGGAAAGAAGCAACATTGTTAGAAACATTGCCACCTGAGTTATATCCTCCACCACCTATTGAATTGATGAAGTTCCTTTGAGAGTATAGGGCTGTGGCCTCCCCCAAATACCCTATAGAACCAGATATGGCACGTTGGCTTTCCTCTTGTAGCAACACAGAAAAAGCCACACTCAATGAAGGCAATGGTTGCCTCATCAAGAGACTACTTCTAACATGAGCAAATGATTCATTCAAGCCTAAGAGAAAAGCAATCAGTTTCTGTTTCTCCTTATGCTCATTGATCAACTTGCTATCAGCTGAACACTCCAGCCTTAGGTCATCAATGGAACCCAATTTATCCCAAAGCTGTCTCATCTTTCCAAAGTATTCAGTGATTGATTGAGCATATTGTGAGCATTAGTAAATTTCCCTTGTGAGTAGGAAGAATTGTGTCCCATCAATCTTCTCAAACATTTATTTGAGATCAAGCCAAATAGACAATGCAGTGTTGTTGTAAACCAACCCAGTCACAAACTCCTTAGCAACGGTGTTCCTTAACCAAGCTTTGACCAAAGCATTGGCTCTGTCCCACCTCACATGCTGAGCCACAGGCACACTCATACGTGAGCATGTACCATCTATAAACCCAATCTTGTTCTTTACAAGAAGTCCCTCCTTGATTGCTGTGCTCCATGCGTGATAATTGCTTGATCCTTGAAGCTGAAAAGGAATCAGCAACAATCCAGTGGTGTCCGAGGGATGCAAGGATAGTGAATCTTCAATCGAGTAATCATCCATGTTGCAATGACCAAATCTCCAGAAACTCAACTGAATTTGACGTAAAGAACAAGAAACTTGAACAAACTAACAACCACAACAGCAGAAACCCAACGGAATTCCCAGAAATCGATGAATCTTCAACACTAAGCAATATTAGCAAGAACACCAGGTATGCGTAACAGAAACAAGATCACGCAGCTATCCAGAATGAATCTAGGCATCAATCCAGTCCAGAAATAGTCGCAAATGGATCAAGATCACGAAATCAATGATCACAATCACGAAAACCAGCTAATCAATCACATAATCAATCGAAGCTTGAAGACGAAGCAAACGACGAAGAACCTCGCTTGGAAAGCAAGAACTGGCTGATCTAAGCTGATACGATCCAAATGAAGATTCAATTGAGCTGAAACACAACTCAATTGATGATGTAGAAGACTTACAAAGAGTCGAAGGCCAGCGTATTGATGATTGAAGACACGAAACCAAGCTGAAATCCTGGAAACGAAGCTCGAAATCCACCAGAAATGGAGGTTGCGTGGCTAGCAAGAAAACGCCGCTGGCTCTGATACCATATAAACCGAGAGGATCTTGGATGAATATCAAATTTATTAACAACCAAAATCAGTTTGTACAATTGGTAGATCAAGGTATATATTGGAGAAGAGAGCATCTAACTAACTAACTAACATAGAGTGTAAGTAAGCTAGACTACTGTGTACAAATGTGTAAAGTATGGAATGTATGGAATATACATTCCTATACATTGTCGCATGACAGTCTCCGAGAGACACGCTCAACACTCAACGCAAGAGCGGGGGCATCTTGCTGAACCCCCACATACATGACACGACATCTCCCGTACAAGATACAGTCATTATACTCTATCAAGAAACAATGGTGCGACTACCTAGCGACTTGGGGGGCACCAAGCTGACAAGTGCTCGGCATTCCACCGAAGTGAAAAAGCGAATCGTTGCAAGAACACGCGGTACCGCTCCTCTAAGAAAATGCGCAAACAAGGAATACAACTTCAACATTTTATACGGACTTGTCCCAAGAGGGAAACACCAAGCATCGTCCTCGAAGAACGATTCCTTCTACTTGAACAAGGTCCAGGTAACATGTGTTACTACCAAGGGTAAACCCAGGTATGAGGTAACAAATCCACAACAATACTATTATGGATAAAGCAGACCACTCGAGTTAAATATTTACTCAGGTTAGCATGATTTAGTCAAGGCAAAATCCAAGCTGAACGGAACAGACTAGTCGCGAATAGTCTGATCCAGTCATATTGGCATTGCTGGCGATAGAGCCATATGAGGAGACTTATAACTCCATTTCATTCCCTAGCCAATATATATCTCGAAGTATTGCGACCAACTTGAGATAGGTTATATGTACATCCAAGAGATGTCTCAACGACACACCTTATCTAGGGAACAACTTTAGGTGGAGTTGTACACAACACTCTTTGGAATTCTCTATCTATGGACATTCTACTTAGGCATCTAAGCCAAATAACGATCGCGTATATATCATTTGCATCATCGCAACAAGTCTCCAAGTTAACTATAACTTGCGACATCTTGGTGAGCATTCTACTCAAACATCAGCTCTTACCTTGGAAACAAGACCAAGTAACAATCGTATATATACGTGCGCATCACGCTATGGAAATATCAACGCGTATCGACTAAAGGACGTATACAGCAATGCATAGTCTCTATTTATACATACATATCCACCATCACATTAAGAGGAGGATACTTGAAAAAGTTCCGCACCTAATGCGTCAGCCCCTGTCGCGTCCGCACATGTCATGTCCGCACCCAACGCGTCCGCACCTGACACGTCCGCACCTAGGGATGTTTCCTACACAACCAAGGAGTCCTCGTATCAGGCTCCTTTACTCTATCTATTACATTCATTACTTGAAGGAGATTCATAACTCCATATATTTACAACTTTGTAATTGCAACAACTATCTAATGAAATCAATGTATTTTCATAGGTACATCACTACATCATACACACTACTTTGGAATTACGCCGAGTAATAAACTACGCGCATATTACTTGCATCAACAATACAAGCTATCGAGCTATGCACAACAACCGACTTATATTATATAACGTCGACATATCCATTATCAGCATAAAAAATGAGCATATAAACGCTCTCTATCTATAATGACGAATACTCCAAATAGCGTCAACAACACACAACATCTTGAGTTCAAACCAAGATTTATCTAAAAGTGACATGCTGCGACATCCTCCTTGTGAGGGTAACCCCCATGTTCACACCTAAAAATTGGCATGCTGCGAAATCCTCTTATTAGAGGCAAATCCTCATGTTCATAGCCATTCCCTGAGTTCAAAACAGGATGCGGAAACTTTCAAAGGGACTGATCACCCCGACATGGCGGACGTCCTCTTGTTAGGCGACAACCCCGTGCTGCTATGAAGTATGCTTCCCCAACGCGGGTTGATACAATATGGCGAACGTCCTCTTGTTAGACGACAACCCCCATACACTTATAAAGTATGTACATCCCTCTTAAGGGTCCATACTCCAGGAAGATACATTCCTTGTTAGGATAGTTTCATGTATACTCAAAGTATGTACATCCCTCTTAAGGGTCCATACTCCGTGAAGATACATCCCTTTATTTGGGTAGCTTCATGTATATAAGCTTGCAGGTGTGCATCCTGTCTCAAAAACTCACCAAACTTACAAGTTGAGTCTTGTACAACGTTATTTTTCCCGTGAGCATATAACAGAATAAAACACACCAAATGCAGCATATAGTGTCATGCAATAACGTCACCTTGGAGTGCACCAAGAGACGGAAAAAACTGCAAGTCGTTCTAAAACGGTCTTGGGTGCAGTAGCATCGCAGGGTAAGTACGGAAATAGCCATGGAAAGCCTTGCAATAACGTCATGCGGGGCGTGCCCAACTGACGGATGGAAAAACGCATAGCATAGAGAAAGTAGCGTCTTGCCACAACGTCGCCTTGAAATGGTCCAAGAGACGGTAAAAACTACAAGGCGTATTGATATGATCTATGTTCCACCCCTTGGGTTAACCAAGTAGAGGTGTAGTAGCATCGCAAAGTAAGTACGGGTCTAGCCATGGAAAAACTTTGCAACAACGTCACGCAGGGTGTGCCCAACTGACGGATGGAAAAACGCATAGTATAGAACAAGTAGCATCTTGTCACAACGTCGCCCTAGAGTGGAACTAAGAGACGGTATAAACTAATGTCTTGCCTCGCCAAGACGACTCAACTATATGCCAAGTGCCAGTGTCAAGTGCCCTCGTGCCAAGTGCTAGCGCCGAGTGCGATGCTACACATGATCTTGCGTGTTGCTATCTATAAACACGACAAGTACTCAATAAACTCATTACACCATTCCTTGGATTTAAAACAAGATGGGCACTTATGACACTTAGCAACACACGTCCTATTCTCGCAGCTACGGATGCTATATCCACTACAACAAGGATTTTTATTCTATCATGCAAGTCCAATATATACGGACGACTATGGTAACACAAGGTATGAAATACTACTAACGAGTTATCATGCATTTCTACAATGATCATGATAGGTCTATTCGACAACGTCAGACGTATATATTAAAGGTTCAGGGAACAACACCCGGCGTAACCTCAACCCGGACATGGGGAACAACAACTATTTACCAAGCTTGGTAGAGCGAACACAGTCAACCTAGTACAACATGCAAGCGGTATACTCCACACAACATTTACGTAGCCTATACGGCCCTTACGTACCCGCCTATGCGGCATCTACACGCATAACCAACATGGCAATGTGCAACTATTCAGGGTAACAGTACATATATAATTATGATACTAACACCTATACATATATATTAGTCTATGCTTACAGGACACACATGTCTATTCACATACTCTATGAAGAGTTTCAAGGTTCGAACATTATCGCGAATAATTCCACAATACTAAGCCTATATAAATAAGGGTTAACATCATACAAGTTGTGATTCACACATCATCGTCAACAAACATAATATTAGCATGATGTGCAAACCTTAAGTGCACAAGGGTGCTACATGATCGGTAGAAGACTTAGCAAATATACCAAGTTGACCAAACGGAAGCACGGGGGCAAAGCGAACAGGCATACGCGGGACCCTTCAACACGCCCACGATCCCTCAATAATACTTCCATCAAAGAAGTAAACAAGAAAGATAGTGCAATGGAAGATCAACAACATAAGCAATATTCTCTCTCCAAGCAACTCATCCGCCGAGATCCGGTCCCTCGACATGGGGGCAGAAAGGGCAGACAGGCGAGTCTAAATCTTAGCATCTTTCCCTTTGTAGTGGGAAAGAGCCTTCAACGACTCACCACTAGAAGTAAACTCACATCACTCAGAGTTGCTCAAGGGACGAATCTCGAAGTCGGATCACTTTATTCCTGATCAAGTAATAGTATTATTGACAATGACGACGCTAAGACGACCTTGACTCCGACTCGGACTCAGAAAAGCAAGAATATCACTATCTAATTGAGATTTGAAAAAATTATCACTCCCAAGGGCAGCGGGCATGCGTCAACACCCTAGGAGGAGGGCAACACATCGTTCACAAACTAAGTATGGAGTCGTCAAGCGAACACGCGTGCATCGACACATTGAGAGAGGAGGCAACACCTCCCATTAAGAAACTAAAGATAGTAGCAACAAACATGGCATATCGCGTTCATGCTTCGGCACGTCGACAGGAGGTGTAACAGCTCATCTCCAAATGCTAAGTGTAACTACCATGATTGCGAGGACGCGTACGCGCGTGGACATACCAGTGTAAGATCTACTACAAGATTAAGCGGCTATAATGTCCGCGCATCTTTAAGCGGCTATCATGTCCACACATCTCTAAACGACTATCATGTCCACACGTTTCCAAGCGGCTGTCATATCCGCGCTTCTAGAAGTGTCTATCACGTCCATGTATCGCCAAACGTCCCGTATGTTGGCGCGACACCCTATGTCTGCAAAATCAGCTAAGTCCGAATGTGTACTCTGGAAGATACGCTTAGACAACTCAACTTACAAGGATGAACAACAACTTGATCAGCGTGTGTATACGCGACAGTCATCAATGCAAGCACCAAGCAACGAACACTCTCCTGATGGAGATAACTACATACCTATAGACTTGTTAGTCTCTATACATCACATAGCGAAGGGCAACTCTATGTCGACATGGGCCTCATCCCGACACCTACGTACATTACGTGATCTACGCGCGTCTACATGATACTATGCATTTGCTTAAGGTAACAAGTGCGAATATGATTATGGCACTAAAATTTATACTTGCATGTATCTTCTAATTAATCCAGGTTTACAACATGTATATTGGCATATAAGGAAAAATCAAAGTGTTCAAGTGGTTACAACACACGCGCTAACTGCGCGCGCATCAAGCACATACATGACAAGCGACGCGCTTACATAATGCTACACCATTGCTTAATGACTACAATGTATGCCTTAGCATATCAAGGAATATTTTCTAAGTGTTCCACTATGTCAACAGTCGGCTGATAAAAAGTGTTGACTATCAAGGAATATTTTCTAAGTGTTCCATCATGTCAGCAGTCAGCTGATAACAAGTGTCGACTATCAATGAATATTTTCTAAGTGCTCCAACATGTCAGTAGTCAGCTAATAACAAGTGTCGACTATCATGGAATATTTTCTAAATGTTCCACCCTGTCAGCAGTCGGCAGATAACAAGTGTCGACTATCAAGGAATATTTTCTAAGTGTTCCACCATGTCAGCAGTCGGCAGATCACAAGAGTCGACTATCAAGGAATATTTTCTAAGTGTTCCACTATGTCAGCAGTCGGCTGATAACAAGTGTCGACTATCATGGAATATTTTCTAAGTGTTCCATTATGTCAGCAGTCGACATATGACAAAGGGTCGACTATCAAGAAATATTTTCTTAAGTGTTCCACTATGTCAGCAGTCGACACATGACAAAGTTCCGACTATCAAGGAATATTTTCTAAGTGTTCTACTATGTCAGCAGTCGACATATGACAAAGTGTCGACTATCAAGAAATATTTTCGAAGTGTTCCACTATGTCAGCAGTCGACATAAGACAAAGTGTCGACTATTAAGGAATATTTTCTAAGTGTTCCACTATGTCAGCAGTCGACATATGACAAAGTGTCGACTATCAAGAAATATTCTCTAAGTGTTCCACTATGTCAGCAGTCGACATATGACAAAGTGTCGACTATCAAGGAATATTTTCTAATAGTTCCACTATGTCAGCAGTTGACATATGACAAGGCGTCGACTATCAATGAATATTTTCTAAGTGTTCCACTATGTCAGCAGTGGACATATGACAAAGTATCGACTATCAACGAATATTTTCTAAGAGTTCCACTATGTCAGCAGTCGACATATGACAAAGTGTCGACTATCAAGAAATATTTTCTATGTGTTCCACTATGTCAACAGTCGACATATGACAAAGTGTCGATTATCAATGAATATTTTCTAAGTGTTCCACTATGTCAGCAGTCGACATATGACAAGTGTCGACTACTAAGGAATATTTTCTAAGTGTTCCACTATGTCAGCAGTCGACACATGACACACGAAACATGTCAGATAGCAAGCATCAACAATCAAGAAATATTTTCCAAGTATTTCTCCATGATGGAAGACGTCATATAGCAGGCGTCAACAATCAAGAAATATTTTCTGAGTGTTTTGTTATGGTAGCAGGAGACAGTCGACAGACGACGAATGTCAAGTAGTGAACATCAACCATAAAAAATATTCTCTAAGTGTTTTATCATGAAGGAGATAAAAATGATCAATTATCAACTATCAACAGTCAACATCAAGCATGTTCGAACGCTATCTACATCATGGTGCAACATGTCGACAATGACCACCATACATGAGGGGAGTATTACTACTTACAACCATGTTTACAAATTTTCAGCACTTAGCCAAAATTTTTGTCGATTTGTGGAACTAACCTCTTGTAGGAATTTTATCAAACACCTTGTGGGCATGCTAGTGTAAACAATTTCAAGAGATAATAAAGATCAAATTGGATAAAAGAAAGGTTACAAATGGTTTAGCCAAACCCGAAATAAAACTCACCACCTCAAGACGATCGAACCACTGTGAAAACCATCACCCAAGGGCCGCCAAAATATTCCACGCGCCACCGCCGTGGATGCCACGCCGCCCCAGCCACCACGAGCTTCCCTTGTGCCGCCATGACTCCTCACCATTATCCCGTCGCCGTGATGGTGATTAAATGTGGCCGACCTTGTGCCCATCATGTACGTGATAGATACATCCATGGTTAGTGTTAGGATCAAAGTGACGTGGCCTTGAAATTCGGGGAATGGACTTCCAAGTATCGCCTCGGACTTAGCTCTCCCGAACGCTAAGTTTTCCTCTAAGAGGTTATGTGGGGCGAGAACCTGAAAAAGGGGTGGGGATGGCCCCTGATTCCACTCTGAAGCTTAAGTCAGTAATGGATTTGAGAGTAATAATATATGAACGTATTTAGAACTGACTGAATGTCCAGAAGTAAATCGAAAATAGTCCCTATTTATAGGGATAAGTTACCGACTTTATATGGCGGTTACCCTCCTTGGGGGGTTTCTCTTCAGATTCGCTCAAGCAGGTGACAAGCAGGTCACCACCTGTGTTTACTTCCGGAGGAAGGTTTCCTCTTATGATAGTGAGAAGAAGGTCGCCACCTATCTTTACTTCCGGAGGAAGGTTTCCTCTGATGATAGTGACAAGCAGGTCGCCACCTGTCTTTACCTTCGAAGGATGGTTTCTTCTGGTGGCGAGCAGTCCTACTTTGAAAGTCGACTTTTTCATAAGTAGTCGTCGATCTTTCATCCTTATCTCGTTAAGACGAGTCGGAAAGGTCGAAGACTCTTCTTTCCCTGCCCTTTGAACGTACTCGACTCTTGTACTTAATGACGAGTTTAATCAATCATAACCCAACACTTGCCCCCGAGACTTAACTCGTCAACTTTATTTATAAAGGGGAGGTCTTGAGTCGAGTATTACCTCTGACCCTTGGCGAGAATACTTTGTTAGATGATAGAACTCTTGGGTTCACAGAAGTTGAAGAGACTTTAGGTTAGGAACAGGACATTGGCTCGGTAATTATGACCGTTGAGAGCTCCTTGGAGAGTTGGAGAGTCACCTCGCTAGTCTATTGAAAGATTCAGGGCAACGGTCTTGTTGTCAGTGAAGGCACCAATGGATGGCTGACCTCGGGAAGGCTTCGCTGGGAAGTTACCCAAGCGACTGAGCTCTTCAGTATAAATAAGGCTTCCACTTTCACTTTTTTACCTCTGCTCTTGTTTCTTCTCTCATCCTGGCGAACAAATACAACGCTTTTTTCATTAATCCCAATTCTCCTCGACCGTGTACTCTTGAAGAGAAGATTTTAGTTGGAGTCGCCACCGCCGGCCCTTCTGATCCTGAAAAAGAAGCTTCTTTTCTCCAGTCTCTCTCTAAAACTCCCATGGCTGCTCAAATTCCCTCAGGTAGTTCTCAAGGGTTTATCCCTTCCTTTCCTTCTCCCAAAAAGAAAAATTAACTTGTCATGGCTTCATAAAAGCCATGACTTTAGGCAATCTGAGCGACGCCGAGAACCCTCGATACGCCGGTCCCGTTGGGGAAAAATATCGACCTAGAGAGGGAGAGGTCCCGGTGTATCTAGGTCAGCTCGAGGCGGGACTCTGATTCCCTTTTTGTGATGATTTGAAAGACCTCTGCGAGCATTATCGCATTCATCCCTGCCAACTGACGAAGAATGCTATCCGTTTCTGGGTGGGTTTTCGTTGCTTGTGCAATGTCTACCAATGGATGTATTCTTTACGAACTTTTCGGTGTTTTTACCAACTGCGAAAGAGTCGGGAGCTTGTTTGTAGCTTCAATAGCCGATGGCCTACTGATGGCGAGTATTCTTGGGAGTCGGCCACAGAGTTGGTGACCGATCTTAGATCTTATAATGCCAACTGGAAGAATTACTACTTCTTCTGTCGAGAAGGCGTCTCCTGGCCTTTAATTCCCTCACTTGGTCCTGATTCTGCCCCGACTCTACGGGGGTTGACTTCGGAGGAGCTCTTCACTATTGGCGAAATTCACGCTATAGTTACCTCTCCCGACTTTGTTCCCTGGAAGTCTGTGGTTAACACCATAGAGAAAGCCCTCATCAATGCCTCGATCTGTCTACGACTTGAGGATCCTCCTCTAAATTGTGTAATTTCTTCTTTCATTTCATAGTCGCCTTTTGAATCTTCTTTGTGCTTTCTGTAGGTCTTTTTAAGCATCTTTTTGACGCTCAGGCGGCGACAGGAGTGCCTCTTGCCGAGGATCTGGTAGCAGCGGCCGCAGAGATCGCCCCTGAACCCACTGACTTCCATGAGGCTCAGCCTGTTTTGGAGGGGTCTTCTCTTGATGCCGTTGTAGATTCTGCTGAGGCAGGGGAGGCAACTGAAGCTGCAGAGGATGTAAGGACCCCTCGAGGAAGGATTAAGAGACCTGCCAAGAAGGGAGACGCCAAATCTTCCAAGAAGGCGAGGGTCACTGTCGCCACCCCCATTTTCGAATTTCAGGAGACTGTTCCTACAGTTACTCCTATTCTTACTGGCCCTTCTTCCTCCAAAGGTATAGAATCTCATTCTTCATCGATCTTTTCTCAAGGTTTATAAAATCTATTTAACCTTTTTCTTTTGCTTGGAGGATGCTCCATTCTGCCCCCGACTCTTTAAGGGGGGATGTCAACTGGGATCCACTCGCCTCTTTGAAGGGGTACCAACTGAAGGAGGGCCACTCCATTGCTAATAAAGAGTTGGCTCTCCATCTGGTAAATGCCTCCGTCTCCCCCCCCCCCCCCCAAGATCTCCCCCGCTTGCCAATTGATTATGCGGAGGAGGCTACTCGACAACTGCTGCATCGACAAGCCAAGGTAAGGGTTTTCGACGTTTTTTCCTGCTGTTATCTTTTTGGTATAATTTCATACTGAACACGTTTATTCTTTTTCAGGCCACCCGCGACTTCCTGCAGGTTGGTCAACTGATCCTCCACTTGAACGAGGAAGTTTCCCTCTTGAGGGGAAAACTCGCCTCTATAGAGTTGGAGGTGGAGGTGGGGCAACATCTTCGAAGAGAGGTTGCTCGTTTTGAAGAGGAGCTCACTCGCCTGACTGCCACCTTGACGAGTACGACCGAAGAGCTCTCCTCTTGCAGAGATGCCTTGAGGGTTTTTATGACTCTTTCGACGGTTTTCAGCGAGGCTTATCGGGATTCGGCTGCTTTTCTGAAGATTTTTCGAACTAAGGTGGTTTCTTGTAAAGAGGAGATCGCCATGCTGAAGGCGGAGGTGGAGAAGCACAAGAGATCCGATTCTGAGGTCATTGCTAGCTATAAAGCTAGTGAGGCGTACCAGAATGATGCTGCCAAGACTTGCGGGCAGATGCTTCTCTTGACCTTTGCCTCAGTGGTGAAGGATATTAGGGCTATGGACCCTAATTCCGACTTCTCGAAGGTGGAGGCTCTTCAAGGGTACTTGGTGGAGGAGACTAGGGCTAGGGAGAGGAGGAGGAAGCTTGCATAGATGTTTTAATTTCCTTCCCGACTGTCGGACCTAAAATCCGACCTAAGGCGAATAACGTTTCGAAAACGTGCAACTTTGAATAGAGTCGCCACTAGTTAATTATTAGGCTAACTAGAATCCTGAATTTACCTAAGCGAGTAACGAATTAAACACCTAGGTATAAAATCGATCTACGATAAGAAATTCGAGTTCGGGGGTTCTATTACGAATTAAACCACATGGAGTTAATCACGTCCTTTCGGTACTCAATTCACAAATTTGCCAATTTCACTATTTTAACACATGTCACAAATTAATCTAACGATGCCAAGATTCAACTAAGTTGATTGAGTCAAAATATGTCGATCGCGTCGACGCCCTGGATGGACCCTACGACCAATGGATGACGTAGACAGTGATTTCTAATCTCGGCTTCTCAAGTGTCCCGGCTATTGCTCAACCTCGTCTGGGGATGCCCCATGGCTAGCACCTACCAGGTTAGGCTCGTCGCATGCAGGATGAATGGCCTGGTCAATGAACACACATGGATGACGTGGAGTAGTCTGCATTGGGGCACAGATATTGCGCGAGATAAATTCGGCAGCTGACACAGGAATAGTTGGCGAGCAAAGGGCCGTGCACGAGATGTGCTCTTCAGAGGCTTTTATTTGGATGATTATCCGAGCTGCACAATGAGTAAGGAAAAACTCAAATTTCGGGGATAAAAATGATCACAACTTCTCTTACCTGGGTGTTGGATTTTTTTATTGTGGGCAATGTGCTTGCTATGCGACTAGCCCTTCTGCATGTCCTGATTTTCCTGCTCCATCTAGAAAACACAACTTGTATATGAACACCGGTCGGAAAGTACATGCCCCTGGATCTCTGTCGGAAGGTACCAACAATAATGCTTCATTTGCATGACATCTCAAATGATCATTGATCGGCACATTGAATCTTCTGGGGACCCTTGATGATCTCTTGATATTTTCCATATTCGGACATGTCCTATCTCAATGGGAGATGCCCCCTGGTTACCGCTGACCGGTTTAGACCTAACCGTAAAACAGATGTATAGCTTGGTTCGGGGACGCGTATGAATTCCACACATGGTAGGTGGATTTTTGGCATGGAAGTTCTTTGAAGCAGTCACATATTATGCGGTTGTGACCTCGTCGAAGTGGTCATCTGATCTGTAAAAAGAGTAGGGAAACTCAAATCTTAAGGAAAAATCAAGTACAATTCATCATACCTGAGCGTTGGATATCCTGCGTGTACAATTTGTGCTTCGTGCAACTGGATGGCTGCACGTTCTTTTTGGTTACCCCATTTAGCCGGGATAGCTTATATGTATATGATACCTTAACCAATGGTACCTGAAAAAAGTGAATGAAAAATCAGTCTAAAGAATATGTGAAAACATGCATGATTTTTTTGAAAGCTCTAATGTCATTCATTTCATAATTTTGATTAATTTTTTCTGAAAATGAGTCAAAATTAATGATCTTAGGTGTTTTGCACCATCATGGAGTTTATTGAGTTTGCTGAGTGCACTATCCAGCTCGAACGCAGGGCAGATGCTCAAAACAAGGTTTCTCAAAAAGGTTTTCTTGTCCTTTCTTTAAACTCGAATAGTCGCACTCAACTGCACAATTAAACTATCTTAAAAAAAGTTAGCATCAAAACTCTCATTTTTTAAACGCTTGCTCATGCGAATGTTGAGATGATCTTCCCAGAAAAGTGCAATACACCTTGGATAAAAACGAATAACACTTCAAATTTTTTTTTTGTAATGCTCATGCATGCTCGAAAGTTAAAGTTTTACTGATAAGAAACTTAAAACTTACAACCGGTTTACCTGAATAACACATATGGAATGTATGTACAAAAGGAAAAACCCAGGTAAATTTTTTTTTATAAATATAAATGCAAATGCAATGCATGTTTGGAATTAAAAGCTCAACAACTAAGAGAAGATTTACAATTTATCAAAAAAGAATCGTTTTTCCTAAAACAATGCCTATGAGATGTACATGAGGTGAAAATTATATTGTTGAGAAAACTTACAAGTTACCTGAATTTTTTTTTTTTTTTTGAGGATAAAAAAATCAATGCATCCTAGTTGCTCAAAATAAAATAAAAAAAATCAAGTGAAAAGTTTTTTTAAAAAAAAAATGCATATGAGATGCACAAAAAAATAAATACAAGATGCAAACTTAAAAATGAAAGTTCTACAACTAAGAAAAATTACAATTTACCTGAAAGGTTTTTCCGAAAAATAATGCATATGATATGCACGTTTTTTGATTAAAAATTCAGATAAAATGTTTTTTTTTAAACAAAGAGCCCTAAAACTAAGAGAGCTTACGAATTATCTAAATTTTTTTTTAAAATTAATGCATATTGGATGCATTATTTAAAAAATAAAACAATTCAGGTAAAAAGTTTTTTTTAAAATGATGCATATGGAATGCACTTTCGAAATTAGAAGCTCTAATAGCTAAAGAGGAATCACAATTTTTCCTAAAATGTTTTTCAAAAAAGTAATGCATACGTGACGCACTAACCAGAATTACAACTCACGTAAAGAGTTTTTTAAGAAAAAGATAATGCCTCTGAAACGCAAGTTTAAAATAAAAAAAATCAGGTAAGAGGTTTAAAAAAAAATGCATGTTAAATGCAATTTTGAAAAGAAAATGTATACAACTAAATTACTAAAATTAGGTTTTTTTTTTTTGTTCTTTAAAAAAAATGCAATGAGACGAATGCATGAGAAATAAAAGTTATACAAACAGTAATGATAACATTTACAACAAAAAAACAGATCATGTTAGGGGGTAAAAAAAATGTGTGGCTTTGAGGTAGGTTCCACTGACAGGTTCCCGACAATGTGGTTTCCTCACCCCATCATAGGGATCATAAGACCTTCACAAGCGAGTAGAGTTTTTCCGAGCCGTACCGGCGGCCCAGCCGCTCTGGTCGTACCGTATTAAACCTCCAGGGTTCCTAGACACCCTAGGTTTTAGGCGTTTTGGAGATTACTCTAAAGTGGTGTGTGTGCGAATATAAACAATGCCACAGAAAAGAAAACGTTAGTTAATAACTCTAAAAATATGTACCTGTCACAAAAAAACAAAGTTAGAATGGTGAAGATAATAAAATACAAAAATCAAAAAGCATGGAAATAAGCAAAAATAATGAGCCCGAACCGTCTAAAATGTCCCCAGCAGAGTCGCCAAATTGTCGGACCTAAAATCCGACTTAAGGCGAATAACGTTTTGAAAACGTGCAACTTTGAATAGAGTCGCCACTAGTTAATTATTAGGCTAACTAGAATCCTGAATTTACCTAAGCGAGTAACGAATTAAACACCTAGGTATAAAATCGGTCTACGATAAGAAATTCGAGTTCGGGGGTTCTATTACGAATTAAAACACATGGAGTTAATCACGTCTTTTCGGTACTCAATTCACAAATTTGCCAATTTCACTATTAGAACACATGTCACAAATTAATCTAACGATGCCAGGATTTAATTAAATTTCTATCATGTGCAAAATATTATCTAAGTCTAAAAATAAATTATTATGTACAATTTCAAATAAAAATGAAATTTAAAATACTAAAATAAAACTTCTAACATGCTATCATATTAAATTTAATCATCTACAATTAAACTACTAATTAAATTTAAACAACTATATTAAAACCATTAATTAAATTTAAGTAATTACATTACAATTATTAATTAATTATGATATAATAATAATAATGTAAAACATAATATAAAAAAAAAATTAAAATAAAAAAAAAAATTTACAGACTACCTGCAGGACGAAGGGAAGGACGCAGCAACAGCAACCAGGGGGGTTCCGGCGACGGCAAGATCGACGTCGGTTAGCAACGGAGGTCGTCACAGGGGACGGGGCAAAGGACGGCGGTTGTCCGGTCACTACGGTGGTCACGGCCCGGTCGACGTGGGGATGAGGAGGCTTGAATGGTCACCGGGACGGGCGGACCGAAGTGGAAGCGCCGGAGGTCATGTGGACCTGGGCTGGCCGGTGGCAAGATGAACGACAAGGAAGCAGGGCGGAGCTCCGGTCTCAGTCGTGGCGAAGGTGGTGGCGATGGTGGTGCTGGAACGACGCCGATGGTTGAAAACGAGGAGAGAGAGCGAGAGAGAAGATCTCCGGCGGGACGGCGGTGTTAGGTGGTCGGACGAGCGGGCCAGGCGTGGTGAGTCGGTGGCCAGGGCGGTGGTCGGAGGGTAAAGCAGAGGCGGGGCCAGGAGCTTCGCCGGTCGCCGGTGGCTGGAGGGCCTGGTGGCCGTGCTGCAGGGTCACCAGCGGGATGAGAACAGCTAGTAGAAAAAAAAAACTTTATTCACTACGAGACAAAATCGCACGGTTTTTGAGAACTGATGTATTATTATTGATGGTTGTGTTTTTTTACATGTAAAAGGACATTATTTATAGCTAAACTAGGACCCATAAACTAGAAAAATAAAATCTGAAAAATATATGCATTTAATATTCCGAAAATATACATATATATTTATGTCTTTCACCATAAATACACATAATATATTTTCTAAATATTTTACAATAAATAATGCATATACAGTATCCTATTTTAAGTCAGTCCTATCTTTAGAAACTTCGCGACCTTCTATATTTAAATACTTCGTTTTTTTGACGCGTCACATATGACGTTTTTAACGTGCTATGCGCGGACCAAAATTAGGTGTTTAGACCGACTCAATGTATACTTTTGTTTGTTTAATGAAGGGAGGTTTTATCCATATTTGACGATCTTTGCTCACTCGTTCCTTTATTACCCTTTTGCACTTTCCGCCAAACTTAAAGTACTATTAGATCTTTTTTAGAAAGTATAATCATTCCCAATAAACATATCAAAGATTGTTTCTCATTGAACATGCTCGATTTTTAGAATAGATATCAAAATTCTATATAATCAAAACTTTAAGAAGGGTAAAATTTCCCAAGTATCTAACCTGTCTTCCGAGTCGTCGACCTTTCTGAGTGATTTGGCTGATTTCAGATTTCGGATGGTCGATTCGTGACTTTGGGAAGATCAGTCTTTAAGAACTTCAAGTAATCGATATCGATCCATCTGAGTGATTTGACTGATATCAGATGTTTTGATGATCGACTCTTGCACTGCAAGTAGTCGATCCGTCTGAGTGATTTGACTGATATCAGATGTTTTGATGATCGAATCTTGAGTTCTTCTGCACTGCAAGTAGTCGATCCGTCTAAGTGATTCAGTGGATAACAGACGTTTTGATGATCGACTCTTGAGTTCTTCTGCACTGCAAGTAGTCGATCCGTCTAAGTTATTTAGTGGATATCAGACGTTTTGATGATCGACTCTTGAGTTCTTCTGCACTGCAAGTAGTCGATCCATCTGAGTGATTTGACTGATATCAGATGTTTTGATGATCGATCTTGTGTTCTTCTGCACTGCAAGTAGTCAATCCGTCTGAGTGATTTAGTGGATATCAGACGTTTTGATGATCGACTCTTGAGTTCTTCTGCACTGCAAGTAGTCGATCCATCTGAGTGATTTGACTGATATCAGATGTTTTGATGATAGACTCTTGAGTTCTTCTGCACTGCAAGTAGTCGATCCTCTGGGTGATTTAGTGGATATCAGACGTTTTGATGATCGACTCTTGAGTTCTTCGTAATTTTTCGACGCCGCATCGACTAATCTGAGTGATTTGGATGATATCAGATTGTTGCTAGTCAGTTTATCCGTCCTGTATCTTACAAAGAAAAAGCATCATAGAACAAACATTAGCCTTAAAAATAAGCGAAATTATTTTCTTAATAGGGCACCGTTTCTATGACTTCTCTCTGGTTCTGGCGTCTCATCGTACTGACGTAACATCGTCGAGATGCAGTTTGATCGCCTCTCACTTCCCCTATCCCATACGGTGTCGGGAATTTCATTACTTGATGAGCTGTTGAGGGGATTATCCGGTGAGGATTAAGAGTCGTTCTTCCAATAATGGCATTATATGCTGAGGCGGCGTCGGCGACTACGAAGAGCACATCTATGGTTAGAGTCGTCTTCTCTTTTCCCAGAACCATTGGGAGTTTGATAGCGCCCATTGGATAGGTGGTCCCTTCGGCAAATCTTATGAGAGGAAAGTCGACCTTCAGGAGATCCCTCTGCGTTAATCCCAGATTCTGGAAAGCTTCGTAAAAAAGTATATCAGTCGAGCTTCCACCGTCGATTATAATTCTCTTGACCTTGTAATCTGCCAAAGTAGCAGTGATGACCAAAGCGTCGTCATGCGGTTGGGTGACCATTATAAGGTTGTCGGTGGTGAAACTTATAACTATTGGGTCGACTTCTTCTGGCGTCTTCCCTTTATCTCTGCCTTGTGAGATCTGGGTGGCATAAACTTCTCGAGCAGTGCTGTTTTCCCCTCCTGAGGCGAATCCTCCAGCAATGACGTTGATTGTCCCTCTTGGGGGTGGGTTGTCATAAGGGGGAGATCGAGAATTTCTTCCGGGGCTTCGACTCTGTTTTAGAGCCTTTGAAGGTTTGTCGATTAACTTGAGTAATTTGCGCCTTCGGATTAAAGCCTCGATGTCATGTTTCAAGGCGACACATTCGTTAGTGTCGTGTCCCTGAACCCGATGATATCGACAATAATCGTTCATCAGAGATCCCATCGGTCCCTTTTTAATCAGGGGAGGATCATCCAGCTTAAGTTTTTCCATCTCCTGGAGTACAACTGATATATTGTGTGTGAGAGGAGTAAACTTTCCTGGATAGGGGTTAGGGTTTCTCATTCCGGGACGGTTTTCGGGTCGGAAGTTTCCCTCTCGTCTTTCTTCCCTCTTAGGTGGTCGAGAAGCGAAGCCTTCTTCGGTTTTTGTTGGCACGACTGGGCGCTTGATTTCTCGAGGCGAATTCTCGTGTGATCTTTCAAGATCTATGTACTTCTTCACCTTCATGGCGAGGGCTTCGATCTTTCTCACCGGCTTAATCACCATGTTGTCCTTCGGAGCTTGGCTCTGTGCCCTAAGACCTCTCCAGAAGGTCCTGATCAACTCGCCATCCATGGCGTCTTCATTTAACTGTTGGAGTATCTTATGGAACCTATTGTAATAACTGGCCAAGGTTTCATCAGAACCTTGTTCAATTTTATCTAGGAAATCCATACTCTTCAGGCGCTGTCTTTGGCCTATATGGCCTTCGATGAATTTAGCCTTCAGTTCCTCCCATGAATCGATCATTGTCGGGGAGGCCATAGAACCAAGTGGACGCCCCTTCTTTCAACGTAGTTGGGAAGAGGGCTGCATAGTGATCTGGAGTTTCCCCTCTTCCCAGGAGGGAAGATTATGGGCGTTGATGTGGCGAACAGGATCTCCTTCGCCCGTGTAGTCGTCAATGTTCCTCGCAAAGACTTGCGGAGGAACTCGAGTGTTGAACAACCTTTTAGAGAAAGGATAGGAGGTATGATCGCGAACAATCAACAAATTGTTCGTCCCCCTTCTCATTTTCTCTAACAACTCTTCCACCTGTCCCATAGTGAATAGGACAGGTTCTTTGCTCGCCATTCCTCCTTTAGGGGTCTTAGGAATTTCTTTCTCTAGGGGTTCTTTCTCCTGGATTTTTACGCTGGACGCCACCTCCTCCTTTTGAGAAGTTTCTTGAGCGGGTTCCTTTTCGGGGATGGTGCCCGCCTGGGCTTGATTCCAAAAGGTTATGAAGGCCGCCAATACCTCTTGGGGGACAACCGGTGGGGACTATCCTTACTTCTTCTGGATTTGGTAATGACTTGGAATGACTAAGATTTCCATCATTACCTCCGCCATTAGCTTGTTGAATGGACGGATCTTCTCTGGTGATTGGCCTCGAGGTGGTAGGATCCACTGGAGGATTATTTCCTTCCACCGGGAGGTTGGACATATTGTTGCTTCCCTAGAGGTCACGAATTTTTTATCGGAGTTCCCACATACGACGCCATATGTTGGGATCAAAGTGACGTGGCCTTGAACTTCGGGGAATGGACTTCCAAGGATCGCCTCGGACTTAGCTCTCCCAAACGCTAAGTTTTCCTCTAAGAGGTTATGTGGGGCGAGAACCTAAAAAAGGGGTTGGGATGGCCCCTGATTCCACTCCGAAGCTTAAGTCAGTAATGGATTTGAGAGTAATAATATATGAACGTATTTAGAACTGACTGAATGTCTAGAAGTAAATAGAAAATAGTCCCTATTTATAGGGATAAGTTACCGACTCTATATGGCGGTTACCCTTCCTGGGGGGTTTCTCTTCAGAGTCGGTCAAGCAGGTGACAAGCAGGTCACCACCTGTGTTTACTTCCGGAGGAAGGTTTCCTCTGATGATAGTGACAAGCAGGTCGCCACCTGTCTTTACTTCCGGAGGAAGGTTTCCTCTGATGATAGTGACAAGCAGGTCGCCACCTGTCTTTACCTTCGAAGGAAGGTTTCTTCTGGTGGCGGTCAGTCGTACTTTGAAAGTCGACTTTTCATAAGTAGTCGTCGACCTTTCATCCCTATCTTGTTAAGACGAGTCGGAAAGGTCGACGACTCTTCTTTCGCTGCCCTTTGAACGTACTCGACTCTAGTACTTAATGACGAGTTTAATCAATCATAACCCAATAGTTAGCATATTCTTATGCATGTTGACATCTATAAACATGATTACACATATTTATAACTCGTCGTATATATTCATCATATATGTATGCATGTCTGTTACAATAATCATGTCAGCAGATATCACATACTCGCCAAGAAAAATAAAGATAGGAGAAATCAAGGCCCACGTGCCCATACAACAACAAATCGTCGCCTGAGGTCAGCATCGGGCCCAAATTGGACATGTATCCTATCTTAAAATAGAGTCAATTAAGGGTCAAGCCATTATTTGACTCGGGGACAAGTGATGGATATATGCCCAGTTCGGGTTCGTATTTACATTCCGGACTACGCAAAGACGTCAAAATCACCCAGAAAGAATAAAAACACGTTACCGAGGGTCGAAACGGTCCGGACGCGCGACACACGCGTCCGGACCGGACGAGCGACACACGCGTCTGGACCGGACGCGCGACACATGCATCCGGACCGGACCTCCGGACCGCAATCAAAGGACAAGCCTTGGCATATTTCATTGCAGAATTCACAGGGATCTTCCCTAAAGAAGCAATACAGGAGGACGCCCCAAAAGCCGTAGATCCCGTTGATGTATGGGAGATGTACACGGACGGGTCATCAAACGTAGGAGGATCTGGAGCAGGACTCCTCCTAGTACCACCTGACGGATCCGAACCCCTGAAGTATGCTCTAACCTTTCAGAGCGACAAACAACGAGGTGGAATACTCCCAGCTGGTCGTCAACCAGGTAAAAGGGGATTACATGTCAAAGTCAGAAAACATGCAGAAGTACCTAAAGCAAGCAAAGGAACTTGCTGAAAGTTTCAACACCTTCGACATAACATCCGTCCCAAGGAACGAAAACCAGGAGGCGGATTGATGGATATATGCCCAATTCAGGTTCGTATTTACATTCCGGACTTCGAAAACACATCAAAATCACCCAGAAAGAATAAATACACGTTACCGAGGGTCAAAACGGTCTGGACGCGCGACACACGCGTCCGGACCGGACCTCCAGATTGCCCAAGATGACTCGAATCGCGCCGGGATTGTCCGAACCCGACGTGATCCGAGTCGTCGTCTGCAGCGTGCATGTTACATTTGTGTTCTTACACCAAGTTAGAGTTTTCCAATAGCCAACCTTGATCAATCCAGACGATGGTTCATACTTTCCTTTAAACCGGCGTCGAATCGCACAAAAACCGGAATCGGTTCTAAGGTTTCCTATAAATAAGGACATAGGCCTCCCCTTATTTCTTTAGCTTCACTTGAGATTGGCTTAGGAGCTTTGACTTCTCTATAGCTCTCTCTCTCTAGAATTCTCATTTAAGCATTGGAGAGGGCGCAACCAGCACCACCCCCCCCCCTCTCTGTGTTGGTTACTGCCCTGTGTGCAGGTTCGGACGACAAGTGTGCAGCAAGGAGCGCGTGTACAAGGCAGGACGCGTATAAACATAACATGAAGATAATGTCCTAACACTCTAAGGGTAGTGCTGTCAATAACATGCGAACAACCATATGACACTACATAACAATCAACCCGAAGATTCGACAACCTGTCAGTCAGAGCAGGTTAGGACGAAACACGGATGCTCTAAGCAAATTCGTGCATGGAAACGAACAAGGCAAAGAGACACACTTCGTGGAACACAGAATTTTGTCAGTCGTTGACAAGTTCGAGATGTTAGCCATTGACACCGCACAAACATGGATGACACAAATCCATATATTCCTCACAACAAGGATGCTCGAAGACAAGACACAAGCAAACAAGATACAAAGAGTCACTGTGAACTATGCAATCAATGAAGGCCAACTGTACAAGAAAGGTTTCTTAACTCCATACTTAAAGTGCACCGCACCACCATAAACACAAAAAGTGTTAAAGGAGTTACATGAAGGATAGGCAGCCGGCCATGAAGGAGCAAGGTCTTTAATCCGCAAAGCTTTGCATATGGGCTACTATTGGCCTTCTATGAAAGCCGAAGCAACAAACATGGTAACAGAGTGCGACTCTTGTCAACAATACTCAAGAAGTATCACAGCTCCAGCAGCAGAACAGAGCCCAATTGCTAGCGCGTGGCCTTTCGCGCAATGGGGCATTGACCTGGTAGGCCCTCTCCCAAAATCTAAAGGGGAAACCAAATACATAGTGGTTACAATCGACTACTTCTCCAAATGGATAGAAGCCAACGCCTTGGCAAGAACGACGGATGTCCAAATCATCGATTTAATCCGAAATCACATAGTAGCCAGGTATGGCATTCCGAGAGTACTCATAAGCGACAATGGTCCACAATTCAAAAGTGGTAGGCTAAAAACCTACTGTGAAACTCTAAACATAGAGCAACGCTTCGCGTCAGTGCATCACACATAAACCAACGGTCAAGTGGAGTCAGCAAACAAGATCGTCCTTGACGGTCACAAGAAAAGAATCCACGCACTAAAAGGAGGATGGGCCGATGAACTCGGCAGTGTCCTATGGGCGGTACGCACAACGCCTAAACGATCAACCGGCAAAACACCATTCAACATGGTGTATGGAACGGAAGTAGTCGCTCCGGTAGAGATAGTAGTCTCATACCGAACAACTCATTACGATGCCGAGGCAAATGAAGAAGAAAGACTCCTAGACCTGGACTTGGCCGATGAAAAGCGTTGGAAATCTGAGGAAATTCAAGCAAGAATGCGCCTAGCCACATCAAGATACTACAACCAGAAGGTCAATAGAAGAAAATTCCATGTTGGTGATATGGTGTGGAGAAAGAATTAATTCACACAACTTGACACAATCAACAAGCTATCACCAAAATGGGAAGGTCCATACAAGATAGCATCAGTACCATACACCAATGCATATCGCTTGGAGGATTCAGATGGCAACATATCCACAAACACATTCAGCGGTGGACACTTGAAAAAGTTCCACGTAGGAACACACCACCTAATCAACTAAAGAATCTCTCGTATCAAGCTCTTTAGATCCATTTACCTTACGCACTACAAGAAGGAGATGTAATACCTCCATATATTTGCAACTATGTAAGTATTGCATAACTAATGAAGTTAATGTATTTTCGTAGGTACATTACTCTCACACAATCCACGCTCTGGAATAACGCCAAGTAGTGGACTCTATGCATTAACGTTGCAACACTTCAAGCTTAAAACGCTTAATACAAGAAGAGGCTTATATCACACGCCACCAACATGCCAATACTTGATATCAACAACGAGCTAGAAATACGCTCTCTTCCACGACATCTATTATGTCTACTCTATACAACTACATCCTGGATATTTTCCTAAGGGTTATCCACATACAACATGGCGTGACATCCCCACTTGGGGGCAACCCATGATTACAACACTCGTTCCTTGGATTTTTTCAAACCAAGAGGTTCTCATCTATTAGGTGGCGCGACATCCTCTACACGAGGGCAACCCCACACAATTACATGGCGCGACATCCTCTATACGAGGGCAACCCCATGCTATCTTACTGAGGAACGAGACGCCCAGTATAGA
This sequence comes from Clarkia xantiana subsp. parviflora, assembly GCA_036873135.1. NCBI lineage: Eukaryota > Viridiplantae > Streptophyta > Magnoliopsida > Myrtales > Onagraceae > Clarkia > Clarkia xantiana. The sequence continues at coordinate 21,693,020 of JAPTYO010000012.1, forward strand.
TTACTAAACACTTACATGGCGCAACATCCTCTATACGAGGGCAACCCCATGATATCTTACTGAGGAACGAGACACCAAGTATAGATTACTAATCATATATATGGCGTGACATCCTCTATACAAGGGCAACCCCATGGGAACCTACAACTACCCACAAGTAGCGTTCATTATTACGTACCAACACTCTACGCCAGGAGGTGCGTAGACAACAATCGCCGTGATACTCAAGGTAGCGAAAAAATCACCAAACATACAAGTCGAGTCTTGTAAAACGTTATCTTGTCCGTGAACAAATAACGTAAATAAAACACTCCAATCAAGAAAGTAGTGTCTTGCCACAACGTCGCCCTGGAATGGCCCAAGAGACGGAAAAAACTACATGTTGTGAAAACAAACTTGTACAGCCCCCTGGAATAACCAGGATGAGGTGTAGTAGCATCGCAAGGTCAGTACAAGGACTAGCCAAGGAACACCTCGCCTTAACGCTATAACGGGGGTACCCAAATAGCGGATCAAAACACATTCAAAATTCGGCAAGTCGTGTCTTGCTACAACGTCGCTTCGGAGTAGTCCGATAGACGGGATAAACTACAAGGCGTATCACACGACCTTCGTCACGTCCCTTTGACTAACAAAGTGGAGGCGTACTAGCATCACAAGGCAAGTAATTGGATTAGCCAACAGAACGCCTTGTAACAACTTTACGCGGGGAGTTCCCAACTAACAGATGGAAAAACGCACCAAACTAACAAGTAGCGTCTTGTAACAACGTCGCCTTAGAGTGGACTAAGAGACGGTAAAAACTAAGGTTTCGCCTTGTCGAAACGGCACGCTTGCGTGTACACAGGGGTCTTGTGCATTACTACACACAAATGCCAAGTACAAGAAAAACGATCTTGTGCATTACTACCCATAAATGCCAAGGGTCACTCTAAGGACTTGCGCATGACTACTCACAAATGCCAAGTGCCGGGACATCGACCTTACGCATTACTACCCACAAATTCTAAGTGTTACTCCTAAGTCTTGCACATTACTACTCATGGAATATAGCAAGCATACAACATATGTGTCCATGACACATACATCTCGCCATGCCTTGGTATATCCAATAGGGGCACGCACAGCAGGGACGTATGTCTCCTAACAACAACAGATGCTTTCATCCACAAAGAGAACGAGTCTCAACTCTACTCTATAGTCCACATAACATGGAAAATTTCAAAACACAAAGGTATAAAATATTACTACCATATTACCATGCATTACTAAACCATTTATGACAGGTTTTATAGGACAACGACAAAGCATAAAATGATATATGTTGGATCACGGTGGAACTCCGGTACGGATCTTGACGGCAATCCTAACTCCTTTGCTCCACGCAATCCTGCAAGAGGGGATAGACCGGGCGGTGACCCAGAATCCCTCTCCGATGCTTAAATGAGTACTTCGTCTGACTGGAAAGTAACAGATATCAAAAGTATATTGAACTTCAACGTGAGTTATCTGAGGTGACCTCCTGCCCTTTTATAGGCAAAGAGATGCCTCAGGTACCTGGCGAACCGTTAGGGGTGGTTAGCCTGTATCCCGCTTATCTCGTACATGATCTCGCGTATCTTAGCCATGCCCCGCGTATCTCGGCCACGATCCGTGTATCTTAACCACGTTCCGTATATCTCGGCCACGCCCCGCATATCTTGGCTTTATCCTCTGATAACGAGTCCCGACTCCCGTCGGGGACTCCAGAGTTATCTCGTTGTGTCACCGCTCGGGGCCCCTCGTCATCGTGACAGGCCAATCATTCTCAGGGATTCATCATCGGGACCTACTTAAAGGCTTCTCATCGGGAGCTTCCAGCTCCACTGTCGGGACCGACTCTGTCGGGACCTTGCTTCGTCGGGACTCCCTTCATCGGGACCCTTCTCCTAGGTCATCTTGACCCTTACTTTGGGCCTGGTGGGCCTGTTTGCCGTTTCCTCTCCGTTAAAGGGCCTGACGGCTATAATCGGACCCATCATTTGCCCCCAAGACATGAGGGACTTTTAGTTCGTCGTGTCTTCCAACTCCCGATTTTACAATACTAGAGTCGGGGATCTGTTCCTTGAGTCAGTTACTTAATGTTATCAGTCTTCTCCTCCACGCTTCCTCAGGGTTTTGCAGATAACTGCTATATCCCAAAGGTCTCTTCGGTTCTCTAGTGCATTAAATGTAGCAGATAATGGAGTGACGTTTTCGACCCACGTGCCTGATTTTTCGCGTCTGTCCTTTTCTGAAAAGTGCTTTTCAGGCCGTTTCATCATTACGCCCGTTGTCCTTCTGCACGTTTCATCTCAACGGTCCAGATTGAGACTCTTCGACTTCGACGATTCGGATCGAAGTGTCCTTTCAACCGTCTTCTTCGACTATAAAACCCTAGCCACAGTCATTTTTTTAATTTTTACCATCTTCGAATTCTCAAAAGCTCTCTGCGATTCCTCTGCAATTCCAAGCTCTGTGCTTTCGAAGATCCTTGGAGTCTTCTCCGATCAGCTTTCCGGCGACATCTCGTTCATCTCTTTCAACCTCTACTCCACCATGTCTGGTAAGGAAACACTCTCCGTTGCTTGTTCGTCTTTTTTCTTTTTAATTTTTTCCAGAATCCCACTGTATTTTCTTGCCCTGGTTGCTTTTCAGACAGCGGTTCCAGCTCCGAGGGGAGAAAACCCTTTGACTATGCTCCCAATGAAATTTCCACCACTGCTTATGATGCAGCTCTCCGAGAGGGTTGCATCACCATCACCTGGGAACCTCGTTTCCCCTATCCTCGGCATCACCCCTCGAGTGACCCTGAGGTTAGTCGTCCCCAGAAAGGGGAGGTATTTGTCTCTACGGGACAAATATCAGCGGGGATCAGGTTCCCCTTCTGTGGTAACCTGGTCGAGCTGTGCCAACACTACCAAACACACCCTACTACCTTTTCTCCTCATGCCATCCGCATCTGGAACGCCTTTCAAGTCCTCTGTCTCCGACAGAAGTGGGTCTACAGCCTCCAGCTTTTCCGGACCTTTTATGGGCTGAAATGCAACGAGGCGGGGGTTTGCGCCTTCTATCCTCGGATGCCCAAATGGAGTAAGCAGCAGCTTGCCCGGCACGGTTGGACCAGTGACACCTGGATGGTGGTCAAGGGTCGGGGACTCTTGATTGATACGGGGTCTGACAACAGTAGCTGGAAGAAGAGCTACTTCTTCATCCAACATTCTTCTATCCCTTGGCCTCGGTGGGAGGTGGCAGCAGACCCTCCGCCTGCTTTCCACTCTTATGCTGATGAGGACTTCGAGACTCTTCAACTGATCCAGCTTTATCGTTGGGGGGAGTCTTACACTCCTCTCAATGCTAACTCTCTGGTGGAGCGAGACCTGGTGCACGCCGGGGTCCGACTCCTCAGTATTGTCTCTGGGGGGTAGCTCTTCGACGGCCCTTCTAGCGTGGTCCCTTGGGTAAATTTCTAACCTTTTCTTCGTTTATTGTTTGCAGCCAAGAAGGTGTCTGTGCTGACCGATTTATTCCTTAAGCAGGGGGAGACCGACGCTGTCCGCCCCTCGCGGAAGAGGAAGTCTGCCAAGAAGGCTGCTGCTGCCAGGTCGGGGTCTCCTACAACGGAGCAGCCCAAGCGGCCACGGGTGGATCAGGACCAACTCTTCGAGGTCCAGAATGCTGAAGAAGGTAAACAACTCCGACTTGCTATTAAATCGTATAAAAGGATGGTTCTGTCGGACTTGATTTCCTCGACCAAGAAGGGCCGAATTGCTGATGTCAAAAGGATCCTTCGAGGTGAAACTCCCCGAGTCTTGAAGGCGGGCTACTATCACTACCGCGGGAAGGATCAATACGTCTCCCGACGTATCATTTGGTGTAAGAATCCCGATGAACTTCCTGACTACCTATCTGAAGCTCTTCATCCTCCAGGTGCAGGTCGCTCGGGAGCTTCCTCGGGTGCTGCAGCTTCCACAGATGCACCGCCTTCAGCGGGAGTGCCTCCCTCGGCTGGAGAGAAGGCACCATCTGGTGAACAGTTTCGCCAGGTGGAGACTCTGGACTCCTCCGAGGAGACCGGCGGGGTTGACCCCCCTCAACAGCGTCGGAAGGCGGGGCAATCCCCCTTGAAACCAACCCCTCAGGGGCCGCCTCCTTCGTCTTCTCCGCAGCAGCGGGAGCTCTCTCCTATCCATGACTTCTCTCCCTCCCCTGTCCGGGCCGAGACGGAGATGTGCCCTTTTCTTCCCCGTCCCATCTCTCCCCTGGCTCTTGATGGGGACTTCTACAGGCCCTTCAACTCTTCACAGGCCGATGCCCCCTGGGCTCCGATCCAGACGCTCCAGGGAGTCCCGCTCACGCAAGGGAACAGGACCAAGAGCTGGCCCTGCATCTGTTGGCGGGTTCCATCCTGCCTTCTATGCGACATCCGATTTATCTTAATCGGACGCATATGCAGCGGGACGTCAGGGGTATGGCTGTGCGCCGCATCGAGGTGAGACTTTGTTTCTTTCTTGTTGATCGATAAATCGGGTCTTCTGTCCTTCTAACACTTTTTCCTCTTTGATTGTAGGAGCTCGGGGATTAACACCGCCTCATCGGGTACGTCATTGCTTATGATGAGGCCCGGGAGCGGGACCGAGGAGTCCGCGAGCAGCTTCAGGCGGATCTCAAGGCCTCCCAGTCTTCGCGGGGGAAGCTGGCCAAAGAGCTGGCTGCCCTTAATGAGAAGATTCGGGGCCTTCTACAGCAGATCGCGGACTTCGAGGGGCTCTTGAGGCAAGAGCGGCAAGAGCGGGGGGTAGTCGTGGACCGGCTGACCCAGGAGAAGAAGGCCGCCGAGGACCAGCTGGTCCTCGAGAAGAAGGCTCTGGAGGAGCTGATCGCGGGGTTCCCGGCACGGCTGGCCGAAGCGGAAGCCAAAGGTCGGGAGGACTATCGGAAGTCTGAGGGCTTCCAAGCGGATGCCATGAAGTTCTTTGGCGCGGAGGTGGAGAACACTCTCTTCAACGCCGTTGAGGAGCTCCACCTGTAGTACGGGGACGCCATCAATTTCGACAAGTCTCCTTCCCTCGCTCCCTTTGCGAAGAAGTATTTTGCTCTTTCCGAGGAGAGTGATGGGGGGAGTACCCCCGTAATTGTCGAAGATGCCTCTGAGCTTCCAAGTGCAGACGCCCCGATAACCAATCCTCCCGAAGTCAATCCTGTGGACCCCTCTGCTGCCAACTCCGCGGACCCAGCTGCTGCTGATGCTGCTGACAAGGACCAAGCTTGAATGCTTTTATCTTTTTAGAGTCCTTGTATCCTCTTCTTTTGCGTCATTGTCGGGCCTTTGAGCCCCTTTATCAATATCAGACTTCTTTTATTCCGATCTTCTGTTGCACTTCTCCGAGTGACTTCTTTAATTCTCATACGTCCTTCATGACGATTTAATAACTTGCACCACTTAAGGCGACTTAACATCGAGTGCAACACTTAAGACGACTTAGTCGAAACTTCGATACTTAAGAAATTTTCGTACGTCCTTCCTGACGATTTAATAACTTGCGCCACTTAAGGTGACTTAACATCGAGTGCATCACTTAAGACGACTTTCAGATACTTAGAATAAACTTTAAGTATTGCGCACCACTTAAGGCGTGTTTTCTCGGGCATCACTTAAGACGACTTTATATTACTTAGAGTAGATCTAAGAATCGTGCACCACTGAAGGCGACTTTCATCGTGCACCACTGAAGGCGACTTTCATCGTGCACCACTGAAGGCGACTTTCATCGTGCACCACTGAAGGCGACTTTCATCGTGCACCACTGAAGGCGACTTTCGTCGTGCACCACTGAAGGCGACTTTCATCGTGCACCACTGAAGGCGACTTCCGTCGTGCACCACTGAAGGCGACTTTCATCGTGCACCACTGAAGGCGACTTTCGTCGTGCACCACTGAAGGCGACTTTCATCGTGCACCACTGACGGCGACTTTCATCGTGCACCACTGAAGGCGACTTTCATCGTGCACCACTGTAGGTGACTTTCGTCGTGCACCACTGAAGGCGACTTTCATCGTGCACCACTGAAGGCGACTTTCATTGTGCACCACTGAAGGCGACTTTCATCGTGCACCACTGAAGGCGACTTTTACACTTAACATGAATCTAAGGACAACTCGTGTTTGGAAGCAACCTCTTTATTTATTGGCATAAGATAGGTTTACACCGAATTAAACGATAAATAGCATACATCTCCTAAGGCGATTTTACATCGGGCACCACCTAAGGCGACTTTATCGGGCACCACTTAAGGCGACTTTATCGGGCACCACTTAAGGCGACTTTCCCGGGCACCACTTAAGGCGACTTTCTTCAAGCATGGTGTTTCTTCAAGTGTTCGCCACTGAGAATGCTTTATCGTTCTGACATCGAGGTCTTCCAGATACTCCCTCACCTGAGAGCCGTTAAACGGTGGGCCATTGTCGCTGATCACCACCTTAGGAATCCCATATCTGGACACGATGTGGGTTTGGAGGATCTTGACGATCTGGTTCCCCGTTGTTCTGGCTAATGCCTTCGCCTCTATCCATTTCGAAAAATAATCGATAGCTACAAGTAAATACTTACATTGTCCTTGTGCTTGTGGAAGAGGTCCCACCAAGTCGATGCCCCACTGCGCGAAGGGCCAAGCGCTCTTGATGGATGTCAGGTTGGCAGCTAGGGCCACAATGTTCGGGGCGTACCTCTGGCACGCGTCGTATGATCGGACCAACGCCGTTGCTTCTTTGTTCATCGTGGGCCAGTAGTAGCCCAAGTTCAACACCTTCCTCAAAATGGATCGGGCCCCTTCGTGACAAGCCGCGATCCCCTCATGCATTTCCTTCAGGATTCGATTGGTGTCGGGTTCTGCTACACACTTCAGGTACGGAGTCGAGAACCAGCCCTTCTTGTACAGCTGATTGTCCAGCATCACATAATTAGGCGCGATCCGACATATCCTGTCTGCTGCTACCTTATCCTCGGGGACTGCTCCCGTAGTCAGATACGCGACTATCGGGGTCATCCAAGTGGGCTCCTCCTCCGATTTTGCTTCAACGGTGCATACCTGCGTTGGGTCGATGTTTGACAAGGTCGCCTTTTCCAGGAAGTACATCTTCCGATGGTTTATCGGAGACTGCATCTCCTCGATTGCCCTTAGCTTCTCTGGGTTTACTTCAATTCCTCTTTGGTTCACCATGAAGCCCAAACACTTCCCTGAGTGGACTCTGAAGGCTTACTTCGTCGGGTTCAAGCGAACTTGATGGAGCCTTATCCGCTCAAACGCCATGGTGAGGTTGTGCACGTGATCCTCAGTTTGTCGGGACTTCACCAGCATATCATCCACGTAGGCTTCCATGGTTTCTCCCAACATATCTTTCAAATCTTTTATGGGGACGGGACGTCCAAACTCTTCTCTGGGATCTGTGTCTGTCTGGAGGACAGTCATGGCCTCTCGCCTCCTCCTCCGGGTGGCATTAACATAGCATTTTCGGGAAGCCACCTGGTCACCTTTGACCTCCCCGACTCCGTGGTCGGTCGGGAACTTCATCTTCTGGTGCACAGTCGAGGCAACTGCCATTAGCGGATTGATGGTGGTTCTCCCGATAATTGCGTTGTAGGTCCCCGCAGAATCAACCACGACAAATTCCACGTTCCTCCTTTCTTACTTCCACCCGCTACCAAACTCCACTATTAAGGTGATTACTCCCAACGGGTAGGAAGTTGAGCCAGAGAACCCGACCATCAGGAAGTTTGCCTCCTTCAGATCTTTCTTCGTCTTCCCCATGGCTTCCAGCGCGTCCATGAATAGAATGTCGGAGGAGCTTCCTCCGTCAATCAGAATTCTCTTCATCTCGAATCCGCCTACATCCAGAGTTACCACCAGGGCATCGTCGTGCGGAGTCTCTACTCCTATGAGGTCTTCGGATGAGAAGGAGATTACCATCTCTTCTTTCAAGGTCCAGGATCGGGACCTCTTACCCAGCACCACCGCCGTGGGGATTCTAGAGGCGTAAATCTCTCGATCGGATGAGGTATCACCTCCAGCAGCAAATCCTCCATGAATCACATTGATGACTCGTCTTTCTTTGTGAACACCGGATGACTCTGGATCAGTTCTCTTCTTCTTCGGGGACCGATCGCGGGATCGGGAGCGAGATCGTGATCGGGACCGAGAGCGGGACCTGCATCGTTTGTCTCCAACGAACTCCTTGAGCTTTCCCTTCTGGATTAGCTATTCAATCTCCTTCTTCAGCTCCCGACAGTGATTAGTGTCATGGCCATTTGCGCGGTGAAACCGACAATAGCGATCTGTGCGGGACCCCAGGAATTCTCCATCTTTCTTCGGGGGGTATCTGGAGATACCTTGTCGTTCCATGACTGTCAGCACTTCCGCCATGGAGCAGTTGAGAGGAATGTCGAGATCTTCCCTCTTATCCTTCCTTGGAGGACGTCTATCATCCCCCCGATCAGAGCGACCTCGGTCCCGACTACCTTCAGGTTTGCCTTTTGACTTACGATCGTCGAAAGGCTTGCTCGACTGCTTCCCTTTGTTCGATTTTGGGGGCTCCAGTTCTCCTGCGGCTATCTTTGACTCCTGGACATCGATCTGCCGCTTCACTCTCTTCTGTAATGCTTCCATATTCCACATAGGTTTCTCAGCCACGCTGTGCATCAGGTCGGAACCATAGGGGGCCGTCAGGTTCCGAATGAAGGTACGAATTGTTTCGCCCTCCGAGATCTCCTCGTCTATCTCCGCCACACTGGCCGTGTACCGCTGGTAGTAATGTGCCAGCGATTCGTCGGGCCTCTGTACCACCTGGGTGAGGGACCTCACACTCTTCAGCAGACGTCGGCGACCCTGGTACTGTCGAATGAAACGGTCGTGCATGTCAGCCCAACAGGTGATGCAGCCTGGGGGCAGACTAAAGAACCAGGTCAGGGCTCTTTCTCCCAGTGTGTTAGGGAACAGGGTACACACGATGTCCTCTGTCGGGGCTCTACCCAGACACGCCATAAGATGCTTCTGGACATGACGGACTGGATCTCCTTCTCCGTCATATTCTTTAATCTCGGGGATACCCAGCCCTGGCGGGGCGAGGGTGTCTATTAGTCGGGGAACGAAGGGATGAGTGGATCGATCCCTCAGCTCCGACACCAGCGGCTTCTGTTCTCCCATACAGATGTTCACGATCTTTACCACCTGGTCGGGAGTGATGGGGCCATTCAGGGGAATGGTCCTGTGCTGAACTGGTCCTGGCCCATCAACCAGGAACCTCTCCGGCTGACTGGTTACCTTACCTCCATCCTGGCCTTGGGGTGGGGCTTCCTGTACGTTCCGACCCTCTGTTGGTAGGGTTGCTTCTTCCAGCGGGGGCATCTCCTCCTGCCTCCTTGCAGCCTCCCTTCGGTCCAAGAGAGCCTCTACAGCCGCCAGGAACATGGGCATGGCCTCTGCCACGGCCCTCGTCAAATCTGCAGTCAGGGGGGCCTCCTGCCCCCTGTTATCCTGGTGTCGAGGGGCAACATCTTCGGGATGCGATCCATTGTGCCCCTCTGTCTGGGAGAGCTCAGCCGGGGGATGATTCTGGTTTTCTCCTTGTTCTGGTACTGAATTCAGGTTTGTTGCAGAAGGGTGACGGGAACCACCGGATTGTCCCCTTCTGTTCTTGCCAGCCACCATCGAGCGAGTAGAAGGCATATCAGCTTTTTGTTTGTTTCCCACAGACGGCGCCAATGTTGGATCACGGTGGAACTCCGGTACGGATCTTGACGGCAATCCTAACTCCTTTGCTCCACGCAATCCTGCAAGAGGGGATAGACCGGGCGGTGACCCAGAATCCCTCTCCGATGCTTAAATGAGTACTTCGTCTGACTGGCAAGTAACAGATATCAAAAGTATATTGAACTTCAACGTGAGTCATCTGAGGTGACCTCCTGCCCTTTTATAGGCAAAGAGATGCCTCAGGTACCTGGCGAACCGTTAGGGGTGGTTAGCCTGTATCCCGCTTATCTCGTACATGATCTCGCGTATCTTAGCCATGCCCCTCGTATCTCGGCCACGATCCGTGTATCTTAACCACGTTCCGTATATCTCGGCCACGCCCCGCATATCTTGGCTTTATCCTCTGATAACGAGACTCCAGAGTTATCTCGTTGTGTCACCGCTCGGGGCCCCTCGTCATCGTGACAGGGCCAATCACTCTCAGGGATTCATCATCGGGACCTACTTAAAGGCTTCTCATCGGGAGCTTCCAGCTCCACTGTCGGGACCGACTCTGTCGGGACCTTGCTTCGTCGGGACTCCCTTCATCGGGACCCTTCTCCTAGGTCATCTTGACCCTTACTTTGGGCTTGGTGGGCCTGTTTGCCGTTTCCTCTCCGTTAAAGGGCCTGACGGCTATAATCGGACCCATCAATATACATAAAGGGTTAAATGGGATAACACCCCAACACGCAACCTCAAACCAAACATGAGGAGCCAAAACTATATACAAAAAGTTTGTGAAAGAAAATACTCAACCTGACACCACGTCAGGAGCACGACCATCAACGTCATCGTTGCATGCCCCGGATATATCCCCTCCAAAGGTGTTACCCTCCATGATAATGGGATATCCAGCATCATTGAGCATCAGCTTGTACTCACGGGTGTCAGCTTCAATATCCTCGGGGGCATTCCTAACAACCATGGCAGGGACATACTCCTCAACAGCAGGGGGGCATCTGCCACAACAGGCGGAGCAGCAGTCTCATCTCTAGCTCGCAAGGCTACCACGTGCTCAGTGGCAAACTTGGAATACAAACCAAGCTGACCAAACCTCAGGTTCGGAGCAAGAGCATACACATGCTCGATAAGACCCTCAATAGAGTCATAAAGCATATCATCCAAAGCCCCCAGGACTTCAGCATTGTATGACTCGGAAGCCTTGTATTCCGCGACGCCCATAACCTTGCCATCCGCAAGGGACTTCTCCTTCATGGCCCACAAGGCGAGATCATGATCGGCACTATCAGCAATGGCCTTTGCCTGAAGGGCAGCAATGTCAGATTCAAGCGTCGCAATACGAGCCTGACAAGAGGAGAGTTCCGCTTGTAGGTCGACAACCTTCGTATCCAAGATACACGCCTTCTCCTTAGAACCCTCAGCCTCAAGACAGGCAATCTCGGACTTCTCCATAAACATCTTCTTCTCCTCGGCAAGTTCAATCACGAAGGAGGAGAGATTGGCCATCTGAATGGCAACCTACAATAATAAACAACAAGTAAGTTGCAGTAACAAAGATGAGCATACATACAAAGCATGATGGAGTAGATAGATACTCACAGGTGCAAGACACGACAATGCACCCTCAACACATGCTTGCGCACTGGGGCGAATCCTCCGATCCCCAGGAGGAATAATCTGCTAAAGAACATGAACTCCCACCTCGGGAGCGGTCAAACTAACCTCCTTCGAAAAGCGAGGTCCTCCGGCAGAGAAGGGTACCCACTCGTCACCCACAACAGAGTCCTTGGAGGGACAAACCAGCTCGGCCCGTGTAAGGGCAGCAACTAGCGGAAGAGCTATAAATGTATGCAAAGATAAACAAGACGATCCAAACACTAAGTATAGAAACAATACAGGAACAACCAATATACCTGTGCGGGGAGGCCCCTCATTCGAAGCCCGGTCCCTCGACCGGGGGGCAGACATCACGAGTACGGCAGGTGCGCGGGCTTCAATCCCCCTGCCCCTTGCTAAATGGAGTCCTCAACGTCTCGCCACTTCCAGAATTGTAGAGCTTAGGGTCGCTCGAGGGTCGTACCTCAGAGTCGGGACGCTTCGCCTTGGCCCGAGGCGGGGTGTCGACAGTCGTAACAGCTCGCTCTGCCACGAGTGGGGATCGACCTACAAACAAGAACAAAGCAAGATAAAAACAAAGGCATGGGATACAGACAAGTAAAATTATTGCGCAAATATACAACTTACCCGCACTCCCCTTGCCACGACCAGGCCTCATGCCCTGGAGAACAGCAGATATGTTTGTGCGTCCGCTCCGTGCAGCAGGAGCAGCACCTCCCTGAGAGCCCGCCTGCAAGCGGGAAATTTTTCCATGAAACCAGCCTACATCACAACACAAGGAAGTTATAAAGGTTCATAACATACCGAAGTACCCCCCGAAGGAGGAGTGCAAATCCCAGCCCTGCGCGAATCCCACTCCTTCACACAAGACAAGGTCGTGTACGCACGCGCCTTGTGCGCCCGATACACCTTCTCCATCGCTGCTTTGTCCGACTTAGATAATTCGCGAAAAGCGGACACGGGATCAGGTTTTGTAACCCGAATGATACGCCAATCCATCCCGGGATCGTCAATGAAGAAATAATGTTTTTGCCAGTGACTCGTCGACCGGTCTACAACAGTAACAAACTGAAGAGTGCTATCCCACTTCACTTCGCCCAATCCAAGGTCAGCAAACTCCTTTCCCCTCATCAAAGGCCAGCGGATAGAAATGGAACATAACCCAGATGCATCCGGACGTTGGAGTTGGAAGAAGCATCAGAAGAGTAAGGTCGAATAACTCCAGGACTGTTTATGGCATAGTACCCGAAAGCAAACCCAGTACCGAAAAGCAGCAGGTGCAAGATCAAGAGGAGAGATCCTATAATAACGACACAACTTCCGCAAGTCCGAACAGTAAGGGAAGCGCTGTCCCATCTGAATCTGGGAGGCGTAAATAGAAGACAAATCATCCGGTGGCACAGTGGGCATTCTCTGACGAGCATCATGGACAATATCAAATGGGTAGAATGCCTCTCCTAATGGACAAAGCCTAGAACGAACGACAAGGCGCTGATACTCGTCATAATCCAATCTGTTGCCCACAAAGGTTTGCACCAAGTCCTTCGACTCCATGTGAGGCTCCAACTCGGAGGTAGAAGGCATATCGTCCATATTTTCCGGCTCGGAAGAATCCGTAAACTCCGAAGTCTCCGACCCGGAATCAAAATCCGAATCAGAAAGAAATCTAACAGAAGGGGTAGGAATATGAGATTTACTCATGTTCACAAAGCCAGCAAGTCGAGAAAGGTAATCCTAAGGATGGACGCCCCAGCTTCTCACAACACAAATCCTATAAGAATACAACTGCAACTCGTTCAATGCATATGCGTATACCCAACGTGTTAACAACCTCTATACAACGAACATCCCCCGCTCGGGGGCAACATCACGCTCACAAATCTATTAAGTGTTCGACTACTACATAGTGAACATCCTCTATATTGGGGCAACTCTATGTTAGTAAGGGCCTTGTCCCAACACTTACATGATCTACGTGCGTGTATGCACGCCTACGCATGTCCATGCACACCTACATACCCGCAAGTATCTACGTACACCCACGCTCAACTATATGTGTTTGCGTACACTAATATGTGTTCGTCCACCACTCTACGCGCCTACATGCTACTACATGTGCATACGTGTACGTACATGTACCTATGAAGGCCAACATGTGTATACATGCACTTACACATGCTCATGTGTATCTACGAATGCTTACATGCATCTATGCTCACCTACGTGGCCTAAGGTAAATCCCCAAGGTAACAAGTGCTAATACACTCATAGTGCTAACACCTATATGCATATGCTTATCTAACATGTGTAGGATATGGATACATACAAACATTTCCATACAACCAAGTGTGTACATACACGCCACAACAATGCCTTGGACAATCAAAGATGGCAATCCAACAATATTAAACAATAGGGAAGTAATACTCCTACTATATACATACAAGTGGTAAAACAGTTAACCATTTTTGTGCCCCTTTTGCTATGATTGACTATCCTAGGCATTTCATCAAACACTTGGTGGGCATGGATGATCAAGTTCAAAATCAAAGAAAAGAATAACCAAGTTGATGCAATTAAAGGCATTGGCATACCTGAAAATGATCCTAGTCAACTCCAAAAAAGCGAATCACCCCAAAAATTGAGGTTGCACGCTCGTTTTGGACCGCCTATCGTCCGTCGTAGCTCCGCCCGCTGCGCCGCCGCAAGCTCCTCCGTCCGCCGCCCCTGCTGTCGCCAGACTCGCCGCCACGCGCTGGACCTCCGGTAAGTGCTGGTTGGCCGGTGGTGGAATGGGTGTGGGTGGATAGGTGGTTTGAGTGCTAAGTCACTTATCGTCTAAGAAATGGGGAAGACACTCTAAAAAAGAGGGAGACAAAGTGTGGTGATATTTGAATTCACTCATTTATATAAACCTATAGGTAACATCTTTCCCCTTCCATATTTTTTCTATCTCCTTTGGAAAGGATTTCTAACACCTATGCATGTTTACATATCCATGCATACACGCATACATCAACACACACATGCTTACATATCCATGTCACGTGTTTGCAATTACAACCCCGACATGCATATACTCTTATCCATGATATCGCATATATACATGTCTGTACTTACATGATTTAATTTCATAACATTGCACATCATATGCTGACTCTCGTATACGCGCACGTCACAGTCATACGTGTGTTAGAATCCACATCCATGATCGCATACACGGACTAGGATTGTCATATACGTATATGTCATATATATATGCTTGCTACACTAACCATGTCGACAGATACAACTACTCCCGTCCAAGTCCGAGAAGGGATATGTTAAGACGTGTTCCTCGGGTTGGTGATTCTCTGACCCAAGTGGCACTTCTCATGGGTTATTTGCTCTATTTCTCGATCCGTCTAGCTTGTCAGTCTAATCCGTTCCTTTGCTTCCTGTCGACCTGCACAAGGGGCAGTACCGAGCATGGAGAGGGGGGGGTGGTGCTCGGTGAACCCTCTCCGATGCTTAAGTAAGGCTGAGTTCTCTAGAGAGATAAAATCTTAGAGAAAAGGCAGAACTAAACGTGCAGAGATGTAAACTTGTTTGAATGAATGGAACTTATGGAGTATATATAGGCAACGGTGTCATTAAGGTGGCTTAATGACACTGTTACTCCCTAAATGTACTCAGTTAATATATAATAACAGGATTAAAGCCTTAAAACATGGATAGGTGGGCAAAATTGCCTATGTGTAGGCCGGGTGAAAAGAAGGTTGAGGCCCTTGGGGTCGGGGGGAAAATCCGACCCCCGAGGCCTAAAGTCGGGTTAGCTTGCCCAACCCCTTCTAGGAGAGGTTAGGCGAGCCAACCCGGTCTCCCCTAGGGGAGATCGGGTTGGTCCACCCGATCTCCCCTAGGAGAGATCGGGTCGCCTGCCCGATCTCACCTAGGTGAGTTCGAAGAATGGGTCCGGGCGAGTATTTTGGCTCATCCGGACCGTGAGCGTTGCGGATGAAGTGTTCGGGTCGAAGTTTTGATTTTCAGTCGTAAGCGGGGTAGTCTAAATAAGACAATCCGAAGGGAGACGGGTTCAAATTGGGCGTATATCCATCATCCATCACGTGCCCCCGAGTCAACCAATGGCTTAACCTTTGATTGACTCTATTTTATGATGGGATGATACGCACAATTTGAAACCGTGTTCTTACCTCTTGCCGAATCCTTTGCTTGTATGCAGGCGCCTTTCCCGGGCCTTATCCTCTGTTTCTCAAGATAAAGGAAAAGTAAACGTTACAGCAAGAGGGGTTATGCTTAGACACGCGCCCGAAAAATGTGGATATATAGAAATCCGATCTTTCCTCTTATGCATTTTAAAGACATGTACATGCGTGGGGATGTAATGCAATCATGAGTACGGACTGATGCAATCTAGCTTCGTGTCATCATGTTTAATACGTGAGCATGCATGGTGAGTCTTGCCTTTTTTTAAGAAGTATATAGAACGGATCCCAAAATTTTCTAAGTATGGAAAATGAGGTTGTATGTCTAAAGGTGTTAACTCGAGTAAAGGATTTTCTTCCCCCTAGTTAAGGAAAAGTAAATGTTTCAATCCTTAATTTCAACCCTTGGATTTTTTTCATTTTTAATTTGAACGGTGTAGATTCGGAGGTTTCAAAAAACCATAAATTCCTCTGCTATAAAAGGGGATAGGTGTTTGCCTCATTTTCATTGTCTTTATCCTTCATTCTTTCGGTGGTCAGACTTTTCTGGGCGCGTGCCACGGCAAGGTACGTGGATTGCTTTTGTTATGCCGGCTTTATTTATTTTGATCTGTTCTAGGTTCTCATCCTCCTCTTGACTGCCTTGTTTGTGATTTTTACCTCCTGATGGTTTCATGGCGATGGGACCACAATTAGCCTTCATCCCTGCCAATCTGACTTTGCCTCCTTGATGTTTGAGTGTCTTGCATAAGTGTGATAGGCTTTTCTTATTGGGTGCCTGCCCTTGGCCATCCTCTCATTTTTTTTAAGGGGAATGAGTCAATTTCTTTTTTATCTTACTCGTATAACACCCTTCTCATCATTTTTTAGCTAAGGTGTATCCTTGCAGCTGGTGAATCTTCTAAGCCCTTGATGAGGAGTAAGAGACCGATGCGGGTGGGGGTACTTGGCTCCGAGGCCGGACCCTCAATTGTCAAGGAACTTCCCCTTCTTGAAGTGTGAGGAGTCAACCCGGGGATGAAGGTGGGGTTAATGCTGGTGTTGTAATGTCGTCTTCTCTCCCTGTCCATGCCCCCGAATTGAGGGTGCGGGTATCGGTCGTCCTGGCTTCTTCTTTTGGTAGGTTTTGGAATATGTGCATCTCATTAATATGTGACTTGACTGGCTTAGTATTATTCACTATAGGTAGAATCCGACTTCCCTTGCTGAGCCGGAGGGACTTGACTCGCCCTTCCTGTGATGGGATTGTTGGTTCAGAGTGGGCTCCTTATTCTGAGCATGGGTGTCGTTTTGATAATCAGTCATCTTTGCTTACTCCCGAAGTTGGAGTTCGGGTATTACAGTCTGTTGTTCCTCCTGGTGATCGTGTATCCTCCCCCGGTGGACCGGAAGGGGTTCGAAATTTAGTACATGAAGCAATATCTCGTTATGCCTCCGTATTCCTCTTCTGTCTTTGTTTTCTCTTTAATTTTTGTCTTCCATCTTTGTTATTCTTACACCTAGCCTTTGCATTAGGGTATTGCTGATATCATCAACTTGTCCTCACTTGTGGTTGGTCTTGCAGAAGAGAGGGAGGCTCATGAAGACGCCTATGTTTCTCTTAGTTCGAAACTCATTAGTTGTTTGGAGCATGGTCGCATCTCGGACTTTGAGTGTCGTGACCTACAGGATCGCGTTGCTCTTCTTGAAGCTGAGGTTGTCATTTTGGTGTGAAGGGTGTTGCGGGTTGCTGAGTTGGCTTCTCTTGAGGATGTGTTTCGTATGGGGAAAAAGAGCACGCTATTGTTGAATAGAAAAGGTCATCCTCCTACCAGGCTGCTATTGATGTTCGGTGTTCTGTGGCTAGGTGTCTTTCCCTAAAGGTGATCCTTGAGCGGATGTATGCGGTTGCTCCTGATTTCCCGTTTTCTCAGCTTGGTGATGTATCCGACTTTGCGGTTAGATATGTTGCTAAGTTGAAAAATAGCGTACTCATCTTTGTGAGTGTATGTGGTTATGCGGCATAGTTGTTGTTTCGCCCAACGCATGTGCTCTGATTTTGTTATCCAGTTTCTATTTTGTAGATGCCTTCCTCTTGTGTTTCTTGCGTTAGCTACCCCTCTTATTAGGTGGTCGAACTCAGCCGGTTGTTTACCTTTCTATTTTGTGGGATTTCCATATTTTTATCCTTAATGGTGTTCCTTGAGTATGGTTGCGTCGCCTTTACATGATGTTGGATACTTTGTCTGTCTAGTTCTTCTATGTCAGATTGTTGAGGCGCCCGACTACGAGAATCGGCTATAGGGTGTTAGAGTGTGGTCTTGATTGCTCATTAAATTTGTTGGGTGTCTCAGATATTCCTTATGGTGTCTGCATATCTCTTGCTTTTTGTTTGTGCCCCTTTTTATATATGCAGTCTTTTTTCTCTTGTCGTGGCCTCTTATGCCAGGGATGTCGCAAATTGTGCATTGTCTCGGTCCATGGACATCTTAGCTCTTCCCTTGGCTTTTTTTTGTGTCTCTTGCTTTTATTTCTTCTTTGGGTTAAGTTTGTTTTAGCAGTCTCATACCTAGGCGTATTTGTTTCCTTGATTGTTGACTTTGTTAAGTTGACTCTTTGTGAGATGTCTGCTTTAATCTTTGATGGTAGCATGACCTATTATTTGGCTGTGAGGGCCTTTTGTGGTTGTTTGTATGGTTCCTTCTTTGCGTACTCCTTTTTTGTGATTACATCCATTTGCTTTATGTCTCTTTAGATTCTTCTTGTGCCGGATACCTATAATATCATCATGAACAAACTTGTGTGTTTCTCACATCATGTATCCTTACTTTAAAAAGTAAAGTTTTTCAAGGTATGTCGTTGTAGGCAAAAAATATTTACGAGATAGGCTCCCGGAGGGCACAAAATGTGTTAGCGAGATAGGTTCTCGGAAGACGCGGGATATGTTCACGAGATAGGCTCTCGGAGGGCACAAAATGTGTTCGCGAGATAGGCTCTCGGAAGGCGCAGAATATGTTCGCGAGATAGGCTCTCGGAGGGCACATAATCAGTTCGCGGGATAGGCTCTCGGAAGGCACAAAATTAATTCGCGAGATAGGCTCCCGGAAGGCATAGAATTAGTTCGCGAGATAGGCTCTCGGAAGGCACATAATTAGTTCGCGAGATAGGCTCTCAGAAGGCACAAAATTAGTTCGCGAGATAGGCTCTCGGAGGGCGCAGAGTTTTTCACGAGATAGGCTCTCGGAGGGCGCAAAGTTTTTCACGAGATAGGCTCTCGGAGGGAGCAGAATTTTTCACGAGATAGGCTCTCGGAGGGCGCAGAGTTTTTCACGAGATAGGCTCTCGGAGGGCGCAGAATTTTTCACGTGATAGGTTCTCGGAGGGGGCAGAATTTGTCACGAGATAGCCCTCGGAGGGCGCATAATTTTTCACGAGATAGGCTCTCGGAGGGCGCATAATTTTTCACGAGATAGGCTCTCGGAGGGCGCATAATTTTTCACGAGATAGGCTCTCGGAGGGCGCAGAACTTTTCACGAGATAGGCTCTCGGAGGGCGCAGAACTTTTCACGAGATAGGCTCTCGGAGGGCACATAATTTTTCACGAGATAGGCTCTCGGAGGGCGCAGAACTTTTCACGAGATAGGCTCTCGGAAGGCGTAGAAAGTGTTATACACTTGGTTGTCATATCTAAGTAAGAAGTTTGTGGAGATATCGCTATTTCATACTTAGGAAATATTTTGATAAACTTCTACTTTATTGAAAGCATTCATGCCTTATATACATGAGTGGTGTCATGGGTTGTCCATGGCATCCTTTAGGGAATGAAAAGATAGCCAAAGGATTGGAGAAACTTCACGAGTTTCTGCCTCCAGGATTGTTTCAGAAAATTACGAACGGGAACATGTATCAAACGAAAAGTAAACCCAAGGATATGGTGTTTCACTTGTGTTGTTTCGTTAGACGTAGAACTTCTTCAAATGCGCCTCGCTGAAAGTGTTTGTTGAGATATATCCATCCCCGTCTTCCAGGCGGTATGCATTCGCATATGGTACTGACGCTACTTTGTATGGTCCCTCCCACTTTAGAGATACCTTTCTGACTTGATCTATGTGTGAGAACTTGTTTTTCCTTAACACCAATTCTCCTACATGTAATTGTCTTTCTCTGACTTGTCGATTGTAGTACCTGGCAGATACCAGTCGCATTCGTGCTTGCGCTTCCTCTGAATTCCATCTCTTGTCGTCTACTAGATCTAAATCTAAGAGCCTTGACTTGTTTTTTTCATGCTCCTCGAAATATGTGGTTCTTAGTGATGACACTGCCATTTCTGCTGGTGCTACTGCCTCGGTCCCATACACTAGAACGAATGGTGTTTATCCTGTGGCTATTTTTGCTGTTGTTCGCACTGCCCATAAGACATTTTCTAACTCATCTACCCAACTTCCCTTGGTAGCATGAATTCTCTTCTTCAAGCCATCTAGTACTATCTTGTTTGTTGATTCCACCTGCCCGTTTGTTTGGGGGTGCTCCACTGATGCAAAACGTTGCTCTATGTTCAACCTCTCACAATACCATTACAGCCTCTTGCTCTTGAATTGAGATCCATTGTAACTTATTATGGATTTTGGAACTCCGTATCTTGAGATGATGTGCGATTGAATGAAACTGATGATTTATTCGTCTATTGTTTTTCCCATCGGTTTTGCTTCTATCCACTTGGAGAAGTAATCTATTGCTACTAGTATGCTAGTTCTTTGCCCTTTTGTTCTTGGTAGGGGGCCTATCAAATCAATCCCCCATTGTGTGAATGGCCATGCTCCCGATATTGAACTTAACTTGGCTGCTGGGGATGTTATATTTCTAGGGTGTCTTTGGAAATGTTCACATTTTTGCACCATGTCTGTTGCTTCCTTGTTCATTGTTGGCCAATAGTACCCCAGATTGTAGACCTTTTGAACTATCGATCTTGCCCCTTCATGACATCCGGCGTTGCCCTCATGTAGCTCTGCCAATATTCTTTCAGTCTCTGGATATGTTATGCATTTGAGGAATGGTGTAGAGATCCCTTCTTGTAGAGCTCATTATCCATCATTGCGTAATTCCTGGCGATCCTTTAAATCTTTACTGCCTCCACCTTGTCCTCTGGTAGCTTTCCCTCGGTAATATATTGATGCATTGGGGTCATCCATGCCTCACCTTCATCTATTGCCAGGGCTTCCATCATCTCTATCGCTTATCGTGTTCTTTGTTCCACAAAATGGACTTCTTTGCCTGCTTCCGAGCCCAAGGCTAGCTTGCTCAGGGCATCTTCTTCCTGGTTTTGTTCTCTTGGGACTGATTCTATAAAAGTTTATAATTGTTGGATGGTTGGAGAGTATGAAGAGAGCAATCCTTTCATTATACTAAACATGATATGAGAAGGTTGCTTCACCATTACAAGGATGGAGGCTCCTTTATATAGGAGACCTCTAGTACTAGAATGCAAAACCCTACGAACATTAGGGACTAAAGTGCAAATACTAGAACTAACATAACCTTCATAATTAGATAATAACCCCACACATATAATATCCAATATTCCCCCATCTTCTTCTTCTTCTTCTTAATTCTTCAATCCGAAGTGCATCCCAATCTTTAACAATTCATGCTCAAATCAATCTTCAAAATGGAGCTACCAAACTCCAATCTTCAACAAAAGCTCAAAAGCTTCAATATCCAACAAAACCTGCAATGTTGAATCAAAAAACGAATCTTCAAGGTCCACCGTGCTCTCAGATGTGAACACCCACTTGTAGCCTTCATGGTCTCTCAGTGGTGTGATAATCCACGTGTAGCAACAATCGGTTGGTCTTCATCATGCTCTCAGCGGAGTGATGACAGCCACCTATGGCCATGAAGTATTCAAAAAAAAGTTGAACGGAAGATGAAGTTCCAATGTCTCAGTCTTATTGCGAATGCTGAGGTTCCTATGTTTCAATCTTCCAGAAGGTGAAGTTCCTATGTCTCAGGTGGTGAGGTTCCAATGTTCCAACCTTCTACAATGTTCAACAAAAGATGAAGCTCCACACTTCAATCTTCAAAATGCCAAGGTATATGCATACCCGGTCTTTAAACTGGCCCCCGAAATTCCAATCTCGGAGATCCTCAAAAAGTCGGCAAAAATGCCCCAAAAACAGCTCCATGCTCCACAAAGTCGGCAAAAATGCCCCAAAACATCGAAGAATTCAATCTTCAAATCTTCAAATCTTCAACAAATTCAACTGAAAACCAGTTGAAATTCAACAATCCAAGCTTTCCAAAGCTCGAATTCAACATATCGTATCAAAACCACAGCATATCCATCTCGGCGATACAAATTTCAGCAATTCCAACAAATTTCAGCATATTTTCAGCAATTCAGCAGATAACAGCAAGCTGAAAATTCAGCAACAACAGCAGATTTGCAGCAGCAGATTTCAGCAGTAACAGCAGGAAAACAGCAGCAATAACAGAAACAAAACCAGCTGAAAATCCCATCAATTCATAACAACCATTCCAGCAACAGCAGTAAACAGCAACAGCAGATTTCAAATGCAGCAGGATACCAACAGCAGCAACAAAAACAATGAAACAGTAACAGCAGAATTGCATTTCAGCACCGAATCTTAACAGTAAGATTCGAACAACCAAATCACCTCGGAATTTGACGTATAATATATCAATGGAATCGGGAGCTCGAGACGATTCCAAAAAACTAAAAACTGCGGCGATTGGACGTCTAGAAGGTGGCGCGTGGCCTGCACGCGCCGGCGGGGGTAAGCACACGCGGCGGCGCGTGAGAGCGCGTCCGGTGGTTGACGGGGTCGCTGGAAACGGCGAAATGCTCACCGGAGGTTGCTGGGTTGATTGGTGATGTCAATTTTGGAAGAAGAGGTGTAAATCAAATGGGTATTATTTGGGGCTATGAGCAAAGGCTACGGCGGTGAAAAAAAAAATTCAGCAAAACAAAAAACGAAATCGAAATCTAAACACCACGATCGGTGGCTTTGATACCATATGATCGTTTATAATTGTAGAGAGGTTGGAGAGTATGAAGAGAGCAATCCTTTCATTATACTAAACATGATATGAGAAAGTTGCTTCACCATTACAAGGATGGAGGCTCCTTTATATAGGAGACCTCTAGTACTAGAATGCAAAACCCTACGAACATTAGGGACTAAAGTGCAAATACTAGAACTAACATAAACTTAGCATAATTAGATAATAACCCCATACATATAATATCCAATAGATTCAATGTCGAAGCTTTGAAAACTTGTTATCAAGTCTTTGGCTTGTTGTAGATATTGTTGCATGTTCTCAGAATTTGCAGTGTAATTCTCCTTTACTTGGTTGACGACCAACTGGGAGTCACACTTGACCCTTAGGTTTTTCGGTCCTACTCCTTTGGATATTCTTAAGCCTGTTATCAAAGCCTCATATTCTGCTTCATTATTAGTTGTCTTGAATGTAAGTGCCATGGCATAACGGAGTGGCGTGCCCTTATCTGGCGGGTATAATAGGAGGCTTGCGCCCGACCCTCCTGTATTGGATGATCCATCAGTATGCATCTACCATACGTCCTCTGACTGTGTCTCCTG
Organism: Clarkia xantiana subsp. parviflora; assembly: GCA_036873135.1. Taxonomy (NCBI): domain Eukaryota; kingdom Viridiplantae; phylum Streptophyta; class Magnoliopsida; order Myrtales; family Onagraceae; genus Clarkia; species Clarkia xantiana. The sequence goes on from JAPTYO010000012.1 coordinate 21,716,211, forward strand.
ACTGGTGCTTGTTTCAGACATGCTTGTTATTTCCCCTAAGTTCCCATCGGGGCTGATTCCGGAGAATTCTGCGATAAAATATGCTTGGGCTTGCCCTTTTATGGCCGTTCTTGGGGCAAAATGAATGCGGTACTCGCTTAGCTCAATCGCCCATTTGGTCAGCCTCCCTGACGTGTCTGGTTTTTGCAAAAAGGTGTTTTAGAGGCTGATTTTTAAGCACTGTATCTCATGGCCATGGAAATATGGTCTCAACTTCCTTGCTAATATGATTAGTGCGTAGAGGTACTTTTCGATTGTCATGTAGTTGATCTCGTACTTTGCCAATGTTTTGCTTACGAAATACACTGGCATTTGTGCGTTGTCCCCCTCTTTCACTAGTATTGAACTTACCGCGACATTACTCACGGAGATGTAAAGGAACATAGGCTCTCCTGGGATTGGCTTTGCTAGAGGTGGTAGGGTCTTTAGGTGTTGTTTCAGTTGTTGGAAGGCTTCCTCACACCTTCTCGTCCATTTAAACTTCTTGTTTGCTCGTAGCACCTCAAAGAAAGGTAGTGCCTTGTCTTCTATTTTGGACAAGAACCTGTTGAGAGCTGCCACCCTTCCGTTTAATCGCTGAACCTCTTTGTGCTTCGTAGGGGAGTGCATTTCTTCAATTGCTTGCAATTTTTCAGGATTCACTTATATTCCTCGTTGACTTACCATGAAACCCAAGAATTTCCCTGACTGTACTCTGAACGCACATTTTTTCGGGTTCAGGCGGACCTTATGCTGGCGTATCCTTTGGAAGGTCATTCGAAGGTTCACGACGTGGTCGCTCTTCTTTTTGGACTTGACAATCATGTTGTCCACATATGCTTCCATTGTCTTCCCTATCATGTCCCCAAAGATTTTATTTACCATGCGCTGATATGTTGCCCCCGCGTTTATGAGCCTGAATGGCATTACAGTGTGGTGATATATTTCACTATCGGCATAAAATGCTGTGTGGGAGGCGTCTTAAGCAAACATTTTGATTTTATTGTACCCTGAGTATGCGTCCATGAAGCTCATTAACTCGTGACCTGACGTTGCATCCAGTAACTGATCTATCCTTGGGAGTGGGTATGAATCTTTAGGGCTTGCTTTGTTGATAGTCGATACACATTCTCCAACTTCCTCCTGACTTTTTTACTAACACTGGGTTTGCAACCCATGTTTGAAACCTGATCTCCTTGATGAAATTTGCTTTTAGTAGCTTGTCCACCTCTTATTGGATAGCTATCTTTTTGCTACCCCTATTGGCCTTATTTTTTTGTGTTATTGGACGCGTTGCCGGGTCTTTGTTGAACTTGTGTGAAATTACATCCTCGGATATCCCAGGTGTTGGGTTATAAATAAACCCGACTATGTACGTACGTTCTTGGTCTATGGTGATTTCCTACAGGTGACAGGTCGAGTACACTTTCAGGGCAAGGAGAAGAAGTCGACGACCTTTCTTGTTTATTCCAACCATTTGGAGATAAAAGGTCGACTACCAATCATGAAGAAGTCGACTTCAAAAGAATGACTGGTCGACTATGGAGACTTAGAGAATCTTCCAGAGGACAGGTGGCGACCTGTTTCCCACCGTCTCCAAGGGAAAACCTTCCCTCGATGTAAAGACAGGTGGCGAACTGCTTCCCACCGTCTCCAAAGGAAAACCTTCTATCGAAGTAGACAGGTGGCGACCTACTTCCCACCGTCTCCAAGGGAAAACCTTCCCCCAAAGTAAAGGTGAGGTGGCAACCTACTTGTCACCTGCTTAAAAGGAAAACCTTCCTCCGAAGTAAACATGAGGTGGCGACCTGCTTAATACCAGCTGACTGACAACCACTTCTATCAGCCAATCACAAAGGGTTGATTGCCGCCCCTAGGCAACCAATCAGAGGCCAGTAGTCGCCTCTACAAAGTCGGTAAACTTCTCCCTATAAATAGGGGACTATCTCCTTCAATTAAAAACAATCTGCTCTGAATACTTATATATTACACTCTCAAATACATTACTAACTTAAGCTTCGGAGTGGAATCAGGGGCCATCCCCACCCCTTTTTAGGTGCTCGACCTTAAAAGTCTCCCGGAGGAAATCAAGTCCTCAAGAGAGCTACGTCCAAGGCGAAGCCTAGAAGTCCATTCCGTGAAGTTTGAGGCCACTCTCTTTGATCCCAACATTTGGCGCCGTCTGTGGGAACAGATAAAAAAGTCATGGCTGCCGAAAAGAGCAAGATTTCCAACATTCCGGTGGAAGAAAGGAGCAGTCCACCAGTGGATCCTACCACATCGAGGCCGATCCCCCAAGAATATCCCCCAATACACCAATCTAATGGTGTTGGCGGCGATGAAACCCTCAACCATTCCAAATCTCTGCCAATTTTGGAAGTTGCGAGGACAGCTCCCCAGGCTGTTCCTCCGGAGGTAATAGCTGCCTTTATTACTTTTTGGAACGAAACCCAGGCAGGGGCTGTTCCAGAAAAAAGAGAGCCAACAAGAGAGGCCTCACAAAAGGAAGAAGTAGCTTCCAGTGTGAAAATCCAGGAGGAGAATCTCCTGGAGAAAGAAACCCCTAAAGCTCCCGAGGCCGGAACGGCAAGCAAGAAGCCTGCCCTATTCACAATAGGGCATGTCGAAGAACTGTTGGAGAAGAAGAGGCGAGGTGCGAACGATTTGCTCATCGTTCGTGATCATACTTCTCACCCTTTCACCAAAAGGCTATTCAATACTCGAGTTCCCCCGCAAGTCTTCGCGAGGAGCATCGATGATTATACCGGAGAAGGCGACCCAGTTCGCCACATCAACGCCCACAACTCCTCCATCTTGGGAAGAGGGGCAATGCCTGATCATTATGCAGCACTCTTCCCAACCACGTTGAAGGAAGAGGCGTCTACTTGGTTTTATGGTCTCCCCGACAACTCTATAGACTCGTGGGATGAGATGAAAACCAAGTTCATTGAAGGACACATAGGTCAGAGGCAGCGCCTCAAGAGCATGAACTTCCTCGACAAGATCGAGCAAGGCCCAGGTGAATCCTTGGCCAACTACTACACAAGGTTTCACAAGATACTCCAACAGCGAACGAGGATGCCACGGATGGCGAGCTGATCCGGACCTTCTAGAGGGGTCTTAGAGTGCAGAGCCAAGCTCTGAAGGACAGCATGGTGATGAAGCCCGTGTAAAGGATTGACGCCCTTGCCATAAAAGTAAAGAAATTCATCGACCTAGAGAGGTCGCATGAAGGGCTGCCCAAAGAAGTCGAGAAACAACTGGTACCCGCCAAGATCGAGGAGGGCACCGCTTCCCGACTACCTAGGAGGGAAGAAAGACGTGGGCGAGACTTCAGACCAGGGAATCGACAAGGAATAAGGAGATATTCTAATCCTTATCCCTCCAAATATACTCCTCTTACTCGATCAGGAAATGGAGAAGCTCCGCCTTACTAACTCGCCACCGGCAAGAAGAAACATGTTGGGTCACCAGGTAAATGCTTACTGTCGCTACAATCAGGTAAGGGGGCATAACACAAATGGTTATACCCTCTTGAAGCAAGATAAAGAGACCCTTATCCAGAGGGGCAAATTATTAAAATTTGTGGAAAAGAACCCCAATATTCCGAAGAAGCGAAATCGTAGCCCAAGGGAGGAATCTCGATCTCCTCCTCGTGATCAACCCCCCCCCCCCCCCCCCCCCAAGAGGAACAATCAAATTTATCGCCGGGGGGACCAAAACATGGCTCGACATTGTTATCAAGCCGCGACACGACAAGCAGATAAGTCATAATCAAATTCTATGATAGATATTTGTTATAACTAATGTCGAGTTTTCCTTTTTTGATGAAATATTCAGGAATTGACGAATAAAAAAGATCCTTCAATCTACTTTCTTCATAAAGAAATCATCATTCCAATGCCACCACCCTCAAACTCGCTACAAATCGGCCGTCGACCATTATGTGCCCAAAATGGCGACCAAAGCCTAGGTACGGCGACGATTCGATCGAAGTCTACAAATCGGTTGTCGACCATTATGTGCCCAAAATGGCAACTAAAGCCAAGGTACGACGACAATTCGATGGAAGGTCTACAAATCGGCCGTCGACCATTATGTGCCCAAAATGGCAACCAAAGCCTAGGTACGGCGACGATTCGATCGAAGTCTACAAATCGGTTGTCGACCATTATGTGCCCAAAATGGCGACTAAAGCCTAGGTACGGCGACAATTCGATGGAAGGTCTACAAATCGGTCGTCGACCATTATGTGCCCAAAATGGCAACCAAAGCCTAGGTACGGGGACGATTCGATCGAAGTCTACAAATCGGTTGTCGACCATTATGTGCCCAAAATGGCGACTAAAGCCTAGGTACGATGACAATTCGATGGAAAATCTACAAAGGATCAGTCTTCACTGACTCCTCGACTTCATACAGTCAACGAAGATCTACAAAGGATCAGTCTTCACTGACTCCTCGACTTCATACAGTCGGTGAAGATATACAAAGGATCAGTCTTCACTGACTCCTCGACTTCTTACAGTCGGCGAAGATCTACAAAGGAACAGTGTTCACTGACTCCTCGACTTCATACAGTCGGCGAAGATCTACAAAGGATCAGTCTTCACTGACTCCTCGATTTCATACAGTCGGTGAAGATATACAAAGGATAAGTCTTCACTGACTCCTCGACTTCATACAGTCGGTGAAGATATACAAAGGATAAGTGTTCACTGACTCCTCGACTTCATACAGTCGGCGAAGATCTACAAAGGATCAGTCTTCACTGACTCCTCGACTTCATACAGTCGGCGAAGATCTACAAAGGATCAGTCTTCACTGACTCCTCGACTTCATACAGTCGGCGAAGATCTACAAAGGATCAGTCTTCACTGACTCCTCGACTTCATACAGTCGGCGAAGATCTACAAAGGATCAGTCTTCACTGACTCCTCGACTTCATACAGTCGGCGAAGATCTACAAAGGATCAGTCTTCACTGACTCTTCGACTTCATACAGTCGGCGAAGATCTACAAAGGATCAGTCTTCACTGACTCCTCGACTTCATTTAGTCGGCGAAGATCTACAAAGGATCAGTCTTCACTGACTCCTCGACTTCATACAGTCGGCGAAGATCTACAAAGGATCAGTCTTCACTGACTCCTCGACTTCATACAGTCGGCGAAGATCTACAAAGGATCAGTCTTCACTGACTCTTCGACTTCATACAGTCGGCGAAGATCTACAAAGGATCAGTCTTCACTGACTCCTCGACTTCATACAGTCGGCGAAGATCTACAAAGGATCAGTCTTCACTGACTCCTCGACTTCATACAGTCGGCGAAGATCTACAAAGGATCAGTGTTCACTGACTCCTCGAATTCATACAGTCGGCGAAGATCTACAAAGGATCAGTGTTCACTGACTCCTCGAATTCATACAGTCGGCGAAGATCTACAAAGGATCAGTCTTCACTGACTCCTCGACTTCATACAGTCGGCGAAGATCTACAAAGGATCAGTCTTCACTGACTCCTCGACTTCATACCGTCGGTGAAGATATACAAAGGATAAGTCTTCACTGACTCCTCGACTTCATACAGTCGGCGAAGATCTACAAAGGATCAGTGCTCACTGACTCCTCGACTTCATACAGTCGGCGAAGATCTACAAAGGATCAGTCTTCACTGACTCCTCGACTTCATACAGTCGGCGAAGAACTACAAAGGATCAGTCTTCACGACTCCTCGACTTCATACAGTCGGCGAAGATCTACAAAGGATCAGTCTTCACTGACTCCTCGACTTCATACAGTCGGCGAAGATCTACAAAGGATCAGTCTTCACTGAATCCTCGACTTCATACAGTCGGCGAAGATCTACAAAAGCTCAGTCTTCACTGACTCCTCGACTTCATACAGTCGGCGAAGATCTACAAAGGATCAGTCTTAACCGACTCCTCGACTTCCGAAAGTCGCCATCTACAAAGGATCAGTCTTTACTGACTCCTCGACTTCATACAGTTGGCGACGATTCGATCGAAGTCTACAGATCGGTGGTCGACCATTATGTGCCCAAAATGGAGACTAAAGCCTAGGTACGGCGACAATTCGATGGAAGGTCTACAAATCGGTCGTCGACCATTATGTGCCCAAAATGGCGACCAAAGCCTTGGGACGGCGACGATTCGATCGAAGTCTACAACTCGGATGTCCTAACGCTCAAAATATCGACAAGAGCTGAGGCACAATAAGGACCCGAACAAAAAGACTCAAAAGAGGATCAACAATTCAGTCCTCCAGTTGTCGATCTAAAGGTATCAAAGACTACCTCCTACTTATACGATCGATTCTTTAATCCTAAAGGGTAGTAAAAATAAAGTATGTCTGCTACCTCCTGTTGGATCACGGTGGAACTCCGGTACGGATCTTGACGGCAATCCTAACTACTTTGCTCCACGCAATCCTGCAAGAGGGGATAGACCGGGCGGTGACCCAGAATCCCTCTCCGATGCTTAAATGAGTACTTCGTCTGACTGGCAAGTAACAGATATCAAAAGTATATTGAACTTCAACGTAAGTCATCTGAGGTGACCTCCTGCCCTTTTATAGGCAAAGAGATGCCTCAGGTACCTGGCGAACCGTTAGGGGTGGTTAGCCTGTATCCCGCTTATCTCGTACATGATCTCGCGTATCTTAGCCATGCCCCGCGTATCTCGGCCACGATCCGTGTATCTTAACCACGTTCCGTATATCTCGGCCACGCCCCGCATATCTTGGCTTTATCCTCTGATAACGAGTCCCGACTCCCGTCGGGGACTCCAGAGTTATCTCGTTGTGTCACCGCTCGGGGCCCCTCGTCATCGTGACAGGGCCAATCATTCTCAGGGATTCATCATCGGGGCCTACTTAAAGGCTTCTCATCGGGAGCTTCCAGCTCCACTGTCGGGACCGACTCTGTCGGAACCTTGCTTCGTCGGGACTCCCTTCATCGGGACCCTTCTCCTAGGTCATCTTGACCCTTATTTTGGGCCTGGTGGGCCTGTTTGCCGTTTCCTCTCCGTTAAAGGGCCTGACGGCCATAATCGGACCCATCATTTGCCCCCAAGACATGAGGGACTTTTAGTTCGTCGTGTCTTCCAACTCTCGATTTTCCAAGGCTAGAGTCGGGGATCTGTTCCTTGGTTCAGTTACTTAATCTTCTCCTCCACGTTTCCTCAGGGTTTTGTAGATAACTGCTATATCCCAAAGGTCTCTTCGGTTCTCTAGTGCATTAAATGCAGCAGATAATGGAGTGATGTCATCAGTGCCCATGCCTGACTCTCTGTGTCTGCCTTCTCTGAAAAGTGCTTTTCAGGATATTTCATCATTGCGTCTGCTGCTGTTCCGCACGTTTCATCTCAACGGTCTGGATCAGAACGTTTCCACTTCGACGGTTCAGATTACAACGTCCCTCCAACTGTCCTTTTTGTCTATAAAATCCTAACCGTGGGCATAGTTTCACTTTACCATCTATAAATTTTCGAAGGCTTTCTTCAACTCTTGAGTCCTTAGCGTTTCTCCGGCCATCTTTCCGGCAATATCAGGTTCATTCTTCCAACCTCCCATTATCATGTTAGGTAAAGATTTCTTCTCTATTGTTCGTCTTCATCTTCGCTTAGTTTGATTGTCATTTCCCGGAAAAACCTAACGTGCCTTTTAATGGCTGCTTTCATACAGGGGGTCTGGTTTCGAGGGAAGAAAGCCTTTCAACTTCGACTATGTTCTGAACGAAATTTCCAACACTGCTTATGATGCAGCTCTCCGGGAAGGATGTATCATTTCCACCAAAGAAGCCGATGCTCAAGGCCGGAAATGCATACCACAAGTTCAGAGTGAAGAGGAGCTACTTCTTCATCGGGAACTCCTCGATCCCATGACCCCGATAGCCAATCCTTCAACAGCTGACCCTGTGGGGCCTTCTGCCACCGACTCCGTGGACCCAGCTGCTGTCAATGCTGCCGACCAGGACCAAGTTTGAATGTTTACTTTTTAGAGTCCTTGTATCCTCTTCTCTTTTGTCCTTGTCGGGCCCTTGAGCCCTTATCAATATCAGTCTTCTTTAGCCCCGATTGTTGTACTTCTCCGAGTGACTTCTTGTACGTCCTTCCCGACGATTTTAATAACTTGCACCACTTAAGGCCTCTTTTCTCGGGCATCACTTAAGACGACTTTATCTCGAGTGCATCACTTAAGACGACTTTCGGATACTTAGAATAAATCTAAGTATTGCGCACCACTGAAGGCGACTTTCATCGTGCACCACTGAAGGCGACTTTCATCGTGCACCACTGAAGGCGACTTTCATCGTGCACCACTGAAGGCGACTTTCATCGTGCACCACTGAAGGCGACTTTCATCGTGCACCACTGAAGGCGACTTTCATCGTGCACCGCTGAAGGCGACTTTCATCGTGCACCGCTGAAGGCGACTTTACTTTCATCGTGCACCCCTGAAGGCGAATTTCGTCGTGCACCGCTGAAGGCGACTTTCATCGTGCACCACTGAAGGCGACTTTCATCGTGCACCGCTGAAGGCGACTTTCATCGTGCACCACTGAAGGCGACTTTCATCGTGCACCGCAGAAGGCGACTTTCATCGTGCACCACTGAAGGCGACTTTCATCGTGCACCACTGAAGGCGACTATCATCGTGCACCACTAAAGGCGACTTTCGTCGTGCACCACTGAAGGCGACTTTCATCGTGCACCACTGAAGGCGACTTTCGTCGTGCACCACTGAAGGCGACTTTCATCGTGCACCACTGAAGGCGACTTTCCTCGTGCACCACTGAAGGCGACTTTCATCGTGCACCACTGAAGGCGACTTTCATCGTGCACCACTGAAGGCGACTTTCATCGTGCACCACTGAAGGCGACTTTCGTCGTGCACCACTGAAGGCGACTTTCATCGTGCACCACTGAAGGCGACTTTCGTCGTGCACCACTGAAGGCGACTTTCATCGTGCACCACTGAAGGCGACTTTCCTCGTGCACCACTGAAGGCGACTTTCATCGTGCACCACTGAAGGCGACTTTCATCGTGCACCACTGAAGGCGACTTTCATCGTGCACCGCTGAAGGCGACTTTCATCGTGCACCACTGAAGGCGACTTTCATCGTGCACCGCTGAAGGCGACTTTCATCGTGCACCACTGAAGGCGACTTTCATCGTGCACCGCTGAAGGCGACTTTCATCGTGCACCACTGAAGGCGACCTTCATCGTGCACCACTGAAGGCGACTTTCATCGTGCACCACTGAAGGCGACTTTCATCGTGCACCGCTGAAGGCGACTTTCATCGTGCACCATTGAAGGCGACTTTCATCGTGCACCGCTGAAGGCGACTTTCATCGTGCACCACTGAAGGCGACTTTCATCGTGCACCACTGAAGGCGACTTTCACACTTAATATGAATCTAAGGACAACTCTTATTTGGAAGCAACCTCTTTATTTATTGGCATAAGATAGGTTTACATCGAATTAAACGATAAATAGTATACACCACTTAAGGCGATTTTACATCGGGCACCACCTAAGGCGACTTTGTCGGGCACCACTTAAGGCGACTTTATCGGGCACCACTTAAGGCGACTTTCTTCAAGCATGGTGTTTCTTCAAGTGTTCGCCACTGAAAGAATGCTTTAACGTTCTGCCATCGAGGTCTTCCAACTTGTATGCATTCGGAGCTGGCATCCCTACGACCTTATAAGGTCCTTCCCATTTTGGTGACATCTTGTTGATTCGATCCAAAAGGGTGAATTCGTTGCGACGCCAAACCAGCTCCCCGACGAAGAACTGTCGGGACTTCACTCGCCGATTATAGTACCTGGCCGTCGCTAAGCGCATTCGTGCTTGGACTTCGTCGGCTTCCCGCCTTTTTTCTTCGAGTAAGTCCATGTCCAGGCGTCTCATTTCCTCGTTCGTCAGGGGTTCATAATATCTCGTCCGATGGGATGCCACAGCTACCTCCACAGGAGTGACAGCTTCCGTGCCATAAACGAGGCCAAACGGAGTCTCCCCTGTTGATCGTTTGGGTGTCGTTCTAACAGCCCAGAGTACGTTTTCCAGTTCGTTCAGCCATTTGCCCTTCAAGGCATAGACCCTCTTCTTTAGGCCATCCATCACGATTTTGTTGGCTGACTCCACCTGGCCATTAGTCTGAGCATGGCGTACGGAGGCGGTCCGATGCTCAACGTTCAGTTCTTCCAGATACTCCCTCACCTGAGAGCCGTTAAACGGTGGGCCATTGTCGCTGATCACCACCTTAGGAATCCCGTATCTGGACACGATGTGGGTTTGGAGGAACTTGAAGATCTGGTTCCCCGTTGTTCTGGCCAATGCCTTCGCCTCTATCCATTTCGAAAAATAATCGATAGCTACAAGTAAATACTTACATTGTCCTTGTGCTTGTGGAAGAGGTCCTACCAAGTCGATGCCCCACTGCGCGAAGGGCCAAGCGCTCTTGATGGATGTCAGGTTGGCAGCCGGGGCCACGATACTCGGGGCGTACCTCTGGCACGCGTCGCATGATCGGACCAACGCCGTTGCTTCTTTGTTCATCGTGGGCCAGTAGTAGCCCAAGTTCAACACCTTCCTCAAAATGGATCGGGCCCCTTCGTGACAAGCCGCGATCCCCTCATGCATTTCCTTCAGGATTCGATTGGTGTCGGGTTCTGCTACACACTTCAGGTACGGAGTCGAGAACCAGCCCTTCTTGTACAGCTGATTGTCCAGCATCACATAATTAGACGCGATCCGACATATCCTGTCTGCTGCTACCTTATCCTCGGGGATTGCCCCCGTAGTCAGATACGTGACTATCGGGGTCATCCAAGTGGGCTCCTCCTCCGATTTCGCTTCAACGGTGCACACCTGCGTGGGGTCGATGTTTGACAAGATCACCTTTTCCAGGAAGTGCACCTTCCGATTTTCTTCTAAGGGTGCCCCCAGGGCAAATTTGCTCAAGGCGTCTGCCTCTACGTTCTCCTCCCTCGGAATAGCCTCGATGTCGAAGCTTTTGAAGCTCTCTCTCAGGGTTTGTACCTCTCGCAGATACTTCTTCATTATCGGGCTCCTTGCTTCGTATCGCCCTTGAACTTGGTTCACGATTAACGCCGCGTCGCACTTCACTCTCAAGTGATCGATTCCAGTGCCTTTAGCGATTTTTAGGCCCGTGATAAGAGCTTCATACTCCGCTTCATTGTTTGTGGCCTTGAATGTTAAAGCCAAGGCATATCGGAGCGGTTCACCTTCACCCGGTGGTATCAACAAGAAGCCCGCTCCTGATCCGTCTGAACTTGCGGAGCCGTCCGTGTACATTTCCCAGGTATTTTCTTTGTTTGGTTGTTCTGATTGCTCTGCCCTCTCTGGTTGTTCTTCTGTCGGGACCTCCACGGTTGCCCCCTCTACAGGGCCCGTTTCTTCTAGATCGGGGGCTGTAGATTCTGCTATAAAGTCCGCCAATGCCTGGCCCTTGATTGCCGTTCTTGGAGCAAAGTGTATTCGAAACTCACTGAGCTCTACTGCCCATTTCACCAATCTCCCCGACGCATCCGGTCGGTTCAAAAAATGTTTCAAAGGCTGGTTCGTTAGCACAGTGATCTCGTGTTCGTGGAAATATGGCCTTAGCTTCCGAGCAGTAATTATCAACGCAAAGAGGTACTTCTCAACGGCGGGATAGTTCAATTCGGATTTGGCAAATGCCTTGCTTACATAATAGACGGGGACTTGATTACCCTCGACAACCTTTACTAACACAGAGCTAATGGCAAATTCAGAAACAGCCAAATAAAGGAAGAGCGGCTCGCCTGGAACCGGTTTCGCCAGCGGCGGGAGTGTGCGAAGGTGCTGTTTGAGTGCTTGGAACGCCTCTTCACATTTGGCGGTCCATTCGAATTTTTTGTTGGCCCTCAAGACTTCAAAAAACGGCATTGATCGGTCGCTGGCTTTGGATAAGAAGCGGTTCATTGCAGCTAGTTGGCCATTCAGTACTTGCACCTCCCGATGGTTTATCGGAGACTGCATCTCCTCGATTACCCTCAGCTTCTCAGGGTTCACTTCAATTCCTCTTTGGCTTACCATGAAGCCCAAAAGCTTCCCTGAGTGGACTCTGAAGGCGCATTTCGTCGGGTTCAAGCGAACTTGATGGAGCCTCATCCGCTCAAACGCCATGGTAAGGTTGTGCACGTGATCCTCGGCTTGTCGGGACTTCACCAGCATATCATCTACGTAAGCTTCCATGGTTTCTCCCAGCATATCTCCAAACAGCTTATTCACCATCCGCTGGTAGGTTGCCCCGGCATTGATCAACCCGAAAGGCATGACATCATAGTGATAGATGTCGCTGTCTGCATAGAATGCTGTGTGGGGGGCGTCTTCCTTGGCCACCTTGATCTGGTTGTAGCCTGAATACGCATCCATGAAACTCAGCAGCTCATGTCCCGATGTGGCATCCACCAGCTGGTCGATCCTCGGGAGTGGATAGCAATCCTTTGGACAAGCCTTGTTCAAGTCGCGGAAGTCCACGCACATTCGCCACTTCCCGTTAGTCTTCTTCACCAGCACTGGGTTGGCGACCCAAGTCTGGAATCGGAGCTCCTTAATGAAACCAGCATCGAGCAACCTGCCCACCTCCTGCTGGATCGCGATCTTCTTATCCGTGCCTATCGGACGCCTTTTCTGTGTGATAGGCTTGATCGCGGGGTCTATCTTCAGCTCGTGCACGACCACGTCGGGGCTGATTCCTGGCATATCGCTGGGGGACCAGGCAAACAGCTCTTTAAACTCTTTCAGCAATTCCACCAATTTTTGGGCTGTCTCCTCAGTTAGAGCGGACCCGATTTTCACCTTCCTCTGGGGTCCGTCGATCTCGACTTCTTTCAGATCTTCTACGGGGGCGGGACGCCCAAACTCTTCTCTGGGATCTGTGTCTGTCTGGAGGACAGTCATGGCCTCTCGCCTCCTCCTCCGGGTGGCATTAACATAGCATTTTCGGGAAGCCACCTGGTCACCTTTGACCTCCCCGACTCCGTGGTCGGTCGGGAACTTCATCTTCTGGTGCACAGTCGAGGCAACTGCCATTAGTGGATTGATGGTGGTTCTCCCGATAATTGCGTTGTAGGTCCCCGCAGAATCAACCACGACAAATTCCACGTTCCTCCTTTCTGACTTCCACCCGCTACCAAACTCCACTGGTAAGGTGATTACTCCCAACGGGTAGGAAGTTGAGCCAGAGAACCCGACCATCGGGAAGTTTGCCTCCTTCAGATCTTTCTTCGTCTTCCCCATGGCTTCCAGCGCGTCCATGAATAGAATGTCGGAGGAGCTTCCTCCGTCAATCAGAATTCTCTTCATCTCGAATCCGCCTACATCCAGAGTTACTACTAAGGCATCGTCGTGTGGGGTCTCCACACCTATGAGATCTTCCGACGAGAAGGAGATCACCATCTCTTCTTTCAAGGTCCAAGATCGAGACCTCTTACCCAGTACCACCGCAGTAGGGATCCTAGAGGCGTAAACCTCTCGAGCGGATGAGGTATCACCTCCAGCAGCAAATCCTCCAAGAATCACATTGATGACTCGTCTTTCTTTGTGAACACCGGATGACTCTGGATCAGTTCTCTTCTTCTTCGGGGACCGATCGCGGGATTGGGAGCGAGATCGTGATCGGGACCGAGAGCGGGATCGGCACCGCTTGTCCCCGACAAATTCCTTGAGCTTCCCCTTCTGGATCAGTTTTTTCAATCTCCTTCTTCAGTTCCCGACAGTGATTAGTGTCGCGGCCATTTGCGCGGTGAAACTGACAATAGCGATCTGTGCGGGACCCCAGGAATTCTCCATCTTTCTTCGGGGGGTATCTGGAGATACCTTGTCGTTCCATGACTGTCAGCACTTCCGCCATGGAGCAGTTGAGAGGAATGTCGAGATCTTCCCTCTTATCCTTCCTTGGAGGACGTCTATCCTCCCCCCGACCAGAGCGACCTCGGTCCCGACTACCTTCAGGTTTGCCTTTTGACTTACGATCGTCGAAAGGCTTGCTCGACTGCTTCCCTTTGTTCGATTTTGGGGGCTCCAGTTCTCCTGCGGCTATCTTTGACTCCTGGACATCGATCTGCCGCTTCACTCTCTTCTGTAATGCTTCCATGTTCCACACAGGTTTCTCAGCCACGCTGTGCATCAGGTCGGAACCATAGGGGGCCTTCAGGTTCCGAATGAAGGTACGAATTGTTTCGCCCTCCGAGATCTCCTCGTCTATCTCCGCCACACTGGCCGTGTACCGCTGGTAGTAATGTGCCAGCGATTCGTCGGGCCTCTGTACCACCTGGGTGAGGGACCTCACACTCTTCAGCAGACGTCGGCGACCCTGGTACTGTCGAATGAAACGGTCGTGCATGTCAGCCCAACAGGTGATGCAGCCTGGGGGCAGACTAAAGAACCAGGTCAGGGCTCTTTCTCCCAGTGTGTTAGGGAACAGGGTACACACGATGTCCTCTGTCGGGGCTCTACCCAGACACGCCATAAAATGCTTCTGGACATGACGGACTGGATCTCCTTCTCCGTCATATTCTTTAATCTCGGGGATACCTAGCCCTGGCGGGGCGAGGGTGTCTATTAGTCGGGGAACGAAGGGATGAGTGGATCGATCCCTCAGCTCCGACACCAGCGGCTTCTGTTCTCCCATACAGATGTTCACGATCTTTACCACCTGGTCGGGAGTGATGGGGCCATTCAGGGGAATGGTCCTGTGCTGAACTGGTCCTGGCCCATCAACCACGAACCTCTCCGGCTGACCGGTTACCTTACCTCCATCCTGGCCTTGGGGTGGGGCTTCCTGTACGTTCCGACCCTCTGTTGGTAGGGTTGCTTCTTCCAGCGGGGGCATCTCCTCCTGCCTCCTTGTAGCCTCCCTTCGGTCCAAGAGAGTCTCTACAGCCGCCAGGAACATGGGCATGGCCTCCGCCACGGCCCTCGTCAAATCTGCAGTCGGGGGGGCCTCCTGCCCCCTGTTATCCTGGTGTCGAGGGGCAACGTCTTCGGGATGCGATCTATTGTGCCCCCCTGTCTGGAAGAGCTCAGCCGGGGGATGATTCTGGTTTTCTCCTTGTTCTGGTACTGAATTCAGGTTTGTTGCAGCAGGGTGACGGGAACCACCGGATTGTCCCTTTCTGTTCTTGCCAGCCACCATCGAGCGAGTAGAAGGCATATTAGCTTTTTGTTTGGTTCCCACAGACGGCGCCAATGTTGGATCACGGTGGAACTCCGGTACGGATCTTGACGGCAATCCTAACTCCTTTGCTCCACGCAATCCTGCAAGAGGGGATAGACCGGGCGGTGACCCAGAATCCCTCTCCGATGCTTAAATGAGTACTTCGTCTGAATGGCAAGTAACAGATATCAAAAGTATATTGAACTTCAACGTAAGTCATCTGAGGTGACCTCCTGCCCTTTTATAGGCAAAGAGATGCCTCAGGTACCTGGCGAACCGTTAGGGGTGGTTAGCCTGTATCCCGCTTATCTCGTACATGATCTCGCGTATCTTAGCCATGCCCCGCGTATCTCGGCCATGATCCGTGTATCTTAACCACGTTCCGTATATCTTGGCCACGCCCCGCATATCTTGGCTTTATCCTCTGATAACGAGTCCCGACTCCCGTCGGGGACTCCAGAGTTATCTCGTTGTGTCACCGCTCGGGGCCCCTCGTCATCGTGACAGGGCCAATCATTCTCAGGGATTCATCATCGGGGCCTACTTAAAGGCTTCTCATCGGGAGCTTCCAGCTCCACTGTCGGGACCGACTCTGTCGGGACCTTGCTTCGTCGGGACTCCCTTCATCGGGACCCTTCTCCTAGGTCATCTTGACCCTTATTTTGGGCCTGGTGGGCCTGTTTTCCGTTTCCTCTGCGTTAAAGGGCCTCACGGCCATAATCGGACCCATCACCTCCTAGAAATTGTATATATGCGATCCTAGTTAAGAATGTCAAAAGCTAGGTGTTGCCCGGATAAATTTATTTATTTTGAGAAGTCATACATAGAAGATATGGGAGTCTCTTGATAGTCCATTTTACACGGGTTTCTTCCCCTTAGAAGGAGAGACTATAACACAGCCATCTTCGTCAGATGAACGGTCGTGTTCTTTTGATGGTTGATCATCCTCCTCGGTGGGAAGTCGTAAAAATTGTTCGAGGATCGGAACTAGAGAGAAAGGAAAATCCGCCTGGTAAGCCCTCAAGTTGACCACCATCTCCTTTAGGGTGGTGTGGAGTAAGTCAGAGGCTGCGATAACCATCTCTTCTCCCAACGGTTAGAAATCCTAATCCCAAGGGAGGGCCTCTTCAACTTCTGGAGAGTCGAAAAAATATACAAGTCCAGAGAATTAAATTATCTCACCACAAAATGGGGCTTTACTCGACTAAAGCCTTCACCTTAAGTAAATGAAGTTGACAACTCGAGTCTCGAGGGCAAGTGTTGGGTTATAAATAAACCCGACTATGTACGTACGTTCTTGGTCTATGGTGATTTCCTACAGGTGACAGGTCGAGTACGCTTTCAGGGCGAGGAGAAGAAATCGACAACCTTTCTTGTTTATTCCAACCATTTGGAGATAAAAGATCGACTACCGATCATGAAGAAGTCGACTTCAAAAGAATGACTAGTCGACTATGGAGACTTAGAGAATCTTCCAGAGGACAGGTGGCGACCTGTTTCCTACCGTCTCCAAGGGAAAATCTTCCCTCGAAGTAAAGACAGGTGGCGACCTGCTTCCCACCGTCTCCAAAGGAAAACCTTCCATCGAAGTAAAGACAGGTGGCGACCTGCTTCCCACCGTCTCCAAGGGAAAACCTTCCCTCGAAGTAAATGTGAGGTGGCGACCTACTTGTCACCTGCTTAAAAGGAAAACCTTCCTCCAAAGTAAACATGAGGTGGCGACCTGCTTGTCACCAGTTGACTGACAACCGCTTCTATCAGCCAATCACAAAGGGTTGATTGCTGCCCCTAGGCAACCAATCAGAGGCCAGTAGCCGCCTCTACAAAGTCGGTAAAGTTCTCCCTATAAATAGGGGGCTATCTCCTTCAATTAAAAACAATCTGCTCTGAATACTTATATATTACACTCTCAAATACATTTAGTAACTTAAGCTTCGGAGTGGAATCAGGGGCCATCCCCACCCCTTTTTAGGTGCTCGACCTTAAAAGTCTCCCGAAGGAAATCAAGTCCTCGAGAGAGCTACGTCCAAGGCGAAGCCAAGAAGTCCATTCCGTGAAGTTTGAGGCCACGTCATTTTGATCCCAACGCCAGGCATATCACTTGGTGACCAAGCGAACAGGTCTTTATATTCCCTTAGCAATGCTACTATTTGTGCTTCTTCTTCTTCAGCCAAGGCTGTCCCGATTTTCACTTTTCTTTTAGGTTCCTCTATCAGTATCTTCTTAAGTTCCTCCATGGGTGCAGGTCTTCTGTGATCCTCCCTTGGCCCCTCATCTATCGAGAGGACCTCCTTTTTATTTTCATTTTCTTGGTTAGTGCAATCCTTTCACATTTTCTTGCCACTTTCTGATTTCTTTTTACTTCCCCTATTCTTTCACTTGTGGGGAACTTCATTTTCTGTTGTGGTGTTGATGGTTATGCCCCATTTGTTAATCGTTGTGGTACCTAGAACTCCGTTGTAGTCTTCCATTCCTTCGATAATAAGGAAAGGAACATCGATTTTCAACTGCCTTTGGCCTGTGCCTAATGTCACGGGTAGTGTGATTGCCCCCAGTGGGTAGGTTGGCTCTCTTGAGAATCCTGTAAGGGGGGAGTGCACTTGTTTTACGCTACTTGGTCTCAAGCCTAATATTTCAATCACTTTCTTGATGAGGGCGCTTGGCGAGCTTCCGCCATCTACTAGGATTCTACTTATGTCCACGTCAGTGATTTTCATCGTTATGACTAAGGAGTTGTTGTTCTTTGGTAGCACGTGCTCCATGTCCTTCTTTGAGAACTGTATTGTATCCTCTCTTTTCACCTTTATGTTCTTTTTTCTCGATTGTGTTATCTCCTCCTTGTGTCATATATGCCTCTCTTGCATTTGCTGATTCACCAACTGCTCCGAAACCTCCATGAATAACGTATATGCTTGCCATCTGACTCGTGATAGGTAAGCTTGTTGTTCAAAACCCACCGATGACGCCAAGTGTTAAGACGTGTTCCTCGTGTTGGTGATTCTCTGACCCAAGTGGCACTTCTCACGGGTTATTCGCTCTATTTCTCGATCCGTCAAGCTTGTCTTTTTGTTCCGTTCCTTTGCTTCCTGCCGACCTGCACAAGGGGCAGTACCGAGCACAGAGAGGGGGGGTGGTGCTCGGTGAACCCTCTCTGATGCTTAAGTAAGTCTAAGTTCTCTAGAGAGATAAAATCCTAGAGAGAAGGCAGAGCTAAACGTGCAGAGATGTAAACTTGTTTGAATGAATGGAACTTATGGAGTACATATAGGCAACGGTGTCATTAAGGTGGCTTAATGACACCGTTAATCCCTAAATGTACTCAGTTAATATATAATAACATGATTAAAGTCTTAAAACATGGATAGGTGGGTAAAACTGCCTAAGTGTAGGCCGGGTGAAAAGAAGGTTGAGGCCCTTGGGGTCGGGCGGAAAATCCGACCGCCGAGGCCTAAAGTCGGGTTAGCATGCCTAACCCCTTCTAGGAGAGGTTGGGCGAGCCAACCCTGTATCCCCTAGGAGTGATCGGGTCGCCTGCCCAATCTCACCTAGGTGAGTTTGAAGGATGGGTCCGGGCGAGTATTTTGGCGTATCCGGACCGTGAGCGTTGCGGGTGAAGTGTTCGAGTCAAAGTTTTGATTTGCAATCGTAAGCGGGGCGATCTAAATAAGACAATCTGAAGGGAGACGGGTTCAAATTGGGCGTATATCCATCAGGATATATCGTAATAAGGTCCACACGCCAACGAACAGTAAGTCCATCTCGAGGTAACGCCTGAACTTAAATCGAACGTGTACTCTATCAAAAATAGAGTCAAGACGGAGCCATGCCACCACTTCACTCGGAGGCAAATGATAAGTATACGTCCGACTTGGGTTCGTTTTATATTATTTGGACTTCCAATACACGTCAGACTCACTAAACGGTTTCGACATATTAACCCGCGGGTACTAAAAATTCCAGGACACGCGCGTACGCGCCCCGGACTTACACCGCGTCCGGATTGCAAGACAATCCGGAGCTAGTCCGGATTGTTGGACAATTCGGATTCGGTCCAGATTGTGGGACAATCCGGCCCTCCGGATTGTCCCATTATTCCGGACCCCCCGGGATCCTCACGATAACTCGGGATGGTCCGGATTCCTCCTATTATTGACAATGTGAATCCCTATGCAAACACTGCACGTGAAAACCTTCCCAATGTCAGCTTTATTCCCTTCTACGCTCGGTTCATACTTTGCATTGAACCGACGTCGGACCGTTCAAAACCCGATTTGATTCCGTTTCCTATAAATAGGGGCCTTGATCATTCATTTGAAGGCTAATTCGAAAGTTGACAGCGGAAGCTTTGCCCTCTCTCTTACCTTCTCTCTCTAAAATTCTTGACTTAAGCTTCGGAGAGGGTTCATCGCACTCCACCCCCCCCCCCTTGTGTGGTGTGCGATACAGCCCTTCTTGCAAGAATACGAAGACGCACGAATCTGGCACGTGCAAGGACCCGAAGTAGGAGAAACCCAAGGCATTCTTCCGTCGTCACTACCAGGATCCGAATCCCCAGCTCGGACAGGATCCAACAGTGAGATTAAAATAAAATCCTCCTCCCTAAATACATAGAGTTTCAGCCAAACCACCCAAGGAGATAGGAGGTGCCAAAGTGCGTCGAGCAATTTACTCCAGGAGATCGATCCATCGAAGAATCGAGTGAGGCTTTGTTGTGAGACATAATCCGCGTATGGCTTCTCTAACATGAACCTCTACAGGGAACCGTCCGGCGGATCGAAACTCCCCTCAGCGGTCTTGGGCTGCATGAAACGTTTTAGGTATGTGCACCTTCTTCCGTTGCGTATTATCTACCTGGTACGTATCTTGTTTAATGTTTCCGTAGCATTAATCCCCTAAATCCTACAGTGGTATCAAAGCATGTGTTAGGGAATTCTTGTTTTTGATAAAATTGGTGTTCTTGATATTCTTGTGGTGGCCGAAAGTTTAAACTTTTCAAAAGGTTTTGAAATTTCGAATTTTTGTTAAAATTCGGACTGGCCATGATATTTCATGATGTTCTTAGTAAATTTTGATGTTCATGATCTTCAAGAAAAACAAGAATTTTATCAAAATCGAACTTTGGAATCTTGATCATGAAATTTGACCGCTTGCCCTAATTTTCTTGTTTCGGCCAAATCATGCTTTAGATGTTCAAGGTGAAATTTTTAATATCTTAGTCCACAAGAAACCCTAAGTTGACCGAAATATTTGAGAAAATATTTTAATTATTTTGGCCGAAACATTTTTAATCCTATGGATTAGGTCAAAATTATGGCTAGGTTCACAAGATAATTGTGGATAGTAACTATCAATATATATCTAGCACAATTTTAGGGAACTAGATATTATTGAGGCATGCGACCAGGGCTAGGATTTCCCTGACTGTGGTGTACCGCACAGTCGGTGTGTATATTTCATCAACGTCCACTCCGTGAAGCTGGGTGTATCCTTTCGCAACTAGTCGAGCTTTATATCGCTCGACATTTCCATTAGCAGTGAGTTTCAGTTTCAGAACCCACTTAGCCCCTATGACACTGCGGTTAGCAGGTAAATCAGCTAAAGACCATACTGAATTGGTTTTCATTGAGGCAATCTCTTCCTCCATCCCTTTCCTCCATTCCTTCTCTTGAGGTCCATTCAACCCTTGTTGAACTATTACCGGTTCATCAACAGAAGTTAGGGTGAATACTTCATCCCTCCCGATGGGAAACATCTTAGGAGAAGTTCAATGCCTTTGACTACGTCTAGGCTCGTTAATCCCATCTTGAGTCTGAACGTTGCTCCTACTCGGAATAATGCTTTCTATTGGAGCATCACTCCCACAGGGAACAAGGGCAGTGCTAGAACCTTGACCTAAGATTTTTTTGGACGACCTCTCGACCTTTTAACCAAGTTGGTTAACCCACTCCCACTAGGAACAATGGGTAGTTGTGGTATTATTGGATTTTTATCCAGCGGTTTGGCAACGTGATTATCAGGTTCAACTTGATTCGCACATGCAGCAACAGTGATTTGTGTGGTAGGATTGGCTCCTCCCACTGGATTTACTATGAAAACGCTCCCATCTTCATTTACCATTTTATTCACTTGTGTTGCTGCCTCAAATCTCCCACTCGAAGTAAGTGGGACCTGACTATCATCGTTATCTTGCTCCAATTCGATCATGACTTCATCTGTTTAATTTCATCAAGCGTTGAAAATTCGTCCTCAAGTCATGTAACGTCTCATGTCGACCATGGCACCATAATCACAGGCTAATTTAAACATGTATCCTCTAAGTGTATTCATCATATTCTCGTTTCAAATACTTGTTTATTGCGCAAGTTAATGTTGCATGATGATAAGACTTAACTCATTATCATTCCTTTTAGCTTTTACGGCGTCGTGTTTTAACCGATATAGTTGATGTAGTACTTTATCAATATGAATGTGTTGCCAAAATTCTCATTTAAGGCATTTAGTGGGAGATTCGTTTTGGCGACGTCATACTCTTCAATGGCTAATTCATCTCAAAGAGTTATCCATCTTTGAACTGTGCATTGAGCTTTTGCCTTATGCATCAATTTATACTTTACGAGATCGTGGTAGCTTGTGTAGCATACCACTCTTCATCGTGTAAGTATTAAATGAATTATTCCCAAAGGGAGGCAAATGAAAATTCAACATTCATTCATTAAAACACTTCATTATTTAATTCGTACTTTGAAAACGATGTGTTCCGTCTTTCGAGGTACACGCGCTCGTAGGGCTAATTCCAAGTTCCACTCCATGGAATAAATCATTTCGTTTCCAAAATTCAATTTAACTTAATCCAATCGGTGTCAGACGTGTTCATCATTACGGAATTTATCATATAATGGAGTACTAACAATTAAGAAAGATTTAAATTCGGTTCGCTCTTAGAACTTTGCAATTGATGGATATTGACGGTATTTCGATGTTTCGCGACATTAGATGAATGGAAGTGTTTGCAATTTTTTTTATTCGACTAGCTGAACATGGTGGATATTTCGGTTTCAAATTCGTTTCGGATCGTTCCCATTTCGGTGGGTCGATTAATTTTGATAAGTAGATCACATTTCGAATCGAACGGAAACTACTATGTTCAAGAATTCATAATATTTATTAAACGAAATTCAAACATTTAAACGAACAAACATGAAATCCAACAACAACAATAATAAGGTATTTGATCATAGATTGAAGCTTCAATGAAGGTAAAATAGACAAGCAGTCTTGACCACGCTCAGCTTTCCACCTGAAAAGAATTCTCAAGTGAATTTAATCAGATTTCATGCATCTAATAAAACTTATTTCAGTTCTTTGTTTGTAGTAAACGAGGCGTACCTGTTAGGGTACAGAAATTAACAGCGGTTTACACCGAATTTTCGTTTAGACCTTTTATTGCTGGAGTTAGCCAAGCATTTCCGAAGACCATCGAACCTGGTATCGGGTGACTCATGTGCTTTGAAGGTATTTCCTTCTTCATGGTTGGCCTTGTATATATTCACAATCGTCTTAATCGACGTGATTAGACGTGTGAGTCCATCATCGTTAGCAAACCATGTGAGAGGAAACATCTTCATCACTTTCCGAGCCCTTGTCCATATGTCTACTTCGTCAGCGGGATCATGAGCGGCTATTATACCGTCATCACAGCATAGAATACTATAGTATTCTGCCATTGTGTCTTTAGCTTTGGTGGTCTTGACTCCACCGTTAATCCCTAAATGTACTCAGTTAATATATAATAACAAGATTAAAGCCTTAAAACATGGAGAGGTAGGCAAAATTGCCTAAGTGTAGGCCGGGTGAAAAGAAGGTTGAGGCCCTTGGGGTCGGGCGGAAAATCCGACCCCCGAGGCCTAAATTTGGGTTAGCTTGCCCAACCCCTTCTAGGAGAGGTTGGGCGAGCCAACCCGGTTTCCCCTAGGAGAGATTGGGTCGCCTGCCAATCTCACCTAGGTGAGTTCGAAGGATGGGTCCGGGCGAGTATTTTGGCGTATCCGGACCGTGAGCGTTGCGGGTGAAGTGTTCGAGTCAAAGTTTTGATTTGCAATCGTAAGCGGGGCGGTCTAAATAAGACAATCTGAAGGGAGACGGGTTCAAATTGGGCGTATATCCATCAGGATATATCGTAATAAGGTCGACACGCCAACGAACAGTAAGTCCATCTCGAGGTAACGCCTAAACTTAAATCGAACTTGTACTCTATCAAAAATAGAGTCAAGACGGAGCCATGCCACCACTTCACTCGGAGGCAAATGATAAGTGTACGTCTGACTTGGGTTCGTTTTATATTATTTGGACTTCCTATACACGTCAGACTCACTAAACGGTTTCGACATATTCACCCGCGGGTACTAAAAATTTCGGGACACGCGTGTACGCGCCCCGGACTTACACCGCGTCCGGATTGCAAGACAATCCGGAGCTGGTCTGGATTGTTGGACAATTCGGATTCGGTCCAAATTGTAGGACAATCCGACCCTCCGGATTGTCCAGTTATTCCAGACCCCCCGGGATCCTCGCGATACCTCGGGATGGTCTGGATTACTCCTATTATTGACAGTGTGAACCCCTATGCAAACACTACACGTGCAAACCCTCCCGATGTCAGCTTTACTCCCGTCTACGCTCGGTTCATACTTTGCATTGAACCGACGTCGGATCGTTCAAAACCCGATTTGATTCGGTTTCCTATAAATATGAGCCTTAATCATTCATTTGAAGGCTAATTCGGAAGTTGACAGCGGAAGCTCTGCCCTCTCTCTTACCTTCTCTCTCTAAAAGTCTTGACTTAAGCTTCGGAGAGGGTTCATCGCACTCCACCCCCCCCTTGTGTGGTGTGCGATACAGCCCCTCTTGCAGGAATACGAAGACGCACGAATCCGGCACGTGCAAGGACCCGAAGTAGGAGCAACCCGAGGAATTCTTACGTCGTCACTACCAGGATCCTAATCCCCAGCTCGGAAAGGATCCAACAGTGAGATTAAAATAAAATCCTCCTCCCTAAATACATAGAATTTCAGCCAAACCACCCAAGGAGAAAGGAGGTGCCAAAGTGTGTCGAGCAATTTACTCCAGGAGATCGATCCCTCGATGAATCGACTGAGGCTTTGCTGTGAGACATAATCCGCGTATGGCTTCTCTAACATGAACCTCTACAGGGAACCGTCCGGCGGATCGAAACTCCCCTCAGCGGTCTTGGGCTGCATGAAACGTTTTAGGTATGTGCACCTTCTTCCGTTGCGTATTATCTACCTGGTACGTATCTTGTTTAATTTTTCCGTAGCATTAATCCCCTAAGTCCTACAGTGGTATCAGAGCCTGTGTTAGGGAATTCGTGTTTTTGATAAAATTGGTGTTTTTGATATTCTTGTGGTGGCCGAAACTTTAAACTTTTTAAAAGGTTTTGAAATTTCAAATTTTTTTAAAATTCGGACTGGCCATGATATTTCATGATGTTCTTAGTAAATTTTTATGTTCATGATCTTCAAGAAAAACAAGAATTTTATCAAAATCGAACTTTGGAATCTTGATCATGACAAGATTTGATCATGAAATTTAACCACTTGCCCTAATTTTCTTGTTTCGGCCGAACCATGCTTTAGATGTTCAAGGTGAAATTTTTAATATCTTAGTCCACAAGAAACCCTAAGTTGACCGAAATATTTGATAAAATATTTTAATTATTTTGGCCGAAACATTTTTAATCCTATGGATTAGGTCAAAATTATGGCTAGGTTCACAAGATAATTGTTGATAGTAACTATCAATATATCTAGCACAATTTTAGGGAACTAGATATTATTGAGGCATGCGACCAGGGCTAGGATTGCCCTGACTGTGGTGTACCGCACAGTCGGTGTGTATATTTCATCAACGTCCACTCCGTGAAGCTGGGTGTATCCTTTCGCAACTAGTGGAGCTTTATATCGCTCGAAATTTCCATTAGCAGTGAGTTTCAGTTTCAGAACCCACTTAGCCCCTATGACACGGCGGTTAGCAGGTAAATCTGCTAAAGACCATACCGAATTGGTTTTCATTGAGGCAATCTCTTCCTCCATCCCTTTCCTCCATTCTTTCTCTTGAGGTCCATTCAACGCTTGTTGAACTATTACCGGTTCATCAACAGAAGTTAGGGTGAATACTTCACCCCTCCCGATGAGAAACATCTTAGGGGAAGTTCAATGCCTTTGACTACGTCTAGGCTCGTTAATCCCATCTTGAGTCTGAACGTTGCTCCCACTCGGAATAATGGTTTCTATTGGAGCATCACTCCCACTGGGAACAAGGGCAGTGCTAGAACCTTGACCTACAATTTTTGTTGGACGACCTCTCGGCCTTGTAACTAAGGTTGTTAACCCACTCCCACTAGGAACAATGGGTAGTTGTGGTATTATTGGATTTTCATCCAGCGGTTCGGCAACGTGATTATCAGGTTCAACTTGATTCGCACATGCAGCAACACTGATTTGTGTGGTAGGATTGGCTCCTCCCACTGGATTTACTATGAAAACGTCCCCATCTTCATTTACCATTTTATTCTCTTGTGTTGTTGCCTCAAATCTCCCACTCGAAGTAAGTGGGACCTGACTATCATCGTTATCTTGCTCCAATTCGATCATGATTTCATCTGTTTTAATTTCATCAAACGTTGAAAATTCGTCCTCAAGTCATGTAACGTCTCATGTCGACCACGGCACCATAATCACAGGCTAATTTAAACATGTATCCTCCAAGGGTATTCATCATATTCTCGTTTCAAATACTTGTTTATTGCGCAAGTTAATGTTGCATGATGATAAGATTTAACTCATTATCATTCCTTTTAGCTTTTACGGCGTCGTGTTTTAACCGATATAGTTGATGTAGTACTTTATCAATATGAATGTGTTGCCAAAATTCTCATTTAAGGAATTTAGTGGGAGATTCGTTTTGGCGACGTCATACTCTTCAATGGCTAATTCATCTCAAAGAGTTATCCATCTTTGAACTGTGTATTGAGCTTTTGCCTTATGCATCAATTTATACTTTTCGAGATCGTGGTAGCTTGTGTAGCATACCTCTCTTCATCGTGCAAGTATTAAATGAATTATTCCCAAAGGGAGGCAAATGAAAATTCAACATTCATTCATTAAAACACTTCATCATTAAATTCGTACTTTGAAAACGATGTGTTCCGTCTTTCGAGGTACACGCGCTCGTAGGGCTAATTCCAAGTTCCACTCCATGGAATAAATCATTTCGTTTCCAAAATTCAATTTAACTTAATCTAATCGGTGTCAGACGTGTTCATCATTACAGAATTTATCATATAATGGAGTACTAACAATTAAGAAAGATTTAAAGTCGGTTCGCTCTTAGAACTTTGCAATCGATGGACATTGACGGTATTTCGATGTTTCGCGACATTAGATGAATGGAAGTGTTTGCAATTTTTTTGATTCGACTAGCTGATCATGGTGGATATTTCGGTTTTAAATTCGTTTCGGATCGTTCCCATTTCGGTGGGTCGATTAATTTTGATAAGTAGATCACATTTCGAATCGAACGGAAACTACTATATTCAAGAATTCAGAATATTTATTAAACCAAATTCAAACATTTAAACGAACAAACACGAAATCCAACAACAACAATAATAAGGTATCTGATCATAGATTGAAGCTTCAATGAAGGTAAAATAGACAAGCAGTCTTGACCACGCTCAGCTTTCCACCTGAAAAGAATTCACAAGTGAATTTAATCCGATGTCATGCATCTAATAAAACTTATTTCAATTCTTTGTTTGTGGTAAATGATTGTATTATATCTTAATAGATATCTGATGTATGCAATTCTTTCTCAAAATGTTATTATCTCCCTGATTATGCATGATTATCAATGTGTTAGTTTTCATGGCTGGGTCAATTCGCTTCTATGAACCTCGCAATCTGGATGGTATGAATTATGATGAATGGAGAAATAGTGTTTAGAATATCTTTGTTGATGCAAATGTTGAGAATTGGATTAATCCGAAAGCAACTAGGATTGAGATGGACGAATATGGAATTCCATACCCCTACAACAGCAAGAAAATGTTGAGGAAGGATCGGAGAGCACGAGAATTGATTTACTCGAAACTGTCGGTTGAAATAGAGGAGGATTTTATGGAGAGCAGTACATTGCATCTTTGGTGTGCCATTCGTCTTCGCTACTGTGGAGTCAAGACCACCGAAGCTAAAGAACAATGGCAGAATACTATAGTATTCTATGCTGTGATGACGGTATAATAGCCGCTCATGATCCCGCTGACGAAGTAGACATATGGACAAGGGCTCGGAAAGTGATGAAGATGTTTCCTCTCACATGGTTTGCTAACGATGATGGACCCACACGTCTAATCACGTCGATTAAGACGATTGTGAATATATACGAGGCCAACCATGAAGAAGGAAATACCTTCAAAGCACCTGAGTCACCCGATACCAGGTTCGATGGTCTTCGGAAATGCTTGGCTAACCCCAGCAATAACAGGTCTAAACGATGTTCCGAGGAACTCATGCTAGCATTTATATAATTCCACTTCCTAAGTAAATTATAACATGCTGCTACATCCTCAACATTCAAGCATACATGTCATATATGAAACTTCCACATCATACATGCATATTTGGCGAATGGTTTTCGATTTTAAAACATTTTAAAATATTAGGGGCTGACTTGCAATTCATGCTTTCAATTATTCATGCGTGTTTCTAGACATGAATCCTAGGCAATCACAACCATCACAACCTGTCTGTCCTATTGCGCAAACCATATATTTAACCAGGGCTTCGCCCCCAACATACAATTAGTTTGACATCGTCAAGACAACAGTTCTAATAAATATATGCGATAAAAGTAAACAATTGCAAAGCAGCCCTCTAATTAATCCAGTCCCGAAATCATGCATTTCCGAGATCCATCCCCTTAATTGAAACAAGGCATTAAAGTTTAAACCTTTGAGCACTCTGTAAACTAATTAAAGTCAAAAAAACATTTGGATTTTAAAACATGACCATCCTATTTTATTAATTGAATTGAATTCGATTTTAAAAATCTGGTTCTGTTCAGTCAATTTTGAATTAATCCGGTTCAGAAGACCGTGTTGATTAAAGGCTTGAACAGACATAAAATATTCTTCGACCTGTTTGAAAACGATCGTATCTCCAGTCGTTTGGCAGACATCCCGTGTGAATTTTTCCCAACCGTCGGCGAATGTGCAACTAGTGATCACATTGTGAGAGTCTCTTTTCTGTTCTAACTTCACATCCCAAATACAACCATCAGGAAAACCTCCCGCCCCATATGTTAAACGCAGTTTGTATTGGCCATGCCTCACCATCCAGAATATTTCTTGTCGAAGTACCTAAAATCAAAATTGTAGACTACAGTGTAACCCCGACGCCGTTCACACAATCTATAAATGTATAATTACAATTTCAGGAGGAACTTACCAATTGACCGTTGAAGTCATATGAAATAAACGTGTAGACCGTGGGGGAACAGGATACTCATTTGGCCTCCGAACAAGATTGCCTGAAACCTCTTCGTTAAAGTCGCTGTGCAAGGAGGGGAGGAAGTAGCGACAGGTAATTCAACAGAAACGTCGAAATCGAAGGATATGTTGTGCCTCAATTAGGTGGGGAATTACTTTTGTAATAAAATTGGTCGGCAAAGCGTAAGAAATTCTCTGGCCGTTAACGGAGGCGTCAGGCACTTGTGATTACTTTTTTTTCGTACCTACTGCTTAATTACCCGGAGAATAGGTCGGAAAAATCGGCCAGTATAAGGTTGTTTGATTATGATCTTTAGGATGGACCAGTACTTACAAGTCGAGAGCATATAAGTCGAGACTCCCAAAAAAGGTCGACGACTAATCACACTTAGAATGTCCAAACCAGGAAAGATGGTCGACACCAAAAATTGGGAAGGTCGACATTCAAGGACTTCCAAGACCGCCGACCAGTCAAACTCCAAACTCTCCCTCTTAAGGCAAGAGTCTAGTTGACAACCAAGTCTTATAGAAGAAACCTTCCTCTTAAGGAAAGGACAGAAGGCAACCTGACTTGCCGCCTTAGAGAAGACCCATCCTCTTAAGGAAGGAACAGGTTGTGACCTACTTCAAACGCCAGAAGGAAGCCTTTCTAGTTAAGGAAAGGTGTCGTGGCGACCTGCTTGTCACCTGCTGACACCGACTCAAGACAGAAACCCTCCCAAGAGGGTAGCCGCCATTCAAAGTCGGTACACTTCTCCTATAAATAGGGAATACTTTCATTATTTACATAATTCATATACTTCTAAAAGTATTCTCTTATATTCCATTACTGACTTAAGCTTCGGCGTGGAATCAGTGGCCATCCCCACCTCTTTTCAGGTCCTCGCCTTTCACAAAGCACCTAAAGGAAACTAAGCCACCCCGAGGTCGACACAGATACCTCCTAAAGGAGATAGCCACAGGCGAGATCTCGAAGTCCATTACCAGAAGTTCAAGCCACGTCATTTTGGTCCCAACATTTGGCGCCGTCTGTGGGAAACGGTGATAAAAAAGTCATGGCTCCCAACAAGAATACAAAGAAAACGGCGGTACTGTTCGAAGAGATGGCCAAATCTCAGACAGATCCCATTACTTCGAGACCAACATATGAGGAAGACCCTCCTCGAAATAATGGTACTCACCAGGAATAAGAAAATCTTCACTCTGATCCACCTCCCGACACAGTGGATCTAGAAGTAGGAGCAGGAGCGACACCTACTATTGTTCCCCAAGAAGTGATGGCTGCATTCATAGCCTTCTGGAACCAAAATCAAACAGGAGCCATCCTTGGCAACAAAGAGCCAGCTCGAGAAGTCTCCCGAAAGGAGGAGTTGGCTTCTAGTGAGAAAATCGACGAAATTAACCTCCTAGAGAATGAAGTTCACAAGACTTCCAAGTCTGATAAAGCGACCAAAGCGCCTGTCTTATTCACTATAGAACAGGTAGAAGAATTGATTGAAAAGAAGAGAAGGGGAATAAGCGATATGCTAACCGTTCAAGATCATACCCCTCACCCCTTCTCCAAAAGACTCTTTGACACTCGAGTTCCCCGCAAGTCTTTGCGAGGAACATCGACGACTATACTGGTGAAGGAGATCCTGTTTGCCACATCAACGGTCATAATTCTTCTCTTTTAGGAAGAGGGGCAACACCGGCTCATTATGCGGCTCTCTTCCGAAAACTCTCAAAGAGGAAGCCTCTATGTGGTTCTATGGCCTCCCCAACAGTTCCATAGATTCATGGGAAGAATTAAAGATTAAGTTCATTGAGGGGCATATCGGCCAGAGGTAACGCCTCAAAAGTATGGACTTTCTGGATAAAATTGAACAAGGTCTCGACGAGACCTTGGCCAGTTATTATACCAGGTACCATAAAATACTTCAACATTGAGTGAAGACGCCACCGATGGCGAGCTGATATGAACTTTTGAAGAGGTTAGAGGAGCCACAGTCAAGCTCTAAAACATAGCATGGTGACAAAGCCCGTAAGAAGATTGATGCCCTCGCCGTTAGAGACAAGATGTATATCGACTTGGAGAGGTCACACGAGAAGTCACCGACGGAAATTGTTGAATATCTGTCCAATTCGGGTTCGTATTTACGTTTCGGACCTCGCAAACACGCTAAAACCACAAAACGGACCTTACCGCAGTCACCCTGGGTCAAAACGGTTCGGATGCGCGTCGCACCCGAACCGGGGACCTCCGGATTGCCAAGGCAATCCGGACCGTGTCAAATATCGACACGGTCCTGATTACATACTTGTACTGCGCGTATACCCCAATTTTTACTAAGTACGAGAAGTTACTGCACGCAACCTTGATGTCGGTAAGCGTCTTCCTGTAAGCCGACATCAAACCGGGCAAAGTTCTCAGGTTTCCTATAAATAGGGGCCTAGATCTCCCATTTCAACAAGTTAAGTAGAAACTCTGGAGAATTGGCTATTTGTGCTCTGACCTCTCTCTGTAATTTTCTCTCTCTAAAATATTGACTTTAGCATCGGAGAGGGCACAACCAGCACCACCCCCCCTTCTCCATGCTGGTTATCGCCCGCTCTGCAGGACCCGGTGTTTAGAAGACAGAGACAGAACTCGAAGATAGTTCGAGGATCGGGGTGAGAGCCAAAGTTAGTTCGTGGATCGAGGTTCGAGGTCCCTGAAAAACAGTTCGAGATATCCCAAGTGTATAGCGATCTCAACACTTGGCGCCGTCAGCGTTATTCGAACAAGAAGCCGTTCCATACCGCAAGATATGACAGGTAGACGTACGAGGAAGGCGGGGGCAGACAAGCCGAAGCCGACGAGAAGCCAGCTAGGACTTTCTCGCATTCCAGATGCAGAGTCTACCGCCTCATCCATGTCAACCGCAAATGCGCCTTCCGCGCAGCATGGTCCCGACGTCCAGAACGAGGTACCAGTACACGAGCTCGAACAAAGGACGGGAAGGAATGAAGAGTTCCCATACGGGATGCCAGCTGACGGAGTGGAGCAGCAAACAGGAGGCTCAAGATACATGCCACCAATCATACCAGCTATGATGGATGCGCTTGAAGAACTTATCACATTCAGGGAGATTCTAAAGAATCAAGGATACGCCGTATCCTCCATGCCAACAAGAAGTGTGCCTTCCGCACAGCATGGCCTTGAAGTCCAGAGTACGATGTACATTACATCCTATTCGGAAAAGATGGCAAACGTACATGTGATCCATGAAGACTTTGATGCGGGAGGCGAGAAGTCATACGAGCAAGCAGGGTACGTTGCAAGGACAGTGTACAAGTCCCAGGATGCCGACATGAAGGATGCTGTCATGAAGGATGCTGCCATAAAATATGTCATTGGTGTCTCATCAAAGGACAAAGAGCACAATGTGCACCACGATGCCTTGGTCATAACCACGCAGAAATCGACAAGAAGTCAACTTGGATCCTCCCACATGCCTGGTGCCACATCCAATGCCTTCTTCATGCCAACAAGAAGTGCGCCCTTCGTACAATATGACCAAGGAGTCCACAATGCAAAGCACGTTACACCCCCGCTGGGATTTGAGCCTAAGAAGCACATCAATGAAGAATTTCCTTACAGGATGCCAGAAGAGGGAGTCCCCCAATATGAAGGTGTCAACCCGCCACTACCTATCACTCCTACCATGATGGCCGTGCTCAAAGAGCTGCTTGCATTCCAAAGGATGCAAATGAACCAAGGATATGCCCCGCCACCACCACCTCCGCCTCCAAACAACAGACAAACCAAGGGGAAAAGAGCAATGTCCCGAAACACAAGTCATCAAGACATACCGCACCAAGGAGTAGGGGGCAATTCACGGAAGGTACCTTCCAGTACAGACAAACAAGGCAAGGAGTTGCGCGCCCATACAACCCGTATATGATAGCACAACACCAAGAAGGGACATGGAGACAACCTCCAACCTCTCGCTCAAAGATGCACAAGGAAGGGTCCTCCACGATGACAAGCCAAGACAACGTTGACATCCGTCACAAGGTGGGATGGAGAAAACCTGTTGATGACGATGATGTCCTAATCATGGGACTTACAACAAGAACCTTGAAGGCAATAATTGAGGAAAAGATGGACGCTTCCTGGGAAAATAGACAACAAAAAAAAAAGGTCATTCCAGTCAGACGTCCAAAGGCTCAAAGAGACCAATCTCGCCAAATGTGTCCCATTGAACACACCGCTGTCTGTTATCTTGAAAGAAATAAAGGAGACCAAGTTTGGGAAAAATCCCTCTAATTTCCGCAAAGGCACATTGGGAAAAGATGAAAGCAGATGGTGTGAAAATCACGAAGTATATGGCCACGAGACGGACAACTGTGTCAGCCTAAGATTCCATGTAAACAGCTTCATCTTGAAAGGATAAATGAAGAAGTATATCGACCAAAGCAACAAGCATCAAAATGAGTCTCATGTGGAGTCTTCAGAAAAAGGCAAAGGAAAAGAAAATGCGAAAAATAGTCCACCTCTCGCGAATCGTGGGAAGAACAACGTCATTCAGGGAACCAATTATGACGACTTCTACAGTCCTTGGAGCATGAAGGTGGAAGAAACAAATGTCAAACTCCCGGAAAGCAAGCTTCCCCGTCCACTCGAGCCAAAGACTACCTTCCTTGGCAAGAACGTTGAAGAACGATGCAAGCACCATAAAACTGGGGGGCATAACACCAACATTTGTTCATCCCCAAGGGAGGAGGTTGAAGAGCTTAACACGCTAGATGCACTGAGGAACTATGTGGCACGTGGCAGAATCAACTTGCCGACAAGTCACCTATGAAGACGTCAAACACATCATCAATCCCTTTATCTCTTTTTTTGCATATCTACTTTAAGTCTTTTTAGATTAAGTACAACTTATGTTTATAAGCCTTACTATATTTCAAAAAGAGCGACCAGTTGACGCCTTCCTGTAATCCGTTGTATGAATTCCAAAATATCTAATGAAGGTTAAATCTACTTTCGTAGGTACCATATTGCAGTATGCTCATTACTTTGGAATAAAACCAAAAGCAACGCACATATTAATCGCGTCAACAGTTTAAGCTATCGCACTTGGAACAACAAACGTCTTAGGCCATATAACACCCATATGTCTGTTATCAACACCAAGCATCGCCCTCAAAAGACGATATCTTCAACTAAAACAAGGTCCAGGTAACACGCGTTATTACTAAAGGTAAACTCATGTATGAGATAACAACTTCACAACAGTACTACTATGAATAAAGCAGACCACTCAAGTAGGACAACTACTCAGGGTAGCCTGGTTTAGTCAAAACAGAATCCAAGCTGAACGGAACAGACTAGTCGCGAATAGTCTGATCCAGTCATATTGGCATTACGGCGATAGAGCCATAGGAGGAGATTTATAACTCCATTCTATTCCTTAACCAATATATACCTCAAAGTATTGCGACTAATTTGAAACAGGTTGTATGTACATCCAAGAGATATCTCAATGACACATCTTATCTGGAGAACAACACTAGGGGGAGCTGTATGCAACACTCTCTAGAATTCTCTATCTATGGACATTCTACTTAGGCATCTAAGCCAAGTAATGGTCGCGTATATATCATTTGCATCATCACAACAAGTCTCCAAGTTAATTATAACTCGCGACATCTCAGGGAATATTCTACTCAAACATCAGCTCTTACCTTGGAAACGATACAAATCAACGATCATATATATGTATGTGCATCATACTAAGGAAGCGTCGACACGTATCGACTAAAGGATACATACAACAATGCATAGTCTCTCCTCGCACGTACATATTCATTAACACATACAGTGAGTGGTACTTGAAAAGCTCCACTCCCGATGACAGTCAGCATATGGCAAGCGGTCAGCATGCTACTAAGTGTCAACATGCTACTACGTGTCAACATAAAACAAGCCGGCAGCATACTATCAAATATCTATGTACGACAAGGTGCCGGCATGCAGCAAGATTTGGCTGAAATATTTTCTAAGTATTTTACTTACGACATGGGACTATATGCGACAAGAAATCAACCGTCAGAAAATATTGTCTAAGTACTCCTTTGATGTCAACAATCAACAAGCGGCACTGAATCAACTATCTAGGAGCATTCTCCAAGTATACTAGCATGATAATGGATAATGTACATCAAGTGGCAAACATCAACTACTACGAAATATTTTCTAAGTGTTTCCATGCCGGCGGACGACAAGAATCATATGACGACGTCAATGATAACAAACACTAGATATTATTAAAATATTTTTAAGTGTTTTAGCATGTTTGCAGACAATGACCGATAGTCTATACATGATGCTCAACGTACATTGCCTAAGCTGTCATTACCAACATACAACCATTGACGGCCATGTACGTACAACTACGGATCACCAATATCGAGCATACTAAAACAACGGCTAAGGCATGGAGCAACATGTCGGCAATGAAAACTATGCATAAGGGAAGTATAACAATTTATTTGCAATTTTTTAAAATTTGCAGCACTTAGAAAAATTTTGGCCGATTTTAGGCTAAGTATCCTAATGTATTTCATCAAACACCTTGTATGCATGTTAAAGTGACCACTCCAAATTTACGCCTCCATAGGCTCCTTCTTCAACAAACAATGAGAGCTTCTTGGAAAACTATCAAAGGGGGGTGTAAGCTAATGACTACTCTCTCTCCTAATTTTCATTAATAGTGTCTACACCATGTGTGCTAAGGACTAAACTCATATATTTTCGCATAAGTTCCTAACATCATTTATGAGCATGTTTACATCTCTCTTATGCTTGCATTACGTACATACTCCCTAATGTTGTATGACGTGCTACGTACGATCATTATCGCATATTGCGTACATATAGGCTATTATGCATGATATTATTTTTATGTGTGCATGATTCTAATTTATTATAACTACATGATTATTTTTATAATCTAAGTTTGAATTGCATGTTTACATCGTAATACATGCTTACATCATTTTCTATGTTTACATCATGCTTCACGTTGACAAGCATCCTCTTCAATTTTAAATTCCTCTAAGTATTCTGCTCATTGCACGATTGTGTCATCTATGTGCTATGTTGTTATCTCTATTTTAACATCATGTTACACGTTCATGTCACATACCAAGTTGGCACCGCGTTGCATAATTACTTATTATCACAAGTATTTCGCTTATCGAATGTTATTTTGAATAAGTCGTTAACTGAACATTGTTATATATATACCATCTATTACGCTAACCCTGTGAATAGATTGTGTACGTACATCGGAAAAGTAGAAATGGACGAATCTGTGCTCCGCGCACTCGATTGACAAACAGGCCACCACTGAGGTCAGTGCCAAACCTAAATTGGACGAATATCCTATCTTAAATAGAGTCATGCATGGGTTTTGAATCG
The DNA here is from genome assembly GCA_036873135.1 of Clarkia xantiana subsp. parviflora. Lineage (NCBI taxonomy): Eukaryota > Viridiplantae > Streptophyta > Magnoliopsida > Myrtales > Onagraceae > Clarkia > Clarkia xantiana. The sequence continues at coordinate 21,752,473 of JAPTYO010000012.1, forward strand.
CAACTTGACTCGGGGGCAATTGTTGGATATCTGTCCAATTCGGGTTCGTATTTACGTTCGGACCTCGCAAACACGCTAAAACACAAAACGGACCTTACCGCAGTCACCCTGGGTCAAAACGGTTCGGATACGCGTCGCACCCGACCGGGGACCTCCGGATTACATACTTGTACTGCGCGTATACCCCGATTATTTACTAAGTACGAGAAGTTACTGCACGTATAGCCAACCTTGATGTCGGTAAGCGTCTTCCTGTAAGCCGACATCAAACCGGGCAAAGTTCTCAAGTTTCCTATAAATAGGGGCCTAAATCTCCCATTTCAACAAGTTAACTCGAAACTCTGGAGAATTGGCTATTTGTGCTCTGACCTCTCTCTAGAATTTTCTCTCTCTAAAATACTGACTTTAGTATCGGAGAGGGCACAACCAGCACCACCCCCCTCTCCATGCTGGTTATCGCCCTCTCTGCAGGACCCGGTGTTTAGAAGACAGAGACAGAAATCGAAGATAGTTCGAGGATCGGGGTGAGAGCCAAAGTTAGTTCGTGGATCATGGTTCGAGGTCCCTGAAAAAAAGTTTGAGATATCCCAAGTGGAAAACGATCTCAACATAAATCAAAAAGCAAGTTCTTCCCGCCAGAACAGTAGAGACATCCGCTTCCCGACCCACAAAGAGAGAAGTAAGACGAGAGGAGAACTCCTGACAAGAAAACCGCCAGAGCCGGAAAAGGGATATTAATCCCCATCCAGCAAGGTATACTCCCCTCACGCACAACATCTCAGTAGTACTCCAAAAATGGAGAAACTCAGATTAGATGATCCGTCTCCAATAAAGAAGAATGTGATTGGTCACCAGATAAACGATTATTGTCGATACCATCGCGCCCGGGGGCATGATACGGATGGATGTACTATCCTAATGCAAGACATTGAAGCCCTTATTCAAAGAGGAAAATTGCTAAAATTCGTAGAGAAGTCAACTAGCATCCCCAAAAAACGGAATAGAAGCCCTCGTGAAGATTCTCGTTCACCACCTCATAATAACACCACCCCCATCCAAAGGGGAGTAGTGAATGTCATTGTGGGAGAATTTGTATCCGGTGGCGAGACGAATTCAGTTCGAGAGGTGTATGCTGCCCAGATATCCACGGCAGCCATAATGGGAAAAAGACCCCGAGATCCCGACTCAAAAACTATCAGTTTCACAACAAAGGATCTTTTGATGATAGATCAACCTCATCAGGATGCCCTGGTGATCACCCTCATCATATCATCTTATGAAGTCAAAAGGGTCCTTATCGAAAATGGAAGTTCAACTGATATTCTTTTTTACGAAGCCTTCTTACAATTGGGATTCACCAAAAAAGAATTGAAGAGTGTCAGCTTCCCCCAGACAGGATTCACAGGGAAACCGTCTACCCTATGGGCGCTATTCGTTTTCCAATAATCTTGGGAAAATAGGATAAAACCTTAATGATCGACGTGCTGTTCGTAGTTGTTGACTCCACTGTCAGACCTAAAATCTGACCTAAGGCAATTTACGTTTTGAAAACGTGCAAATTTTGAAAGAGTCGCCACTAGTTATTTATTAGGCTAACTAAAATTCTAAATTACCTAAGCGAATAACGGATTAAGCAACTAGATATAAAATCGATCTATGATCAGAAAGTTCGAGTTCAGGGTTCTATTACAAATTAAAAATTAACAATTTTTAACTACGCCCTTTCGGTACTCAATTCACTTAATTTGCCAATTTTATTGTTATGTAGTATTCATTACGAACTAGTTTTTTTTAAAAAAAATAGTAAATAAAACCTAATAGCGTTATCGAATATATTTACATCGAAACATAACCTAAAATGCTCACATAAACACAATTTGATTAATCAAGTTTTGATTAGTCTAAATTAACTAGAGTTAGACAAATTAACTACATCTAATATAATACAAATATATAATAACAATAATAATAACAATAATAATAATAATAACAGAACAATATAATAATAATAAAAAAAGACTTTTCCTGGAAGATTAGAGCGACTCCCAATCAGCGACAGGAGGCCACGCCGCAGGGGATATAGGCTGGCGACCGGAGCTGCTGGCTGCTGCGAGGGAAGGACCAACCAAGGACGGTGGGACAGCGAACTGGCGATGGCGCGGTCCGGTCACGAGGACGACACCGGAGCTCGCAGCGGGTCAATTGGCAGGGGCGAAGGTTGGGCTATGACTGGAGATAAGGTCAGGCCGGTGCTGTGGGGGATCTGACGGCGGCGCGGTTTTGAAGGCGGCGGCGTGCTGTGGAGGTCGTCGGGACGGGCAGAGCTGTCAGGAGCGGGCAGACTTCTGGTAGACCTCTGGCGGTATCTGTAGTCACAGACCAGAGAAAAAAATGCACGAATTTTGAGAATAATAATAATACTTAATTGCTGTCTTGTTTCTTGTCCCTTTTACATCGATACTAGCTACCCTTTTATAGCTAAATTAGGTCTCAATATTAGGAAAACATATTTACCTAAATATACACATTAATTATTCCGAAAATTCATATATATATATTTATGAAAATTGTCATAAATATATAATATATATTTTCTGAATATTACATGATATTTAATGCATATATACTATCCTAATTTAAGCTAAACCTATTTTAGCAACCATGTGACCTTCTATGTCCAGATACTTCCTTTTTTAAAACGAGTTACACATAAAAATTTTAACGTGTTATATACGTGTCGCGCGTACCAAAATTAGGTGTTTACAGCTTACCCCTCTTTGGATGGACTCCCGTAGAATGCATTCGAGGGGGTTTGTCCAAAGACGAGTAAACACTAATTTTGGCTAGGAAGTATATCTTCTTTCTGGTCTTCAAGTCTCTAAGGTAGCCTTTGGCTTTATTAACGATGCGAAAAAAAAGTTAAACTTCTATCGGCGGTGCCCTAGTTGACAGTGCCTCCATTGGTAGCGCAGAAAAGTAAATCCTCGGTCGGCGGTGCCCCTGTTTGCGGTGCCTCCATTGGCCGTGCAGAAAATAGAACCTCCGTTGGCGATGCCCCTGTTGGCGGTGCCTCCATTGGTAGTGCAGAAAATAGAACCTCCGTCGGCAGTGCCCCTGTTAGCGGTGCCTCCATTGGTAGTGCAGAAAGTAAAGCCTCCAGTGGCGTGCGGAAAAGTAAAGCTTCGGTCGGCGGTGCCCCTGTTGGCGGTGACTCCAGTGGTTGTGCAAAAAATAGAACCTCCATCGGCAGTGCCCCTGTTGGCGGTGCCTTATTTGGTAGTGCAGAAAATAGAACCTCCATCGGCAGTGCCCCTGTTGGCGGTGCCTCAATTGGTAATGCTGAAAGTAAAGCCTCCAGTGGCGTGCCGAAAAGTAAAGCCTCGGTCGGCGGCGCCCCTGTTGGCAGTGCCTCCGTTGGCGGTGCAGAAAGTAAAGCCTCGGTCGGCGGTGCCCCTGTTGGCGGTGCCTCCGTTGGCGTGCCCCTGTTGGCGTGTGGTGCCCTTGTTGGCGTGCCTCTATCGGCGATGGTGCCCCTGTTGGCTGTGGTACCACTGTTGGCTGTGGTACCACTGTTGGCAGTGGTGCCCCTGTTGGCAGTGGTTCCCCTGTTGGCGTGCCTCTATTGGCCGTGGTGCCCCTGTTGGCGGTCTCGAGAAGCGCAGCGTTGCGCATGGATGTTTTTCCCTAAATTTTGCCTAAACTGTGCAGGGTGCGAAAACTTAGCGGGATCTTTCTCTTTTTTTTCGAGAATTTCTATTTTTTTCTCTACTTTTGCCACGGTCGATTGAGAGATTTCCGACTGTGCCCCTCAGTTTTTTATTTTCTCTCTTTTTGCCATGATTGCAATTTCTGAACTTGCAACCATGCCTCTCATTTCCTGATTTTGCCTAGGTTGCCCTTTCGGATTTTCAACCTAGCGGAAGAACTCTACATTGGGTAGCCGATTAAACAGTGGTTGTAACCCGTACTTTATTTTCCGCCTCGATGCGGGAGTATTTGTAGCTGTTTGGAGGGTGGCTGTGACCCTTTTCTCACCGTCTTCAATGTTGTGGGAGCTCTTTTGATTGTAGCTATTTGAAGGGTGGCTGTGGCCCTTCATTTCTCGTCTCTGATCCGGGAAACACTCTCTGTATGTAACCATTTCGAGGGTGTTTGTGACCCTTTCACTTAATACCCGCCGTTGATACTCCGGGAGCGCTCTTTTGATTGTAGTTGTTTAGAGGGACGACTGTGACCCTTTCTTTTATTTTCCCGCCCTCACCAAGTCCGCGGGATCACTCTTTTTTTGTAGCCATTTTTTTAAGGGTGGTTGTGGCCCTTTTTATTCTCCTGTCCTCACGGGGTTCGCGGGGTCACTCTTTTATTCGTAGCCGTTTGGAGGGTGGCTGTGGCCCTTTCTTTGTAGTCGTTTTAGGGACGAATGTGATCCTTTTTATTTGTAGTTGATTTAGGGACAACTGTGACCCTTTTATTTCTTCAATGCTCTCATAAGAATTGCGCGAACACTCTCTTTATTTTTCTGTAGCCAATTAAAGGGCGGCTGTGATCCTAAAGAAATGATTTTTTTTGCTTTTTTTTTTTTTTTTTGCTTTTTTGCTTTTTTTTTTTGAAAAAGAAAATTTAATGAAAATAATCAACAATAATTATGTACATGCCCCTAGTGGCAAATTGAAAATTTTTAATTCAAAACATCTTCTAGAGAAGGACTCAGGTGATTGAGTCAAAATATATTGGTCGTGTCGACGCCCTGGATTAACCCTGCGACAATGGATGACATCGGCAATGATTCCTTTTCTCGGCTTCTCAAATGCCCCGGCTATTGCTCAATCTCATCTAGGGATGCCCCACGGTTAGCACTGACGAGTTTAGACTTCGCCGCATGACGAATGTATGACTCGGTTGAGGATCACACATGGATGATGTGGAGTAGTTCGCATTGGGGCACAAATATTGCGCGAGATAAATTCGGCAGCTGACACAAGAATGGTTGGCGAGCAAAGGGCCGTGCAGGAGATGTGCTCTTCAGAGGCTTTTATTTGGATGATTACCCGAGCTGCACAATGAGTAAGGAAAAAACTCAGATTTCGGGGAGAAAATTGATCACGAATTCTCTTACCTGGGTGCCCGACATCTTTATATGTGAACGGATCTGTTGCATGTTACATTTTTTTCTTCATATGGCGGTTGTGCTCGATCTTAACGGGATATGCCATTTGGTTGCACTGACCAGTTTAGACGTCGCCGTAAAATGGATATACGGCTTGGTTCGGGAAGGCGCCTGTATGGATATTTTGATCACTGGGTGATTTGAATCCTTCATCGGCCGCCTTGATGGGCTTGGTAGTCCATGACTTTATTTTTTTGAGTGCTTTGTTAGGAACATCGACTCAGGAAAAGACTGAATTGTCAATCGACTTGCATCATTCCTAAAAAAAAAGAAAACCAATTAAACAAGCTCAAATATAGGGATTTATTTATATTGATTAGATCATGACAATATCCCTCTTTCCTATGCAAGGCTCATGATCTTGCCGCGCAAGGAGTACATAACTGAAAAGTTTATTCATTGCTATAAAAAAACGGATGTAGCGCTAAGAGGTTTTTCGAGAGAAATCATGTGGACGAGGCCGAAGGGGTGTTGGCGTCAGCCGACGGAACTGCGTTAAGAATCAAAAGCTTATGGTCAATGAGATCCTGGATCCTATGCCTCAGACGCGAGCAATCCTTAGTTGAGTGAACAAATATCCCCATGTGAAACTCACACTTCGAGTTTGGATCGTTGTTGGGTATCCTTGAAGTAGTCTTCCAAACCTCAGGACCAATGAGACCCTGAGCAAGTGCTTTCTGATATACTTCGGCGACCGATACTAGTAAGGGTGTGAATTTCCTAGACTCCCGCATCTTGTTCATAGTCTGGTTTTCAGGTCCACCCACAACGGGGGTTTGCGGAGCTTGTGTCTGGTAGACTGCAACTACCGTTGCGTATTTGGATGACCAGTTCTTGGAGCCTCCCTTTTTGGTTCTATCCTCTTGTTGACTCATGAAGGGGTCTTCAATTTTTCCAGTTCGAATGTCATGCTCTACCATTTCTCAGGATTTCACCAAATTAGCGAAGTTGGCTGAAACATGCCCTAACAAATGGGAGTAATATGCCCCTTTAAGAGTGCCGATGAACATGGACACCGCTTCTGCGTCTTCCAGTGGTGGTCGGACTCCAACGGCTTTCTCTCTCCAAGCCTGCATATAGCTTCTGAATGATTGCCCCCCTTCCATCTCCATGCTTTGGAGGTCTATGCGGGTCGGAGCTGTATCCAAGTTGAACTTATACTGGGGAACGAAAGTGTTAGCCATCTCTTCCCACGTAGAAATGTCACCGACTTTCAAGTTGACGAACCAAACCAAAGTCGCTCCCTTCAAGCTTTCCTGGAATGTCTGGATTAAGAATTTCTCATACTTTCGGTAAGGGGCCATCTTTGTGAGGTAAATCCGCAAATGGACAATGGGATTATCGGTGCCATCATACTTCTCAAATTCGGGGACTTTGAATTTCTCCGGTCTTGACATGTCGGGGAAAAGGCATAGGTTGGAGTAACCAATGCCTCCATACTGCTCAAGTCTGGACAAAACCTTCATCTTTTCCTCCATTTTCTTCAAGCGGCGATCCTGTTCGGATTCGATGACAGGTGATGATGTGACTGCACTTGTGCCGATTGCACCTCCTTGGTTAACATGCCCATACATTACCGTCGGTTTCGGAAGGACATGAGGCTTTAATGCGGATTTATCAGGAATGACCAAAACAGGGGATTGGTCATGAGGAGGTTCTACCGTGGCATCGGGAAGCACGGTTGCAGCCGGCATTGGATGTCCAGTACTCACTACTGGTGTTGTGGAGGATTCTGGTCTCGAGGTCTCTGTCAGCAAGGCCGGTTTTAGAGTATTGATGGTTGATCGAGCCTCGAGGAGTTCCATGATGCGCTCCATGTTTGCCGACATGGATGCCATATCCTGATGCATTTTAGCATTAGCCGTCTTGATCTCGGCTATTCGTTCCTCTTGTTGCTGGATCTTCTGAGCGTCCTCCATGTTAGTGGTTTGTCGCGTGATGGCCAGTAATACCTGGCGAAAAATGTGATATTCAGAATATGGAACACAAGATATCATGCATGATCGTTTTTAAAGTAATGTGTGATTCAACTCATCATCTTTTGAAAAATGCTTTGTAAAATATGTTTCTAAGACACTTTACACAACTCAGAACTCGGTCAATGAGCGTCGAGTACTTGCCCCATAATCCGAGCGAAGGTAATGCAACATGGTTTTTCAAAATGGATCCGATTTTTACCACTTGTTCGGATTTTGGAACGAGCACTTAACCCTGACATTTCTATTTTGAACGATTACAGCACTCCACTCTACGCGGTATTTCTTCAATAGTTTCGCTCTGCGTCCGTCATGCTGGTCCGAACCTGGTCAACGCCAGCCTTGAAAATTGGAATGGCCGTGATACAAAGAAAATTGTGCAGTTGTTTCATTGTTACCGAAAATGGTGTGTAAAGCATTTTAGAAACGACGGTTTGAATGACACATTTTTTGAGAAAATATGATGCATGCTTGTAACGTAAATTTCCATTATTATGCGTTCTTACATATGGTACAGAAAATAACGATTACATCGAGACCCATGTCCTATACATGAAAATTTCTAGGGGTCGAGAACAATTAGAAAAAGAACACACGCAAGTACGCATAGCGGCAGGATCGAAGCTTCAGGAATGTGTTTTTGCTTTGATCTACAAGGTAGGCTCCACTGATAGTTTCCTGACAAGGTGGTTTCCTCACCCCCATCATAGGGATCACAGGACCTTCACAAGCGAGTGGAGTTGTTCTGAGTCGTTCCGGCGGCTCGGCCACGCGGTCGTACCCTTACTAACTCTTCGGGGTTCCTAGTTGCCCTGGGCTTTAGGCATTTTGGAGATTATTCTAAAGTGATGTGTGTGCGGGTTCAACAAAGAAATACAAGTTAGTATAATAAAAAGTTCCGCACCTATCACATAAAAAATCAAAGTTAGAATAACAGAGTTACACACAAAGAAACTAAAAAATGGCAAATAAGAAAATATACAAAGCCCGAACCCTCTAAGTTGTCCCCAGCAGAGTTGCCAAATTGTCAGACCTAAAATATGACCTAAGGCGATTTACGTTTTGAAAACGTAAAAATTTTGAAAGAGTCGCCACTAGTTAATTATTAGGCTAACTAGAATCCTAAATTACCTAAGCGAATAACGGATTAAACACCTAGGTATAAAATCGATCTACGATCAGAAATTCGAGTTCGGGATTCTATTGCGAATTAAAAATTAACAATTTTTAACTACGCCCTTTCGGTACTCAATTCACTTAATTTGCCAATTTTATTGTTACGTAGTATTCATTACGAACTATTTTTTTAAAAAAATAATAAATAAAACCTAATAGCGTTATCGAATATATTTACATAGAAACATAACCTAACATGCTCACATAAACACTATTTGATTAATCATGTTTTGATTAGTCTGAATTAACTAGAGTTAGAGAAGTTAACTACGTCTAATATAATACAAATATATAATAACAATAAAAATAATAACAGAACAATATAATAATAAAAAAATAAAAAAAAGACTTTACGTGGAAGATTGGAGCGACTCCCAATCAGCGACAGGGGAGGCCACGGCACAGGGGCTATAGGCTGGCGACCGGAGCTGCTGGCTGCTGCGGGGGAAGGACCAACCAAGGACGGTGGGACAGCGAACTGGCGATGGCGCAGTCTGATCACGAGGACGACACCGGAGCTCGCAGCGGGCAGCAGCAGCGGGTCAATTGGCAGGGAGCGAAGGTTGGGCTAAGACTGGAGCAAAGGTTAGGCCGGTGCTGTCAGGGGTCTGACGGCGGCGCGGTTTTGAAGGCGGCGGCGTGCTGTGGAGGTCGCCGGGACGGGCAGAGCTTTCAGGAGCGGGCAGACTTCCGGTGGACCTCTGGCGGGATCTGTAGTCACAGACCAGAGAAAAAAAAATGCACGAATTTCGAGAATAATAATAAAACTTTATTGCTGTCTTGTTTCTTGTACCTTTTATATTGATACTAGGTACCATTTTATAGCTAAATTAGGTCTCAATATTAGGAAAACATATGTACCTAAATATACACATTAATTATTCCGAAAATTACATATATATATTTATGAAAATTGTCATAAATATATAATATATATTTTCTGAATATTACATGATATTTAATGCATATATACTATCCTAATTTAAGCTAAACCTATTTTAGCAACCCTGTGACCTTCTATGTCCAGATACTTCCTTTTTTAAAACGAGTTACACATAACATTTTTAACGTGTTATATACGTGTCGCGCGTACCAAAATTAGGTGTTTACATCCACTTCCGCCTATAACGCCATCATCAGAAGAACCACCCTCAACCCTCATCGAATCATCCCTTCAACTTCTTATCAAATCATGAGATTTCCGACACTTCAGGGGATAGGAGAGGTTAGGGAAGACCAAACCATGGCACGCCATTGTTATCACACGTCGACACGACGCCCAGAGAGGTCATAAAATTTCTAAGGAATACTCTTTTATATTTATGACTAATATCTCGAAGCTTCTTTTTTATGTAATATTCAGGAAATAATGAATGAATATAGAGGCTCTTTTTTCCTAAAGAATTACTATCAATAAAATATAGAAGATTGGCGTCTACAAACCGATTGTCGACATTATGTGCCCAAGATGGCAATAAAGCCTAGGTACGTAGACAACTCGATAGAAGAAGGAATCCTACAAATCGATTGTCGACATTATGTGCCCAAGATGGCAATAAAGCCTAGGTACGTAGACAACTCAATAGAAGAATGAAGCTTACAAATCGATTGTCGACATTATGTGCCCAAGATGGCAATAAAGCCTAGGTGCGTCGACAACTCGATAGAAGAATGAAGTCTACAAATCAATTGTCGATTTCATATGCCAAAAATGGCAATAAAGCTTAGGTAGGTTGACAACTTGATAAAAAGATAGCGTCTACGAATCGATCAACGACAGCATGTACCCAAAAAGGGCGACCAAGCCGGGACACGTCGACAATTCGATAGAAGAACGATGCCTATAAATCAACAAGTCGCCCAAGGCGACATGTCTGAAATGGTGATAAAGCCTAAAATATCTCGATAACTCGACAAGCTGCTCAAACACCAACACCTCAAATGTCATCAACATGCGCCCAAGTTAGCGATAAAAGCTTAGGTACGTTGTCAATTTCAGTAAAAGGTTGGTGTTCACAAGCTTGATTGGTGACACAACGTGTCCTAAGAAATTAGAGTGTCAAAAACGAATTTCCTTCCTCGAAAATTGTCAACTACAAAACTAATCAGTCATATCATATAGATTGGGTGATAGTTATAAGGAAGGCGTTTCCTTGGTCATTAACAATCGACATAGTAAACTTAGAAACGGCGACAAAGCCTACGTTGTGGATAAGTTGATAAAAGAAAATGAGCGAGATAGCGGCGAAGCTTAAGAAAAACGCAAAAGACCTTTCATAAAGGAAGAGGGCGGATTACAAGACTAAAAAGAGAAAAATAAAAATGTATTATTATCTAAGAAAGTTTGGCAGGATCTTCATCCTTCTCCGAAGGAATATCAAGATATTGCTGAAGAAGAGGAACTTGAGAGAAGAGAAAATCGGGTTGATAAGCTTTCAAATTTCTCACAATCTCCTTTAAAGAGATTAAGAGAAAATCAGAAGCCGCCACAGTAGTATCGGCCTCAAAAGCAGGACTTGCCTTATAGTCACTAATGACTTTAACAGCAGCAGCCTTTAAGCCTTCTACATCAATCGCCAAAGTCTCGACTTTCCTCTGAAGAATAGCTCTTTCAACTAAGAGAGTTTTGTTCTCGCCACTCATCTTCTCCGATAAGGTGCGAAATTCATCAACTAAAGAAGCAGAAGCCTTAAAAGCCTCACCACGCTTCAAAGAATCTCGTTCTGACTAGCAGAAACCTCAACCATTCGAGCCACATCTCCCTTCAACTTAGCATTTTCCTCTTGGAGACGTTGAATCTCTTCTACACCACTCTTGGAAGACAAATCTTGAAGTTTTTCCCTAGTCGACCTCAACTTGTTAAGAAGATCGAGCATTATTGGGAAAATTGAAGAGAACCCCGAGAAGCCTACAAAAAATAAAAAGGAAAATGACTTAAAAAGAAAAAAGGGGGAGAAGTATGAAGGTTTACAGAAGAAAAAGACATATACCTCCACTTGATTCAAAAGAAGCTGACGCACAACTTTATCTACATCATCCGCTCGCGTCTCCAGGCGAGGACGATCATAAGGCGGGATTGAAGCATTCAATAAATGAAGTGCCAAGTCAGGATCAACAATGGAATGTCCCTCTTTAAGAAGATATCCTCCCATATGAATCAAAGGATCCCAACCTTTTAAGCACTTGACAGGGGCATTCAGCAACATATCCCAATTAAAGGGCGGTTCTTTGTAATCTAAAGGAACATTTAAAGAAATCTTGGAAGGAGATACTGGAATCGATGAAGACGATGAAGAATCTTCACATCTTTTTCTCTTTAACTAAGAGCTGTAAAAGGCAATGTTCCTACTCCGGATAGGATAACGATGAGTTGAGGCTCGACCTTACCTTTATCTCGTGTGGACTCCACGGGCGATTCTCCAACACGAGGAATGGCTTCAACGTCAATAGGGGTCTCGATAGACGCCTCATCTCCATCCTCATTTACATGAGAAGGAAAAGACTACTTCATAGCTCAGCGATTATTCCGAAGAATCATATTGATAAAATCTAGAAGAAAAAAAAGAAGAGATTCGTTACAAGAATCACCAAGAGCTAGGATTCAAGAAATAAGCTCGGAATACCTGAATGGGGATTAGTCGCCATGCTTCTCTAACCAATGAAAAGTGAAGCGAAGACTTAAAAAAGCAAAGTACACAGAGAATAGAGACTACCAGAAAAGATGAGAATAGATGCGGTAAAACCTCAGTATTTACACTGGGTGAAACCCAGGATCATCTTATCAAGGAAGCTACCTATGGAGACCTCTCATTGGTGCAGTAAATGCATTCATTACTATTGTTAATCCCGAGACGACTGTTAAACCTCTCAAAAACTCTCTAACGGTCAAAAAATCAAGATTACAAATCACTGATTCAATGGAGGAGATCCTGATCTCGCTTGAAGAGCTAGACCTCGATTCAAGACACCGATAAAGTCCGAAGACTGCAAATCGACTAGATATATCGACCAACAAAGGGAACTACTAGATCAATACTCGACTTAAGACCTCTTCTTAATGAGAAGACGACGACCTAAGTCTCGGGGGCAAGTGTTGGATTACGATCTTTAGCATGGACCAGTACTTACAAGTCGAAAGCATATAAGTCGAGACTCCCAAAAAAAGGTCGACGACTAATCACGCTTAGAATGTCAAAACTAGGAAAGATGGTCGACACAAAAAATTGGGAAGGTCGACATTCAAGGTCTTCAAAGACCGACGATCAGTCAAACTCCAAAATCTCCCTCTTAAGGCAAGAGACGAGTTGACAACCAAGTCTTATTGAAGAAACCTTCCTCTTAAGGAAAGGACAACTGGCAACCTGACTTGCCGCCTTAGAGAAAACCCTTCCTCTTAAGAAGGGACAGGCGGTGACCTACTTCAACCGCCAGAAGGAAATCTTCCTAATTAAGGAAATGTGAGGTGGCGACTTGCTTGTCACCTGCTGACACCGACTCAAGACAGAAACCCTTCCAAGAGGGTAGCCGTCATTCAAAGTCGGTACACTTCCCCTATAAATAGGGGGATACTTTCATTATTTATATAATTCATATACTTTTCAAAGTCTTCTCTTATATTCCATTACTGACTTAAGTTTCGGAGCGGAATCAAGGGCCATCCCCACCCATTTTCAGGTTCTCGCCTTTCACAAAGCACCTAAAGGAAACTAAGTCACCCCGAGGTCGACACGGATACCTAAAGGAGCTAGCCACAGGCGAGATCCCGTAGTCCATTACCAGAAGTTCAAGCCACGTCATTTTGATCCCAACAAAGGCCATGAGCACTTTTTTAGTTGAATCGGACGTAATTCGGTCGGAAAACGATAGTACATTCCCGATCGGCCGCTCGATCAACAATTCTGCGATAGGTAAAACCGATTTTTCTTGTAGTGTCTAGTGAATCGAGCTCAACTCATTTTAACTAGAAAAGTTCATCTAGTCGATAAATCCAATGGTAATTCTACTCATTTATATAAGTTTGTTCTAATTTTCTTCTCACTTGTCGGTTTCTGTCCAAAATATGAAGAATTATTTGACGAAATTAGCTTTTTTTTTTCATAAGTAAAACCTAAGTTAGCAATTTCTTTAAGGAAAAAAAAAAAATAAGCTAACAAATTATTTGAGTGCTGAAATCAAGTTAGCAGTTTTGACAATTAACAATATTTGCTTATTTGTTTTCTTGAGTTTGGACTTTTTATTATACCCGTAGGTGTCTTAGTGACCCAATCATCAAAAACACAACATTCATAATATTTATAATAATTCAATACTCGTACTGATTATTATGCAAATAATAAAATGTAAACGATAAATATTTTTTATATACGGCTTCTCTAGTTTTCTTTTTTTTTGGCCAACGGCTTCTCAAGTTAAGTTTGTACTTTAGTGATGACAGTCACATTATCTTGAAAGCCAATTACGCTTCTTCTTTAGTAAGTCGTATACATTAGTTAAATAATTAGGCATCTTTCTGGAGATGCATAACATGTTCTACGTTCATACTTAATATTAGTAGTTAGTACCCTTAATTTAAGAAAATGAACATTATATCTTCCAATTTGTCAAACCAACGTTTGACTTCAAGAGTTAGATTATTAATTAAGTCCAATTTGGCAAGTCGGAGTTGCAAGAGGTGTTATTATATTAGCCTCTTAGGTGCCTCCTAAATATCTCTCCTCTATTTAAAAAAGTAGGAGTTTAAAAAAAAATCGTCCAATTTCCATTTCCCAAAATATCCCCACTTTTCATATTAATACCTGATGTGCCATTGTTAGTTTTGTTTTGTTTATTATTAAAACCTCCATCCTCAACGTCCACACCCATCAGTACCGAAACAGTTACAGACAAAAAATCAAACAACGTACCGCCTCACTTTCCCATACTTCTATGTCCATCGTATATGTTGCTTCGGACTTCATCGCTAAATCGACGCAACACCACGGGTTCCGACCCGCTGTAAACTCTTATGGTTACGACTGTTCTGATTTTCTGACCACCACCACCAAATCGAGGCCCCGTCTGAGCTTGTGGTCTGCCTCCCATCACCAAATCGACATCGCCTTGCTCGTTCCTACCCCCTAATCATTGCTGCTACACCCACTCCACTGCCAAATTCAAGTCGGCTCAAATGTTTCGGCCGTACGATTCCAACTACTTATGTGTGTGTGTGTTTTTAAGTCGCTTCTACTTGACGATTTAGCATTTGTTTCTCTCAATAAAGTGATTGATGAATTTTATGATATGTATAGTTCCACTTAAGTGCAAAAATGCACAAGTGTAGATATTGTTGCTGGTGGATCTGAAGAAATATTGGTGTGATTGATGAATTTTATGATATGTATGGTTCCACTTAAGTGGAAAAATGCGCAAGCGTAGATGTTATTGCTGGTGGATCTGAATAAATATGTTTTTAAGATTATTAATTATAAAATGATATGGTTAATTTGTTTAGTTGATTCAAAACTTGGTTATTTATTTCTGACTTTTATTCAAAGAATCGTTGTTATGGTTGTTCAAACTTTGAAGAATGGGTTGTCCAGTAACCGATGCAAATGAAAGTTCTAAGAAGATGGACAGGTAAAAGTAACAAACTCCCATGTTTACTGAATATATAGGGTCACTCTTCCTCTTTGATCAATTGGATGTTGCCCATTCACGCTTTCTCTTTTGTACGTTTTTATTATCATAAATACTATTTTTTATTAAAACTTATATGATGTGAAACACGAAATGTAGATCTTACATACAGTAGATCTATCTTATCGATATATTTTCTTTAAAGGTTAAGTTTCCGTGTTTCAGTATGAGTTAAATTTTATTATTTTTATATTAATGATCAATAATTTTAAGTTATTATAAATGAAAATCTATTCGTAATTTTTTAAACGCGAATTTAGACTAAACCTAGCTTCTTCAAGGAAAATCTTTTGTGCCAACATGGTTTACATTGCTGACTAAGATAATGAAAGCATAAAATTGATAAATTAAATGTCTCAGTCAATCACTTTTTCATCATTCTAATGCATTTTTTTTTCTTTTATGAATTTCTGGTTGCAAATGAACTAAATTACTTATTTCTGATGTAGTTACATTAGCAAATGAACATGTTGATTTGTTCATCATACATAAAAAATGCTATCTAAATGATTTTCAAACTTTACATGTTCATCATGACTTGCATTTGATAGATCTAGAAGAGCATGAATCGTAATGGTGGGTGTGTTTATTTACAAACTAATTTATCTGTAGTTTATACTTCTATTATGCTTATTCAGTCTTTTTTTTTTTTAAAAGTTCTACTTCTTTAGTGTACTCCTATATTTTTTTTGTTTTGTTCATTTAGGCTTCATTCCCTAGATGCATTAGGAGAGTGCTAATGAGATATTGTGGCATTAACCTCATAACATACACCTTACGTATTTGCACCTACCACAAATTGTATATGTACATGCTTTTAAAAGAAACCCTGTTTGACGGATAGGACCACACTTATGTTATGATGTTATAAAACCAACTTGAATTAATATTACTTATGTAAAATGCTAAAAATAATTGTCTTTTAAAAATAGATAGAATCGCATGTGCAACGCGCGTGCCAAATTCACTAGTATATATAAATATTATCATATTGATCATTAATACCAATGACTAATTTTTTTTTATGATTATTAAAGTTGTCAATTAGAATAAAAATTAACTTATTTATATATGAGACTATATAGAATTGTCACATACATTACAAAATTGCCAAAGATGTTCGACCTAATCGTTTTGAATCTTTTTTTGCCAGTTTGATTTGATAATTCACCATGGAAGAATCAAATATAACTTTAGAAGGGTTGAATCTTTTCAATAATTATACACTACTTTACTATAGTAATATTACTAATAGGTGCAGTATTTACTCAGCTGGCATGATGATTGATAAATATAATTATTGATATAATAATAGTGATTAATTAAATTAATTGAATCAATATTATTTCATATTGGTGTATATCTGTTATTCATCGATTAACATGTATTGATTCATTGTCGTTAGCAGAATCACATTTATGCACATTAATTAGATACATATTAGTAAATCGGTTTGGCAAAAAAATAGTAAATTGGTTAAAGGTTAAGCCCTCGTGTGTTTTTACTAATGATTTTAATATACATAAAACAAAAATATATTGTATATCGTTCTAAAAATATTATTTTTATATAATGTATCATAATAAAAAAATATATTTCTTTTATAGAATAATAATATAATAAGTACATTATATATAAATATATATGCATTAAAATAATATAATACTTTTTAATAAAAAAAATTATTCCACATTTAATAATATAGAATTCTATACTATTTTTCAAAATTTAGAATTGATGGTTGTGTTACATTGTAAAATATAAACAAATTGAGTCTGAAAACTCTGAAACTGATTCAAAGTTAAAAAAGTAGTAATTTTGGTTCGTGTAATTGTTTAACTTACTTAACATTAAAAACGACTTATTACGGCTCGTGTCATTGTTCGATTTAGCGTAGCATAATTATATATATAATAAAGAGGAAAAACAAAACAATTGAATAAAATAATATTAAAGAGTAGGAACCGACATTAACAGTAACAGGGGAGTTCCTACTAGTGGGTACTGTCCTATTCACTTGATAATGGCAAAACGGTAATATTAGTAATCCTAGTCACGTCTAGTGGCGCCTAGTCAGCGTCCAGTGGCAAATCTAGGAATTATGAACTCCAATTTTGAAAGTAGGAACTCCCATCGGAATGCAAAGTTCCTATTTAATTATTACAAATAAGAACTAACAGTAAGTGGAACTAGGAACTAAAAACTCTTTATAACGACAAATTTACAAAATGAAACTAGGAACTAGGAACTACCATCGAAAGGTTATATGTTGCCACTATTGAACCCACTACTGCTATGTATATCAATTGGACGAGGTGGGATTGACCAATTCAATCCCGTCCCGCCGAAAACATCATTCTTCTATGTCTGCTTTATTTATTTTAACTCTTGTTTTTATTAATGATATTATAATACATAATATGATTTTATATAATATATACAATGATATGTAGAAGATAAACGTAGCGGATTTGCGGGACCCAACGATTTCAAATCCAACACTATACTATGATAATGTAAATCCTTGCCAGTTCCATATAACATGACAAAAATCGGGACGGGGTCGTGACCCGTTAACACCCTTAATCACTACCTCAAAATTGTGATAATAATTTTCGTACATGTGCCACTCATTTTTTATTTTTGATAGAAAGTTTATTGAATTTCATTACCTTTATAAGTCTGCTCAAAATTGTGATAATAATGTTACGTAATGAGCTAGTCTTCCGTGGAACAATGCCTTCTGTTGATAGATTCATACAGAGTCTCAATGCTTTATGTGCTAATGTGAACTTGGTCTTCTATTCACCTACGAGACCCTCATTGCAGTAACAACAGAGATAATTAATTGCTCCAAAGATACAGCTACTGCATAATTCATGGGCAATAATCTACGATGGTGCTTATGATTCTGCGGCATGCTCTATCTCTGGTGCTACTTCACAGGTTTTGCATGGAATATCCCTTTTGGCAGAATGTTTGGCTTGCCGTGTTGCCCTCTTGCTTGCTTATCCATTTCGACTCCAACCTATCACTATGAAGACACACTTTGTTCTCCTTCTACAAGCTATCAATGAGAGCAGCACTCACCAGACTGAACTTTTTGGTTTACTTAGTGATGTAAAAACTCTATGTTCTTTGGTTTTCTTCCTTAGTTGTTGTTAAAGCTTCTAGATCCGGGGTTGTTTGAGTACATCGTTTAGCTAGATTTTTGTTATCTTCTGGTACTCAAGGCACTTGGCTGGAACCTCTCCCTAGCCACTTACCTCTTTTGTAATGTTTCGTTGGTTTTCTAATATATTCGCTCCTTTGGTTATTAAAAAAAAAAACTCTTTTATCAAATGGTGATATGCCTTTTAATTAAAATTAAGAGTATTGCTACGGCGTGCGAACATAGCCATGCGACTTCAATGCGAAAAACACCATATTACATTTCTATTGAACTAATGGACTTCTTTTAGATTAATATTAAATTCATTTTTCTATTTTCCAATACTAACCCCACCTTATGCGAAAGAGAAAAAAACCAGGCATTAAAATACATACCTATTTAAGTATTGGATTTATTTCAATTAATATTTTTATTTTCCAATTCAACCATTATTTTTTAATATTATAAACTAGTCACATGAGAATTACATTTGAACTTTAACTTTTGTCTCTTTCTCTAATATAATCTAATATGAAACTTCGCCCAATACTTATGATTTAGATTAGTTTACATAATATTGATTGTAATTAACTCAATGAAAAACCTCAATGAATCGGAAATCATTCATATATATTATATTATATTACATTAAGTCCACCATAGAATTAAAAAACCAAAAGCATGGTGCTCCCAAAGCATGGTAGAAAAATTCCAATGAATCAAAATCATTCATATATATTATATTATATTATATTATATAATATAATTTGCACTGATAAATTTGATAGTTTAAAATCTATAAATCATATAGTCAAATATAAATACTCTAATAATAAGATATAATTTCATACAGAATATTCTCTACTGATAACCTATCGATACAAAATTAAATTAAAATGATACAACTATATACTTTATGTTGGAGATTTTTTCTACTAGGTAATTGCATGAAATAATCAAATTAATAGTTTTGATTCATTTCTAATAAATCGAAGTCAAATTGTTAATAGCCATGTAATAATAATAATTGAATAATAAGGTAGGAGTTTTCATTTAATAAAATCGGTAAATATAAGAATAAATAAGGCCATACACACTCATCAGAGTAAAATACAAAAAAAAAAAAAAAAAACATTTAAATCTAAATTGGAGATGAAAAGCAAGAATTCAAATTCAAATATCGATATATAATGGTCTCTAGATGGATTAGATGAAGACTTTGGCTTATCAAATAGTGAAGTTGTCAATTGTCATCTTCCTTTCACCGTAAATGGGGTGATAATTGGAAAACATAAAAATATAATATAATATTAATTTGAATGTGATCCACTAGTTTGATATGCATGAAATATGGTGCTTTTCGCATTGGAGTCGCATGGCTACGTCGCACGCCAAAGCAATTCTCTAAAATTAATCCAACATATATAGTGCTAACATGCATTTATTTGTCCCTAACTCAGAAGATTTTTTTAGTATTTACATTTAAATCCTTAAATCTTTAAGTCTCCACTCTTACTTCTAGGACTTATAGGTGAATAATCTCTTGGAAATATTGAGGATAAATATACAAATTTACAAAGTCCGAGGACCAAATTTAATATTTTAAAATTCGAGGACTGAATGCAATTACTTAAATTTCGGTTACTTACAAGTAATTACTTTAATTCACATGCATAAAATCTACACCGAAATTATACGTAAAATCGACAAAACAAATACGTATTTTTTTTATACTGATGCCCGTGAAGGGGTTATGCACGGTCTCCATAAGGCCATTTCGCCCCTCCCCACCCTTGGGTTATGCAAAGGGGTGATCACCTCCCAGGATTCAACAGTGTCATCGAATCGTTTTATGCACGTAACACGTTCGACCGAACCGAACTTACAATACCTGAACTCAAACAAAGAACAGGAAAGCCGACGACAACGGCTAAAAATAACTAGAAAGGTTGAATACGACATGAGGTGATATCAACCTAGGAAGAACTCCGCAATTCGTCAACACGAAGAACAGAGTAGGAGAAAATATAACTTGAATTCCAAAAATATTGGATACTCAACCAAAATGAAGAGATCTCATTTCTCATTGTGTGTGTAAAGAAGAAGGGGAAAGCTTCCTATATAGGAGAGGAGAGGGAAGGAGGAGAGGTGAAGTGGTCGATGTGGTACAAAATGTTTCCACAATTCCACATTCACTAAAAACACAAATTGGGATGGGTTTGAGTAAATACAATGGGCTTGAAAAATAAATCAACTTAGCCCAAAATACTAGCCCAAAAATAATTTAATAAAAAGAGGTGCAAATTGTCTAACAATTTCCCACATGAATGAAAATTTTGGAAACTTAACAGTAGTTCTAGACACGAAGTTTGAGTTCAACGGTCAATACCTGCAAAGGATAGATGTGGGTAACCCATTGAATCTATCCCTTGTGAGATCATGTCTTCTTTACTGACTGGTCGGTAGACGCGATGTCCTTGAACCGACTGTCGTTGGTGTAAATGACGACATGACTCACACAGATACCTTCCTAGTATGGTTCAGTTCACGCCCTGTTATCCGTAGGCCATGGATCACTCGCTTGGTTCTACAAGTGTCTCTAAGAAATTCGCCATCAACAATTCCTTTCGAAGCGACCCACTTCTCACTCGCATAGGTGATTCTATTTCTATGTCTCAAGAGCATCATCAAGACTCTGAGTTCTCCTTACCAACCATTAAAAGTGTTGCTTAATATGTGATCTTAATTAAGTAATTGCATTACTGTTCTCGGTTTTACCGATGCTTGAAGATCAACAAAGGAATAAGCTTAACCTTATCTTCATCACTGTTTCTCATCGTACAATGGGCTCGGGGTTTGACCCCCAAAGTGACCACACATTCTCTTATGATTAGGTTGTCCTATTGAACCATGTTCTTGGGATCTCTAGTCATCATGGTTGGGTTTTCCTTCTCAAGAGTGTTTCCTACGCGGGCTTCAGCCCCATTCCCCTCGATGCTTGACCAAATAGCTCTTTGTTTAACCCTTTCGGGTAGTGGATCTGCTATTCTGTCGACTTTACTATATTGGGCACAAAGAATATATTTGAGAGCAACTTTCTAACAGAATTTTAATGTCTAAGACATATACGTCTAAACATTCAATTATACAAGTTACATTGTGTTATACCGATTGATTATCGCAACATTGAATCAATGCTCTCAAATAATCACAGTCCTTAAGCTATCATTTCCTGCCGGAATAATTTATGTCAATCCAACAACTAAATTTAGGTTGATTCTTGTGTGGACAAACAAGTTTGCAGAGTGTCCCATTTCCTAACCTTTAAAAAAGGTTTTCAGGCCAAATGGGGGGTGTACCACTTATTTCTGCTTTAACCTAGTCTCTTAAACAAAATCTTCAACCTTTCATTAGATTGGATTTAATTTGGATTAAACTAAAAACTCATCAATATTTGCACTAACACAGGTTTTGTCCAATTAGTAATATCCTCAAGAAAATGGCATAACCATTCTGCCTGTTCGGCACATTTCTCCAGTGCAATAACTCAGACTTGATAGTGGATCTGGTATGACTGTTTGTTTTGTGGATTTTCTACTACACTTTTGCACCTCGTAAGGTGAAAAAATAACCACTCATACTCAAGGTGGTAGTGTCTGCTTTTTTAGAAAACATTTTCAATTATACTTGAATCGGATATCCAGTTTGCATCACCATAACCTTCTATCACATAAAGATATCTCGTTGTGTAGACCATGATTACGAATATGTCTCAGATACCTAAGTAACCTGATTACCCCGTTCTAGTGGTCAACACTAGGGTTACTCGTATATCGACTCAATACACTTACAGCGTGAGCGATATCTGGTCTAAAGCATGACATTAAGTACATAACACTTCCAATAATATGAGCGTACTCAATTTGGGAAAGACATTCTCCATTGTTCTTTGAAAAATACTTACTCGATCTATTGGAGTACTGACCTCGTTCTTGTCATCTTTGTTTAATTTATCCATAATCTTGTCAATATAATGAGTTTGACTTAGAATGAAACCTCCGAAGATCTAATGAGTTCTAATCCAAATATCACATCGGCAAGATCCATGTCTTTCATGTCAATACTCAACTTTAACATATGTCTAGTGGATCGGACCACCTCATCGTTATTTCCAACAAGTAGCATGTCATCAGTGTAAAAAATTGTCATATTTATTTATTTTGAAACATTTCTCCAATAAAATGTTGTCAAATTTATAAAGCCATTATTTAGGCGTCTGTTTTAGACCATACAGAGATTTGACAATCTTACAAACTTTCTTTTCCTGCTCTCGCGCAGAGAAACCCTTAGGTTGTCCCATGTAGAATTCTTCCTCTAAATCTCCAATTTAAGAAAGCTGTTTTCACATCCATTTGATGTACTTCTAGATTTCGCATAGTTGCAATCGCAAGCACCATCCTTATGAATGTGATTCTAGTTACTGGAGAATATGTATCAAAATATTCTAGTCCTTCCTTTTGTCTATAGTCTTTTATGACAAGTCGGGCTTTATAATTATCAATTGATCCATCTTCTTTCATTTTACGATCCACTTGTAGCCTAACGGTTTTCCTCCGGGCGGAAGATCCACCACCTCCCAAATGTGGTTCTGCAAGATGGATTCAATTTCACTATTGATTGCCTCTTTTCATAGAGGTCTCTCGGAAGAGTTTAACAGTTTTGTGGTAAGTTTTAGGTTTGGCTTCAAGCATATAGGTCAGAAAAACTGGACCATAGGATTTTTCAATCCTCGTCCTTTTACTCATCATGGGCTCGACCTCGGTTTCAACCTCGGTCTCGACCTCAACATGCCCTCCATGTTCTCGGTCTTGACTATTTTTCCTCTATAGTCTCATACGCTTGCCTCTCCTGTAGACTTAGCAAAAATTACATTTTCCAAAGAAATATGCATTTCGTATCTTTGTGTTTATCTGACAATTCCGATTCAAAACAGAAGAAACTGATACGCATTGCTATTCTGAACCGACCCTATGAAAACGAATCAACAGTTTTAGGGTCTATTCTCATCTTTTCCATAGAGGTATCATAAATTTAGCAAGACACCCCCACATTTGAAGGCACAACTCAAACAGAGTTTTATCTTCCTTCTTAAGGGGTACCTTATTCAAAAGGTAATTGCTAATTAAAAATAGCTACCCCATATTAATCATAACACTAAAAAAAAATGGTCTCAAACACATTATTTTATTTCTTACAGAAAAATTTAACGTGTTAACACACAAGTTGGGTATGAAGTTATTACTAACTCTCAACCACTTCATCAGTGATCCTTTGATCATTATTTCATCAGTGTAAGTCCTCAGACCGTCAAAACATCAACATTTCTTAAAAAATATTAGATTAAATTTGGCCATTAGACCGTCACGTTTCTCAAAAAGGTATGTTCCTCAGACCAATAAACAGTCTTGGCCCGTTGCACTGCAAGTGCCATAAACTACCCGAAATTTTAGGAATGAATGGCTGCGGTTGGATTTGATCAGTTGTATCTACCACATACTCAATGACAACTCTTTCACCCAATGAGCCAAAATCTTGACCAGCAACGTTATTAATACTAAAACTATTCCGTAAAACGTTGCTTGGTGGGATTAAAACCGCGACCTCTTATATCCTTATGGTTAGGTCATGGCTGATAGCCTAACCACTTAGCCAGTCAGTTTGTTAGCAATTCTTCACATTGAATGCTTATAAATCAAAGCAGCGACTCAATGGCTTAAACGGAGTAGTCGGAAAAATTCATCGGCGGCCAGGAGTCGATCTCGTGACATATGGTATACCGTTGAGCTGGGAGCTTGAAGTAGCATCCATTTTGTTCATCTAATGTAATACTATGAAAAATTATTATTTTTTTCATCATTGAGTTGAAAATCAAGGTAAATCATGAATTTATTTAATTGTTTCATATTTTCCCTTCATCAAGTATACATAGCAACATTTCGTACTATCATCTACGAATTCATGAAGTACTTATTTTTCTACTTCGCGTTTGGACATATTTTAAGTCACAATCATCGCTATGTATTAGACCAAGAAGTTCAGTAATCCTTTCGACCGAACAAGTTTCGTTTCAACGCAAAATTTAAATTTAAGTTCTTGATCTATTTTGAATTTAGGAATATGAACCATGTTAATAACCTCCGCAAGATATCGTAATTAATATGTTCTAAAATTTCATGCCACAAGAAAACACGAGAATGGACATTCTTATTTCATGTTCATTTAAGCACTGATGGATATTCGCCCGATATGGGTTCGTTTTACATTCGGACCTCGTTGACACGTCAGACCCACTAAACGGCTCCCGAACGCTTACCTGCGATTTTGAACGGTCCGAACGCGCAACACGCACGTTCGGACCGAGACTCGTCCGGATTGTCAATACAATCCGGACCAGTCCGGATTATTTCTCCTCGACGCCGTACCCCTACGTGTTTACACTATGTGCGAGTCTTCCCACTACCAATCTTGCTCAAGTCCATACCAGTTCACGTTTTCCTACTAAACCGGGATCGTACCGCTCAAAATCGGGTTCGAGTCAAACGTTCCCTATAAATAAGAAACTTGGTCACCCATTTCATAACTTTTTGGCTTGGGAGATCTCACCTCTCTCTAGCTTTATCTCTCAAGAATTTCTTCTTATTTAGGCATCCGAGAGGGTTCATCGAGCACCACCCCCACCCCTCTCAGTGGTCTTGATACTGCCCCTTGGGCAGGTGTCGGCAACGCGTGAACTACAGAGGAGCGACATTCCGACATTCCAAGGTCTCAGTGACCCGACTATGCATATGGACACTCAAACACTTAGTCATTTTAAGGAATTGCAAACCTCCGACAGTCCGACAGTCCGACGGTCCGACACTCGGACACTCTAATACTCGAACAGTCCGACACTCCGACACTCCAACACTCGAACAGTCCGACACTCCGACATTCTGACAGTCTGACACCCCGACTGTCTGACACCCGTGAGCTCTGACAACCCGATAAAGATACTATGCAACATTATAAGGACCCGATACTACACTCGAGTCAGGTCCCAACATTTGGCGCCGTCTGCGAGATTCGAACGAAAAGCCATTACTCGACTCCAAAAGCTAAATGGTCAATATAAGCGTAGGTACTCACAGAGACTTTCCAAGAGGAGATGCATCGTCCAATACAAGCGACATGAAAAAACCAACACTGGATTACTACGATGTGCTGCTCTGACGCCGCGACCCCCGTTGTGGAGGCTGCTTTTACCGTCGCCTTTGTAATAGTAGTGTTCATCACCCTAACAGCAATCGCTGCTACCGCCGACGATGCAACTCTAACATCGCCACCGTTGCGGCATCGGTTACCACCAACCATCGGCGTTCAACCAACAGGTTTCACGCGTCGCTGTCACTCCGGCCCAGCGAAGGGATCGCTATCACCGGAAATCGTCGTCAACCGAAATCACTGACAAGAGGACCTAATGCAGACTTCATGGTGTGGGTACCAACGCGAAGCCCCCAGATGCTCGCTATAATTCTTATCGCAAGCGTATCTATTGCAGCAAGAACTATATACATACAATCTCATAATTACAGGTCATACCAATGGGCGATCAGTACAAAAAAACTATACATTCAACACAAGGATGACAAGACTTCAAATCGAGAAGCTCTCACAACCGATACAGAGAGTAACCCCTTACTATAAACTCAATGTTATAAATACATAACTATTTCTATACAATACAAATTTCTATCTTATGACAAGGGAAAATAGGAATAAAAGCGAACACAAAGGGGGAAGACAAGACCTTGGGAAAAATTTGACGACTCGAAAAGTTAGCCAAATCTTAGTCGCCTTACCTCAATGAGCTGCATCCAACCAACCAACGCGCAACATAACAGACGCAAAACAAGAGGTAAACAAGACCGCTCAATACGGACAAAGCAAGCAATGATGATATTTTCAAACCCCGCCAGATGGATATACGCCCAATTTGAACCCGTTTTAATTCGTATTGTCTTATTTTGGCCACCCCACATACGATTATAATTCAAAACTTTGACCCGAACACAGCGCGAACGGCCCGGACGAGCAAAACATACTCGCCCGGACCTGTCCGTTGGCCCGACCACACATAGGTGAGATCGGACCAGCTGGACCGATCTCACCAAGGTGGGATCGGACCAGATAGCCCGATCTCTCCTAAGAGAGATCGGTCCGACTGCACCGATCCGAGGACCTAGGGGTCGGATTTTTCATCCGACTCCGAAGGTCCCGAGACCCTTCTTGGACGCCTTACCCCCCCCCCCCCACCCAAGGGCGTGTGCGACGTCCCGAACCTTGTCACACGGACCTCTTCCCACGAAATCCCGACATCTTTTTACCCGACTCAGACTTTGACTTTTTGACCAATCTCTTCGTGCCATTAAGGGTTTGATCTTATCATTATGTGTTAATTAAGTGCGCTTAGGGATTAACTAGGTTTGGCAATTCGTGCGTGTTCGTGTCGTGTCATGTTCTGAGGGGTCAGCCCAAACACGACCCAACACTAAGGCGTGCCAATTTTGTTCAGCATGAACACGACATGGCCCGACACAAAAAATCGGCATGAAAAATCTATAGTAAATTGAATAATATAATTCACACATAACAATTTTTAAGCTAAAATTTTAAAATTACTCAATATAAAGAGAGTTTAATCCAAACTTCATAAAGTGTCATTGTAAAAAGAGGTCATGCTAACTTTAGATAGGTTTATATTAGTAGAAATTATTGTATATATACATATAACTATCGTGTTATCGTGTTGGACCGTGTCACCAATATCGAACACGAACACGACAAGAATTTTTTGACACGATTTGGCACGACCCGATTTTAGCACGGCACGAAAATGATTGACCCAAACCCGTAATTTTCCATGTCGTGTTCGTGTCGGCCCATCGTACCGAGCCCAAATTGCCAGCCCTAGGATTAACGATGTCATTAAACCACCTTAATCCCCTCGAAGTCTATATATAGTGCTCAAGTTCTTTTCATTTCCACCATGTTGCAACTTTACACTTTTGAAATCTGCCCTCTCTCTACTTTCCCTCTCTAGATTACAGTACTTACATAAGCATCAGAGAGGGCTCATCGAGCACCACCCCCACCCCCCCTCTCCGTGCTCGATACTGCCCCTTGTACATGTATTGGGAGAAGCGTGCATACAATGCAAGGAGTACTCATACACTGCATAGAGCACGCATACACTCAAGGAGTGCATGTATGCGACAAGAGACGGGCAGACATCATAGGGGATAACGTCCCGACACTCCAGGGATATCACCGTCCTGACATGCGAACGACTACATATACAGAAACCCAAACATTTAGCCATTTTAAGGGCTTGCAAACCCCGCAGTCCGTCACCCCGCAATCCGAAACCACGCAGTCCGACACCCCGCAATCCGACACCCCGCAGTCTGACACTCCGCAGTCTGATACTCCAGCAGTTAGAAAGTCCGACACTCTTACATATGACGACCTGAAGTACTAATTACCCGACATCACGAAGGAAACAGATCGCGAAGAGAGGAATTTCACCCGTGAGACTGTCATTCGGATCGACACCCAGTTACCCCGATACACATGTCCTAACACTTGGCGTCGTTTGCGGGCTTTGAATAAAAAGCCATGACAAGCAAACCATGAGCATGAGAACAATACTTCGCCATCGGTATCTAGTACAAACGTCATTCACGAAGACTTTACAAATGAAAATGCATTGTCCAACTCAAGAGACATGCATACCCCTCAAGCAAGGAAATCATAGGAAAACCAACAACGGAGTGCTGTACTGTGCTACTCTGTCATCGTTATCGCCGCCATTGCAATAATATTCACCGCCTCCGCTGCAACCGCTGTCATTACGACCGCATTTACCGTCGTCATTGCAACCACCGTCACCTCAGCCAGTCGACATCTGACTGCCAGTTTTTGCTCGGCGCTGTTGTTTAGACCCGACAAAAGAAATGGTTGACAACCGAAATCGTCTCCGACAAAAACCGTCGTCGACCAAAAATCATCGTCAACTTAAATAGTCTATGTTAAGAGACACGTATGCCTCTCAAGCAAAAAGGAAGTCCCATTGATCAACATCAAGGAGTACTACTCTAGAGCACTATGATATGACATACCAACAAGTGATAAAACAACAGGAGGAAAGGCAGTTAGACATAGCCCTAGTCATACAAGTAGGCAATCGATACAAGAGTTGGTTACAAGAAGAAACAACAATCTTTTCAGGTCAAGACAACTGAAGTTCCCAATCGGGAAACTCTGGCAATCAACACAGGGAGTAATCTTTCACTACACATTCAATACGCTAAATACTTTGACATTACTGGGCATTGCAAACTCCTACCTTATGACAGGGAAAACTAGGAGATGAAATCAAGCACAAAGGGGGGAGGGTCAAGCATTTGGGAAACCCCGTTT
Organism: Clarkia xantiana subsp. parviflora; assembly: GCA_036873135.1. NCBI lineage: Eukaryota > Viridiplantae > Streptophyta > Magnoliopsida > Myrtales > Onagraceae > Clarkia > Clarkia xantiana. The sequence continues at coordinate 21,781,136 of JAPTYO010000012.1, forward strand.
TGACTCAGAGACTCGAGTTGCTTTTCAATCGTCGTGATTTATCGGAATCGCCACCATCGACCACCCGAGCTTGTCACCTCGTTCCACCAAGCCATCCTGCGCTGATCAACATCGTCGTGCTCCATCAAAGGGGCCGCATTAAGAAACCCATCGCATTGCCCAACTACAGCCTATCAAGCGCACACATTTTCAAAGCGCGTGCACCCTCAAATCAATTGCGCATGCATAGCGCAACCAAATCAAAGATGTTAAAGAGTTCAACTCCGGGTTACACACAAGCAATGGATCAAACTTAAACAACTCCTAAAAGCGATGACCGATTACTCGACGAACAAGGGTATACTCAGCACTAAAGGGGGGAGATAAATTGTAACCCCCAGCCTAAGGTACAAATAATGATCCCCTAGTCATCACAAGGGTTACCAAAAGCTTCAACATTAGAAAGATACTGGTTTTGAATGAGCAACTCTCTAAAAGCAAGAGACACCCGCATAACAGATAATGCTAGACATGCTGTCAGCACCATCATCCTCCCAGAATACACAACTAAGGGTAATCTGAACCAGAAAAGAGCAAAAAGAAAACCCATACACTACCAAGAAGGCGTTATGACAATCTCTCACGCCTAAAGGCCAAGAGAAAATCAAAGACACTCCTGGCGGGGGGGGGGGGGGGGGGGAATAAACAATAGAGATGCCTGGAGCCCAGAGAACATACAAAAATAAATATCCCAAGAAATAATAAACGACCGTGCATACACTCATAGCAGTCGTTATGACCGGACGCCCCCATCTGATGCACAACCCCACTACTTGGATCCGCTGACCCGACTCAACAACTCGGTCCGTCATGTTTGAACAGGACCAACATTTTGATCTACTCTCCCTCATAAAAGCATCTCAAGAAGATAAACATACACGACCAAGAGGTTTATTCAGGGACAACAACTCTAAAATGATGTTCAAGGTTAGAGCTCAATTCCTGAGGGAGAAGCAAAATGTGCTTGACATCCCATTGAAGAAATTCTAAGAAGTAATGATAAAGTGGGGTCACCATCTAAATGGCAACCAACAACCACCGCGGAGCATACGAACAACCTATTAACAAAGGTGGGGGAAATTTAAACTCCACCTACCAAAGCGACGGAGAAACAAGACAAAATAAGAAGCATATTAGCGTCAAACGCCTCACCTACTAAGAAATCCATAAAGGAACACCACCCGACATATGTGATCTCACATAACCGTAAGAAAAGAGAAGAAGCATTCCTCGTCGCCATCGAGAAACTCTAAAGACACAAGATTGGAAAAAGAGATAGTGCCACAACCAGATTATGAAAATAGGGATACACCTCCCATCAAGGGCCTTATGGCATGATAATAGTTCTCCAACTCAACCAAGGAAGGGATAACTCCTACTTCATAATCATCAACGTCAATATTTGAGCACGGAATCAACAGAGAATTCAGGATCAGATTTAAGATAAACCAATCAACAACTCAAAAGCTTGGGTAGTAAGGTCTCGAGATCGACCCTTACACTAGACGCATATCTTCATCAAGTACCTTGTCTGTGAATGGTAAGAAATTTGTCTCCGACATCCTATCAAGACAAAAATCCCAATAAAAGGGGCAGCAGTGGAAAATACTGTCTTTAAGCCCCGTACGCCAAACACTTAATGGGTGAAAGTTACAACAAATGAAAATAGAAGGAACCCGTCAACTCGACACCCCCCAAACATGTATACGTACACAACACAAACCCAACTTCTAATGAAGTTATCCTACAAGGCATAGCCAATACGAGGGCAAACCCATGAAAGCCTACAATCAAGATTAGAAATGGGAGGAACATGACCAATGTGAGACTCCTCAAAAACATTTGAAAATACTCCAAGGTAAAGGTAAAGGCAAAACACACCAAGTGCCACAACACTTCAAGAAGATTATTACAGCCCGATCGGACCTCCAAATTCGACACAATGTGCAGTGGTCAGACTCACTAGTCTAAAAAATAGCTTCAAGGTAAACAATTCAAAACAATATCCTATGAGAAAGCTTTTCGCCTCAAAAGCAACCCCTTCCAAGAAACGTTACTCCTATTAGATCTTCACAACGAAAGTGTTTTTATCAAAAACACAAGGAGGGGGGGGGGGGGGGGGAAGAATTTACAAGCATCCATAGGATACAGACACTACCACATCCTAGTTACCAAGAGAGAAGAAAAATCACCCCAACCCAAAGCAAACGCTCCCTCCCAACTCTAAGAGATACATACGGCAAATGTATTGCCCAAACCATGGCTATGATTGAAGCAAACAAGCATGAGAAAGAGTAAGTCCTACAAGGGATACCAATCGCGCAAAAACAAGCAGACATATTGAATACAACACAAGGTTAGGGAGCCACAAGCATAAGAGGTACCTATCCAAGGAAATGAAAAATGGGTTTTTAACGGCTAAACATGAAAGACGATCCGACCACCAAGCAACTTGGGGGACACCAAACGAACAAGTGCTTGGTACTCCACCTAAACATAGAAGTGGAGACTATAAAGAAAAGCCAACAAGAGCACGCGATACCACTCCTCCTAGAGAAGTCGCAAAAGAGGAATACAACCTCAACCCCCTATACGGATTAATCTTAAGTTGACGACAGCAAGCGTCGCCATCGATCAAAAGGTGATCTACCACACTCAGGAAAAGACCAGGTAACAGGAAATACAGAAGACAGGAAACTCAAGTAAAGATTCAGAAGGCGTATCAAAGACGCACCCTACCTAGAAAATAACACAAGGTAAAGTCATATTCTATGCCCTCCAGGAGCCAATCCTGCGAACAGTTTTCGCTGCCCCCAAAAGCGTATCTTGAGAGCAGTTTTACACTGCGACCACATTATGTTCCCTCTAGGATCCAATCATTCGAACAGTTTTCGACGCCCCCAAGAGTGTATCTTGAGAGTAGTTCCATACTACGACCACATTCTGCGCCATCCAGGAGCCTATCCTGCGAACAGTTGTCGACGCCCACAAGAGTGTATCTTGAAAGCAGTTCATACACTGTAAATACACCATGCGCCTTCCAGGAGCCTATCTTGCGATCTGTGCCTTCCAGGAGCCTATCCTGCGATATGTGCGTTCCAAGAGTCTATCCTACGATATGTGCCTTCCAGGAGCCTATCCTGCGATTTGTGCCTTCCAGGAGCCTATCCTGCGATATGTGCCTTCCAGGAGCCTATCCTGCGATTTGTGCCTTCCAGGAGCCTATCCTGCGATATGTGCCTTCTAGGAGCCTATCCTGCGATCTGTGCCTTCTAGGAGCCTATCATGTGATCTGTGCCTTCCAAGAGCCTATCCTGTGATCTGTGCCTTCAGGAGCCTATCCTGCGAATAGCTTTCGACGCCCCCAAGAGCGTATCTTGAGAGCAGTTCTAAATTGCAACAACACTCTGTGCAATCCGGGAGCCAATCCCGCGAACATTTTTCGACGCCCATAGGAGCGTATCCTAAGGAAAAACATACAACGTCCCCAAGAACGTATCTTGAAAAAACCTTCTTTTATACAAGTAAGGCTATATGACAAATGCAAGTATGATTATGATGACAATGCAGGCATGACAAAAATCAAGTGGAGTAATGAAAGGACACTCCGACAAAAAAGAAGAAACACGACAATAGGCAAGCAAATCACAAGTCATGCAAAACGACTTATGAAGAAGAATTGACTTACAAGTCGCCCAAGACAACCTCTGACAAACTTTACTGTCTTGCATGTCGCCCTCGCATGACATCTGCTTGCATCTGACCATAACATCATCAGGCACGACTCTCGACAAGAATCACCCTTGAACATTGTAGAGCACAACTCACGAAGGGAACACCCGAAAATCATAAAGGATACAACATCCGACAAGACGAGACACGGGAAAAAACCTGACAAGCATAGCCTAAACAAAAGGCAACGATAGCAACGTAGGTATGAAACACTACTCATGATATAAAAACATAATGTTAAAACATTCATGACAGGTTTTCCAATAAGTACGGAAGGCAAAGCACAACTCCTTGCATTGCGTAGTGGCTATCATGTCCACACATGGTGAGGTGGCTATCATGTCCACACTACGAAGTGGCTATCATATCCACATACTGCGAAGTGGCTGTCATGTCCACACACTACGAAGTGGCTATCATATCCACACACCGAGAAGTGGCTTTGATATCAACACATCACGAAACGGATATTAAGTACATACATTACGAAGATGCTAAAGAGCCTACATCTAACATACAATCAGAATAAAGGGAAAACCAATACCCTTCATATACTCATCAAAGGGGCATGTGCAGAAATGATCCCCACAATGACCACAACTCCAATACTTGTTGAGGCTAACTCGAGAGTAGTCCCCCAAAACTCTCAAGTAAAATTTACTATCTTAGCCAGAGCCATGTCAAAATAAAGGAAACTCAATGAAAGGCGATGATTACATACATCACCAAGAGAACGAACTTCAACGCGATGGTTAATCGTATGACCTAGGGTATGCCAAAGAGGACACCCTCAAAGTTTCCATCAAGCCCATGTGAGCAACACATTACCAAAGGAAGAAGCACATATCTCAAACTTCATAAACAAGGAGTTGAAGCAAACGAAGTATACAAGGTGACCAACAATCGATATCAGGTCGTCAGAGTTCTAACAAATCATGACAACCCCCAAAGTAACTCGGGGGACGCCTACTCTAGACACAAGACAAGTTCAAAAAATCGACAAAATGATATAGTCGAACGCAACAAACCGTAACGACACGACACAAAAAAAAGCAAGTGTCTCATACGAATAAAGATAAATTCTGGAAAGAGATTGATCCCTGAGGGGGGAGAACCCCTAGGGGGGATTAACACAACATGGAAAGCAAGGAATCAATCTCATTCCTCAGGACCTAGAAAGGGAAAACGAACGACTCAAGATCACAAACGAATAACAAAGCATCTCAACTCACTTGAAATCAGAAGAATTGGAGTCACATGAAGGAAACTCTTCCACGATCCCCACTAAAAAAGAGGAGGCAACCTAAGTAAGAAACTTGATCACATGCCCTTTCGCATGGATTGACGCTCAACTGCAACGTACACTAGACCAAAGGGTGATGTCAATCACCCGCGAATATGAGAAACACGATTAGGAATGAACAACCTAACTCGGACTTAGACAACATCACCAGAAAACTTTTTACAATGATCCGGAACGACAAACATCAAACTCAAGACGTCGGCGAAATTAGGAGCCAACCCCGAGACTCGCAATAGGCTGGATCAACGCTCTCCAAACTGAACCACCACAGGAGATACTTACTTTCCTGGTTGAAAGAAGTCATGACCCTTTTCTCCAATCAAGAAGTTAACGCGCACTCATGTTTATCCCCTTACGTAATTCAATTGAGAGACATACGCAAGTCATAAAACGACTAACACCTCACATCCGAAATGCAAACACGCCTATTACGGGGGCAACCTCAACATCAAGTTACGGAAGCAAAACCGCCACCCAAGAGATCCGACCATCAAAGTGCGGGGTTCACCAACAAAGGAAACAAACCCCAAAGCCCTACAATTAGGGCGAACTTTTAGCTCCCCCAAAAGAAGCGACGCTCCGACACATCTGAAGGAAGGGGCAACCCTTAAAATATGTCGATAAACCCATTTGCATGCGGCGGGTAAGAAGAAAGCTTATGAAGGAAAATGTCACACCCGTCAAAAGCCGAGGTTAAAAGAAAATGCTCGCGCTAGTAAAAGGAAGGCAGAATGTTATGTCCCATCGAGTGACAGAGCTCGCACTCTCGGATAAAAGGAGGTCTATATTCTCACCCTTGCACTTATGTTCATATTTATGGTTTACATCTACAAGTGCACCAATGCCATCACTCACGCTTATGCTCACAACCCCTCCATGCATACATACATGTTTATGCTTACGCTCACGTGCATGCCCACATAGACACTCCTATGTGTTTTAAACACTTAGACATCCATGTACATGGTTGCAAATATTCGTGCATGCATTTTCATGCCCACGTCCGTACGCATACTTAGCACACTTACGCACATGTATATGATGGCATTACATTGGTAATCCTGACGCTCGCACGCATGTGCACTCAACATGCATACATTCATGTCCACGATAGCAGCCTGTCTACACCCACTTCCATACTTGTGTTTTTACTTGCATGTACGCTAGTACACACCTTCATGTTCATGATATATATGTGTTCAGTCAACTTAGCATTTTTATATGCACATATCTTATATTCCCATACTTATAATTTTTTTAGACATGATTCAAATATCTTTTACACGTGGAACCCCTTCACACGTACACTCATGGATTATGGTATCATGAAGTTGGATTGCATTAACCCATGATCGTGATTGCATTGCATTACCATGTATACTAGCATTTTTAAAAATGTATGTATGAGAAGGTTGAATTTTCATTACATACATATTTTACGGACATGTGCCTAGGCATGTGCAAGTTTACTCTAACGTTTGCAATTCCTCCATTTTGAGAAACGGAGGACAAAGCACAGAAAACACGCCTACGGACAAGCAAAGGATCCATCAAGAGGTAAAGCCACGACTTCAAATTGCGCGTGTCATCCCATCATAAAATAGAGTCAATTAAAGGTTAGACCATTGGTTGACTCGGGGGCATGTGATGGATATACGCCAGATTTGAACCTATTTTAATTCAGATTGTCTTATTTTGGCCACCCCACTTACGATTATAATTCAAAACTTTGACCCGAACACAGCGCGAACGGCCCGGACGAGCAAAAAATACTCGCCCAGACCTGTCCGCTGGCCCGACCTCACTTAGGTGAGATCGGACCAGCTGGACCGATCTCACCAAGGTGGGATCGGACCAGCTGGCCCGATCTCTCCTAGGAAAGATCGGTCCGACTGCACCGATCCCAGGACCTAGGGGTGAATTTTTTCATACGACCCCGAAGATTCCGAGACCCTGCCTGGACGCCGTACCCCCCCCCCCCAAGGGCGTGTGCGACGTCCCGAACCTTGTCACACGGACCTCTTCCCGCGGAGTCCCGACATCTTTTTACCCAACTCACACTTAGACTTTTTCACCAATCTCTCTGTGCCATTAAGGGTTTGATCCTATCATTATGTGTAAATTAAGTGCGCTTAGGGATTAACAGTGTCAATAAACCACCTTAATCCCCTCGAAGTCTATATATAGTGCTCAAGTTCTTTAATTTCCACCATGTTGCAACTTTACACTTTTGAGCTTTGCCCTCTCTCTACTTTCCCTATCTTGAATATTGTACTTAATTAAGCATCGGAGAGCGCTATCAAGCACCACCCCCCTCTCCGCGCTCGATACTGCCCCTTGTGCAGGTATTGGGAGAACTGCGCATACACTACAAGGAGCACGCATGCACGCATACACTGCAAGGAGTGCATGTATGCGACAAGACACGGGCAGACATCATAGGGGATAACACTCCATGGATATCTCCGCCCTGACATGCGAACGGCTACATATATAGACACCCAAACACTTAGCCATTTTAAGGGCTTGCAAACCCCGCAGTCCGACACCCCGCAGTCCGAAACTCCGCGGTCTGACACTCCAACAGTTAGACAGTCCGACACTTTGACATACGACGACCTGAAGTACTAATTACCCGACATCACGAAGGAAACGGATCGCGAAGAGAGGAATTTCACCCGTGAGACTGTCATTCGGATCGACACCCTGTTACCCTGATGAACATGTCCTAACACCACCAATAGAGAGAAACATACAATCGAAACATATGATCATCATCCGATTCCGTCACGACAACTCAGTCCGTCGCGACCTCGCAAAATCCTTAATTTGCCCCTACAATCCCCAACCAGGGGCACGGGCTGATTACACCTCTATGAAGGAGCTCAAAGGCTTTTAACATCGCATCACGCTATGATGTGCTTCGGGATGCTCCAAGCTTGACATTGCATAGAGGATCAAAGCAAAGCCACACAAGATCAGCATCAAGTGATGCTTCTTTAAACCCAAGGCCATTTGAGGGCTCTAAATGGCGAAATGGTGGTCCAATAAAATCCAAGGCCCAAGTCACAAACATGGCCAATGGAGGGCCCAAAATGCTACAGCAGATGCAAGAAGGCCCAAGAGACAATCAAGTCAAATAGAAATTAATGCAAATTCGCCCAACCACCAACTAATCTTGAGACTTGAGTTCTGAATTGATTTGCTTATGTTTTCTAGTATTTGATTTCCAATAAAGGCTGCTCTCCATGCATGAGTTAGCCAATTTAAGTTTGAATTTCGTTTTTGGTGTAAAGAGCACTATATAAGCTCTACTAGTATGTTATTTTAAGCAGCTTTGATAAATGATATTATTGCCTTAGTGCACCCCCTTCTTATCTAAGCAATCTGATTGTTTAGTGGCGAAACCTATCCGATTCTTATCCCTCATCCTTGAGTGTGGCGAATCAAACCCGGACGTCTTTGCTTGTGGCGAGTTATCTTATCAAGCATTGGTGAACGGTTCTACTATGCACCCTTCTCATCTTATCCGTTTCTGTCACTTTTATCCAATTCCCTTTGTGTCGACTAACCGAGGCACATCATTTGGTATCAGAGCGAAGGTTAATCCTTCACTTCCGAAGAGACGACTGAGACAACCGAGCTTTAAGGATTTTGATTCTAATGGATCTGTACGGTTCTCGTGTCAACACTGAAGGTTATACGCAGGAACGAGTAAAGCTTTACGAAACCCTTCAGAGAAATCAAGATGCTTTGTCAGCTCAATTGAAACAGATAGTTCACAGTCTCGACAAGTTCGTAAAGGGGTCTGGAATCAAATCCAAACCCGTTGGGAGGAGTTTCTAGTTTCAAGAAGGCCCGAACGAAGAGTATGTTTACTTTTCAAAGCCCCAAGTTGAGAAATGCGTGGAACAAAACAAGAAGACGTCGGTTCAAAAGAACGCCAACCTCGTTCAAGACATCGCGGATTACAAAAGTCTTGGGTTTGGGGATATCTCTCCGGCTAGTCCCGACAAACATCCATCCCCAACTCAGATTACTATTGAGGTCAACTCTGCACGTGAAGAGATGGTTCATGCAGATTCAGGAGTCTTTCTTGATGAAATTGAAGATGTGGTGGAAGAAGAGCTGATTTATGCAGATTCGGCAGACTTTCTTGATGAAAGTGAGGATGCTATCGAAGAAGTTCAGACTTCCGACATTTCGTTTGAAGTAGAAGAAGCTGGGGATATCGTTCCAACGAAGAACACCACCACCAACGATGAGGTTTCTGATGTTCATGAAGAATGTTACCACAAAGTTTCCTCTACTAACATGGAGGGAATGACGCTGACCTTATCGATCCTCTCCAAGCCATACGAGTTGAAGTGGCTGAATGACCAGAGCACTCTCCAAGGCGAGGTATGTGTCCCTCAACATGTTCGTCTTCCGTATTCAATGGAAATGATGAATATGGATGGGCTGTTATATTGCGGTGTGGGTCCAGTGAGTGTCAATTATCTCATTTTCAATGAGCCGTGGCTGTTGATATTGGGTTCGAGAGCTCAGTTGTGGATATAGTGGATCTGTTGTCAAGACTATTCAGTCCGCAAAAACCACAATGCTGTCATTTTCTGCCCCACATGTCCTTTGCGTTCAAGAGCACTTGCTTGTTTCCTAAGGTCGAGAAGAAGATTGTTCTAGGACAACTCAGCCCACATGACGTGTATATTAATGAAGCTTGGAGAACTAGTAATCTGAATGAGAGATTGATGATTTTGAAGGGAACCACATGGAATCTGAACTTAGTCCTTTTCATGACGACTAAGGAAATCACCCTCGAGGAGGTACATCCAATTCGTTCCCCACTCATGGCATTGCTTAGTGAGTTCATTGAAGTGTTACCAGAGGAACCGGCCGATGGATTTCCTCCCATACGAAGGGCCGAACGTCGCATTGATCTCATTCTCAGCGTCGCGATGCTAAAACGACATGCCTATGGGTGCAGCCCCGACGAGTCCAAGGAGTTGCGGAAACAGTTGAACGAATTGCTGCAACGAGGCTTTTCTCGAGATTCCGTGAGCACATGCTTTGTTCCAGTTCACGCATCAACAGAGAAGGGAACTAGGCTCAAAAGGAAGAAGGTCGCACAACACGGATGTGGACTCATCAAGGCAAAGCAGTTTCCCGCTTCTATAATGGTATTACCTGACTTCTCTATAACGTTTAAAGTTGAGTGTGATGCTTTAAGGATCAATATTGTTGTTGTAGCAGTTCAAGAGAAGCGCCTCGAGCCTCGTTTCAGCCCAAAGTTGAGTGGTTTCTGCCCGAACTACTCGACATCAAACAAGCTGTTCTATGCACCAATCCGGGAGCTAGAGACATGGCAACACTAATTATACCCCAAGAAGAAGATTGCAGCACAATATGGTGATGTTATGCCTTTATTGCCGTGCGAGTTGCTTAAAAGTCCGTCACCCAATTGCATCCAAACAAGGATTTATAAGAAAGCTGCCTCGTGTCTTCTTCAATTGTGCCACAAGATTGATCAGAGTGCGCAACGGGATTTGAGGTCAAATCCTTTCCAACCCGGAAGGGATAATGTATTCTACGTTGTTGACAAGATCGATGATAAATTTGAAGATGATGTTCGTATTGCTGACCCGTTCTTCAAAGAGGTGGCGAGGATACACGGTGTTCAAAAGAGGATTGTCTCTGAACGAGAATCGAAATTCCTGATCAACTTTTGGAAGACTCCATGGGCGAAGCTTAGAAGTGAACTACTCTTCAGCAACACTTGTCACCCCCAAACTGATTGCCAAATCGAAGTGAGTCCATTTAAAATGGTGTATGGGTTCAATCCACTAACGCCCATGGACTTGACTCCAATTTCAATCAAAGATCCAGCTTGCACAAAAGGAAAGAAGAGGGCTGAACAGATCATGGCATTCCATAAGAAGGTGAAGCGAGAAATCAAGAGGAAGAATGCAAAGCATGATCAAGCGGCCAACAAGACGAGGAGACGAGCCACAATCCATTCAGGTGACATTGTATTAATTCATCTCCTAAAAAATACGCTTCCAGTTATAGGTGGGAACAAGATTATGCAAAAATCAGATGGTCCTTTCTGTGTATTGGAGAAGGTGACTAATATTGTGTATAAGGATAAGCCGCCCGGTGATTATAGTGTCCCAGAAGCGATTCATTTAAGAGATAGCGATGATCTGGATTTGAGGACAAATCCTTTCCAACCTGGGGAGAATGATGTGCTTCAGGATGCTCCAAGCTTGACATTGCATAGATGATCAAAGCAAAGCCACACAAGATCAGCATCAAGTGATGCTTCTTCAAACCCAAGGGCATTTGAGGGCTCTAAATGGCGAAATGGTGGTCCAATAACTCAATCCAAGGCCCAAGTCACAAACATGGCCAATGGAGGGCCCAAAATGCTACAGCAGATGCAAGAAGGCCCAAGAGACAATCAAGTCAAATAGCAATTAATGCAAATTCGCCCAACAACCAACTAATCTTGAGACTTGAGTTCTGAATTGATTTGCTTATGTTTTCTAGTATTTTCTTTCCAATAAAGGCTGCTCTCCATGCATGAGTTAGCCAATTTAAGTTTGAATTCGTTTTTGGTGTAAAGAGCACTATATAAGCTCTACTAGTATGTTATTTTAAGCAGCTTTGATAAATGATATTATTGCCTTAGTGCACCCCCTTCTTATCTAAGCAATCTAATGTTTAGTGGCGAAACCTATCCGATTCTTATCCCTCATCCTTGAGTGTGGCGAATCAAACCCGGACGTCTTTGCTTGTGGCGAGTTATCTTATCAAGCATTGGTGAACGGTTCTACTATCCACCCTTCTCATCTTATCCGTTTATGTCACTTTTATTCAATTCCCTTTGTGTCGACAAACCGAGGCACATCACGCTAATAAACAAGATGGGGACACCATTCAAGTGACAACCCCACCACCACTGCGGAACGCAGACACCAATCGACCAAACAACATGGGAAATAAGGATTCAAGATCGACTCCTATGTTATACGCACATGCGTGCCAAACCCATCACGCGGGGAAGGGGAGAAAGCTATCTCCGACATCCCACAAATACTCTTTCGCCGACTAAATAAGGAGGTGACTCCAATACGGATGGGTATTATGCCACTCGGAACAGACGCTGGTAATAAGCACTATCTCCGACTACAACAAAATGAAAAGCGGGGGACTCCATCAGTTTGACATTCATCAACCATGTATACATCCGTGACACAATCACAACTCCAAATGAAGTTAAGCTACAGGTCATAACCACTATTGGGGTATATCACCATGAAGAGTCACGAGGTATCACCTACCTCTTGTACGGAGCCTACGAATTTCGAGGTTCTCCACAAAAAACAGTCGGGAGTTAGTCTAAGGAAAAACTAAGGAGAAACACATCAAGTAAGGAAATTCCCCAAGAAAACGGGCATTGTTCGATAGAACGCGCAAATCCGACGCAAAGCGTACCAGTGCCACTCAGCAGTCGGAGACACGCGTACCAGTGCCACTCAGCAGTCGCAAGAGTGGGGGCACGTCGCGAACCATGATTCTTACAAATATTCAACGGTATCCTACTTACAAAAGAAACTCATCACACCTGAGCAAAGAAAAACGTTGCGATCGCCAAGAGACTTGGGGGGCACCGAACGAACAAGTGCTTGGCACCCTAGGGGATTAGATCAGAAGTAGAAGGCCACGAGAACATGCGACACCACTCTTCCTAAAAGGAAGCCACATATGAGGAAAAAAACCTCAATCTCCTATACGGGTACGCCCCAAGTTGGCAATACCAAGAATCGCCCTTGAGGGGTGATTTCTCCTATTCGACAAAGGTCCAAGTAACGGGCATTATGGCCGATAGAAATCCCAAGTATGAGATTCAGGAGACACATCAAAGATGCGCCCTACTTAGGTGACAACATCAAGTAGAGGCTACATGCAACGCTCGCTAGAATTATTTATCTACGAACACCCTACTTAGGCAACTAAGCCAAGTAGCGGTCCCATATATATCACTTGCATCATCGCAGCAAGCCTCCAAGTTAATGACAACTCACGACGCCTCGTCGAGAATACTACTCAAACATCGGATCCTATTTAGAAATCACACCAAATAGTGGTCATATATATATCCTGAACGATGTCGTCACAAGTCGCTGAACGAATCGCGAAACACATCGTCTTACAAAATTCTCTTCATATATATCGGATCCTACCTTGGAAGCAACACCAAGTAGAGATCCTATATGTATATGCGCATCACGCTATGGAAGCACCGACGCATATTGTTGACTTGAGAACGCAGACAACGATGTATCAACGAACACATCCAGCTAGGGACATTTGAAAAAGTTCCATTCCTAACATGTGTCGTCAACCAAAGGGAGTATTCATACTAAAATTTCAATACATGCGCTAATTGAAGAAGATCGTAGAACTTCATCTATTCTCTATCATATTGCAAACATTGCAACTATCTAATTAAGTGCATACCTTCTTATAGGTACAAACTCAATTATCAAATCAATGACGTACTGTACTAAGGAACTACACCGAGTAGTGGCACAATCTATATTCAACTATCACCGCAAGTGGCTATATTAATCGCGAAACACAATCAATGGAATTTGCTTACCACGACAACATATCACCAACACATCAACACTCAACGTCAACAATGAGCAAACAAAACACTCTTTCTCTCGGCATATATTTCTTTTATTACGAATAACCTCTACAACATACTACATCCTGGAAATTTCACCAAGGGTTATCTATCAGTAACATGGCGCGACATCCCAAGCTCGGGGGCAACCCCATGATTACAACGGTCATACCTTGGATTATTAACCAAGACGCGGTCATCTACAACATGCCGCGACATCCTCTATACGAGGGCAACCCCATGTCATCTTACTGCGGACCATCAATCCCAGTAGAGATTACTACACACCGGGGCGTGAGATCCTCATTCAGAGGACCATCCCATTCTAAATGGCGCGACATCCTGTGCACGAGGGCAACCCCATGAGAACCTACTGCGTACTATCAAGACCAGCAGCGTTCATTACTAAACACCTTTCTATGCCGGCAGGAGCGTATCCTGAGATCATCACTAGAAGCAATGCATCGAAAAACTCGCCAACTCTACAAGTTGAGTCTTGTAAAACGTTATCTTGGATGTGAACAAATAATGGAAATAAAACTCGCCAAATCAGAAAGTCGAGTCTTGCCACAACGTCGCCTTGGAATGGACCAAGAGACGTTAAAACTGCTAGTCGTATAACACGATCTAAGACAGCTCCTTGGAGTAACCTGGTAGAGGTGTAGTAGAATCGCAAGGTAAGTACGGGAATAGCCAAGAAACGCCTTGCAACAACGTTACAGCGGAGGTGCCCAAGTAGCGGAAATAAAACACATCCAAATTAGCAAGTAGTGTCTTGCTACAACGTCGCTTTCGAGTTGTCCAAGAGACAGTAAAAACTACAACGCGTATTGCACGACCTCTGTTCCGCCCCTTGGAATAACCATGGGGAGGCGTACTAGTATCGAAAGGTAAGTACATGGATTAGCCAACGGAACGCCTTGCAACAACGTTACGCGGGGTGTTCCCAACTGTAGGATTTAGGGGATTAATACTACGGAAACAAAAACCCTAGATACGTGCATGGTAACTAATACGCAGCGGAATAAGATGCACATACCTATAATTTTTCTTGTAGCCCAGGACCGTTGAGGGGAGTTCTCGATCCGCCAGACGGTTCCTGTTAGAGAAGCCCTACGCGGATTATGCCTCACATCAAAGCCTCAGTCGATTCTTCGCGAGATGGATCTCCTGGAGTAATTTGCTCGACACAATTTGGCACCTCCTTGGTGTGGTAGTTTTGGCCGAACCTAGGGAATATAGGGAGGAGGATTTTCTTTTAATCTCACACTTAGGAAGAGAGGAATAGCATTAGTGTTATGAAACACTCCTAGGACTCCCTATTTATAAGAGGGGTAAAGAGGACAAAAGTCCACTTTACCCCTCCTAGTAAAGTCGACCTTGATGGACATACGCCCAAGTTATTATAAAATGGACCCCGATAATTGGGCTGCGACCGATTACAATTCGAAACTTGGAAAATGGACACCCGATGCCCAATACATAGACCCAAAAAACACCCCGAGAGGCGAAAACCACTCGGGAAGGCCCCGAGTGGATAGACCACTCGGAGGTAACCCAAGGAAGGGACCCTTGCTCGGGTTCAATAGGGCGGTTCAACAGGAACTCTATAAATAAGAGATCTCCTCCCACCATTCAAAGGTAATCTTGATATCACTCTCACTCTAATCTCATTACCTCTCCCTAAACATATACTCATTTAAGCATCAGAGAGGGCACATCGAGTACCACCCCCCCCCCCCTTTGGGTCTAGATATTTCCCCTCATGCAGGTATCACGAAAAGAAGGAAAGGCGGAGGTCTGAAGCAAGAAGGCACTCAGGACACCGTCTGCAAACAGTGGGCTTATCGGGAACCCCCTCCCCGGCGCCCATTTACAAGTATTTGAGAAGAAGAAGCCCATGGTGCGGAAATACTAGAAAGAGAAGCCCACGGAGTGAGAATACTACAAGGAGAAGCCAGAGAAGAAGGAAAGATTGGAAGGAGAAGCCCACGAAGGAAACTCATGTGCAAACATTGGCGCCGTCTGTGGATTCGAGCAAAAAGCACGTAGCCTACTACTTGTGATCGATGGCAATAAATGAGAGGGTCCAAGAGAACAATGGGGAGACATAGTAAGGTACCTACTGTGGGTCTCCAGGAGCCTAGCATCCGAGGGAAACAACCAAAGGATGCTAAGCAATCGTCGTCCAATGGAGAACAACACTCCTTGGATAACACTCCATCAAGCAACAAGACACCACGGTCGGTAGTCAATCAACAACTACCTCCATCATCCCTAATAAAGGACAAGCCCCTAATGAGGGCAACAACCAAACACCCAAGAAAGGCCAAAAGGCCAAAGAAGTGGCTACAACAAAATTGCACCCATGGAAGCTCTTCCAGAGTATACCAATAGGGGACAAGATGAGGACGGAACATAACAAAAACCACTCCACAAGGATGAGCAACACCCTCCCATCCCTCCATGAATGTACCTAGGGTAGCTTTTCCAGAGCACATCAATAGGGGGCAACTGGAGTTGATCACAGAACAACATCCTCTCTGTGAAAGATATGACAACACTAAGAGGGGGAGAAATGATCAATAACTCCATCCCCAGACAAATATGGAATTAGTAAGGGCAACCACATATACTGGGGGGCAAGCATCACCAATGATAGCAGAGATAGTGCATGCATACACCTCCCACTACTATGAGCAAAAGGATAACCCCAAACAAGGAAGGCCACTACAACTAGCAGGGCCTGTTGCGCCTACTTGGAAGAAAGCCATCAATGAGGTTCTAATACGATGTGCCTTTCCATGGAAACCATATGGAATGCCATCATATAGAACCCCATCCTACAATATACCTATGTACAACAGTTACACCAACCAGACGAACGCCCGCCCAAGGGACAAGACAACATGTTGCGAAAGTAGGGAATACCAATTCAACCCAGCCTGCAAGGCAAACACCGCCCTCTCCTCCTAACCAACACAATACTCATTTTTTAGCCAAAAGCCACTTACATCCAATGAGGGGTAGCACTAAATGAGGGGGCAGCACCAAACCTATGCTCACCGCAAGGATCAACATTAAATCCAACGTTAAAAGGATATTGGATTTGCAAAACCAAAATTCTACACCTAAGGGTGCGAACAGCACAGGGATGGGGGCAACACGTCAAACATACACCTACGAGAGTCAAGGGAATTAACAATAACAAAAATCAAAATTGAAAGCCCCCCCACCCCCTCGCAAATTCTGGAAAATGCATATAAGAAAGGCATGCTCAAAGAGCAAAAAAGAGTAAGGAGACCGAGCAACTCGGGGGGGGGGGGGGGGGGGGGTGGGCACCAAACGAACAAATGCTCGGCATCCAACCGAAAAACAGGAAGATAAGCCTTAAAAGGCTAAACAAGAACAAACAATGCAACTACCAAGCAATTAAGGGGGCACCATGTGATCTAGTGCTTGATAGTCCACCCGAAAATAGAAGGCCACGCATATGTGGCATGACTCCTTCCAGTGGAAACCACAAAGGAAGGATACAACATAAACACATTACAAGGACTCGCTCCTGTGTTGGAGGCACTAATGACTGCCCTCATAAGGCGACATCCACAACTTATACTGACTGGAAGATGCGTAAGGGCAGATATCAACTAACACTTTCAGTGGAGAACATTCGAAGAAGTTCTACACCCGAAGGGAAAAGGGAATATCCACTTCCATTATATAATTTATTATTACCAAAAGGAGATCTACAGACTCCACTTGGACTTTCCTTTCTGTAAGAAATGACAATAGAATTAAATGAATCAAATGCTTTTCGGAGCACAAAGGAAAGAAGAGAGGCATTATCACTCAAAAAAGAGGAGGCATCATCTGCAACCGAAAAGGGACATAGGAATCACAAGGTCACCCTTACAACCGAAAAGGGGAAGATCAAAAAAGACAACTCTGAAATATGATAAGGGGAATATCCACAGGACAACCCTTACATATGGAAAGAGGAAGACCTATAAGGACAACCCTTACAACTGAAAAGGGACATAAGACCCACAGGGCCACCCTTCCAACCGAAAAAAGTAAGATCCAAAAAGAAAACTCGGAAATATGATAAGGGGAAGATCCACAGGACAACCCTTACATATGGAAATAGGAAGATCTATAAGGACAACCCTTCCAACCGAAAAGGGGAAGATCCAAGAAGACAACTCTGAAATATGAAAAGGGGAAGATCCACAGGACAACCCTTACATATGGAAAGAGGAAGGTCTATAAGGACAACCTTTACAACCGAATAGGGACACAAGACCCACAGGGCTACCTTCCAACCGATAAGGGGAAGATCCAAAAGGAAAACTCTGAAATATGATAAGGGGAAGATCCACAGGATAACCCTTACATATGGAAAGAGGAAGATCTATAAGGAAAACCCTTACAACCAAAAAGAGACATAAGACCCACAGGGCCACTCTTTCAACCGAAAAGGATCAGATCCAAAAGGACAACTCTGAAATATGATAATGGGAAGATCGACATGACAACCCTTAAATATGGAAAGAGGAAGATCTATAAGGACAACCCTTACAACCGAAAAGGGACATAAGACCCACATGGCCACCCTTCCAACCGAAAAGGGAAAGATCCAAAAGGACAACTCTGAAATATGATAAGGGGGAGATCCACAGGACAACCCTTACATATGGAAAGAGGAAGATCTACAAGTACAACCCTTACATCCGAAAAGGGACATTAGACCCACAGGGTCACCCTTCCAACATGATATGAGAAGTAAGTCTCCCAATCAAGGGCAACTCATCCAACAAGGCATGAGAAGTAAGACCCCCAATCAAAGGGAAACTCATCAAACATGATATGGGAACTAAGTCCCCCAATCAAAGGGCAACCCTTCCAACAAGATATAGAATGTAAGTTCTTCAATCAAAGGAGGGTACCACCCCCTATACTTCAACAGTTGACTATCAAGTTCATATATCAAAGGAGGATATCATCCCCCTATACATCATCAAGTGGCTATCATGTCCATATATATTAAAAGAGGGTATCAACCTCTATACATCAACATGGGCTATCATGTCCATGTATACCAAAGGAGGGTACCGACCCCACTATACATCAATAATGGCTATCATGTCCATCCATATCAAAGGAGGGTATCATCCCCCTATACATCATCTCATGTTCATATATATCAAAGGAGGGTAACACCCCCTATACATCAACAGGGGCCATCACGTCCATATATCAAAGGAGGATACCATCCACCTATACATCATCAAATGGCTATCATGTCCATATATATCAAAGGAGGTTATCACCTCCTATACATCAACAGGGGCTATCATATCCATACATACCAAAGGAGGGTACCAATCCCCCTATACATCAACAATGGCTATCATGTCCATCTGTATCAAATGAGGGTACCATCCCCCTATAAATCATCAAATGGCTATCATGTCTATATATATCAAAGGAGGGTACCACCCCCTATACTTCAATAGGTGACTATCATGTTCATATATATCAAAGGATGGTACCACCCCCTTATACTTCAACAGGTGACTATCATGTCCATATATATCAAAGGAGGGTACCACCCCCTATACTTCAAAAGGCTCGTACCCTATATTCAACAATACTCGGGTTAGCCAAGCATGAGGCTCCATCACCATGAAGACGGCCTCCATTCTCTAGAAAGTCCAACAACCGCAACATATAAGATAAAGGAGTCAAACTAAAAATAATCGGACGCTCATCCACCATCATAGAGTCAAGCAAATGACGAAGTTTGCTTAACTCGGGGGCAAGGCGGGATATTCGTCCGATCAAACAAAACCACAACTCCAAAACCAGCGCTCGCGCGTGAGATAAGAGCAAAAAGTACCCCAGGAAAGGGGGGCAGTAACACATCAGGTACTATTAACCCTGCCACGACGCACTATGCTAATCCATCAACGCCAGCCTACCCACGAGTACGTCCCAAAGTGCACAAAGATCAATTGCTTACTACGGGGGCAAAGACACATGCATAGATGATACGACTTGCTAAAGGAAGGACTATGGTGGATAACCAAACATCACAAGCACCCCTAAGGGGGAGATATGCAAAACCATCCCGACACTACCCAAGGTAGTCGGGGGAGGGACCAAACACCTACAACAAGCTATGTATCAACAAGGGGCATGGAAGGAACAACCTTATATATGAGCTACCAAGCGTAGCCAATACGAGGAATATCCCTCTACATACAACAACATGTCCACTAAGGGGGCGCGCATACATTCATCAGTTACCAAGTGTAATCAGCACAAGGGTAAACCCCTACGTGTAAAGATATCAAAATACTCTCTACGGGAGTAATGATACATACAAGAGCTGCCAAGTATAGCCATGTCAAGGGCTAACCCTCCGCGTCCGAAACGCCAAACACGTCCACTTCAAGGGACAACTATATATTTACAATCTCATATATGCAGGTTTTGCAATTAACGCAAGGGCTAACCCCCAAGCGTCTGAAGCATGCCCACTACGGGGGCAACCATATACATAAAACTCTATATACACATGTCATAGAGCATGAGTAACACAAGAGCCAAACCCTACCACGGAAGTAACCTCATCACTGAGACGCGAAGACAAAATAACCGTCCGGGAAGCCCCGAGACCGAATCACAAAAATATCAACAAGGGGAGAAGCCCCTTAACCTACACAAAGGGAGTAACGCTCCAACATATATGAAGGGAACAACCTTCTACATATATTTATAAAAACTCTTTTACATGAAGGGTAAGAGGAGGATTTTTAACCACTCTCACCTCCATCTATATAGAGTGAATTGCAGGGATAAGGTTAAAGGACCATGCCCACACTCCGACAATTTGGGAGAAAAACGCCATGCCCATTGAAGGCCAAAGCTAGAAGACCATACTCTCACTCTCGCAAACGGAGCGCAACACCGCTTCCAAAGCACCCTATCGGCTCTAAGAGCCTAAAAATGGGGTTCCTTCAATAAGAACACAGTCCTAAGGCTAAGTAAAACGAGACCAAGGCTTGTAACTCTTACCCTTATACAATATCTACACTTGGCATAAATTTGCCTAAATCGGCAATAACATTTTGTGTATCCAGCTTCCTTGAACATGGGGCAAGGAAAATTACAACGTTCCTCGAGCATTCAATGAAGGCAGGGATCGTCATAAAGCTTCTTTGAACAAGGGGTAAGGAAAATTACAACGTTCCTCGAGCATTCAAAGAACGCAGCGATCATCATAAAGCTTCCTTTAACAGGGGATAAGGAAAATTACAACGTTCCTAGAAGCACTCAATGAAGGTCGGGACCGTCTTAAAGCTCCTTTAAACACGGGCCAAGGAAAATCGCGACGTTCTTCGAACACTCGAAAAAGGCCGGGATCGTCATAAAGGTACGTTTCGCAACTCGCTTGGGCGATACTCCACAAAAACAGAGTCAAGTAAAGGTTAAACCATTTCTTGACTCGGGGGAAAATGTTAGATATACGCCGAAAGCTATTATAAAATGGACCCCGATAATTGGGCTGCGACGGATTACAATTCAAAACTTGGAAAATGGACACCCGAGGCCCAACACATAGGCCCAAAAAACACCCCGAGTGGCGAAAACCACTCGGGAAGGCCCCTAGTGGATAGACCGGAGGTAACCCAACCAAGAGCCCCTTGCTCGGTTTACCCGAGCAAAGCACTAGGTTAACCCGTCCCGGTCCCCCCCCCCCCTCCAGCCCACCCGTCTGGGCAAGTCCCCCTCGCCTGAGCCCTTACCCCCAGACGATATTTGGCCCAGGGCTCACCCTTAGAGGCCACATATCAACACTTAGCCATATCAAACCTATCTACGGTCAAACCGAGGTCAAGCACATCTTATTTACGGTCAAGGCCAACTTATATTACGAAATTGCCATAACCGGACCAGGAAACCACTGGAACCGGGGCGTTTCAATAGGAACTCTATAAATAAGAGATCTCCTCCCACCATTCATAGGTAATCTTGCTATCACTCTTACTCTAAGCTCATTACCTCTCCCTAAAGCATATACTCATTTAAGCATCGGAGAGGGCACACCGAGCACCACCCCCACCCATTTGGGTCTCGGTATTGCCCATTTTGCAGGTATCACGAGGAGAAGGAAATGCGGAGGTCTGAAGCAAGAAGGCACTCAGTACACCGTGTGCAAACAGTGGGCTTACCGGGAACCCCCTCCTCGGCGCGCATTTACAGGTATTTGAGAAGAATAAGCCACGGTGCGGAAATACTAGAAGGAGAAGCCCACGGAGCGGGAATACTAGAAGCCGAAGCCCAGGAAGAAGGAAATAATGGAAGGAGAAGCCCCACGAAGGAAACTCGTGTGCAAACAGGCTGCCCATGCTATTAGGGAGGCCCAATTTCGGGCTTCCCATGTCAATTGGGATTTTAGGCCTAGCCCAAAATACCTAATATGACATCACCAAATTTCTTAGGTACATGGACTTTGTTAATGGGCTCCCAATTACGGAGGCCCATTGTCCAAATGCTACCACTCGCCGGAATGTGAGGGTGCCTATTAATATGTTGTCATCCAACACATCAGCATTTGGTCTTCGATCCAATTCCTGCTCCGAATATTTCATACGAGGTTTGTCGTGCAACTGGCGAACATGACGGGCATCGTGCTACTCATCTGTTAGGAGTGTTGTAGCGCCCGCGGAACGTTGATTCCCCATGTCTAATCAATCTGTGAAAATAAAAGTGCCGCCCTGTATCCTAGGTCAACTATCATTCTCCAGTTGCCCAGTTTCCACATAGGAATACTCCTTCAGGGCATCCGTACAAGTATTCACACCATTTCAACTAATGTCAGGCTGGTGGCCACCTAGTGAATACAAGAGTCGGAGAATTTCAGGTGTACTTGACCATCCCCATCACTCATACCCTTAGTCTAACTCAACCGGTTTCCAAAGACATGGTCACTAGGCATTTTTGTTCAGCACTGCGTTCGTACGCCAGGAAGCGAACATTGAGCCTGCTATGGTACTTAGGGTTCTTAACTGCCGCAATTGGTGCTTGACTGTCAGAGTATACCTTCATAGTTAACTCCCTTCCTTGGAGCAAAGAAATGCAGTTAAGAGTCTATTAAGCCAAACCGCTTCTTGTGCATTCTTAGAGAGGGTCACAAATTCGGATTCCATCGTTGACAACGCGACACAGGATTGCTTCTTGCTCATCCATGAAATGGCGGCATTAGCAAGGAGAAATACTCCGCTTGAGGTGGACTTACGATCATCCAGATCGCCACAATGGTCAGTGTCACTGAATCCAGTCAATTCTAATTTACCACCCTTATAGCACAGTGCATAGTCCGCAGTACCTTTCAGGTATCGAATCATTCGTTTCACGTCCTTTAGTTGTTGAATGCCAGGATCTGACTGGGATCGTGCTACTAGGCCCACAGCGTAACAAATGTTTGGACGAGTGCATTTCATGGCATACATTAAGCTGCCAACCATACTTAAGTATTCTGCATTATTCATCTGTTTACACTCAGCCAGGTTCTTCGGGCCATCATGCTTCGACAGCGCGCACCCGAGCGCAACAGGCGTATCCACAGACTTGGCATCCTATAGTTGAAACCTTTTCAACAACTTGTTGATATAGGATTCTTGAGATAGACATAGTTTACGAGCAGCCCGATCCCTAGCAATCTTATTGCCCAGGATGTATGTGGCTTCTCCATGTCCTTCATCTCAAATACAGATGCCAGCCATGACTTTGATTCATTCATGTATCCCACATCATTCATGGCAATTAATATGTCATCGATATATAATGTCAAGATGACGTATTTAGACTCAGAAGTCTTCGTCTACACTAATGGATCCTCGTAAAAATTTACGAATCCATTTTCAACGATTTCCTCGTGGAATCCGCGGTACCATTGCCGGGATGACTTTTTAAGACCGCAAATAGATCTTCGGAGTTTACTAACTTTACGTTCGTTGCCAGGAGTAATGAAACCCTCCAGCTGCTCCATGTAGATCTCTTCCTTCAGGTTACCGTGGAGGAATGCAGTCTTAACATCCATTTGGTGCAGCTCCAGATCGAGCCTCGTAACCAAAGCCAAAATGGTGCGTACTGTGGTGTAACGCACAGTAGGTGAGCATGTCTCATCAAAGTCCACTCCGTGAAGTTGGATATATCTTTTCGCAACGATTCGAGCTTTGTATCGCTCGACAGCTCCATCAGCAGTGAGTTTCAATTTCAGAACCCACTTGGCACCTATTGCTCTGCGGTTAGCAGGCAAATCAACTAAATACCACACTGAATTAGCTTTCATTGAGGCGATATCATCCTCTATTTTTTCCTCCATTCTTTCGCTTGAGGTCCTTCCATAGCTTGTTTAACCGTTACCGGTTCATCAACCGAAGTGAGAGTGAATAATTCACCTCTTTCAGTGGGACACTTCTTGAAAGAAGTTCGATGCCTTTGACCGCGTCTAGGCTCGATAATCCCATCTTGAACTTGAACTTCGCTCCCATTAGGAATAATGCTAATTATCGGTGCAGTACTCCCACTGGGAACAAGAGCGCTACTTGAAATTTCACCAACAACTTTTCTAGGACGACCTCTCGGCTCGGATTTCCACCTCCGAGATTAATTCCACGGTTACTACGACCGGGAGCCGAGTTGATCGTACCACTCCCATTGAGCACAGTGTGTAGTTGAGGTAAAATTAGATTTTCATCCATCGGTTCAGTAACATGATTATCATGTCCGACTTGATTCGCACCTGCGGCAAGAGTGATCTGGGTGGTTGGATTGACTCCTCCCACTTGATTTATTATGAAGATTTCCCAGTCTTCATTTTGTTAGATTACGGGGACTAATCACTACGGATACTATAAACATGGTACATGCAAGTAATTGATATTACGCAGCGGAAGATTCGCACATACCTCAGACGTAATCCGTAGTCCCAAGATCATGCAGCAGGGAGTTCACGGTCCTCTGGTTGGCACCCGTAGAGGTTCTTGTTAAGGAAGCCCTACGCGGAATATTCTCCACAGAAAAGCCTCTGATCGATTCTTGGCAGGGACGGATCTCCAGAGTGTTTGCTCGAAAGCAAATTGGCACACCCTTAGGTGGTGGTGAGGTTCAGTCGATGTGGTGTTATGGGGTGGAGGTTTTTTCACTCTAAAGCACTCTTATGAGGGATTAAGGATTAACCTAATAAAACCCCTAACACCTCTTATTTATAGGAGTAAAGTGGACAAAAGTCCACTTTGCCCACCTTATAAGTTTCGACCGGCCTATGCATAAGGGAGGCCCATATTTTGGGCCTCTCATGTCAATTGGGATTTGGGTCTGGCCCAATGTCCTAATGTGACATTTACCCAATTGTCTTAGGTAACATATACATATAATGGCTTCCATTTACGGCGCCCATCGCCATATGCTTACAGCTCCCACTCGCCAAAATGGGAGGGTGCCTGTTAATGTATTGTCGTCCAAATCAGCATCAACATTTCACGCCTTTGATCTCGCCCTTGCTTCCGAATAGTTCATACGAGGTTTTCCGTGTGACCTGCGAACACGACGGGCATCGTGCTACTCATCTGGTAGGAGTGTTGTAGCGCCCGCGGAACGTTGATTCCATTTCTTCAATCAACATGTTATAAACAATATAGTGTCGCGTTGTATCCTAGGTCAAGTGTTAATTCTCCATTTTCCTAGTCTCCGCATAGGATAACTTCTCCAAGGCATCCATACAAGTATTCACAACCTTCAACTAATATCCGATTGGTGGCCACCTAGTGAATAAAAGATTCGGTTAATTACAGGTGAACTTGACCATCCCCATCGCTCATATCCTTAGTCAAACCCAACCGGTTTCCAAAGACGTGAAAAATGGGCCTTTTTGTTCAGCACTACGTTCGTACGCCGGGAAGCGAACATTGAGCCAGACCTTGGATATGAGTTCTGAGTCCTTGAGGATACTTCGGGTGCCTCTTCATAAGGCTCTCGGGATCAATCACACGCTCGAGGTGAAGAAGTTTGCGCCCGTTAGAAACACGAGGATTCTTATCTAGCACAACCGAGATGTGACCCCGTGATCGAACATGGCACGCGTAGTGTGAAGCACGCGTCGATAGCATACCTGAACTTTTAAGTTGATAGGAATGGGATATGTCAATCATGCTACCGCAGATTTTCATCTGGCCCAGAATGTGGTTTAATGACCAACGGAGTTCATTACGACGATTTGCAAAAGCGAAGATCATGTCGAGTTACTTCGAAACTAGATAATCGTATCGTGTAATCACGTTTATCCCCCTGATTCTTAGCCAGCCTAAAACGAAGAGGCCTCCCTACATCGCAAGACAACTGTACTTGTGTGACTAGGTAAGGCCTACATTCGACATAGTTTGGCAGAGGATTGCGTCCTCCTACGACTTAGTTTATAGAACGTAAATCTGATGTATTCAAATATTATGACGTCGATGAATCATATACTCGATTTCAAGTATCTAGTTTATTAAAAATGTAACTTTCAATTATCAAAATGTTATCACAGATACATGCCACTATTAAACCCTACGCAATCCAAGCAGTTTTACATGCTTTTCGAAAATCTCCATGCATATTGGTTTAGATAATGGGTCCACAACCATGTTATCAGTGGACAAGTATTCCAAAGTGATTGTATTTTCTTCTACCATAGATCTAGCATAAAAATATTTCACACCAATGTGTTTAGTCCTAGTATGATAATTTTGATTCTTAACTGCCGCAATAGCTGCCTGACTGTCAGAGCATACCACGACGGGTTTACTCCTGTCTTTGACATCAAGCAGTGCAGTAAGAAACCTTTTCAGCCAGACCGCTTCATGTGCGTTTTTGGAGAGAGCAACTAATTCTGATTCCATTATAGACAGCGCGACACAGGTTTGCTTCTTGCTCTTCCATGAAATGGCGACATTAGCAAGGATAAAGACTCCTCCTGTGGTGGACTTACGATCATTCGGATCGCCGCCATAATTGGCGTCACTGTAACCGGTCAATTCTAACGTCCTGCCCTCATAGCACAGTGCGTAGTCAGCATTACCTTTCAGATAACGAATAATTCGTTTTACAGCCTATAAATGTTGATAGCCAAGATCTAATTGGAATCGTGCTACTAGGTCACGGCGTAACAGATGTCAGACGGGTGCAATGCATGGCGTACATGAGACTACCGACCATGCCTAAACACTCTGCACCCTTCATCTGTTCTCACTCTACCAGGTTCTTGGGGCCGTCACATTTTTACAGTGCGCACCCAAGTACTACCGGCGTATCCACGGGTTTGGCATCTTGTAATCTGAACCTTTTCAACAGTTTGTTGATATACGCTTCTTAAGATAGACATAATTTCCGGGTAGCGCGATCTCTAGCAATTTTAATGCCTAATATGTACGTGGCCTCTCCCATGTTTTTCATCTCGAATACAGATGCCAACTAGGACTTTGACTTATTCATAAAACTCACGTCGTTTGCGGCAATGAGTATATCGTCCACGTATAAGGTTAAGATGACATACTTAGACCCGGAGGTCTTATAATACACGCACGGATCCTCGTGCAGTCGTCACGAATCAATTTCCTACGATTTCGTCATGAAATCTGCTGTACCATTTCCGAGACGACTGTTTAAGACCGTAAATGGATCTCTGGAGTTTTGCAAACTTTACATTCGTTACCAGGAATAATGAAACACTCTGGTTGCTCCATATAGATCTCTTCCTCTAGGTTTCCGAGGAGAAACGAGGTCTTTAACATTAATTCGGCGCAGCTTGAAATCGAGACTTGCGACCAGGACCATAAATGGCCCTAACCGTGGTTTTACGCAGTCGGTGAGTATGTTTCGTCAAAGTCCACTCCGTGAAGTTGGGTATGTCATTTCATAATAAGTCGGTTTTTGTACCGCCCGACCTTTTCCATCGATGGTGAGTCTCCTTTTCAAGACTCACCGTATCCTTGTGCCCCCGTGGTTCGCAGGTAGATCAACTGTAGACTATAATGGTTATCATTTAGGAGATCTCTTTCTTTTATTATTTTCCTCCATATCTCCACTTGAGGCCTTTCCAATGCTCTTTAACAGTTGTTAGAGTGAGGTTTTCACCCTTCTCGATGGGATAATTCTTGGGAAAAGTTCGTTGCCTTTGAATTTCGCCGTGGCTTGTTAAACCTATCTTGAGTCTGAACGTTTCTCCCGCTCGGAATAATGCTTCTTGTTAGAGCATCACTCCCACTGGGAACAAGAGTAGTGTTTGAACCTTGACCTACAACTTTCCCCGAACGACCTCTCAGTCTCGGGGTTTTACTTCCGAGATGAATTCCTTGATCACAAGGACATGGAACCGAGTTGGTCGGATCACTCCCACTGGGAACAATGGGTAGTAAAGGTAGTTGTGACATTATTGGATTCATTTAGTAACATGACTATCAGGTTCATCTTGATTCCTCTCTGCAGCAACAGTGATTACGTGTGGTAGGGTTTATTCCTCCCACTGGATTTACTATGAAAATGTTTCCATTATCATTTACCATGTCATTCACTTGAGTTGCCGGTTCAATTCTCCCACTCGAAGTAAGTGGGACCTGATTGTCAGTGTAATCCTGCTCCGGTTCAATCAAGACTACATCTGTTTGAAACTGACCATACATTGGAAATTCGTCCTCTAGTGATGTAATCTCTCATGTTCGACCACGGCACCACTTTCCAGCTGTAAACAAGTATTTTCTAAGAGTAGTTAACGTACTCTTGGTCCAAATACGTGTTTAATGCGCAAATTAATGTCGCATTATGATATGATTTAACTCATTATCACTCTTTAGCTTTTATGGTGACGTACGTGTCTTACCGATTTCATTGGAACATGGGTTTATATATATGTGAATCATCTTTCTTCATCCCATAGGGAACGTCTGATAGAATGACTCTAACATTATGTTTATAAACTGTGCTTCTTGAAGTGTGTCATTTGAATTTGAATGCCTAGCCTGACTTATCATTCAAGGGGTATAGAAAGGAAAATCGTTTAACCGAATTCATCCTTTTTCGTTCGCAAACTTATCTCAGAGATTTTATCCCATCTCCGAACTGATCATTTTGGGTTTTCACCTTATGCGTCAGATGATACTTTTACAAGGTCGTGGTAGCTTATGAAGCATACTTCTTACCGATGTAAACGTTATCAATAAGTTGTTCTCGAAGGGATGCAAATGAAAATTCAGCCCTTAATCATTAAAAAAAACTTCATCATTAAACTCGTATTTTGAAACGATGTGTTCCATCTTTCGAGGACCAATGCGCGTGGCGCAATTTACTGAAGTTTAATCGTTTCATTTATGAATTGAATTCAATTTAATCGAATCGGTTCCGTACATGATTATCATTACTGATTATTTCATTTAATGGAGTACTAATAATAAAGTAATACTAAATCTTTCGATCTAGCTACGCAATCGATGTGTATGTTCAGTTCAGTTGTCCCTACTGAGATGACGGAGTACGTTAATCGTTTTGTTTTATTTGACCACTTTTACTTGGCCAAAATTTCATTTTGGATCGATCCTGTTCAATCGGGTTGATTAATTTTGACAAGTAGATGACATTTTGAATCGAACAAAAACTACTTTATTCAATAAATCTGAATCTCGAAATAACCAAAATTTTAGTAACTCAAACGAACGATAAATGATAATGGTAGGGTTCTTGATCTGAAGTTCGTGTATTTGATCCATGATTGTCGCATAGATAGTCGAGAACTTTAAGTCATGTTAAACATCACATCTGAGTAAATTCACGAGTGAATCAGATCAAATGATCTGCGTCTGTATAAAACGTTTTACAGCTTCATACACATGATCTACGAGGCGTACTTGAGACACACTTTATCAACGTAGTTTAACCCACCAGATTATCGTATAAGACCTTTATGGTCCAATTCTCTCTATGATATGCGGATCATGGCTAACTTCCTTCGAACATAGTATGGTGAGCAGAGAAGGTTTCCCGTTTACTGCTGTGGTTACTGTACTTGATTATGCGCAAGGTCACTGAGTCCTGTCAACATCAGACAACCATATACATCTTTTCCATGTTGACTTTTCATTCTGAAGATCCGGTGTGGGTTTTATGCCAACATCTATGAAAAGAGAGAAGACCATCATGTTCAACTGAAACATTTCTAGCTTTAGCATCCTTGCTTCCACCGAGGCGGATGCAAATGGATACCAACTTGTAACATTGTCTCGTTGAAATTGAAGGCTTCTTCAACCCCTTTTTACGAAAGTTTAATGTATCACCACATACGCATTCAGATCATCAAAGAACCTACTCCCATGCGTTGTATCCTAGGTCAACTGATAATTCTCTATTTGCCTAGTTTCCACATAGGAACACTTCTCCAAGGCATCCGTACAAGTATTCACAACCTTCAACTAATATCCTGCAGGTGGCCACCTAGTGAATACAAGAATTGGAGAATTACAGGAGAACTTGACCATCCCCATCGCTCATACCCTTAGTCAAACCCAGCCGGTTTCCAAAGACGTGGTCACTGGGCCTTTTTGTTCAGCACTACGCACGTACGCCTGAAAGCGAGCATTGAGCCTGACCTTAGGTACGAGTTCTGAGTCCATGGGGATACTCCGGGTGCCTCTTCATAAGGCTCCTGGGATAAATCACACGCTCGAGAAGAAGAAGTTTGCGCCCGCCAGAATCACGAGGATTCCTTCCTAGCACAACCGAGCGGTGACCCCGTGGTCGAACATGGCACGCGTAGTATGAAGCACGCGTTGATAGCATACATGAACCTTTTGGGTCAACGTGAATGGGACATGTCAATCATGCTATCAAATATTTTCATCCGGCCCAGATTGTGGATTTATGATGAACGAAGTTCATCATGGCGATCTACAGAACGAGAATCACGTCGAGTTACTTCGACTATAGATAATCATTCTGCTCAATCAGGTTTATCCCCTTGATTCTTAGCCAGCCTTTCATAGTGGAGGCCTCCCTCCATCACAAGACGACCGTACCTGTGTGACTAGGTAAGGTCAACATTCGAAATAATTTTCGCAGAGGATTGCGTCCTCCTATGACTCAGTTTATAGACCGTAAATTTGATGTAATCAAAACATTATGATGTCGATTGATCATAAACTCAGTTGCAATTCTTTCGCTTACAAAATGTAACTTTCTAATATCAAAATGTTATCATAGATACATGCCATTTCTAAACCCTACGCAATCCAAGCAGTTTTACATGCTTTTCAAATATCTCCCTGCCTAGTGGCTTAGTTAATGGGTCCGCAATCATATTATCAGTGGACAAGTATTCAATAGTGATTATATTGTCTTCTACCATCGATTTAGCATAGAAATATTTCACATCAATGTGTTTGGTCCTACTATGGTACTTCGGATTCTTAACTGCCGCAATAGCTGCCTGACTGTCGGAGAACATGTTTACAGGTTTACTTCTGACGTCACCACCAAGCAACGCAGTAAGAAGCCTTTTCAGCCAGACTGCTTCATGTTTACTTCTTGCTCGTCCATGAAATGACGGCATTAGCAAGGAGAAATACTCCTCCTGTGGTGGACTTACGATCATCCAGATTGCCACCATGGTCGGCGTTAGTGTAACCGGTCAATTCTAACTTCCCGACCTCATAGCACAGAGAATAGTCGGCAGTACCTTTCAGATAAGGAATTATTCGTTTTACAGCCTTTAAATGCTGATAGCCAAGATCTGATTGGAAGCGTGCTACTAGGCCCACAACGTAACAGATATCCGGACGGGTGTGTTGCATGGCGTACATCAAACTACCAACCATGCTTAAATACTCTGGACCCTTCATCTGTTCGCACTCTGCCAGGTTATTGGGGCCGTCATGTTTTGACAATGCACACCCAAATACTACCGGCATATCCACGGGTTTGGCATCCTGTAATCTGAACGTTTTCAACAATTTGTTGATATAGGCTTCCTGAGATAGACATAATTTCCGGGTAGCCCGATCTCTAGCAATTTTAATGCCCAAGATATACGTGGCATCTCCCATGTCTTTCATCTCAAATACAGATGCTAACCAGGACTTTGACTTGTTCATGAAACTCACGTCGTTTGCAGCAATGAGTATGTCATCCACGTATAAGGTTAAGATGACATACTTAGACCCGGAGGTCGTATAATACACGCACGGATCCTTGTGAAGATTCACGAATCCGTTTCCTACGATTTCCTCGTGGAATCTTCGGTACCATTGCCGAGACGACTGTTTAAGACTGTATATGGACCTTTGGAGTTTACAAACTTTACGTTTGTTACCAGGAGTAATGAAACCCTCTGGTTGTTCCATGTAGATCTCTTCCTCCAGGTTTCCGTGGAGGAATGCGGTCTTAACATCCATTTGGTGCAGCTCGAGATCGAGACTTGCGACCAAGGCCAGAATGGCCCGTACTGTGGTGTAATGCACAATAGGTGAGTATGTTTTGTCAAAGTCCACTCCGTGAAGTTTGATATATCCTTTCGCAACAAGTCAAACTTTGTACCGCCCGACCTCCCCATCAGCGGTGAGTTTCAATTTGAGAACCCACTTGGCTCCTATGGCCTTGCGTCCATTAGGTAAATCAACTAAAGACCATACCGAATTGGCTTTCATTGATCAGATTTCCTTTTCCATTGCATTCCTCCATTCCTTTACCTGAGGTCCTTCCAACGCTTCTTGAACCATTACAGGTTCGTCAACAGATGCTAGAGTGATGACTTCTTAGGAGAAGTTTTATGCCTTTTGACTACGTCTAGGCTGGTTGTTCCCATCTTGACATTGTACATTACTCCCACTTGGAATAATGCTTCTGACTGGAGCATCATTCTCATTGGGAACAAGTGCAGTGCTCGAACCTTCTCCAACAACCTTCCTTGGTCGACCTCTTGGTCTCGGGATCCTATCTCCGAGATTAATTCGTTGATCACTAGGACCTGGAACCAAGTTGGTCGGCACTCTCCCACTGGAAACAATGGGTAGTATTGGTGGTTGTGATATTGGTCCGGCAACATGATTATCAGGTTCAGCTGATTCGTATCTGCAGCAACAGTGTGTGTGGTAGGGTTTATTCCTCCCACTGGATTTATAATGAAAATGTTCCCATTCTCATTGACCATGTCATTCACTTGAGTTGCTGGTTAAAATCTCCCACTCGAAGTAAGTGGGACCTGATTATCAAAGTTATCCTGCTCTAGTTCAGTATATACCTCATATGTTTTGATTTCTCCAAGCGTTCGAAATTTTTCCTCAAGAAAAGTCATGTCTCTGGATTTATGTTCGACCACGCCGCCATTTTTCTGAGCTGACAAAAATACGTAACCCTTAGATACTCTTTAGTCCTCTGGGTCCCAACTTGCCGAAACGGCTTTCAGTCGTATGTGTATAGGCAGCGCAACGCCAAGGTCGCAATCTTGTGAGATTTAATTCTCTACCATGCCATAGCTCATAGGGCGTTGTGTCGACTGCTTTGGTTGGAGACAAGGTTTACTACATGAGTGGCAGTCAATAACGCTTCACTCCAATAGGAGATAGGTAATTGTACTTGCGACGTCATGTTTCTGACCATGTCCAGGAGAGTTCGATTACAACGTTCAGCCACACCATTCTGTTGTGGTGTGTTGGGGATTGTCGTTTGACGGGCTATCCCTCTTTCTTTGCACAACTTATCAAACTCATTAGAGAGATATTCTCCACCTCTATCAGTGCGTAAGGTTTTCACCTTCCGCTCCTGTTGATTCTCTACGAGGTTTAGAAAGTTTTTAAAGCAATCTATTGCCTCGGTACGAGTAATCAAATGAGTAAACCCATAACGGGTATAGTCGTCAATGAAAGTTACGAAGTATTGTTTCCCATTCCTAGCGGTTACATTCAGTGGTCCACAGACGTCGGAGTGAATCAACTGCAATGGGTATACGGCTCGTTGAGCTTCTCCAAATGGTTTGCGGATGAATTTCCCAGCTAGACAATCACGGCAAGTGAGTTTAGTAACATTGCTGGTACCAGGAAAAAGCTCTCTTCGGGCTAATGAATGGACCTTATCATAGCTTATGTGTCCCAGCCCCGCATGCCATCCGGCTGCATCAGTCTGTGCTTCCCCTCAGGACAATGCATACATTTTATTCGCATATATGCTACCATTCAGATCCATGATAAAGAGACAATAAGAGGAATATGCATGCCCAAAGAAGAAATTGCCTTTATTAATACGAACAAAGTTCTTCTCAAATGATAAAATGTAATTATTATTCATAAGAGCGGAAACAGAAACAACATTTCTACGGATTCTAGGAGCAAACAAGACATTCTCAAGTTGCATGGTCCTGCCATTGTGCATAGACAATTTGCAGTTCCCTACTCCTATGACTTCAACTTGTGAGTTGTCGCCAATGTACAACCTCTTAGAATCCATCACAGAACCACTGGCAGTCAGTAAAGCCTTGACTGCTCACCAAGACTTCGGGAGGGCCGCGATGATGGCCTTAATTTTATCCCATTCACCCACCTGACCTTCTTGCTCCAATGGTTTCAAAAATGCTAAGGAGATCATATACTTTTTCCAGTACACTTTTGCTATAGCTGTTAAAGCTTTCTTCCAAGGCAGGTATGAGTGGGTGCAGGATTGTTGCCATGCCGTTTCCATATTTCAGGAAGAGGCCATCCCAAAATTCCTTTGCAATCGGAACATTCTCATACTCATCAATGAATTCCTGAGAAATCTCAGACAGTAGAATCTCCTTCGCTTTTCTGTCATCTTGCTCCCACTTAAAATGGGCAATATGCTAGGTCATTGGTCAGACCTGCTGCTGGGTAGCTCATGGACTTCTAAATGTGACCTGAAAGGTCATTGTCTTCCAACAGTGCACTGACGCGCTTGCTCCATGAGTCATAGTTTGTCTCATTCAAAAGCTCATCAGCACAAAATGTTGTCATCTATGCTGTAATTCGTTACTAAACACGATGATAATCATGCATAATCCGGGAGACAATAACATTTTGAGAAAGAATTGCATACATCAAATATCTATTAAGATAGAGACCGACAAATAGTGATTCCTTAGTCATCTAAACCAATCGACCACCAGTAAACCAATAGAAGATGGCTGTGAAAGAGTTCACACTATCATCGTCTTCCACCCAATAGATCAGTCTTTTAAAACGGTTCTAAACGCAAATTATCAGAACGGAAATTTAAAATAAGCATACCCGATCTAGGCTTTCCCAAGGCCCTTTTTGTTTTGGAAAAAAAATCATTCCGATGAATTCACTCATGCATACACAATTCTACAATCCATGCAAATTATCATATGCTAGTAACATTCATCATACATACCACATACATGCTTACGCCTCATGCGTTTACGTTCCGAGGAACTCATGCTTGCATTTATAATTCTACTTTTAAGAAAATTATCAAATTTATCTTCATCCTCAACATTCTAAAATACGTGTCAAATATGTAACATTCACATCAATCATACATATTTGGCGACGAGTTTTCAGTTTTAAAATAATTTTAAACATTAGGGGCTGATTTGCAATTCATGCTTGTATTCAATCACGCAAGCTTCTAGACATGAATCCTAGGCATTTTCAACCATCACAGCATGTCTATTCTAGTGCGCATATCATATATTTAACCAGGGCTCCGCCCACAACATGTAATATCCAGCTAGCTTGACTCAGTCAAGACAACAGGTCTAATCATGCATAAATATATATATTGAATAATAAACAATTGCAATTCAGCCCACTAATTTAACCAGTCCCAAAAACATGTATCTCTGAGATCCATCCCCATAATCGAAACAAGGCATAAAGGTTAGCAACCCTATGAGCACTGTGTAGTCAATTTCGAGGTTCAAGAAACATTTAGATTTTAAAACGACCTCCCTATTTTTATTGACTTGAATTCGGTTTAGAAAACATTGTTCGGTTCAGTCAATTTCAGTCCGTTTTGGTCCGGTTCGGTCCAGTTCAGAAAATCCGGTTCGGTCCGATCCGACAAAAATCCGGTTCAGTCTGGTTTTAAATTTAAAATCTGGTTCAGTCTGAACCGGTCCAATAAAATAGGGTTTGGTTCGGTTCAACACACAAAACCGGTTCGGTTAGATCCACTTAATTACCCCGGTCCGACCCGACCCGAATAGGTCGAACCGATTGAGAAAATCTGGTTCGGTTTAATTTCGTCCCGGTTTAACATATTGGACTGGCCCAATATTTAAAATCTTAAAGGTTAGTCTGAAATGTTTACTTGTGGCCCAAGTAGGCTTTTAAATCCATTAAAAATATTAAACTTAGCCACCAAGTAACATTAACTATATGAAATAATTTCCAATATTAAAAAAAAAAATATATATATATATATATATATATATATTTCGGCATTATTTAAAACATATAAATATTTATTACTAAGATTCTATCTCTAAGATTAAATCAATCAACAATATATATATATATATATATATATATATGTAAAATCGGCACAATATATATTATATATATTTTTTATTTATTGTCAATATCATTAACAGGGAAACAAATAACTGACAATATATTTTCTCAATCTGTTAGGTAACTAAATCTATCAATAAATCTTTATGTTCCCAATTATAGATATATTGTTGCCTTAATTAAAAATTAAAATATGGTAAACAATATAATTTTAAACAATTTTATATGTTTGGCCGAAATTTCTTTGCTTAGTGACTAAGCAATTAAAAAAAATTACCTTGAAAAATAATTAAAATTTCGGCACAAACACTAATTGGGAAGAAGTGGTCAAATTTTAAGATCAAATTTTAATAAGATCTACAATCCAATGTTTGATTTTGATCAATATCACATTTTCCTTGAAGATCATGAACATCAATTTAACCAAGAATATGAAAATTTCGGACCTATCACATAAACCCTGAAATTCGAAACTTTTTAAAATTTCCTTTAAAAAATTTCGGTCCAAAATTATAATTTCCAAGAACACCAATTTATCAAAATCATGAATTCCTAACAAAGGCTTTGATTGCTTTGATACCACTGTTAGATTACGGGGAGTAATCACTACGGAAACACAAAACATGGTACGTGCAAGTAATCGAAATTACGCGGCGGAAGAGTTACACATACCTCAACAGTTACTGTAGTCCAAGATCCTTTGTACGAGGGAGTTCTCGATCCACCGGACGGAACCCGAACAGGTTCTTGTGAAAGAAGCCCTACGTGGTGTTAGCTCCACAGCAAAGCCTCAGATCAATTCTTGGCACGGGGACAGATTTTCGGAGAATTGCTCGAAAGCAATTTGGCACACCTTTAGTGAGAGTGGTGGTTCGGTCGAAACTTCAAGGTGTGGGAGGAGGGTTTTCTCTCTAAAACACTCTTACGAGGGAATTACGATTAACCCTAAAATATTCCCTAACACCTCTTATTTATAGGAGGAGTAAAGTGGACAAAAGTCCACTTTACCCCACCTTAAAAATTCGGCCGGCCTATGTATTTGGGGAGGCCCAATTTTGGGGCTCCCATGTCAATTGGGATTTAGGTCTGGCCCAATTACCCTAATGTGACATTTACCCAAGTTCATTAGGTAAACTATACGTATTATGAGCTACAAATTACGGCGCCCATCACCGTATGCTTACAAATCGTGCTACTAGGCCCACGGCGTAACAGATGTCTGGATGGGTGCATTGCATGGCGTACATGAGACTACCGAACATGCTTAAACACTTTGCACCCTTCATCTGTTCTCACTCCGCCAGGTTCTTGGGGCCGTCACATTTTGATAGTGCGCACCAAAAATACTATCGGCATATCCACGGGTTTGGCATCTTGTAATCTGAACCTTTTCAACAGTTTGTTGATATAGGCATCTTGAGATAGACATAATTTCCGGGTAGCACGATCTCTAGCAATTTTAATGCCTAAGATGTACGTGGCCTCTCTCATGTCTTTCATCTCGAATACAGATGCCAACCAAGACTTTTATTTATTCATAAAACTCACGTCGTTTGCGGCAATGAGTATTTCGTCCACATATAAGGTTAAGTTCATACTTAGACCTCGGAGGTCTTATAATACACGCACGGATCCCCGTGCAGTCGTCACGAATACGTTCGTGACCAAGAGTAATGAAACCTTCCGGTTGCTCCATATAGATCTCTTCCTCCGGGTTTCCGAGGAGAAACGCGGACTTTAACATTTATTCAGTGCAGCTCAAAATCGAGACCTGCGACCAGGACCATAAATGGCCCTAACTGTGGTTTTACGCACAGTCGGTGAGTATGTTTCGTCAAAATCCACTCCGTGAATTTGGGTATCTCCTTTCGCAATTAGTCAGGTTTTGTACCGCCCGACCTTTTCCATCAGTGGTGAGTCTCCTTTTTAGGACTTACCGTATCCTTGTGCCCTTGTGGTTAGCAGGTAGATCAACTGTAGACTATAATGTTTTTCATTTAGGAGATCTCTTTCTTTAATTTTTTTCCTCCATTTCTCCACTTAAGGCCTTCCCAATGCTCGTTAACAGTTGTTAGAGTGAGGTTTTCACCCTTTTCGATGGGATACTTCTTGGGAGAAGTTCGATGCCTTTGAATTTCGTCTAGGCTTGTTAATCCCATCTTGAGTCTGAACGTTTCTCCCACTCAGAATAATACTTCTTGTCAGAGCATCACTCCCACTGGGAACAAGAGCAGTGTTTGAACCTTGACCTACAACTTTCCTCGGACGACCTCTCGGTCTCGGTGTTTTATTTCCGAGATGAATTCCTTGATCACTAGTACCTGGAACCAAGTTGGTAAGATCACTCCTACTGGGAACAATGTGTAGTAAAGGTAGTTGTGGCATTATTGGATTCATTTAGTAACATGACCATAAGTTTCAACTTGATTCGTCTCTACAGCAACATTGATTACGTGTGGTAGGGTTTATTCCTCTCACTAGATTTACTATGAAAATATTTCCATTTACCATGTCATTCACTTGAGTTGCCGGTTCAATTCTCCCACTCAAAGTAAGTGGGACCTGATTGTCAGTATAATCCTGCTCCGGTTCAATCAAGACTACGTCTATTTAAAACTAACCATGCATTGGAAATTCGTCCTCTAGTGATGTAATGTCTCATATTCGACTACGGCACCACTTTCCCAAGTTGTAAACAAGTAATTTCTAAGAGCATTTAACGTACTCCTTGTCCAAATACGTGTTTAATGTGAAAATTAATGTCGGATTATGATATGATTTAACTCATTATCACTCTTTAGCTTTTATGGCGATGTGTCTTACCGATTTCATTGTAACACAGTTTTACATATATGTGAATCATCTTTCTTCATCCCATAGGGAACGTCTGATAGAATGACTCTAACATTATGTTTATAAATTGTGCTTCTTGAAGTGTGTCATTTGATTTTGAATGCCTAGCCTGACTTATCGTTCAAGGCGTATAGAAGGAAAATCGTTTAACCGACTTCATCCTTCTTCGTTTACAAACTTATCTCAGAGATTTTATCCCATCTCTGAACTGAGTATTTTGGGTTTTCACATTATGTGTCAGTTGATACTTTTACAAGGCTGTGGTAGCTTATGAAGCATACTTCTTACCGATGTAAACGTTATCAATAAGTTGTTTCCGAAGGGATGCAAACGAAAATTCAGCTCTTAATCATTAAAAAATAACACTTCATCAGTAAAATCGTATTTTGAAACGATGTGTTCCATCTTTCGAGGTCCACACGCGCGTGGCGCTATTTACCGAAGTTTAATCGTTTCATTTCTGAATTTAATTCAATTTAATCCAATCGGTTCAGTACATGATTATCATTACTGATTATTTCATTTAATGGAGTACTAATAATAAAGCAATACTAAATCATTCGATCTAGCTACGCAATCAATATGTATGTTCAGTTTAGTTGTCCCGACTTAGATGACGGAGTACGTGAATCGTTTCGTTTTATTCGACCACTTTTACCTGGCCAAAATTTCGTTTCGGATCAATCCCGTTCAACCGGTTCGATTAATTTTGACAAGTAGATCACATTTCGAATTGAACGGAAACTACTTTATTCAATAAATCTGAATCTCGAAATAACCAAAATTTTAGTAACTCAAACTAACGATAAAAGACAATGGTAGGGTTCTTGATCTGAAGTTCGTGTATTTGATCCATGATTGTCGCATAGATAGTCGAGAACTTTAAGTCATGTTGAAAATCACATCTCAGTAAATTCACGAGTGAATCGCATAAATGATCTGTGTCTGTATGGAACATTTTACTGCTTCATACACATGATCTACGAGGCGTACTTGAGACGCACTTTATCAACATGGTTTAACCCACCGGATTATCGTATAAGACCTTTATGGTCCAATTCTCTCTATGATATGCGGATCATGGCTGACTTCATTCGAAACCCTGTATGGTGAGCAGAGAAGGTTTCCCTTTTACTGCTGTGGTTACTGTACTTGATTAGGCTCAAGGTCATTGAGTCCTGTCAACATCAGACACCCTTATACATCTTTTCCATGTTGACCTTTCATTCTGAAGATCCGATGCGGGTTTTATGCCAACATCCATGAAAAGAGAGAAGACCATCACGTTCAACTGAAACATTTCTAGCTTTAGCATCCTTGCTACCACCGAGGCGGATACAAAGGGATACCAACATGTAACATTGTTTTGTTGCAATTGAATGCTTCTTTAACCCCTTTTTACCAAGGAGGAATATATCACCACATACGCGTTAAGATCATCAAAGAATCTACTCCCATGCTTGGGGAAAAAAATTGTCACATTCATTTCTCATTGTCAGAATCATGCAGATTACTATATTTATCCGCAGTTGTCCTCTCTACTTTTCAGAGTATAAAGTTCAACACATACTCATTTTATTCATCATAATTCATACCATCAAAATTGCGCGGAATATCGAATCGCACTAATTCAACCAACTCACACATTGATGATTATGCACAATCAGGGAGACAATAACATTTTGAGAAAGAATTGCATACATCAGATATCTATTAAGATGGAATACGACAAGTAACGATTCCTTAGTCATCTAAACCAACCGACCACCAGTAAACCAATGGAAGATGGCTGTGAAAGAGTTCACATTATTGTCGTCTTCAATCCAATAGATCATTCTTATAAAACGGTTTTAATCGCAAATTACCGGAACGAGAATTTTCAAACAAGCATACCCGATCTTGGCCTTCCCAATGCCCTTTTTATTTTGGAAAAATATTTCGATGAACTTACTCATGCATATATAATTATACCATCCATGTAAATCATCATACGTAAGTAACATTCATCACACAAACCACACTCATGATTACGCGTCATGCGTCTAATGTTCCGAGGAACTCATGCTTGCATACATAATTCTACTTCCAAGTAAATTATTAAATGCGGCTACATCCTCAACATTCTAGCATACGTATCAAACATGAAACTTCCACATCAATCATACATATTTGACGACTGGTTTCCGATTTTAAAATATTTTAAACATTAGGGGCTGATTTGCAATTCATGCTTATATTCAATTACGCATGATTCTAGACATGAATCCTAGGCAATTTCAACCATCACAGCATGTCTATCCTAGTGCGCATACCATATATTTAATCAGCCCCAATATGCATTATCCAGCTAGCTTGACTCAGTCAAGACGACAGTCCTAATCATGCATAAATATATATCGAATAATAAACAATTGTAATTCAGCCCACTAATTAATCCAGTCCCAAAAACATGTATATCCGAGATCCATCCTCATAATCGAAACAAGGCATTAAGGTTTAATTGTTATGTGAATAATAATAAACTCTTGAGCACTGTGTAGGACAATTAAGGTTCAAAACATTTGGATTTTAAAACTTGACCTCCCTATTTTATTTAATTGACTTGAATTCGGTTTTGAAAATTCGGTTCATTTCAATCAATTTCGGTCCGGTTCGGTTCGATCCAGAAAAATCTGGTTCGGGTCCGGTTCACTAAAATCTAGTTCGGTTCGATCAGGTTTTATTTTCAAAATCTGGTTCGGTCTGAACCGGTCCAATAAAAATAGGGTTTTGTTCGGTTCAACACTCAAAACCGGTTTGGCTAGATCCAGTTAGTTACCCCGGTCCGACCCGACTAGGTTGAACCGATTAAGAAAACCAAGTTCGATTTCAACCCAGACCGGTTTTGCAAATTGGACCGGCCCGTTTTCCCTAGGGTTTGGGCCGAAATATTCTTGTGGGCTAAGTAGGGTTTTAATGTCCACTAAAAAACTTAACTTAGCCACCAAGAAATATTGATTATGTAAAATAATTTCTAATATATATATATATATTTCAACCATTCAATAAACATATATATATTTATTGCCAAGATTCTATCTATGAGACAAAATCAATCAACAATGTATATATATATATATATATATATATATATATATATATATATATATATATAAATTCGATACCAATAATATCTATATATTTATTTATTGTCAATATCTTAAATAGGGTAACAAATATACTGACATATATTTTCTTAATCTTTTAGGTAAGTAAATCTATCAATAATATATTTTACCCTATTAATTATCTAGATATATTGATAGGTATATACATTTCTATATATTAATGTGAATCTATCCTTATGTTTCCAATTATAGATATATAGTTACCTAGAATAAAAATCAAAATATGGTAAACAATATACCTAGCATATTTCGGCAAAAAATTTCAACCTTGGTGCCTAGATTAAAAATTTTACCTTGTAATTCTTAGGGTTTGGCCGAAACTAATACCTAATTGGAGACAAGTGGTCAAATTTCAAGATCAAATTTTAATAAGATCTACAATCCAATGTTCGATTTTAATAAAATCATGTTTTTCTTGAAGATCATGAACATCAAATTTTCCTAAGAACATCATGAAAATTTCGGACCACTCATAACTTAAAAATTCGAAAATTTTAAACTTTTTCCTTTTAAATTTTCGGTCCAATTTTAAAACTTTCAAGAATACCAATTTATCAAAATCATGAACTTCTAACACATGGTCTGATACCACTGTTAGATTACGGGGAATAATCACTACAGATACTATAAACATGGTACATGCTAGTAATCGATATTACGCAACGAAAGTTTCGCACATACCTCAGACGTAATCCGTAGTCCCAGGATCCTGCAGCAGGGAGTTCACGGTCCTCCGGTCGACACCCGTAGAGGTTCTTGTTAAGAAAGCCCTACGCGGTATATTCTCCACAACAAAGCCTCTGATCGATTCTTGGCAGGGACGGATCTCCGGAGTGTTTGCTCGAAAGAAAATTGGCACATCCTTAGGTGGTGGTGAGGTTCGGCCGATGTGGTGTTATGGGGAGGGGGTTTTTCTCTCTAAAACATTCTTAGGAGGGATTAAGGATTAACCTAATAAAACCCTTAACACCTCTTATTTATAGGAATAAAGTGGACGAAAGTCCACTTTGCCCACATTATAAGTTTCGGCCAGCCTATGCATAAGGGAGGCCCATATTTTGGGCCTCTCATGTCAATTGAGATTTGGGTCTCGCCCAATGTCCTAATGTGACATTTACCCAATTGTCTTAGGTACCATATACATATAATGGGCTTCCATTTACGGCACCCATCACCATATGCTTACACATTTACCATAACGTTCACTGGTGTTGCTGCCTCAAATCTCCCACTCGAAGCGAGTGGGACCTGATCATCATCATCCTCTAGTTCAATCAAGACTTCGTTTGTTTTGATGTTTCCAAGCGTAGGAAATTTGTATTCAAGGAATGTAACGTCTTTGGACTCAAGTTCGACCACGCCACCATTCTCCTGAGATGCTAAAAACACGTATCCCTTAGAGTTTTCA
Organism: Clarkia xantiana subsp. parviflora; assembly: GCA_036873135.1. Lineage (NCBI taxonomy): Eukaryota > Viridiplantae > Streptophyta > Magnoliopsida > Myrtales > Onagraceae > Clarkia > Clarkia xantiana. Next base: position 21,824,913 of record JAPTYO010000012.1, read on the forward strand.
GAGTACCTTATAAATATACTTTTCAATCCTCTAGGTCCTAACTTGCCGTAACGGCTGTCAGTTTGATACGTGTATGCAGTGCAACCCCAAGGTCGCAGCCTGGTAAGATCCACATCTCTACCAAACCACAGCTCATATGGTGTCGTGTCCACTGATTTCGAAGGAACAAGGTTTACTACATGCGTGCCAGTCATTAGTGCGTCACCCCAATAGGAGATTGGCAGCTTCGCCTGCGACATCATGGTTCTGACCATGTCCAAGAGTGTACGATTACGTCATTCAGCCACACCATTATGCTGTGGTGTGTAAGGAGTTGTAGTTTGATGTACAATACCTCTTTCATCGCACAACTTCTTAAACTCATTAGAGAGATATTCTCCACCTCTATCAGTGCGAAGGGTTGTCCCCTTTCATTCCTGCTGATTCTCTACGAGGTTAAGAAAGCTTCTAAAGCAGTCAATAGCCTCAGATATATGAGAAACCAAATGAGTGAACCCACGGGTGAAGTCGTCAATGAAGCACACGAAGTTACGTTTACCACCCCTAGCAGTGTCATTTATGGGTCCACCAACGTCAGAATGAATTAAATGCAATGGATACTCGGTTCATAGTGATTCACCAACTGGCTTGCGGGTTGACTTTCCGGCTAAACAATCCTCGCAAGTGGTTTTCACCACTTGCATCGCGCCCGGGAGTAGTCCTCTCCGAGCGAGTGTTTGAACCCTGGCGTAGCCCATATGTTCCAACCTCGCATGCTATCCGGCCGCATCAGTTCCTGCTTCCCTAGACGATAATGAATACATTCGATTCGAATTATCATGTCTATTCAGATCCATACCGATGATACCATTAGAGGAAAATGTATGACCATAAAAGGTAACGCCTTTATTTATGCGAACAAGGGAATTCTCAAATGATAAAGCAAATCCATTATCCATAAGAGAAGTACAGAAACAACATTTCGTCGAATTCTAGGAGCAAAAAAGACATTTTCTAGGATTAAGGTTCTATCATTGCACATAGGCAATCTGCCGTTCCCTATTCCTTCGATGTCAACTTGTGAGTTTTCGCTAATGTATATCCTTTTTGAATCCTTCGGCATTCGTCTAAACATGGCAAATGAGTCTTTGTCATTGGTTTTGTGGTCTGTTGCACCTGAATCAAGAATCCAAGAGGAATTTGAATCAGTTAACATGACTGTAGAAGAAACCAAAGCTTCCTTAACATATCCAATGTCGCATACCTTGACAGCATGCGATTTGCAAGGCCTGGCCCCGTCACCTATGCGGCGAGGGCCAGAGTCCTTGCAAACAGTCTCTGATTTTAATTAGAGTTTGCCTTGTTGAGGTTTAGTCAACGTTTTACCGTCGACTGCCTGTTGTTTCTTTCCCTTGCCCATTTTCCTCTTCTTATGTCCAGCAGGTTGTTTTGGCATTCTGGTTTTTTTCGTAACCGATGCCAATCGAGTTTGTTTCATCTCGATTATCTTCATGACACTTGGGAGGTCTAGTACCGAACTGCCGAGAGTCAGTAAAGTCCGTGTTTCTCTCCAATACTTTGGGAGAATCCCTATTATGGCTTGAATTTTGTATCATTCAACCATCTGACTTTCCTCTTCAATCGGTTTCACCATGCTAAGGAGTTTGTGTGCTTTTTCAAGAACGTTGATGTTGTTGCTCGTTAGACATTCGTCTAAAGAGGGTATAAGTGGGTGCAGAGTTACTGCTAAGGCGCTTCCGTATTTCAAGAAGAGGGCATCCCAGATATCCTTTGGGAAGGAAAATCCTCATACTCAGTTTCGATGTTCGAAGACATCTGAGACAGCAAAATCTCCTTCGCCCTTGTGTCATCCTGCTCCCACTTGAAGTGGGTGTATGTCAGGCCCTTTGTCAAGCCCGCATATGGACAACTTATTGTTTTCTGAATGTGGACTACAAGACCTTTGCCTTCTAGCAGATCATTTATGCGTTTGCACCACGACTCGTAGTTCGTCTCATTCAAAAGCTCAATTGCACAAGATGAATCGATCTGTGCAGTTATTCGATACTAACATGTTGACAATCATGCATAAGTGGGAATACACTGATATTTTGAAAAGTAATTGCGTCCATTGATATCTATGTGATAGGAGATGACTAATAATGATTCCTCAGACATCTAACCCAACCGACCGAAAGTAAATCGAGGGAAGGGGGGTCGTGAAAGAGTTCACATTACCGTCGTCTTTTTTCTAATAGATCAATCTTTTAAAACGGTTTAATTGCTATAACAGGAACCTGAGGTTTTAAAAACACCCGATATTGGCTTTCCCAAGGCCAGTTTTAAAATGTTTGTAGGAACTCAAGTTTGCACATATAATTCTACTACACAAGTAAATCATCATGCGCAGATCACATCCAGGAAACCAAACACACCTCATGCATACGCATCATGCGTCTAATGTTCCGAGGAACTCATGCTTAGCATATATAATTCTACTGCTTAACCGCTAATTCATCATCAACATTCATGCATACGCATCATGCGTGATCAAACAATTCAGACATGCATATTTGGCGACTGATTTACACTTTTAAAACATTTGGGGCTGACTTGCAATTCATGCAATAAACTAATCATGTGTGCTTCTAGAAATGAATTCTAGGCAATTTCAACCATAAGAATGTCTATCCTAGTGCGCAACTCATTAATTGAAAACCAGGGCTCTGCCCACAATATCCATAATCCAGCTAGCTTGACATAGTCAAGACGACAGTTCTAATCATACAATTAATATCAATTAAATAGCAATTGCAATTCACCGCACTAAATGACTCGGTCCCAAAATTATGCATTTCCGAGATCCATCCCCATAATCGAAACTAGGCATCAGGTTTAAATAAATCGATGAAATATTAAACATTTGAGCACTGTGTAGGTAATTTAAAGTTCGATAACATTTGGATTTCAAAATTTGATCATCCTACTGTATTTAATTAATTCAGTTCGGATTAATTAATTCCGGCCCGGTTCAGACAGGTTCGGTAAAAGGGTTCGGCCGGACCGGTTTGATTTAAAATAGGATTTCGGTTCGGTTTGTCACGCAAAACCGGGTCGGTTCGACCCATATTAGTTGCCCCGGTCCGGTCCGACCCGACCCGAGTGGGTCGGACAGATTGAGAAAACCTGGCTTTGACTCGCTCCGTTTTAGACCCGTGGAACCCGACCAGGTTCGGTTGACCCGGTTCGGTCCGGTTCGGGTTCCCTTGGTCACCTGTGTTGCTTGACCCTACCCGTTTGTGCTAAATTGGTCCGGCCCGTAACCTTATAGGTCCGGCCGAAATTGACACTTGTAGGCCAAGTAGGGTTTTAAAATCCACCAAAAACTTAACTTGGCCACCTAGTAACAATTAATTATAAAATAATTTCCAACTTTCTGCACATATATATATAATGTTCGACAAACATATATATATAGTCAAGATTCTATATTTGTAAATATATAATCAATCAACAATATATATATTTGGCAACATTATAAATATATATCTTATGAAAATACACTATTGTCAATATTCAAAATTTAGAGATATATATTTCATCAATAATATATATTTTTTCTCAATCTTTTAGGCAACTATATTATCAATAATATCTAGATCCCTAAATTGTGCTAGATATATTGATAGTTACTATCCACAACTATCTTGTGAACCTAACCCTAATTTTGACCTAATCCAAAGTTACCAAAAAATTCGGCTGAAACCTATAGTGAAAAATACATCAAAATTTTCGGTCACTTTAGGTTACTTGTGGACTAAATTAAAAATTTCACCATGAACACTAAAGGAGGTTCGGCCGAAACTTAGGGTTAGGGTTTTGTGATCAAATTTCAAGATCAAATATTGTCATGATCAAGAATCCAAAGTTTGAATTTGATAAAAGTCTTGTTTTTCTTGAAGATCATGAACATCAAACTTCACCAAGAACATCATGAAAGATCATGGTCAATTCCGAAATTTTAACAAAAATTGAAAATTTAAAACTTTTAAAATTTTCGGCCATGTTTAAGAAAACCAATAACACCAATTTTATCAAAAACACAAACTTCCTAACACAGGCTCTGATACCACTGTAAGATTTAGGGTATTAATACTACGGAAACAAAAACCGTAGATACGTGCATGGTAACTAATACGCAGCGGAATAAGGTGCACATACCTAAAATGTTTCCTGTAGCCCAGGACCGTTTATGGGAGTTCTCGATCTGCCGGACGGTTCCTATAGATGTTCCTGTTAGAGAAGCCCTACGGGGATTATGCCTCACAACAAAGCCTCAGTCGATTATTCGCGGGATGGATATCCTGGAGTAAATTGCTCGACACAATTTGGCACCTCCTTGGTGTGGTAGTTTCTGCCGAACCTAGGGAATATAGAGGAGGAGGGTTTTCTTTTAATCTCACCACTTAGGAATAGGGAATAGCATTAGTGTTATGAAACCCTCCTAGGACTCCCTATTTATAAGAAGAGTAAAGTGGACAAAATTCCATTTTACCCCTCCTAGTAAAGTCAGTCGGGCATGCTATTAGGGAGGCCCAATTTTGGGCCTCCTATGTCAATTGGGATTTTAAGTCTAGCCCAGAATCCCTAATATGATGGGTTCGACTACAGCCGTTAGGCCCTATTAACGGTGAGGAAACGGCAAATAGGCCCGGTGGGCCCTAAACGAAGGCCAAGATGGCCAAGGCTAAGTATCCCGACGAAGGGAGTCCGAAGATGAGAGGTCCCGACAGAGTCGGACCTGACAAGCGAGCTGAACGCTCCCGACGAGATGCCTCTGAGTAGGCCCCGATGACGAATCCCTGAGAACAATAGGCCCTGTCACGATGACGAGGGGCCCCGAGCGGTGACACAACGAGATAACTCTGGAGTCCCCGATGTTAGTCGGGACTCGCTATCAGAGGATAAGGCCGAGATACGCGGGGCGTGGCTGAGATACGCGGAACGTGGTTAAGATACACGGAGCGTGGCCGAGATACGCGGGGCGTGGCTGAGATAAGCGAGATCATGGCCTAGATAGGCGGGATCACACCCGAGATATGCGGGATATGGGCTAACCACCCTCAACGATTCACCAGGTAACTGAGGTATCTCTTCGCCTATAAAAGGGCAAGAGGTCACCTCAGATGACTTACGTTGAAATACATTACTTGAGATTACTGCTTACCAGTCCGTACGAGATACTCATTTAACCATCGGAGAGGGATTTTGGGTCACCGCCCGGTCTATCCCCTCTTGCAGGATTGCGTGGAGCGAAGGAGCTAGGATCGCCGTCAAAGACCGTACCGGAGTTCCACCGTGATCCAACATTGGCTCCGTCTGTGGGAATCTAACAAAAAGCTGATATGCGTTCTACTCGTTCAATGGCGGCTGGCAAGCAAAGAAGGCAAGGACAATCTGGTGGTTCCCGTCACCCCGCTGCGACAACTTTGAATTCACTACCAGAACAGGAGGAAAACCAGAACCATCCCGCTGCTGAGCTCTCCCAGACAGGGGGGCATAATGAAGGTCCCGAAGAGATTGCTGCTCAGCACCAGGGCAATAGGGAGCAGGAGGCTCCCCCAGCTACGGACCTGACAAGGGCTGTGGCAGAAGCCATGCCTATGTTTTTGGCGGCCGTGGAGGCTCTCTTGGATCAGAGAGAGGCTGCGAGGAGGCAGGAGGAGATGCCCCCGTTAGAAGAAGCGCCCCTACCAGCAGAGGTTCGGAACGTACGGGAGGCTCCACCCCGAGGCCAGGACAGGAGTAGGGTGTCCATTCAGCCAGAGAGATTCGTGGTTGATGGGCCAGGACCAGTACAGCACAGGACCATTCCCCTGAATGGTCCCATCACCCCCGATCAGGTGGTGAAGATCGTGAACATCTGCATGGGAGAGCAGAAGCCGCTGGTGTCGGAGCTGAGGGATCGATCTACTCATCCCTTCGTTCCTCGACTCGTAGACACCTTAGCCCCGCCAGGGCTGGGTATCCCCACGATAAAGGAATACGATGGCGAAGGAGATCCGGTTCGTCATGTCCAGAAGCACCTCATGGCGTGTCTGGGAAGAGCTCCGAATGAAGATATAGTGTGTACGCTGTTCCCGAACACACTTGGGGAAAGAGCCCTGACCTGGTTCTTTAGTATGCCCCCAGGCTGCATCACTTGCTGGGCAGATATGCACGACCGGTTCATTCAGCAGTACCAGGGTCGTAGACGTTTGCTGAAGAGTGTGAGGTCCCTGACCCAGGTGGTACAGAGGCCCGACGAATCGCTGGCACACTATTACCAGCGGTACACTGCCAGTGTGGCGGAGATTGATGAGGAGATCTCGGAGGGTGAAACCATCCGTACATTCATTCGGAACCTAACGGCCCCCTACGGTTCCGACCTAATGCATAGCGTGGCTGAGAAAGCCGTATGGAATATGGAGGCACTACAGAAGAGGGTGAAACGGAAAATCGATGTCCAGGAGTCGAAGATAGCCGCTGGAGAGCTGGAGCCCCCGAAGTCGAATAAAGGGAAGCAGTCGGTTAAACCTTTCGACGATCGTAAGTCAAAGGGTAAACGCGAGGGCAGTCGGGATCGAGGCCGCTCTTGTCGGAGAGATGATAGGCGTTCGTTAAGGAAGGACAAGCGGGATGATCTCGACATTCCTCTCAACTGCTCCATGGCGGAGGTACTAACGGTCATGGAACGACAAGGTATCTCCAGGTATCCCCCAAAGAAGGATGGAGAATTCTTAGGATCCCGCACGGATCGATACTGTCGATTTGACCGCGCAAATGGTCACGACACCAACCATTGTCGGGAGCTGAAGAAAGAGATCGAAAAGCTGATCCAGAAGGGGAAGCTCAAGGAGTTCGTCGGGGATAAGCGGTGTCGATCCCGCTCTCGGTCCCGATCACGGTCCCGTTCTCGATCCCGCGATCGGTCCCCAAAGAAGAAGAGGTCCGATCCGGAGCCGTCCGGTGCCCACAAAGAACGACGGCGCACCATTAATGTGATTCACGGAGGATTTTCTGCTGGAGGTGATACCTCGTCCTCTCGGGAGGTTTACGCCTATAGAATTCCTACGGCGGTGGTGCTGGGTAAGAGGTCCCGATCCTGGACCCTGAAAGAAGAGATGGTGATCTCCTTTTCGTCGGAGGATCTCATAGGCGTGGAGACTCCGCACGATGACGCCTTGGTTGTGACCTTGGATGTAGACGGGTACGAGATGAAGCGAATTCTGATCGACGGAGGGAGCTCCTCCGATATTCTATTTATGGACGCGCTGGAGGCTATGGGAAAAACGAAGAAAGATCTGAAGGAGGCAAACTTCCCGATGGTGGGGTTCTCTGGTTCTACCTCCTATCCGCTAGGAGTAATCACCTTACCAGTGGAGTTTGGTAGTGGGTGGAAATCAGAAAGGAGGAACGTGGAGTTCGTGGTAGTTGATTCCGCAGGGACTTATAACGCGATTATCAGGAGAACCACCATCAACCCCCTGATGGCAGTTTCCTCGACAGTGCACCAGAAGATGAAGTTCCCGACCGACCACGGAGTCGGAGAGGTCAAGGGTGACCAGGTAGCATCCCGAAAATGTTATGTTAACGCCACCCGAAGGAGAAGGCGAGAGGCCATGACTGTCCTCCAGACAGATACAGATCCTAGAGAGGAGTTTGGGCGTCCCGCCCACATAGAAGATCTAAAAGAAGTTGAGATCGACGGACCCCAGAGGAAGGTGAAAATCGGGTCTGCTCTGACTGAGGAGACAGCCCAAAAATTGATTGAATTGCTGAAGGAGTTCAAGGAGCTGTGTGCCTGGTCCCCGAGCGATATGCCAGGAATCAGCCCCAATGTGATCGTACACGAGCTGAAGATAGATCCCGCGATCAAACCTGTCACGCAGAAAAGGCGTCCGATGGGCACGGACAAGAAGATCGCGATCCAGCAGGAGGTGGGCAGGTTGCTCGATGTTGGGTTTATTAAAGAGCTCCGATTCCAGACTTGGGTCGCTAATCCAGTACTGGTGAAGAAGACTAATGGGAAATGGCGGATGTGTGTGGATTTCCGCGACCTGAATAAGGCTTGCCCGAAGGACTGTTACCCACTCCCGAGAATCGACCAGTTGGTAGATGCCACATAGGGACATGAGCTGTTGAGCTTCATGGATGCGTATTCGGGCTACAACCAGATCAAGATGGCTAAAGAGGACGCTCCTCACACAGCGTTTTATGCAGACAGTGACATCTATCACTACGATGTCATGCCTTTCGGGTTAATCAATGCCGGGGCAACCTATCAGCGCATGGTGAATAAGTTATTCGGAGATATGCTGGGAGAGACCATGGAAGCTTACGTGGATGACATGCTGGTGAAGTCCCGACAAGCTGAGGATCATGTGCACAACCTAGCAATGGCGTTTGAGCGGATGAGGCTTCATCAGGTTCGTTTAAACCCGACGAAATGCGCCTTCGGAGTCCACTCGGGGAAATTTTTGGGCTTTATGGTGAGCCAGAGAGGAATTGAGGTGAATCCCGAGAAGCTGAGGGCGATTGAGGAGATGCAGTCTCCGATAAACCTTCGGGAGGTACAAGTGCTGAATGGCCGACTGGCTGCAATGAATCGCTTCCTGTCCAAAGCCAGCGATCGATCAATGCCATTTTTTGAAGTCCTGAGGGCCAACAAGAAGTTTGAGTGGACCGCCAAGTGTGAAGAAGCATTCCAAGCACTCAAGCAGCACCTTCGCACCCTCCGGCCATTGGCGAAACCGGTTCCAGGCGAGCCGCTCTATCTTTACTTGGCTGTTTCTGAATTTGCCATTAGCTCTGTGTTAGTAAAGGTCGTCGAGGTTAATCAAGTCCCCGTCTATTATGTAAGCTAGACGTTTGCCAAGTCTGAATTAAATTATCCTACCGTTGAGAAGTACCTATTTGCGTTGATTATTACTGCTCGGAAGCTAAGGCCTTATTTCCACGCACACGAGATTACTGTGCTGACGAACCAGCCTTTGAAGCATTTTTTGAACCGGCCGATTGCATCGGAAAGATTAGTGAAATGGGCAGTAGAGCTTAGTGAGTTTCGCATACACTTTGCTCCAAGAACGTCCATTAAGGGCCAGGCATTGACGGATTTCATAGCAGAATCTACAGCCCCCGATCTAGAAGAAGCGGGCCCTGTAGAGGGGGCAACCATGGAGGTCCCGACAGAAGAACAACCAGAGAGGGCAGAGAAATCAGAACAGCCAAACGAGGAAAATACCTGGGAAATGTACACGGATGGCTCCTCGAGTTCGGACGGATCAAGAGCAGGCTTTTTGTTGATACCACCGGGTGGAGGTGAGCCGCTCCGATACGCCTTGGCTTTAACATTCAAGGCCACAAACAACGAAGAGGAGTATGAAGCTCTTATCACGGGCCTGGAAATTGCTAAAGGCACTGGAGTCGATCACTTGAGAGTGAAGTGTGACGCAGCTTTAATCGTGAATCAGGTTCAAGGGCGATACGAAGCGAGGAGCCCGATAATGAAGAAGTATCTACGCGAGGTACAAGCCCTGAAGGAGAGCTTTAAAAGCATCGACATCGAGGCAATCCCGAGGGAGGAAAACGTAGAGGCAGACGCCTTGAGCAAATTTGCCCTGGGGGCACCCTTGGAAGAAAATCGGAAGGTGCACTTCTTGGAGAAGATGATCTTATCGACCATCGACCCGACACAGGTGTGTACCATTGAGGCAAGATCGGAGGAGGAGCCCACTTGGATGACCCCGATAGTCGCATACCTGACTACGGGGATAGTCCCCGATGATAAAGTAGCAGCTGACAGGATACGTCGGATCGCGGCTAATTACGTGATGCTGGACAATCAGCTATACAAGAAGGGCTGGTTCTCGACTCCGTACTTGAAGTGTGTGGTAGAACCCGACACAAATCGAATCCTGAAGGAGGTGCATGAAGGGGTCGCGGCTTGTCATGAAGGGGCCCGATCCATTATGAGGAAAGTGCTGAACTTGGGCTATTATTGGCCTACGATGAGCAAGGAAGCGACGACGTTGGTCCGATCCTGTGACGCGTGCCAGAGGTACGCCCCGAGTATCGTGTCTCCGGCCGCTAATCTGACATCCATCAAGAGCGCTTGGCCCTTCGCGCAATGGGGCATCGACTTGGTGGGACCTCTTCCACAAGCACAAGGTCAATGTAAGTATTTACTTGTAGCTATCGATTATTTTTCGAAATGGATAGAGGCAAAGGCGTTGGCCAGAACGACGGGGAACCAAATCGTCAAGTTCCTCCAGACCCATATTGTGTCCAGATACGGGATTGCTAAGGTGGTGATCAGCGACAATGGTCCACCGTTTAACGGCTCTCAGGTGAGGGAGTATCTGGAGGAGTTGAACATCGAGCATCGGACAGCTTCCGTACGCCATGCTCAGACTAACGGTCAGGTGGAATCAGCCAACAAAATCGTGATGGATGGCCTGAAGAAGAAGGGCAAATGGCTGAACGAACTGGAAAGCGTGCTTTGGGCTGTTAGAACGACACCCAAACGATCAACGGGGGAGACTCCGTTTGGCCTCGTTTATGGCACGGAGGCTGTCGCCCCCGTGGAAGTAGCTGTGGCGTCCCATCGGATGAGATATTACGAGCCTCTGACGAATGATGAAATGAGACGTCTGGACTTGGACTTACTCGAAGAGAAGAGGCGGGAAGCCGATGAAGTCCAAGCTCGAATGCGTTTGGCGACGGCCAGGTACTACAATCGGCGAGTAAAGTCCCGACAGTTCTTCGTCGGGGAACTGGTTTGGCGTCGCAACGAGTTTACCCTTTTGGATCGAATCAACAAGATGTCACCAAAATGGGAAGGACCTTATAAGGTCGTGGGGATGCCAGCTCCAAATGCGTACAAATTGGAAGACCTCGATAGCAGAGTATTGAAGCATTCTTTTAGTGGCGAACACTTGAAGAAACACCATGCTTGATTAAAGTCGCCTTAAGTGGTGCCCAATGAAAGTCGCCTTAAGTGGTGCCCGATGTAAAATCGCCTTAAGTGGTGTATGCTGTTTATCGTTTAATTCGATTTAAGCCAATTTTGTGCCATCAATAAATAAAGATGTTGCTTCCGATCAGAATTATTCTTAGATTTACTCTAAGCTTTATAAAGTCGCCTTGAGTGGTGCACGAGAAAAGTCGCCTTGAGTGGTGCACGAGAAAAGTCGCCTTGAGTGGTGCACGAGAAAAGTCGCCTTGAGTGGTGCACGAGAAAAGTCGCCTTGAGTGGTGCACGAGAAAAGTCGCCTTGAGTGGTGCACGAGAAAAGTCGCCTTGAGTGGCGCACGAGAAAAGTCGCCTTGAGTGGTGCACGAGAAAAGTCGCCTTGAGTGGTGCACGAGAAAAGTCGCCTTGAGTGGTGCACGAGAAAAGTCGCCTTGAGTGGTGCACGAGAAAAGTCGCCTTGAGTGGTGCACGAGAAAAGTCGCCTTGAGTGGTGCACGAGAAAAGTCGCCTTGAGTGGTGCACGAGAAAAAGTCGCCTTGAGTGGTGCACGAGAAAAGTCGCCTTAAGTGGTGCATGATTCTTAGATTTATTCTAAGTATTGAAAAGTCGTCTTAAGTGATGCGCGAAGTTAAGTCGTCTTAAGTGATGCATGATTCTTAGATTTATTCTATGTATTGAAAAGTCGTCTTAAGTGATGCGCGAAGTTAAGTCGTCTTAAGTGATGCATGTTTCTTGGATTTATTCTAAGTATTGAAAAGTCGTCTTAAGTGATGCACGAGATTAAGTCGTCTTAAGTGATGCATGTTTTTTGGATTTATTCTAAGTATTGAAAAGTCGCCTTAAGTGGTGCATGATGGTAAGTCACCTTAGGTGGTGCAAGTTAGTAAATCGTCTTGAGTGATGTATGAGAATGTCTTAAGTGTCTAAGTATCGACCTAAGCAAGTATAATAAAGCCACTGGGAGAAATGCATCGAAAAAAAATCGGAACTAAGAAAGTCTGATAATTGATAAGGGCTCAAAGGCCCGACGATTACAAAAGCAAGGAAAATACAAGGACTCTAAAGATAAGTAGTTAGGCTTGGTCCTTGTCAGCGGCATCTGCGGGAGCTGGGTCCACGAGGTCGGTGGCAGAAGGCTCCACAGGGTCGGCTGCGGGAGGATCGACTATCGGGGCATCAGCACTTGGAAGCTCTGCGGCGTCTTCGACAATTGCGGGGGGTACTCCCCCCATCACTCTCCTCAGAAAGAGCAAAGTATTTCTTCGCGAAGGGAGCGAGAGAAGGAGACTTGTCGAAGTTGATGGCGTCGCCATACTCCAGGTGGAGCTCCTCGACCGCAGTAAAGAGAGTGTTCTCCACCTCCGCGCCGAAGAACTTCATAGCATCAGCCTGGAAGTCTTCAGACATCCGATAATCTTCCCGGCCCTTGGCCTCGGCCGCGACCAGCTGCGCAGGAACCCCCGCGACTTGCTCTCCAGAGCCTTCTTCTCGAGGACCAGCTTGTCCTCAGCAGCCTGCCGCTCCTGTCGCTCCCGCCTCAGGAGCCCCTCGAAATCCCCGACCTGCTTTTGGAGGTCCTGAACCTTTTGGTCGAGGATGGCCTGCTCCTTGGCAAGTTTTCCCCGCGAAGATTTGGAGGCCGCAAGATCCTCCTTAAGCTTGGCGATGGCCGCCCGGTCCCGCTCCCGGGACTCATCATAGGCAATAAGGTACCCAAAAAGGCGGTTGAAGTCCCCGAGCTCCTATGATAGAAGAAAGAAGAGTGTTAATGGACAAACGGCCAAACTTACCAATGAAGAAGGAGAAGCGAAGTTTTACCTCTACCTGACGCAGGGACATCTCTCGAACATCCCGATGCATCGCCGTCCGATTCAGGGAAATCGGGTACCGCATGGTGGGCAGGATCGAGCCTTCCAGCAGATGCAGAGCCGGATCCTCATGGGCGTCCCCTTGTCGAAGTTGGACCCCTTGCAGTGTTTGGATTGGAGTCCAGGGAGCATCCACCTGCGTGTGGTCGAAGGCCCTGTAGAAACTCCCGTCGAGAGGGACAGGAGGAGGGCCAGCACGAGTCGTGGAGGGGCGCGCCTCCGGCTCGACCCGGGCGGGGAAGGAGTGAAGTTGTGGATGGGCGACGGCTCTCGCTGCTACGGAGAAGATGAAGGGGGAAGCCCCTGAGAGGTCGGTTTCAAGGGGGATTGCCCCGTCCTCCGATGATGACGAAGGGAGCCACCCTCATCAGTCTCCTCGGAGGATTCCAAGGTTTCCACCCGACGAAATTGTTCGCCGGTCGGGGTTTTCTCCCCAGTTGAGGGAGGCGCCCCTGTCGAAGAGGGTGCACCCGCGGAAGCTTCAGCGCCCGACGGAGCTCCTGAGCGACCTGCACCTAGAGGACGAGAGGCTTCAGAAATGTAATCAGGGAGTTCATCAGGATTCTTACACCAAACAATACGTCGGGAGACATATTGATCCTTCCTGTGGTAGTGGTAGTAGCCCGCCTTCAGGACCCGAGGAGTTTCACCTCGAAGGATTCGTCTAACGTTAGCACGGATACCTTCTTGGCTGCAAACAGTAAAAGAAAAGAGTCAGAGATTTACCCAGGGAACCACATTGGAGGGGCCATCAAAAAGCTGCCCCCCAGAGATTATATCGATGAGTCGGATCCCGGCGTTCACCAGGTCCCGCTCCACGAGAGAATTGGCGTCGAGGGGAGTATAGGACTCCCCCCATCGGTAGAGCTGGATGAGTTGAAGAGTTTGGAAATCTTTGTCGGTATAGGTGTTGAAGGCAGGCGGAGAGTCTGCTTCCACCTCCCATCGGGGCCATGGGATCGAAGAGTGTTGGATGAAGAAGTAGCTCCTTTTCCATCCGCTGTTGTCGGACCCCGTGTCGACTAGGAGTCCCCGACCCTTGACCACCTTCCAGGTATCAGTGGTCCAGTTGCACAACCCAAGTTGCGTCTTGTTCCACTTCGGCATTCGGGGGTAGAAGGCGCAAACCCCCGCCTCGTTGCACTTCATCCCGTAGAAGGTCCTGAAGAGCTTGAGGCTGTATACCCACCGCTGTCGGAAGCAGAGGACCTGGAAAGCATTCCACAGGCGAATGGCGTGCGGAGAGAAGGTGGTCGGATGAGTTTTGTAATGCTGGCACATCTCGACCAGATTACCACAGAAGGGGAATCTGATCCCCGCTGATACTTGCCCCGTGGAGACAAATACCTCCCCTTTTCGGGGACGACTAACCTCAAGGTTACCCGAGGAGCGAGGCCAGGGATACGGGAAACGAGGTTCCCAAGTAGAAGTGATGCATCCCTCCCGGAGAGCTGCATCATAAGCGGTGCTAGAGATTTCATTCAAAGCATAATCAAAGTTGAAGGGCTTTCTTCCCCCAGAGCTGGATCCACTGTCTGAAAAGTAGCAATGGCAAGGAAGGCACAGTGGGATTTTCGGAAAACTACAAACAAGGAAAAGATAAGCAGGCAACGAAGAAGAAATCCTTACCAGACATGACGAATCGGAGGAATGAACTAGGCGTTGCCGGGAAGATGATCGGAAAAGCACTAAGATCTTCGGAATCGCAAAAGCTTGAACTCACAAAGGTTGTAGAGAGCTCCTGAAAATTCGAAGACGGTAAAAGTGATCTAACACCCACAGTTAGGGTTTTATAGGCAAAGAGGACAATTGAAGAGACACTTCGATCCGAGTCGTCGAAGTTGAAGAGTTCTAATCTGGACCGTTGAGATGGAACGTGCAGAAGGGCAACGGGCGTAATGATGAAACGGCCTGAAAAGCACTTTTCAGAAAAAGCAGGCGCGAAAAATCAGGCACGAGTGCCGAAGACGTCGCTTCACTATCTGCTGCATTTAATGAACTGGGGAATCGAAGAGTCCCCTCGGATTTGGCAGTTATCCACAAGGCATCGAGGAAACGTGAAGGAGAAGACTAGTATTGAGTGACTATGCCAAGGGAAAGATCCCCGATTCCAATGTCGGGAGGTCGGGAGTTGAAAGACACGACGAACTAAAAGTCCCTCATGTCTTGGGGGCAAATGATGGGTTCGACTACAGCCGTTAGGCCCTATTAACGGTGAGGAAACGGCAAATAGGCCCGGTGGGCCCTAAACGAAGGCCAAGATGGCCCAGGCTAAGGATCCCGACGAAGGGAGTCCGAAGATGAGAGGTCCCGACTGAGTCGGACCTGACAAGCGAGCTGAACGCTCCCGACGAGATGCCTCTGAGTAGGCCCCGATGACGAATCCCTGAGAACAATAGGCCTTGTCACGATGACGAGGGGCCCCGAGCGGTGACACAACGAGATAACTCTGGAGTCCCCGATGTTAGTCGGGACTCGCTATCAGAGGATAAGGCCGAGATACGCGGGGCGTGGCCGAGATACGCGGAACGTGGTTAAGATACACGGAGCGTGGCCGAGATAAGCGAGATCATGGCCTAGATAGGCGGGATTACACCCGAGATATGCGGGATACGGGCTAACCACCCTCAACGGTTCACCAGGTAACTGAGGTATCTCTTCGCCTATAAAAGGGCAAGAGGTCACCTCAGATGACTTACGTTGAAATACATTACTTGAGATTACTGCTTGCCAGTCCGTACGAGATACTCATTTAAGCATCGGAGAGGGATTCTGGGTCACCGCCCGGTCTATCCCCTCTTGCAGGATTGCGTGGAGCGAAGGAGCTAGGATCGCCGTCAAAGACCGTACCGGAGTTCCACCGTGATCCAACATGGGAGTTCTCGATCTGCCGGACGGTTCCTATAGATGTTCCTGTTAGAGAAGCCCTACGGGGATTATGCCTCACAACAAAGCCTCAGTCGATTATTCGCGGGATGGATCTCCTGGAGTAAATTGCTCGACACAATTTGGCACCTCCTTGGTGTGGTAGTTTCGGCCGAACCAAGGGAATATAGGGGAGGAGGGTTTTCTTTTAATCTCACCACTTAGGAATAGGGAATAGCATTAGTGTTATGAAACCCTCCTAGGACTTCCTATTTATAAGAAGAGTAAAGTGGACAAAATTCCACTTTACCCCTCCTAGTAAAGTCGGCCGGGCATGCTATTAGGGAGGCCCAATTTTTGGCCTCCTATGTCAATTGGGATTTTAGCCCTAGCCCAGAATCCCTAATATGACATTACCTAATTTCTTTGGTACATGGACTTTATTAATGGGCTCCCAATTACGGTGGCCCATTGTCCAAATGCTAACACCAACTAACGGATGGAAAAACACACCAAATTAACGAGTAGCGTCTTGTCACAGCGTCGCCTTAGAGTGGACTAAGAGACGGTAAAAACTAAATTCTCGCCTTGTCGAGACGGCACTTCTACGTATGTGTAAAGGTCTTGTGCATTACTACCCATAAATGGCAAGTATTAGTTTAAAGGTCTTGCGCATTACTACCCATAAATGGAAAGTACCAGTTCAAAGTTTTGCGTGTTACTACCCATGAAATACGGCAAGCATACTACCCACATGTTCAAGGTCTTGGGCATTACTACCCATAAATGCCATGTACCGGTTCAAAGTCTTGCGCGCTACTACCCACGAAATACGGCAAGCATACTACTCACCTACTCATATCACACTTATATATTGCCATGGGACAACCAAGATGGGCGCGCCAAACACAGGGACTTACGTCTCCTTACTAAAACTACGGATACTACATCCAATCAGAGGACGAGTCTCAACTCTACTCTATAGTCCAAACCATATGGACAACTGCAATAACAAAGGTATGAATTTACTAATAGTTATCATGCATAACAAAATCATCCATAACAGGTCCAACGTCATAACGACAAGCGACAAAACATAACGGAAAGAGTTCAACGGAAACAACCGAAATAAGAAAAGTTCTACCCACAGAGGGGAGCAACGCTATATACAAAGTGCAAGAAAACATACGTTCATCAACTGGATGCCACAGGAGGAACCACTACATCTCTGGATGGCTCGGCAATACTCTTATCAGGGATAGGAGACTCCACAACCACACCGTCAAGACCAAACACAACATCAACTTGAGCAGCAGCTTCATCCCGAGCCCTCAGCGCAACCACATGACCAGTGGCAAACGTTGTAAAAAAACCAAGTCAATCAAATAGGAAGGCAGGAACAAGGGTGTGAATCTGCTCGATGAACTCCTCAACAAAGTCATACATCACCTTATCACACCCAGCCTGAACGTCATTTCGAAAACTCAACGAACCCCTGTACTCAGCAATAGCAGCATCCTGCCCTTCTTTGTAAGCGCTCTCCTGCACTGCTTTTAAAGCAAGGACATACGCCTCACCATCAGCCTTCTTATGAAGTGCAGCTACCTCGGCCTCGAGAGTAACGACGTAAACCTGGCGAACAAAGACAGAAGCCTCCAACTCCATAACCTTGGGCATACTGGCATACATCCTTAGAATCACTCGGGGGAATCTTGCGATCCCCATACGAACAATGCCATGCAGCATACGCACACTAACCTCGGGTATGCCCAAGTGCGAATCCTTCGCAAAATGGCTCCCATATTCAGAGGAGAAGGGAACCCACTCAGATCCAGCAATGTCACCAACAAGAGGACAAACCAAGTCGTAGCGCCCCGGCGCAGCGAGTCACGTAACTCCTACCAAAAAAAGATAAAAACGACAAGTTCAACGGAAGAATACAACAATTACAACGTACCTACGTGAATCGGATCCTCCTCCTATGATCGGTCCCTCGATCGGGGGGCATGATAGGCGAATAAGCTCCAACCTCGAATTCCTTCCCTTTGTCACGGGAAGAAATCTTCGTAAGTCGCCGACAACTGTAGGTTTTGACCTCTTGGAGTCGCTCGAGAGACGGTTCTTGAAGTCGGAACGCTTCACCTTCAGCAGGACAGGAGTGTAATCAACAGAAACAACATGAGATATCACAAGAAGCGGTATTCCCTCCAGTAATTGATAGAATGATCACACGCGGTCACAAAGCGGAACTCAGAATTCCACTTTACTATACCCAACTCTAAGTCGAAAAAACCTCGTCCTTTCAAGCAAGACCAGCGAACAGCAATGGAAGAAAAGTTAAAGGAGTACACAGCTTCTACTAAGGGGCAAAGGCTAGACAACTCGATACAACTCTCATGCTCTTGCCTCCACAACATGTTGCAAGAAAGTGCCCCACCTATATCCTCAGAATTGGATCTCATTCCCGAGCTAGTAGGAAGAACTAACTCTGAGTTCAGTTCTGACCCCGACGTTGACCTCGAATATGACTTAGACTCGGACGAAGATCTCGACACCGAACCCAGCTCTAACATGGTGTCGGACTCAGAAAGATAAGTAATCTGAAAGTAAGGGCACATGACTTACTCATTCGTTTGAAGCCGACAAAACGAGAAAGTAGTCTCAAAGAAGTTAGAGCCAACTAGTTCCACGCTCGAAATGTCGAACTCCATTACACCATCACACCGAGCGCAGCGTGCACGCGTCGACACTCTAAGAGGGGGAATAACACCTCTCGTTCAAAAAATAAGTATGGAGATACCAAGCGCAGCACACGCGCGCGTCGACACACTAAGAGGGGGAGCAACATCTCTCGTTCAGAAACTAAGTATAATAGCAACATACATGGCGCAGCGCGCACATGTTTTGACACATCGACAAGGTGTAACGATTCACTTCCAAACTCTAAGTATAAGCGGCTATTAGCGCAACACCGCGCACGCGCGTTGACATATCAACGCGAGATTTTCAACCCCATGTACGAAGCACCTAACAGATACAATATGGGGCTATCGGGTTCACGCGTCTCGAAGCGGCTGTCATGTCCGCATTTCTTAAATCGGCTATCGCGTCGGTGCATCACTAAGTGGCTATCATGTCCACACGCCTCTAAGTGGCTATTATGTCCACGAATCGCCAAACGACTTTCATGTCCATGCGTCACACCAGCATATCTATAACCAAGTAGCGGTCGCAAAAAGCACTCTATCTTGAAAACACCCGGTAGTTGCAACAACATGGAAAGGCACGTCGCCTCGTCGACCTCTAACCTATACTCCAGAAGGCACGTCGCCTCGTCGACCTCTGACCTATACTCCAACAAGGCAAGTCGCCTTGTCGACCTCTGAACTACGCCCTACCATGGAAACGTCAAGTAGCAGTCGCCGAATGCACCCTAATTCGGAAAAAACCCAAGTAGAAAGTGAAATAAGGGTCAACAACCTGCGTCTGAAACAACTATGTGGAGAACATCCCCGACACGGGGGCGACTCCACATGAATGAGCTGAGTACTCAATTATAGCATGGCAAACATCCCGGTTACGGGGGAAATTCCATGTCGACAAGGGTCTCGTCCCGCGACTCATACGATACGAATACATGTCTATCATCACACACCAATCAGTGACATATCAGAGGCCTAACACCACGCGACTAAAGGGGCCAATGCGCCTACGGCTTGAAAAGCTATTCATATATCATTTCTATGGTCGTAGGTAACGTCAATGAATAATCTACGGCGAACAAATTAAATCTCAACGACATAAGTGGATAAGCAATACACAAACACTATCTACTCAATGCGAAGCGAATAAGATCTTCGACATACGAGCTTCCACGATCAATACGGGAAGTATTTCTTTACTACACGCTCAATGTTTTGAATGCTTATCTTTTGCTATACATGAGAACCCATGCTTATATCAACACTTACACTTGTGTTTGTTCAATGTTTATGCTCTCTTGCATGCGATTGCCACGTACCTATGAATGCATATCTATATTCATATAGTCTTGCATACTCAACACTTACATACACCCATGCCTACACCACTCTTGACTCGTACTCTTGTTATCATATATACATGTCTAAGCTTGCATCAGCACTTACACATATTCATGCTTACATTAACACTCATGCATATCATCGTATATCATTCGTCAATTTACATACACTCATATAATATGTTTTATATACATGTCAATATTTACGTCTACATTATGTACAGAGACTCACGTCATTACATGTGTACTTGTTATATACATATACTCGATCTCTTAACCATGTCAGCAGTTATATTTTCCTTCACCGGGAAAAGGAAGGAAACACGACATCGAGGCACGTGCCAACATATAGTAAATCCACCCTGAGATAACTCCCGAACCCGAATCGGACGCCTATCCTATTGTAAAATAGAGTCAAGCAAGGGTTAAGCCATTACTTGACTCGGGGCCAAATGATGGATATTCGCCCGATATGGGTTCGTTTATATTCGGACCTCGTTGACACGTCAGGCCCACTAAACGGCTCCCGAACGCTTACCCTCCAGTTAGAACGGTCTGAACGCGCAACACGCACGTTCGGACCGAGACTCGTCCGGATTGTCAATACAATCCGGACCAGTCCGGAATATCGCTCCTCGACGCGCGTACCCCTACGTGTTTACACTATATGCGAGTCTTCCCACTGCCAATCTTGCTCAAGTCCACACCTAGTTCGCGTTTTCCTACTAAACCGGGGTCGGACCACTCAAAACCGAGTTCGAGTCCAAGGTTCCCTATAAATAGGAAACTTTGTCACCCATTTTGTAACTTAAGTTGGCTTGGGAGCTCTCACCTCTCTCTATTTTTATCTCTCTAGATTTGCTTCTTATTTAGGCATCGGAAAGGGTTCATCGAGCACCACCCTCCCCCCCTCTCCGTGGTCTCGATACTTCCCCTTGTGCAGGTGTCGGCGACGCGCGGACTACAAGAGGAGCGACATTCTGACATCCCAAGGTCTCAGTAACCCGACTATGCATATGGGCACTCAAACACTTAGTAATTTGAAGGACTTGCAAACCTCTGACAGTCCGACACTCGAACAGTCCGACACTCTAACACTCGAACAGTCTGAAACTCAAACAGTCCAACACTTCGACATTCCAACAGTCCGACACTCGGACACCCCGACTGTCTGACAACTGTTAGCTCTGACAACCCGACGAAGATACTACGCAACATTACAAAGACCCGATAATACACTCGAGTCAGTTCCCAACAGGCACTACGGCCAATACAAAACAACTTTATTCATGCTTACTTTAGGAACTACGACCATTTCACATAAAATAGCTTCATTACATCTCAACTGAAGTTGCCATCTATCTGTATTTAACATACAACTCTTCTTCATTTTGTATTTTTATTTTTGTCAAAAATAATTTCATCTTTTGACTTCAACTTCTGAAGTAAGTCTCGACGACTTTCTCGGCATTATAGAAGGCGGCCTAGACGATTGTCCAACCCCAGTAATCAATGTGCCGACATCTGCGATAGTATAACTCGCAGAATGATAGCATTTATAAATCACATCGAGAAGATTTTGGTCTTTCCCAATTTTAGAGTTGTCTGCCAAGTGTTAGTTACTTTCTCATTGAGTAGTGTTCAAACATTGGACTTATGACCAACTCCTTGAGATTTTTTTAGAAGTCCGAGTATTTGGTACTCGACCCCCACAATAGTAATTAATCTGTAACATCAAATTCGGATTACTAAAATTCAAATAACGGTTTGTATATATGATTTTAGTAACTAAGTTTAATCACTTCAATTACAAAATTCAATTTTTTTTTTCCGTTGGACAGAAAATGAACCTGGACACAGTTAATTTCAGTTTTAACAAAACCAAACCCACACGGAGCTAACCTTCTGAGTAAACACTCATGTACACACATCGCGGCGTACATACGTGCCAATGTTCAGGTGTGTGCAATCGATTCGTTGATTCACACTTACATACATGTCAAATGTAATAATACTCAGTGTTTTCGACAAAGAAATAAAATTTCCATAACAATTATCATACACATTAATCAGTTTAACCGATTTCTTAATCTCATTTTCAACAATGGATTTAACGACCCCATAAGCCTCAACGGCTAAAGTGGATACTCTGGTTATTAAAGTCACCTTAGAAAATATATCAATTTTGGATGCCTTAATAAACAACATTGACCATCTCGATCGGTCATAATAGTCTCAATGACTTAGCGACCTCAACGGTCCTAATAGCCTCATCGGCTTTTGATGACTTTATCAGTTTCGTCGGCCTAAATGGCCTTAGCGATTTTATCATTCGCATGTGCTCTCTTCTTGAGCATTGTTCACATTCTCCACATCATTTGAAATTATTTGTGAACTTAGAGAATAAATAATTATTTTCTTCAAAAATTGAATCTCAAAATTCAATTAAGCACCCTCTTATAAAACCAACAAATAAATTTTCCTTAACATTGTTGGAAATATTGAGGGTAAATATGCAAATTTATAAAGTTCGAGGACCAAATTGCAATATTTTAAATTTCAATGACTAAATGTAGTTAGTCAAATTTCGGTTACTTACAAGTAATTACTCCAATTAACATGCAGAAAATCTACATTTTTTTATACTGAGGCATGAGCGGATCACGACCTACTTAAGGCAATTTCGCCCCTCCCCACCCTCGGGTTATGCAAAGGGGTTTTATACAAGGGGCGATCACCTCGCAAGATTCAATAGTGTCATCGAATCGTGTTATGCATGCAATACGTTCGACCGAACCGAACTCACAATAACTGAACTCAAACAAAGAACAGGAAAGCCGACGACAACGACTAAAAATAACTATAAAGGTCGAATACGACATGAGTCGATATCAACCTAGGAAGAACTCTGCAATTCGTCAACACGAAGAACAAAGGAGGAGAAAATATAACTTGGATTTCAAAAATATGGATTCCGAAAATATTGGATACTCAACCAAAAAAGGAAGATATCTCATTTCTCATTGTTTGTGTAAAGAATAAGGGAAAAGCTTCTTATAGGGAGAGGAGAAGAGATGGGAGGATGAGAGGTGAAGTAGTCGATGTCGTACAAAATGTTTCTACAATTCCTAATTCACTAAAAAATAAATTGTGCTGGATTTGAGTAAATACAATGAGTTTTAAAAATATATCAACTTAGCCCAAAATACTAGCTCAAATATAATTTAATAAAAAGAGACCAAATTGTCTAACATCGTACCTTAAGTCCTTAACTAAATTTTAAGTTCGTAAACCAGTCCGAGTTTGAACCGATTTAATTATTTCATACCCAAAATGATTTGCCTAGTTACTTGCAAAACCAAAATTCATTATTTTGGTGGAAGTTTAACGAGCTTGAATCATACGTATTATATATATATATATACTAGTTATTAACGCGTGTGTTGCACGCGTATCAATCGTCTAAGTTTTAAAATTCATAATTTATTTTAAGTTTTCTAATATGATAATATTCAATTAATAAATGCGGAAGTTGAGAGGCTGCGATAAATGAATCTGTGTGACAGAGACGAACGACACAATGTAAGTCAAAAGGGAAAAATAGAAGATGATAGTTAGGTACAACATTAATTATTGTTTTGAATTACAGTACTAAATTATCCTTACATGTATATATATTTACGATTAGAACTAACAATGATTTGGATTGCGCGTAACGTGGGTTATTAACGACAAAGTTGTATCTAACTCAACTTGGGGAGTGAAGAATGTAAATTCGTATTTAAACACTAACTCATCAACTTTGGGAGTGAAGAATGTAAACCAGTACTTAACCACTCAGAGTCATCGGTAGAGTAGTTTGACCTATACAAGAGTAAATATACACTTTCCATGCAATTTTATACCAAAATACCAACAAAAATTGATTTAGCGCTAAAGGAAAATTCAATTCATTAAAATCTAATGTTTATACTTGACTTTACGTCAATTACTTATTAATTACTAATTAGATTGTACGCAATTTGATTAAATTGATAGACGGAAGAACTAAATTAATAGTTCGAGACCTAAATGATGGACGGGTAATATGTTATCTGTAAAAGGTCGAAATTCAAGAATCGTGGTCGACCCATGCTTTGACACATTGTATGATTTGACAAGGGACTGATCTAGGTAATACAAAAAATCTCCACATGTACTTGAAGTTTGCACGAGTTGAGTACATATCATATTTTGGGAGTGACTCCACTCAAATTATATTTATATTGTATTAAGAAGTAATGATAATTAATGTAACATGTCAGTTAAATGACCTTAATAAAAAAATTATTGTAATTTAACTAATGAAAATTTTAGTAATACTCAAATATAGTAGGGAATAAATCATCAATTTTTTTAAATCACTGATAGGTTTTGCTATGGCCGTTAGGCCCTTTAACGGTGAGGAAACGGTGAATAGGCCCACTGGGCCCTAAAAAGGAGGTCAAGAAGGCCAAGGCGAAGGGTCCCGACAGAGGGAGTCCCGATGATGAAAGGTCCCGACAGAGTCGGTCCCGATAGGCGAGCTGGACGCTCCCGATGAGATGCCTTTAAGTAGGCCCCGATGATGAATCCCTGAGAATGATTGGCCCTGTCATGATGACAGGGGCCCCGAGCGGTGACACAACGAGATAACTATGGAGTCCCCGATATTAGTCGGGACTTGCTATCAGAGATTGAGGCCGAGAGACGCGGAGCGTGGCCGATATAAGTGAGATCATGGCCTAGATAGGCGGGATCGTGGCCGAGATACGCGAAGCGTGGCCGAGATAGGCGAGATCATGCCCGAGATAGGCGGGATCGTGGCCGAGATAAGCGGAATATGGGCTAACCACCCCAACGGTTCACCAGGTAACTGAGGTACCTCTTCGCCTATAAAAGGGGAGAGGTTACCTCAGATCACATACGTTTTTACGATTACATACTGAGACTCTTGCTTAGCAGTTCATACGAGATACTCATTTAAGCATCGGAGAGGGATTCTGGGTCACCGCCCGGTCTATCCCCTCTTGCAGGATTACGTGGAGCAAAGGAGCTCGGATCGCCGTCAAGACCGTACTGGAGTTCCACCGTGATCCAACATTGGCGCCGTCTGTAGGAAACGTGACGAAAAGCTAGTATGACTTCTACTCGTTCAATGGCGGCTGGTAAGCAGAAGAGGCAAGGACAATCTGGTGGTTCTCGTCATCCTGCTGGGACGACTCTGAATTCGCCACCGGAGCGTGCTGAGGACCATAATCTCCCTGTTGAGGTCTCCCAGACAGGGGGGCACAACGAAGTCCCTGAAGATGTGGCTCAGCACCAAGAGAATAGGGAGGAAGAAGCTCCTCCGAACACGGATCTGGCGAAGGCTGTGGCGGATGCCAGGCCGATGTTTTGGCGGCTGTGGAAGCTCTCCTAGACCGAAGAGAGACGGCCAAGAGGCAGGAGGAGGTGCCCCCGCCAGCAGAGGTTCAGAATGTGCAGGAGGCCCAACCCAGAAGCCAGGATAAGGGAAAGGAGCCCGCTCAATCAAAGCGATTTGTGGTCGACGGGCCAGGACCAGTGCAACACAGGACCATTCCCCTCAATGGTTCCATCACCCCCGATCAGGTGGTGAAGATCGTGAACATCTGCCTGGGGGAGCAGAAGCCGATGATGTCGGAACTGAGGGATCGATCCACTCATCCCTTCGTTCCCCGACTAACAGACACCCTTGCCCCGCCAGGGCTGGGTATCCCCACAGTGAAGGAGTATGATGGCGAAAGGGATCCAGTTCGTCATGTCCAGAAGCACCTCATGGCATGTCTTGGCAGAGCTCCGAACGACGATATCGTGTGTGTGCTGTTCCCGAACACACTGGGTGAGAGGGCCCTGACCTGGTTCTTCAGCCTGCCCCCAGGGTGCATCACCTGCTGGGCCGACATGCACGACCGTTTCATTCAGCAGTACCAGGGTCATTGGCGTCTCCTGAAGAGTGTGAGGTCCCTGGCCCAAGTGGTGCAAAGGCCCGACGAGTCGCTGGCGCACTATTACCAGCGATACACTGCCAGCGTGGCGGAGATTGATGAAGAGATATCGGAGGGAGAAATCATCCGTACCTTCCTTCGGAACCTGACAGCCCCCTACGGTTCCGACCTGATGCACAGCGTGGCTGAGAAGGCTGTGTGGAATATGGAGGCACTGCAGAAGAGTGTGAAGCAGCAAATCGACGTGCAAGAGTCGAAAATAGCTGCCGGAGAGCTTGAGCCCCCGAAGTTGAATAGGGGGAAGCAGTCGCTTAAGCCAGTGGACGACCATAAGCGGAAGGATAAGTCCGAGGGCAGTCGGACTCGAGGTCGTTCTGATAAAAGGGAGGACAGGCGTCCCCCGAGGAAGGATAAGCGGGAAGATTACAACGTCCCTCTGAATAGCTCCATGGCGGAGGTGCTAGCAGTCATGGATCGACAGGGTATCTCTAGGTACCCCCCGAAGAAGGAAGGAGAGTTTATGGGATCCCGTATCGATCGTTACTGTCGGTTCCAACGTGCCAGCGGTCACGACACTAACCACTGTCGAGAGTTGAAGAAGGAGATTGAAAAGCTGATCCAGAAGGGGAAGCTTAAGGAGTTTGTGGCTGAAAGGCGGTGTCGTTCCCGCTCTCGATCTCGATCGCGGTCCCGTTCCCGATCCCGCGATCGGTCCCCAAAGAAGAAGAAGTCTGAGCCAGAGTCCTCTGGTGCCCGTAAGGAGAAGCGGGGCACCATCAATGTGATTCACGGAGGATTTGCCGCGGGAGGTGACACCACAGCCTCTCGGGAGGTCTATGCCTCTAGAATTTCTGCTGCCGTGGTGCTAGGGAAGAGGTCCCGATCCTGGACCGCGAAGGAAGAGATGGTGATTTCCTTTTCAGCGGAGGACCTGGTAGGTGTGGAGAGTCCACACGATGATGCTTTGGTCGTGACCCTGGACGTGGATGGGTACGAGATGAAGCGGATCTTGATCAACGGAGGGAGTTCCTCCGACATTCTGTTTATGGACGCGCTGGAGGCTATGGGGAAAACGAAGAAGGATCTTAAGGAGGTGACCTTCCCAATGGTTGGCTTCTCTGGTATTACCTCCTATCCGCTGGGAATGATTACCTTACCAGTGGAGTTTGGTAGCGGGTGGAAAGCGGAGAGGAGAAATGTGGACTTCGTGGTGGTTGAGTCCGCGGGGACTTACAACGCGATTATCGGGAGAACCACCATCAACCCCCTGATGGCAGTTGCCTCGACTGTGCACAAAAAGATGAAGTTCCCGACTGACCACGGAGTCGGGGAGGTCAAGGGCGACCAGGTGGCTTCCAGGAGGTGCTACGTTAACGCCACCCGACAGAAGAGACGGGAGGCCATGGCCGTCCTCCAGACCGATGCCGATCCTAGAGAGGAGTTTGGGCGTCCCGCCCCCATGGAGGATTTGAAAGAGGTCGAGATTGACGGACCTCAGAGGAAGGTGAAAATCGGGTCCGCCCTGTCTGACGAGAGGGCCCGAGAATTGATTGAGTTGTTGAAGGAGTTCAAGGAGCTGTTTGCCTGGTCCCCAAGTGACATGCCAGGAATCAGCCCCGATGTGATCGTGCACGAGCTAAAAATTGATCCCGCGATCATGCCTATCGCGCAGAAGAGGCGTCCGATGGGCGCAGACAAGAGGATCGCGATTCAGCAGGAGGTGGGTAGGCTGCTCGATGCTGGGTTTATCAAGGAGCTCCGATTCCAGACTTGGGTCGCTAACCCGGTGCTGGTGAAGAAGAGCAATGGGAAATGGCGGATGTGTGTTGATTTCCGCGATCTGAATAAGGCTTGCCCGAAGGACTGTTACCCGCTCCCGAGAATCGACCAGTTGGTGGATGCCACGTCGGGACATGAGTTGTTGAGCTTCATGGATGCGTACTCGGGCTATAATCAGATCAAGATGGCTAAGGAAGATGCCCCCCACACTGCCTTTTATGGCGACAGTGACATTTATCATTACGATGTCATGCCTTTCGGATTGATCAATGCCGGGGCAACCTACCAGCGGATGGTGAACAAGCTCTTCGGAGATATATTGGGGAAAACCATGGAGGCTTACGTAGACGATATGCTGGTGAAGTCCCAACAAGCTGAGGATCATGTGCACAACCTAGCCACGGCGTTTGAGCGGATGAGGCTTCATCAGGTTCGCCTGAACCCGACCAAGTGCGCCTTCGAAGTCCACTCGGGGAAGTTTCTTGGCTTTATGGTGAGTCAAAGAGGAATTGAGGTGAACCCTGAGAAGCTGAGGGCAATCGAGGAGATGAAGTCTCCGATAAACCATCGGGAGGTGCAAGTGCTGAATGGCCGACTGGCTGCAATGAATCGCTTCCTGTCCAAGGCAAGTGACCGATCCATGCCGTTTTTTGAAGTATTGAGGGCCAACAAGAAGTTTGAGTGGACTGCCAAGTGTGAAGAAGCGTTCCAAGCACTCAAGCAGCACCTTCGCACCCTCCCGCCGTTAGCGAAACCGATCCCAGGCGAGCCGCTCTATCTATATTTGGCTGTTTCTGAATTTGCCATTAGCTCTGTGTTAGTGAAGGTTGTCGAGGGTAATCAAGTCCTCGTCTATTCTGTAAGCAAGGCGTTTGCCAAATCTGAAATGAATTATCCCGCCGTTGAGAAGTATCTCTTTGCGTTGATTATTACTGCTCAGAAGCTGAGGCCTTACTTCCATGCGCATGAGATTACTGTGCTAACGAATCAGCCTCTGAAGCATTTTTGAACCGACCTGATGCGTCGGGGAGATTGGTGAAATGGGCAGTCGAGTTTAGTGAGTTTCACATACTATTTGCTCTGAGAACGGCTATTAAGGGCCAGGCGTTGGCGGATTTCATAGCAGAGTCTACAGCCCCCGATCTGGAAGAAGCGGGCCCTGTAGAGGGGGCAACCATGGAGGTCCCGATAGCAGAGCAACCAGAGGTGGCAGAGCAATTAGAACAACCAAATGAGGAAAATACTTGGGAGATGTATACGGATGGCTCCTCGAGTTCAGACGGATCAGGAGCAGGCTTTGTATTGATACCACCAGGCGGGGGTGAGCCGCTTCGATATGCCTTGGCTTTAACGTTCAGAGCCACGAACAACGAAGCTGAGTACGAGGCTCTTATCACAGGCCTGAAAATTGCCAAAGGTACGGGAGTTGCTCACTTAAAGGTGAAGTGTGACGCGGGCCTGATTGTGAATCAAGTCCAGGGACGATATGAGGCGAAGAGCCAAATGATGTGAAAGTACCTTCGCGAGTAAATTCGCCTTTGGGGCACCCCTAGAGGAAAATCGGAAGGTGCACTTTCTGGAGAAGGTGATCTTGTCGACCACCGACCCGTCGGAGGTGTGTGCTACTGGAGCAGGATCAGAGGAGGAACCCACTTGGATGACCCCGATAGTCGCGTACCTGACTACGGGGGCAGTCCCTGATTATGGAGTACAAGCTGACAGGATACGTCGGATCGCGGTTAATTACGTGGTGCTGGACAATCAACTGTACAAAAGGGGTGGTTCTCGACTCCATACTTGAAATGTGTGGCTGAGCCCGACACAAGTCGAATCCTGAGGGAGGTGCATGAAGGGGTCGCGGCTTGTCATGAAGGGGCCCGATCCATTATGAGGAAAGTGTTGAATCTGGGCTATTACTGGCCTACGATGAGCAAGGAGGCGACGGCGTTGGTCTGATCCTGTGACGCGTGCCAGAGGTATGCCCCGAATATCGCGGCTCCGGATGCCAATTTGACGTCTATCAAGAGTTCTTGGCCCTTCGCGTAGTGGGGGATCGACTTGGTGGGATCTCTACCGCAGGCACAAGGTCAGTGTAAATATCTACTTGTGGTTATCGATTATTTTTCAAAATGGATAGAAGCTAAGGCGTTGGCCAAGACGACGGGGAACCAGATCGTCAAGTTTCTCCAGACTCATATTGTATCCAGATATGAGATTCCTAAGGTGCTGATCAGCGACAATGGTCCACAATTTAATGGGGCTCAAGTGAAGGAGTATCTAGAGGAGTTGAATATCGAGCATCAGACAGCTTCAGTCCATCATGCTCAGACTAATGGCCAGGTAGAATCAGCCAACAAAATCGTGATGGATGGCCTGAAGAAGAGGGTCTATGCCTTGAAGGGCAAATGGTTGAACGAGTTGGAAAACGTGCTTTGGGCTGTTAGAACGACACCCAAACGATCAACTGGGGAGACTCCGTTTGGCCTTGTTTATGGCACGGAGGCTGTTGCTCCCGTGGAGGTAGCTGTGGCGTCCCATCGGATGAGATATTACGAGCCTTTGACAAATGATGAAATGAGACGTCTGGACTTGGACTTGCTCGAGGAGAAGAGGCGGGAAGCCGATGAAGTCCAGGATAGAATGCATTTGGCGACGGCCAGATATTACAATTGGCGAGTTAAGTCCCGACAATTCTTCGTCGGGGAGCTGGTTTGGCGTCGCAATGAGTTTACCCTTTTGGATCGGATCAACAAGATGTCGCCAAAATGGGAAGGACCTTATAAGGTCGTGGGGATGCCAGCTCCAAATTCATACAAGTTGGAAGACCTCGATGGCAGAGTATTGAAGCATTCTTTCAGTGGCGAACACTTGAAGAAATGTCATTCTTGATGAAAGTCACGTTAAGTGGTGCCCGATGAAAGTCGCCTTAAGTGGTGCCCGATGTAAAATCACCTTAAGTGGTGTAAGTTGTTTATCGTTTGATTTGATGTAAACAGATTATGTGCCATCAATAAATAAAGAGGTTGCTTCCAATCAGAATTGTTCTTAGATTTATTCTAAGTGTTGTAAAGTCGTCTTAAGTGATGCACGAGACTAAGTCGTCTTAAGTGATGCATGAGAAAAGTCGCCTTGAGTGGTGCACGAGATTAAGTCGCCTTAAGTGGTGCACGAGATTAAGTCGCCTTAAGTGGTGCACGAGATTAAGTCGTCTTAAGTGATGCATGGTTCTTGGATTTATTCTAACTGTTGAAAAGTCGCCTTAAGTGGTGCACGGTATTAAGTCGCCTTAGGTGGTGCAAATGGTTAAATCGTCTTAAGTGATGTGTTGAAATGTCTTAAGTGGCGAGGTTCCGCCTTAAGTGACATAGGTAAGTCGCTTTGAGAAGTGCAATGGAAAATCGGAACTAAAAAGTCTGATATTAATGAGGGCTCGAAGGCCCGAGGATTACAAAATGAGGAAAAATACAAGGACTCTAAAGATAAAGCGTTTAGGCTTGGTCCTTGTCAGTGGCATCAGCGGGAGCAGGGTCCACAAGATCTGTGGCTGAAGGCTCCATAGGTTCAGTTGCTGGAGGGTCGATTATCGGGGCATCAGCACTTGGAGTCTCCGCGGGAGTTTTCCCCTCATCACTCTCCTCCGAGAGGGCAAAGTATTTCTTCGCGAAGGGAGCGAGAGACGGAGACTTCTCGAAGTTAATGGCGTCGCCATACTCCAGGTGGAGTTCCTCGACTGCGTTGAAGAGGGTGTTCTCCACCTCCGCGCTGCAGAACTTCACTGCATCAGCTTGGAAGTCCTCGGACCCCCGATAATCTTCCCGGCGCTTGGTCTCAGCCGCGACCAGCTGCGCAGGAACCTCAGCGATTTGCTCCTCCAGAGCCTTCTTTTCAAGGACAAGTTTGTCCTCAGCAATCCGCCGCTCCTGCCGCTCCCGCTTCAGGAGCCCCTCGAAGTCACGAACCTGCTTTTGGAGGTCCTGAGTCTTTCGGTCGAGGATGGCCTGTTCCTTGGCCAGTTTTCCCCGCGAAGACTCGGAGGCGGCGAGATCCTCGTCAAGCTTAGCTATGACTGCGGTAGCCCCCTTTGCCCGCTCCTGCTCCAGGGCTTCCTCGAAGGCGAAGATGTACCCGAAGCAGCGGTTGATGTCCCCCATCTCCTGCGAAGGAAGGAAGAGAAGTGTTAGCAGATGAATAGCTTGTCTTATTGACGGAGGAACGAAAAGTAGAAGCCTTACCTCTATCCGACGGATGGACATCTCTTGGACATCCCGACGGATCTCCTCCCGATCCAAGGAAATCAGATACCTCAGAGAGGGCAGGATTGAGCCTGCCACCAGATGTGGAGCCAGCTCTGGGTATGCGTCCCCTTGTCGGAGTTCGACCCCTTGCAACGTTTGGATCGGGGTCCAGGGAGCCTCCTTCTGTGCGGGGTCTAAGGCCTTGTAGAAACTCCCGTCGAGGGGGAGAGGGGAAGGACCAACTCGAGTCGTGGAGGGGCGCGCCTCCGACTTGCCCCGAGCTGGAGAAGGAGTGAAGTCATGGATGGGCGACGGCTGTCGCTGTTGTGAAGAAGGCGAGGGGGGCAGCCCCTTGGAGGTTGGTTTCAGTGGGGACTGCCCCGCCCTCCGACAAGGAATCAGGGAACCACCCTCATTAGTCTCCTCGGAGGAGTCCAGGTTCTCCACACGACGAAATTGATCGCCGGTCGGGGTCTCTTCAGCAGAGAAAACTGGTGCCCCCGCTGAAGGAGGCGCCCCTGCTGAAGGTGGTGCACCTGCTGAAGCTCCAGCACCCGACGGAGCTCCCGAGTGACCTGCACCTAGAGGACGAGAGGCTTCAGAAACATAATCAGGAAGTTCGTTAGGGCCCTTACACCAAACAATGCGCCGAGAAACATATTGGTCCTTCCCGCGGTAGTTGTAGTAGCCCGCCTTCAGGACACGAGGAGTTTCCCCTCGGAGGACACGTTTGACATCTGCGATACGGGCCTCCATGGTCGAAGGAACCAACTCCTTGGGAACTAGCTTCCTGTACGATTTAATAGCTAGGCGGAGCTTTTTACCTTCTTCGGCAGTCTGGACATCGAAGAGTTTGTCCACCTCCACGCGGCTCCGCTTTGTCCTCTCCGCGGAGGGAGATCCCGACGGGGCAGCAGCTTTCTTGGCCGACTTCCTCTTCCGCGCGGAGCGGACAGCGTCGGTCTCCCCCTGCTTAAGGATAAGTTTGGTCAGCACGGATACCTTCTTAGCTGCAAACAAATGGAAACAGAGATTAGAAACTTTACCCAAGGAACCCTATTGGAGGGGCCGTCGAAGAGTTGACCCCCGGAGACTATGTCGAGGAGTCAGATCCCGGCATTCACCAGGTCCCGCTCCGTCAGAGAATTGGCATCGAGGGGAATATAGGACTCCCCCACCGATAAAGCTGGATAAGGTGAAGGGTCTGGAAGTCGTCATCGGAGTAGGTGTGGTAAGCGGGAGGAGAGTCCGCTTCCACCTCCCATCGGGGCCACGGGATCGAGGAGTTCTGGATGAAGAAGTAGCTCCTCTTCCACCCACTGTTATCGGACCACGTGTTGATCAGGAGTCCCCGACCCTTGACAACCTTCCAGGTGTCATTGGTCCAGCTGCACAACGCGAGTTGCGTCTTGTTCCACTTGGGCATCCGGGGGTAGAAGGCGCAGACCCCCGCCTCGTTGCACTTCATCCCGTAGAAGGTTCTGAAGAGCTGGAGGCTGTAAACCCATTTCTGTCGGAAGCAGAGAACCTGGAAGGCGTTCCACAGGCGGATGGCATGGGGAGAGAAAGTGGTTGGATGCGTCTTGTAGTGTCGGCACATCTCGACCAGGGTTCCGCAGAAGGGGAATCGAATCCCCGCCGATATTTGCCCCGTAGAGACAAATACCTCCCCTTGGGGACGGGTAACCTCAAGGTTACTCGAGAGGTGGGGCCAAGGATATAGGAAGCGAGGTTCCCAGGTGGAGGTGATGCATCCCTCCCGGAGAGCTGCATCGTAAGCAGTGCTGGAAATCTTGTTGACTGCATAGTTGAAATTGAAGGGCTTTCTCCCCTCGGAACTAGATCCACTGTCTGAAAATCAGCCACGGCAAGGAAAGGCACATTGGGTTTTTCGGAAAATTGCAAACGAACTAAGCAAAGATGAAGGGAAAGATATACAAGCAACAGGGAAGAAACCCTTACCAGGCATGATGATTCGAAGTAGGAAGGATGAACTTGATGTTGCCGGAAAGGTTGTTCGGAGAACAGGAGGTCGGAGGAGCACTTGAGTCTTCGAAATCGCAGAGCTTGAATTCTCAGAATTGCAGAGAGCTTTTGGAATTTTGGAAACGGTAAAGGGAAACAGTGCCCAGGTTTAGGGTTTTATAGGAGAAGAGGACAAGTGAAAGGACATTCTGATCTGAATCGTCGAAGTCGAAGCGTTTTAATCTGAACCGTTGAGATGAAACGTGCAGAATGGCAACGGGCGTAATGATGAAACGGCCTGAAAAGCACTTTTTTAGAAAAAGCAGGCGCGAAAAATTAGGCACGGGTGCCAAAGACGTCGCTTCGTTATCTGCTGCATTTAATGGCTAGGGAACCGAGGAGTATTTTCGGATTTGGTGGTTATCCTCAAGGTATCGAGGAAACGTGAATGAGAAGATTCGTATCAAGTGACTGTATCAAGGGAAAAGTCCCTGACTTCAATGTCGGGAGGTCGGGAGTTGAAAGACACGACGAACTGTAAGTCCCTCATGTCTTGGGGGAAAATGATGGGTTTCGTTATGGCCGTTAGGCCCTTTAATGGTGAGGAAACGGTAAATAGGCCCACTGGGCCCTAAAAAGGAGGTCAAGAAGGCCAAGGCGAAGGGTCCCGACAGAGGGAGTCCCGATGATGAAAGGTCCCGACAGAGTCGGTCCCGATAGGCGAGCTGGACGCTTCCGATGAGATGCCTTTAAGTAGGCCCCGATGATGAATCCCTGAGAATGATTGGCCCTGTCATGATGACGAGGGGCCCCGAGCGGTGACACAATGAGATAACTCTGGAGTCCCCGATATTAGTCGGGACTTATTATCAGAGGTTGAGGCCGAGAGACGCGGAGCGTGGCCGAGATAAGTGAGATCATGGCCTAGATAGGCGGGATTGTGGCCGAGATACGCGGAGCGTGGCCGAGATAGGCGAGATCATGCCCGAGATAGGCGGGATCGTGGCCGAGATAAGCGGAATATGGGCTAACCACCCCAACGGTTCACCAGGTAACTGAGGTACCTCTTCGCCTATAAAAGGGCAGAGGTTACCTCAGATCACATACGTTTTTACGATTACATACTGAGACTCTTGCTTACCAGTTCATACGAGATACTCATTTAAGCATCAGAGAGGGATTCTGGGTCACCGCCCGGTCTATCCCCTCTTGCAGGATTACATGGAGCAAAGGAGCTCGGATCGCCGTCAAGACCGTACCGGAGTTCCACAGTGATCCAACAATCACTAACGTTGAAGTTTATACGTGAATTCACATTAACTATTTATTCAACTACTAATTAGGATATACCTAATATGGTTGAAATTACAAACACAAGAAGTAGATCAATAGTTCGAGTCAGTAAGTATTGAATATTGAGTAACATGTTATATGTAAAGTAAAACTTCAAGAACCACATTTTATCCATATTTTGATAAGTTATATGAATTGGCAAATGACTGATTTTTGTAATACAAAAATGTCAACAGACGGAACATTCACAAATCTATGATATGGTGAACGGAAGAATGCATGCACCCGACATTTGCACATATTTAATGCATATGGTATGTTAAAGCTGACTTTGATTGATAAGTATATTGGATTTAGAAGTTAATAATAACTGCGGTGACCTGCCAATTAAGCGACATTAATAAATAAAAATAACAAAATCTAACTAAATAATTTGTTTAGTAATAATAAAGATAAATAGATGGATCTAAGAAATATTAAGGAATGAATCATCAATTTTAAAAAATTATGGAAACTAAATAATAATAATAATATTCAAAAGATACCTATTGAGGATGAGGACAACCTTCACTTTTTATATTGGTATATATATATATATAAAATGTTTACCCAATCCAAACCAACATCTCCATAGTTGCATATTATATATATATATTGTTGGATCACGGGCGAAGCTCCGTTACGTCCTTGACGGAATGCTTGGACTCCTGGGCTCCGCGTAATCCTGCAAAAGGGGATGACCTGGGTGGTGACCCAGAATCCCTCTCCGATGCTTAAATGAGTATGGTGATCAATGGGTGGTAAGCAAAGAGTCTAAGTTCGTATTAGCGTAGTTGATTTTCTGAGGTAACCTCCTCCTTTATATAGAAGGAGGAGTTACTCAGTTACCTGTTACTGCGCTTGGCAGTTTTACCCACGATTCCGTGTATCTCGCCATGATTCCGTATATCTCGCCCCACGCTCCGCGTATCTTACCCATGCCTCCACGTATCTCGGGCACGCCCTGCGTATCTCGGGGGAGATTATCTATATCTTAACCGTCTTCCCACTACTCTCATCTAGTAGGCGGGTTTCTCGGTCTTAACCTCTGATCACAAGTCTCGACTCCTATCGGGGACTCCAGAGTTGTCTCATTCTAGATCACCACCCAGGACCTTCAGTCTCTACGGGACAGGTCCAGCCTCTGCGGGGCTTTATTTATCGGGGCCTTTACTAAGGCCTATCGGGGCCTACTCAGAGGCTTCTTATCGGGAGCATTCAGCTCATACATCGGGACCACTAAAGTCGGGACCCTTCGTGCTGGGCCTCTGGGCCTTCCAGGCTTTTCACGAGGCCCACTGGACCTACTCGCCGTCAATTGGCTGTTAACGGGGCTAACGATTACATCGGAACCCATCATTTGCCCCCAAGACATGGGGGACTTTTAGTTCGTCATGTCTTTCTAATTCAGCTCTTCTAACCTCGTTGTCGGAAGTTTTTGTCTTTATACTTTCCGATACTACCGTCGGAGGCTTTTGTTTTCATGCCTTCCGATACCACCGTCGGAAGCTTTTGCCTTCACACCTCCCGATACTGCCGTCGGGAGCTTTTGTCTTCGTACCTCCCGATACTTCCGTCGGAGGCTTTTGTCTTCATACCTCCCGATACTGCCGTCGGAAGCTTTTGCCTTCATACCTCCCGATACTGCCGTCGGAGGCTTTTGTCTTCATACCTCTCGATACTGCCGTCGGAGGCTTTACCACTTAAGGTTTCTCGTCTACTCGGGACTTCACCACTTAAGGTTTATCGTATATTCGGGACTTCACCACTTAAGGTTTCTCGTCTATTCGGGACTTCACCACTTAAGGTTTCTCGTCTATTCGGGACTTCACCACTTAAGGTTTCTCGTCCAATCGGGACTTCACCACTTAAGGTTTCTCGTCCCTGCTTTTCAAGGCCGTTTTTCACACCCTTTAGGGCTTTTATCGCGCCAAATCAGACGACTTTCGCGGAGCCGTTAAGGCTTTTCGTACCTGTTAAGGCTTTTTCGTACCCGTTAAGGCTTTTGGCCGCATCATATAGACGACTTACGCGGACCTGCTAAGGCTTTTTCGTACCCGTTAAGGCTTTTGGCCGCATCATATAGACGAATTACGCGGACCTGCTAAGGCTTTTTCGTACCCGTTAAGGCTTTTGGCCGCATCATATAGACGACTTACGCGGACCCATTAGGGCCTTTTCGTACCTAGGCTTTTGGTTGCATCATATAGACGACTTACATGTACCCTGTAGGGCTTTTGTCCATACCTGTTAAGGCTTTTGGCCGCATCATATAGACGACTTACGCATACCCCGCAAGGCTTTCATCGTACCTCGGAAGGCTTTTGTCGCGTCACTCAGGACGTCTTACTAACAGTTAGAATAAATTTGAAAGCAATTTGATCGGAAGGCGATTTCTTTTATTCATAAATAACTCAAAATAGGCTTACATCGGATCTTATTGATAGACAATTTGCGCCCTTCACGGCGGCTTAATATCAAACATGATACTTCTTCAAGTGTTCGCCACTGAAGGAATGCTTCAACGTCTTGCCTTCGAGATCCTCTAACTTGTATGCATTGGGCACTGGCATCCCTACGATCTTGTAAGGTCCTTCCCATTTTGGTGACAGCTTGTTGATCCGATCTTGATGAACAAACTCATTCCTCCGCCAGACAAGTTCTCCCACGAAGAATTGTCGGGACCTGACACGCCGATTATAATATCGGGCTGTTGCCAGACGCATTCGGGCCTGGACTTCATCAGCCTTCCACCTCTTCTCCTCGAGTAGGTCTAAGTCCAGACGTCTCATTTCCTCATTTGTCAGAGGCTCGTAATATTTTGCGCGGTGGGACGCCACCGCTATCTCCACGGGAGCCACTGCCTCCGTGCCATAAACCAGGCCAAACGGAGTTTCTCTTGTTGATTGCTTGGGTGTTGTTCTCACAGCCCATAGCACATTCTCGAGCTCATCCAGCCAATGGCCCTGCAAGGCATAGACTCTCTTCTTCAAGCCGTCCATCACGATCTTGTTGGCTGACTCTACCTGGCCGTTGGTCTGGGCGTGGCGGACTGAAGCAGTCCGATGCTCAATGTTTAATTCTTCCAGGTACTCCTTCAACTGAGCCCCATTGAACGGAGGGCCGTTGTCGCTGATCACCACTCGCGGGACCCCGTATCGGGATATGATCTGAGTCTGAAGGAACTTGAGGATCTGCTGCCCCGTCGTTCTAGCCAATGCTTTAGCCTCTATCCACTTTGAGAAGTAGTCGATAGCCACGAGTAAGTACTTGCACTGACCTCTCGCTTGGGGAAGTGGTCCCACCAAGTCAATCCCCCATTGCGCGAAGGGCCATGCACTCCTGATGGCCATTAGGTCCGCGGCGGGAGCCACGATATTTGGCGCGTACCTTTGGCATGCATCACAAGATCGGACCATCGCGGTCGCTTCTTTGTTCATCGAGGGCCAATAGTAGCCTAGGTTCAATGCCTTCCTTACCAGAGATCGGGCTCCTTCATGGCAGGCCGCGACTCCTTCATGTAGCTCCCTCAGGATCCGATTTGTGTCAGGCTCTGCTACGCATTTTAGAAAAGGCTTTACGTACCCTTTTTTGTACAACTGGTTGTCCACCATTGCATAGTTGTC
Organism: Clarkia xantiana subsp. parviflora; assembly: GCA_036873135.1. Classification (NCBI taxonomy): domain Eukaryota; kingdom Viridiplantae; phylum Streptophyta; class Magnoliopsida; order Myrtales; family Onagraceae; genus Clarkia; species Clarkia xantiana. Next base: position 21,863,604 of record JAPTYO010000012.1, read on the forward strand.
CGCAATCCGTCGCAACCTGACAGCTGCCACTTTGTCATCGGGGAGTACCCCCGTAGTCAGGTACGTGACCATCGGGGTCATCCAAGTGGGCTTCTCCTCTTCCTCCGATCCTGTCTCAATAGCACAGATCTCAGCCGGATCGATGTTTGAGATAATCACCTTCTCTAGGAAATGCACCTTCCGATTCTCCTCGAGGGCCACTCCCAGGGCAAACTTACTTAAGGCATCCGCTTCCGCGTTCTCTACCCTCGGGATCGCCTCGATATCAAAGCTTTTGAAGCTTCCCTTCAAAGTCTGCACCTCATGCAAATATTTCTTCATCGTCGGGCTTTTAGCCTCATAGTTCCCCTGGACTTGATTTACAACCAAGCTAGCATCGCACTTCACCTTTAAATGGTCGACCCCCATTCCCTTGGCAATCTTGAGGCCTGTGATGAGAGCCTCATACTCCGCTTCATTGTTGGTGGCTTTGAATGTCAACGCCAAGGCATATCGCAGGGGCTCGCCTCCACCGGGCGGTATCAATACGAATCCTGCCCCCGAGCCTTCTACACTCGATGAACCATCAGTGTACATCTCCCAAGTATTCTCCTTATTTGGCTGTTCTGGCTGTTGTTCTGTTGTCGGGACTCCTTCCATAGTTGCTCCCTCTGCGGGACCCGTTACTTCCAGATCGGGTGCCGTAGACTCAGCTATAAAATCTGCCAACGCCTGGCCCTTGATAGCGGTTCTCGGAGCGAAATGAATGCGGAACTCTGTCAGTTCGATGGCCCATTTCACCAATCTCCCCGACGCCTCCGGTACGAAGGTGCTGCTTGAGTGCCTGGAATGCTTCCTCGCACTTGTCGGTCCATTCGAACTTCTAGTTGGCCCTCAGTACATCAAAAAAGGGCATAGCTCGATCACTCGCCTTGGATAGGAAGCGATTCATCGCGGCCAACCGGCCATTCAGCACCTGGACCTCCCGATGAGTCCTCGGAGACTGCATCTCCTCGATCGCTCGTAGCTTCTCAGGGTTCACCTCGATTCCTCTCTGGCTCACCATGAACCCTAGGAACTTTCCCGAGTTCACCCCGAAAGCACATTTGTCGGGGTTCAGCCGAACCTGATGGAACTTCATGCGCTCAAATGCCGCCGCCAAATTCTGGACATGGTCTCCTGCCTGTCGGGACTTCACCAGCATGTCGTCCACATATGCCTCCATGGTTTTCCCCAGCATGTCCCCGAACAACTTGTTCACCATCCGCTGGTAAGTTGCTCCGGCATTGATCAATCCGAAGGGCATCACGTCGTAATGGTAGACGTCACTGTCAGCGTAAAAAGCTGTGTGGGGGGCATCCTCCTTCGCCATTTTGATCTGGTTGTACCCGGAATAAGCGTCCATAAAGCTCAACAGCTCATGTCCCGATGTGGCATCCACCAGCTGGTCAATCCTCGGAAGCGGGTAGCAGTCCTTCGGGCAGGCCTTGTTCAAGTCGCGGAAGTCGACACACATCCGCCATTTTCCATTACTCTTTCGTACCAGCACTGGGTTAGCCACCCAAGTCTGGAATCGGCGCTCCTTGATGAATCCAGCATCGAGCAGTCTGCCCACCTCCTGCTGGATCGCGATCCTCTTGTCCGCACCCATCGGACGCCTTTTCTGCGCAATAGGCTTGATCGCGGGGTCTATCTTCAGCTCGTGCACTATCACGTCGGGGCTGATTCCTGGCATATCACTCGGGGACCAGGCAAACAACTCCTTAAACTCCTTCAAGAGCTCAATCAATTCTCGGGCTCTTTCCTCCGACAAAGCAGAGCCAATCTTCACCTTCCTCTGAGGCCCATCGATCTCCACTTCCTTCAAATCCTCCATGGGGGCGGGATGCCCATACTCCTCTCGAGGATCAGCATCCGTCTGAAGGACAGTCATGATCTCCCTCCTACTTCGTCGGGTGTCATGATCACCCTTGACCTCTCCGACTCCGTTATCAGTCGGGAACTTCATCTTCTGGTGGACCGTCGAGGCGACTGCCATAATAGGGTTGATTGTGGTCCTCCCGATGATCGCGTTGTATGCCCCCGCAGACTCCACTACGACGAAATCCACGTTTCGCCTTTCCATCTTCCAGCCGCTACCAAACTCTACTGGTAAGGTAATCATTCCTAACGGGTAGGAAGTGGAGCCGGAGAATCCCACCATCGGGAAGTCCACCTGTGTCAGGTCCTTCTTTGTCTTTCCCATGGCCTCCAAAGCGTCCATGAAGAGAATATCGGAGGAGCTCCCTCCGTCTATCAGGATCCGCTTCATCTCGAATCCGTCCACATCCAGGGTCACGACCAAGGCGTCATCGTGAGGGCTCTCCACGCCAACTAGATCCTCCGCTGAAAAAGAGATCACCATTTCCTCCTTCAGGGTCCACGACCGGGACCTTTTTCCTAACACCACCGCGGCAGATATGCGCGAAGCATAGTTCTCTCTGGAAGCGGAGGTATCACCTCCCGCTGCCATTCCTCCGTGGATGACGTTGATAGTCCCCCGCCTCTCCTTGCGGGCACCTGAACCTGAAGCTTCTTGCTCAATCTTTTTCTTCTTCGGGGATCGGTCGCGGGACTTGGAACGGGATCGGGACCGACTTCTGGAACGGGATCGGCACCGTCCCTTCCCGACGAACTCTTTCAGCTTTCCCTTCTGGATCAGCTTTTCAATCTCCTTCTTCAGCTCCCGACAGTTCTCAGTGTCGTGACCATTGGCACGATGGTAGCGACAGTAATGGTCAGGGCGGCCTCCTAGGAATTCGCCTTCTTTCCTCGGGGGGTATCGAGCTAGACCTTGCCGATCCATCACAGCTAGCACGGAGGTCATCGAGCTGTTGATGGGGACGCTTCGACCTTCGCGGTTATCCTTCTTCGGAGGACGTCTGTCCTCCCTCTTCTCGGGGCGACCACGGTTCCTACTTCCCTCCGTCTTGTCGCTCCCCTTGCGATCATCCGACAGCTTGGACGATGGCTTTCCTCTTCCCGACCTCGGGGGATCGAGCTCTCCAGCAGCAATCTTCGACTCCTGGACGTCGATTTGCTGTTTCACCCTCGCCTGCAGGGCCTCCATGCTCCACACAGCCTTCGCGGCTACGCTATGCATCAGGTCGGAACCGTACGGAGCGCTCAAGTTCCTCAGGAAAGTGCGAATCATCTCTCCCTCCGAGATTTCTTCGTCAATCTCCGCAGCACTAGCAGTGAACCGTTGGTAATAGTATGCCAACGATTCATCGGACCTCTGCACCACCTGGGTTAAAGTCCTCACGCTCTTCAGAAGACGTCTTCGTCCTTGATACTGCTTGATGAAGCGGTCATGCATATCGGCCCAGCAAGTGATGCTTCCTGGCGGGAGGCTGAAGAACCAAGTCATGGCCCTTTCTCCCAGGGTTATCGGGAACAATGAGCATATGAGATCATCATTCGATGTTCGTCCCATACAGGCCTGGACGTGCCTCTGCACATGGCGAACTGGGTCCCCCTCACCGTCATACTCCTTGATGGTCGGGATACCTAGCCCAGGCGGGGCTACGGTATCGATCAGCCGCGGCACAAAAGGATGGCTGGACCGATCCCTCAGCTCCGATGTCATCTGCTTCTGATCACCCATGCAGATGCTCACGATCTTCACCACCTGATCGGGGGTGATGGGGCCATTCAGGGGAATGGTCCTGTTCTGCACTGGTCCGGGGCCGTCAACCACGAACTTCTCCAGGTGTGCTGGTTCCTTGCCCTTATTCCTGAGCGGAACCTCCTGTTCCTCCGGGTCCACCCTTGGCGGGGGTGGTGGTAATTCTTCTCGCGGAGGCAACTCCTCCGCTCTCCTGGCGGCCTCTCTCTTATCCAGCAATGCCTCCATGGCGGCCAAGAACATGGGCATAGCCTCCGCTACTGCCTTGGCCAACTATGAGTTCGAAGACGACCCTTCTTCCCTTCGCGGGACTCCTTCTCTTCCATGGCCCACTGGGTTTGGGGGAGCCTCATCTTCCTCCCTACGCGGGACATCCTGCCTATTCCTTTCTGTGTCTCGAACTGAGACCTCATAGCCATGACCTTGCCCCCCTGTCTGGGAGAGAGCAGGGTTCTCACCTTGTTCAGCAATGCGTTCCGGCAACGGGGAATTGACAGTTCCTGCGGGACGAGAACTGCCAGCCTGAACCTGCTTCATTTTGCCACCACTGGCCATTGATCTGGTAGAAGCTATCTTGACTTTTCGTAAGCTTCCCACAGACGGCGCCAATGTTGGATCACGGGCGAAGCTCCGTTACGTCCTTGACGGAATGCTTGGACTCCTGGGCTCCGCGTAATCCTGCAAAAGGGGATGACCTGGGTGGTGACCCAGAATCCCTCTCCGATGCTTAAATGAGTATGGTGATCAATGGGTGGTAAGCAAAGAGTCTAAGTTCGTATTAGCGTAGTTGATTTTCTGAGGTAACCTCCTCCTTTATATAGAAGGAGGAGTTACTCAGTTACCTGTTACTGCGCTTGGCAGTTTTACCCACGATTCCGTGTATCTCGCCATGATTCCGTATATCTCGCCCCACGCTCCGCGTATCTTACCCATACCTCCACGTATCTCGGGCACGCCCTGCGTATCTCGGGGGAGATTATCTATATCTTAACCGTCTTCCCACTACTCTCATCTAGTAGGCGGGTTTCTCGGTCTTATCCTCTGATCACAAGTCTCGACTCCTGTCGGGGACTCCAGAGTTGTCTCATTCTAGATCACCACCCAGGACCTTCAGTCTCTACGGGACAGGTCCAGCCTCTGCGGGGCTTTATTTATCGGGGCCTTTACTAAGGCCTATCGGGGCCTACTCAGAGGCTTCTTATTGGGAGCATTCAGCTCATTCATCGGGACCACTAAAGTCGGGACCCTTCGTGCTGGGCCTCTGGGCCTTCCAGGCTTTTCACGAGGCCCACTGGACCTACTCGTCGTCCATTGGCTGTTAACGGGGCTAACGATTACATCGGAACCCATCATATATATATATATATAATATCCAATGAGATTAGCTTACTTACGAATAAAAAATGAAACAAACAAATTAATTAATTGATTGATTAATCCAGTCCATCAATCGTTCTCATCCGAATGGAAAAAGTAGCATCATCTATTCAAAACTAAGACGAGACAGAAAAAAAATAGAGAATATTTAACATTAATAACTTAATTTATTGGTTACATCCATAGGTGAGGTTGCCAACTATTATCAATGTGAACTTGCTAATGAAATAATAATAAATAACTGTATAAATTTAAGCGTTTTTAAAAGATCTGTATAGTTTAATTCAATTATCGTTGTTGATTAGATCAAAAAAACAAAAAACATAGCACAACATGCAACATATATTAGCATATATTCAAGGTGGAAATTTACACATATCTACCTCCAAACTCCAAATCGTAGTTGAATGACATTATTTACACCAAAGTCGCAATCCTTTGGCCAAAAAAACAAATGTTAATCAATTGCGTTCACTCTCAATTCAAACAAATATACATATTAAAAATGAAAACATTGGTGTCCCAAGCATCCTTGTACTGGTCATAGTGTGAGCTCGTCATGTCACGGGTCCTCGAGCCTAGGACATAATTCGTTATGAATTTTCTCGAGAACAGATAAATTAACCGATAAGACGCTAAACTGCATAATTAAGAATTGGAATTTCAAATTAATTTACCGCCAAAGCTAGTGAGAGTCTTTCAACAACATCACCAAGAAATTAAGTTCATCCCTATAGTGCTTCCTTTATTGGAGGTTTTATCGCTTTGGGCAGCCACTTTGTGAGTTGCAACTTGGTTCCTCAAGTTTATCTAAGCCAAGCTTTTCTTCGATTCTATTCCCAAAATTCACATTAAAACTCCTTGACTCTCACTGTAGCCATTGACGATGCTGCTGTTCTGAAATGGGATTTCAAGGAGTTAATTTCTTAATCTTAGCTTTCACAATCAAGTTGATATGGGTAATCAAGTGGCCGTGGCATTGTACATGTACCCCATCTAACAACACACTTACAAAAGAACCTGAGAAAGCGCATCAAGTTCCTCTGAAATAGCAATTCAAATGCTAAGTTTAACAAAAAAAAAAGGGATCAGGTCAAAACCACAATGATATACATTGTAAGCATCCATTCACGGGCACGGCACATCATCAAAATGCAAACCTTGAAGCACAGAACCAAAGCTAGTTCTTCGACTATCATGTATATAACCCACATAGTAAAAGAGACATACAAAGAAGGATGAAACTGTAGTGATGTAGGTAGACTAAATATTCAATTTTCTGATTCTAAATTCACTCGCCTCTGTGAAGACTGTAGAATGAGTTCCTTCCCCGAATTTTGACCCGGCAGTTTCGAAGTGACAAAGCTGAGCTGCAAGAATCAGAATTCTAAACTTGCGAATCATAATAAAGTGGTTCAATTCACTTCAGACTGTTACAAAAACTGTTTGCCCATATATTGCAAAAATATAGAACCAAAACCTAAAAATTGAAATTTGCTAATATGAAACTCTAATGTGGTCGAGGCATAGGTCTCAGCCACCCAAGCTTCGGGACCTCCACATCAGGCACCACCAGAATTCCATGATCTTACCAAAAACTTGAAATTGGTCAATTACCTTGTAAAGTAGAAGCATAAGTTTAATTAGTAGGCCCACCTGGCACCTTTGCCTTGCCGGTCAGAGCAAGTATGCAAGAGCTACTGGAGCTGCTACCAAATTCGTCACTACGACTGCCGTGGTCGCTTTCCTCCTTAGACGCCACCACTGTCGTAGTTGAAACTGCGCCTTACTGCCATCGTCTCAATTGCAAGAGGGGAAACTTGCACTTCTTCTGTATACAAGGTGTATAAGGAAGAAAAGTGAGGGCAACGCACGCATTAGTCATCATTATTGATCTTGAAGAAGGCCGGCCTTGAAAGACGTAATTGATCATCTTTAGGGCGGGAGTTTAGGTTTTGAGAAAGACGACGTTCCAGAGGGCAAATTGAGTTGCATCGTTTGAGATTGATTAATCAGCAGAACGACGTTTGTCTAAGAAAAAATTAACCTCTCCGACCTCATTGATGGGTTGCTGCTTCTCGAGCGACGGTAAAGCGGGACTCCAGCGGCGCCGGCGGGTAGCAGATCGTTTGAAATCACTCGTGCACCGGCATTGCAGAGAGACGAAATTTCGGTTTAATCGTCCTATGGAGTCTGGACTCTGGAGTATCGTCGTCTAAGGAGGAAAAAAATTTAACCTCTTCATTTATAGGTGGGTTTCCATACCGGTCAAATCCTGTTTAAACATATCATACAATTATAGTATATTTAACCGGCCGGTTCGGTTCAGAAGTGGCACCCACTAGATGAAAAGCACCCATTGACAGTGAGGACACATCTCACATTTTATATTGGTAAATATATATATATATATTAAAATTCAAAACTAGTAAGATTATAAGATATTAAAAATTTGTGAATGGAAACAATTTACGTACAGAGGTAAAAACTTAAAAGTAAGTAGAATTAATTTTTTTTTCATCTTTATATAATATCTCTTATTCGTATCGCACCAGAAAGAAATAAGTGATAAAACCTACGTAAGTCAGATATTTATTATACGAACACAACATGAATAATTTATTCCTTTTTAGACTCAAACAAAAATGAGTTTAGCTAAATTGGATTGAGCTAGTGGGGCAGTCACAAAAATAATATGTGACATTTAAGAAATAGGATTATAAGGTCATAATAATTTTGTTATGCCAGGATCAAGACTTTATAACCTGCCCTGGCTTTTAGAGTAATTGAAAATCAAATAATTAATCATGAGTTAAGTCTACACTCTAAAAAAACACAACTTGAGGGTTTTAAAAGATAATAAATTTATTTTCTTATATTATAGATGGGGTGTTTATTCGAACGCGTACAACCAAGCATAGCCTACGGCGCGTAGATATATAGCCAAATAGGTGAACTTTTTCTAAGTACCTAACTTTCACAAAGAGTGAATGTAGCACCATAACATTCCAAATGCGACAGAATGGCCAAATATTAGCGAAGGAATTAGTTCAATTTCTATAAATAAATAAAAATTGCATACATCAGCGCAATAGTAATCAGAATTTATATTATATAGAATGTCATAATTTAACACACTATCACCTCATAAGAATAAAAACTTTGCATGTGACATAGAAAAAAAATATCCATTATTCTTTTGTAACTTCAAAAAATTTATCCAACTAAATGCATTAGTTTTTTTTTGTTATTATTATTGATAATATTTAAATTTTTACTTTATAATTTATGTTTATCTCATTATAAAACATAACTGAAAATAATTGTTACGATTATTTTATTGACGTAAGAACATCTTCCAACTTCAAATTTAAGTTTTTATATTAATTATAATTATTTATTTGCTAGTTCTTATTAATTTCCATTAATTATAGCTGTAGAATTTTTTCTTTTTGAATGATGTGGATATTCAAATAGGTGCACTCTGCAAAACACACACACAACTTCACCCTAACTATATTTTGATGGACTGAATGCATTATTGATGTAGTAATATGTTTAAAAAATTGTGATAAATATGTGTTTATGGTTTGATTTTAATCTTTTCATTAATTATAATAATTATCATTGTTTTGGTTGAATTTATGCTTATGTTAGGGTTAAGAACACAATAGAGGCCTGAATGTTTGCCCATGTTGCCAAAAGGGGTCTGAACTGAAAAATGGTATTATTAAGAACCTGAATTTTCATGTTTGTGTTTTTTCGGGTTTCCGTCCAAATTTTCTGTTAATATAGGAGTATGATGTAAATCATGGTGCCTAAGTGATGCCAAGCATGCTCACATGGTGCATGTGCACCTGCCCTTGTCTTATTGTATCATTAGTTTCCTGCACCCTAGTTTGTCTATATATAGAGTGTGCTTAGTATCTTGTAACCATAGTAATCAATGAATATATTTTCCAGTTATATATGGTATCAGAGCTAAGGATGGAGGCGCTGCCTTGGCCATGAAGAAACCTTGAATTTCTTCAAGTTTCTTCTTGGATTCAGCTTGGGTGCTTTGGATTCGAGTTTGGGTGCTCTTTTGATTACTCATTTCTGTTGGTTTGTGTCATTTCTTGCTCAAGAATGGCTGTCTGTAATTTCTCTTCCTAGATCTACTTCAAGTTCAGCTGATTTGAAGCTAGGGTCTAGACTTGTGTTTGGACTGAGTTGCTATTGCTTAGTTCTTGGTTGTATTGAGCTGTGGATTGTCATTTACGTGGCTGGTTTTGTTGGATTTCTTGAGTTCAAGCTTGAGGAATTCTGGGTTTGTGCCATAGCTGTTCTTGGCCATTGTTGAAGTTCATGTTTTGTTCTTGAGCTTGGTGGTGTTTGATCTGTTTGGAATTTCGGATTTGGTTACATTGGAGTTGTGGAATTCTGATTCATCCATCATTGGGATTGATTATTTGGTGGCTATTTCAGATTGGCTCTTGATTCTGGACAGATTTGGTTGTTTTGCAAGCTGGCCAGTTTTGTCCTATTGATAGCTAGATTGTGTACTAGTTTTGTCTCACTACAGCTGTTTGGAATTCAGTTTTACTGAGCATATTTGAGGGATATATGGCTGTTTCTTGTTGTGGAAGTTATTTGGTGACCTTGCTTGATTATATGCTGAGCAAATTCGTGACTTATGGACTATTTCTTGGAGTACAAGTTACCTTGTGACCTTATTAATTCAAGATGGCTCAAGACATTGGTGTTGATGATCCCCTCTACATACACCCATCAGACACAACAGGGCATATGCTCATTCCATTCCAATTGCAAGGTTCTTCTAATTACCATGCGTGGAGCACATCTATTAAGGAGGGATTGTTGGTGAAAAAAAAGATTGGATTCATTGATGGGACCTTTACAAGGATGAGTGTGCCAACCAATCACAGACTCAAATGGGACAGAGCTGATGCCATTATCAAAGCATGGCTTAGAAACACGGTTGCCAAGGATTTGATGGGTGGTTTGATCTACAGCCCTTCTGCTCTCTCAATTTGGAATGATTTGAGAGAAATGTTTGACAAAGTGGATGTCACACAAATCTTCCAATTGACTAGGGAGATTTATCAAACCTCACAAGGTGTGTTGTCCATTACTGAATATTTTGCTAAAATGAAACAGCTGTAGGATTCCTTAGCCTCTATTGATGACTTGCACCTTGAATGTGCAAATGACATTGCTATTGTGAATGGATACAAGGAAAAGCAGAAGTTGATGGCCTTCTTATTGGGTTTGAATGATTCATATGCTCATGTGATAAGCAGTTTATTAATGAGACAACCTTTGCCTTCTTTGAGTGTTGCATTCTCAGTTCTTGTTCAAGAAGAAAGTCAGAGGTTCATCTCTGGTTCTATTGGTGATCTTGGAGAAGCAACAGCTCTCTACAAAAGGAGGAATCAGCCCAACAACTCCTATGCTCAAAGGGGTTCAAATAACAATCATAGAGGCAATGGTGGTCCAAACAGGGGTCCTAACAATTGGAACTCCAATTGGACTTGCAATTTTTGTGGAAAGAGGGGCCACAAGGCTGATCATTGCTATGCCAAGCATGGTGGTCCACAAGGAGTTCAAGCTGCTCAAGCTGCAAAGAGGAATTGGAATTCAGCCAATGCTTCTTTTGACGATGGTACCAATTCAAGTGTGGTTGAGCATGTAGCAGCTGGGGACAAGAGAATTGTGCATGGCACAGCTGAGAAGAGGATTCAACATGTGGCTGCCCAAGATGACCACTTTGATCACACGCCCTTGAGTTTTGAGGATGGTGATCAAGTGCATGCTAATATGGCAGGTATGTCAACTGATTCTATGCATTGAATAGTTGACTTAGGGGCAACTAACCATATTACACATCAAATGCATTGGTTACATGACTTGAAGAAATGTTATTCTAATCAACAATTTTTCCACCTTCCAAATGGTCACAAGTGTAGAGTGACACATGTTGGTTCTTGTTCATTTTCAAGAGGATTCACATTGACCAACATTCTTTTGGTTCCTGATTTCAAGTTCAATTTGATTTCAGTCTCTAGGCTGCCAAGCCAACTGAATTTCAAAGTGGTATTTACAAGTGATGATGTGTTAATTCAGGGCCAAGGTGGGAAGAGTATGGTGTTTGGGGAATGGAGTAGAGGATTGTACATCTTGAAGGATGTGTTGCCCACAAGACCAAGCATGGTGGCTGCTCCTTGCATTGGGAATAAAGATGAAGTTTGGAAATGGCACAAGAGATTGGGTCATGTATCTGAAACTTATTTGAATAAGTTGGGTGTTTTGAATCTGAATAAGTCTATTGGATGTATTAAACAATGCACAGTTTGCCCCCTTGCAAAGCAAACTAGTTTATATTTTCCCCTAAGTGATTCAATTGCATCTAGACCATTTGATTTGTTACACATGGATTTATGGGGTCCCTCTAAGGTTCCTACATTCAAGAACTATCAATATTTCTTGAATGTGGTAGACGATCATTCAAGAGCAACTTGGGTCTATTTGATGAAGCACAAGAGTGATACCTTCTTACATATCAAGAACTTCTTGATCATGGTTAAGACTCAGTTTGCAACAACGGTGAAGACCTTAAGGAGTGACAATGACACTGAGTTTATCAATTCAGTATGTAAAGATTTGCTTCACCAATTTGGTATACAACATCAAACAAGTTGCGTGCATAATCCTCAGCAAAATGGACGAGTTGAACGCAAGCATAGGGACATTCTCAACATTGCAAGAGCCATACGGTTCCAAGCCTCTATGCCTCTTAGATATTTGGGCTATTTCATACTCAATGCTTGTTATCTCCTCAATCGTCTACCATCTTCTGTTTTGGGGTTCAAATCACCCATAGAGGTGTTATATGGTCAGGTACCATCCCTCAATCATTTGAGGATCATTGGTTGCTTATGTTTTGCAACCAAACTGAATAATCATGACAAGTTCACTCCAAGGGCTGAACCAGCTATACTTATGGGGTACTCAACCTCTCAAAAGGGGTATATTGTGATGAACATTTCCAATTCGGTTTTTCATGTGACTCGTGATTTTGTCTTCCATGAGGATATTTTTCCATTCAGCATGACCAAAGCTGATTTGAAGGCCTTAATTTCATCTTGCTTAGGAGACAAGCAACTACTTGGTGAATTCTCAAGTGAGAGTTCAAACAACTATGAGGAGGTTCTTCCCCCAATTGATGACACTCCATTAGTGGCACCACCTCCTATTGTTGAGGTTCCAATACCTCAACCCCTTATTGAAGATCCACCACAACCAGTTCCCTTAAGGAGGAGTGCTGGAATTGCACAACTTCAAAACTGTGCAAATTCAAATGTTGCTTTTGGAATGGAACATTACGTCTCTTATGACAAATTGGGTCCTCAATACAAATGTTTCTTGACTGCTATTAACAAGGTCAAGGAGCCAAACACTTACAAACAAGCAGTGAAGGATCCTAATTGGGTTTTGGCTATGAAGGAGGAGATTCAAGCTCTCCAAAATAACAAGACTTGGGAGTTGGTGGAGCTCCCATATGGCAAATCCACAGTTGGTTGCAAATGGGGTTTTAAAGTCAAGTACAACTCTAATGGATCCATTGAAAGATACAAAGCAAGGTAGTTGCAAAGGGATTCACTCAAATTGAAGGGACCGATCTCAATGAAACATTCTCACCAGTGGTCAAGATAGACACAGTGAGGATTGTTCTAGCCTTAGCTGCAGCCAAATCTTGGGGATTGTTCCACATGGATGTAAACAATGCATTTCTTCAAGGTGATCTAAATGAAGAAGTGTACATGGACATCCCACAAGGTTTTGATCCATACAAGCCTCTTGATGATGCCCCTAGACGTGTGTGCAAACTTGTCAAATCTGTTTATGGCCTCAAGCAAGCATCAAGACAATGGAATATCAAGCTCACCCAAACTTCGATAAAGAATGGATACAAGCAATGTGCATCTGATCATTCCTTGTTTAGCAAGATTTAGGGGGATGACAAAGTATTCTTGCTTATCTATGTTGATGACCTGCTCATTACAGGTTCCAATGCCAAGATGATTACTCAATTGAAGTGTCTCCTTCAACAACACTTCAAATTGAAAGACTTGGGGGACTTGAGATACTTTTTGGGGCTGGAAATTGCAAGATCAAATCAGGGGCTTGTGATCAACCAAAGGAAGTATGCAATGGAACTCATTGAAGATGCTGGCCTAGGGGCTGCTAGGCCATGTGAAACTCCAATGGAATTCAATGTCAAACTCACAACTTGTGAGTATGATGAGGTAACCAAGTCAAACACTGATGACTTTCCTTTGGAGGATGCAACTTCCTATAGAAGATTGATTGTGAAGCTACTATACCTCACCATGACACGCCCAGACATTAGCTTCTCAGTTCAAAGACTTAGTCAATTCGTTGACAAGCCCAAGAAATCACACTATGATGCTGCCAGTAGAGTGATCAAATACATCAAAGGCAGTCCAGGGCAAAGATTGATCTATCCTTCTAACAAAAACCTCAAGTTAAGCTTGTATTGCGACTCTGATTGGGCTGCTTGGCCATTCAGTAGGAAATCAGTGAGTGCATATTATGTCAAGCTTGGGTTGCCATGATTGGTTGGAAAGTTAAGAAACAAGAAACTATCTCACTTTCTAGTGCTGAGGCTGAGTATAGATGTTTGAGAGTTGCAATTCAAGAAGCACTATGGGTGAGTAGGATTCTAATGGAGCTTGGAGTTCAAGTATGCTTACCAATTCCAATTCACACGGATAGCCAAGCAGCTGTGAAGATTGCAAAGAATCCAATGTTTCATGAGAGGACCAAACACATCGAACTGGATTGCCACTTCACACGACACCATATTGACTCAGGGATGATTGGTTTTCATTATGTCTCTTCCAAGGACCAAAATGCTGATTTGTTGACTAAGGCCTTAGTTAAGAAGCAGCACTCAGCCTTACTAAGGTTATATGTGATTAAAGATGTCTTCCAAGAAAGAAGAGAAGAAGAAGAAAAGGATGGGAGAATATAGGAGTATGATGTAAATTATGGTGCCTAAGTGATGCCAAGCATGCTCACATGGTGCATGTGCACCTGCCCTTGTCTTATTGTATCATTAGTTTCCTGCACCCTAGTTTGTCTATATATAGAGTGTGCTTAGTATCTTGTAACCCTAGTAATCAATGAATATATTTTCCATTTATAGTTAAATGTAACGGAACCACGTGAAATGACAGAATTACCCTTTTGCAATTATTATACAATTTATCTGTTTAATTAATTAAATTGGAAATGTCTAAAATACCCCTGCACACTAATTATGCCCTTAAGGCCACCACGACTCCGGCCACCGCCCCGGCGACCACCACCACCACCCCGACTCCGGCAACCACCACCCGGCTCCGGCGACTACCACCCGGCTCCGGCGACAACCGCCCCGACTCCGGCGACCGCCAAAAAAGCTCCGATCGGAGCCACAGAGCTCCGATCGGGGCCATAGATAGCTCCGATCTGGAGCTCTGTGGCCCCGACCGAAGCCACAGAGCTCTCGATCAGAGCTCTGTGGCTCCGACCGGGGCTCCAAAGCTCCGATCGAAACTTTTTTGGCGGTCGCCGGAGTCGGGGTGATGGTTGCCGGAGTCGGGGTGATGGTCGCCGGAGCTGGGTGGTGGTCGCCGGAGCCGGGTGGTGGTTGTCGGAGTCGGGGTGGTGGTGGTGGTGGTGGTCGCAGGAGCCGTGGTGGCTTAAAGGGTATTTTCGTCTTTTTAGGTCAAGCATGTGAGGGGCACACTTTGGTCGGAGGGTATTTTCGGGTTTTCAGTTTATTTTCGATCACATGCCAAGCATGTGACCACTTTCCGTCACTTTTAACAGAGAAAATAGACGGAGACATCTCATATAAACATAACTCAAAATTCAGGTCCTTAATAATATCATTTTTCAATTCAGACCTTTTTTGGCAACATGGGCAAACATTCAGGCCTCTATTGTGTTCTTAACCCTTTATGTTAAACAAATCGTATGAGCTTTTTTAATTGGGGATGGATGAACAATGAGGGGTGAAGTTGGAAAAATAAAGATAATTGAAAGTGATTTAACAAGCAGAAAGTTGCCGGGGTCCATCAAAGTTTGGCAACTTTATGTTGATTTTTCAAAGTTTAATTCACATGCCATATCACTGTTTCTTTCTTAAATGTGTCGCACGTAATATATATAAATGAAAAAATTTGGTTATAATTTGTGTTTTTGAAAACCGGTATGGACCGACAATTGGAGCTAGCTAATTAGGCCATGAACAAAATACATTATAAATTGGACTTAATGAATGAAATGGTTGTCAAACCGTTTTTTTTTTTTTGTGAAATATGGATTTATTAAAAATAAACCGCACAAATAGATGAAAGTAAATATATATAAAGCAGCGACGACAGAATATATGAGTGCACTTTTTCATGCGGAAACGGCGATCTGAGCAAGACCCATAGTATACTATGGGGTTTGGCGTTTATTGGCCTAATTTCTTCGTCTAGATGGTCAAATTTGCAATTTTATATTTCTTTCGGTCTTTTTTATAATTTGTCTGTTTTGTTTGGGGCTTTATTGTTAATTTCGGATTTTGTCATAGGGTTAGGGTTTTAGATTTTTCTATTTAAACTTTGTTAGCCGTCATTTACATTAAGATTATTGATTAATGAAAAAAAACTGAGGTTTTCCTCTACCCTGTGTCAATTGTTCGGGTATTCTTAGAATCAACGAATTCTTGCGCCCTCTATCCAACAAATTCTCGGCATTCCCCTTTCAAATCAACGAGTCTTTGATCCATCTATCCCTGCTACGCTGCATCAGGAAGGAACAAATGTTGCAAAGGACGACGTCAACTGATTCAGCAAAACGATCAGAAATTATCTAGTTAACCACAGTTATGCCCGACGAGCAGTAACTTCCACCCAAGTCAAGTCATTATTAAAGGTAGCAAAAGAAACGGATGTTGATTGTGTTCCAACCAGTGTGGAAACTTGAACAAACAGTAATACCACCATTCCTATCAACACTCAAGTAAAGTCGCATGATGGGGGGAAGTATGGTAGAGATTCCTCCGAGGTAGCCCAGGTATAAACCCATTTCACCGATGCAACTCTGTTCGCGGAATATCCTAAAAGGACTAGCGCACAAATAGGGTGCCAGAGGAAAAACTCAGCCTCTCTAAGGAGAAGTAGTTTATAAGAACAATGTCTGATTAAAACCAAAACAAAGTTCAAAATACGGCAGAGAAGCATGTGACAACTTGTGTGAAAAAATGATAGGTGTATGTGTTTATCTTCATTACCAACCGGAATAGGAATATGGTAGCGAGGTGGAGAAAAACATCCACTAAAAAAAACCGCCTGAGTTTGAACCGGTGTACGCAGTCATCCCCAAAATAGTTTCCCCGAACTGCCGACCAAACGAGCTCCTTGGGAAGAAGAGATGACAAGAAGAAATCTATCTCAAAACCCAGATTAAGTCCACCAATGTTGATATAATTCTACAAATTAGATTGCCTTAAGTAATGCATTATATTGCAACATCATTACATATCTTATTTATGATAGTCCAAAATCAATTAACTTTATAGTTAATGTTAAAAGCTTATTGGTGATTGTTTTATGATTCAACAATAAAGTATGTTTAAGGAATATAGTTTTTTTTTTGCTAGTTTAGGGAATACAGTTTTTTTGCCGGAAATATATAGCTTAGTAAAATTATTAGATAGCAAGTTTAAGTAAGTCTTAACTTTAAATATATTATCAGTATGTTGAACTTTTTTTAATTATTGCTTAAAGTGTGTATAAATGTTCTATGTGATAATTAAAAAAAATACAAATTATATAATATTATTGTGGTTACTGCCTACTGTGACAATGTGACATGTATTCATTAAATTTATGAAATACACTATAAAAAAGTAAGTGAATTTTATTTTTAATTAATACTGTTGGATCACGGTGGAACTCCGGTACGGATCTTGACGGCAATCCTAGCTCCTTTGCTCCACGCAATCCTGCAAGAGGGGATAGACCGGGCGGTGACCCAGAATCCCTCTCCGATGCTTAAATGAGTCTCTCGTATGACTGGCAAGCAATAATCTCAAAAGTATATTGAACTCAACGTGAGTCTTTCTGAGGTGATCTCCTGCCCTTTTATAGGCAGAGAGATGCCTCAGGTACCTGGCGAACCGTTAGGGGTGGTTAGCCCGTATCCCGTATATCTCGGAGGTGATCCCGTCTATCTAGACCATGATCTCGCGTATCTTAGCCATGCCCAGCGTATCTCGGCCACGCTCCGTGTATCTTAACCACGTTCCGCGTATCTCGGCCACGCCCCGCATATCTTGGCCTTATCCTCTGATACCGAGTCCCGACTCCCGTCGGGGACTCCAGAGTTATCTCGTTGTGTCACCGCTCGGGGCCCCTCGTCATCGTGACAGGGCCTATCATTCTCAGGGATTCATCATCGGGGCCTACTTAAAGGCTTCTCATCGGGAGCTTCTAGCTCAACTGTCGGGACCAACTCTGTCGGGACTTTATTTCGTCGGGACTCCCTTCGTCGTGACCCTTCTCCAAAGTCATCTTGACCTTTACTCTGGGCCTGGTGGGCCTGTTTGCCGTTTCCTCGCCGTTTAAAGGGCCTGACGGCTATAGTCGGACCCATCATTTGCCCCCAAGACATGAGGGACTTTTAGTTCGTCGTGTCTTCCAACTCTCGATTTTCCAATACTAGAGTCGGGGATCTGTTCCTTGGTTCAGTTACTCAGTTTATCGGTCTTCTCTTCCACGTTTCCTCAGGGTTTTCTAGATAACTGTTATATCCCAAGGGTCTCTTCGGTTTCCTAGCGCATTAAATGCAGCAGATAATGGAGTGACGTTTTCGACCCACGTGCCTGATTTTTCGCGCCTGTCCTTTTCTGAAAAGTGCTTTTCAGGCCGTTTCATCATTACGCCCGTTGTCCTTCTGCACGTTTCATCTCAACGGTCCAGATCAAGACTCTTCGACTTCGACGACTCGGATCGAAATCCTTTCAACTGTCTTCTTCGACTATAAAACCCTAGCCGTGGTCACAATTCAACTTTTACCGTCTTCGAATTCTCAAAAGCTCTCAGCGATTCCCCTGCGATTCCAAGCTCTGTGATTTCGAAGGTCTTTGAAGTTTCCTCAACCGTTTTCCGGCGACGTTTTTCTCATCTCCTTCAGCCTCCACTTCATCATGTCTGGTAAGGAATCCCTCTTCGTTGCTTGTTTGTCTTTTCCTTTCTAATTTTCCCAAGAGTCCCACTGTATTTTCTTGCCCTGGTTGCTTTTCAGACAGCGGTTCCAGCTCTGAGGGGAGAAAACCCTTTAAATTTGATTATGCTCCAAATGAGATTTCCACTACTGCTTATGATGCAGCTCTCCGCGAGGGTTGCATCACCATCACCTGGGAACCTCGTTTCCCATATCCTCGACATCGTCCCTCGAGTGACCCTGAGATTACTCGTCCCCAGAAAGGGGAGATATTTGTCTCTACGGGACAAATATCGGCGGGGATCAGGTTCCCCTTTTGTGGTAGCCTGGTCGAGCTGTGCCATCATTACAGAACACACCCCACTACCTTCTCCCCTCATGCCATCCGTATCTGGAACGCCTTTCAAGTCCTCTGTCTCCGACAGAAGTGGGTCTACAGCCTTCAACTCTTCAGAACCTTCTATGGGCTGAAATGCAACGAGGCGGGGGTTTGCGCCTTCTACCCTCGGATGCCCAAATGGAGTAAGCAGCAGCTTGCCCGGCACGGTTGGACCAGTGACACCTGGAAGGTGGTCAAGGGTCGGGGACTCTTGATCGATACAGGGTCCGACAATAGTAGCTGGAAGAAGAGCTACTTCTTCATCCAACATTCTTCAATTCCCTGGCCTCGGTGGGAGGTGGCAGCAGACCCTCCGCCTGCTTTCCACACTTATGCCGATGAGGATTTCGAGACTCTCCAACTTATCCAGCTTTATCGTTGGGGGGAGTCTTACACTCCTCTCAATGCTAACTCTCTTGTGGAGCGGGACCTGGTGCACGCCGGGATACGACTCCTCAGTATTGTCTCTGGGGGGGCAACTCTTCGACGACCCTTCTAACGTGGTCTCTTGGGTAAACTTCTAACTTTTCTTCGTTTATTGTTTGCAGCCAAGAAGGTATCTGTGCTGACCGATCTATTCCTTAAGCAGGGGGAGACCGATGCTGTCCGCCCCTCGCGGAAGAGGAAGTCTGCCAAGAAGGCTGCGGCCAGGTCGGAGTCTCCTTCAGGGGAGCAGCCCAAGCGGAAGCGGGTGGATCTGGACCAGCTCTTTGATGTCCAGAACGCTGAAGAAGGTAAACAACTCCGACTTGCTATTAAATCATACAAGAGGATGGTCCCGTCGGATTTAATTTCCTCGACCAAAGAAGCCAGTGTTGCCGATGTAAAAAGAATCCTTAGAGGTGAAATTCCCCGAGTCTTGAAGGCAGGCTACTATCATTACCGCGGGAAGGATCAATATGTCTCCCGACGCATTATTTGGTGTAAGAACCCCGATGAACTTCCTGACTACCTTTCTGAAGCTCTTCATCCTCCAGGTGCAGGTCGCTCGGGAGCTTCCTCGGGTGCTGTAGCTTCCACAGATGCACCGCCTTCAGCGGGGGTGCCTTCCTCAGCTGGAGAGAAGGCACCATCTGGTGAACAGTTTTGCCAGGTGGAAACTCTGGACTCCTCCGAGGAGACTGGCGGGGTTGACCCCCCTCAACAGCGTCGGAAGGCGGGGCAATCCCCCTTGAAACCAACCCCTCAGGGGCCGCCTCCTTCGTCTTCTCCGCAGCAGCGGCAGCCGTCGCCCATTCATGAGTTCACTCCCTCTCCCGTTCGGGCCGAGACAGAGGCGTGTCCTTCCATTCCTCGTCCTGTCTCTCCTCTTGCTCTCGACGGGAACTTCTACAAGCCCTTCGACTCCTCTCAGGAGGATGCCCCCTGGACCCCCATCCAGACGCTTCAGGGAGTCCCACTTACACAAGGGGAGCGGGACCAGGAGCTGGCCCTGCATCTGCTGGCGGGCTCGATCCCGCCTACTATGCGGCATCCGATTTACCTCAATCGGACACCTGTGCAGCGAGATATTCGAGAAATGGCTGTGCGTCGCATAGAGGTGAGACTTCGTTGCTTTCTCTTGATGATAAATCGGGTTGTTCGTCCTTTAACATTTTTCCTTCTTGTTTGTAGGAGCTCGGGGACTTCAACCGGCTCATCGGGTACGTTATTGCCTATGATGAGTCCCGGAAGCGGGACCGAGGGGTCCGTGAGCAGCTGCAGAAGGATCTCAAGGCCTCCCAGTCTTCACGGGGAAAGCTTGCCAAAGAGCTGGCTGTTCTCAACCAGAAGATTCGGGACCTTCAGCAGAAGATCGCAGACTTCGAGGGGCTCTTAAGGCAAGAGCGGCAGGAGCGGGGGGAAGTCGTGGATAGGCTGACCCAGGAGAAGAAGGCTGCCGAGGACCAACTGGTCCTTGAGAAGAAGGCTTTGGAGGAGCTGATCGCGGGGTTTCCTGCGCAGCTGGCTGAAGCGGAGGCCAAGGGTCGGGAGGACTATCGGAGGTCGGAGGGCTTCCAAGCTGATGCCATGAAGTTCTTTGGCGCAGAGGTGGAGAACACTCTCTTCAACGCCGTTGAGGAGCTCCACCTGGAGTACGGGGACGCCATCAACTTTGACAAGTCTCATTCCCTCGCTCCCTTTGCGAAGAAGTATTTTGCTCTTTCCGAGGAGAGTGATGGGGGGAGTACCCCCGTAATTGTCGAAGACGCCTCTGAGCTTCCATGTGCGGACGCCCCGATAGCCAATCCTCCCGAAGTCAATCCTGTGGACCCCTCCGTTACCGACTTCGCGGACCCAGCTGCTGCCAATGCTGCCGACAAGGACCAAGCTTGAATGCTTTTATCTTTTAGAGTCCTTGTATCTTCTTCTCTTGCGTCGTCGTCGGGCCTTTGAGCCCTTTATCAATATCAGACTTCTTTTATTCCGATCTTTTGTTGCACTTCTCCGAGTGACTTTCTTTAATTCCCATACGTCCTTCCCGACGATTTAATAACTTGCACCACTTAAGGCGACTTAACATCGACTGCATCACTTAAGACGACTTAGTTCTTAGCAGTCGAAACCTCGACACTTAAGAAATTCTCGTACGTCCTTCCCGACGCTTTAATAACTTGCACCACTTAAGGCGACTTAATATCGAATGCATCACTTAAGACGACTTAGTTCTTAGCAGTCGAAACCTCGACACTTAAGAAATTCTCGTACGTCCTTCCCGACGCTTTAATAACTTGCACCACTTAAGGCGACTTAATATCGAGTGCATCACTTAAGACGACTTTTTGGTACTTAGAATAAATCTAAGGATCGTGCACCACTTAAGGCGACTTTTCTCATGCACCACTGAAGGCGACTTTTCTCGTGCACTACTGAAGGCGACTTTTACTCGTGCACCACTGAAGGCGACTTTTCTCGTGCACCACTGAAGGCGACTTTTCTCATGCACCACTGAAGTCGACTTTTACACTTAGCATAAATCTAAGGACAACTCTTATTTGGAAGCAACCTCTTTATTTATTGATGGCATAAGATTGGCTTACATCGAATTAAACGATAAATAGCATACACCACTTAAGGCGATTTTACATCGGGCACCACTTTAGGCGACTTTATCGGGCACCACTTAAGGCGACTTTCTCGGGCACCACTTAAGGCGACTTTCTTCAAGCATGGTGTTTCTTCAAGTGTTCGCCACTGAAAGAATGCTTTAACGCTCTGCCATCGAGGTCTTCCAACTTGTATGCATTCGGAGCTGGCATCCCTACGACCTTATAAGGTCCTTCCCATTTTGGTGACATCTTGTTGATTCGATCCAAAAGGGTGAACTCGTTGCGACGCCAAACCAGCTCCCCGAGGAAGAACTGTCGGGACTTCACTCGCCGATTATAGTACCTGGCTGTCGTTAAGCGCATTCGTGCTTGGACTTCGTCGGCTTCCCGCCTCTTCTCTTCGAGTAGGTCCAAGTCCAGACGTCTCACTTCATCGTTCGTCAAGGGCTCGTAATATCTCATCCGATGGGACGCCACAGCTACCTCCACAGGGGCGACAACTTCCGTGCCATAAACGAGGCCAAACGGAGTCTCCCCAGTTGATCGTTTGGGTGTCGTTCTAACAGCCCAAAGTACGTTTTCCAGTTCGTTCAGCCATTTGCCCTTCAAGGCATAGACCCTCTTCTTCAGGCCATCCATCACGATTTTGTTGGCTGACTCTACCTGACCATTAGTCTGAGCATGGCGTACGGAGGCGGTCTGATGCTCAATGTTCAGTTCTTCCAGATACTCTCTCACCTGAGAGCCGTTAAACGGTGGGCCATTGTCGCTGATCACCACCTTAGGAATCCCGTATCTGGACACGATGTGGGTTTGTAGGAACTTGACGATCTGGTTCCCCGTTGTTCTGGCCAATGCCTTCGCCTCTATCCATTTCGAAAAATAATCGATAGCTACAAGTAAATACTTACATTGTCCTTGTGCTTGTGGAAGAGGTCCCACCAAGTCGATGCCCCACTGCGCGAAGGGCCAAGCGCTCTTGATGGATGTCAGGTTAGCAGCCGGAGCCACGATACTCGGGGCGTACCTCTGGCACGCGTCGCATGATCGGACCAACGCCGTTGCTTCTTTGTTCATCGTGGGCCAATAGTAGCCCAGGTTCAACACCTTTCTCATAATGGATCGGGACCCTTCGTGACAAGCCGCGATCCCCTCATGCATTTCCTTCAGGATTCGACCGGTGTCGGGCTCTGCCACACACTTCAAGTATGGAGTCGAGAACCAGCCTTTCTTGTATAGCTGATTGTCTAGCATCACATAATTGGCCGCGACCCGACGTGTCCTATCCGCTGCCACCTTATCATCGTGGACTGCCCCCGTAGTTAAATACGCGATTATCGGGGCCATCCAAGTTGGCTCCTCCTCTGATCTCGCTTCAATGGCGCACACCTGTGTTGGGTCGATGTTTGATAAGATCACCCTTTCCAGGAAGTGTACCTTCCGATTTTCTTCCAAGGGTGCCCCCAGGGCAAATTTGCTCAAGGCATCTGCCTCTACATTTTCCTCCCTCGGAATTGCCTTGATATCGAAGCTTTTGAAGCTCTCTTTCAGGGCTTGTACCTCTCGCAGATACTTCTTCATTATCGGACTCTTTGCTTTGTATCGCCCTTGAACTTGGTTTACGATTAACGCTGCGTCGCACTTCACTCTCAAGTGATCGATTCCAGTGCCTTTAGCAATTTTTAGGCCCGTGATAAGAGCTTCATACTACGCTTCGTTGTCTGTGGCCTTGAATGTTAAAGCCAAGGCGTATCGGAGCGGTTCACCTTCAACCGGTGGTAACAACAAAAAGCCCGCTCCTGATCTGTCTGAACTCACGGAGCCGTCCGTGTACATCTCCCAGGTATTTTCCTTGTTTGGCTGTTCTGATTGCTCTGCCCTCTCTGGTTGTTCTTCTGTCGGGACCTCCATGGTTGCCCCCTCTACAGGGCCCGTTTCTTCTAGATCGGGGGCTGTAGATTCTGCTATAAAGTCCGCCAATGCCTGGCCCTTGATGGCCGTTCTTGGAGCAAAATGTATTCGAAACTCACTGAGCTCTACTGCCCACTTCACCAATCTCCCCGACGCATCCGGTCGGTTCAAAAAATGCTTCAAAGGCTGGTTCGTTAGCACAGTAATCTCGTGTGCGTGGAAATATGGCCTTAGCTTCCGAGCAGTAATTATCAACGCAAAGAGGTACTTCTCAACGGCGGGATAGTTCAATTCAGATTTGGCAAATGCCTTGCTTACATAATAGACGGGGACTTGATTACCCTCGACAATCTTTACTAACACAGAGCTAATGGAAAATTCAGAAACAGCCAGCGGCGGGAGTGTGCGAAGGTGCTGCTTGAGTGCTTGGAACGCCTCTTCACATTTAGCGGTCCATTCGAATTTTTTGTTGGCCCTCATGACTTCAAAAAAAGGCATTGATCGGTCGCTGGCTTTGGACAAGAAGCGATTCATTGCGGCTAGTCGGCCATTCAACACTTGCACCTCTCGATGGTTTATCGGAGACTGCATCTCCTCGATTGCCCTCAGCTTCTCAGGATTCACTTCAATTCCTCTTTGGCTCACCATGAAGCCCAAAAACTTCCCTGA
The DNA here is from genome assembly GCA_036873135.1 of Clarkia xantiana subsp. parviflora. Classification (NCBI taxonomy): domain Eukaryota; kingdom Viridiplantae; phylum Streptophyta; class Magnoliopsida; order Myrtales; family Onagraceae; genus Clarkia; species Clarkia xantiana. The sequence goes on from JAPTYO010000012.1 coordinate 21,887,902, forward strand.
GTGGACTCCGAAGGCGCATTTCGTCGGGTTCAAGCGAACTTGATGGAGCCTCATCCGCTCAAACGCCATGGTAAGGTTGTGCACGTGATCCTCGGCTTGTCGGGACTTCACCAGCATATCATCCACGTAAGCTTCCATGGTTTCTCCCAGCATATCTCCAAACAGCTTATTCACCATCCGCTGGTAGGTTGCCCCGGCATTGATCAACTCGAAAGGCATGACATCGTAGTGATAGATGTCACTGTCTGCGTAGAACGCGGTGTGGGGAGCGTCTTCCTTGGCCATCTTGATCTGGTTGTAGCCTGAATACGCATCCATGAAACTTAACAGCTCATGTCCCGATGTGGCATCCACCAGCTGGTCGATCCTCGAGAGTGGATAGCAATCCTTTGGACAAGCCTTGTTCAGGTCGCGGAAGTCCACGCACATTCGCCACTTCCCGTTAGTCTTCTTCACCAGCACTGGGTTGGCAACCCAAGTCTGGAATCGGAGCTCCTTAATGAACCCAGCATCGAGCAACCTGCCCACCTCCTGCTGGATCGCGATCTTCTTATCCGTGCCCATCGGACGCCTTTTCTGTGTGATAGGCTTGATCGCGGGGTCTATCTTCAGCTCGTGCACGATCACGTCGGGGCTGATTCCTGGCATATCGCTGGGGGACCAGGCAAACAGCTCTTTGAACTCTTTCAGCAACTCCACCAATTTTTGGGCTGTCTCCTCAGTCAGAGCAGACCCGATTTTTACCTTCCTCTGGCTTCTTTTAGATCTTCTACGGGGGCGGGACGCCCAAACTCTTCCCTGGGATATGTGTCTGTCTGGAGGACAGTCATGGCCTCTCGCCTCCTCCTCCGGGTGGCATTGACATAGCATTTTCGGGAAGCCACCTGGTCGCCCTTGACTTCTCCGACCCCGTGGTCGGTCGGGAACTTCATCTTCTGGTGCACAGTCGAGGCAACCGCCATCAGGGGATTGATGGTGGTTCTCCCGATAATTGCGTTGTAGGTCCCCGCGGAATCAACCACGACAAACTCCACGTTCCTCCTTTCTGATTTCCACCCACTGCCAAACTCCACTGGTAAGGTGATTACTCCTAGGGGATAGGAGGTTGAGCCAGAGAACCCGACCATCGGGAAGTTTGCCTCCTTCAGATCTTTCTTCGTCTTCCTCATAGCTTCCAGCGCGTCCATGAATAGAATGTCGGAGGAGCTCCCTCCGTCAATTAGAATTCTCTTCATCTCGAACCCGCCTACATCCAGAGTTACTACTAAGGCATCGTCGTGCGGGGTCTCTACGCCTATGAGGTCTTCTGACGAGAAGGAGATCACCATCTCTTCTTTCAGGGTCCAGGATCGGGACCTCTTACCCAGTACTACCGCCGTAGGGATTCTAGAGGCGTATACCTCTCGGGCGGATGAGGTATCACCTCCAGCAGCAAATCCTCCATGAATCACGTTGATAACTCGTCTCTCTTTGCGAGCACCGGATGATTCTGGATCAGTTCTCTTCTTTTTTGGGGACCGATCGCGGGATCGGGAACGGGACCGCGATCGGGACCGAGAGCGGGACCGACACCGTTTGTCCCCGACAAATTCCTTGAGCTTCCCCTTCTGGATCAGTTTTTCGATCTCCTTCTTCAGTTCCCGACAGTGGTTGGTGTCGTGACCGTTGGCGCGGTGAAATCGGCAGTAGCGATCTGTGCGGGATCCCAAGAATTCTCCATCTTTCTTTGGGGGGTATTTGGAGATACCTTGTCGTTCCATGACTGTCAGCACTTCCGCCATGGAGCAGTTGAGAGGAATGTCGAGATCTTCCCGCTTATCCTTCCTTGGAGGACGTCTATCCTCCTTCCGACCAGAGCGGCCTCGGTCCCGACTGCCCTCAGGTTTGCCCTTTGACTTACGATCGTCGAAAGGCTTGCTTGACTGCTTCCCTTTGTTTGACTTTGGGGGCTCCAGTTCTCCCGCGGCTATCTTTGACTCCTGGACATCGATCTGCCGCTTCACCCTCTTCTGTAATGCTTCCATATTCCACACAGCTTTCTCAGCCACGATGTGCATCAGGTCGGAGCCATAGGGGGCTGTTAGGTTCCGAATAAAGGTGCGGATGGTTTCGCCCTCCGAGATTTCCTCGTCTATCTCCGCTACGCTGGCGGTGTACCGCTGATAATAGTGTGCCAACGACTCGTCGGGCCTCTGCACCACCTGGGTCAGGGACCTCACGCTCTTCAACAAACGTCTGCGGCCCTGGTATTATCGAATGAAACGGTCATGCATGTCCGCCCAGCACGTAATGCAGCCTGGGGGCAGACTAAAGAACCAGGTCAGGGCTCTTTCTCCAAGTGTGTTTGGGAACAGTGTACACACTATGTCTTCATTCGGGGCTCTGCCCAGACACGCCATAAGATGCTTCTGGACATGACGGACTGGATCTCCTTCGCCGTCATATTCCTTAATCTCGGGGATACCCAGCCCTAGCGGGGCGAGGGTGTCTATTAGTCGGGGAACGAAGGGATGAGTGGATCGATTCCTTAGCTCCGACACCAGCGGCTTCTGTTCTCCCATACAGATGTTCACGATCTTTACCACCTGGTCGGGAGTGATGGGACCATTCAGGGGAATGGTCCTGTGCTGTACTGGTCCTGGCCCATCAACCACGAACCTCTCCGGCTGACCGGTTGCTTTACCTCCGTCCTGGCCTCGGGGTAGGACTTCTTGTGCATTCCGACCCTCTGTCGGCGGGGTCGCTTCCTCCAACGGGGGCATCTCTTCCTGCCTCCTTGCAGCCTCTCTCCGATCCAAGAGAGCTTCTACAGCCGCCAGGAACATGGGCATGGCTTCCGCCACGGCCCACGTCAAGTCTGCAGCTGGGGGAGCCTCCTGCCCCCTGTTGTCCTGGTGTTGAGGGGCAATATTTTCGGGATGCGATCTATTGTGCCCCCCTGTCTGGGAGAGCTCAGCCGGGGGATGGTTCTGGTTTTCCTCCTGTTCTGGTACTGAATCCAGATTCGTTGCAGCGGGGTGGCGGGAACCACCGGATTGTCCCTGCCTTCTGTTCTTGCCAGCCGCCATCGATCGAGTAGAAGGCATATCAGCTTTTTGTTTGATTCCCACAGACGGCGCCAATGTTGGATCACGGTGGAACTCCGGTACGGATCTTGACGGCAATCCTAGCTCCTTTGCTCCACGCAATCCTGCAAGAGGGGATAGACCGGGCGGTGACCCAGAATCCCTCTCCGATACTTAAATGAGTCTCTCGTATGACTGGCAAGCAATAATCTCAAAAGTATATTGAACTCAACGTGAGTCTTTCTGAGGTGATCTCCTGCCCTTTTATAGGTAGAGAGATGCCTCAGGTACCTGGCGAACCGTTAGGGGTGGTTAACCCGTATCCCGTGTATCTCGGAGGTGATCCCGTCTATCTAGACCATGATCTCGCGTATCTTAGCCATGCCCCGCGTATCTCGGCCACGCTCCGTGTATCTTAACCACGTTCCGCGTATCTCGGCCACGCCCCGCATATCTTGGCCTTATCCTCTGATACCGAGTCCCGACTCCCGTCGGGGACTCCAGAGTTATCTCGTTGTGTCACCGCTCGGGGCCCCTCGTCATCGTGACAGGGCCTATCATTCTCAGGGATTCATCATCGGGGCCTACTTAAAGGCTTCTCATTGGGAGCTTCTAGCTCAACTGTCGGGACCGACTCTGTCGGGACCTTATTTCGTCGGGACTCCCTTCGTCGGGACCCTTCTCCAAAGTCATCTTGACCTTTACTCTGGGACTGATGGGCCTGTTTGCCGTTTCCTCGCCGTTTAAAGGGACTGACGGCTATAGTCGGACCCATCAAATACTATGCAGAATTATTTTCATATAATTTATAGTTTATATAAAAAAAATACGATTAGCATACATGTAAAACGTAAAGAATGTTAGGTAAAATTATCGTGTTAAAAAAGTTGGTGCAAAAATGTAACATTCTAGAACGATATAGAGACTCTTGGGGAAAAAAACGATAGAGACTGGGATGCACATCACTAAGAAGTTGAGCACCAAGGCAACAATGCCCGCGTAAGACTAAGATCCCGTAAGCAAACGTCACCAATGGTGACGTCATCAATTCCGAGTCGAGTAGGCCATTGGTGTTTAAATTTCAACTCCCCCTTCTCTTTCCTTTCATCTTCCATTCTTCTGCTCTACCATTTCCCTCTCTCTCTCTCTCTCAAGAAAAAACCATCTCATCATAACTATCTTATCTTCTGTATATACATATATATATATAACACCAACCAACCACTAGATCTCCATCAATCAACAGAGAAATAATGAGGAATTCACACTTATGGCCGGAGAAGCCTTCATCGCCGTCGTCGAGCAGCCAAAAGAGAGCGATCGGAGAGCTTATCCACGGCAGAGACTTGGCTCTCCAGCTCCAGACCCTCCTCCACAGAGGCTCCAGACCCGATGGCTCAAACTCCGTTGGAGAAATCGCCGGCGAGATCTTGAGGACCTTCACGGAGAGCATCTCCGCGCTGAGCTCCGCCGTGTACGGCGAGGTCAGCGACGACGGAGGTTCGGAAGAGTCGACATCCAGCAAGAAGAGATCCCCCCCATCTAATAAGGATGGAAGAGGGTGCTATAAGAGAAGGTAGATTCCCATATATACCCCTCGGTCCCGTTTACTAACTGAGGGTTGATACGTAATTTCACAAGTCGTTTTTTTCGTTATGCAACTATTTAACTAACATAGTAGATCCATCTTAATTCCAGAAAGGGTACCGAGACATGGGTATCCGTTGCTCCAACTGTAGATGACAGTTATTCGTGGAGAAAGTACGGCCAAAAGGAGATTCTTAATGCGAAATTCCCGAGGTTGGTTGGTTGGTTCAACTCTTCTGTTTATATCAATTCAATCACAATCTAAAATCGTATATACCAAATTGAATATGTTTTATTTTTTAAATAAAACTTCAAAATTAGTAAGTCCTTGTAATAAATTGATTGGATTGGCGAGCTTATCTAAGGCGTTGCTTATGGTCAGGTGCTACTTCAGATGCTCGCACAAACCCGACCAGGATTGCAGAGCGACGAAACAGGTCCAAAAAGTGGAAAACGACTCGAAAATGTACCAAATCACATACATAGGTCACCACACGTGCAAAAATACCTTAAGAACCCCACAAATAATCCCCGATTCGGACCCTTGCGATTCCTACGGCGAAGAAATGACCAACCTGCCTTTGATGAGCTCAGTGAAGCAAGAACAGTACAAGGAAGATGTTCAGAGCGACACAACGGCGTTGTTTGTTGGTCCGGCGATGTTTGGTGAGGGTGTCATGGCATCTGGGTGTAGTCCAGATAACTCCAATGTAGATGACATGAATGATGATTTCATGATAAATTTTGTGGGGTTTGATAGTGATTTTTCTTTTCATGATATGTTTTCTTACAACGATGAATATTTGTAGTAGTCGTGGCCGTGGGTGTGTGGAATTAACTATGTGCTTCTTATTGGCTTTTGTTTGCCTTTTCATGATCTTAATGAGAGTGATCTTTAACACTTTGTGGTGTGACATTGGAGGGAAATGCTTGTACCTATAAATTTTGCGGTGGAAACTCTGCACAAAAGTGCTCCTAGTCAATTTCTTAGTCGAGTAATTCTTTTAATTGGCTTTACTTTCTGATAATTAACAGTTTTTAGCATTTCCCAGTCGGTTATTAAATAATGAATATCATGCATTGCCCAGTTGGTAAATTCTTAATGCAAAATCGATAAATGACTACTTGAAGTGTTATAAACATTGTATTATCAGGCACGAAGAAATAATTGTGCATATTCGTGTCACACTATAGTGTGTTATTGTTGTGTTTCAAATTAACAGATGTACCTTTCACTATATTCATATCAATACTTAGTTAGATTGCAGGGGGTGTTTGGATGGATGAAATGTGGGATGTAATCTCACATTACGTCCTACATTACATCCACATTACGTTGTTTGGTTTGCCAGATGACGTAATGTGCATTGTAATGTAATGTGCATTGTAATCTTAGATTACGTCAAACTCCATTTAACGTAATGTGAGATTACATCCAAAAACGGATGTAATGTGAGATTACGTCCAACATTACGGAATGTTGTTATTATTTATTTAATAAATAAATACTTTATATTATCTTTATATATTATGATAATAATAATAATAATATATTGTTTACTTTTAATCTAATTCATAATTCATTTTTATAATAAAGAATAATGCATACGATGTTTGTATAAAATGAGTAAGTCTTTTTTGTAAAATTATTTTATAAAACTATAGAAAATGTTTTAATTAATAAAATTTTAATAGTTATGCGTATTGAGTTTAAACATTTAGTTTTTTTAATTTATAAATGAATATAGTAATAACCACAAAACATAAAGTTTAAAAAGTTAATTGATGTCAAAATATATATTCTTTTAAATTTTATCATAATAATATACTTTTATATATTAATATAATAACAATAAAGTCACATAACAATGCACATTACAGCACATACTGATGGATATGTGCCCAATTCGAGTTCGTATTTATATTTCGGGCCTCGTAAACACGTCAAAATTACATCTCGACTCGGAAAACGTCTCCCAAAGGGTCAAAACGGTCCAGAAGTGCGTTACGCGCGTCCGGACTGGACCTCCGGATTGCATTTGCAACCCGGACGTCCGGGTTGCTTGCAATCCGGACCTCGCCGAATTGCCCAAATTCGACGAGGTCCGGATTGCATTGCGGGTATCGTGCGATTACCGCTTCCGCGATTACCATTACGTGTAGAGAAGTCAAGTTCGCGCATTGCCAATATGGGTGACGGTTACCGCTTGTTTTCTTGAACCGTCATCAAACCGCTTTAAAACCGGGTCCGGTCCCAAGGAAGCCTATAAATAGGAGGCCTTGGCCACCCATTTTCACACATCCTCTCATTTGCCCAACTTTGGTATTTTTGAGCTCTGACTTCTCTCTAGAAATATTCTCTCTCTAGAAATTACTCTTTTGCCATTATAGTGACTTAAGCTTTGGAGAGGGCTCCGTTAGCACCACCACCCCCCTCTCCGTGCTAGCATTAGTCATTCGTGCAGGAACCGTCGCCCAGACGTCCGTATTTGTGCACAGACCACCGCCTCCTGAGACACAGCCGTACCGAGACACAGACCTCTGCGGGAGTCAACCGAACACTCGCCAGTGGCCCAACCTCTTCCCGACGAAGGGTTACAGCCCAAAAGCCCGCACAACACGAACAGACGCGTCCTCACGACTTAATTCATCCCGGACGCAACATTGGCGCCGTCTACGTGATTCGAACAAAAAGCTACCATACCGCAAAGACAATGCACGAGACCGATGACACCAACTTGGAGTATGCTGACATAAAGGATGCCGCCTTTGACGATGTCATTGATCTCTCATCAAAAGACAAGGAGCACACCGCATACCACAACGCCTTGCCAATAACCTCGCAGAAGCCGATAAAAAGACAACTTGGATCCTTCCACATCCCTGTTGCCACATCCAATGCTTTCTTCACTCCAACAGGAAGTGCATTCTCCGCACGACGCAACCAAGGAGCCTTCCAGTACAAAGGTGTCAGTCCGTCACCTCCTTTGCCTCCAATTAACGAACAAGTTGAGACGATAGGGACAAAGTCTCAACTCCCAAGTCATCAAGACACACTGCACCAAAGAATAGAAGGGCAATGCACGGAAGGTACCTTCCAGTACCAACAGCCAAGGCACGAAGCCGCACACTCATGCAACCTGTACGTGATAGCACAACACTAAAAGGAGGCATGGAAACAACCCCCAAAGCAGAATCAAGCAACACCGCCATCAAGCGGTCTTCAAAGAAATTCCTAGAAGCCAAAAGGAGTAAATCTCACTGACTGCATTCCTTTGAAAGCCCCGCCGTCCGAAATATTGAAAGAGATGAAGGACGCCAAAATGTGGAAAGCACCGAACAATTTCAGAAACGGCCCGTTGGGGAAAGAAAAAAACAAGTGGTGTGAATACCACGAGGTCTTTGGCCACAAGACGAACAGTTGTGCCAGCCTACGTCTCCGCATTAACAGCTTCGTCCTCAAAGGAAAATTAAAGCAATTCGTTGATCAAGGCGACAGCCCTCCAAAGAAGACTCAAGCAGAGTCATCCAAAATACACAAAGAAGGTCCTTCCACAAGGACAAGCCAAGACGATGCTGACATCTGTCACAAGGAGGGACGGAAAAAACCTGCTAGTGACGACGACATCCCAATCACGGGATTGACAACAAGAACCCTGAAGGCAATAATTGAAAAAGAGATACACGTCTCCTGGGAAAAGAGGCAACCGCGACAAAAGAGGCCGTTCCAGTCAGATGCCCAAAGGCTCAAAGATACCAATCTCGCCATATGTGTTCCTTTGAACACACCATTGTCTGTCATCCTGAAAGAAATGAAGGAGACCAAGCTGTGGAAAAAACACTTTAAATTCCGCAATGGCCCATTGGGAAAAGATAAAAGCAAATGGTGCGAGAATCACAAAGTATGTGGCCATGAGACAGACAGCTGTGTCAGCTTAAGATTTCATGTAAACAGCTTGATCTTGGAAGGAAAAATGATGAAGTATATCGACCATGGCAATAAGCATCAAAGAAGCCTCGTGTGAAGTCTTCAGAAAAAAGCAAGGGAAAAGAAAAGGCGGATGATAATCCACCTATCGCCAAACGCCAGAAAAACAACGTCACCTATGGAACCAATTGGGACGATTTGTACAATCTTTGGAGTATGAATGCAGAAGAAGCAAATCTCACACTCCCAGAAAACAAACCTCACCGCCCACTTGAGTCGACGACTGCCTTCCTTGGCAAAGATGTTGAAGAACAACACAAGCAAAGTAAAACTTGGGGGCATGACATCAACTTTTGTCCATCCCCAAAAGGGGAGATTGAAGATCTCAACACGCTAGATGCATTGAGAAACTATGTGGCACGTGGCAGAATCAACTAGCCAACAAATCACCTATGAGGACGTCAAACACATCACCAATCCCTTTATCTTCCTTATCTCCTTTTCGCATATCTATGTTCAATCTTTTAAAGTTTAAGTACAACTCATGCTTATTAGCCTCAGTAATTTTCAAAAGAAGTGATCACTAGACGCTTTCTTGTAATCCGTCGTGCGAACTCTAAATATCTAATAAAGGATAAATCTACTTTCGTAGGTACATTATTATGACGCATATTACCTTGGAATAACGCCAAGTAACAACTACGCACATATTACTCGCGTCAACAACACAAAGTCTCAAGCATTTTATACGCGCAAGACTAAAAATCGTGTCGCAATAATAAACAAGGAGGGGGCATTACACAAGGACAGATCATGCACTATTAGAAGACGAAACAATATAAACAATCAAGAAACAGCGATACAACTGCCAAGCGACTTGGGGGGCACCAAGCTAACAAGTGCTCGACAATTCTACCTAACATATATACATGCCTATCATGATCTACACCTATCGTATCCACACTCAGGGAAGTTTCTTACACAAACAAGGAATCCTTGTATCAGATTCCTTTACTTTAGTTACTATATGCATAACTAAAAAGAAAATTTCATGACTTCATACTTTTGCAAACTTATAAAAATTGCGATTATTTGACAAAAGTAACTCTGCTCGTAGGTACATGCTACACTACGATTACTACTCAGGAATTACGCCAAGTAGTAACCTATGCACAAAAGTCTACTTCAACAATAAAAGCTAAGCATTGTGTTCAAGGAGGGATTTATGGTATACAACTCCAACATATCTATTATCTACACCAACAAGGAGTTTATTTCTCCATTCATAATACATGCGTCTATCTCAAGAAGGACAATCAACTTATATGCCGCAATGACAACCTGCGGATTATTTATCAAAACGACGACTATTCAGAGACGTCAGCTACAAGCAGTATCTTGGATTAACACCAAGACCTATTATCAAAACGACGACTATTCAGAGGCGTCAGCTACAAGCAATATCTTGGATTAACACCAAGGCCTACTATCAAAATAGCATGTTGAGGTATCCTCTTTTTTAAAAGACAAGCCCCATGTTTACTTCTAAAAAATGACATGCTGTGACATCTCTGGTTAGAGGCAAATCCTCATGTTCATAGCCATTCCATGGATTCAGAACAGGATGGGCAAACGGGGCTGATCACCCCTTAAGTGACGGAAGTTCTCTGTTTAGACAACGACCCCACTCTATAATAAGTGTGTATATCCTGTTTAGGGTTCACTCTTCATGGCGAATGTCCTCTGTTTAGACGACACTCCCATATTACGAATTCCTGGTCAGGGTTCGTTTTATACGGCAAAAGTCCTCTGGTTAGATGACAATTCCGTACTACAGATTTTTAAACCGTGTTGCATGGTTCCTGGACGCAGAAAGCATGCATCACAATTCATATTTTCAAAAAAAAGTGTTACATGGTCCCTGGACGTAGGAATCATGTATCACAAATATTTTTTCAAGTATTTTACCAAATATTTTGTCAAATATTTTATCAAATATTTTATGTGTCAAATACCTTTCCAAAAATTTTATCAACACGGTTTTTTGGGTGTATCGCATTCAATGTCAAAATATTTTTTCAAATATTTTATCAACAAGCTTTTTAGGGTTCACAAAATGCTTCTTCAAAAACTAAAATGTTTTTACGTATGCTTCCCCAACGCGGGTTGATACACGCTGGCAGGTGCGCACCCTGTTTAAAACTCATAAAATTTACAAGTCGAGTCTTGTACAACGTCGCCTTAGAGTCGAACTAAGAGACGGTATAAACTAGTATCTTGCTTAGCCAAGATAACACCTCTCAAATAATACTTTTACGTATGCTTCCCCAACTCGGGTTGATACACGCTGGCAGGTGCGCACCCTGTTTAAAACTCATAAAATTTACAAGTCGAGTCTTGTACAACGTCGCCTTAGAGAGTGGAACTAAGAGACGGTATAAACTACTATCTTGCTTAGCCAAGATAACACCTTTCAAATACACTACTTGTTGAGAAATATTGCTATACGCAAAAATACTTGGCAGGTTGCAACACATATAGCGACAAGCTATTCAGGAAAGAAGGGCAATATGCATAATGTATCATGCAAACAATCAGGAGAGCTTCTCAACTTATCAATCAGGAAGTGGCCATCGGTCACGATTGCAGGGACTATGTCTACGTTACTAGTCATCCACATTCAATAAACACAGACTCAGCGGAACAAGCAGAAGTTGCCACCGTCTTCTCCAAACAAAACCTATAGTGTGCAAGTCGCAACATCCTATGCTCTACCCATCTCGCCATGCCTTGGAGTCTAACCAAGAGGGGCGATCACAACACTTAATAATGTGCGACGTACAGTCGCAACTACGGACATCATATTCATCATCTAAGGATATGTATCCTATCTTTCAAGTCCAAAGCATATGGACAACATAGATAACTCAAGGTATGAAATATTACTAACAAGTTATCACATAATTACTATTGAAAACAGGTCCAGGTGACGAAATATCATGCAAGCAAAAGCATGAACAAAGAATTGTCAACATCAACCCATTCACAAAGGGTTCAACATGCTGGAAGCAGACAGCCCAACAGCAACCAAGAGTCAACATCATCTCTAAGGACTTATGGCAAAGAGTTCATAATGTCAACATCAAATGCAATGTCGTCATCCACATAGAAGACACGACAAGAATGATTGTTTCAACATTCAGCACAACATAGCTCTTCAACATAAGGGCGACAATCAGCAATCAACAAACACTTACCTCAGTAGGAGTAACGCTCCTCCTTGGGCCGGTCCCTCGACCGGGGGGCAGAAGACACCACTGCACAACCCTCAACTCTATTTCCTTTATCATAAGAAGGAATTAGCACGGTCATGCTCAGCATAAAAAAAACTAAGAATCGTTCGAGGAACGCGCCCCTGCGTCGGATCTTTCAAGAATTATGCTAAAAACAGAAACTGCAAGCCAGCAATAACTTGGAAAATTAACAAGTTCAAAGAAGATACAATGGGACGTCTTACTCACAAGCCTTTCACCGCGACCGTGCTCGAAGACTCTAGAGTAGCAGGGGCACTTGTATGAACATTCCTCTCAACAAATAGATTTCTATACACATCAGCTATCCGCAAAGACAAGCTTTCTCCCATCAAGATGGAGATAGGGGACTTACTCATAGTAATAACCGTGGGAAGACTAATTCTGACAAGAGGACAGCAAGATCTGATATCCTGGAAAATGCTATCAACAATCCAATCAGTGCGCAAATACGCACCAACACTTATTCGAGCATTTATGCAACAGACGCTCCATGTGAGACAACCGCGTACGTACAAGACTTATTAGTCTTCGTGCAACAAGTAACAAGCATCACGCAAGGGGGGAAACCTCTCAAACACATTAACCTTGCATGACAACACTGAGCGCATACTCGCAGCATACAAGATTACAATGGTGGAATATTTTTTAAGTATTTCCATGTACGTACATACATGTCGACAAGGATGCATGTCGACAAGAAGAAAAATATTTTCTAAGTGTTTCCATGTACGTACATACATGTCGACAAGGATGCATGTCGACAAGAAGAAAAATATTTTCTAAGTGTTTCCATGTACGTACATACATGTCGACAAGGATGCATGTCGACAAGAAGAAAAATAATTTCTAAGTGTTTCTATGTACGTACATACATGTCGACAAGGATGCATGTCGACAAGAAGAAAAATACTTTCTAAGTATTTCCATGTACGTACATACATGTCGACAAGGATGCATGTCGACAAGAAGGAAAATATTTTCTAAGTATTTCCATGTACGTACATACATGTCGACAAGGATGCATGTTGACAAGAAGGAAAATATTTTCTAATTATTTCCATGTACGTACATACAGGTCGACAAGGATGCATGTCGACTAGAAGAAAAATATTTTCTAAGTATTTCCATGTACGTACGTACATGTCGACAAAGATGGATTGCGTACAGCGAGTAGCTATGCCTCCTAATCACACCTACGACGCTCATCGACAAGGCTCATACGACGACATCTTTGGTAACAAGTATTAGATATCGCTTAAATATTTCCTAAGTGTTTTAGCATACTTGCAGGCAATGCCCAACAGTCTATACCTGACGCTCAACCATTAGCGCCAATACGCATAGTAAAAGTCAACGCGCGTAGCCAAAGTCAACGCGCGTAGCCAAAGTCAACGCGCGTAGCAAAAGTCAACGCGCGTAGCAAAAGTCAACGCGCATAGCCAAAGTCAACGCGCATAGCAAAAGTCAATGCGCATAGCAAAAGTCAACGCGCATAGCAAAGTTGGTACGTGCAGTAAAGAGGACCAACATCTCAAGAAGCTATCATACAAGCGATGTGGCCAATACGACGAACCGCGAAGAGCAAATACGACAACGCTTAAGGAAATATTTCTCTCAACCACAAACGACTACTTCCAAGAGACTCCTTGATGATAAGGACCAAATGAGTAATGCACCTACAAGTACTTACGGTATACTCCGCCCCCTTCTAAGTATTTATCTCTACATACATGATTACTTTGACATTGCACGTATCAAACCTTTCATCATACACGTATGATTCCATATCGCATGATTCATATTTTGATAATCGTTAAGTCGTTTTAGAAGCATACGGTTTATATTTCGTGAATTGCGTAATTACGATCTTGCCACGACCGTTACTTGTGCTTGAACATTGATAGAAGCATGTCCGCATAACTTATCCCTAACAATAATCACGATTGTATGTTATATATGCGCATTCCCTATTGCCCTAACCGTGATGATAGGAAACAAAGTCATTCGGTCGGAAAATCAAAAGACGGACGAAATCAAGATGCCTACGTCCGACCAATGATCAAAACCGGAAGGTTAGCGTCAAACTTAAATTGGACACGTATCCTAACTTAAAATAGAGTCAAGAAAGGTTTTTAACCGTTACTTGACTCGGGGGCAAGTGATGGATATGTGCCCAATTCAAGTTCGTATTTATATTTCGGACCTCGTAAACACGTCAAAATTACATCTCGACTCGGAAAACGTCTCCCAAAGGGTCAAAACGGTCCGGAAGTGCGTTACGCGCGTCCGGACCGGACCTCTGGGTTGCAGCAACCCGGACGTCCGGGTTGCTTGCAATCCGGACCTCGCCGAATTGCCCAAATTCGACGAGGTCCGGATTGCATTGCGGGTATCGTGCGATTACCGTTTCCGCGATTACCGTTACGTGTAGAGAAGTCAAGTTCGCGCATTGCCAATATGGGTGACGGTTACCGCTTGTTTTCTTGAACCGTCATCAAACCGCTTTAAAACCGGGTCCGGTCCCAAGGAAGCCTATAAATAGGAGGCCTTGGCCACCCATTTTCACACATCCTCTCATTTGCCCAACTTTGGTACTTTTTGAGCTCTGACTTCTCTCTAGAAATATTCTCTCTCTAGAAATTACTCTTTTGCCATTATAGTGACCTAAGCTTTGGAGAGGGCTCCGCTAGCACCACCCCCCCCTCTCCGTGCTAGCATTAGTCCTTCGTGCAGGAACCGTCGCCCAGACGTCCGTATTTGTGCACAGACCACCGCCTCCTGAGACACAACCGTACCGAGACACAGACCTCTGCGGGAGTCAACCGAACACTCGCCAGTGGCGCAACTTCTTCCCGACGAAGGGTTACAGCCCAAAAGCCCGCACAACCACACGAACAGACGCGTCCTCACGACTTAATTCATCCCGGACGCAACACATACCAAACACTGTAATCTAACATTACACTCAACATTACAGCACAACCAAACACTGTAATCTGACATTACATTACGTAGCTCACATTACTTGTAATATCACATTACATCCATCCAAATGCCCCCTTAAAGATCAGTGACAATCCTAATTTATATCATGTCAAATTCTGCTACTCACAGTATGACATTTTGAATTTTCTTAACTTTTATATCACTATACTACAATATAATTAAATCAGGACTTAACTATATTCTCTTTAAACTTTTCTCCCGCATCTCTCTAGGGTTTGTCCCTTTTTTATTCAAGCCGCTGGCGCAACCGGCTATGGCGTTCATGCCCGGCCTTTCCACCACCTCTCCGGTGAGTTCGATCTCAGTAGCTACAGTTTTTATTGGTGACAGATGTCCACAACGGAAGTTTCTGCATTTTTCTCTTTAACTTCCTGGATTTGTAGCTTTTGGCCTCCGGTGGCTTTCTACTCGTGTTGTTGATAGCACTTTTGAATTTTTGAAGCCCGATTTGCTCGGACTACCACGTTTCTACCAAATAGTCTTCCAGATCTGGCAGATCTAGGAATCTACAAACTAGATATGACTTGGTTTTGTTGCTCAAAATTGGAAATTCGCATTTTGAGACCTCTCAAGGTTGCTACTGGTTGTTTGGGTGACTCGGACAACATTTTTTCGGTGAAGGCATCGTCTTCATGGAAGCTGGAGATGAAGATAGTTGCTTTTGTGGTGATAATTAGTGCAGCGGTCAATTACGAATTAGACAAGGTCATCGCTAATATGTAACTAGCATTGTATATGGTTTGTACTCTTTAATATAAAGGGATCAACTTGCTTCCTTTACCCGAGTTCCTGGATGTTCTTTTCGTCCACCACTTCCTTTTTTTTTGGGTGGGGGGGGGCAGAAATGTTGGATTACGAGATTGATTACTATGGAAACATAAATAAGGTACATTCTTGTAATCATAATTACGCAGCGGAAGATGTGCACATACCTTAAACCTTATCTGTAGTCCCAAGGATCTTGCTGAGGGAGTTTACGATCCACCGGACGGAACCCGTAGAGGTTCATGTTAAAGAAGCCATACGTGGTATTAGCTCCACAACAAATTCTCTGATCGATTCTTGGCAGGAAAGGATCTCCGGAGTGTTTTTCTCTAACCAAATTGGCACACCCTTGGTGGTGGACTAGGGTTCGGCCGAACTGTGTGTAAAGTGGGGAAGAGTTTTCTCTCAAATCACCACATAGGAAGAATTGTGAACTACCCCCAAATAAAACCCTAACACATCTTATTTATAAGATGAGAAAAGTAGACAAAATTCCACTTTGCTCTACATACATATTCGGTCGGCTACTTATGTTAGGGAGGCCCAAATTTTGGGCCTCTCGTGTCAATTGAGATTTGGGTCAAGCCTAATTTCCCTAGTGTGACATTAACCAAATTTCTTAGGTTACCTATACATATTAATGGGCTACCAATTACGGTTCCTAAACACCATATGCTAACAGCTCTCACTCGCCGGAATGGGAGGGTACCTGTTAATGTATTGTTGTCCAAATCACATCAACATTCCACTCTTCTGATCCTGCCCCTACTTCCGAATAGTTCATACGAGGTTTGCCGTGCGACCGGCGGATACGAAGGGCATCGCGCTACTCATATGTTAGGAGTGTTGTAGCGTCCGCGGAACGTTGATTCCCTATCTCAAATCAACCTATTAAAAACATCAATTTGTATCGCGCTGTATTTCTGGGTCAACTGTTAGTTCTCTAATTGCCCAGTTTTCACATATGAATACTTCTCCAGGGAATCCGTACAAGTATTCACAACCTTCAACTAATATCCGGTTGGTGACCACCTAGTGAATACGAGAGTCGGTGAATTACATGTGAACTTGACCATCCCTATCGCTCATACCCTTAGTCAAACTCAACCGGTTTCCAGGACGTGGTCACTTGGCCTTTTTGCAATTCATGTTTATATTCAATCACGAAACATTTCTAGACATGAATCCTAGGCATTTTCAACCATCACAGCATGTCTATCCTAGTGCGCATTCCATATATTTAACCAGGACTCAGCCCAGAATATGCAATATCCAGCTAGTTTGACTTAGTCAAGATGACATTTCTAATCATGCATTAATATATTGAATAATAAACAATTGCAATTCAGCCCTCTAATCATAGCAGTCCTAAAAACATGTATCTCCGAGATCTATCCCCATAGTCGAAACAAGGCATTAAGGTTAGCAAACCTTGAGCACTGTGTAGGCCCATTAAGGTTAAAAACATTTGGATTTTAAAACATTACCACCCTATTTTATTTAATTGACTTGAATTCAGTTTTAAAAATCATTTCGGTTCAGTCACTTTCGGTCCGGTTTGGTCCAGTTCAGTCCGGTATGAAAAATCTGGTTCGGTCCGGTTTAAAATTCGGTTCGGTCCGGTTTAAAATCCGGTTTGGTTCGGCCCGGTTTTAATTTAACAATCTGGTTCGGTCCGAACCGGTCCAATTAAAAATAGGGCTCGGTTCGGTTCAACACACAATACCAGTTCGGTTAGATCCACATAATTACCCCGGTCCGACCCGAATAGGTCGAACCGATCGAGAAAACCCGTTTCAATTTAAATTCGTCCCGGTTTGACATATTGGACCGGCCCAATAATTAAAATTTAAAAGGTTGGGCCGAAATGTTTACTTGTGGCCCAAGTAGGGTTTTAAAGTCTAAAAATAATTAACTTAGCCACCAAGTAACATTAACTATAAAATAATTTCCAATATTAATAATATATATATATAAATTTCGGACCTTATATATAAACATATATATGTTTATTGCTAATATTCTATCTTTAAGATTAAATAAATCAACAATATATATATATATGTAAATTTCGGCACCTATATAAATATGTATATATATATATATATATATATATTGTTAATATCTTAAATAGGGAAACAAACATATATTAGCAATATATTTTCTCAATCTTCTAGGTAACTAAAATCTATCAATAATATCTTTAACCTATTTAAATATTTAGATATATTGATAGTTATATATATTTCTATATATTAATGTGAATATATTCTAATGTTCCCAATTATAGATATATTGTTAACTAGAATAAAATTAAAATATGGTAAACAATGTAATTTAAAAAATTTCGGCCCAAATATGTCCCTTGGTGATTAAGAAATTTAAAAAATTTACCTTGTAATTCACCTAGGGTTTCGGCACAAACACTAAAATTGGGAACATGTTGTCAAATTTTAAGATCAAATATTAATAAGATCTACAATCCAATGTTCGATCTTGATAAATATAACATTTTTCTTGAAGATCATGAACATCAAATTAACCAAGAGCATCATGAAAATTTCGATTTCACCAATAACCCTCAAAATCGAAAATTTAAAAATTTCTTTTTAAAATTTTCGGTTTTTAGTTCAAATTTTAAGAATACAAATTTATCAAAATCATGAACTCCTAACACAGGCTCTGATACCACTGTTAGATTACGGGGAGTTATCACTACGGACATTAAAACGTAGTACTTGCTTGTAATCGAAATTACGCAGCGGAAGATTCGCACATACCTCAAACAATGTCAGTAGTCCCAAGATCCTTCTGCAGGGAGTTCACGATCCTCCGGTCGGCACCTGTAGAGATTCTGGTTAAGGAAGCCCTACATAGTATATTCTCCACAGTAAAGCCTCTAATCGATTCTTGGCAAGGAGACAGATATCTGGAGTGTTTGCTTTAAAGAAAATTGGCACAACCTTAGGTGGTTTGTGGTTCGGCTGAAACCCTTGTGCGGGGTGGAGGGATTTTCTCTCTAAAACACTCTAATGAGGAGATAATGATTGACCCTAACAATCCCCTTACACCATGTATTTATAGGAGGAGCAAAGTGGACAAAAGTCCACTTTGCCAACTCCAAGTTTCGGCCGGCCACTATGCATAGGGAGGCCCAATTTTTGGGTCTCTCATGTCAATTGGGATTTGGGTCTAGCCCATTACCCTAATGTGACATGTACCTAATTTCCTTAGGTAAACTATACATATTATGGGCTACCAATTACGACGCCCATCACCATATGCTTACACAGAGTACCTCAGTATGGTAGGAAGTCTGATGTACGCGAGGCAATGCACTCGTCCAGAAATTCGTTACGCTGTGGTTTTAGTAGCGCGTTTCCAGTCGAACCCCGGTTATCAACATTTACGAGCCGTGAAACGAATAAGGAAATATCTGAAAGGTACGACAGACTACAGGCTTTGGTATGAGGGAAGTAAGCTTGAATTAATAGGATATAGTGATGCCGACCATGGTGGTTATCTAGATGATCGTAAGTCCACCTCAGGAGGAGTGTTTCTCCTCGCTAATGTCGCCACCTCTTGGATGAGCACTAAGCAATCCCGTGTCGCGCTGTCTACTATGAAATCCAAATTTGTAGTTATCTCAAAGAATGCACAGGTGGCTGTTGTTCGCATATGGTGACGTGGCTCCGTAATAGGAGCCCGTTAATTAAGTATTTACCTAAGTTAAATTGGGTAATTATCATATTGGGCTAATTGGGCCAAATCCAATTAGTAATTGACAAGGGAGGCACAAAATTGGGCCTCCCCCTTTAACATGCAATTCGGCCGGCCTAGAGTACCACATTGGTTGGAGTTGCCTTTTAGTAACTCCACCAATACTATATATAGGGGTGACTAGTAAGGGTTTAAACCACTCATTCATAAGAAAAAGGATCTCCATTGAGAAAAATTGTTCTCCCGTAGTCTATATTTTCGGCACCATCATCATCAAGTCCGAGGTTCCATCTCCGTTGAAGAATCGATCAGAGGTCTTGTTGTGGAGCTACATCTCGTGGGACTTCTTCGAACGAAGAACTTGCACGTGGTTCCGACCGGAGGATCAGAACTCCATCCACATCGTTCTTGGACAGGAAAGCTAAAAGGTATTTGTACTAATTCCGATGCGTAGATTAGATTTCTTGCTAGTACATGTTTAGCATTCCGTAGTATTACGTCCCCGTAATCCAACAGTGGTATCAGAGCCAGGTTAGGAGTTCTTAAATTTTTTATAAACTGATGTTCTTGAATCTCTAAAAAATCCGAAATTTTTAAGTTCATGAACACCATGAAGAATCCGAAATTTTTAAGTAAATTTCATGTGCTTGATCTTTAAAAACTTAAAAATTTTCATGTTTACATGTTTTTCTAGTTCAAACCCCAAATTTTTCATGATAAATTCAAGTTTGGTGTTCATAATCTTCAAGAACACCATGAGTTTTATCAAGAACACTATTTGGATTCTTGATCAAGGTAATATTTGATCCTAAAATTTGACAACTTTTCCAACTTTTTGTGTTTGTGCCGAAAACCCTAGGGGTATTTTAGGTAAAAAAAATTAATTTTCTTGGTCACCAAGACTATAAAATTCGCACAAATATAAAAATATATATGTTGTCATTTTTAAATTTTATTAATAGGTAACTATATATCTATAAGTTGGAAAATATGGATAGGTTTATAATATAATATTGTAAAATATATTAACTATCAATATATATAGTTAAAGATAGGGTTAATATATATTGATAGATTTAATTTCTATATAAGATTAAGAAAATATATTGTCTACATATTTTAATCCCTAAAGATATATTTGACAATATATATATAACCGGCCGAATATACTAATATATATACATATATTGTTGATTGATTTACACCTTAAAGATAGAATCTTGTTAATATATATATAAGCATTATTGGAAATTATTTTTAAATAATTATTATTTCTTGAAGGCTAAATAGAGTTTTTAGTGGACATTAAAACACTACTTAGCCCACAAGAATAATCCGGCCGAACCCTATGGTTTATGGGCCGGTCCAATTGCTAAACCGGAGCGGGTAAAACCAATCCGGGTTTTCTTAATCGGGTTGACCTAGTCGGATCGGGTCGGACCATAGTAATAAATTAAACCTAACCAGACCGATTTGGAGTGATGAACCGAACCATAATCTTATTTTATTGAACCGGTTCGGACCAAACCAGATTTATCGGACCGACTTGAACCGGATTTTAAACTGGACTGAACCAAATTTCAAAATTTTGGGAAATTTTAAATTGTTCAATAAAATAGGATGTCAAATTTTAAATCCAAAATGTTTTCGAACTTTAAAATTAGCCTAAACAGCGCTCTTAGGGTTTGTGTTTTAATACACGGTTTCAATCAAAACCCTAATGCCTGGTTTCGATTATGGGGATGGATCTCGGACTTGCATGTTTCTGGGACTGGATTAAATTAGTGGGCTGATTTGCAATTGTTTACTTTCTGCATCATATATATAATTAAAACTGTCGTCTTGACTTAGTCAAGCAAGCATGATATTATATTGCGAGCATTGAGCTCTGGGATTTAAATATATGGTTTGCGCAATAGGATAAACATGCTATGCTGATTGAAAGTGCCTAGAATCCATGTCTAGAAATTCGCATGATTGATTGTAAGCATGAATTGCAAAACAACCCCTAATATTTTCAAAGCGTTTTATAAAACCGAAAATTCCAGTCGCCAATTATGCATGATGTGTGCGGATATTGCATTTTTTGACGCGTATGCTAGGATGTTCACAATAGAACGCATGCTATAATTTACTTTACGTACAATTATGTATGCTAGGAACATTAGACGCATGACGCGTAAGCATGTTGAGTTCGATATTTATGGCATGGTATGATGATTTGCTAAATGTAGTAGAATTATAAATATGTATGCGTAAATTATCGGATAATTTTACAAAATTATAAGGGCCTTGGGAAAGCTAAGATCGTGTATACTTGTTTGAAAATTCCCGTTCCGGTAATTTGCAAAATAATGACCGTTTTCAAAAGACTGATCTATTGGATTGAAGACGACGATGGTGTGAATTCTTTCACGACACCCCTTTCCCTCGGTTTACTAACGGTCTGTTTGGTTTAGTGACTGAAGAATCACTATTCGTCGTATTCCATCTTAATAGATAATCCGATGTTTGCAGTTCTGTCAAAATATTGTTGTCTTCCTGAATTTGCATTGTTATCAATGTATTAGTTTTCATGGCTAAGTCGGTACGCTCTATGAACCTTGCAATCTTGATGGTATAAATTATGATGAACATAAGGAATATGTATTGGACTGCTCTCTGCTACGATTCCGAAAAGCGGAGAGGACAACTACGAATGAATATGGTAGTTCGTATGATTTTAACAATGAGAGATGAACGTGATAGTTTATTTCCCAAGAATTGGAGTAGGTTCTTAATTTGATAATCTGAATGCATATGTGGTGATACATTCAACCTGGTTTAAGGGGGTTGAAGAAGACTTCAATTGCAACCAGACAATGTCAAAGCTTGGTGTTCCTTTGCATCTGCCTCGGTAGAAGCAAGGATGCTAGAGCTAGAAACGTTTCGGTTGAATGTGATGTTCTTTTCTTTGTCTATGGATGCCGGTGAAAAATCCGTTCAAGACCTTCGCAATGAAAGGTCAACATGGAAAAGATGTATAAGGTTGCCTTACATTTACATGATTCAATAACCTTGAGTCTAGTTAAGCAAAGGAACCAAGGCAGTGAAGCGATAACCTTCTCAGCTCACCACAAGAGATCATCTGAAGTCAATTGTGATCCATATATCATGAAGTGAACTAGACCGTAAAAGGTTTATATATGATAATCCGGTGGGTCAAACCCCGTTATTACAGTGCATCTAAAACACGCATCGTATGACATGTATATAAAGCCGTGAAACGCTTTATTTGAACACAAAACATTTGATATGATTCACTGGTGAATGTAATCAGATGTTATGTTCAACATGACTTAAAGTTCAGATATGTATGGATCGAACATGAGACTTTCAGATCAAGAACCCTACCATTGTCATTTATCGTTCGTTGTTCGTCTGAATTATTAAAATTTTGGTTATTTTGAACTTCGGAGTTATTGAATAAAGAAATTGTTGGTCGATTAGAAGCACAATTTGCTTATCAATTTAACGTTCCGGTTAAAGGGAACGATCAGAAACGATAATTCAAACCTACGGGTTAGAACCAAAATTTAATAAGACGAAACGATTCACATACTCCGTCATCTCAGTCAGATCAAACTGAACTGAATAAATCCATCGATCGCATAGTTCTAAAAGGGCAGACCGACTTAACTCCTTATGCTTTTTAGTACTCCATTAAATGATATATTCTGAAATAATGTGCATGTAAAACCGATTAAATTGATTTAAATTTAGAAACGAAACGATTTAAACCACAGGATAAACTGGTTTTAGGCGCCACGCGCGCGTGTACCTCGAAAGACGGAACACACCGTTTCAAAGTACGAATTTAATAATGAAGTGTTTTAGTAAATGAATGCTGATTTTTCGTTTGTAATTCTTTGGAAATAACTCAATGATGACTACTGTGGTTAGAGGTATGCTTCATAGCTACTACAATCTAGTAAGAACATCAACTACAACATTAAAGCGAACGCTTAAATGCATAGCCCTTGAGATGAATAAGTCTCTGGGTGAGTTAAACAAACGAAAACAAGTACTCGGCAAAACGACTCTCCCACCATTAGCCTTGATAGAAGAGTTTGGCTAAAAGGCATTCATTAAAACACTTCAATAAACATAGCTTAGAATTACATAATGTTAGAGTTACACATTAATTGTTCCTGCGGGATGGGATTAATTTAACTCACATTAATGTAAAACACTATGTTCTGACAAAATCGGTTAACACGTTACCATAAAAGCTAATAAATGATTCGGGTAAAACCTTATCACAAAGTCGCATTAATTTGCGCATTAAAACGAGTATTTATTAACAGTACGCACTACTCGCGAAGAATACGAGTTTTAAAATTAGCTTGGAACATTGGTTTCGTGGATAAACATGACACATTATAAAGGTTTGAGGATGGATTTCCAACGCTTTGCAGAACGAAACGAGCTAGTACTGATTGAGTTAACATATGTTTGATGGAGATTCTCAGGTCCCACTTACTTCGAGTGGGAGAATTGATATAGCATAAGTGATTGATTTGGGATTTGGTAAATGATGATGGATACGTCTTCATAATAAATCCAGTGAGAGGGCTCACTCCCCCTCAAGTGATTGATTTGGTATATGATGATGGAAACGTCTTCATAATAAATCCAGTGAGAGGGCTCACTCCCCCTCAAGTGATTGATTTGGTAAATGATGATGGAAACGTCTTCATAATAAATCCAGTGAGAGGGCTCACTCCCACTCACACATAATCATCACTAAATTTCAAAATGCGAATCAAGTCGGACCTGATAATCATGATAATGAACTATTTCAACTACCCATTTTTTCTAGTGGGAGTGGAATAACCAACTTGGTTCCAGATCCTAGTGATCGAGGAATACATCTCGGAGGTAAAAACCTGACACCGAGAGGATATTCCAAGTAAGTTCAACCACCACCATTGTTCCCAGTGGGAGTAATGCCCCGATAAGAAGCATTATTCCGAGTGTGAGTAACGATCAGACTAAACATGGGATTAACGTTCCTAGACATAGTCAAAGGCAACGAACTTCTCTCGAGAAGGGTCCCATCAAATAAGATGTGTTACACATCTTGGTGTTCGTTCTTGAACCAGTGACGGTTCAGCAAGCAAAGGAAGACCTCAAAACGAGGGAATGGAGGATGAAAGCCTAAACAAAAACTAATTCGTTTTTAGTCTTTAGTTGATTTATCTGTTAACCACAGAACTAGAAAGTGAAATCTTAGAATTCACTTTTGGTGGAAATTTCGGGTGGTGAAAAACTCGAATAATTGCGAAAGGATATACCCAAATTCACGGAGTGAACTTTGATAAAGACGGACTCACCGACTATGCGTTACACCATAGTCAATGCCGTCCTTGCCCATGACTGCAAGTCTCAAACTCGAGCATGCATCAAATGGACATTAAGACCAAACCTCTCTAAGTAAAACTGGAGAAATAGATCTATATGGAGCAGCCGGAGAGTTTCATTACTCCTGGCAAAGAACGCAAAGTTTGCAAACTCCAAAGATCTATGTACGGTCTTAAACAATCGTCTCGGCAATTGTATCGCAGATTCCACGAGGAAATCGTTTGAAACGGATTCGTTAATCTTCAAAAGAATTCCTGCGTATACACTAAGACCTCCGGGTCTAAGTATGTCATCATAACACTATACGTGGATGATATACTCATTGTTGCGAACGATATGAGTTTCATGAATAAATCAAAGTACTGGTTAGCATCAGCATTCGAGATGAAAGACATAGGACAGGCCACGTACATCTTAGGCATCAAAATTGCCCGAGATCATGCCGCCCGGAGATTATGTCTATCTCAGGAATCATATATAAAAAAAACTGTTGAAAAGATTCAGAATGCTGGATGCTAAACCTGTGGATACGCCGGTTGTGTTCGGGTGCGCGCTATCGAAGCGTTATGGCCCGAAAAACCAGCAGGAGGGTGAACAGACGAAGAATGCAGAGTATCTGAGCATGGTAGGGAGTCTAATGTACATCATGCTCTGTACTCGGCCAGACATCTGTTACGCTGTGGGCCTAGTAGCAAGATTCCAATCAGATCCTAGTTATCAACATCTAAAGGCCGTAAAACGAATTATCAGATATCTGAAAGGTACTGTCGACTACGTTCTGTGCTATGAAGGCGATCGGCTCGAATTGACCGGTTATAGTGATGCCGACCACGGTGGCGATCCGGATGATCGTAAGTCCACCACAGGAGGAGTTTTCCTCCTTGCTAATGCTGCCATATCATAAGTAAGCAAGAAGCAATCTTGTGTCGCGCTTTCCACTATGGAATCTGAATTCATTGCACTCTCCAAAAACGCACAAAAAGCAGTATGGCTGAAAAGGCTTCTTACTGCATTAATTGGCACCGACAAGAAGAGTAAACCTGTGAAGGTGTACTCCGACAGTTAGGCGGCCATTGCGGCAGTTAAGAATCCAAAGTACCATAGTAGGACTAAACACATTGATGTGAAATACAATTATGCTAGGTCGGTTTTGGAAGACAACATAATCGCTTTATAATACTTGCCTACTGACAATATGGTCGCAGACCCTTTAACTAAGCCGTTACGTAGGGAAATTTTTGAAAAGCACGTAAAACTGCTTGGATTACGTAGGGCTTAAACTGTGTGGCTTGTAAAAGTGATAACATTTTGACATTTCAAATTATGTTTCAATTGAATAAAAGAATTGCAATTTGATTTTATGATTTATCGACGTCATAATGATTAACAACATCGGATTTTACGGTCTATAAACTAAGTCGTAGGAAGAAGTAAAATTCTTCAACCAAAATTATGTAGAATGTGAACCTTGCCTCGTCACACGGGCACGGTCATCTTGTAAGGAGAGAGGGACCTCTGCCATAATAAGATTGGCTAAGAATCAGGGGGGTAAATCTGATTAAACAAAACGATAACATTGTCACGCTTAACATCATGACTTAATCTTCATTTTGTAAATTGTGGACTTTGTCCATCACTATATCACATTCTAAGCCAGATGAGAGATTCTGCGATAGCATTATTGACATATCCCATCCCTGGCTTTACTAGGTGTGATATCGACGCGTGCTTCATACTGCGTGTGCTATATACGACCACGGGGTCATGCTCGGTTGTGCTAGCTAGAATCCTTTTGATTCAAAGGGCGTATACTTCTTCACCTTGAGCGTGTGATTGATCTCGGATACCTTATGAAGAGGCATCCAAAGTATCCTCACGGACTTAGAACTTATACCTAATGTCTGGCTCAATGCTCGCTTCCCGACGTACGAACGTAGTGCTAAAGAAAACAACCAAGTGACCACGTCTTGGAAACCGGTTGAGTCAGACTAAGGGTATAAGCGATGGGGATGGTCAAGTTCACCTTTAATTCACCGAATCTTGTGTTCACTAGGTGGCCGCCAACCGGATATTAGTTGAAGGTTGTGAACACTTGTACGGATGCCCTGGAGAAGTATTCCTTTGTGGAAAACTGGGCAGTTGGAGAATTAACAGTTGACTAAGGATACAGTGCGGTACATAGTTTTATTTCAAACAGGTTTGGTTTATGAAAGGGAATCAACATTCTGCGGGCGCTACAATACTCCTAACAGATGAGTAGCACTAGGGGTGGGCACTGAACCGGTTCAGCCCGAACCAGTTCCGAACCGGTTCAGCCCGAACCGGTTCCGAACCGGACCGGAACTGTTTTAAACGGTCCGGTCCAGTAATGACTAGGGTTTTATATTGGCTTAGGTTGGTCTAAAAAAAATGGACTGGTTAGAACCGGTCCAGAACCGGTTTTGGCCTATTTTTTAAAAAAACAAGTCCTGGACCGGTTTTATATGTCGGACCGGTTCTATCATTAAAAACCCGTAAAAACCGGTCCAAAACCGGTTTTTTTTTTTTTTTTAAAAAAAAACTAGTCTCAATCAAAACGTTTTTTTTACTTAAAAGCAGTTCAAAACCGGTCCGGTCCGGACTGGTTAATTGGACTGGTTTGGTATACCCCTTGGACTGGTTCCAATTTAGGGGTTACAAACCAGTCCAATTTGGACCGGTCCACTCCGGACCGGTTCCAAACGGTCCCGTTCCAGACCAGTTCCGAACCAGTCCGGCCGGACCGGTTTCTATGCCCAAGCCTAAGTAGCACGATGCCCGTCGTATCCGCCGGTCGCACGGCAAGCCTCGTATGAACTATCGGAGACGAAGACAAAGACTGAAGACTGAGATGTTGATACTATTGCATAACCATATAGATTAACAAGCACCCTCCCATTCCGGCGAGTGGGAGCTGTTAGCATATGGTGACGTGGCGCCGTAATAAGAGCCCGTTAATTAAGGATTTACCTAAGTTAAATTGGGTAATTATCATATTGGGCTAATTGGGCCAAATCCAATTAGTAATTGACAAGAGAGGCCCGAAATTGGGCCTCCCCCTTTAACATGCAATTCGGCCGGCCTATAGTACCACATTGGTTGGAGTTGCCTTTTGGCAACTCCACCAATACTATATATAGGGGTGACTAGTAAGGGTTTAAACCACTCATTCATAAGAACAAGGATCTCCATTGAGAAAACTTGTTCTCCCCTAGTCTATATTTTCGGCACCATCATCATCAAGTCCGAGGTGCCATCTCCGTTGAAGAATCGATCAGAGGTCTTGTTGTTGAGCTACATCGCGTGGGACTTCTTCTAACGAAGAACTTGCACGTGGTTCCGACCGGAGGATCAGAACTCCCTCCACATCGTTCTTGGGCAGGAAAGCTAAAAGGTATGTGTACTAATTCCGCTGCGTAGATTAGATTTCTTGCTAGTACACGTTTAGAATTCCGTAGTATTTCGTCCCCGTAATCCAACAGCTGTGTGGCTAAAGAGAGTCTTGACCACCCTGCTTGACGTCGAGGACGGGAGTAAGCCTTTGCGCACTTACTCTGACAGTCAAGCTACGATAGGGACAATAAAGAATCTGAAGTACCATAGTAGGAAACAACACATTGATATAAAATACAACTATGTGAAGAGTGTGGTAAAAGACAAGCTGATTACAGTCGAATACATGCCTTTAGAAAACATGGTTGCGGATCCATTGACTAAACCCTTACGCAAGGATATTTTTTGAAAAAGCACGTAAAACTACTTGGCTTGCATAGGATTAGATGGCTTGTAATGTGTGATAGTAAATTTTTTGGATTTGAAGAAATATTTAAATAAAAGAATTTCTATTTGAGTTTATGATATTTACGACGTCATAATGACAAAATTACATCGGATGTACGGTCTAACATAGCTAGCGGAAGACTGTCTAGGGAAGCCAAGGCCTTCGTCAGATCTCTAGGTTCCAAACCAGCTCCGAACACACTACAATATGAACTGGAGTCAAAGAACTGGAGACATGCGATGTAGATGGAAATGGAAGCCCTGATGAAAAATGACACGTGGGAAAAGTGTGTTTTGCCTATGGGGAAGAAACCAGCTGGATGTCGATGGGTGTTTACAATCAAACATAAACCGAATGAGACTATCCAAAGGTATAAAGCTCGACTTGTGGCGAAATTTTATACTCATACATATGGTCTCGACTATTCTGAGACGTACTCGCCAGAAGATAAGATGCGCACAATCAGGGTACTTTTCTCGATAGCAGCAAACGAGGATTGGCCATTGCATCAATTCGATGTGAAGAACGCTTTCCTACATGGGGAGTTGAAAGAAGAATTGTACATGGAAGCACCACCCGGGTTCTCAGAAGGTTTCCAGAAAGGGGAAGTGTGCCGGTTGAAAAAAAAAAATCACTCTATGGACTCAAATAGTTGCCCCGAGCTTGGTTTTGTAGGTTCACTCTAGCGATGAAACGATATGGATTCAAATAGAGAAATTCAGACCACACTCTCTTCCTAAAACTAAGAGGTAGGCTCGTTACCTGTTTGATCATATACGTTGATGACATGATCATTACAGAGAACGATGTTGATGAAATCTCAAAACTAAGGAAGAACATGTTCACCGAATTTGAGATGAAGGATTTGGGGAATTTAAAGTACTTCTTTAGAATTGAGGTAATGAGGTCAAAACATGGAATCTTTATCTTTCAGAAGAACTATGTTTTGGACCTGTTAGCCGAAACAGGAATGCTCGACTGCAAATCTGTTGACACACCAATGGTAGTGGACCATAAACTTCAAGTGATTGAAGGAGTAGAGCTGACATACATCGGAAGATATCAACGACTTGTGGGAAAGCTCATATACCTCTCACATACTCGCCCCCCCCCCCCCCCCCCACATTGCGTATGAAGTAGGAGTGATGAGTAAGTTCATGCATAAACCTCATGTGGAACATATGGAAACTGCACGACTAATCGTAAGGTATCTGAAAGGAATCTCTGGTCACAGAGTACGCTTTAAGAAGAACGGACATCTTAAGATAAAAGAGTACATCGATGAAGACTGAGCAAGTGGTCCCATGGATCGAAAGCTAACGGATGGGTATTTTACCTTAGTTGGTGGAAATCTGGTTACTTGGAGGAGCAAGAAACAAAAGGTGGTTTCACTGTCTAGTGCCAAGGCCGAGTACAGAGCAGTAGTACAAGGATTAAATGAAGTGTTGTGGCTACGGAAGTTGCTTACTGAGATTGGGTTCCCTCCATTAGAACCAATCAAAATCATGTGCGACAATATGCAGCAATCAGCATAGCAGAAAATCCAGTACAACATGATCGAACAAAGAACATAGAAATTGATAGACACTTCACCAAGGACAACATAGATGCTGGAATTGTGGAGCTAGCGTTTGTAAGATCTGGAGATCAACTAGCAGACATGTTAACAAAAACGGTGAACGGTAGGGTCTTCAATGAAATTCTCGACAAGTTGCGCATCGGCAATCCCACTACTCAGCTTGATGCTTAAAAAATATGTATAGTCCATTTTAATTGTAAAAAGTGGATATCAATCGATTTAATAGTTGGTACACTGAATATCAACATTGACACTATTAGCAACATAACATATACTTGTAATTGTTTTTAAATTCCTAACCATTACTTCTATTGTCCTTCAATTTCAGGACAGTTGATGTTTGTATGACAAAGTACTAGGTTGATTGAATACCTGTGTAAACACATTACCTTTCTCAAGATTGCTACATTTCTTGCTTTTGATTGGAAAAATTGAAACTTTGGCTTGTTAACCTAGAAAAGGTCTATGAATTTAGTGGCATACAACTATTGATATCTTCAATCATGCCAAAGTAGGTTACTGGAAACCCGAAAACCATAATGCTTACGAGTCAGATGACTAAGCTGCACTTCTTATTTTGTATATTTATGAGAGGTGCACAAACAAGTAAAATGTTCGAGTTTACAGGACTGTTGATTAATGTGCTCAAAATAACTTCATTAACTAAGAACCGGGATTGACATGGAACACAAACAGATTACTACATCATATATACAGACTACATGGATGATTCATCTACTACAGGTGAATCATAGTTCATTTCTTAACTACCTAAAAAGCATGATCACCCGAGATTAATGCGTCATAATAAACGATAAGAAGAAAAGAGTTAATTTTCTGATTAGATGATGCATGGAATGAAGTTCAGGATAGTGTGCAGTTGAATAAATGGGACCTCAGCTTCTTTACATCAGATTGCTTGAGTGGCTTGAGGATGAACATTTGAGCTCCTCCCTCCAAGCATCTGTTGATTTTACAGGAAACTAGTTAAGCATAGTATCTCGATATTAGAATTACAAGTTGGGATTAAATTAAAATGGGTAGTGGTTAATTACTTGTTGATACGGGTTGGGATGTTCTCAGATGACATGATAATGACCGGAACCTCCTTCAAAACCGACGAACCCTGCTCAGAAAAGAAAATCATCATATTCATCAGTAACCTGCTTACTTAATACTATGTGTTTATATTTTGTAACGAAACACAATGAAGAGGTTTTCAGTGTTATATTATATATCAGACATGTTGACAAACCTTGATTCTCTTGAGAAGCTCATAACCTGTCATTCCAGGCATGCAGTAATCTGTGATGATCATATTCACCTTAGATGCCTACAAAATAAACGCTTAGCTATTATGGAACAAATTAGAAATTCGTTAGAAAACTTCCCAAAATTCAGCTAGCAGATTGTAAATTTTGCTCAAAAGTTAACCTAGCAATGCAATTTTTTTAAAAAATGGTCAGATGGTAATCTGTGCAAACAACAAAACAAGATAATAAACAATCAGCAAGTTCACGTTAGCTTTTAACAACCGTATTGCAACTTTATATAAATAAACTCATCGAGTAATTTATTTGTATAAGACAAAGTTGAGCTAGCAACTTATCCGAACCCACAGATTTCAACTACTAAGTTGGCAATTAACAGTTGAATGATTTCAACAACTAATTTACTTACATTGCTTGTTGTTTCATTTAGTTGATCATCATCTTTTAAACCCAGGTATTCCAACGCTCGCAACCCATTCTCGGCCGTAGTCACTGTAGTAATATAACAGTTATTATGGAACAGACAGTCAATGCAAAAAATAAACAATGTCGTTGTAACAATGTAATGGACAAAATGAGACTTTAGTGAGTGAGAGAGAGAGAGAGAAGAAAAGAGTCACCTTTGCAAGAAGAGTTCTCGAGCAACTTCTCGATGAGTTTGCGATCAACCACGCAATCATCCACGGCCAGAACATGTGGCTGCACTTCTGAATGCTCTGTTTTCATTTTCGAAGAAGAAACAGAGTAACTACTCCCACTCATCTCTCTTTCTCTCTCTAAATTCTTAAACCCAGAAGATGAAGTTAATTATGATATTGTGATTCTATTGTGTGATGGGTGGTGGTGTATATATGCAATAAAGGAGGAGGAGGGGGTCTGTGTATATCGTATGTAATAAATGCAGCAGGAAACAGAGTATAGGATTCTCTGACAGAGATGGATGGGTTTAGTAAGTGAATCAAGAAGACACATACATTACGTACTCACAAGATCCCTATGTTCTTAATCACTGTCTTGTCTCTCTGTCTCTGTAATGAATCCTGCCTGCCTCTCTGGAGGGAAGAAGAAGAAGGGGATTTATTTTTACTCTTTCTTAATAAGAAGAATAAGAACTGATTTGAAGGTGGAGGTTGGTTGGTGGGGAATTTGAGAACTGTGTGTGAGAGAGAGAGAGAGACACACACATTTGGTGATTTAATATTATTGATATCAACTCAATCACAGACATTTCGTGATCCTTTTTAGTTTCTCTTTTTTTTTTTTTAAATAATAAACAGAATTTTGCTAATTGAGCTTTTTAAATAGGGTTAACAAAAGAAAATTAAGGATAGCAACCAAATCGCTATTTTAACCTTTAACTCGATTACAATTCAATTAAAATTTTAACAAATATAGTAATTTGCTTGAAAAAAAAATTCATATAACTAATTTTGAAAAATTAAAGTTCATATAATGATGTTATTAATCTTATTAAGTATGGATTGATAGTTTTCTAAGTAGATAATATTTTTAACAAGTAATGATAGAGTGTGGATGTTGTTAGTTATCTCAATTGAAGATATATAATTCATCATAATTTCTATAATAATATACAGATAAGCTGAGGTGTTGTATACTACTATATCGGGATTTATTTATTCGTAAGGATTACGTAAGCGTGAGTCATACATGTTTAATTATGTAAAGTGAAAAAAACTCTCTACATAGTTTTATATAATACTCCTTATAAATGGGACCCTACGTAAAATTATGTTTTTGCATAAAGCATTCCTTAAAATATATGGTTAGATCTCAAGGAATGCTTTATGTTTACATAAAATTAATTGTCCTAATTTTTTTTCCAAACACAGCTGTTCCATTCCATATATATATATATAACGAATATATATATACATAATATAGATATATATAACGATATATATATACATAACCTAACAGATATATAAAGAATCTATAAAACAAAATATGTATATTCCTAGCAGATATATAACGAATATATATATATATATATATAATAAATATATAACAGATATCTTAGTTATATATTAGTTATATATAAAATGAATTTTATATATATATATATATAAATATATAACAAATAAAACAAATCTCGTTGCAAAATTAGACAAAAAATTAATTGTAACGATACAAAAAAATTTAGCCGATTGTAATGACACAATTGAAACTTTAATTATAACTACTTTTTAAATTAGTTGTTAAAATTTAATAATAAAATATGTTTACGTAAGATGGTTAAGTAAAACCGTTGTAGACCTACTACTATTTAAGCATTATATAAATCTATATATTTTCTTAAACCACACATAAAAAGTCTACATAGCACCTTTAAGGAAAGCAAAATATGTAATACCATTGTGGATGCTCTAATGTAAGTTAAATGCTAGTTATTATTATTATTATTATTATTATTATTATTATTATCTTTTTAAAGTATAAACTATCAGGTTGTGAATTTTATTGTATTTATATGAAGTATAATTTATGAATTAAATTTAGTTAGGTGGTTTGTCTAGACATGTGCTAAACCTGATCATTTAATTAAGTATATAATATCTAGTATGAGTTTAGTTCAGATCAAACTCCTAACTCAACCCCATTTGAATAAGGGATAAATGTACTTTTTTATATTTTGATCGGAATCCAATTTTTATATCACTTGTTTTTTTTTTTATACTTTTTGTACAAAAACATTTGCAATTTGCATTTTGTACCCTTTTAGTACCTCCATTAAATTTCCGTCTGATTTCGCTGTTATAAGTCACGTGCCATGTGCTGAGTCGCCCTAAACTTTTTGATTTATTAAGTTTATTCCCTCTAATACAACCCTAAATTTTATTTTATTCAATTTAGTCCTCAAATTTAAAAATCGAACCCTTGACCCAATTGACCTAGTCGGACCTAGCTCATGGGTAGGTCCGACCGGGGTCGCATGAGTCTGGTGACCCCAATCCAGGGTCGAACCTAGCCATGGGCTAGGTCCGGCTTGGCCAACTTGAGTCAAGGGTTCGATTTTAAAATTTGAGAACTAAATTGAAAAATAAAATAAAAGTCAGGGATGTATTAGAGGGACTAAATTGAACAAGATCAAATTTTTGGGCGACTCACGTGCACAGCACGTGTCTCTTAACGGCGGAATCAGACATAAATTTAATGGATGTACTAAAATGATACAAAGTGCAAATGTTTGGTATAAAAAATATACAAAAAAAAAAATATAAAAAGTGAATTCCGATCAAACGAGTTGCATGAAAAGTGCAAATATCCTTTTAAATAATTAACGATTAAGAGTTTTGATCGATCGGAGTTATAAGTCATCCCATACATGATCATAACATATACATATACATATAGAGGTTAATGTGATTAAGTCCAATAAACTTCCCTCATTGGATTTCTATCTTCAATATTTAAAAAAAAATAAAAATGAGACTCATATATTCTGTAAATGTAAATGCTTTGGTCGTCTAGTCAATCTATCTAGACAAAGAGGAGGGGAATAAATGAGTAGTCGTACAGTATAGTATTATTACTATGCTACTAGTGAGAATCCTCTACTTGTTATATATAATATAATAATAATAATAATAATAATGGAAGATCTTTATAGTTGCATGCAGGGATTAGCATCATTATGGATTTTTGGACCACTCTTGACTCATTCCATCCCCTCATTTATAAAACACCACAGATTACTAAGATTTTCCTCTCATTTGGTTGGTCTCTACAGTTAATCTAAGAGGGATTTGGTTTAGATGGGTCAATCCCACCCCATATCTTGTTTTAAATCGTTGGGATTTAAATCCAGTCCCCACTTATCGTATTTCAAATCGCGTCTCATTTTTAAAATTTTAACACGTGTCCTTAGATCTAATATTTATCTTGTACGGTTTACCAATCCTAATAGTGTTTTAGAAAAAAAAAATCACTAAATTAATTACACTCATGACATGTGTCAATATCTTAACGGTGGGGTACGATCTGGGACAAGAAGAATGGGGCAGGAGATTTGTATCCAAGTCGGTTGCTCCGTAGATGTTAATATGTGTATCTATGTTTAGAAAATCGGTCTGATTCACAGTCAACCTAGATCGGACTATGAGCCGGTCACACCAGCTATTCGACAAGTTAAAATTAGATTGACGATTTCAAGATGTGATCCCTGAGATCTACCAGATGAGTTACCACCTTTAATCGGATAAATCGGTGCCATGTTTGAAGGAAAAATATTTAGACTATGCAAGATTCGAAGATTCAAAAATGAAAATTGGATTGCAGTATATATATATACTAAAACCAGACAAATTGGGTTGAACCAATTCAAACCGCTGAAATCAGGAATTGACCACTTTACCGGTTAAGGTTATGCCTAGTTTTCAAAACATTATAAATTTCAAATGAACCACTTAACAAAGTATCTTAAAATCGTTAAGTGATAGGTTCCATGTCCTTCATTAAATTGTGTTACCAAAGGTTGCCGAAGATAAGACCCTAGGGTCCACACACCTTAGGGTTTGGGTGGCTAGCCACTCTTTACCCATGCCTATCTATCTGTAGTAGCTAGCTCGGCATGATCCTATCTCAAGATATACCAACCTAGCTATACTACAGTTGGTCCAGTAGGTCCACAAGGTATACTAAGCAACTCTCATAAGAAGTCAGCATCCACAACTAAAATAATTCAGTCAACTTTGTTGAGCTCAAATTTCTGAAATTCGAACTTGATTCGTACCCAAGTTTGACATAATCGAGCTCGATTGGTAAGTTCTTTATATAAAACAATATGTTAATATTTCACATGATTACGTACTTGACTTGTAAATTCATTATACATTACAATAAGTTAGTATTCCTTATGACTACTCGACTCGTAACCTTATTATAAATCACAATAAATTAGCATTTTTATAACTACAATAATTTAGCTCAACATCACTACAAGAAAATGTGTTTATATGACACTTCAAAGGTGATACTTGCTCAAGCGTCGTAAATATCTTATTGCTACTGAAATTCAGCGACGCTTAGTTGTAGCGTCGTTTATTTTTATATTATGTTGACGGGTTTTGAAGCGTCATTATGTTTTTATATAGGCGTCACTTTCAAGCGTTGAGTAAATTTTAGTACTACTTTGTTTGGTGACGCTTCGATCTAGTGTCGATTGGTTTTTTAGTGTGGTGACACTTTTCAAAGAGTCGGTAAATTCTGATTAGTTGACATTTTAAATCGTCACAAGTATCTTATTGCCACTTTGCTTGGGTGACGCTTCTGTTGGGTTCTAGGGGATAAACAATACGGATCAAACATCAGGTACATGTTTGGTAAACTAATTACGCAGAGAAAATGGTGCAGATACATATATTGCGATTATGCGATCTGTAACCCAAGGACGTCAACAAGGGAGTTCACGATCTTCCGGACGGTGTTCTACGGGAACAAGGAGCAATCAGCAGGCAGTGGTCTCCACAACAAAGCCTCTTCAATCCGGTTGCTAGATAGATCTCTGGGGTGAATTGATTGTCACAATTCGGCACCTACTTGGTGATGAGAGTGGTTCGGCCGAACCTACAGTAATATAGGGCGAGGATGTTTCTTTTTTAACAACTAAAGGGAGAGAGTGACCAACTATAAGAAATCCCCTAATATCTCCTATTTACAAAAGGTGGTAAAAAAAACCCTAGTGGGTTATCTCACCAATTCGGTCGCACCACACAAGTCAATTGGGCCGGCCCTTTTGGGCCCCGTATTGCCCATGGGGATTTCGGCCTGACCCGAAATCCCTTATGTGCCATTCCCCAATATAAACTTAGCATTTGGGCTTATATTAATGGGATCCTATTAAGACGGCCCATTTACTCAACCGGTGCCCAAAACGTGGTTACTTGGCATTTTTGTTCGGAAGTTGTGCTTGTACTCCTGGGAGCCCTTGGACATGAGTTCCGAGTGGTAAGGGTACTTTGTGTTCTGCTTCATTCAGCACGCGGGATCAGTCACACACTAAAGGCGAAGAAGTTTGTATACTTCAAATCTTGAAAGATTCAGTCTTACACAACCGAGTCTGACCCAGTGGTCGAACATGGCACACGCAGTATGAAGTGCGCATCAATAGCATAACCTGAATTTATTTTATATCAGGAATGGGAATGTCATATGCTATCGTAGATTCTCATCTAGCCCAAAATGTGGTGATAGACGAATGGAGTTCGTCACGGCGATTTGCAAAACTTTGATCATATCGTGTACCCCGAAACCAAATGATCGTTTACATAAATACATTCAAATTCTTACAGGTTGAACGGAGGGCATTAAGCTAGGACCAGACCAGATACAGCACGGACATGTGTTTTTTCCCGTCCGGGACGTTATCTTCAGTGGGTGGTGTGTTCGGGTCAATGTTTCGATTTGCAATCGTGCGTGTGGTTATCATGGAAATCAAATCCGAACTAAAACGGGTTCAAATAGGGCGTATATCCATCACTTACGATCATCCGGATCGCCACCATGGTCGGCGTCACTGAACCCAGACAATTCAAGCTTACTATCCTTGTAGCACAGTTCATAGTCTTCCGTGGTGGTTTTAGGGGATACAATTACGGAACAAAACCTAGGTACATGCTTGTAAACAGATGCAGCAGATAAGAACACATACCATTTTTTTCTTTCCGCAGCCCAAAAACATCACGAGGGATTTCACGATCTGCCTGATGATGTCCCGTGGGAACTCTGAATTGAGAGAAATCCACAGGAACTGGTCTCCGCAGCAAACCCTTTTCAATTCGGTTGCTGGGATGGATCTCGAAGGTGAATGCCTTAGCAAAATTCAGCACCTCCTTGTGTGACTATAGGTTTAGCCGAAACTACTATGTAAATAGGGAGAGAGATTTCTTTGTTGGAATTGTGGGAAAATTACTACAGAAAAAAAAGCTACATGGTACATGCTATGTAACAAATTACACAACGGAAAGAATGGACATACCAATTAAGCTTTCCGCAGTCCCAGGATCGTGACGAGGAGTTCACGATCTGCCAAACGGATATTGTAGAAACTCTTGTGAAGGAGCAACTACGAGGAATTGTCTCCACAACAAAGCCTCTTTCAATCTGGTCTTTGGGATGGATCTCCGGGGTAATTGCTTGAAGCAATTCGACACCTCCTTGGTGTTTATGTGGTTCGGCCGAAACCTCTATGTAAAAGGGAGAGGGATTTATTTTGTCTTAACTTAAAGTTGGGATAGTGATTAACCCCAAATAATTCCCTAACACTCTATATTTATAAGAGGTGGTGGGTTAAAACCCACCAATGAAATTTACCCTTAGGTTCGGCTGGCTAGGATATTAGGGAGGCACAATTTTGGGTCTCTCATGTCAATTGAGATTTAGGCCTAGCCCAAAATCCCTAATGTGACATTACCCAATTATGCTTAGGACGTTGGGCTTATATTAAAGGGCTCTTATTACGGCGACCCATTCAACAAATGGCAACAGCTCCCACTCGCCGGAATGGGAGGGTGCCTGTTAATATGTTGTCGACCAACATATAAACATTTATTCTTCGATCCAGTCTAGTTCCTGAATTGTTCATATGAGGTTTGCCGTGCAACCGGCGGACACAATGGACATCGTGCTACTCATCGGTTAAGAGTGTTGTAGCGTTCGCGGAACGTTGATTCCCAACATGTTATCAACCTGTTACTTCTCTTTGCCGCGCTGTATCCCTGCTCAACTGTAATTCTCCAATTGCCTAGTTTCCCCATAGGAACACTTCTCCGAGGCATCCGTACAAGTATTCACAACCTTCAACTAATATCTGGTTGGTGGCCACCTAGTGAATACAAGAGTCGGAGAATAACAGATGTACATGACCATCCCCATTGTTCATACCCTTAGTCAAACTTAACCATTTTCCAGTACGTGGTCACTGGGCCTTTTTGTTCGGGCACTGCATTCGTACGCCTAAAGGCGATCATTAAGCCCAACCTTGGATATGAGTTCTGAGTGGTAAGGATACTTCAGGTGCTTCTTCAGTAAGCACCCGGGATTAGTCACACGATCAAGGTAAAGATTTTTCCGTCCATTAGAATCTCGGAAGATTCCACCTAACACAACCGAGACTAACCCCGTGGTCGAACGTGACACGCACAATATGAAGTGCGCGTCTATAGAATAACCTAAGCTTACATATTGTTAGGAATGGGAAATGTCATATGCTATCGTAGATTCCCATCTTGACGATCCGCAAAACAATGATCATGTCGTGTAACCCCGAAATCAAATGATCGTTCTGCTTAACCAGGTTTATCTTTCGAAATACCAAGGTTCTTAGCAGGTCTTGACATGTTTGAGGTTCCCCCTCCATCAAGACGACTGTGCCCATGTGATGAGGCAATGTCCACATTTGACATATTTCGTTGGAGGTTTTACACTCCTACGACTAGTTTATAGACCATGCATCCGATATAATTTAGCCATTATGACGTCATAAGATCATAAAATCAAATTGCAATTCTTTCATTCAAATATTACTTCAAATTTCAAAAATGTTACTGACACATTACAAGCTCATAAACCCTACGCAGTCCAAGCATTTTAACGTGCTTTTCGAAAACTTCCCTGCATAAAGGTTTTGTCAATGGGTTTGTCACCATACTCTCAGAGGACAAGTATTCAATTGTGATCAACTTGTCTTCTACTACACTCTTCGCTTATTTGTATTTAACATCAATGTGTTTCGTCCTACTATGGTACTTAGGATTCTTAATTTCCTTTATCGCTGCTTGACTGTCAAAGTAAATGCGCAAAGGCTAACTTCCGTCCTCGACGTCAAGCAGGGCAGTCAAGAGTCGCTTTAGCCGGACAACTTTCTCTGCATTTTTAGTGAGAGCTAGGAATTCTGATTCCATCGTAGATAGCGCGACACAAGATTGCTTCTTGCTCATCCATGATATGGCGTCATTAGCAAGGAGAAACACTCCTCCTGAGGTGGACTTACGATCATCCGGATCTTAACCATGGTCGGCGTCACTATACCCAGTTAATTCTAGCTTACTATCCTCATAACACAGTCCGTAGTCAGTCATACCTTTCAAATATCGAATAATTCGTTTCATGGCTCGTAAATGTTGATAACCAGGGTCAGACTGGAAACGTGCTACTAAGCTCACAACGTAACAAATATCTGGACGAGAGCATTGCATGGCGTACATCAGACTGCCTACCATACTGAGGTAATCTACACTTTTCATGTGTTCACGCTCAGTTTGGTCTTTTGGACTGGCACGCTTCGACAACGCACTCCCAAACACAATCGGCATATCCACGGGTTGAGCATCGTAGAGATTGAATATTCTCAACAATTTGTTGATATATGCTTGTTGAGAAATATATAGTCTACGAGTAGCCCGATGCATGGAAATCTAAATGCCCTGGATGTACGTGGCTTCTCCCATGTCTTTCATCTAAAATACTGATGCTAGCCATGACTTTTGTTGCGTCCTGGTTGAAATGGGTCGGATGGACGCGTTTGTCTGATTGGGTTGTTCGGGTTTTTGGGCTGACACCCTTTGCCTGGAAGAGGTATTCGCCTAATGCCGGTGACGAGTGTTCGGTTTAACGCTGCGTCTCAGGAAAAGTCTATGTCTCAGGAAAAGTCTGTGTCTCAGAAAAACGTTGTGTCTCGGTTAGCGTCTGGGGTCGTCTTACACCTATTTCTCTTCCACACCTTAGCTGCAGGTCCCGTTCTTGCACAAGGGGCCAATACTAGCACGGAGAGGAGGGGGGGGGGGGGTGGTACTAGTGGAGCCCTCTCCGATGCTTAAGTCACGATTGGGCTAAAGGGAGAAAAATAAATCTAGAGAGAGAAAATATTTCTAGAGAGAAGTCATAGCTCAAAATGCCAAAGTTGTGAAAATGAGAGAATGTCCTCAAACGGGTGGCCAAGGTCTCCTATTTATAGGCTACCTTGGGACCGGACCCGGTTTTGAAGCGGTTTGATGACGGTTCAAAGGAAAGCGGTAACCGTCATCAATATTGGCAATGCGCGAACTCGACTTCTCTATGCGTAACGGTAATCGGGGTATGCGTAATACCCATAGAGCAATCCGGACCTCGTCGAATTTGGGCAATTCGGTGAAGTCCGGATTGCCGTGCAACCCAGACCTCCGGGTTGCAAGCAATCCAGACGCGTGTACCGCGCTTCCGGACCGTTTTGACCCTTAGGAGGCGTTTTCTAAACCGTAATGTGATTTTTGACGTCTTTACGAGGCCTGAAATATAAATATGAACCCGAATTGGACATATATCCATCACTTGCCCCCGAGTCAAGTAATGGTTCAAAACCTTTCTTGACTCTATTTTAAGTTAGGGTACATGTCCAATTTGAGCTTGACGCTAACTTTCCGGTTTTGATCGTCGGTTGGACGTAGAAGTCTTGATTTCGTCCGTCCTTTGATTTTTTGACCGAGTGACTTTATTTCCTGTCATCACGGTTAGTGCAATAGAGAATGCGCATATATAACGTGCAAACATGATTACCGCTAGGAATCTAAGAGATTAGTAATATGTCATGCAGACATGCTATTTATCAACATGCATGTAAAAGTAACGGTCATGGCAAGAACGTAATTACGTGATGCTAGAAATATAATCCGTATACCCTAAAATGACTTAGCGATTAATAAATCATGAATCATGCGATATGCAAACATGCATGTAAAATGATGAATTTGATACGCGTAGTACTAAAATAATCATACTCGTAGAGATTAGTAAATACTTAGAAGAGGGTGGAGTATACCGTAAGCACTTAGGTGTGGGTGTAGGTGAATTACTCCTTTGATCCTTATCATTAAGGAATCTTTTGGGATATGTGATTACACTAATCCCCAATCATTCTTCCAGCTTTTTGGGAATCCATTCTTCATCCATCTTTGCAGGTAATTGCTCCACCATTTTTAGAAACCATTTGCTTGTTCATAGTTTTTTCACTACCGTAAACTTTAGGTGCATCGCGAAAGTTACGTGTTTGATTCTTGGCCTGTTTTCAAAAATTGATACCACCAATCGACTCAGAACAGCGCGACGATTCCAGCGCCGTCTTCAGAACCGCCAGCTGACGCCAGACGCGCCCTCACGCGCCGCCGCGTGTGCGCCGCTTCGCCGGCGCGTGTAAGCCACGCGCCGCCTTCCCGTGCTCCGTTCGTCGCGATTTTTACATTTCTGAAATCGTCTCGATGAGTGGAGTCCATTATGATACTTTTTGTCACATTTTGAGGTAGTCTGAAAACTCGATTTTCCAGAACAGCTTCGTCTTGATTTTTTGATGTTGCCATGTTGTTGTTCCTTTGAACTATTTGTCGTTGTCGTTGCATAGAGCTGCTCATTGGTGTTCGTATGTTGAAAATTGCTGGTTGGTTGTTGTTGCTATTGTCGTTAGCTCATGCCTTAGACAATTTTTTACCTCCGTGCATAGTCGTGGTAAAATGCCCCAATTTGATATATTGCCCCCATGCCTTCGCGTAATGGCCTTTTGATCGGTACGTGTTGTTTTTCCCTTAACGGGTTTGTTGGTTGTTGGAAGTTGCTAAACATCTATGAGGGTAGTCGTTTGTTGCCTCGATGCCTTAGAAAAATATTTTTCCTAAGTGTTGTCGCATTTGCTCTTCGCGGTTCGTCACGTTAGTCGTACCACTTGCATGATAGTTTCTTTGGACGTTGGCCACTTTTGTTGCACGCATTGACTTTGCTATACACGTTGATTTTTCTTACACATATGTTGTTATGTGCACTGGCGCTTTATGATCGCATGACTTTGACGTGTAGACTTCTAGTTTGGTTCTTGTAGATTGTGAAGTCGCAGTAATCTTTTGTGGAATTCCTTCCTTTTTGATCGAATTGCCGCTATGAGT
The DNA here is from genome assembly GCA_036873135.1 of Clarkia xantiana subsp. parviflora. Taxonomy (NCBI): domain Eukaryota; kingdom Viridiplantae; phylum Streptophyta; class Magnoliopsida; order Myrtales; family Onagraceae; genus Clarkia; species Clarkia xantiana. Next base: position 21,931,260 of record JAPTYO010000012.1, read on the forward strand.
AAGTCCACCACTCCTCTATCGCAGACTCCTTTTAATTCTGACGTTGAGGATGACTCGGAAGTAGATTTGGTTACACAAGTAGATAGTATTTTGGGCACTGATGAGGGCGTAGTTGCTGAGCCTTCTGCTGAGGCACCTCCCGTCGAAGAGAAGGAAGTATTGGTTAGGTATTACACTAACCGTTTAGATAGGCCCTTGTTTGTACTGTATGTGAGTGCTTCTGGACTTGACCCTCGCGTAGAGGGTGTTTACCTCTTTGATGTGCTTCGTAAGAGTAGTTTATGAGATACTATCCCTCCGCCTATAGACTTGTCCGTCGTTTATACATCTCATGTTAGGGAGGGTTTGCGCTTTCCCTATTGCCCTGACCTGATTGAGCTTTGTAGCTTCTATGGGATTTCCCCGTTAGACCTTGCACCCAATGGAATTCGGGTGTGGACTTGCTTTAGGGTGCTGTTTCACAGGCAGTCATGGCATTATTCTCCCACCATCTTTCGCTGCTTCTATCAGCTTAAGAGTCCAGATTCTGCGGGGTTGTGTAGCGTGAAAGTACGCTGACCAAACTTGCAAGGTGATGGGTTTGAGGAACTTGGCCTTGGTGAAGTCTATTGGGATTCCAGTCGTCGATTGGTTGCCGTCGCGGATCGCTCTGCCGATCACTGGAGGCACCATTACTTTTTTACGCATGATGCGGGCACGACTTGGGACGTCGAGTGTATTCGGAAACCTGATCCCGTGCCTGCTTTTCGGGAGCTCTCCTTGCTGGATAGGGAGGTGGTAAAGCAGATATATCATTGTCAGCAATCGCGTGGTTTTACTTGTTCGCTGCGCGCATCTGATCAGGAGTTGGTCGATGCTGGGATTCATGAGCTCCCTTCTGCGGCTTCGGTATGTTAAGCATTTTTATAACTTTTACCGTGTTGCAATGTAGGTTAGTTTGACGGAAAAATCTCATCTTTGCAGACGGCAGCCGCTCGCAGGATTGCTTCTAACGGAAGGATTGTTCCATCTCTTGCTCTCGGAGCATCGGCAGCTTCCGGGCATGGAAAAGGTAAACGATTTGAATAAACATTATTCCTTGTATACTGTCTTAGTTTAGTTGTATTTTGATTGTAGCTTTTTTTGCTATTTGCAGGTCGCAAGACGCTTGTTACTGATCGCGTCGTTGCCGCTCCTGATTCTGCCAAACGGTCCGCCGTTGGGACGCATCCTTTGAGTAGTTCGAAGCGCCCGAAGACTGCTGTGACCGTTCCTACTCCTTCCTGCCATAAAGGGAAGGAAGTTGATGGTTGCAAGGATGCGCTGTCTGTCCCCCGCTCGAAGGAGCGGCCCGAGGTGGAACGTACTCTTCCTTCTGTTTTGAGCTGAACACTTGTCTGTGTGCTTTTGTGCGCTTTGTTTTTTGTTTTTGCATAACTCTAGGTTGTTTGCATGTAGTGCTCCCGCCAATTGGACGTGCGGATCTGCTTCGTCCTTTGGAAGGCGATATTTCGGATGATAAGTGGATGCCGTATACGACAGGTGATCTCACTTTCCCCAAGAGTTCTCGGCTTAGCATGCCAGAAATTGGTGTGCGTGTTCTTCATCGATCCGTTCCTCCTGTTGATCGACTTGTTCGGCCATCGAGCGACGAAGAGGCGCGAACCTTTGTTGAGAGATCACTGTTTGGATTCACACTAGTAAGTGTCTTTCTTTGATTTTCTATGTTCATTGTTTCCGAACATGTATGCTTATTGTCTTGTTGTTTTCAGGTTGTTTCTGACCTGGTGCACATGGCCTCCTTCATGTTGGAACTTGTCCAGGAGAAGCGTGCTATCGCCGATAAAGCTGCCGTTGTGTCTGGCGAGCTTAAGGAAGCTAAGGATGAAGTGCGCCGTCTAACTTTGAAGATGAGGGATTTTGACGCCCGTTACGATTCTGATCATGCTCGCCTTGTTCAGCTTGAAGCTGAGAATGTTGCTATCGAGAAGGCGATTTCTGACAATGCAGGCGACCACAAGGTTGCCTGTTGAAAGATGCGCGAAGAGGAAATGAAGGCCGACATTGAGGAGGGACTTGGAAAGTTCCCTACTACTCCTGAGTTTGACAGCGCGGTTACTGCTACTGCTACGGCGAAGGCCGCTCCTATGCTTAGCGAGTTTACTGAAGACTTTGTTCGTAGGGTGAGCATTCTTGCTCCCGGCTTTCCCTTTAACAGTTTAGGGCCATATGCGGAGTTTGCGGTTGGGCACGTTGCCGAGTTCCATCGTTTGGATGCTGTAGCAGCTCAGTTTGCCTTTTTGTTTGGAGAAGACGGTGATGACATTAATGTGCAACTTCTGCCTGTTCCACCCAGTCCTGTCAGAGATGATGGCGTTCTTTGATTTGTGCCATGTTTATTGCTTTTGGATATGTTGAACTCGTTTCTGAGTCTGTTTGCCCCCCGGCTTCTATGTTTGGAACTTTGTTGGAGTTGTTCCTTGGTTATTTCTTGTGACTTGTTTGCTTTGAACTATGTCGTTTGAACCTGCTTTATGCATAGCAGTTTGCATGATAACTCGTTAGTAATATTTCATACCGTTATCAATTACTGTTTTTGTTGAATGTGGATGACTAGTAACATAGACGTAGTCTCCGTAGCTATGACCGTTAGCCACTTCTTGGTTGATGACTTGAGATGTTCTCAAGATTGCTTGCATGATGCATTACGCATGTGGTCCTTATTTCCTGAATAGCTCGCCGCTATATATGTTGTAACCTGTTAAGTATTTCGCGTATAGCGACTTTTCTTAACAAGTAGTGTATTTGGCGCGGGTACTTGGCACAAAGGCGCTTGACGCTGACCTTTGATATTTGAAAGGTGTTATCTTGGCTAAACAAGATATTAGTTTATACCGTCCCTCAGTTCCACTCTAAGGCGACGTTGTACAAGACTCGACTTGTAAATTTTATGAGTTTGGTAAACAGGCTGCGCACCTGCCAGCGTGTATCAACCCGCGTTAGGGAAGCATACGTAAAAACATTTTGGTTTTTGAAATTTTTTTCTGTGATACATGATTCCTGCGTCCAGGGACCACGTAACACGTTTTGAAAATATGTATTGTGATGCATGATTTCCGCGTCCAGGAACCATGTAACACGCTTTGAAAATCTGTAGTACGGGATTGTCATCTAACAAGAGGACGTTTGCCGTAAAGTGTGAACCCTTAAGCAGGAATTCGTAGTAATTGATTGAAGCTATCCGATTAAGGTATAGTCTTTGATGAGTATGATCCCTTAATAGGAGATACATACTTGTTGTAGCGTGGGGTCGTTGTCTAATAAGAGAACTTTCGCCACTTATGGGGTGATCAGTCCCGTATTGTATTTGCCCGTCCTGTTCTGAATCCAGGGAATGGCGATGAACATGAAGATTTGTCTCTAACAAGAGATGTCACAGCATGTTATTTGTATGTCATCAATAGGACATTGTAGATAGAACGTTGTTAATATGACGTTTGAAGCAGGACGTCGTTGGTATGACGCTTTGAAGTAGAACGTTTGAAGCAGGACGTTTGAAGCAGGACGTCCACACCATTTCTCCGACATGGAATTGTCTTTCTTTCAGCTTCATGTTGTAATATCTTGCAGTTATCAAACGCATGCGTGCCTGATTATGCTCCGATTTACGCCCTTTTTCTTCAGCCAGGTCTAGGTCTAGACGCATGTCTACTTCGTTGGCTTGGGCGTCGAAATGGGTTGTGCGGTAGGATGAGACAGCAATTTCGATGGGAGCGACTACTTCCGTTCCATACACCAGCCTGAATGGTGTTTCTCCGGTTGACTCCTTTGGATTTGTTCGTAGTGCCCATATCACACTGCTAAGCTCTTCTGCCCACCCTCCTTTTAGTGCATGCACTCTCTTCTTGAGACCGTCTAGGACGGTCTTGTTGGCGGCTTCGACTTGTCCGTTGGTTTGAGCATGGCGGACTGATGCGAAACGGTGGTTAATGTTGAGCCTTTCGTAAAATGTTTGAAGCCTTGAACTCTTGAATTGTGGTCCATTGTCGCTGATTAGCACCTTTGGAACTCCGTATCTTGAGATGATGTGATTTCGGATGAAATCCATTATTTGTGCATCAGTTGTTCGTGCCAATGCCTTTGCCTCGATCCACTTCGAAAAGTAGTCGATTGCGACGACAATGTACTTGGTTTGGCCTTTTGATCTTGGAAGATGATGGATATACGCCCAATTTGAACCCGTTGACTCCCGAATCGTTTCATTTTTATCACCCCGTTAATGATTGTAAATCGAAACTTCAACCCGAACACTTCGCGAAAACACCAACGGTCCGGACGAGGCCGAAACGCTCGTCCGACCAAGTTAGACTCACCTAGGTGAGGTCGGGTGGCCACACCCGACCTCCCCTAAGGAAGATCGGGTCAGCCAACCCGATCTCCCCTAGGGGAGATCGGGTCGGCCAACCCGATCACCCCTAGGGGAGATAGGGTTGGCCAACCCTATCTCCCCTAGGAGGGGTTGGGTGGCCTCACCCAACCCCTACCCTTGGGGGTCGGATTTTCCTTCCCCCCAAGGGCCCCGGCACCATTCTCGGACTCCCATACTCGGTTTATTCCGCCAACCTTCTCCGTATCCTAAGGTCTTAATTATATGTTTAAAGGTTAATTAACTGTGTTTAAATGTTAACGATGTCATTAAGCCACCTTAATGACACCGTTGCCTATAAATACCACACCTCCACTATTCATTTGATCATCTTGGCAAGTTGCATAATTTTGCTCTGACATCTCTCTAGCTTTATCTCTCTAAAACCGTACTGACTTAGGCATCGGAGAGGGTTCATCAGGCACCATCCCCCCTCTCTGTGCCTGGTATTGCCCCTCTTGCAGGGCGAGAAGAGAAGTGAAGCGAAGGACGAAAAGACACAAGCTAGGACGACACAACCCGAGAGCACCGAATCCGCTATATCTCCAGTGAGGAACGAGACTTAGGTCGACCGCCCATTGACCCTAGACTTGGAACCTAACACTTGGCGCCGTCTGTGGGAAACGCTACGACAAGTCATGGCGTACCACTGTTACTCTAAGATCACCACTTTACAATATTCGGGAGAGTCACGCCAAGCGCGTACACCTCCTACACCTCCTACCAAACACGCATATGTCGACAGTCTAAGAGGAAGAGTAACACCTCTCATCCAGAAACTAAGTATGATAGCAGCAGACTATCATGTCTACGTATCTCGTAGCGGCTATCATGTCCGCGTATCTAGGGGCAACTATCATGCCCGCACACCTCGGAGTGGCTATCATGTCCACGTGACTCTAGGCGGCTATCATGTCCGCGCCTCTCGGAGTGGCTATCATGTACACGCGGTGATAAGCGGCTATCATGTCCGCACATCTTGGAGTGGCTGTCATGTCCACCCCTCTCTAGGCGGCTATCATGTCCGCATATTGTCCAACGATTATTGTGTTCACAGGTAATGGACTATATACAGGTTCAGGAGACGTACCAAGAAGACACTCTACCTTGGGAAAAACCAAATACGGGTCGCAAGCCACACTCTACCTTGGGGAAAACCAAGTAGCGGTGCAGGAGGCACACTACCTTGAAAACGCCAGGTTGTGGAAACAACATGGATAGGCACGTCGCCTCGCCGACCTCTGACCGACGCCATGGAAGGGTATGTCGCCTTGTCCGACCTCTGGCCTTCTCCCTACCTCGGAAACTTCAAGTAGCTGTAGCGGAGTGCACCCTACCTTGGGAAAAACCAAGTAGCAGCTGTGGAATGCACCCTACTTTGGAAAACCCAAGTAGCAGTCGATACTATAGTCGCCACCTCGTGCCCGAAACGACTACGGTGCGAACGTCCCGACAAGGGGGCAACTCCACACCTACGAACTTACAAGTTCACAACTACTACATAGCGAACATCCTCTATACAGGGGCAACTCTATGTCAGTACGGGCCTCATCCCAACGCTTTATACAACCTATATGGCACTACACGCGTTTGCGCTACCCAACACATGTTTATCATGAGATGTTCATCGACAACATACCAGAAGGCCTAACACCTCGCGGCTAAGGGGCAAATGCCCCTACTTGGCCACGTCACTACATATACTCCCCCTCTGGGGGCATTCACCTCAATGATCTTGGGGGCAATACTATATCAACAAGGGTCATGTCCCTTGGTATATACATTGAGAACATACTTCTGTTGTAAGATGTTCATCAACGACGCGTCGGATGCATGGCACCTCGCAAGTCCAGGACCCTCATGTCCGCGACACACCTTCCCTTATATAGGTACACACTTCCATGTTCACTCAAGGTAACATCCTATAGGCATATTTTCTAGTATCCCATACTTAGAAAAAATTTGGACTCACTTAACCATATTCATGTTGCATCCCCACATGAGCGTATATCTCCCAAGTATACGCCCGTAGTAAGGATAGATTTATTATTCCCACCTCAGACGGACGCGTTCTTAGACACGTGTCCGTGCTATTCTGACGTTTACAATTCCTCTATCTTATAAGGCAGGGGGCAGAGTCAGAGGCACACATCCATGGGTAAGTAAGCATTCAGACAAAAGGTAAAATCCCGGCTTCAAATTGCGCGTGTCATACCATCCTAAAATAGAGTCAATCAAGGGTCAGGCCATTGGTTGACTCGGGGGCATGTGATGGATATACGCCCAATTTGAACCCGTTGACTCCCGAATCGTTTCATTTTTATCACCCCGTTAATGATTGTAAATCGAAACTTCAACCCGAACACTTCGCGAAAACACCAACGGTCCGGACGAGGCCGAAACGCTCGCCCGACCAAGTTAGACTCACCTAGGTGAGGTCGGGTGGCCACACCCGACCTCCCCTAAGGAAGATCGGGTCAGCCAACCCGATCTCCCCTAGGAGAGATCGGGTGGACCAACCCGATCTCCCCTAGGAGGGGTATGGTGGCCTCACCCAACCCCTACCCTTGGGGGTCGGATTTTCCTTCCCCCCAAGGGCCCCGACACCATTCTCGGACTCCCATACTCGGTTTATTCCGCCAACCTTCTCCGTATCCTAAGGTCTTAATTATATGTTTAAAGGTTAATTAACTGTGTTTAAAGGTTAACGATGTCATTAAGCCACCTTAATGACACCGTTGCCTATAAATACCACACCTCCACTATTCATTTGATCATCTTGGCAAGTTGCATAATTTTGCTCTGACATCTCTCTAGCTTTATCTCTCTAAAACCGTACTGACTTAGGAATCGGAGAGGGTTCATCAGGCACCATCCCCCCTCTCTGTGCCTGGTATTGCCCCTCTTGCAGGGCGAGAAGAGAAGTGAAGCGAAGGACGAAAAGACACAAGCTAGGACGACACAACCCGAGAGCACCGAATCCGCTATATCTCCAGTGAGGAACGAGACTTAGGTCGACCGCCCGTTGACCCTAGACTTGGAACCTAACAGAAGAGGGCCCACCAAGTCGATCCCCCATTGTGCGAATGGCCAGGAACTTGCAATTGGGCTTAGCTCCGCGGCTGGTGCCGTGATACTTCTTGAATAAAGTTGGCAAGATTCGCATTCTTCGACCAAGTGTGTAGCTTGGTTCTTCATGGTTGGCCAATAGTATCCTAAGCTCAAAGCCTTGCGTATTAGAGATCTCGCACCTTCATGGCAGGCCGCTTGGCCATTATGCAAATCTTCTAACACTTTCTGGCCTTCTTGGAAGGTGATGCACTTTAGGTATGGGGTTGAAAATCCTCTCTTGTATAGCTGGTCATCTATCAACGCGTAGTTGACAGCTTGCCTATGGATTTTTTGGGCTTGAACTTTGTCTTCGGGGAGCTTGTGGTCTTTGAAATATGCCAATATTGGGGTCATCCAATCCGGATCTGGACTGATGCACAAGACTTCGAATTTGGCAATTACTGACAAGATTCTGTTTTCCACGAAGTGTGTTTCTTTGCCCTTGCTTCCTTTCTTTGATGACTCTGCTTGAGTCTTCTTTGGGGGGCTGTCGCCTTGATCTTTGGGGTGCGTCAATTCGCCCTTGAGGACGAAGTTGTTAATGCGGAAACGTAGGCTGACACAGCTGTCCGTTTCATGGCCGAAGACCTTGTGGTTTTCACACCACTTGTCTTTGTCTTTCCCCAACGGACCTTTTCTGAAATTGTTCGGCTCTTTCCACATGTTCGCATCCTTCATTTCCTTCAATATCACGGACAGCGGCGCATTCAATGGAATGCAGTCAGCGAGGTTTATTTCTCTTGGTTTCTGGAAATCTCCTTGAAAAGGCCTTTTCGGCTGAGGCTGCCAATTTCTTCCTTGCTGACCGCTTGAGGGCAGTTTTGCTTGATTCTGCTTTGGGTTTTCTTTCGCTTTTGCAGCAGAGATTTTCGCCTTGTTCTAGTTCTTGAACCTTTCTAGGTCCACGAACTCTTTAACTCTCGAGGCTAACTCTGCTAAGACGTAGCCTCTCCGTACGAGGTTTCAGATGAACGCTCGTACTATCTCTCCTTCCGTTAGGTTTCCCTGAATATCAGAGATATTCTGGTTGAAGCGAACGTAATGCTCAGCGAGAGATTCTTCATTTTGCTGTTGGACGTCGTCCAGAGCATTTGTTCCTTTCAGCAATGTGCGTCCTCCCATATATCGCTGAATGAAGTTTGCCTTCAGGTATGCCCATGAGGTGATGCTTCCGCATGGCAGCGAGAAGAACCAGTGTGCTACTGTTCCGGCAAGAGTTTGTGGAAACGTCATTGCAAAGTGGTGTGGGTTCTTCGTTCTTCCTAGCAGAGAGGCCTCGTGCTTCTGCACGTGTTCCACTGGATCTCCATTTCCGCGATAGAGATCACCTCCAATCCGGTACAGTGTGTCTGGGACGCAACTGTTTACAAGCTGGTCTGCGAACGGATGCGACACCTTTTCCTCAAGCGCATGCATACCCTTCATCTTCGCTTCTTTCATCTTTTTCTCAACAATTTTTTCTAACATCTCAGCAGTAAACCCTTTTACAAGCGCATCATAATCTGTTGCAGGAATTCGCCAACCAGTGTTATAGTGGATGTCAGATTGATCTCTGCTTGTGGCCTGGAAGGGATCATCCTTCGTTGGCTGCTGTGAGCGGTGGTGTGGGGGTTGCCTTTCTGCATTCCTCCAATGACGGGCTCCTTGGGAAGGAGTGTATGAACGTGCGGCTTCATATCTTGTATGTTGGAAAGCATTTTCTGCATGTTGGTCTTTGCCCTGGAATGGACCGCCTTGGCGGGTAGTGTCTTGCGACATTTCTCTTGTCGGCGCAGCGTGTTCCTGGGCGGTTGGAGGTGGTTGGGCCGCATATCCTTGATTTTTCAGTGACTCGCGGAATGCGAGTAATTCTTCCAGCGCAGCCATCATTGCTGGAGTAACCGAAGGCATCGGGTTTCCTCCCGTTCCTTGTTGTTCGCCTTGCGGCGTTTTTGTCTGAAATTCATCATCATCATGCATCTCTGGCTCAAAACAAGGTGGGGGTGAACGATGCTCGTCATTTGGTTCTTGGTGGTTGTGCTGTGCGTCGAGCACATCCTTGGTTGGCATGGATGAAGCTACGGAAGTAGCTCTCGGTATGTGGGAAGGTCCCGGCTGGCTTCCAGCTGGCTTCTGACCTCCTGCTCTTTTGCTTGCCGGAGACTTCTTAGGACGTCCAGGCCTTTTCCTTGCATTTCTCGCGTTAACCTCTTCGGGAGGGTTGCGATCACTCGTCATGTCTTTGCGGTATGATAGCTTTTTGTTCGAATCACGGAGACGGCGCCTAATGTTGCGTCCTGGTTGAAATGGGTCGGATGGACGCGTTTGTCTGATTGGGTTGTTCAGGTTTTTGGGCTGACACCCTTTGCCTGGAAGAGGTATTCGCCTAATGCCGGTGACGAGTGTTCGGTTTAACGCTGTGTCTCAGGAAAAGTCTGTGTCTCAGGAAAAATCTGTGTCTCAGGAAAAGTCTGTGTCTCGGCAAAACGCTGTGTCTCGGTTAGCGTCTGGGCTCGTCTTACACCTGTTTCTCTTCCACACCTTAGCTGCGGGTCCTGTTCCTGCACAAGGGGCCAATACTAGCACGGAGAGGGGGGTGGTACTAGTGGAGCCCTCTCCGATGCTTAAGTCACGATTGGGCTAAAGGGAGAAAAATAAATCTAGAGAGAGAGAAAATATTTCTAGAGAGAAGTCAGAGCTCAAAATGCCAAAGTTGTGAAAATGAGAGAATGTCCTCAAATGGGTGGCCAAGGTCTCCTATTTATAGGCTACCTTGGAACCGGACCCGATTTTGAAGCGGTTTGATGACGGTTATAAGGAAAGCGGTAACCGTCATCAATATTGGCAATGCGCGAACTCGACTTCTCTATGCGTAACGGTAATCGGGGGTACGCGTAATACCCATAGAACAATTCGGACCTCGTCAAATTTGGGCAATTCTGCGAGGTCCGGATTTCCGTGCAACCCGGACGCGTGTACCGCGCTTCCGGACCGTTTTGACCCTTAGGAGGCGTTTTCTAAACCGTAATGTGATTTTGACGTGTTTACGAGGCCCGAAATATAAATATGAACCCGAATTGGACATATATCCATCAACTTTGATTCATTCAAATAAATCACATCGTTCGTGTCAATGAGTATATCAAGGCGTATAACGTCAAGGTAGCATACTTCGACTCAGAGGTCTTAGTGTACACGCAGGGATCCTCGTGACAATTCACAAATCCGTTGCCAACGATTTCCTCGTGGAACCTGCGGTACCATTTCCGAGACGATTGTTTAAGACCATAGATCGATCTTTATAGTTTACAAAATTTACATTCGTTTCCAGGGGATATGAGACCCTCAAGTTGCTCCAGATCTCTTCTTCTAAGTTCTCATGAAAGAAGGCGGTCTTAAAATCCATTTGGTGCAGCTCGAGATCAAGGCTAACAACCAGGGCCAAGACAGCTCGGACCGTGGTGTAATGCACAGTCGGTAAGTATGTCTCATCAAAGTCCACTCCGTGGAGTAGGGTATTTCCTTTTGCAACCAGTCAAGCTTTGTATAGCTCAACGTTTCCATCAGCAGTGAGTTTCAATTTCGGAACCCACTTCGTCCCCGTTGCTCAGTGGTTAGCAGGAAAATCAACTAACGACCACACCGAATTGGCTTTCATAGAGGCGATCTCTTTCTCCATTTCTTTCCTCCATTCGTTTGCTTGAGGTCCTTCTAAATCTTGTTTAACCGTTACTGATTAATCAACCAAAGTTAGAGTGAATAACTCACACTTCTCGATGGGATACTTCTTGGGAGAAGTTCTTTGCCTTTGACTACGACTAGGCTCATTATTCCCATCTAGAACTACACTCCTATTGGATATGATTTGAGATAATCTAAGATAGACCGGGATTGTTTTAGTCGAGATATCTAAAAGATAAGGCGAAAACTACTCACAAACCAGATGATAAGATAAAGATAAGTGATCGACGCTGGTACGAAGAGATTTCGATAACTAAGACAAAACGCCTGAAGAATGGGGACAAATGTACTCGAAGACTCTTCCTCTTAAGGTAGGAGTCGATTCGACAACTCGGTGCTATCAAGAAAACTTGTTTCTATGAGAAAGAGGTACACCTGGCAACCCACTTGCCACCTCGAAGATAACCTCTCCTCCTAAGGAGAAGACACCAGCTGGCAACCTGCTTGCCGCCTTTTTGATTTAGGGAAACCTTCCCCTCAAGGAAAAGCAGAGGTGGAAACCTACTTGTAACCTACTGACACTCCACCGTCTCCCTCAACCAATCATAGAAAGGTGGCCACCGCCACTTGACAGCCAATCAGAGCTTAGTTGCTGCCACTTAAAGTCGGTACAACCTCTCCCTATAAACAGGAGAACACCTTTTATTACTAAATAATCTATCATATTCTTGTTAAAGTATTCTCTCAAATTACATTACTAACTTAAGCATCAGAGTGAAATTAGGGGCAAATCCCCACCCCCTTTTCAGGTTCTCGTCTATCCAATACTCGAAAGGAAACTAAGCACCTGGCGAGGTCGACAAAGATACCTACAAGAGTCAAGCTAAGGCGAGACCACGAAGTCCCCACTACCAGTAGCTTCAGGCCACGTCATTTTGATCCCAACATTTGGCGCCGACTGTGGGGAGGCGATCAAAAAGTCATGGCACCACCAAGGAGTAACTCAAGACGAAACCAAACATGGAGACCGGAGGATGTTTTCCAAGGATCGACAGAAACCTTGGAAAGCTACTTCAGGTGTTTCCAAGGAGCCTATAGTGGAGGCGAACTTATGGAGGGAGAAGCCATCCGCGCATTCTTCAGAGGGTTGGGACCGCAATCCCAATCATTAGCCATAACTCAATACACGGAACTCGTGGAGAGATGGGAAGATATAATCTATAGAGTGGCCCTCCATGTTAGGGCAGAACATGCCCAGGCGAATCGCTCAACCCAACATGAGATCCCCCGAGGTCGAGGCGAGAGTTCGTCCATCCGCGGAGCTTCCTCAATAGAATTTCGGCAAACTCAACATAGATTGGAAAGACTTCAAATTTCTGAGGGAACTCGTCGTCCCCCCTCCTACTGTGAAAGTCACCGAGAAGACGGGCACAACACAGAAGATTGCCTCCTCGCCAGGAGAGAACTAGACTTTATGCAAAGATAGATCCAACGTCACCACCGTCATAGTTCCCATGAATAAAGAAGGTGAAGGACCCCTCCGGATAATGGCATCAACGTCTTGTAAGGAGGATTTGCAACAGGAGGAGAGTTAAGCGCGGCGTGAGACCTCTACGCGACACAGGAAATCTCCTCGCCAGGTACGCTTAAGAGGCCAAGGGAGGTAGAACCAGTGGTGATCACCTTTTCCATGGATGATTCTACCAAGGCAGCGCAACCCCATAAGGATGCCCTGGTTATCACAACTCAGATAGATGATTTCGAAGTAAAGAGGATACTCGTCGACGGAGGAAGCTCAGCAGATGTAATCACTTTTGAAGTCATTGTCGCGATGGGTCTGTTAGATTACAGGGCGTATTCACTACGGAAACACTAAAAGATGGTACGTACATGTAATTGAAATTACGTAGAGGAAGAGTTACACATACCTAAACAGTTTACCGTAGTCCAAGATCCTTTGCACGAGGGAGTTCTCGATCCACCGGACGAGAAGCCCTACGTGGTGTTAGCTCCACAGCAAAGCCTCAGATCAATTCTTGGCACAGGGACAAATCTTTGGAGAGTTGCTCGAAAGCAATTTGGCACACCCTAGGTGTAATATGGTTCGGACGAAACTTGCTTGTGTGGGATGAGGGTTTTCTCTCTAAAACACTCTTGTGAGGGAAGTATGATTAACCCTAAAATATTCCCTAACACCTCTTATTTATAGGAAGAGTAAAGTGGACAAAAGTCCACTTTACCCCACCTTAATAATTCGGCCGGCCTATATATTTGGGAGGCCCAATTTTGGGCCTCCCATGTAAATTGGGATTTAGGTCTGGCCCAATTACCCTAACGTGACATTTACCCAAGATCATTAGGTAAACTACACATATTATGGACTACCAATTACGGCGCCCATCACCATATGCTTACAGCTCCCACTCGCCGGAATGGGAGGATGCCTGTTAATGTATTGTTGTCCAAATCCGCATCAACATTTCTCCCCTTTGATCTGCTCCGTGCTTCCGAATAGTTCATACGAGGTTTGCCGTGCGACCGGCGGATACGACGGGCATCGTGCTACTCATCTTTTAGGTGTGTTCTAGCGCCCGCGAAACGTTGATTCCATTTTCTCCAATCAACCTGTTATAAACAATATTTTTATATATTGTACTGCGCTGTATCCTAGGTCAACTGATAATTCTCCATTTTCCTAGTTTCCACATAGGAACACTTCTCCAAGGCATCTGTACAAGTATTCACAACCTTCAACTAATATCCGGCTGGTGGCCACCTAGTGAATACAAGAATCGGTGAATTACAGGTGAACTTGATCATCCCCATCGCTCATACCCTTAGTCAAATACAACCGGTTTCCAAAGACGTGCTCACTGGGCCTTTTTGTTAAGCACTATGCTCGTCCGCCGGGAATCGAGTATTGAGCCAGAACTTAGGTACGAGTTCTGAGTCCATGAGGATACTTCAGGTGCCTCTTCATAAGGCTCCCGGGATCAATCACACGCTCGAGGTGAAGAAGTTTGCACCCGCCAGAATCACGAGGATTCCTTCCTAGAACAACCGAGCAGTGACCCTGTGGTCGAACATGGCACGCGTAGTATGAAGCACGTGTTGATAGCATACTTGAACCTTTTGGGTCAACAGGAATGGGACATGTCAATCATGCAATCACTGATTTTCATCCGACCTAGAATGTGGATTTATGATGAACGAAGTTCATCACGGCGATATGCAGAACGAGAATCACGTCGAGTTACTTCGACTATAGATAATCATTCTGCTCAATCAGGTTTATCCCCATGATTCTTAGGTTTATCCCCTCCATCACAAGACGACCGTACCTGTGTGACTAGGTAAGGCCCACATTCGACATAGTTTTGGCAGAGGACTGCGTCCTCCTACTTCCCAGTTTATAGACCGTATATTTGATGTAATCAAAACATTATGACGTCGATTGATCATAAACTCAGTTGCAATCATTTCGCTTACAAAATGTAACTTTCTAATATCAAAATGTTATCACAGATACATGCCATTTCTAAACCCTACGCAATCCAAGAAGTTTTACATGCTTTTTGAATATCTCCCTGGGTAGTGGCTTAGTTAATGGGTCTGCAATCATATTATCAGTGGACAAGTATTCCATAGTGATTATATTTTCTTCTACCATCTATTTAGCATAGAAATATTTCACATCAATGTGTTTGGTCCTACTATGGTACTTCATATTCTTAACTGCCGCAATTGCTGCCTAACTGTCGGAGAACACCTTCATAGGTTTACTCGCGACGTCACCGTTTAGCAGTGCAGTAAGAAGCCTTTTCAGCCAGACTGCTTCCTTTGCATTCTTATAGAGAGTTACGAATTCCGATTCCATTGTAGACAGCGCGACACATATTTGCTTCATCCTCGTCCATGAAATGGCGGCATCAGCAAGGAGAAAAACTCCTCCTGTGGTGGACTTACGATCATCTTGATCGCCACCATGGTCGGCGTCACTGTAATCGGTCAATTCTAACTTCCTGCCCTCATAACACAGTGCATAGTCGGTAGTACCTTTCAGATAACGAATTAGGTATAACTAATAACTCATTTTACAATCTTTTAAATGTTGATTGCTAGGATCTGATTGGAAACGTGCTACTAGGCCCACGACGTGATAGATATCCGGATGGGTGTATCGCACGGTGTATATCGAAATATCAACCACGCTTGAATTCTCTGCACCCTTCATCTTTCCACGCTCCGCCGGGTTCTTGGGGCTGTCACGTTACGACAGTGCATACCCAAATACCACTGGCGTATTCACAGGTTTGGCATTCTTTAATCTGAACCTATTTTCAATAGATTGTTGATATAAGATTCTTGAGATAGACACATCCTCCGGGTAGACCGATCTCTGGCTGTTTCAATGCCTAAGATATACGTGGCCTCTCTCATGTTCTTTATCTCAAATACAGATGCCAACCAGGACTTTGACTTATTCATGAAACTCATATCGTTTGCGGCAATGAGTATGTCGTCCGCGTACTAGGTTAAGATGACATACTTAGACTCGGAGGTCTTATAATACATGCACGGATTCTTGTGAAGACTCACTAATCCGTTTCCTACGATTTCCTCGTGGAATCTGCGGTACCATTGTCGTGATGACTGTATGAGACCGTAGAAGAACCATTTGGAGTTTACAAACTTTACGTTCATTACCAGGAGTAATTAAACCCTCCGGTTGCTCCATGAAGATCTCTTCCTCCAGGTTTCCGTGGAGGAATGCAGTCTTAACATTCCTTTGGTGCAGCTCGTGATCGAGATTTGCGACCAGGACCATGAATGGCCCTAACCGTGGTTTTACGCACAGTCATTGAGTTTCTCTTATCAAAGTCCTCTCCGTGAAGCATTGGGTAAGACCTTTCGCAATGAGTCGGGTTCTCCGACTTGTTCCATCAGTGGTGAGCCTTCTTTCAGGGCTCACCTTATCCTTATGCCCATGTGGTTAACAGATAAATCAACTATAAACTATAATGACTTTCATTTAAGGCGATCTCTCTCATTTATTATTTCTTTCCATTTCTCCACTTGAGGTCTTTCTAGTGCTTGCCAACAGTTTGAGCGGGGTTTTCACTTTGCTCAATGGGATACTTGCCTTTGACTCTCTTCTAGGCATTATAAGTCCCACTAATTGGTCTGATCTTTTCGCCCACTCGAAATAAAGCTTCTTATTGTAGCATCACTTCTATTGGGAATAATCCTCCCACTCGGAACAATGCTTCTTATCAGAGCATCGTCTCTGTTGGGAATAATAGCAGTGCTTGAACCTTGACCTATGACTTTCCTATTACAACCTCTTGGTCTCGGGGTTTTACTTCCGAGATGCTTTCCTTGATCATTAGAATCTGGAACCAAGTATGGTTGGATCACTCCCACTGGGAACAATGGGTAATATAGGTAGTTGTGTCATTCCTGGTTCAACAATTTTGACCATCAGGTTCAACTTGATTCGTCCCAACAGCAACAGTGATTACTTGTGGTAGGGTTTATTCCTCCCACTGGATTTATTATGAAAATGTTCCCATTCTCATTTACCATGTCAGTCACTTGAGTTGCTGGTTCAAATCTCTCCCACTCGAATTAAGTGGGACCTGATTGTCATCGTTATTCTGCTATGTTTATATCATGACTATGTTGATTGAAATTGTTCATGCATTTGGAAAATTCGCCCTTTTAGTGATGTAATGTCTCATGTTCGACCCATGTACCATTTAACAATCCAAGCTGTAAACAGTTATTTTCTAACAGTAACTGATGTACTCTTGTCCTGAATACGTGTTTTGTTGCGCAAATTAATGTCGGGTGGTGATACAATTTAACTCATTATCACCCATCAGCTATAATGACGTCGTACCTTACCGATATTAAATGAAACATAGTTTTACGTTTATATGAATCATCTTTCATCATCCCATAGGGAACTTCTGATAGAACGACTCAACATTATGTAAATATATAAATTGTGCTTCTTGAAGTGTGTTATTTAACTTGATGCCTAGCCTGATTTATCGTTCAAGGCTTCTGGAAGGAAAATCATTTATCTGACTTGATCCTTCTTCATTTGCCAACTTATCTCAGAGATTTTATCCATCTCCGAACTGAGCATCTTAGGTATTCACCTTATGTGTCAGTTGATACTTTTACAAGGTCATTGTAGCTTACGTAGCTTACTTCATACCGATGTAAATGTTATCAATAAGTCATATTTTCGAAGGAGTGCAAACGAAAATTCAACACGTCATCATATAAACACTTCAATATTAAACTCATGTAATGAAACAATGTGTTCCGTCTATCGAGGTCCACTTGCGCGTTGCGCAATCTACTCTGGGGTTAAACACTTGGTTAAATCGTTTCATTTCTGAATTTAATTCAATTTAATCGGTTTTAACTGTTTCAAACATGAGTATCATTACAGTTTATTTCATTCAATGGAGTGATAATAATAAAATAAGATTTATACCCGGTTCGTTCTTGGAACTACTCAATCATTGGATTTTAATGGCATGATCTAGTCCATAGATTTAGATGTAGGAGGAAATGTATTTAGATCTAGTCCATACTTTGATGTCAATCTCATTTTGGTTATATACTTATTTCAGATCGATCCAGTTTTTAATTGAGTCGATTAACCTTGATAAGCAGAACACTTTTCGAAACGAAAGGTAATTACTTTATTCAATGAAACCGAAACATTGTAATCCAAACACGAAAAGAAACTGAACAAATAAGAAACATACCAACATAACAATACTGGGGTCTCGGATCTCAAACTTTGAAGTAATCATGAAGAAATTTTGTGGACAAGATGTCTTAATCGAAATGTACCGTGAAGATACTGTAATAATGGTGAGTAATGCACCGGATTATCGTTTAGACTTCTTTTTACTTGGGGTTGCCAAGAAATTTTGCATAGCGACGAACCTTTCATCGAATGCCTCGGTCTCCTTCGGAAAATTTTCTTCTTTCTCATCTGTTTCGAATAGGTCTATCTTCATTTTAATCGATTTGATCAAACGCGTGAGGCCTTTTTCGATAACAAACCATGAAAGAGGAGACATTTTCATTACCTTTCGAGCCCGTGTCCACACGTCCAACTCATTATCAGGGTCATGAATGGCTATTATGCCGTCATCATCGCATATAATAGTGTAGTATTCTGCCATTAAGGCTCTAGCTTCGGCTACCTTACCCTTACCGAAGCGAAGGTACATGGCACACCAAAGATGCAATGCGCTGAGTTGTATATAATCTCCTTCAACTTCTATTGTCAGCTGTGAGAGGATCAACTCTTGTGCATTATTATCCTTCCTCAACCTTTTCTTGTTGTTGCTATCATGTGGTTCCTTATATTTGTCCAGCCTTAGTCTCTCAGTCGTTGGATTGACTTGTTCGTCGAGATTCAAAGCGATGAGAAGATCCATAACATTATCTCTCCAAGCATCATAATCCATGCCGTCCAAATTGCGTGACTCGTAGTACTCTACTGGGTCAGCCATGAAAACTAATACATCGATGATCAAGAAAAATCAGGGAGACAATAACATTTTGAGAAAGAATTGCATACATCAAATATCTATTAAGATAGAATCCGACAAATAGTGATTCCTCAGTCATCTAAACCAACCGACCACCAGTAAACCAATGGAAGATGGCTGTGAAAGAGTTCACACTATTGTCGTCTTCTATCTAATAAATCAGTCTTTTAAAAAGGTTTTAATCGCAAATTACTGGAACAGAAATTTTAAAATAAGCATACCCGATCTTGGCTTTTCCAAGGCCCTTTTTGTTTTGGAAAAATCATTCTGAGAGTTCACTCATGCATAAACAATTCTACAATCCATCCAAATTATCATATGCTACTAACATTCATCATTCATACCACATACATGCTTACGAGTCATGCGTTTAATGTTCCGAGGAACTTATGCTTGCATTTATAATTCTACTTTTAAGTAAATTATCAAAAGCAACTACATCCTTAACATTCTAGCATACGTGTCAAACATGTAACATCCACATCAATCATACATATTTGGTGACTGGTTTTCGGTTTTAAAATAATTTTAATCATTAGGGGCTGATTTGCAATTCATGCTTATATTCAATCACACAAGCTTCTAGACATGAATCCTATGCATTTTCAACCATCACAGCATGTCTATTCTAGTGCGCATATCATATATTTAACCAGAGCTCCGCCCACAACATGTAATATCCAGCTAGCTTGACTCAGTCAATACAACAGTTCTAATCATGCATAAATATATATTGAATAATAAAAAAATTTCAATTCAGCCCACTAATTTAACCAGTCCCAAAAACATGTATCTCCGAGATCCATCCCCATAATCGAAACGAGGCATTAAGGTTCGCAACCCTATGAGCACTGTGTAGTCCATTTCGAGTTTAAACCATTAGGATTTTAAAAACTTTACCACCCTATTTTAATTGACTTGAATTCGGTTTAGAAAACATTGTTCGGTTCAGTCAATTTCAGTCTGTTTTGATCCGGTTCAGAAAAAAACGGTTCGGTTTGGAAAATCCGGTTCGGTCCTGTCCGGAAAAAAACGGTTCGGTTCGGTTTTAAATTTAAAATATGGTTTGGTCCGAACTAGTCCAAGAAAATAGGGTTCGTCTCAGTTCAACACTCAAAACCGGTTTGGTTAGATCCACTTAATTACCCCGGTCCGACCTGAATAGGTCGAACCGATTGAGAAAATCTGGTTCGATTTAATTTCGACCTGGTTTAACATATTGGACCGGCCCAATAATTAAAATTTTAAAGGTTAGGCCGAAATGTTTAATTGTGGCCCAAGTAGGGTTTTAAATCCATTAAAAATATTAAACTTAGCCACCAAGTAACATTAACTATATAAAATAATTTCCAATATTAAATATATATATATATATATATATATATATATATATATATATATATATATATATATATTTCGGCCATTTTATAAAACATATATATATATTTATTGCTAAGATTCTATCTCTAAGATTAAATCAATCAACAATATATATATATATATATATATATATATATATATATATATGTAAAATCGACATAATATATATTATATATTTTATTTATTGTCGATATCTTTAATAGGGAAAAAAATAACTGACAATATCTTTTCTCAATCTTTTAGGTAACTAAATCTATCAATAATACTTTAACCCTGTTTAAATATTTAGATATATTGATAGTTATATATTTCTATATATTTTAATGTGAATCTATCCTAATGTTCCCAATTATAGATATATTGTTACCTTAATTAAAAAAAATTAAAATATGGTAAACAATATAATTTTAATAATTTTCTATGTATGTGTCGAAATTTCATTGCATAATGACCAAGAAATTAAAAAATTTACCTTGAAATTTTACTAATTGGGAACAATTTTTCAAATTTTAGGATCAAATTTTAATAAGATCTACAATCCAATGTTTGATTTGATAAATATCATATTTTTCTTGAAGATCATGAACATCAACTTTACCATGAACATGAAAATTTCAGACCTATCTCACAAAACCCTAAAAATTCGAAACTTTTTAAAAATTTCTTTTAAAAAAATTCGGTCCAAAGTTTTAAATTTTCAAGAACACCAATTTATAAAAATCATGAACTCCTAATACAGGCTCTGATACCACTGTTAGATTACAGGGAGTAATCACTACGGAAACACTAAAACATGGTACGTACATGTAATCGAAATTACGCAGCGGAAGAGTTACACATACCTAAACAGTTTGTCGTAGTCCAAGATCCTTTGCACGAGGGAGTTCTCGATCCACCGGACGGAACCCGTAGAGGTTCTTGTGAAAGAAGCCCTACGTGGTGTTAGCTCCACAGCAAAGCCTCAGATCAATTCTTGGCACAGGGACAGATCTTCGGAGAGTTGCTCGAAAGCAATTTGACACACCCTAGGTGTAATATGGTTCAGCCGAAACTTGCTTGTGTGGGAGGAGGGTTTTCTCTCTAAAACATTCTTGTGAGGGAATTATGATTAACCCTAAAATATTCCCTAACACCTCTTATTTATAGGAGGAGTAAAGTGGACAAAAGTCCACTTTACCCCAACTTAATAATTCGGCCGGCCTATGTATTTGGGGATGCCCAATTTTGGGCCTCTCATGTCAATTGGGATTTGGGTCTGGCCCAATTACCCTAATGTGACATTTACCGAAGTTCATTAGGTAAATTATACATATTATGGGCTACCAATTATGGCACCCATAACCATATGCTTACAGTGACCTCCCCGCTAATAGGATTTGCAGGAAGAACGACTTACCCTTTGGGAGCGATCCTATTCCCTGTAATCCTAGGCGAGGGATGAAAAGCCTTGCATTTAAAAGTACGATTTATAGTCGTCGACCATATCAACACTTACAACGCTATATTAGAAAGAACGACTCTTAACTCCAATTATATCGTTCCCTCCACCGCTCATCAAGTTATGAGATTCCCAACTCATTAAGGGATGAGGGAGGTGTGGGGCGACCAAGGGCATCTCGTCAATGCTACATCAACCTCCTCCATAAGCGGAACCAAAAGTAGGCTCTATCTACCGTCACCGACGAATACCCACGAGAAGAGGGGGGACGCCCCGCCCCGATGGAAGAACTAATGGAGATCGCCACCAATGAGGAAGATAAGAAGGTTAAAATCGGGTCTGCTCTACCGATGGAGATAGCAAAAGGATAATTTCCCTCCTTAGGGAATATAAAGAACTATTCGCTTGGGAGCCTAGTGATATGCCAGGGATAAGTCCCGACATCATCTCCCATGAGCTCAAAATAGACCCAGCCGTGAAACCTATAGCCTAAAGAAGAATATCTATGGGAGCAAAAAAGAAGGCGGTGATACGCCAGGAAGTTGGAAAAATGGTCGACGCCGGCTTCGTCAAGGAGATACGATTCCAAACTTTGGTCGCCAATCCTGTCTTAGTGAGGAAATCCAATAAGAGATGGAGAATGTGTGTTGACTTCCGATACCTCAATAAAGCGTGTCCCAAGGATTCCTACCCATTGCCGAGGATCGACCAACTTGTGGACGCCACATCAGGACATGAGCTCCTAAGCTTCATGGACGCAAACACGGGATATAACAGATACAAATGCATCCCGACAATAAAGCATATACCGCCTTCTACGCCGACAATGATATTTATCACTATAAGGTCATGCCCTTTGGATTGATAAACGCTGGCGCCACCTATCAAAGGATGGTCAACAAACTCTTCAAGTCGATGTTGGCGAGAAATATGGAAGCCTACGTCGACGATATGCTCGTCGAAACGAAAGGAGCCAAGTTCATGTCTAATATTTGGAAGAGGCGTTCACTTGCATGCGATACCACCAAGTACGACTAAATCCAACCAAATATTCTTTTGGTATCCAATTAGGAAAATTCCTGGGATTTATGGTCAGCTAGAGGAGGATCGAAGCTAACCCAGAAAAAGTTTCTGCCATAGAATAGATATCCTCGTTTACCTGTCACAGGGAGGGACAAAGTCTCAATGGAAGGTCGGAATCACTGGGAAGATTCCTGGCGAGATCAGGTGATAAATCCCTTCCGTTTTTCAAAGTATTAAGGGCGAACAAGAAGTTCAAGTGGACGCTCGAGTGCGAAGAGGCTTTTCAACAGCTAAAGAAACAACTCCATTCGCTTCCCGCCCTAGCCAAGCCACTACCTGAAGACTCCTTATTCCTCTACCTGAGTGTAAGCTCAGCAACGTGCAATAATCAAATTCCGGTTAACTATGTTAGTAAGCTCTTCGGTGTCGCCGAAGCAAACTATATGGAAATCGAGAAATATTTTTATGTACTACTGATAGCAGCGAGGAAGCTCCGACCCTATTTACACGCTCACAAAATCATAGTGCTCACCTACCAACCACTAAAGCAGCTCTTACATGAGCCCGACATCTCAGGGAGAGTGGTAAAATGGGCGGTAGAGTTAAGTGAGTTTCGCATTCATTTTGAACCATGAAAGGCTATCAAAGGCCAAACACTAGCCGACTTCATCGCTGAAAACACGGCAACGCCAGACGCCAAACCTGTCATCCTCCTCCAAAAGGACCACGTGAAAACAACGCCTGAGAATGTAACCAACGATACTATACCATGGCTATAATATACAGATGACTCGTCTTCTTTTCAAGGATGTGAGGCAGGTCTGATATTAACGCCACCTGATGGAGAACCCCTTCGGTATGCACTCGTCTTAACCTTTCGAGTTACCAATAACGAAGAGGAATACGAGGCGCTACTCAAAGGTCTTCGCATAGCCAAAGACAAACGGAACTTACATCGCCAAGGGGGGAGAATATGAAGAAGTATGCAGAACAGGTGCGACGACTCATCCGTGAAATGTATCATTTCCAAATAGAGGCTATCCCTCGAGAAAGCAACCAGGAAGCTGACGCCCTTAGCAAAGTTGCTTGGGGAAACACCCTCCCCGCACCGGTACACTTCATCGAGTGCTCCCTCTATTTAGCCGTGGAGTCCGGGGTAGAGGTCCTTAATATCCAAGCCCCTGACTCATGGATAACCCCCATTAAAAACTATTTAGAATGAGGATATCTCCCAGAAGATTCCTTGGAGGCGACTAAAATTCAGAGAATGGTGAGACGATTTGCCATCCTGGACGAATACCTCTACAAAAGAGGATACTCCACGCCTTATATCTGATTTGTGGCCGCCTCTCAAACGGAAAATATTATGGAAGAATTACATAAAGGCAATGTCGTTTGTCATGAAGGAGCCAGAACTTTGGTGTTAAGAGCTCTACGACAGGGATTCTATTGGCTGGCAATGCATAGAGAGGCGGTAATGCTCGTACAAGCTTATCCCGCCTGTCAAGTCTACGCTCCGGGAATAACAAGACCGCCCGCGGAGCTCACACCTATGATGAGCGCCTGGCCCTTCGCGCAAATGGGAATCGACCTCATAGAGCCTTTGCCCAAATCGAAAGGTTAACGAACACATATCGCGGTCGCCATCGAATATTTCTCTAAATGGATTAAAGCAAGAGCTTTGGCGTCAACAACTACTTTTCAAATGATAAAGTTCATCCGTGAACAAATCATATGCCGGTATGGAGTGCCAAAAATACTCATCAGCGATAACGGTCCCCAATTTGCCAGCGAGGAACTGGCCGACTTTTTTGAAGAAATGCTTATCAATCACCGTTTCGGCTCTGCCCATTATGCACAAACTAATGGACAAGTCAAGGCGGAAAATAAAACGATCCTTAACGATCTAAAAAAAAGGGTGGCTACTCTAAAGGGAAATTGGGTCGAGGAGCTGGACCAAGTACTTTGGGCGCTCATAACCACACCCAAAAGAGCCACATGCGAAACCCCTTTTAGCATGGTCTATGGGTCCGAGGCCGTATTGCCCATAGAAGTAGCTAATATCTCTCAAAGGGTCGCCACATATGGAGTCAATCAAAACGAAGAACAAAGGAGGATCGATCTGGATCTTTTGGACGATCAAAGATGGGCCTCCGAAGAAACTCAAGGAAGAATGAAGCTCGCCATCGCTAGGTATTTTAACCAAAAAGTGGGGCGACGACAGTTCTTCCAAGGAGAGAAGGTGCTAGGAAGAAACGAGTTTGTAGCGGCCGACCAAGGAGGAAAAATGGTGCCGGAATGGGAAGGTTCTTATATCGTTGTCGACATATCATGTCCCAATGCCTACAAATTAGAAGACTGTCAAGGGCAAGGCCTCAACAGAACTTTTAATGCGGAGCACCTGATGAAATTCTACGTATAGAAATCCTTTCATGTATTTCTATTACAATAAGGTGATGAACAAAGATATGATTTGTCTCCTCTTAAAGTGTCCACAAAACTCATCGACTCCTTATAATTAGTGACGATCCAGCAGATTAGTCATAATACTGACTCCCCCGACTTCCGAAAGTTGCCATCTACAAATGAGACCAGTCATAATATTGACTCCCCTGACTACCGAAAGCCGACATCCACAAAGGAGACCAGTCATAATACTGACTCCTCGACTCCTTATAGTCGGCGACAATTTAGGAGATCAGTCATAATACTGACTCCCCCGACTTTCGAAAGTCACCATCTACAAAGGAGATCAGTCATAATACTAACTCCTCGATTCCTTATAGTCGGCGACGATCCAGGAGATCAGTCATAATACCGACTCCCCCGACTTCCGAAAGTCGCCATCTACAAAGTAGATCAGTCATAATACTGACTCCTCGATTCCTTATAGTCGGCGACGATCTAGGAGACCAGTCATAATACTGACTCCCCCAACTTCCGAAAGTCGCCATCTACAAAAGAGATCAGTCATAATATTGACTCCCCTGACATTCGAAGGTCGCCATCAACAAAGGAGATCAGTCATAATGCTAACTCCTCGACTCCTTATAGTCGGCGACAATCCAGGAGATGAGTCATAATACTGACTCCCCCGACTTCCGAAAGTCGCCATCTTCAAAGGAGATCAGTTATAATACTGACTCCTCGACTCCTTAGAGTCGGAAATGATCTAGGAGATCAGTCAAAATACAGACTCCTCCAACTTCTGAAAGTCGCCATCTACAAAGGAGATCATTCATAATACTGACTCCTCGACTCCTTATAGTCAGCGACAATCCAGGAGATGAGTCATAATACTGACTCCCCCGACTTCCGGAAGTCGCCATCTACAAAGGAGATCAGTCATAATATTGACTCCCATAGTCGGTGACGATCCAGGAGATCAATCATAATACTGACTCCGTCGACTTCCGAAAGTCGCCATCTACAAAGGAGATCAGTCATAATATTAACTCCCCTGACTTCCGAAAGTCGCCATCTACAAAGGAGATCAGTCATAATACTAACTCCTCGACTCCTTATAGTCGGCGACAATCCAGGAGATGAGTCATAATACTGACTCCCCCGACTTCCGAAAGTCGCCATCTTTAAAGGAGATCAGTCATAATACTGACTCCTCGACTCCTTAGAGTCGGCGACGATCTAGGAGATCAGTCAAAATACTGACTCCTCCGACTTCTGAAAGTCGCCATCTACGAAAGAGATCAGTCATAATACTGACTCCTCGACTCCTTATTGTCGGCGACAATCCAGGAGATGAGTCATAATACTGAATCCCTTGACTTTCGTAAGTCGCCATTTACAAAAGAGATCAGTCATAATACTGACTCCTCAACTCCTTATAGTCGGTGACGATCCAGGAGATCAGTCATAATACTAACTCCGCCGACTTCCGAAAGTCGCCATCTACAAAGTAGATCAGTCATAATACTGACTCCTGGATTCCTTAGAGTCAGCGACGATCTAGGAGACCAATCATAATACTGACTCCCCCGACTTTCGAAAGTCACCATCTACAAAGGAGATCAGTCATAATATTGACTCCCCTGACTTCCGAAAGTCGCCATCTTCAAAGGAGATCAGTCATAATACTGACTCCTCGACTCCTTATAGTCGGCGACAATCCAGGAGATGAGTCATAATACTGACTCCCCCGACTTCCGAAAGTCGCTATTTACAAAGGAGATCAGTCATAATACTGACTCCTCAACTCCTTATAGTCGGTGACGATCCAGGAGATTAGTCATAATACTGACTTCGCCGACTTCCGAGAGTCGCCATCTACAATGTAGATTAGTCATAATACTGACTCCTCGTTTCCCTATAGTCGGCGATGATCTAGGAGACAAGTCATAATACTGACTCCCCCGACTTCCAAAAGTCGCCATCTACAAAGGAGATCAGTCATGATACTGACTCCGCGACTCCTTATAGTCGGCGACGATCCAAGAGACCAGTCATAATAATGACTCCCCCGACTTCCAAAAGTCGCCATCTACAAAAGAGATTAGTCATAATACTGACTCCTCGACTCCTTATAGTCGGCGACGATCTAGGAGATCAGTTATATTACTGACTCCCCCGACTTTCTAAAGTCACCATCTACAAAGGAGATCAGTCTTAATAGTGACTCCTCGACTCCATATAGTCGACGACGATCAAGGAGGTCAGTCATAATACTGACTCCCGCGACTTCCTAAAGTCGCCATCTACAAAGGAGATCAGTCATAATACTGGCTCCTCGACTCCTTATAGTCGGCGACGATCAAGGAGATCAGTCATAATACTGACTCCTCAATTCCTAAAAATCGATAAGAGCAATAAGACGCGACTACGCTATCGAAACTCGATGGTTATCTGGGAAGAAGATAGTTGGACGAAGTTCGCTTCTCATCATAAAAAGGTACTCAACAAAATCCCTCCTCTTTTATTAAAATAAGGCTAACAGCTTATATATTGGGGGCAAGTGTTGGATATGATTCGAGATAACCTAAGATAGATCGTGATTGTTTTAATAGAGATCTCTAAAAGATAAGACGACAACTACTCACACCCAAATGATAAGTTAAAGATAAGTGATCAACGCCGGTACGAAGAGATGTCGATAATTAAGACAAAACTCTGAAGAATGGCGACATCTCTACTCTAAGAAACTTCTCTTAAGGTAGGAGTCGAGTCGACAACTCGGTTCTATCAAGAAAACCATATCCTATGAGAAAGAGGTACCACCTGGCAGCCCGCTTGCTGCCCCGAAGATAACCCCTCCTCCTAAGGAGGAGACACCAGCTGGCAACCTGTTAGCTGCCTTTTATATTTAGGGAAACCTTCCCCTCAATGAAAAGTTAAGGTGGCAACCTACTTTTCACCTACTGACACTCCACCGCCTCCCTCAACCAATTAGAGAAAGGTGGTCATCGCTACTGGACAGCCAATCAGAGCTTAGCTGCCGCCACTTAAAGTCGGTACAATCTCTCCCTATAAATAGGGGAACACCTTTTATTACTAAATATTCTATCATATACTTCCTAAACTATTCTCTCAAATTCCATTTTTGACTTAAGTTTCAGAGTGGAATCAGGGGCAAATCCCCACCGCCATTTTAGGTTCTCGCCTATCCAATACTCGAAAGGAAACTAAGCACCCGGCGATGTCGACAAAGATACCTACAAGAGTTAAGCGAAGGCGAGACCGCGAAGTCCACTACCAGGAGCTCCAGGCCACATCAATTTGATCCCAACAACTCCCACTAGGATCAGTGCTCCCACTAGGAATAACACTCCCACTGGGAATCAGGGCGTTACTTGAACCTTCACCTACAAATTTTCTTGGACGACCTCTTGGTCTCGAGATTCTACCTCTAAGATGAATTCCACAGTTACTTGGACCAGGAACCAAGTTGGTTTTCCAACTCCCACTGTTACTACCTGGTAGTTGAGGAATTATAGGATTCTCATCTAACGGTTAAGCAACATGATGATTAGGTTCCATTTGATTCACACCTGCAGCAACTATGATCTCTGTGGTTGGATCGTCTCCTCCCACTGGATTTATTATGAAAATGTCTCCATTCTCATTTACCATGTCGTTCACTGGTGGTGTTGCCTCAAATCTCCCACTCTAAGTAAGTGGGACCGGACAATCATAATCATGTTCATGTTCTATTGATACTTCATTCGTTATGATGTTACCAAGCTTTGGAAATTCATCCTCAAGAAATGTAACGTCTCTAGACTCATGTTCGACTACGCCACCATTCTCCTTAGCCGCCGCAAACACGTATCCCTTAGAGTGTTCGGAGTATCTTATGAAGATACTTTTCAGACCTCTAGGTCCCAACTTGTCGAATCGACTGTCGGTTTGACGCGTGTATGCTGCGCAACCCCAAGGGCACAGCCTAGTAAAATCCATCTCTTTACCAGTCCACAACTCATATTGTGGCATGACCACCGATTTTGAAGGAACAAGGTTTACTACATGAATGGCTGTCAAAAACGCATCGCCACATAAAGGAGATCGGAAGTTGAGCTTGTGACATCATGGTCTTAACCGTGTCGAAGAAGTGTATGATTAAGATGCTCCGCATTACCGTGTCTGTAATGGTGAATTAGGGATTGTCGTTTAACGGACAATACCACTTTCATTGCATACTCATTCCAGAGGTTTTTTCCACCTCAGATCGTGCATTAGGTTCTCACCTTTTGCTTGAATTTATTCTCCATGAAAAAATATATGAGTAAATCTGAAATGGATATATATGCAAATGAAAGATTAATTTCAAGCTTCAAATCAAACACTACTTATTAAATTTGTACTTTGAATCGATTTGTCCGGTCTGTCGAGGGACACAGGCGCAACGCGCGACACACATGTTTTACCCATGGTTAAATAGTTTCGTTTCCAAAATTTAATTTAATTTAATTTAATTTAATTGGTTTCACACATGTTCGTCATTATGATTTAATTATTTTATGGAGTACTAACAAATAAGGAAGATTAATCGCTCACGCTCTAACTACACAATCGATGGGTTTATTAATTATAATGGAGCTTGTTAATCGTTTAGTTTGTTCGACCATTCATCATGGCCGAAATTTTGGTTCTTACCGTATAATCGGGTTTCAGATCGATCCCGTCGACCGGGTTGATAAATTGATATGTAAATTTTACTTCAAATCGAGTTGTATTCAACCTCAATAACAACATCTTTGTTCAATAATTCCGAATTTTAAATGACCAAAATTTAATAATCAAACGAACAACGAAATATGCAACAACGACAATAATAAGATTCCAGATCACAATGAAGCCATAATGAGAAACAGATAGATGAGTAGTCCAAGTCATGCTGAGAACCACACCTGAAAAAAAAATTCACAAGTGAATCACATCAGATGATCTGTGTGCTATAAAACGTTTTATGAATTTACACGGAAAACGAGACGTACATGAGATGCGCTTTCATCGACGGTGTTTGTCGCACCGGATCATCGTTTAGACCTCTTGTTGCTCGAGTCTTTTAATAGCATGCGCGTATGAGTGAAGTCATCCTTCGACTCATGGGATTCATTGGAATGACTCTCTTCGTCATGGTCCGCCTTGAATAGATCCATAGAGGTCTTGATTGATTTAATCAGACGTGTGAGCCCATCGTCGTCGGCAAACCATGACAGAGGGAATATCCTGATTATCTTGTGAATCCTTTGCCATGCGTCTATTTCATCATCGGGATCATGATCGATTCTGACACCGCCATCTGTGCAAAGAATACCATCATATTCAATCATGAGGTCTCATATTTAATCCGTAGTGAAGGTGTATGGCACACCAAATATGTAAAGCGCTGACATTCGTGAATCCTTCCTCTGATTTATCTTTCAGAGTTGAATAAATCAACTCGCACGCGACTCGAAGTACGTACTACCATATTCGTCCGTTATCAACCTCTTTGCTGTCGGATCTACACGATCCTCAACATTTGCAGCACATAAGAGATCGATAACTTATTCCTTCCATTCATCATAATTACAACCATCCAAATTTTGTGCAGTATAGAATAGCTTTGGATCAGCCATAGAAACTAACACATTGACAATCATGCGGCAATCAGGGAGTCAATTTAAAACATTTTGAAAATAGAATTGCTTACATCAGATATCTATGAGATAGAAGGCGAACAACAATGATTCCTCAGTCATCTAGCCAACCTGACCACCAGTAAACCAGTGGAAGGAGGCCGTGAAAGGGTTCACACTGCGGACGTCTCATTTCTAATAATAGATCAATCTCTTTAAACTGGTTTAATCGCTTTCACCGGAATGGGAATTTTTAAATACGCCCGATATTGGCTTTCCCAAGGACCTTTTACAATTTTCCGAGGATTTCTCATGCAAGCATACATAATTCTAATACACAAGTAAATTATCATACACATCCACATCTAAGAAACTATCATGCATACGCATCAAGCTTAATCACACCACATCAATCATGCATATTTGGTGACTGGATTTCGATTTGAAATATTTTGGAATGACTAGCAACTCATGTTATCAATCAGTCATACGAACTTCTAGTGCGTAACTCATTAATTGAAAACTGAGCTCCGCCCCCAACATGCAATATCCAGCAAGCTTGACATAGTCAATACACAATTCTAATCATGCATTTCCGAGATCCATCCTCATAATCGTAACTAGGCATCATGTTTGAATAAAATGTAAAAATATTAAACCAATTCGCGCCGTGTAGGTAATTTTAAAGTTCGAAAACTTTTGGATTTTAAAATTTGACCAACCTATTTTCAGTTGACTCGGGACGGTTCGATAATTCTGGTTTGGTTCAGTCAATTTCAGTCTGACCAGTCTGGTCCGGTGAAACCAGTCCGACCGGTCCGGTTCGGATCAAATAGGTAATTCGGTTCAGTTTTTCACGTAAACCAGGTCGGTTTGGTTCGACCTATTAGTGTACCTGGTCCGACCTGATCCGAGTGGGTCTGATCGACTTAGAAAACCCGGGTAGAACGACCCGACCAGGTTGATCGACCCGACCAAGTTGAACCGGTAATACCCGACCTGGTTGACCCGGTTGGATCGGTTCGAGTTCCACTAGTTATCCGGGTCAGTCGACCAATCGGATGTGAAAATTGGACCGGCCCATTTGTTGGATATTATGGGGATATTTACTACGGACAAGAAACACGTGCACATGCCAGGTAACTAATTACGGAATAAGGACACATACCAGTTTCTCCTTTGCCGTAGCCCCAAGATCTTGCAAGAGTTGCGGCCCACTGGCAAGATCCTGTACTGATTCTTGTTAAGTAATCGCCTATGAAGAATGGTCTCCAAAGCAAAGCTTCTTGTCGATTCCTTGCGGGATCGATCTCTGAGGTAAATTGATCGAAGCAATTTGGCACCTCCTACTAAAAGGGTTCGGCCGCACTAGCTCTCTATAGGGAGGAGGGATTTCTTTGTCTCAACACTTAGGATAAATGAGTGATTAACTATTAACCTTAGAGAAATCCTGACACCCCCTATTTATAGGAATAGGTGGGAAAATCCCACCTCCTTAAGTTACATAGTTCGACCGACCAACATAGGAGAGGGGACGGCCCAATTTTGGGCCTTTCATGTCAATTGGGATTTTAGGGCTAGCCCAAAATCCCTAATGTGACATTACCCAATTAACTCAAGTAACAGTCTCATATTAATGGGCTCCTATTTATTGTGGCCCAATCTCCAAATGCCAACAGCTACAAACAGGCATCCCTTAGAGTTCTCGGAGCAATTTATAAAGATACTTTCAATCCTCTAGGTTCCAACATGCTGAATAGGCTGTCGGACTGATGCGTGTATGCTGCGCTACCCCAAGGTCGCAGCCTGGTAAGATCCATCTCTTTATCAGTCCACAACTCATATGGTTTCGTGTCCACCGATTTTATACGAACTAGGTTCACCACATAATTTGCAGTCAACTGCATGTCATCCTAGAAGGAGATCGGAAGTTGAGCTTGCGATATCATGATACTGACCATGTCCTTAATTATGTGTGATTATGATGCTCCGCCAATCTGTTTCGTTAAAGGCGTATTTCAGTTCGTTGTTTAATAGAAAATCAATTTCATTGGATACTCATGCTTCGAGGTTTCGTCCGCCTCAAATCGGGCACTAGGTTCTCACCCTATGCTCGTTTACAATTCTCGATGAGAAGTTGTATGAGTAATACACCTTAAATGGGTATTTTTGCAATGAAAAATTTATTTCGGGCATTAAATCAAACATATTACATTAAATTTGTACTTTAAAATGATGCGTCCTATCTATCGAATGAGTTGCCCGCCACGCGCGCATCACCAGTTGTTACCCGTGGTGAAATCTTTTCGTTTCCAAAACTTAATTTAGTCGGTTTCGCACATGTTCGTCGTTACGATTTATTAATTTTATGGAGTACATCTAAATCGTTCGTTTTAGTTATGCAATAGATGGGGTTACAATGAATTGGGGTATGTGTAATCGGTTATCTTATTCGGCCTCTTATCCTGGCCGAAATTTTGGTTCCTAAACCATAGGTTTGGATTTTCGTTTCAGATTGTTCCCTTCGACCATGCCGATTATTGAAAAGTAAATTATTTTTCGAATCGAATTGCATTCAATCTCAATAACTATTAATTTATTCAACCGTCTGAAACATAAACAACCCAAGACATCAATTCAAATGAACGATGAAAGATGAAACGACAATGATAAGGTTCTTGATCTGAAGGTCGCTTATTCGATCCATGCTCATAGCACAGATATTCGAGAAATCTGAGTCATTCCGAACACCACATCTTAATAAATTCACGAGTGAATCACATCATATGATCTATGTCTGAATGAAACCTTTTACAGCTTTATATACATGAAAAACGAGGCGTACTAGAGACGCGCTTACATCGACGTTGTTTGTCCCACCGTATAGAGTGTAGTATACACTCACTCTTAGTTGCATACATAGTTGCATACATAGTATAAGTGTCTACACTTATAAATGGTTGTATACACCCGGCTACTAGTAAACATAGCATAGTCCTAGTTGGTGAGCCTAGTCTCACTTAGTATATATAGTGCACTCTTTAGTTTGTAATCCCTAATCATCAATGAAGAATGATTCAAGCTTATATGGTATCAGAGCCATCCCTAATGGCGGCGTGCCCATCTAGTTGAAGAAGATCAAGTTTCTTCAACATTGGCCTTCAAAGTTCACCTTGTTCTTGTATAGCCTTACAAGATAAGCTTCGTGGATCTTCATCTCAACTTGAAATTTCCATTTCTTGAGCAAGAATGGATGTCAAGTAAGTAAAATTTTAAGAAATCACACCACTAACCAAAGCTGAGCATAGACTAAGGATAGCCAACATGCCTTAGTACTAGTTTGCTTAGTTCTTGTTGATTTCAGCCTTGTTGAGCTGATTGCGTGATTGTTCTGGTTATATTCTGGGGTTTGCTTTGTTTCCCTGGATTTGGGTATGAATTCTGAGCTTGTTCAAGCTGCGCATACTACTTGGAAGTTGTGATTTCACTACGTTACATCGTTTGCATACACTTTGCTCGGCTGAGGAGTCATTGTGTCTTCTTCGAGTTTTCACTCCATACCTTGAAGATTTCAGAGCTTTCTTCAATGAAGGATTGATCCTAATCCATTCCTAGTGATTTGTGAACATTGAACTTGGAGTAGTTTGTTGTGGATTGTACAGATTGTAGTGAAGAGTGAGATGGAATTTGTCTTACTCTCAACAAACTTGGTGTGCTAGTTTTGTTGCTAGTGCATACCTTGTGTGCGTTTTCTTTGGAATCCTTTGCATCTGAATTTCCCCTACTTTTAATCTTCAAGCTCCTTGTGTTAATTTGCTTGCAAGATGGCTCAGGAAACCAATGTTGATGATACCCTATACATTCACCCCCTCAGACACCACTGGCCATATGCTCATTCCTTTTCAACTTCAAGGAACATCCAACTATCATGTTTGGAGCACCTCAATCAGGGAAGGCTTATTGGTGAAGAATAAGCTTGGTTTTATAGATGGCACATTCACAAGATTGGATGTTGGTGTCAATGATAGGGTGAGATGGGATAGGGCAAATGCAATTGTCAAGGCATGGTTAAGGAACACTGTGGCCAAGGATTTGGTCAATGGCTTGATCTACAACCCTACAGCCTCTTCCATTTGGAATGACCTAAAGGAGATGTTTGACAAAGTGGATGACACTCAAATCTTTCAATTGACAAGGGAGATTTACCAAACATCTCAAGGTGTGCTCTCCATCACTGAATACTTTGCCAAGATGAAGCAACTATGGGATGCTCTTGCTTCCATTGATGATTCGGTTCTCCAATGTGCTGGGGACATTGCCATTGTCAATGAACACAAAGAGAAGCAGAAGTTGATGGCATTTCTCTTGGGGCTAAATGATTCCTATGGACACATTAGGAGCAACTTGCTTATGAGGCAGCCCCTTCCTACCCTTAGCATTGCCTTCTCTGTGTTAGTACAAGAAGAGAGCCAAAGGACCATCTCAGGTTCCATTGGTGATGTGGGTGAGGCAACAGCCTTATTCACTGGGAAGAATCCATCTTATGGAGTAGGTAGAGGCAATGGAAGAGGATATTTAAGGGGTAGAGGTTTTGGAAGAGGCAATGGCATCGGAAGAGGCAGAGGCAACTTCAATGCTTCAAGTGGCAAACCACTTCCTACTTGCACCTATTGTGGCAAGAGGGGTCACAATGAGGATGTTTGCTTCACCAAGCATGGCTACCCATATGATCATCCAATCCATCAAAACAATCCAAATGCTCCTAAGAGGAATTGGAACTCAGAAAACATCGTTGAAGATGGTGGAACCTCAAGTGCAATTGAACATGTGGCAGCCAAAGACAAGAGGATCTTCCATGGCACAGCTGACAAAAGGATTCAACATGTTCCTGCCCATGATGATCATTTTGATCATACACCTCTATGCTTTGAAGATGTGGATCAAGCTCATGTCAACATCGCATGTATATCTAGTGATCCTATGGTTTGGATAGTTGACTCATGTGCAACTAACCATATCACTCATCAAATTGATTGGCTACATGATATGAAGAAGAGTGATTCTGATCACCAATATGTGCACTTGCCAAATGGTCACAAGTGCAAAGTGACCCATGTTGGTTCTTGCTCTTTCTCAAGTGGATTCACATTGACTAACATCCTTTTGGTCCCTGATTTCAAGTTTAATTTGATCTCAGTCTCTAGATTGCCTAGCCAGTTAAATTGCAAAGTGATCTTTACTTGTGATCATGTGTTGCTTCAGGGCCAGAGTGGCAAGTCCATGGTGATTGGGCAATGGAATAAAGGATTGTAAACCTTGAAGGATGTGGTGCCTTCAAGCCCAAGGAAGATAGCAGCTACTTGCTTGGGGAATAAGGATGAAGTATTGAGATGGCATAGGCGTTTGGGTCATGTCTCAGAACAATATTTGAACCATTTGGATGTTTTAGGCTTGAATAAGACCTATGGTTGTATCAAACAATGCACTATTTGTCCTCTTGCAAAGCAATCTAGATTTTCATCCCCAATCAGTGATTCAATTGCTTCAAAGCCTTTTGATTTGATTCACATGGATCTATGGGGTCCATACAAGGTGCCTACCTTCAAGAACAATCAATATTTCTTGACTATTGTTGATGATCATTCAAGAGCAACTTGGGTCTATTTGATGAGACACAAGAGTGACACTTTCTTGCACATCAAGAATTTCTTGATCATGGTCAAGAATCAATTTGGTACAATGGTCAAGACTTTGAGGAGTGACAATGAGACCGAGTTCATCAAATCAGTTTGTAAAGACTTACTTCTTCAATTTGGGATTCTTCATCAAACAAGTTGTGTGCATACACCACAACAAAATGGCAGGGTTGAACGCAAGCATAGGGACATCCTCGACATTTCTAGAGCCATAAGGTTTCAAGCTTCTATGCCATTGAGACATTGGAGATATTGCATACTCAATGCTTGTTACTTGCTCAACAGACTACCCACCTCTATCTTGAAGTTCAAGTCACCTATGGAAGTGTTATATGGAAAAGCCCCATCTCTTCTTCATTTGAAAACCATAGGTTGCTTATGTTTTGCAACCAAATTGAACAACCATGACAAGTTTAGTCCAAGGGCTGAACCATGCATCCTTATGAGGTATTCAACCTCACAAAAAGGGTACCTTGTGATGAACATTTCCAACTCAATGTTTCATGTTTCAAGGGATGTTTCCTTTCATGAAGACATCTTCCCATTTAGCATGTCAGAGGATGCTTTAAAGTCTCTTATTCCATCTTTCTTGGGAGCTAAGCAATCCATTGAAGACTTCCCACCAGAGAATCCAACTTACTTTGATGAAGATGTACAAAGATACAATCCAATCAATAAAATCCCACCACCTCAACAAATTCCAACACCTCAACCACCCATTGTGGATGATCCACCCCAACCTTCTAATCTAAGGAGGAGTCTTAGAATTGTACAACTCAACCCACCACCACCAAGGAGGAGTGCAAGGATTGCTGAGCTTCAACAAAGGTCTAGTTCCAATGCCACTTTTGGCATGGAGAGGTATGTGTCATATGACACTTTAGGCCCTAAATACAAATGCATATGGACTGCCATTGACAAAATCAAGGAACCAAGCTCCTACAAGCAAGCAATCAAGGACCCCAATTGGATTTTGGCCATGAAGGAAGAGATACAAGCCCTTCAAGCCAATAACACTTGGGAACTAATGGAACTTCCTCAAGGCAAATCATCAATTGGTTGCAAATGGGTCTTCAAGGTCAAGTACAACTCTGATGGATCCATTGAAAGGTATAAGGCAAGATTGAATGCCAAAGGATTCACTCAAGTAGAAGGGACTGATTTCAAAGAAACATTCTCTCCTGTGGTCAAAATGGACACAGTGAGGATCATCTTAGCATTGGCAGCTGCCAAATCATGGGGATTGTACCATATGGATGTAAACAATGCTTTCCTTCAAGGTGACTTAACTGAGGAAGTATACATGGACATCCCCCAAGGTTTTGATCCTTCCAAGTCTCTTGAGGGGTCTACCAAATGTGTATGCAAGCTTAAGAAGTCCCTATATGGCCTTAAACAAGCTTCAAGGCAATGGAACATCAAGCTCACCCAAACATTGTTGAAGAATGGTTACACACAAAGTGCCTCATATCATTCCTTGTTCACCAAGATACAAGGTAATGACAAAGTGTTTCTACTAATCTATGTTGATGATCTTCTAACACCGGTTCTAATACCAAGATGATCAATCAACTGAAACACACACTTCAAATTGAAGGATTTGGGGGACTTGAGGTACTTTTTGGGATTGGAGATAGCAAGATCAAATCAAGGACTTGTGATCAATCAAAGGAAATATGCTGTGGAACTCATTTAGGATGTTGGCTTAGGGGCTGCAAGGCCTTCTGAAACTCCTATGGAATTCAATGTCAAGCTCACCACACATGAGTATGACAAAGAATCCAACTCCAACACTGATGATGTGCTATTAGAGGATGCTACTTCATTTAGGAGACTTATTGGCAAATTGCTATACCTTACCATGACAAGACCAGACATTAGCTTCTCAGTCCAAAGGCTAAGTCAATTTGTGGACAAGCCAAAGAAGTCACACTATGAAACTGCCATTAGGATAATCAAGTACATCAAGGGCACCCCAAGCCAAGGCTTGATCTATCCTTCCAACAACAACCTTTATTTGAGCTCGTTTTGTGACTCTGATTGGGCTGCTTGCCCTTTTAGTAGAAATCAGTGAGTGCCTATTGTGTAAAGCTTGGTGCAGCCATGGTAACTTGGAAGGTCAAGAAGCAAGATACCATTTCCCTATCAAGTGCTGAGGCAGAGTATAGGTGCCTTAGAGTTGCTATTCAAGAGGCACTTTGGGTATGCAGAATTCTCAAGGAACTTGGATTGCAAGTAAACCTTCCTATCCCAATATACACATATAGTCAAGCAGCTGTGAAGATTGCTAAAAATCCAATGTTTCATGAGCGTACCAAACACATGAATTGGATTGTCATTTCACAAGACACCACATTGGACAAGGCAGGATTGGTGTTCATTACATTCCTTCAAATGATCAACTAGCTGACTTGCTCACCAAGGCTTTAGTGAAGAACCAACACTTGGCTTTGTTGAAACTATATGGAATCAAGGATGTCTTCCAAGAAAGAAAAGAAGAAGAGAAGGATGGGAGAATATAGAGTGTAGTATACACTCACTCTTAGTTGCATACTGATGGATATACGCCCAATTTGAACCCGTTGACTTCCGAATCGTTGTATTTTTATCACCCCGTTAATGATTGAAAATCAAAACTTCAACCCGAACACTTCGCGAGAATACCAACGGCCCGGACGGGGCCGAAGCGCTTGTCCGGCCAAGTCAAACTCACCTAGGTGAGGTTGGGTGGCCACACCCGACCTCCCCTAGGTGAGGTTGGGTGGCCACACCCGACCTCCCCTAGGGGAGATCGGGTGGACCAACCCGATCTCTCCTAGGGGAGATCGGGTCGGCCAACCCGATCTCTCCTAGGGGGGATAGGGTTGGCCAACCCTATCCCCCCTAGGAGGGGTAGGGTGGCCTCACCCAACCCCTACCCTTGGGGTCGGATTTTCCTCCCCCCCCCCCCCCCCCCCAAGGGCCCCGGCACCATTTTTGGACTCCCATACTCGGTTTATTCCGCCTACCTTCTCCGTATCCTAAGGTCTTAATTATGTGTTTAAAGGTTAATTAACTGTGTTTAAGGGCTAAGGATGTCATTGAGCCACCTTAATGACACCGTTGCCTATAAATACCCCACCTCCACTATTCATTTGATCATCTGGGCAATTTGGATAATTTTGCTCTGACATCTCTCTAGCTTTATCTCTCTAAAAACCGTACTGACTTAGGCATCGGAGAGGGTTCATCAGGCACCACCCCCCCCCCCCCCCCCCTCTGTGCCTGGTACTGCCCCTTCTGCAGGGCGAAAGGAGAAGAGAAGCTAAGGAAGGAAGGACGCAAGCTAAGACAGCACAACCCGAGAGTACCGGATCCTCCACATCTCCAGTGAGGAACGAGATTTGAGTCGACCGCCCGTTGACCCTAATCTCGGAACCTAACACTTGGCGCCGTCAGTGGGCTTCGGACAGAAAGCCTGGCTATAACAAGGGCAATGACGAACAGCAGGGTGTCTAGGCACCACCGCCCACCAGGGGGCAATGGGCGAAGGAGAGAGCCTATACCCCCAGGAAGGCAGCCTAACCCGGGAAAGCAGCCAATGCAACCAGAACCACAAGAAATCCCACAGCCTCCTCAACAGAACAACCAGGAGGGAGGACCCTCACGCCCAGCTGGGGCTGAGTCCTCCACAGCCTCAACCCCCCTGGCAAGAAGGCCACAGAGAGAAAGAGAACAACAGGGAGTGCCATCCCAGCACACGGCACCCCCTGAGGGATATTATTATAAGGCGCAACCCCAAGGGTACCCGTATGGGATGCCGGCCCAAAGGAATGGCAACCGCGCCCACACAACATACGCAAGGCCGGCATACACCCAGGGGACACACACTTAAGCTCATGAAGAGGAACAGATCCCAACGGAAGGGCACCACTCGCACCCTCGAGCAGGGCAGCGAGAGGAGCAAAGAAGAAATCACCAGGAGCCACCCCCAGAGGGAAGGCAACAATTCGTGCCTCCTAGGCAACAACAGAGCGCCAGGGCTTACACCCCACAGGGGGAGGAAAGACAAGCAAGACCTCCAAGGAGGCAAGAATTCTATGAAGCACCCCAGCAGGGACACCAAGGATACACCTACAGTCCGTATCAATACGGACAAGGGATCCCGGCAAGCCCCATCTATAACTACGGAGGCCATCAGAGAAATTACACTCCGACGCCGATATTGATCACTCCAGAAGAAATAGAGGCCATGATAACCCGGAAAATGAATGAGTCAAAGAAAACCAGCTTGCATTGTCTAAGTGACAAAACGAACCACCCTTTCACAAGGGAATTGGAGATGAACAGGGTGCCAGACTCCCTGCACACAGTGCAAATTGCAAAGTACAATGGCAAGGGAGACCCCCTAGAGCATATTCAACAGCATGAGGCCTCTCTATTTGGGAGGACCACTGGTGAAAGATACAAGGCTCTTCTGTTCCCAAACACCCTATCAGGGGTGGCCTCACACTGGTTCTTCAGCCTACCCTCTGAAAGCATCCACTCATGGGAGCACCTAAAGGCGAAGTTTCTGCAGAGATATCTAGGGGAGAGGAAACTCCTCAAAGGAACAGGCTCCATCGATGATGTGAAACAAGAATATGATGAATCTCTGGCCAGTTACTACACTAGGTTCAATCAAAATATCGCAGACATCCAGGGCGACATAACTGAGGGTGAGATAATACGAGCCTTCATCAGAAACCTAGGCCGCTTCGGGTCCACACTGGCAGAAAAGATGGCCAAGAAGCCAGCAAGCACCTTAGAGGAGCTTGCAGGAAGAGTAAAAACTCATATAGACCTGGAGAGGCACATGGCAAGTAAGAAAGCCATGATTCAAGCAGCCAAGGAAGACAATGCAAAGCCGAACAAAGGAAAGCCACCCCAGGCACCTCAGCACATAAGGCAGCAGGAATGGCGTCCGCCCCAGCAAAGAAACCAAATGGGCGAACCACTAAAGGCTAGAGAAATAAATGTCATCAAGTTCGTTCCATTGAACGCCACTCCAGCTACTGTCCTCAAAGAGATGCGGAATCAGAAACTCTGGTCACCCCCTGCAAGATGGAGAGCCCCAATGGTGGGGAATCACAAGGACAGATGGTGTGACAACCATGAAGCTTACGGGCATGACACGAACGAATGCTTCAGCCTAAAGCTAAGCATCAACAATGCCATCCAAAGGGGAGAACTAAAGCAGTTCGTAGATCATGGGGGCAACAGCATGCAGCTAGGGCCATCACACAGAGACAAGGGCAAAAGCAAAGTAGACTACAACCCTCCACCCAACAAGAGAGGGACCATAAACATGATACACGGGGGAGTAGCGTCAGGTGGCCCAACTGCTAATGCAAGGGAGGTTTACGCATCAAAACTGAGTTTAGTGCCAAGGTGGAGGAAAAGGCCACGAGAAGGAGAGGAGATGAAGATTGAATTCTCGGAGAAAGACAAGAGCCACATTGTCTTCCCACATGACGATGCGTTAGTCATCACAATAGACATTGATAATTTTGATGTAAAGCGAATATTGGTGGATGGGGGCAGCTCGGCTGACCTCCTAAGCTTGAGAGTCCTAGAAGAAATAGGGAAAACCAAGGCAGACATCAAACCAGTCAACTTCCCCCTAGTTGGCTTCTCAGGGGCAACAAGCTACCCCCTGGGAATGATAACCCTGCCGGTGACCATGGGCCAAGGATGGACACAGCTGAAGGTGAATGTTAACTTCTTGGTGGTTGAAAGCCTGGGAGCCTACAATGGGATCCTAGGAAGGACAACCATAAACCCATACGAAATAGTGCCATCCACCGTACACCAGAAGTTGAAGTACATCACTGAGAATGGAGTCGGAGAAGTCCTGGGTGATCAACGCACTGCAAGGCAGTGCTACGTCAACTCCATGAGACATGGATCACACGGGACAGACACAGTGGCAGTGGT
Organism: Clarkia xantiana subsp. parviflora; assembly: GCA_036873135.1. Taxonomy (NCBI): domain Eukaryota; kingdom Viridiplantae; phylum Streptophyta; class Magnoliopsida; order Myrtales; family Onagraceae; genus Clarkia; species Clarkia xantiana. Next base: position 21,973,589 of record JAPTYO010000012.1, read on the forward strand.
CATGGTAGGAGCCAATCAAGATAGAAAGAAGAGGGGAAGGAGACAAAGGCAAGGAAAGATGAAGAATGGAGTGGTACTCCGTTTGAGCAGGCAGTTTTTTCAAACAGTACCTAAGAGGAGACACATGAGTAAGGCTGTGAAGGTGACAGCCATACCTTGGCAACCAGAAACCATAGAAGGGAAAAGAACAAGGGACTCCATCATAAGAGGCTTTCGGTACATTGATGATATCAAGCAAATGCCGCGGGAGCCAATATCAAGCTATTTCCAGAGATTCTCCTGTTATGGTGCCAATATGGACATCACAAGAGGAGAAGCCGTCAAAGCATTCATTCGGAACATGCACCAAAACTCATTTGAGACCTATGGAGGGCTTTATGAGATGGTCATGACGAGCACGATGAGAGAGCTCAAGGAAAAGCTAGACAAGGCGTTTGCAAAGGAGATGAAGCAACTGGATGAAGTCCCAGAGAAATAAAGAGAGACTGACACACTGGGAGGAGGTGTAAACTCCACATTCACACCCCTTACAGTGAGCATAGAAGAAATTTTTCAAAAGTACCTCAAGGAGGAGCTACCCACATGCAGGGAGGAGGGCAAGGCCTTCCTAGGAAGAGATGCACAGGGATGGTGTGAATACCATGGGACCTGGGGGCATCAGACCAACCACTGCATGGTGCTGAAGATAGAAGGGGAGGAAATGATTCACAGTGGAAGCCTAAAGGAGTACGTGGCAACAGACGAATTGACCACCCCATATCCTTAGTTTCATATTTAGCAATTCGCATGTTCAAGCTTTCTAAGTTTTTCAAAAACAACTTTTGAGAAGGAGAACTCACGAAGTTACTCCAACTCTACAACTATCTTTGATTTCCTCCAAAGGGTGTCTTGACCCACCCAAGGCACCCCATCTATACAAAAAACATGAATGCTCTTAAGGGAGTAGGATTTCCTTCAAAGGTATTTTCCAATGAATGTGATGATATAATCATGAAGTTATCCTTACACAGATATGACTTCAAGTCAACGACAGGTTCGACGCCCCCAAGAGCGTATCTTGAGAGTAGTTCTTATACTACGACATTCGACGCCCCCAAGAGCGTATCTTGAGAGTAGTTTTCATACTACGACCTTCGACGCCCCCAAGAGCGTATCTTGAGAGTAGTGTTCATACTACGACCTTCGACGCCCCCAAGAGCGTATCTTGAGAGTAGTTTCAATACTACGACCTTCGACGCACCAAGAGCGTATCTTGAGAGTGGTTTCCAAAAACTACGAACTTCGACGCCCCCAGGAGCGTATCTTGAGAGTAGTGTTCATACTATGACCTTCGACGCCCCCAAGAGCGTATCTTGAGAGTAGTTATTACACTACGACCTTCGACGCACCAAGAGCGTATCTTGAGAGTGGTTTCCAAAAACTACGAATTTCGACGCCCCCAGGAGCGTATCTTGAGGTAGATTTGCAACCTACCAGATTCCACGCCACCAAGAGCGTATCTTGAGGTAGAAAAAACACTACTAGATTCGACGCCCCCAAGAGCGTATCTTGAGGTAGATTTCAAACTACCAGCTTCGACGCCCACCAGGAGCGTATCTTTGGTCTAACCTGTGCCCTCCGGGAGCCTATCCTGTGAAACGATAAGTGCCCTCCGAGAGCCTGTCTCGTGAACAGTTTTCGACGCCAACCAGGAGCGTATCTTTGGTCTAACCTGTGCCCTCCAGGAGCATATCCTGTGAAACGTTAAGTGCCCTCCGAGAGCCTGTCTCGTGAACAGTTTTCGACGCCAACCAGGAGCGTATCTTTGGTCTAACCTGTGCCCTCCGGGAGCCTATCCTGTGAAACGTTAAGTGCCCTCCGAGAGCCTGTCTCGTGATCAGATTCGACGCCCACCAAGAGCGTATCTTTGGTCTAACAGTACCACATATACCATTTAAAGGGTATCAGAAAAGATAATCGAACCATACTGAGAAGGATCCCATGAGAAAGTAATTTCAAAGTAAAGTGATATGAAGAACACATAATGTTTTTTCTTGATGAAATAACATGTATGACATGAAGGAAAACACGAAAGAAGGATAGGTAAAGGAAACACACCAAGAGAAGAGTCCATAATCAAAGGGGTATATACAAAAGCATGAGAAGTACCAATGTAAAGCCAAGCGAACCACATAGTCAACAGCACAATACGACAAAGGAAAGCAAGATACTCAACCCATCAAAGGGGAAAAAGAGTACGGTTATATATACAAAGATAGCAAGATGTGGAAACATCAATCAGAGCCTTCGGGAGAGTCACCCTCACCCCCTGAAGCTGAACCACCGGCAGAGATGGATGAAGAGGAGGAGTCTGAAGTATCAATCTCCACAGGTGTAGCATCCACCTGTGTAGGGGCAGGCTCGTCTGCAACAGCAGCCTGACCCCTAAGGACAGCCATGTAGCCAGTAGCGTATGGCCCGAAATCACCAAGATCACCAACTGGAAACTGAGGATCATTGCGGAAAATATGATCAACCAGATACTCACCAAACTGGTTCATCTCCTAAGTGAGCCGCGCGCTATAATCAGCAGTGAAGGCAGAGGAAGCCTTGTACTCAGACACTGCGACAGTCCTCTCCTCTGCCCGGCACCTAGCCTCCAACTTCCGCAACTCCTCAGAATGGAGTGAAGATGCAACCTCAGCCTCCCGGCGTAAGCTACCTACGGTAGTCTCAAGTAAGGACAATTGGTCCCTGAGCTCCTGCATCCTCAGATCAGATAAACGCGCCTTCTCAGCAGCAGTGGCGAGGTCCGCCTTCAGAGAGGCCTGGCTGTCCTCAAGGGTCTTCTTCTCGTCAGATAGCTCGAGCACGAGTGATGACATGTTCACCATGTCAGACATACCCTGATAATTTAAACAAGGGATAAGTAACCGAAAGATCAACAACATAAAAGTATAAAGAAGAAAGCAAGGAACAACTCACAGGTGCATAACGAGAGAGTACACCCTGAACAAAGCGCCGAGTCTCCCAGGGGACTTGGGCTGAGCAGTACGATCGCCAGGAGGGATGGCACCGCGAAGTACACGGATGCCAACCTCAGGAGTCCGCAAAGAGGAGCCGCTATCAAGGTGGAACTCCTTCAAACCAGCGAAGGGAGTCCACTCAGACCCAACGACATCCTCGTCAGTAAGACGTGCGAAGTCCTTCCGACTCAAAGCCGGAGGCCCACCTATACAACCGAAACAAGTCAAAGGAAAATATAAACATAGAAGAATCAGTAACAAGGTAGAGATCAAACCTGAGAACCGCGCCCTCGGCTGGGGGGCAGGGGAACCACAACCAACAGGTCGCTTCCCTTTGTCAGCCAGGGAAGGCACCTCTTCGACCACCATCTCCTTATCACAAGACAGGGTCGGGGGACGAGCAACAGGTGAAGAAGGATCCGCAGCTTTCTTCCTCTTGACAGCCGAGGCCCCGGCCTCAGAGTCAGATCTCCGCGACTTGGACTTGGAAGGTCCAGAGTCTTTGCCTACGGAGACAACCCTCTCGGTCACCAAGGGAGAGCGCCCTAGCAATGTAAGAAAAACAAGATAAGGAAAACACAAAGTATACCATAAAGAAGCAAACAGGAGGAAGCATACCAGAGGCCCCAGCCTTTTTCCCAGGCATGGGGGATTTCTTCAGAGTGGAGCTAGAAGGAGCCTTCCTCTTGCTCAGGTCAACACAGGTGCTCCCTGCACGTTATAGGTTTTTCCGTGAAACCAACCTACAAAGGAAGAGCAGAAAGTAAATAAAGATGAGAAGACTAAGTAACATACCGAACCCCCGGAGTCAGGAGTCAAACTGATCCCGGCCTCGTAAAGATCCGTCTCAGTCACTAAGGACACGGGGCAGTATGAACGAGTCCTGTTGCTCTCAGGAATGATCTTCATAGTCTCTAAATCAACTGAAGAGAACTCCCCGAAAGCAGGCCAACCATCCGACCGATCCTCATTCAAGACCGACCAAGTGACGTATCGATCCGTGATGAAGAAATAATGCTTGGCCCAATGACTGGCCGAGTTGTCACTTCGGGCCACGAAGCGAAGAGAGGTATCCCACTCGACCCCACTCAACCCGAAATCAGCAAATCGGGGATCCTTGAAGGTCGGATGGCGAGTTACAAAACTCGCAAAGCCTACCTTCGTCTGGTATTGGAACCGGTAGAAGCAGCGGAACAGAACTAGGGAGTACTTCCAGGAGTACCAGTGGCACAACACCCGGAAGCCCACCCAGACACGGAGGGCACTGGGGGCAAGGTTCACAGGAGAAATCCTGAAGAACCTGCTCAACTCTACGAGGTCATCGCAATAAGGCAACCTCAACCCAAATCGAATCTGGGAGGAGTAAACGACGACCTTCCCCCTAGGAGGCTCCGTCACCGTCTCGCGGGTATTCCCCAAGGAAGGGAGGAAAGGATATAGAGGCTCATCTAAGGGACAGATATCTCCTAAGGTAACGTGCTCATTGTAATCAGACTTAGTTAGGTGGTTCTCCGACAGAGCAGCGAGACCTAAGGCAAAGGTAGCAGGAAATCCCAAAGTTCGAATCAAGTTTCGACTAACACCCCAGCTCAGATCGCAACACTAAGCTAATGATAGGAAAGAAAGTAATGCGACAAAAAAGAAGATTAAAGGAACTCACTCATCCTTCGGAGGATGTAACGCCTCTGAAGAGTCTGTGTGCGGGGACACCACCAGGAATACAGTACCTGCCACGACATGACAAATATCAAGATAAGAAAATTTCCGAAAAACCGAGAGTACTCCGACACTCGACCAACGACAACAACCAAAGATTCGAAGACACCCAACAAATATAGCAAACATGAGCCAAGGACACCACGACAACCAAATCGAATAATTTTATCCGAACCTAAAGTCGGTTTTCGGGCAAAATTACCGTTACGCCCTCCAACGGAAATCAACACACAAACGGCGATACAATATCAAATTCAAAACGGGGATAGTTTAATCGGACAAGAAACTATCTCCGGACAACCGGCAAATTTTTTTCCCAAATCCACAACTATCTACGGCTATCCACGGCAATCCCACATTCAAACAAATTTTGGCAATCAAGCATCGGCAATCAAGTATCGGCAATCAAGTATCGACAATTCAAAAATCAACATTTTACGCGGTAACGGAAAGGAAAAGAGTGGACCTTCGGAAAACCCGACCCGATGTGATAAACGGGTCCGGATTTCGAATTTGGAGACCGCCGGAAATCAGTCCCTCGCCGGAGGTCGGATCCTGTCGTCGCCGGAGTTGATTTCAGCCGCCCCACCGTCGCTGGAAGACACCTCACGCCGCGCCGGAGCCTTCCTCCCTCGCCGTCGATCGCCCGTGCCGGACCAGGCGCCGCCTCCGCCAACAGCAGCTAGGTCGTCGTCCTGCTGCTCCTCCACGACTTCGCCCGGCTCCGACGTAGTCCGAGGTCTGCTCCGCCGCCGCCTCTGGTCGCCGCCTCTGCCGTGCTGCCGTCGACCTGGCCCCTCGCCGTGCCGGTGATTCCCTTTCTCCTGTGCCGGTCGGAATTTCTGGTCCACCACCAGAATTTTGGCCGGCCCTCCTCCTTGGGTGTGCTCCTAATCCTTTCTTGCTCTCCAAGAGTGAGAAAAGAGGGAAGAGGATGGCTATGGTGACTAACTAAGGTATTTTCTTAACTCCCCTATATATTTGAAAGATGGTAGGGTTTTTTAAAGAATTTTAATCACCACCCTCCATTTATTTTTAAGTGAGATCTAAGGGCTAAAGAAAGACCATCACTTTTATCCCTTTTAACTATGGCTAAGTATATCTCCATACTTAGAAAAACTATCAAGTTAGGCTTATTCTTGAGCATCCCATACTTAGAAAAAAAATTTGGCCAAAATTAAATTTTTCTTCACTTAGGCAAAATCCCGTCACGAAATTGAAGCGTAAGTCACTTAGTTGCATTCGTATTGCACCTCTATGCGAGCATGTATTTTTTGAGTATACGCCTGTAGCAAAGATAGGTTTATTACTCCCACCTCAGACGGACGCGTGCCTAGGCACACGTCCGTGCTACTCTGACGTTTACAATTCCTCTATCTCATAAGGCAGGGGGCAGAGTCAGAGGCACGCATCCATGGGTAAGCAAGCATTCAGACGAAAGGTAAAACCCCGGTTTCAAATTGCGCGTATCATACCATCCTAAAATAGAGTCAATCAAGGGTTAGGCCATTGGTTGACTCGGGGGCATGTGATGGATATACGCCCAATTTGAACCCGTTGACTTCCGATTCGTTGTATTTTTATCACCCCGTTAATGATTGTAAATCGAAACTTCAACCCGAACACTTCGCGAGAATACCAACGGCCCGGACGGGGCCGAAGCGCTCGTCCGGCCAAGTCAAACTCACCTAGGTGAGGTTGGGTGGCCACACCCGACCTCCCCTAGGGGAGATCGGGTGGACCAACCCGATCTCTCCTAGGGGAGATCGGGTCGGCCAACCCGATCTCTCCTGGGATAGGGTTGGCCAACCCTATCCCCCCTAGGAGGGGTTGGGTGGCCTCACCCAACCCCTACCCTTGGGGGTCGGATTTTCCTCCCCCCCCCCCCCCCCCAAGGGCCCCGGCACCATTTTTGGACTCCCATACTCGGTTTATTCCGCCTACCTTCTCCGTATCCTAAGGTCTTAATTATGTGTTTAAAGGTTAATTAACTGTGTTTAAGGGCTAACGATGTCATTAAGCCACCTTAATGACACCGTTGCCTATAAATACCCCACCTCCACTATTCATTTGATCATCTGGGCAATTTGGATAATTTTGCTCTGACATCTCTCTAGCTTTATCTCTCTAAAAACCGTACTGACTTAGGCATCGGAGAGGGTTCATCAGGCACCACCCCCCCCCCCCCCCTCTGTGCCTGGTACTGCCCCTTCTGCAGGGCGAAAGGAGAAGAGAAGCTAAGGAAGGAAGGACGCAAGCTAAGACAGCACAACCCGAGAGTACCGGATCCTCCACATCTCCAGTGAGGAACGAGATTTGAGTCGACCGCCCGTTGACCCTAATCTCGGAACCTAACACATACATAATATAAGTGTCTACACTTATAAATGGTTGTATACACCCGGCCACTAGTAAACCTAGCATAGTCCTAGTTGGTGAGCCTAGTCTCACTTAGTATATATAGTGAACTCTTTAGTTTGTAATCCCTAATTATAAATGAAGAATGATTCAAGCTTATACACCGGATATTCGTTTGGGAACTTTGTGGTCTGGTTCTCTCCATGACATACGAAAATCATTGTTGACTTCCCTCGATGTCCTGTGGTGATTTATTAAGTTGGTTTCCCTATTGCCTTGGTTACTGCACTTTAATAAACTCATGGTAAGTTAGCCCCATCATCGTTAGACAACCATGAAAAGGGGATACCTCTTCAATATGATTAATACTCTCCTCCATGTTGACCTTTCATTCTGAAGGTCTCGAGCGGCTTTTACACCAGCATCCATGGAGAGAAGACAATCATTCTCAACCATAAACATTTTTTGCTTCAGCGGTTTTGCTTCCACCGAAGCAGATGCAAAGGAAAACCAAAGTTGTAATGTTGTGTGGTTGTAATTTGAAGTCATCTTCAACCCCTTTATATAAGGTTGAAAATATCACCATAAACAGTTTCAGATCATCAAAGAACCTACTCCCATGATTGGGAAACGGACTGCCACATTCATCCGTAGGTTTCCTCTCCGCTCTCGGAATCACCGCAGAGAGAAGTTTAACACATACCCATTCCATTCATCGTATCACACAACATCAAGTTTGTGAGGAATATAGAAATGCACTCTAAAAGCCATTCACACATTGATAATTATGCGAAAATCAGTGAGACAACAACATTTTAAAAACCGAATTGCATACATCGAATATCTAATCAACCTGAACACCAGTAAACCATTGGAAGGAGGTCGTGAAAGAGTTCACATTACTGACGTCTCCTTTCTAATAGACCAGTCTTTTAAAACGGTTTAATCGCTCTCACCAGAAAGGGGAAATTTAATATACACCCGATCTTGGCTTTCCCAAGGCCCTTTTAAAACGTTGCGAGGATTCATGCAAACATATACAATTCTACTACAAAAGTAAATCATCATACGCAGCCACATCCAAGAAAAAATCCAATCACATGCATACGCGTCATACGTCTAATGTTCCGAGGAACTCATACTAGCATATATAATTCCACTATCCAAGTTAATTATCACATGCGTCTACATCCTTCACATTCAGGCATACTCGTCATGCGTGATCATTCCCTAATAAACATGCATATTTGGCTACTAATTTCCAATTTTAAACATTTGGGCCTGAATTGCAAGTCATGCTATCAATCAATCATGCGAACTTCTAGACATTGATTCTAGGCAATAACAACCATCACAACATGTCTATCCTAGTGCGCAACTCGTTAATTGAAATCCAGGGCTCTTCCCACAACATGCAATATCCAGCTAGCTTGACATCGTCACGACGCAATTCTAATCATGCAATAATATCAATTAAAATAGAAATTGCAATCAGCTCACTAAATGACTCAGTCCCAAAATCATGCATGTCCGAGATCCATCCCCATAATCGAAACTAGGCATCATGTTTGATTATAACGTAAAAATTTCAAACCGATTTTCATTGTGTAGGACATTTTAAACTTCAAAAAATTTGGATTTTAAAATTGACTCGGGTCGGTCCGACCAAAACGTCCGGTTCACGTCAATTCGGTTCGACCTGTCCTGTCCAACAAAATAGGTCCAGTTCGGTTTTAACACACACACTGGATTGGTTTTGTTTGACCCATTAGTTACCCGGTCCGACCCATCCCGGATGGGTCAAACTGATTGAGAAAACCCGGATTGATGACCCGCTACAGTTGGACCCGTGGAACCCGACCAGGTTCGGTTGGCCAGATTCGGCCGGTTCGGTTTCCCATGGTCCTCCGAGTAAGTTGGCCCGACCCGGATGTACAAAATTGGACTGGCCTATCACCCTATAGGGTTTAGTCGAAATTCTTGCTTGTGGGCTAAGTAGGGTTTTAAAATCCACTAAAAACTTAACTTAGCCACCAAGTAAGAATAGTTATAGATATAATATCCATTATTTTGCACAATATATATATATATATATATATATATATATATATATATATATATATATATTTTTGCCCCATCTATATATATATTTATTTATTTATTATCAAGTTTCTATATTTAAAGATATAAATCTATTAACAATATATTTTCTCAATCTTTATGGCAACTAAATCTATCAATATTAACAATATTCCAAATATTGTACTAAAAATATATTGATAGATATTATCACAATTATCATATGAATCTAGCCCTAATTATGGCCACATCCAATCTAATCTGGCCGAAATTTATCTAAAAATTTCCACATGTTTCGCCCATCATAGGTTACTTGGGGACTAAAAAATGAAAATTTTCACTGTGTAAACCTAAGTGTGCTTCGGTCGAATCAACTAATTAGGTCAAATTTCAAGATCAATTTTTACAAAGATCATTAATCCAATGTTTGGTTTTGATAAATGTCACGTTTTTCTTGAAAACATGAACACCAATTTTACTGAAAAAACTCAATTTCATGAATATTTTACCAAAAACTTCAAGAATACCAATTTACTCAAAATCAAGCTCCCTAACTCAGGGTCTGATACCACTGTTGGATATTATGGGGATAGTTACTACGAACAAGAAATATGTGTACATGTCAAGTAACTAATTACGCAGATGAATAAGTACACATATCAGTTTCTCCTTTGCTGTAGCCCCAAGATCTTGCGGGAGTTCGCGGTCCACCGGCCGGATCCTGTGATTCTTGTTAAGGAATCGCCTATTAAGAATGGTCTCCATAGAAAAGCCTCTTGTTGATTCCCCGTGGGATGGGTCTCTGGGGTAAATTACTTGAAGCAATTTGGCACCTCCTTCACCAGTATGTTCGGTCGAAACTAAATAAATATATATGGTAACTAAATCTATCAATATAATCAATATTCCTAATATTTTGCTAAAAAATATATTGATAGATGTTATCACAATTATCATGTGAATCTAGCCCTAATTGTGGCCTAATCCAATCTGGCCGAAAATTTAATTAAAATGTTTGCCAATATTTCGGCCGAAACTTGTAACATGGGGCCTAAGAAATTAAAAAAATTACTTTGTAATTTCATGGTGGTTGGCCGAAACATCAAACTAGGGCTAGTGGTAAAATTTCAAGATCAAAATTTACTAAGATCATTAACCCTATGTTTACTTTTGAAAAATGTCACGTTTTTCTTGAAAAATCGTGAACACCATTTTACCGAAAAACACTCAGTTTCATGAACACTTTACCAAAAACTTAATCAAGAACTCCCTAACGCAGGCCCTGATACCACTTTAGGATATTATGAGGATAGTTACTACGGACAACAAACACGTGTACGTACTAGGTAACTAATTACGCAGCGGAATAGGGACACATACCAGTTTCTCCTTTGTCGTAACCTCAAGATCTTGCGGGAGTTCGCTGTCCATCGGCCATATCCTATGGTGACTCTTGTCAAGGAATCACCTACGAAGAATGTGTAGGATTTAGGGTGATTAATACTACGGAAACAAAACCCTAGGTACGTACATGGTAACTAATACGCAGCGGAATAAGATGCACATACCTACAATGTTTCCTGTAGCCCAATACCGTTGAGGGGAGTTCTCGATTCGCTAGACGATTCCCTGTAGAGGTTCCTGTTATTGAAGCCCTACGCGGATTATGCCTCACATCAAAGCCTCAGTCGATTCTTCGCGTGATGGATCTCCTAGAGTAAATTGTTTGACGCAATTTGGCACATCCTTTTGATGCAGATGTTTTGGCCGAAGTAGCTATCAAATAGGGATGAGGGTTTTCTTTTAATCTCACCACTTAGGAAGAGAGTAATAGCATTAGTGTTATGAAACCCTCATAGGACTCCCTATTTATAAGAGGAGTAAAAAGGACAAAAGTCCACTTTACCCCTATCTACATTTTGGCCGGCCATGTGTATAGGGAGGCCCAATTTAGGGGCTCCCATGTCAATTGGGATTTTAGGCCCAGCCCAAAGTCCCTAATATGACATTACCTAATTTCTTAGCTACATGGACTTAATTAATGGGCTCCCAATTACGGTGGCCCATAGTCCAAATGCTTACAGCTCCCACTCGCCGGAATGGGAGGGTGCCTATTAATATGTTGTCCTCCAACATATTAGCATTTAGTTTTTCGATCTAATCCCTGCTCCGAATAGTTCATACGAGGTTTTCCGTGCGACTGGTGGACACGACAGGCATCGTGCAACTTATCTGTTAGGAGTGTTGTAGCGCCCGCGGAACGTTGATTCCCTATGTCTAATCAAACGGTGAAAATAAAGTGCCGCGCTGTATCCTAGGTCAACTGTCATTCTCCAATTTCCCATTTTCCACATAGGAATACTCCCTCGGGGTATCCGTACAAGTATTCACAACCTTTCAACTAATTTCAAGCTCGTGCCCACCTAGTGAATACAAGAGTCAGAGAATTACATGTGTACTTGACCATCCCCATCGCTCATACCCTTAGTCAGACCCAATCGGTTTCTACAGACGTTGTCACTTGGCCTTTTTGTTCAGCACTGCGTTCGTACGTCGGGAAGCGAACATTGGGTCTGACCTTAGGTATGAGTTCTGAGTCCGTGAGGATACCTTGGATGCTTCTTCATATAGCATCCGAATCTCGTGGATTCTATCTAGCACAACCGAGCCTCACCCTGTGGTCGAACATAGCACGCGTAGTATGAAGCACGCGTCGATAGCATAACCTGAGCTTAGTCAGGAAGTGGGAAATGTCATATGCTATCGCAGATTTTTCATCTAGCCACGAATGTGCATTTATTACAAACGATGTTTGTAACGGCGATTTGCAGAACTTAGATCATATCGTGTTACTTCGTAAACCAAATGATCGTCTACTTAACCAGGTCTGGCACCATGTTTCTTAGCTAATCTTGAACTAATGGAGATCTTTCTCTCCGTCAAGACGGCGGAGCCTGTGTGACGAGGCTTGGCTCACATTCAACATTATTTTATTCTGGAGGTTATCCCTTCTAAGACTATTTTATAGACCGTAAAAATCTGATGAATTTTAAACATTATGACGTCGAAAAAATCATAAGCAAGGATTGCTTCTTGCTCATCCATGAAATGACCGCATTAGCAAGGAGAAATACTCCTCCTGAGGTGGACTTACGATCATCCGGATCGCCACCATGGTCGGCGTCACTAAACACAGTCAATTCTAATTTACCACCCTTATAGCACAAAGCATAGTCGGCAGTACTTTTCAGGTATGGAATTATTCGTTTCACAGCCTTTAGTTATTGAGCGCCAGGATCTGACTAGAATCGTGCTACTTGGCCCACATCGTAACAGATGTCTGGACGAGTTCATTGGATGGCATACATTAAGCTGCTAACCATACTTAAGTATTCTGCACTTTTCATCTGTTCACGCTCAGCCTGGTTCTTCGAGCCATCACGCTTCGACAGCGCGCACCCAAACACAACCGGCGTATCCACGGGTTTGGCATCCTGTAATCTAAATCTTTTCAACAACTTATTGATATAGGATTCTTGAGATACACATAACTTGCGAGCAGCACGATCATTAACAATCTTAATGCCAAGGATGTATGTGGCTTCTCCCATGTCTTTCATCTTAAATACAGTTTCCAGCCAAGACTTTGATTCATTCATGTAACTCACATCTTTGTGTACACGCATGGATCCTCGTGAAGTTTCACGAATCCATTTATAACGATTTCTTCGTGGATTCTGCGGTACCATTGTCGTGACGATTTTTTAAGACCGTAGATAGATCTTTGGAGTTTACAAACTTTATGTTCAATTCCAGGAGTAATAAAACCCTCTGGCTGCTCCATATAGATCTCTTCCTCCGGGTTACCATGGAGGAATACAGTCTTAACATCCATTTGGTGCAGCTCCAAATCGAGGCTTGCTACCAAAGCCAATAGGGCTCTTACTGTGGTATAACGCACAGTAGGTGAGTACGTCTCATCAAAGTCCACTCCGTGAAAATGAGTTTATCCTTTCGCAACGAGTCGAGCTTTGTATCGCTCGACGGCTCCATCAACAGTGAGTTTCAGTTTCAGAACCCACTTGGCACCTATTGCTCTGCGATTAGCAGGAAAATCAACTAAAGACCATACAAAATTAGCTTTCATAGAGACGATCTCATCCTCCATTGCTTTCCACCATTCTTTCGCTTGAGGTCCATCCATACCTTGTTTAACCATTACTGGCTCATCAACCGAAGTGAGGGCGAACAATTCATCTCTTTCGATGTGATAATTCTTAGGAGAAGTTCGATGCCTTAGACTACGTCTAGGCTCGTTAGTCCCATCTTTAACTTGAACTACGCTCCCACTAGGAATACTGCTCATTATCGGTGCAATGCTACCACTAGGAACAAGAGTGCTACTTGAACTTTCACCAACAACTTTTCTTCGACGACTTCTCGGTCTCGGATTTCCACCTTCGAGATTAATTCCACGGTTATGATGACCAGGAGCCGAGTTAGTCGTACCACTCCCACTGTGTACAGTAGGTAGTTGGGGTAAAATTGGATTTTCATCTGGTTCAGTAACATGATCATCAGGTCGGACTTCATTCGCACCTGCAGCAACAGTGACCTGGGTGGTTGGATTGACTCATCCCACTGGATTTATTATGAAGATGTCCTCATCTTCTATTACGATATCGTTCACTTGTGTTCATGCCTCAAATCTCCCACACGAAGCGAATGGGACCTGATCATCATCATTCTCTAGTTCAATCAATACTCCGTACGTTGATGTTTATAAAGCTATGGAAGTTTATCCTCAAGTAATGTAACGTCCCATGTTCGACCACGTCACTAAGCTACCAAGCTAACACATATGTATGCTATGGAGGTACTTTTCAGTATTCCATTTGGTACCATGTGTGTTTATTTGCAACATGGGTATCCCAGTTCTCGGTAAGATCCCTCTCATTACCAATAGCTCACATGGTGTCGTGTTACCGATCAATTCGTTAAATAAGTTCACCACATGATTTGCAATTAACTATAACTCACCTTCGAAAGGGAGGTTATGAGTTAAACTTGTGATATCCTAGTACTGAGCTTATTTATGAAGTGTGTGTCGTTTGAATGCTTCGCCAATATTTTATCGTCAAAGGCGAATAGTGAGAGATGTCGTTTAACTCACGTTTCTTTTCATTGCTCATTCATACCCCAAGGTGTTATCCACGTGCATTAGGTTTTCACCTTGTGCTCGTTGAAATTGTCTATATGAGTAAAAACCCTTGAATGAGTGTTCGTGCAAATGAAAATTTATTTCAAGCATTAAATCAAGATCACACTTTATATTGAATTTTGTACTTTGAATCGATGTGTTCCTTCTTTCGAGGAATACGCGTGAAGCGCGTGCGCATCACCTGGTGTAACCCATGGTGAAATCGTTTCGCTTCAAAAAGTTCAGTTTAATCGATTTCGTACATGTTCATTATTACTATTTTAATCTTATAGTGGAGTACTAACAAATGAGGATTATAAAGCATCACACTCATATTAGCAATGTACTGGATAATAGCTATAAGATCGAGCGACTCGAGGAGAATTAAATGAATAATTTATACTCAATTTAAGCATTCATTACATGCCCAAAATAAACGTTCCCATTATTCACGAGGAAGCATTTTTAATTCAAGTTTGCACACACAATTCTACTACACAAGTAAATCATCGTGCGCAGATCGCATCCAAGAAACAAACCACACCTCGTGCATACGCGTCATGCGTAATGTTCCGAGGAACTCATGCTTAGCATATAAAATCATACTCCTCAAGTAAATTATCACATGCCAATTCATCCTCAACATTCATGCATACACATCATGTGTGATGACACCTTTCAAAACATGCATATTTGGCGACTGATTTCCGTTTTTAAAACATTTGTGGCTGACTTGCAATTCATGCTATAAACCAATCAAACGTACTTATAGACATGAATCCTAGGCAATTGCAACCATCACAGCATGTCTGTCCTAGTCCGCAACTCATTAATTGAAAACCAGGGTTATGCCCACTATATGCATAATCCAGCTAGCTTGACATAGTCAAGTCGACAGTTCTAATCATGCAATAATATCAATTAAATAGCAAATGAAATTCAGCCCACTAAATGAATAAGTCCCAAAATCATGCATTACCGAGATCCATCCCCATAATCGAAACCATGCGTCAGGTTTAATTAAAACGCGAATAAGTTAAACCCGTAAAGCACTGTGTAGGTAATTTAAAGTTCGAAAAAAAATTGGATATAAAAATTTGACCATCCTATTTTACTTAATTATTTCGCTTCAGATTAACTATTCCGGTTCGGTTCAGACTGGTTCGGACCGGTCCGGTTCGGTAAAAATGGTTCGGTCGGACCGGTTCGGTTTGTCACTCAAACCGGGTCGGTTCGGTTTGTCACTCAAACCGGGTCGGTTCGACCCATATAAGTTGTCCCGGTCCGACCCGAATGGGTCGGAATGATTGAGAAAATCCGGCGTTTGACCCGCTCCGATTTGACCCATGAACCCGACCCGGTTCGATATAATCTGACCCGTTCGGTCTGGTTCAGTTCACTTTGTATTCCAGGTTGGTTGACCTGACCCAGATGTGCTAAAATTGAACCGGTCCATAACCCATAGTGTTCGACCAAAATTGACTTGTGGGACTAGTATGATTTTTAAGTCCACTAAAAACATAACTTGGCATCTAAGTAACAACTAATTATAAAATAATTTCCAATTTTCTGCACACATATATATATAATTTTCGGCAAACATATATATATATATATATATATATATATATTGTCAAGATTCTATCTTTATAGATAATAGACACCAGACCGCGCTACGCGCGCGCATACATTGTCGTTGTGAGAATGTTACAATTGCATGATCAAGACGACTCCAAAGATGATACAAGAGCATGATCGAATCGACCCTGAGGATGATACATGAAGAGCTTGGTAAAATAAACTTAAACTATGTCATAAAATGTTATTAAAAAAAGTTTTTCAACATTAAAATTAAAATGCTAAATCTGGTCGCTTTAGCATTTTAATTTTAATGTTGAAAAACTTTTTTTAATAACATTGTTTGTCATAGTTTAGGTTTATTTTACCAAGCTCCTCTTGTATCATCCTCGGGGTCGATTCGATCATGCTCTTTTATCATCTTTGGAGTCGTCTTGATCATGCCATTGTAACACTCTCTCAACAACAATGTATTCGCGCGCGTAGCGCGGGCTGGTGTCTAGTATAAGCATTAGGAAAATCCACTTTAGTGGATTAAAAAATGTCAATTTTTTATTTTATTTTATGCCTATAAATATATAAGCGTGTATGGTAGTGTCTTTTTGTTAGAATTGTTTTCATTGCAGTTAGTTTACGACTGTATCTGATATATATATTGTTGATAGTATTAACAAACGGACACAGAACACATGTCACTGTTTCTTACCCCAGATCGTCCCTCACCGTTGAGATATTGACACGTGTACTAAGTGAAATTAATTTTGTAATTTTTTTTTAAAAACATATTGAGACTGATGAATCCTAGAAATAAAATATTAAATCTAAGAAGACGTGTCAAACAAAACCATATAGTTTGCATGAATTACGCACATATAGTTAGTTATTAGTTAGGGGTGGTGATTCATTTAAAACATATTAGTTGTTTTTAATAAATTCATTTCTAAAGAAACATCTTTGAAATGGATGGTATTCAATCCGATCAAGTTTTAGCAAAAAAAAAAATAGCCTATCAAATTAAATATTTGGTCATCTATCATATGCATTTATAGGATTTAGTATAGATTACATATTAGTTTTGATTTCAAAGTTATTTCACTTGAAAAAAAAAATCTACTGCATATTTGTTTCAAATTTATTCACATGGAAAAAAATCTCTTTTTCAGTGGTGCCCAATATAAGTAGATACCGAAAAATCAAAAGTCCATCAAAGGAAAAAAAAAAAAAATTCATATGCAATACTTTTTAGTAATAAATTGATATGAACATTTCCCATTAACTTAGACAAAACAACACTCTAGTAAAATTCTGTAACTTGTAGTTTTTAATAAAGATATTATACATGATCTCCATTCATTCTTCACATAATGTCTACAAAATGAACCCTGCTGTCACACCAACCAATCATCATAATCCCAACAGTGCAACAAAAAAAATCGATTATAACTACAGACAGCTCTCAGTCATTTCATTCTTCAAGTTCAAATGAATCTTTTTATGATCCAAAAGAGCTGAAACTATCAGAAAAAATTTCATTATCAGAAGAAAAAATATATTACTATTGTACAATACTCCACTGAATGGAGGAGTCCATGAAGATGGTGAGTTTTGCTTCTATTCACTCTCCATGGTTTTGAAAATCTGCAATTTTACTTCTATCGATCCTCTATGGCTTGAAGCTGCAAGTAAGAGTAATCTTTCTGTATGATCAGAATTCTCCATGCAGTTAAAAACTAAAGCAAATAATAAGAGAAAAAACTATCCAACATGATAATCATAGAAAGAGAGTGTATTGCAATATTGATGATGGATTATTTTTCAAACTTTTTTTTGCTAAATTTATAACATTTTAATTCTTGGTAATTTCATGAACATATGAAATTCTTCCATTAAATTTCTCTAGCATATTTAGTTCAAGGTAAAACTGACACTAAAAAAAAACTAAACTCTGTTGCATTTTCTTTGCTAACCTGCAGAGAATTATGACATTAAAACTCAATGTATGCTAACTAAACTGACCACCAAAAAGCTAGAATAGCAAAGATAAGCTCTAGAAAATATCCAATTATGAAATGAATTCAATAATTTTAAGAAAATGGATGCAAAGATCTAATGCCCGACGAAAATTGGAAATTGCCATGCAAAATTGATAGATACAATTGAAGATTTCACTGAAATCGCCAAATTAGAAATTACCTCTGAGAGATACGACAATAATGCTTTAACTCAAGAGTTTGAGTACTAACCGAAATAAATTTGCTGACCTAGTCAAATACACTTCCAATTTAAAAAATGTTCAGAGAACAATGAATACTCACCAGTGAGAAGCTTTACTCCCATTAAGCCACACGTAACACCTCTGTCTGCACCCAAACTGAGAAGAACAGAGAATGAACATTAAACCAAAATTAGTGAAATGTACCAAATGTGACCTTTCCGACTTTGATGTCACTGTTGCTCCTCCGTCTCAAACAAATAAATAGCCTCAGGTAATTTAGAATCAAGCAGGAAGCTAACTCTAAAAGTTTATTCTTATTCCTCATTATTCAGTAATTAGAAGATAAAAACTTGTTAATTATAACAGAAACGTAAACACACGTATAAAACATTGATATCTTCAATACCACCATAAACACTAAAGAATCTAGCCCAGAAAGCTAGAATAACAAAGACTCTAGAAAAAGTCCTATTATGAAATGAATGCAATAAGTTGAAATGAGTGTAGATTCTCATGATGAATTGGATAGACACAATGAAGATTGAACTGAAATCATCAGATTGATAAGGAATATTATTCTCAAGCTGATCATCCCCAAATATGTTGACCGCTACCAAATTGATTAAAGTTCTCAAGCTCAGATAGATATGACCACATATATCCCGAAAAAAGAAAAATAACCATGATTGATATTGCATTACTAAATAAAAGAAAGAGAACATCATTCCATAAAAAATTTCATTCCATAAAATTTGTAGTATGAACTAATCAAAATAAATTTGCTGAAAGATAGATGAATGGAACATCATCAAGATACTTACAATTTGCAAGTACATTCCGTTGTTAATCCATCTTTGTAGTTGGACCCATTGAAATACTAAAAACCCAAAAAATGAGTCTAGCTCTACCTCCCAGTTGAAACCAAAGAACTTACTACACACCATCCAACAACACCACCAAACTAAATCTCTTATCAAACCCCGAACCACGATTAAAATTTGCATGTTGTATTTAAAAAAAAAATTAACTTTAACAAACCTGATGTCTTTATCCTAAAAAAATGTCTCCATGTTAAGTCTTCTTGTCTGTTGTACAATGTCTTGAGAGGATCCTCCAAGTTTGAGTTGCCTCTGTTATATACATCAGCATGATCGAGCCAGTCCCCCTCTTTAAGAAGTCGTTCAAGTTGGTTTATTCTGGCACCAAATTACCATCAAAAGTGGGATCTTCTATTTTGGCACTGGCTTAACTGAATCGAGACCAATTGCATTTTCGAGAAAAGATTGGATTTCTCGGAAAAAACCAATGTTCTGAGATCAATGAACATCTACTGACCAGCAAGAAGCTTTACTCCTACTAAACCATATGTTGTGAGATCAATGAATATTTCCACCAAAAATTAACGTTAAAAACCAAAATTAGAGAATGAACCAATGCACTGAGAGATTCAAGTACTAAGGGGTGTACCAAAATACATCATGTAATGAGATAATAAAACTGTTAATGACACCTATGAATCATCGACATCCAAAATTTTACCTACACGGCACTGCTCTGTTTCAACAAACAAACAAAGATCCTAAGATCCTATAATGTGAAGATAAATTTGTTAATCAAGAATAGTAACAATTATTACAGAAAAAAAAAAAGAATAGTATCAATTATTACCTACACAACACTTACCTACACAACACTTGAATATCCTGCATTTCTTTGTAGGTGAGCAAGTGAGGCAACCTTTCTCTGCACAAACAATCCAAGAGAAGATTAAGTCAAATTGAATGGATGAGTACCCTTCCAGAAACCCTAAAACCAATGAATCACTTAAAAATTAACCTTTTTGAAATCAAGCAAAATGAATTGAAATAGAGGGAAAAATGAAATAAGTGATAAACTCTGGATATGGTGGTATGAGATTAGGAAGATGAAGAGGTGAAACCCTAGAGGAGTATTGCGCAGCGATTCGGGTTTCACGGAGGGGAGTTCCTTCATCTGGTCCCCTCTCCACACCAATCCTAAACTATATTAAGGGTTTCGCAAATAAACAATTACAAAAGAGTCCCCAAGTTTTAAGAAGGAACACCCTAAAGCCCACAAAGAAAATAAATATGACTAAAAATACAAAACAATCCGAAAAAAAACTTAAGGCCTAGCAATAAAAGGCCAAGACTGAAAGCTTGGAACTTCAAAGAGAATGGGCTGAGAAGCAGGCCTAGCTCAAAACTCCCCCACAAGCTTGAAGTCTTGAGACTCCCCCACAAGCTTGAACATCTTGAACATCCTGTGAAGAGCTATCCAAGTCTTTAAGGTCACCTGGGAATATGTTCTTCATACCAATCTTGTTAGACAAGTAATGGTGTTGGTGTCCTAATAAAGACTTAGTAAGCAAGTCAGCTAATTGCTCCTCTGACTTAACATATTTTGGCATCAACCCTTTGATAAACATGTCACGAATAAAATGACTTTTAATGTCAATATGCTTGGTACGTTCATGAAAAACAGGATTAGAAGTGATTTGAATAGCAGCCATATTGTCACAATAAAGTGGTATAGGACTGTCATTTATAAAACCTAACTCACCCAATAGCCTGTTTAACCAAATGAGTTCAGTGACAGTCTTACCCATACAAATATACTCAGCTTCAGCAGAGAATAGAGAAAAAGTGGTCTGCTTCTTGACCTTCCAAGAAACAGGGGAGTTACCAATAAACACAATGTAACCAGACACAGATTTCCTATCTAAGATATTACTCCCCCAGTCTGAATCACAATAAGCAGAAAGAACAAGAATAGAAGCAGAGGACAACAAAATACCCTTACCTGGCTCACCTTTTATATACCTAATAATCCTAAGAGCTGCTTGATAGTGAGACTCTTTAGGATTATTGAGAAATTGACTCAGATGCTGGACAGAATATGCAATATCTGGCCTCGTCATTGTCAAATACAATAACTTGCCAATCATTCTTCTATATGAACTAACATTACTCAACAAAGCATCAGAAGAATTAATCTTAAAATGGTCATCATAAGCAGCAGTAGTCAACTTCAAATTGTTTTCCATAGGAGTTCTTAAAGGTTTACAGCCAGATAAGCCAACGTCAGAAATAAGTTCAAGAGCATATTTGCGCTGATTTAAAACAATTCCTTTATCAGATCTAGCAACCTCAATTCCCATTAAATATTTCAAATCTCCAAGATCTTTCATTTTAAAGTTATGCTCTAGAACAAATTTTAGCTCAGTAACCAACTTCATACTATTGCCAGAAATAAGCAAATCATCCACATAGACAAGTAAAATCACAATGTCTGTTCCACTAGTTTTGATAAACATAGAGTAGTCTGCCTTAGACTGAGAATATCCAGAAGAAACCAAAGCCTCAGTCAATTTTATGTTCCATTGTCTAGAAGCTTGTTTGAGCCCATATAAGGATTTTTGTAAATGACAGACAAGATTGCCATGTTCTTCAAAACCAGGTGGGACAGACATGTAAACTTCCTCAAAGAGATCACCTTGCAAAAACGCATTATAAACATCCATTTGAAAAATGGGCCAGTTATTGATAGAGGCTAAGGCAAGAACAGTTCTAACTGTATTCATTTTAGCAACAGGAGAAAATGTTTCATTGTAATCTATTGGATCACGGTGGAACTCCGGCCGGATCTTGACGGCAATCCTAGCTCCTTCGCTCCACGCAATCCTGCAAGAGGGGATAGACCGGGCGGTGACCCAGAATCCCTCTCCGATGCTTAAATGAGTACCTCGTCTGACTGGCAAGCAACAGATATCAAAAGTATTGAATTTCAACGTAATTGATCTGAGGTGACCTCTTGCCCTTTTATAGGCAAGGAGGTGCCTCAGGTACCTGGTGAACCGTTAGGGGTGGTTAGCCCGTATCCCGCTTATCTCGTACACGATCTCGCGTATCTTAGCCATGCCCCGCATATCTCGGCCACGATCTGTGTATCTTAACCACGTTCCGTATATCTCGGCCACGCCCCGCATATCTTGGCTTTATCCTCTGGTAACAAGTCCCTACTTCCATCGGGGACTCCAGAGTTATCTTGTTGTGTCACCGCTCGGGGCCCCTCGTCATCGTGACAGGGCCAATCGTTCTCAGGGATTCATCATCGGGGCCTATTTAAAGGCTTCTCGTCGGGAGCTTCTAGCTCCACTGTCGGGGCCGACTCTGTCGGGACCCTGCTTCGTCGGGACTCCCTTCATCGGGACCCTTCTCCTAGGTCATCTTGACCCTTATCCTGGGCCCGGTGGGCCTGTTTGCCGTTTCCTCGCCGTTAAAGAGCTTGACGACTATAGTCGGACCCATCATTTGCCCCCAAGACATGAGGGACTTTTAGTTCGTCGTGTCTTCCAACTCCCGATTTTTCCAGCACTAGAGTCGGGGATCTATTCCTTGGTTCAGTTACCTAAGGTTATCAGTCCTCTCCTCCTCGTTTCCTCAGGGTTTTATGGATAACTGCTATATCCAAAGGTCTCTTCGGTTCTCTTGTGCATTAAATGTAGCAGATAATGGAGTGACGTCATCAGTACCCGTGCCTGACTCTCTGTGTCTGCTTTCTCCGAAAAGTGCTTTTCAGGATATTTCATCATTGCGTCTGTTGCAGTTCCGCACGTTTCATCTCAACGGTCCGGATCAGAACGTTTTCATTTCGATGGCTTAGATTAAACCGTCCCTTCAACTGTCCTCTTTGTCTATAAAATCCTAACCATGGGCACAGTTTCACTTTACCATTTATAAATTTTCGAAAGCTTTCTGCAACTCTTGAGTCCTTAACGTTTCTTTGGCCATCTTTCCGGCAATGTCAGGTTCATTCTTCCAACCTCCCATTATCATGTCGGGTAAGGATTTCTTCTCTATTGTTCATCTTCATCTTTGCTTAGTTTGATTGTTATTTCCCGGAGAAACCTAACGTGTCTTTCAATGGCTGCTTTCAGATAGGGGGTCTGGTTTCGAGGGAAGGAAGCCTTTCAACTTCGACCATGTTCTGAATGAAATTTCCAGCACTGCTTATGATGCAGCTCTCCGGGAAGGATGTATCATTTCCACCAAAGAAGCCGATGCTCAAGGCCGGAAATGCATACCACAAGTTCAGAGTGAAGAGGAGCTACTTCTTCATCGGAAACTCCTCGATCCCATGACCCCGATAGCCAATCCTCCAACGGTTTATCCTGTGGGGCCTTCTGCCACTAACTCCGTGGACCCAGCTGCTGCCAACGCTGCCGACCAGGACCAAGTTTGAATGTTTACTTTTTAGAGTCCTTGTATCCTCTTCTCTTTTGTCCTCGTTGGGCCCTCGAGCCCTTATCAATATCAGACTTCTTTAGCTCCGGTCGTTGTACTTCTCCGAGTGACTTTACTGTACGCGCTTAGGTCGAAACCTCGACACTTGAGACATTCTTGTACGTCCTTCCCGACGATTTAATAACTTGCACCACTTAAGGCGACTTAACATCGAGCGCATCACTTATGACGACTTAGTTTCTAGCTGTCGAGACCTCGACACTTAAGATATTCTTGTACGTCCTTCCCGACGATTTAATAACTTGCACCACTTAAGGCGACTTAACATCGAATGCATCACTTAAGACGACTTTAATAGTTACTTAGGATAGACCTAAAGATCACGCACCACTTAAGGCGACTTAATATTGTGCACCCTTGAAGGCGACTTTCGGATACTTAGAATAAACCTAAGTATTGTGCACCACTTAAGGCGTCTTTTCTCGGGCATCACTTAAGACAACTTTATATTACTTAGAGTAAATCTAAGAATCGTGCACCACTAAAGGCGACTTTCCTCGTGCACCACTGAAGGCGACTTTCACCGTGCACCACTGAAGGCGACCTTCGTCGTGCACCACTGAAGGCGACTTTCGTCGTGCACCACTGAAGGCGACTTTCATCGTGCACCACTGAAGGTGACTTCCGTTGTGCACCACTGAAGGCGACTTTCATCGGGCACCACCGAAGGCGTCTTTCGTCGTGCACCACTGAAGGCGACTTTCATCGTGCACCACTGAAGGCGACTTTCGTCGTGCACCACTGAAGGCGACTTTCATCGTGCACCACTGAAGGCGACTTCCGTCGTGCACCACTGAAGGCGACTTTCATCGGGCACCACCGAAGGCGTCTTTCGTCGTGCACCACTGAAGGCGACTTTCATCGTGCACCACTGAAGGCGACTTTCGTCGTGCACCACTGAAGGCGACTTTCATCGTGCACCACTGAAGGCGACTTCCGTTGTGCACCACTGAAGGTGACTTTCGTCGTGCACCACTGAAGGCGACTTTCATCGTGCACCACTGAAGGCGACTTTTGTACTTAACATAAATCTAAGGACAACTCTTGTTTGGAAGCAACCTCTTTATTTATTGGTATAAAATAGGTTTACATCGAATCGATAAATAGCATACACCACTTAAGGCGATTTTACATCTGGCACCACTTAAGGCGACTTTATTGGGCACCACTTAAGGCGACTTTATCGGGCACCACTTAAGGCGACTTTCTTCAAGCATGGTGTTTCTTCAAGTGTTCGCCACTGAAAGAATGCTTTAACGTCCTGCCATCGAGGTCTTCCAACTTGTATGCGTTCGGAGCTGGCATCCCTACGACCTTATAAGGTCCTTCCCATTTTGGTGACATCTTGTTGATTCGATCCAAAAGGGTGAATTCGTTGCGACGCCACACCAGCTCCCCGACGAAGAACTGTCGGGACTTCACTCGCCGATTATAGTACCTGGCCGTCGCTAAGCGCATTCGTGCTTGGACTTCGTCGGCTTCCCGCCTTTTCTCTTCGAGTAAGTCCAAGTCCAGGCGTCTCACTTCCTCGTTCGTCAGGGGTTCATAATATCTTGTCCGGTGGGATGCCACAGCTACCTCCACAGGAGCGACAGCTTCCGTGCCATAAAAGAGGCCAAACGGAGTTTCCCCTGTTGATCGTTTGGGTGTCGTTCTAACAGCCCAGAGTACGTTTTCCAGTTCGTTCAGCCATTTGCCCTTCAAGGCATAGACCCTCTTCTTCAGGCCATCCATCACAATTTTGTTGGCTGACTCCACCTGGCCATTAGTCTGAGCATGGCGTACAGAGGCGGTCTGATGCTCAACGTTCAGTTCTTCCAGATATTCCTTCACCTGAGAACCGTTAAACGGTGGGCCATTGTCGCTGATCACCACCTTAGGAATCCCGTATCTGGACACGATGTGGGTTTGGAGGAACTTGACGATCTGGTTCCCCGTTGTTCTGGCCAATGCCTTCGCCTCTATCCATTTCGAAAAATAATCGATAGCTACAAGTAAATACTTACATTGTCCTTGTGCTTGTGGGAGAGGTCCTACCAAGTCGATGCCCCACTGTGCGAAGGGCCAAGCGCTCTTGATGGATGTCAGGTTGGCAGCCGGGGCCACGATACTCGGGGCGTACCTCTGGCACGCGTCGCATGATCGGACCAACGCCGTTGCTTCTTTGTTCATTGTGGGCCAGTAGTAGCCCGAGTTCAACACCTTCCTCAAAATGGATCGGGCCCCTTCATGACAAGCCGCGATCCCCTCATGCATTTCCTTCAGGATTCGATTGGTGTCGGGTTCTGCTACACACTTCAGGTACGGAGTCGAGAACCAGCCCTTCTTGTACAGCTGATTATCCAGCATCACATAATTAGACGCGATCCGACATATCCTGTCTGCTGCTGCCTTATCCTCGGGGATTGCCCCCGTAGTCAGATACGCGACTATCGGGGTCATCCAAGTGGGCTCCTCCTCCGATTTTGCTTCAACAGTGCACACTTGCGTGGGGTCAATGCTTGACAAGATCACCTTTTCCAGGAAGTGCACCTTCCGATTTTCTTCTAAGGGTGCCCCCAGGGCAAATTTGCTCAAGGCGTCTGCCTCTACGTTCTCCTCCCTCGGAATAGCCTCGATGTCGAAGCTTTTGAAGCTCTCTCTCAGGGTTTGTACCTCTCGCAGATACTTCTTCATTATCGGGCTCCTTGCTTCGTATCGCCCTTGAACTTGGTTCACGATTAACGCCGCGTCGCACTTCACTCTCAAGTGATCGATTCCAGTGCCTTTAGCAATTTTTAGGCCCGTGATAAGAGCTTCATACTCCGCTTCATTGTTTGTGGCCTTGAATGTTAAAGCCAAGGCATATCGGAGCGGTTCACCTTCACCCGGTGGTATCAACAAGAAGCCCGCTCCTGACCCGTCTGAACTTGCGGAGCCATCCGTGTACATCTCCCAGGTGTTTTCCTTGTTTGGCTGTTCTGATTGCTCTGCCCTCTCTGGTTGTTCTTCTGTCGGGACCTCTATGGCTGCCCCCTCTACAGGGCCCGCTTCTTCTAGATCGGGGGCTGTAGACTCTGCTATGAAATCTGCTAATGCCTGGCCCTTGATTGCCGTTCTTGGAGCAAAGTGTATTCGAAACTCACTGAGCTCTACTGCCCATTTTACCAATCTCCCTGACGCATCTGGTCGGTTCAAAAAATGCTTTAAAGGCTGGTTCGTTAGCACAGTGATCTCGTGTGCGTGGAAATATGGCCTTAGCTTCCGAGCAGTAATTATCAGCGCAAAGAGGTACTTCTCAACGGTGGGATAGTTCAATTCGGATTTGGCAAATGCCTTGCTTACATAATAGACGGGGACTTGATTACCCTCGATAACCTTTACTAACACAGAGCTAATGGCAAATTCAGAAACAACCAAGTAAAGGAAGAGCGGCTCGCCTGGAACCGGTTTCGCTAGCGGCGGGAGTGTGCGAAGGTGCTGTTTGAGTGCTTGGAACGCCTCTTCACATTTGGCGGTCCATTCGAATTTTTTGTTGGCCCTCAAGACTTCAAAAAACGGCATTGATCGGTCGCTGGCTTTGGATAAGAAGCGGTTCATTGCAGCTAGTCGGCCATTCAGTACTTGCACCTCCCGATGGTTTATCGGAGATTGCATCTCCTCGATTGCCCTCAGCTTCTCAGGGTTCACTTCAATTCCTCTTTGGCTTACCATGAAGCCCAAAAACTTCCCTGAGTGGACCCCGAAGGCGCATTTCGTCGGGTTCAAGCGGACTTGATGGAGCCTCATCCGCTCAAACGCCATGGTAAGGTTATGCACGTGATCCTCGGCTTGCCGGGACTTCACCAGCATATCATCCACGTAAGCTTCCATGGTTTCTCCCAGCATATCTCCAAACAGTTTATTCACCATCCGCTGGTAGGTTGCTCCGGCATTGATCAACCCGAAGGGCATGACATCATAGTGATAGATGTCGCTGTCTACATAGAATGCTGTGTGGGGGGCGTCTTCCTTGGCCATCTTGATCTGGTTGTAACCTGAATACGCATCCATGAAACTCAGCAGCTCATGTCCCGATGTGGCATCCACCAGCTGGTCGATCCTCGGGAGTGGATAGCAATCCTTTGGACAAGCTTTATTCAAGTCGCGGAAGTCCACGCACATTCGCCACTTCCCGTTAGTCTTCTTCACCAGCACTGGGTTGGCGACCCAAGTCTGGAATCGGAGCTCCTTAATGAAACCAGCATCGAGCAACCTGCCCACCTCCTGCTGGATCGCGATCTTCTTGTCCGTGCCCATCGGACGCCTTTTCTGTGTGATAGGTTTGATCGCGGGGTCTATCTTCAGCTCGTGCACGATCACGTCGGGGCTGATTCCTGGCATATCGCTGGGGGACCAAGCAAACAGTTCTTTAAACTCTTTCAGCAATTCCACCAGTTTTTGGGCTGTCTCCTCAGTTAGAGCGGACCCGATTTTCACCTTCCTCTGGGGTCCGTCGATCTCGACTTCTTTCAGATCTTCTACGGGGGCGGGACGTCCAAACTCTTCTCTGGGATCTGTGTCTGTCTGGAGGACAGTCATGGCCTCTCGCCTCCTCCTCCAGGTGGCATTAATATAGCATTTTCGGGAGGCCACCTGGTCACCTTTGACCTCCCCGACTCCATGGTCGGTCGGGAACTTCATCTTCTGGTGCACAGTCGAGGCGACTGCCATTAGTGGATTGATGGTGGTTCTCCCGATAATTGCGTTGTAGGTCCCCGCCGAATCAACCACGACAAATTCCACGTTCCTCCTTTCTGACTTCCACCCGCTACAAAATTCCACTGATAAGGTGATTACTCCCAACGGGTAGGAAGTTGAGCCAGAGAACCCAACCATCGGGAAGTTTGCCTCCTTCAGATCTCTCTTCGTCTTTCCCATGGCCTCCAGCGCGTCCATGAATAGAATGTCGGAGGAGCTTCCTCCGTCAATCAGAATTCTCTTCATCTCGAACCCGTCTACATCCAGAGTTACTACTAAGGCATCGTCGTGCGGGGTCTCCACACCTATGAGATCTTCCGACGAGAAGGAGATCACCATCTCTTCTTTCAAGGTCCAAGATCGAGACCTCTTACCCAGTACCACCGCAGTAGGAATCCTAGAGGCGTAAACCTCTCGAGCGGATGAGGTATCACCTCCAGCAGCAAATCCTCCATGAATCACATTGATGACTCGTCTTTCTTTGTGAACACCGGATGACTCTGGATCAGTTCTCTTTTTCTTCGGGGACCGATCGCGGGATCGGGAGCGGGACCGCGATCGGGACCGAGAGCGGGACCTGCATCGTTTGTCTCCAACAAACTCCTTGAGCTTTCCCTTCTGGATTAGCTTTTCAATCTCCTTCTTCAGCTCTCGACATTGATTAGTGTCATGGCCATTTGCGCGGTGAAACCGACAATAGCGATCTGTGCGGGACCCCAGGAATTCTCCATCTTTCTTCGGGGGGTATCTGGAGATACCTTGTCGTTCCATGACTGTCAGCACTTCCGCCATGGAGCAGTTGAGAGGAATGTCGAGATCTTCCCTCTTATCCTTCCTTGGAGGACGTCTATCATCCCCCCGACCAGAGCGACCTCGGTCCCGACTACCTTCAGGTTTGCCTTTTGACTTACGATCGTCGAAAGGCTTGCTCGACTGCTTCCCTTTGTTCGATTTTGGGGGTTCCAGTTCTCCTGCGGCTATCTTTGACTCCTGGACATCGATCTGCCGCTTCACTCTCTTCTGTAATGCTTCTATATTCCACACAGGTTTCTCAGCCACGCTGTGCATCAGGTCGGAACCATAGGGGGCCGTCAGGTTCCGAATGAAGGTACGAATTGTTTCGCCCTCCGAGATCTCCTCGTCTATCTCCGCCACACTGGCCGTGTACCGCTGGTAGTAATGTGCCAGTGATTCGTCGGGCCTCTGTACCACCAGGGTGAGGGACCTCACACTCTTCAGCAGACGTCGGCGACCCTGGTACAGTCGAATGAAACGGTCGTGCATGTCAGCCCAACAGGTGATGCAGCCTGGGGGCAGACTAAAGAACCAGGTCAGGGCTCTTTCTCCCAGTGTATTAGGGAACAGGGTACACACGATGTCCTCTGTCGGGGCTCTACCCAGACACGCCATAAGATGCTTCTGGACATGACGGACTGGATCTCCTTCTCCGTCATACTCTTTGATCTCGGGGATATCCAGCCCTGGCGGGGCGAGGGTGTCTATTAGGCGGGGAACGAAGGGATGAGTGGATCGATCCCTCAACTCCGACACCAGCGGCTTCTGTTCTCCCATACAGATGTTCACGATCTTTACCACTTGGTCGGGAGTGATGGGGCCATTCAGGGGAATGGTCCTGTGCTGAACTGGTCCTGGCCCATCAACCACAAACTTCTCCGGCTGACCGGTCATCTTACCTCCTTCCTGGCCCTGGGGTGGGGCTTCCTGTACGTTCCGACCCTCTGTTGGTAGGGTTGCTTCTTCCAGCGGGGGCATCTCTTCCTGCCTCCTCGCAGCCTCCCTTCGGTCCAAGGGAGCCTCTACAGCCGCCAGGAACATGGGCATGGCCTCCGCCACGGCCCTTGTCAAATCTGCAGTCGGGGGGGCCTCCTGCCCCCTGTTATCCTGGTGTCGAGGGGCAACCTCTTCGGGATGCGATCCATTGTGCCCCCCTGTCTGGGAGAGTTCAGCCGGGGGATGATTCTGGTTTTCTCCTTGTTCTGGTACTGAATTCAGGTTTGTTGCAGCAGGGTGACGGGAACCACCAGATTGTCCCCTTCTGTTCTTGCCAGCCACCATCGAGCGAGTAGAAGGCATATCAGCTTTTTGTTAGTTTCCCACAGACGGCGCCAATGTTGGATCACGGTGGAACTCTGGCACGGATCTTGACGGCAATCCTAGCTCCTTCGCTCCACGCAATCCTGCAAGAGGGGATAGACCGGGCGGTGACCCAGAATCCCTCTCCGATGCTTAAATGAGTACCTCGTCTGACTGGCAAGCAACAGATATCGAAAGTATTGAATTTCAACGTAAGTGATCTGAGGTGACCTCTTGCCCTTTTATAGGCAAGGAGGTGCCTCAGGTACCTGGTGAACCGTTAGGGGTGGTTAGCCCGTATCCCGCTTATCTCGTACACGATCTCGCGTATCTTAGCCATGCCCCGCGTATCTCGGCCACGATCCGTGTATCTTAACCACGTTCCGTATATCTCGGCCACGCCCCGCATATCTTGGCTTTATCCTCTGGTAACAAGTCCCTACTTCCATCGGGGACTCCAGAGTTATCTTGTTGTGTCACCGCTCGTGGCCCCTCGTCATCGTGACAGGGCCAATCGTTCTCAGGGATTCATCATCGGGGCCTATTTAAAGGCTTCTCGTCGGGAGCTTCTAGCTCCACTGTCGGGACCCTGCTTCGTCGGGACTCCCTTCATCGGGACCCTTCTCCTAGGTCATCTTGACCCTTATCCTGGGCCCGGTGGGCCTGTTTGCCGTTTCCTCGCCGTTAAAGAGCTTGACGACTATAGTCGGACCCATCATAATCAATCCCAAATTTCCGCTTAAAACCTTTGGCAACTAAACGAGCCTTATACCTTTCAATACTGCCATCAGACTTATATTTAATCCTAAAAACCCATTTTGAACCTATAGCTGATTTCCTGAGGGGAGTGAAACCAATTTCCAAGTTCCATTTTCTTCCAAAGCATTAACCTCACTTTGCATAGCATCCACCCAAAGAGGATCCTTTGAGGCTTCCTCAAAGTTCCTAGGCTCAGATATCCTGGAAATGGAGGACGAGAAAGAACAGTAGGGACTAGACAACATATGATAAGAAATGTGATTTTGATAGGATATTTGATCACATTAGAACTCATGTGGTAAGATTGCTGCCAAATAGGAGGTTTAACAACTCTACCAGATCTGGTAGTTTTCACAACAGGATAATCTTTTGGAATAATGTCATCAGAAGTCTCAATGACCTCATCATTTGATTCATCAGCAGAAACATCATGAATATCAGAAACATCAGTAGTTTCATCATTTTTCCAAGAAAAAGAGCTATCATCATTATGGGAAAAAAATTGGACAACAGGGTCAGACTTGTGCATAGTATCAGAATCATAAGGCATATTAAAATCATAGACAACATTTGAGGGTGGTTGCTCAAAGAAAATGGGTAATAGATCTGGTTTGTAATTGGAAAAAGGAAATATGTTTTCCTTAAAAATTACATCCCTGCTAACAAAATATTTTTCATTGGATAAATCAAATAGTTTATATCTTTTCTGAGTTTCAGAGTAGCCAAGAAAAACACTGGGGATGGCCCTAGAACTGAGCTTTTCTGAAACCAACAGATTCTTTGCATAAGCTAAGCATCCAAAAACCCTCAAATGTTTAACACAAACAGAAGACCCTTTAAAAACTTGTAATGGAGATTTCCCATTCAGAATAGGTGTAGGCAATAAATTGATCAAATAGCAAGCAGTGAGAATGCAATCACCCCAAAATTTGTTAGGAACATTGGCTTGAAGTTTCAGGGCTCTTGCAACTTCCAAAAGGTTTCTATGCTTACGTTCAACCCTACCATTTTGTTGAGGAGTATAAGAGCAACTGGACTGATGTATAATGCCCATGTTTAAAAATAAAGAACGAACTTGCTCATTGAAAAATTCACCACCATTATAAGATCTAAAAATTTTAATTCTAGTTTTAAATTGAGTTTCAATCATAGCAAGGAAGTTCTTTAAGATAACATACACATCAGACTTGAATTGCATAAGATAAACCCAAGTGGTTCTGGAAAAGTCATCAACAAGAGTAAGAAAGAACATTTTATTAATATGGGTTACAGAATGGTAAGGTCCCCATACACCAGCATGAACAAGGTCAAAAATATTTTTGGCATTGGAATCAGATAAAGGAAAACTAGGTCTAGTGATCTTGGCCTGTGGACAAATGGTGCAGTTATGAATGTCTGCATCTTTAATTTTCAAAGAATTAAGGGAATCAATGTAATGAATAGCTTTCACAGAAGCATGTCCTAGCCTCATATGCCAAAGACCAGGATCATTAGAGATAGAAGTATGCAAGCTAACAAACTTGGATTTATTACAAATGGAATCAAAAAAGTAGAGTCCAGAATCAGCTCTGCCATTCCCCAAGACCCTCCCACTTGAGAGGTCCTGTATGTTGGATCACGGTTGGGACTCTGGTACGTTCTTGACGGAAGTCCGAACTCCTTCGCTCCAAGTATTCCTGCAAGAAGGGGATAGACCGGGCGGTGACCCAGAATCCCTCTCTGATGCTTAAATGAGTATCTCGATGTAGGCAAGCAAGTATCTGTATATGAATGTGTCAATCCTGAGGTAACTCCTTCCTCTATATAGGGGAGGGGTTACCTCAGTTACCTGTTGAGATAACTGCCACGTTCCGTTTATCTCGGCCAGTAGCCCACGTTCCGTCTTTTCAGGCCACTTTCCCACTACGCTGATATTGGGCGTGTTTCTCGGCCTCGTCCTCTGGTGGCAAGTCCCGACGGATGTCGGGGACTCCAGAGTTATCTCCTTTGGTCACCGCTCGGGGCCCCTCGTCATCGGGATAGGACCAATATTCTCAAGGATTCAATATCGGGGCCTACTTAAAGGCATATCATCGGGGCCTGCTCAAAGGCATATCATCGGGTCCTACTTAAAGGCATATCATCGGGGCCTACTTAAAGGAATAACATTGGGAGCGCATAGCTCATATGTCGGGACCGACCTTGTCGGGACCCCTCGCATTAGTCCTCTAAGCCTCTTTTGGAGCCCAGTGGGCCTACTTCACCGTTTACTTCGTCGTTAATGGGCCTAACGGCTGTGTCGAAACCAATCATTTGCCCCCAAGACATGAGGGACTTACAGTTCGTCGTGTCTTCCAGTTCCGGACCTCCCGATATCGGCATCGGAGGCTTTCGACTTTACGAAAAATCTTTTGAAGCAGATCTCCTCCTCCAAGATTCCCCGATATTGCGAGGATACCCACCGAATCCGAAAAGATTTCTCGGTTACTCAACTATTAAATGCAGCGGGTGATGAAGCGACGGCTAGGGTACTCGTGCCTGTTTTTTTTGAAAAAGCACTTTCTAGCCGTTTTGTCTCTAGTGTTTCGACGACTCAGGTTGAGGCGTTTCATCTTCAACGGTCCGGATTGCATCGTCTCTTTGGCTGTCTTCTCTCCTATAAAACCCCAAATCGTGGCACTATTCATTTCTCCTTTCTATTTATGATCAGCACTCCGGCAACCAGGATCTCCGACCATAAAGATCATCTTTTCTTCTCCAATTCAACATGTCTGGTAAGATTTCCTCCTTCGATTCCAAAAAAACTTGTTAGCATAGTTTTTTTTTTTTATCTCAGTCAACTTACCCGGACTTTTGCGGAAATCAACTGTGCCTTTTCTTGCCATGATCATTTTCCAGACGGTGAATCCAGTTCCTGGGGGAGAAAGCCCTTCAAGTTCGATTATGCTTGTAATGAGATTTCAGAAACCGCCTATGATGCAGCTCTCCGGGAGGGATGCATTACTTCCACCTGGGAGCCTCGTTTCCCTTTTCCTCGCCCTCGCGTCCCGAGCGACCCTGTTGTCACTCGCCCCCGGGAAGGGGAGGTATTTGTCTCTGCCGGGCAAATATCGGCGGGGATCCTATTCCCCTTCTGTGGGAATTTTGTCGAGATGTGTGAATATTACAAAACACATCCGACTACTTTTTCCCCCCACGCCATCCATGTGTGGAATGCCTTTCTTGTCCTTTGCCTTCGCCAACAGTGGACCTACAGCCTCCGACTTTTCTGAACCTTCTACGGGATGAAATGCAATGATGCTGGGGTCTGTGCCTTCTACCCGCGGATGCCTAAATGGAGCAAGGCGCAGCTCTCCCGGTACAGCTGGAATGGTGACACCTGGAAGGTCGCCAAAGGTCGGGGGCTCATCACCGACTCGGGGCCTGACAACAGTGGTTGGAAGAAGAATTACTTCTTCATCTGAAACAGCTCCATCCTGATGGGTTTCGCTACAGCCGTTAGGCCCTTTAACGGTGAGGAAACGGCGAGCAGGCCCACTGGGCCCTAAAATAGAGGTCAAGAAGACCAAGGTGAAGGGTCCCGATGATGAAGGGTCCCGACAGAGTCGGTCCCGACAGGTGAGCTGGAAGCTCCCGATGAGAAGCCTTTAAGTAGGCCCCGATGATGAATCCCTGAGAATGATTGGCCCTGTCACGATGACGAGGGGCCCCGAGCGGTGACACAACGAGATAACTCTGGAGTCCCCGATGTTAGTCGGGACTTGCTATCAGAGGTTAAGGCCAAGATACGAGGGGCGTGGCCGAGATACGCGGAGCGTAGTTAAGATACACGGAGCGTGGCCGAGATACGCGGGGCGTGGCCGAGATAAGCGAGATCATGGCCTAGATAGGCGGGATCGTGCCCGAGATACGCGGAATACGGGCTAACCACCCCCAACGGTTCACCAGGTAACTGAGGTACCTCTCCGTCTATAAAAGGGCAGAGGTCACCTCAGATCAATTACGTTGTGATATACACTTTGAGATTACTGCTTGCCAGTCCATACGAGATACTCATTTAAGCATCGGAGAGGGATTCTGGGTCACCGCCCGGTCTATCCCCTCTTTGCTGGACCACGTGGAGCGAAGGAGCTAGGATCGCCGTCAAAGACCGTACCGGAGTTCCACCTTGATCCAACATTGGCGCCGTCTGTGGGAAGCGTAACAAAAAGCAAAAAGCTAATATGCCTTCTACTCGTTCAATGGTGGCTGGCAAGCAAAGAAGACAAGGACAATCTGGTGGTTCCCGTCATCCTGCTGCGACGACCCTGAATTCACCACAGGAATAGGAAGAAAACCAGAACCTTCCCGCTGCCGAGCTCTCCCAGACAGGGGGGCATAATGAAGGTCCCGAAGATGTTGCTGTTCAGCACCAGGGGAATAGGGAGCAGGAGGCTCCTCCAGCTGCGGATCTGAGGAGGGCTGTGGCAGAAGCCATGCCGATGTTTTTGGCAGTCGTGGAGGCTCTCTTGGATCGAAGAGAAGCTGCGAGGAGGCAAGAGGAGATGCCCCCGTTAGAAGAAGCGCCACCACCAGCAGAGGTTCGGAACGTACGGGAGGCTCCGCCCCGAGGCCAGGACAGGAGTAGGGAGTCCGTTCAGCCAGAGAGATTCGTGGTTGATGGGCCAGGATCAGTACAGCACAGGACCATCCCCCTTAATGGTCCCATTACCCCCGATCAGGTGGTGAAGATCATGAACATCTGCATGGAAGAGCAGAAGCCGCTGGTGTCGGAGCTGAGGGATCGATCTACTCATCCCTTCGTTCCTCGACTCATAGACACCCTAGCCCCGCCAGGGCTGGGTATCCCCACGATAAAGGAATACGATGGCGAGGGAGATCCGGTTCGTCATGTCCAGAAGCACCTTATGGCGTGTCTGGGAAGAGCCCCGAATGAAGATATCGTGTGTACGCTGTTCCCGAACACACTTGATGAAAGAGCCCTGACCTGGTTCTTTAGTCTGCCCCCAGGCTACATCACCTGTTGGGCTGATATGCACGACCGGTTCATTCAGCAATACCAGGGTCGTAGACGTTTGCTGAAGAGTGTGAGGTCCCTGACCCAGGTGGTACAGAGGCCCGACGAATCGCTGGCGCACTACTACCAGCGGTACACTGCCAGTGTGGTGGAGATTGATGAGGAGATTTCGGAGGGTGAAACCATCCGTACCTTCATTCGGAACCTAACGCCCCCCTACGGTTCCGACCTGATGCACAGCGTGGCTGAGAAGGCTGTGTGGAATATGGAGGCATTGCAGAAAAGGGTGAAGCGGCAAATCGATGTCCAGGAGTCGAAGATAGCCGCTGGAGAGCTTGAGCCCCCGAAGTCGAATAAGGGGAAGCAGTCAGTTAAGCCTTTGGACGATCGTAAGTCGAAGGATAAATCCGAAAGCAGCCGGAATCGAGGCCGTCCTGATCGGATGGATGATAGGCGTTCCTCGAAGAAGGACAAGCGGGATGACCATGACATTCCTCTCAACTGCTCCATGGCGGAGGTACTAACGGTCATGGAACGACAGGGTATTTCCAGATACCCCCCGAAGAAAGAAGGAGATTTCCTGGGATCCCGCACCGATCGTTACTGTCGATTTCACCGTGCGAACGGTCACGACACTAACCATTGTCGGGAGCT
The DNA here is from genome assembly GCA_036873135.1 of Clarkia xantiana subsp. parviflora. Classification (NCBI taxonomy): domain Eukaryota; kingdom Viridiplantae; phylum Streptophyta; class Magnoliopsida; order Myrtales; family Onagraceae; genus Clarkia; species Clarkia xantiana. The sequence continues at coordinate 22,010,286 of JAPTYO010000012.1, forward strand.
GAAGAAGGAGATTGAAAAGCTGATCCAGAAAGGGAAGCTTAAGGAGTTTGTCGGGGAGAAACGGTGCCGATCCCGTTCCCGATCCCGATCACGGTCTCGTTCCCGATCTCGCGATCGGTCCCCAAAGAAGAAGAGATCCGACATGGAGTCGTTCGGTTCCCGTAAGGAGAGACGGGGCACTATCAATGTGATTCACAGAGGATTCGCAGCCGGAGGGGATACCTCGTCCTCTCGGGAGGTTTACGCCTCTAGAATTCCTACGGCTGTGGTGCTGGGTAAGAGGTCCCGATCCTGGACCCTGAAGGAAGAGATGGTGATCTCCTTTTCGTCAGAGGATCTCATAGGCGTGGAGACTCCGCACGATGACGCCTTGGTTGTGACCTTGGATGTAGACGGGTACGAGATGAAGCGAATTCTGATCGACGGACCTCAGAGGAAGGTGAAAATCGAGTCTGCTTTGGCCGAAGAGACAGCCCGAGAGTTGATCGACCTGCTGAAAAAGTTCAAGGAGCTGTTTGCCTGGTCCCCAAGCGATATGCCAGGAATCAGCCCCAATGTGATCGTACACGAGCTGAAGAGAGATCCCACGATCAAACCTATCACGCAGAAAAGGCGTCCGATGGGCACAGACAAGAAGATCGCGATCCAGCAGGAGGTGGGCAGGTTGCTCGATGCTGGGTTTATTAAAGAGCTCCGATTCCAGACTTGGGTCGCTAATCCGGTACTGGTGAAGAAGACTAATGGGAAATGACGGATGTGTGTGGATTTCCGCGACCTGAATAAGGCTTGCCCGAAGGACTGTTACCCGCTCCCGAGAATCGACCAACTGGTGGATGCCACATCGGGACATGAGCTGTTGAGCTTCATGGATGCGTATTCGGGCTACAACCAGATCAAGATGGCTAAGGAGGATGCTCCCCACACAGCGTTTTATGCAGACAGTGACATCTAACACTACGATGTCATGCCTTTCGGGTTGATCAATGCCGGGGCAACCTACCAGCGGATGGTGAATAAGCTGTTCGGAGATATGCTGGGGGAGACCATGGAGGCTTACGTGGACGATATGTTGGTGAAGTCCCGACATGCTGAGGATCATGTGCACTACCTAGCCATGGCGTTTGAGCGGATGAGGCTTCATCAAGTTCGCTTAAACCCGACGAAATGCGCCTTCGGAGTCCACTCAGGGAAATTTCATGGCTTTATGGTGAGCCAGAGAGGAATTGAGGTGAATCCCGAGAAGCTGAGGGCGATTGAGGAGATGCAGTCTCCGATAAACCATCGGGAGGTGCAAGTGCTGAATGACCGACTGGCTGCAATGAATCGCTTCCTGTCCAAAGCAAGCGACCGATCAATGCCATTTTTTGAAGTCCTGAGGGCCAACAAGAAGTTTGTGTGGACCGCCAAGTGTGAAGAAGCGTTCCAAGCACTCAAGCAGCACCTTCGCACTCTCCCGCCGTTGGCGAAACCGGTTCCAGGCGAGCCGCTCTATCTTTACTTGGCTGTTTCTGAATTTTCCATTAGCTATGTGTTAGTGAAGGTTGTCGAGGTTAATCAAGTCCCCGTCTATTATGTAAGCAAGGCGTTTGCAGAGTCTGAATTGAATTATCCTGCCGTTGAGAAGTATCTCTTTGCGCTGATTATAACTGCTCGGAAGCTGAGGCCTTATTTCCATGCACACGAGATTACTGTGCTGACGAACCAGCCTCTGAAGCATTTTTTGAACCGACCGGATGCGTCGGAGAGATTAGTAAAGTGGGCAGTCGAGCTTAGTAAGTTTCGCATACACTTTGCTCCGAGAACGGCTATTAAGGGCCAGGCATTGGCGGATTTCATAGCAGAATCTACAGCCCCCGATCTGGAAGAAGCGGGCCTTGTAGAGGGGACAACCATGGAGGTCCCGACAGAAGAACAACCAGAAAAGGCAGAGCAATCAGAACAGCCAAATGAGGAAAATACCTGGGAGATGTACACGGATGGCTCCTCAAGTTCAGACGGATCGGGAGCAGGCTTTGTGTTGATACCACCAGGCCAAGGAGAGCCGCTCCGATATGCCTTGGCTTTAACGTTTAAGGCCACGAACAACGAAGCGGAGTATGAGGCTCTTATCACGGGCCTAAAAATTGCCAAAGGTACGGGAGTCGCTCACTTGAGAGTGAAGTGTGATGCGGCATTGATTGTGAACCAAGTCCAAGGGCGATATGAGGCGAAGAGCCCGATGATGAAGAACTACCTTCGTGAGGTGCAAGCCTTGAAGGAAAGCTTCAAAAGCTTCGATATCGAGGCGATCCCGAGGGAGGAAAACGTGGAGGCAGACGCCTTGAGAAAATTTGCCCTGGGGGCACCCTTGGAGGAAAATCGGAAGGTGCATTTCTTGGAGAAGGTGATCTTATCGACCACCGACCCGACACAGGTGTGTGCCATTAAAGCAGGATCGGAGGAGGAGCCCACTTGGATGACCCCGATAGTCATTTATCTGACTACGGGGGCAATCCCCGACGATAAAGTAGCAGCTGACAGGATACGTCGGATCGCGGCCAATTACGTGATGTTGGACAATCAGCTATACAAGAAGGGCTGGTTCTCGACTCCGTACTTAAAGTGTGTGGCTGGGCCCGACACAAGTCAAATCCTGAAGGAGGTGCATGAAGGGGTCGCGGCTTGTCATGAAGGGGCCCGATCCATTATGAGAAAAGTGCTGAACTTGGGCTATTATTGGCCTACGATGAGCAAAGAGGCGACGACGTTGGTCCGATCCTGTGACGCGTGCCAGAGGTACGCCCCGAGCATTGTGGCTCCGGCTGCTAACCTGACATCCATCAAGAGCGCTTGGCTCTTCGCGCAGTGGGGCATCGACTTGGTAGGACCTCTTCCACAAGCACAAGGACAATGTAAGTATTTACTTGTAGCTATCGATTATTTTTTGAAATGGATAGAGGCAAAGGCATTGGCCAGAACGACGGGGAACCAGATCGTCAAGTTCCTCCAGACCCATATTATGTCCAGATACGGGATTCCTAAGGTGGTGATCAGCGACAATGACCCACCGTTTAACGGGTCTCAGGTGAAGGAGTATTTGGAAGAATTGAATATTGAGCATCGGACAGCTTCTGTACGCCATGCTCAGACTAATGGCCAGGTAGAATCAGCCAACAAAATCGTGATGGATGGCCTGAAGAAAAGGGTCTATGCCTTGAAGGGCAAGTGGTTGAATAAGCTGGAAAACGTGCTTTGGGCCGTTAGAACGACGCCCAAACGAGCAACTGGGGAGACTCCGTTTGGCCTAGTATATGGCACGGAGGCTGTTGCTCTCGTGGAGGTAGCCGTGACATCCCATCGGATGAGATATTACGAACCTATGACGAACGATGAGATGAGACGTCTGGACTTGGACTTGCTCGAAGAGAAGAGGCGGGAAGCCGACGAAGTCCAGGCTCGAATGCATTTGGCGACGGCCAGGTATTAAAATCGGTGAGTTAAGTCCCGAAAATTCTTCGTCAGGGAGCTGGTTTGGCGTCGCAACGAGTTTACCCTTTTGGATCGAATCGACAAGATGTCGCCAAAATGGGAAGGACCTTACAAGGTCGTGGGGATGCCAGTCCCGAATGCATACAAGTTGGAAGACCTCGATGGCAGAGTATTAAAGCATTCTTTTAGTGGCGAACACTTGAAGAAACACTATGCTTGATGAAAAGTCGCCTTAAGTGGTGCCCGATGAAAAGTCGCCTTAAGTGGTACCCGATGAAAAGTCGCCTTAAGTGGTGCCCGATGAAAAGTCGCCTTAAGTGGTGCCCGATGTAAAATCGCCTTAAGTGGTGTATGTTATTTATCATTTGATTCGATGTAAATGAATTTTGTGCCATCAATAAATAAAGAGGTTGCTTCCAAACAGAGCTATTCTTAGATTTACTCTAAGTGTTGTTAAAAGTCGCCTTTAGTGGTGCACGAGAAAAGTCGCCTTGAGTGGTGCACGAGAAAAGTCGCCTTGAGTGGTGCACGAGAAAAGTCGCCTTGAGTGGTGCACGAGATTAAGTCGCCTTGAGTGGTGCACGAGATTAAGTCGTCTTAAGTGATGCACGAGATTAAGTCGTCTTAAGTGATGTGTCGGACCTAAAATCTGACCTATGGCGAATTACGTTTTGAAAACGTGCGATTTTAAAAGAGTCGCCACTAGTTAATTATAGGCTAACTAGAATCCCTAAATCACCTATGCGAATAACGAATTAAACACCTAGGTATAAGAATAACGAATTAAACACCTAGGTATAAAATCGGTATGCGATCCAAAATTTGAGTTCGGGGGTTCTATTACGAATTAAAAATTATAATTTCTAACTACGCCCTTTCGGTACTCAATTCACTCAGTTTGCCACTACTTTATTATCTAACACCTAATCCAACTCATACCAAATTTTTTATCATATATAGTAAAAACTAATCTAATAAAATACATAGTAGACACTAAAATAGTTATGTACAATTATGGCTGATTAATAATCATAATTAACTAATCAATTAAACAAAGATACAAACTTATACATACACATATGCTCTATATGAATTACCTTAGTTGAAGGAATATGATCCTGATGGATTCATGATTTACTACGGCAGCCACGAACCACTTACATCCCACAATGCGAATGGACCTGCAAATAAGAATATAAAATTTGAATAGATTTAAAGAAGATGAGGATAATGTAAGTAAGAGTTGGGAGCGTGAGAATGGATTCTCGAGCGAGGAAGCTGGGTTAGACAACGATCTCTGGTCCCGGTGAACGAACGGTAGAGCCTGGATGAGAACAGTGTATTGCTCTGTCGCTGCTGGTCGGAGTGGATTGATGGTTGTCGAGGGTCGTCGGAATCCACGACGATGGTGCGTGCGGCCTCTAGAGATGCAGCAATAGACTGGAGTCGACCACTGGAGTCAGCGAGGTGGAAGGCAAGCGAGGTGGTGCCGGAGCAGACGAGACTGGTGGTCCAGTCGGAGCGGCTGAAACCGATCGAATCCAGCAGTAGAGCAGTGGGCGGCCAAGACGGGGCTGGAACGACGATTTTCGGAGCGAGGGAATCGAGGTCGAACTCGGCTGAGGCAGCGTCCTGAAGGAGAGTGGAGATGTAAGTCGGAACAGGGCTCATACAGTGGTGGTCGGACGATGGTCATGTCGAACTCGGTGGTTGAATGGACGACGGAGGTTGCGATCGGTGGTGGCGAACAGTCTGAAACGGAGCTCTGCACTTCATGGAAAGAGATGACGTTATCGACATGTGACTGGTCAATCCTTATTTACATAAGATACATACATGCACAAAAAAAAAAATCATCACGATGAAAGAAAAACTGATTATAAAAATCAAGCCAAATTAAACTAAATCAAATACAAATAAGCAAAGAAAGAAAGCAATTTGCTTCAAGCTTCGATGGAGCTATACACCGTCTTTATTATTTTCATCCCCATTACAATGTAACAATACTAGCTATTTATACTACCTATCACTAGTCTAATCTAAGCAGTAAATAATACTGATTTATTCTCCTAATATACTCTAAATATTCTAAATACTTAATACAAATATTCAAAAAATATACACTGCAATAAATATATAAACTATCCTAATTTTGCACTTAAGCATTCTTGGAAGCTCCTCGACTTGCCATATTTATACATTTCCTCATTTAGCACGCCACATGTCACGCGTGTCGCGCGTGGTCCAAAATTAGGTGTTTACATGATGCACGAGATTAAGTCGTCTTAAGTGGCGCGTGATTCTTAGATTTGTTCTGAGTATTGAAAAGTCGCCTTAAGTGGTGCATGATGGTAAGTCACCTTAAGTGGTGTAAGTTAGTAAATCGTCTTAAGTGATGTATGAGAATGTCTTAAGTGTCGAGGTGTCGACTTAAGCAAATATAGCAAAGCCACTTGGGGAAGTGCACAGAAAAATCGGAACTAAGAAAGTCTGATAATTGATAAGGGCTCGAAGGCCCGACGATTACAAAAGCAGAAGAATACAAGGAAGCAGTTAGGCTTGGTCCTGGTCCTTGTCGGCCGCATCTAAGGGAGCTGGGTCCACGAGGTCAGGGGCAGAAGGCTCCACAGGGTCAGCCGATGGGAGGTTGACTATCGGGGTCATGAGATCGAGGAGTTTTCGATGAAGAGGTGGCTCCTCTTCACTCTTAACTTGTGGTATGCATTTCCTGCCTTGAGCATCGGCTTCTCCGGTCCGGAGAGCTGCATCATAAGCTGTGCTGAAAATCTCGTTCAGAGCATAGTCGAAGTTGAAGGGCTTCCTTCCCTCAGAACCAGATTCACTGTCTGAAATCAGCCATGGAAAAGGACACTAGGATTTTTTCCGGGAGATTACAAACAAACTAAGCAGAGATGAAGGCGAACAACAGAGAAGAAATCCTTACCAGACATGATGATTGAAGGTTGAAGGAATAAGCTTGAAATTGCCGGAAAAGTGACCGAAGGAACACTAAGGTCTCAGGAGTTGCAGAGAGCTTTTGAAAAATCGTAGATGGTAAAAGGAAACTGTGCCCTGGATGGAGGATTTATAGGCAAAGAAGGCAGACGAAGAGGCGCTTTAATCTAAACCGTCGAAGTTGAAGCGTTTTGATCTAGACCGATGAGATGAAACGTGCGGAATGGCAGCAGGGGCAATGATGAGATAGTCTGAAAAGCACTTTTCAGAAAAAGTAAACACAAAGAATCAAGCACGGGTACTGATGACGTCACTTCGTTATCTGCTGCTTTGGATGGCTGGGGAACCGAGGAGTCCTCTCGGATTTGACAGCTATCCACAGGGTATTGAGGAAACGTGAATGAGAAGACTCACACTGGGTGACTATGAAAAGGGAAAGATCCCCGACTTCGATGTTGGGAGATTGGGAGTTGAAAAGACACGACGAACTGAAAGTCCCTCATGTCTTGGGGGCAAATGATGGGTTTCGCTACAGTCGTTAGGCCCTTTAACAGTGAGGAAACGGCGAGCAGGCCCACTGGGCCCTAAAATAGAGGTCAAGAGGACCAAGGTGAAGGGTCCCGATGTAGGGAGTCCCGATGATGAAGGGTCCCGACAGAGTCGGTCCCGACAGGTGAGCTGGAAGCTCCCGATGAGAAGCCTTTAAGTAGGCCCCGATGATGAATCCCTGAGAATGATTAGCCCTGTCACGATGACGAGGGGCCCCGAGCGGTGACACAACGAGATAACTCTGGAGTCCCCGATGTTAGTCGGGACTTGCTATCAGAGGTTAAGGCCAAGATACGCGGGGCGTGGCCGAGATACGCGGAGCGTAGTTAAGATACGCGGAGCGTGGCCGAGATACACGGGGCATGGCCGAGATAAGCGAGATCATGGCCTAGATAGGCGGGATCGTGCCCGAGATACGCGGAATACGGGCTAACCACCCCCAACGGTTCACCAGGTAACTGAGGTACCTCTCCGTCCATAAAAGGGCAGAGGTCACCTCAGATCAATTACGTTGTGATATATACTTTGAGATTACTGCTTGCCAGTCCATACGAGATACTCATTTAAGCATCGGAGAGGGATTCTAGGTCACCGCCCGGTCTATCCCCTCTTTGCAGGACCACGTGGAGCGAAGGAGCTAGGATCGCCGTCAAAGACCGTACCGGAGTTCCACCGTGATCCAACACATCCCATGGCCCCGATGGGAGGTTGAGGCAGACCCTGCTCCCGCTTTTCACACTTACTCCGAGGAGGATTTCCAGATTCTCCACAACATCCAACTTTATCGCTGCGGGGATTCCTTCGCTCCCCTCGATGCCAACTCCATCGGGGAGCGGGATCTGGTTTTGACCGGGATCCGACTCCTTGATGTTGCCTCTGGGGGTCAACTCTTTGATGGCCCTTCCAACCTCGTTCTTTGGGTAATATTCTAATTGCACTTTTGTTTTCGTCTTTGCAGCTAAGAAGGTATCATTGCTTACCAAATCTCATGCTTAAGCAGGCGGAGACCGATGTCGTCCAACGCCCTGCGAGGAAGAGGAAGTCTTCGAAGAGGGCTTCCTCCTCATCCGCACCTCCAACTTCGGAGCAGATCAAGCGGGCCCGGGTGGAGAAGATGGAGCAGATCTTCAACACCCAGACTCCCGAAGAAGGTAAGCAGCTCCGATTAGCAATTCGATTATATAGGAGGCGTATTCCCGATGAGTTAATCCCCTCCGATAAGGGAGCCAGGATCGAAGGGATCAAACGCATCCTGCAAGGAGAAACTCCCCGCATTCTTAAAGCGGGTTATTAAAATTATTATGGGAAGGACAGTATCTCTCCCGTCGCTTCTTTTGGTGTAAGGATCCCGATCAACTTCCTGACTATTTTTCTGAAGCTTCTCGTCCTCCAGCTGCAGGTCAGTCGGGAGCTGGAGCTTCGGCGGGGGTGCCACCCTCCGAAGCTCGGGTCGGAGAGCCCCTCCTTTCTCTTCCTGCCCTAGGAGGACCGGGGACTGAAGACGCCCCGACGGACGGTCAGTTCCGTCAGGTGGTTGATCTGGACGTTTCTCACTCTTCTGAGGAGGCGAGCGAGGGTCAGCCCCTAGTTCGTCGTCGGGGGGCGAGGCAGACCCCGCTGGAGCCGACTCCCGAAGGGCTGCCTCCATCTTCTCCGACACAGCAGCTTTCGCCGGTCTTGAGCCTGACTCCTGAAGGGACGACGGATTCTCATGGCGGCTCGGAGGCCCGCACCTCCGACACTCAGGGCGTCGTTCCCCCTTTCCCCTTAGACGTGAGTTTCTACCAGTTTTACTCCCCCGACCAGGCGGCGGCTCCCTGGACCCCGATCGAGTCATTGCGGGGGGTCCCGCTGCGTCGGAATGATGTATCATCGGAACTGGGTCTGCACCTGCTGGCAGGTTCAGTTCCGCCATCTATGAAGCTCCCGCTCTCCTTGGCTCGAGAGGACATCCACGGGGACATTCGCAACATGGCCGTTTGTCGTGTGGAGGTAAGGCTTCCTGTTTTTACACTTAGTATATAAGGCAAAATATTCTCGTGTACTGACCTCTTCCTTTCTTCTTCACAGGAAATGGCGGACCAACACCGCTGTTTTGGGTACATCCTGGCCCTGGAGGAGGCCCTGGAGCAGGAGCGAGCCAAGGCGGCCCCCGAGGTCTTGGCCAAGCTCAAGGAGGATCTGGCTGCCTCCGAATCGTCGAGGGGCAAGCTGGTTAAGGAGCAGGCCCTCCTTAACCAGAAGAATCGGGACCTCATGAGGCAGGTCCACGACTTCGAGCGGTTGCTGAAGCAGGAGCGACAAAAGCTCCAGGAAGAGCAGCAGGGGCGTGCGGAGGATCAGGACAGGCTCGTCCTCGAGAAGAAGGCCCTTGAGGACGCCAAGGCGGGACTGGAGGCTGAGAAGGTCCTTCTCACCAATCGGTCCCAACAGATGGAACGGGAGCTCGCTGAGTTTCTCCCCAAGCTAGCCGAGGCTAAAGCCAAGGGTCGGGAAGATTATCGGGGCTCCGAGGACTTCAAAGTGGACGCGGTGAGGTTCTGTACTGCGGAGGTGGAGACTACCTTGCTCAATGCTGTTGAGGAGCTCCATCTGGAGTATGGTGGTGCCATCGACTTCACCAAGTCTCAGACTCTCGCCCCCTTCGCGGAGAGGTATTTCAACCTTTCGGAGGAGAGTGATGAGGCTAACACCCCCGAGGGAATGGCGGGTGCTGAAGGCACGGTGGAGCCTCCAAGTGCAGACCTCCCGACAGCTGATTCCCCGACAACCGACCCTTCACTGGCTGACCTCCAAGGGTCCGATCCTCCTGCGGCCAATCTTCCAGGATCCGATCCTCCGATCGCGGAGCCTTCTGCCACGGACCTCGTGGACTCTGCTCCCCTCGATGCTGCCAAGGACCAAGCTTAATGCTTTATCTTAGGATCCTTTGTAATTTCATTTTCTTATTGTGAACCTGATTGCCATTTATAATATCAATCCATATTGGTTCCGATCATCGCTGCACCACTTAAGGTGAATTAACCATGCCACTTAAGGCGACTTGATCATATCCCTTAGAGTGATTCAACACGTCACTTAAGACATTTTACCCACACCACTTAAGGCGATTTAATCGTGCCCCTTAAGGCAATTTATCTACACCACTCAAGGCGATTTAATCGTGCCCCTTAAGGATATTTATCTACACCACTCAAGGCGATTTATCCCCGCCACTTAAGGCGATTTATCCACGCCACTTAAGGCGAAACCATGCCACTTAAGGCAAAACCACGCCACTTAAGGCTCATGCCACTTAAGGCAATTTATCCACGCCACTTAAGGCGAAACCACGCTACTTAAGGCGAAACCACGCCACTTAAGGCGATTTAATCACACCACTTAAGGCGATTTTACCACACCACTTAAGGCGATTTAAGCGTACTTAGAATGATAAGTCTAAGCACAATCTGGTCGGAAGCAACCTCTTTATTCATTGATGGCTCAAAACCTGTTTATGTCGAATCAAAACGATAAACAACTTGCACCACTGAAGGCGACTTCGATAAACAACTCGCACCACTGAAGGCGACTTAATAAACAACTTGCACCAATGAAGGTGACTTAATAAACAACTTGCACCACTGAAGGCGACTTAATAAACAACTTGCACCACTGAAGGCGACTTAATATCAAGCATAACATTTCTTCAAGTGTTCGCCACTAAAAGAATGCTTCAACACACTGCCATCAAGGTCTTCAAACTTATACGCATTTCGAGCTGGCATCCCCACGACCTTATAAAGCCCTTCCCATTTTGGTGACATCTTGTTGATCCGATCCAAAAGGGTAAATTCGTTCCGACGCCAGACCAGTTCCCCGATAAAGAACTGTCGAGACTTGACTCGTCGATTATAATATCGGGCTGTTGCCAAGCGCATCCGAGCCTGGGCTTCCTCGGCACTCCGCCTCTTCTCTTCGACCAAGTCCAAGTCCAGACGCCTCATTTCATCATTCGACAGAGGTTCGTAATACCTCGTCCGATGGGATGCCACAGCTATTTCGACGGGAGCAACTGCCTCCGTGCCATAAACAAGGCCAAACGGAGTCTCCCTTGTCGATCGTTTGGGTGTTGTTCTAACGGCCCAAAGCACATTTTCCAGCTCGTCCAGCCATTTGCCCTTCAAGGCATGGACCCTCTTCTTAAGGCCGTCCATCACGATCTTGTTGGCTGACTCCACCTGTCCATTGGTTTGAGCATGATGGACAGAGGTTGTCCGATGCTCAATTTTAAGTTCCTCCAAGTACTCCTTCCACTGGGCCCCGTTAAACGGAGGGCCGTTATCACTGATCACCACCTTGGGAATCCCGTATCGGGATATGATATGGGTCTGGAGGAATTTGAGGATATGGTTCCCCGTTGTCTTGGCCAATGCCTTAGCTTCTATCCATTTCGAGAAATAATCAATAGCCACAATCAAATATCGGCACTCACCAAAATCGATTCCCATTGCGCGAAGGGCCAAGCACTCTTGATGGACGTTAGATCGGCAGCTGGAGCCACGATATTCGGGGCATACCTCTGGCAAGCGTCACAGTATCGGACTAGCATCGTTGCCTCCTTGTTCATCGAGGGCTAGTAATAGCCCAGGTTCAGCACTTTCCTCACGATGGATCGGGCACCTTCATGACAAGCCAAGTATCCTTCGTGCACCTCCCAAAGGATCCGATTTGTGTCGGGCTCAGTCACACATTTCAAGTAAGGAGTTAAATACCCCTTTTTGTACAGCTGATTGTCCACCATCGCATAATTGGGCGCGATTCGGCGTAATTTGCCGGCTGCTGATGCATCATCGGGGACTGCCCCCGTAGTCAGGTACGCGACTATCGGGGTCATCCAAGTGCGCTCCTCCGATCCGGTCTCGATGGCACATACCTCCGATTGATCGGTGGTTGACATGATCACCTTCTCCAAGAAGTGCACCTTCCGACTTTCATCGAAGGGTGCCCCCAAGGCGAACTTGCTCAAGGCATCTGCTTCCACATTATCCTCCCTCGGGATCGCCTCAATATCGAAACTCTTGAAACTCTCCTTCAAGGTTTGCACCTCCCGAAGGTATTTTTTCATCATCGAGCTCTTTGCTTCGTATCGCCCCTGAACTTGGTTCACAATCAGGCTAGCATCGCACTTCACCTTTCAGTGACAAACTCCCGTTCCTTTGGCAATCTTGAGGCCGGTGATGAGAGCCTCGTATTCAGCTTCATTATTGGTGGCCCTAAACGTCAAGGCCAAGGCATATCGAAGGGGCTCGCCTCCGCCTGGCGGTATCAGTACGAATCCTGCTCCCGATCCTTCTGAATTTGAGGAGCCATCGGTATACATCTCCCAAGTATTTTCGTCATCGGGCTGTTCTGACTGTTCTGCCATCGGGACTTCCATAGTTGCCTCCTCTACAGGGCCCACTTCTTCTAGATCGGGGGCTGTAGACTCTGCTATGAAATCCGCCAACGTGTGGCCCTTAATAGCCGTTCTCGGAGCAAAGTGAATGCGGAACTCACTAAGCTCGACTGCCCATTTCACTAATCTCCCCGACGCATCAGGTCGGTTCAAAAAATGTTTCAAGGGCTGATTTGTCAGAACAGTAATCTCATGCGCGTGGAAGTAAGGTCTCAGCTTCCGAGCAGTAACAATGAACGCATAAAGATACTTCTCAACGGCGGGATAATTCATTTCAGACTTGGTGAGTGCCTTGCTTACATAATAGACAGGGACTTGGCTACCCTCTACGACTTTCACTAAGACAGAGCTAACAGCAAATTCAGAAACAGCCAAATACAGATAGAGTGGCTCGCCTGGGATGGGCTTCGCCAATGGCGGGAGGGTGTGGAGGTGTTGCTTGAGCGCCTGGAACGCCTCTTCGCACTTGGCAGTCCACTCAAATTTCTTGTTGGCCCTCAGAACTTCAAAGAACGGCATGGATCGGTCGCTTGCCTTGGACGGGAAACGATACATCGCGGCCAGTCGGCCATTCAGCACCTGCACCTTCCGATGGTTCGTCGGGGACTTCATCTCCTCGATCGCCTTCAGCTTCTCAGGGTTCACCTCGATTCCCCTCTGGCTCACCATGAAGCCTAGAAACTTCCCTGAGTGTACTCCGAAGGCCCAATTGGTCGGGTTCAAGCGAACTTAATGAAGCCTCATCCGCTCAAACGCTGTAGCCAAGTTATGAACATGATCCTTGGCCTGTCGGGACTTCACCAGCATATCGTCCACATAGGCCTCCATCGTTTTCCCCAACATATCCCCGAACAGCTTGTTCACCATCCTCTGATAAGTTGCACCTGCATTGATCAGTCCAAAGGGCATAACATCATAATGATAGATGTCATTATCAGCATAAAAAGCGGTGTGGGGGGCATCCTCCTTGGACATCTTGATCTGATTGTAGCCAGAGTAGGCATCCATAAAGCTCAGCAACTCATGTCCCGATGTGGCATCCACCAGCTGGTCGATCCTCGGGAGCGGATAGCAATCCTTCGGGCATGCTTTGTTCAGGTCGCGAAAATCGACACACATCCGCCACTTGCCATTGCTCTTCTTCACCAGGACAGGGCTGGCGACCCAGGTCTGGAATCAGAGCTCCTTCATAAATCCAGCGTCGAGCAACCTGCCCACCTCTTGCTGGATCGCGATCTTCTTGTCGGCGCCCATCGGGCGCCTTCTCTGTGTGATTGGCTTGATCGCAGGTTCAATCTTCAGCTCATGAGTAATCACATCGGGGCTGATTCCTAGCATGTCACTCGGGGACCAGGCGAATAGCTCCTTGAATTCCTTCAACAGATCAATCAGTTCTCGGGCCGTCTCCTCAGTCAGAGCGGACCCGATCTTTACCTTTCTCTGAGGTCCATCAATCTCGACCTCCTTCAAATCGTCCATTGGGGCGGGACGCCCAAACTCCTCTTTGTGATCAGCATCAGTCTGGAGAACGGTCATAGCCTCCCGATTCCTCCTTCGAGTGGCATTGACATAGCACCTCCTGGAGGCCACCTGATCGCCCTGGACCTCCCCGATTCCGTGGTCGGTCGGGAACTTCATCTTCTGATGGACAGTTGAGGCAATTGCCCTCAGCGGGTTGATGGTGGTCCTCCCGATAATTGCGTTGTAAGTCCCCGCGGACTCGACCACCACGAATTCCACGTTCCTCTTCTCTGACTTCCAACCACAACCGAACTCGACCGGTAAGGTAATCATCCCTACTGGGTAGGAGGTAGACCCAGAAAATCCGACCATCGGGAAGTCCGCAGGCTTCAAGTCCGTCTTTGTTTTTCCCATGACCCTCAATGCATCCATGAACAAAATATCGGAGGAGCTCCCTCCATCAATCAAGATTCGCTTCATCTCGTACCCGTCCACGCTCAGGGTCACGACCAAAGCTTCATCGTGCGGGGTCTCCACTCCTATCAGCTCCTCCCCTGAGAAGGGAATCACCATCTCTTGCTTCGGAGTCCAAGTTCGGGCCCTCTTACCCAGCACCACAGCGATAGGAATCCGAGAAGCATAGACCTCCCGAGACGCCGTGGTATCTCCTCCTGCAGCAAGTCCCCCATGAATCACATTAATGGTTCCCCGCTTCTCCCTGCGGGCATTGGAAGACTCGGGCTTATCCTTCTTCGGGGACCGATCGTGGGATCGGGAGCGAGACCGCGATCGGGAACGGGATCGGCCCCGTTGTCCAGCCACAAATTCCTTGAGCTTCCCCATCTGGATCAACTTCTCAATTTCCTTCTTCAGTTCCCAACAATGGTTAGTGTCGTGACCGCTGGCGCGATGAAAACGACAATAACGATCGGTGCGGGCTCCCATGAACTCTCCATCCTTCTTCGGGGGGTACCTGGTGATACCCTGTCGGTCCATCAGCGCCAACACAGCACCCATGGAGCAAATGAGAGGAGTGTAACGGTCATCCCGCTTCTCCGACTTCGAGGGACGCTTGTCTTCCCTCCGATCGGAGCGGCCTCGACCCCGACTGTTCTCGGGTTTATCTTTTTTCCTGCGATCGTCCGAGGGCTTGAACGACTGCTTCCCCTTGTTCGATTTTGGAGGGTCGAGGTCTCTGGCAGCTATCTTCGACTCCTGGACGTCGATTTGCTGCTTCACCCTCTTCTGCAGCGCCTCCATGTTCCACACAGCCTTCTCAGCCACACTGTGCATCAGGTCGGAACCATATGGTGCTGTCAGGTTCCGAATGAATGTGCGGATGGTCTCTCCCTCCGACATCTCCTCATCAATCTCGGCCACGCTGGCAGTGTACCTTTGATAGTAATGAGCCAGCGACTCGTCGAGCCTCTGTACCACCTCAGCCAGGGACCTCGCGCTTTTCAGGAGGCGTCGGCGGCCCTGGTACTGCTGGATGAAGCGGTCATGCATCTGGGTCCAGGTAGAGATGCACCCTGGAGGAAGGCTGAAGAACCACGTCAGGG
Organism: Clarkia xantiana subsp. parviflora; assembly: GCA_036873135.1. Lineage (NCBI taxonomy): Eukaryota > Viridiplantae > Streptophyta > Magnoliopsida > Myrtales > Onagraceae > Clarkia > Clarkia xantiana. The sequence goes on from JAPTYO010000012.1 coordinate 22,025,718, forward strand.
CCCTCTCACCAAGTGTGCCTGGGAACAAAACACACACTATGTCGTCATTCGGGGCTCTGCCTAGACAAGCCATGACATGCTTCTGGACATGGCGAACTAGATCTCCCTCGCCATCATACTCCTTGATTGTCGGGATACCCGGTCCTGGCGGGGCAGTGGTGTTCACCAATCGGGGAACAAAGGGATGAGTGGATCGATCCCTCAGATCCGACATCATCTTCTTCTGGTCCCCCATACAGATGTTCACGATCTTCACCACCTGGTCGGGAGTGATAGGGCCATTGAGAGGGATGGTCCTGTGCTGCACCGGTCCAGGTCCATCGACCACGAACTGCTCCGACAGGGCGGGCTCCTTGCCCTTGTCCTGGTGCTCGGGTTGGGCCTCCTGCCCGTCCCGATTCTCTCTCGGCGGAGGCGGAGGCAACTCTTCCTCCTTCTTCTTGGCAGCCTCCCTTTGGTCCAGGAGAGCCTCCATAGTCTCCAAGAATATCGGCATGGCATCCAGCATAAACTTTGTCAAGTCCACCTTTGTAGGAGCGTCCTGATCCCTCCTCGGGACCTCCTCCCTGTCTTCTGACAAATTTCAAACGGAATTATCGCGATTGTCATGATGCCCCCCTGTTTGGGAACCAGCAGGGAGGGGATCATTCCGATCAACACTGCGTTCCGGCAGCTCTGAATTCAGAGTTCCAGCAGGCTGATTGGAACCGCCGGATTGTCCTTGCTTCTTCTTCTGCTTGCCAGCCATCGATTGGGTAGAAGCTATCTTTGCTTTTTGTTACGTTTCCCACAGACGGCGCCAATGTTGGATCACGGTTGGAACTCCGGTACGTTCTTGACGGAAGTCCGAACTCCTTCGCTCCAAGTAATCCTGCAAGAAGGGGATAGACCGGGCGGTGACCCAGAATCTCTCTCCGATGCTTAAATGAGTATCTCGATGTAGGCAAGCAAGTATCTGTATATGAATGTGTCAATCCTGAGGTAACTCCTTCCTTTATATAGGGGAGGGGTTACCTCAGTTACCTGTTGAGATAACTGCCACGTTCCGTTTATCTCGGCCAGTAGCCCACGTTCCGTCTTTTCAAGCCACTTTCCCACTACGCTGATAGTGGGCGTGTTTCTCGGCCTCGTCCTCTGGTGGCAAGTCCCGACGGATGTCGGGGACTCCAGAGTTATCTCCTTTGGTCACCGCTCGGGGCCCCTCGTCATCGGGACAGGGCCAATATTCTCAGGGATTCAATATCGGGGCCTACTTAAAGGCATATCATCGGGGCCTACTCAAAGGCATATCATCGGGGCCTACTTAAAGGCATATCATCGGGGCCTACTTAAAGGCATAACATTGGGAGCGCATAGCTCATATGTCGGGACCGACCTTGTCGGGACCCCTCGCATTAGTCCTCTAAGCCTCTTTTTGAGCACAGTGGGCCTACTTCACCGTTTACTTCATTGTTAATGGGCCTAACTGCTGTGTCGAAACCCATCATTGTAAAATGGAAACATTGGAAAAAAAAATAGAACAATTCAGATCCTTTGTGAGTTTTTGAACATAAATTAAATTGTATTTGAAATCTGGAATATAAAGGACATTCTGAACTTTCTGGTTTTCAAACAAGGAATGAGTGCCAATTCCAGAAACTTTACAATTCAGACCATTGGGTAATTGAACTTTAGGGCCATCAATCGTTTTAAAATTTTCAAGCCAATTAGCACGATTTGTCATATGATTAGTGGCACCTGAGTCCAATATCAAATGATTTGAAATAAGATTTGAAATACTAGAAAGAGATATACCAACAGTGTTAGCTTGAACACCATGAGAGGTAGAATCAGTAGAAACATAGGAGCTGCCATGCCCCATAGTTTGCAAAAAAATTTCAAATTAGCTTTGAGTAAAAGAGATCATAGGATCAGAAGGTAAAGAAGCACTGATATTAGAGTTCTGAGGCTCAGCGGAGATGCTACCAATTCCAGAGGAGGCAACATTCCCTTTTGGAGCAGAACCTTTCCTTTCATAAAGTCTCTGTACTTAAAACAGTTATCCATAACATGCCCCTTCCTTTTGCAGTATTCACAGCCTTTGGCATAACATCTCTCAAATAAGTGACCTTTCTTGTGGCAAAAGTCACATTCAAGGTTGGGGTTTTGAAAACGTTTGGGTTTATCACCATTGACATTGACATTAGCAGAGATGGGGTTGGAGTTAGAAGAAACATCAGAGGAAACCACACGATGACTCTCTTCCTGAATCAGCATACTGTAAACTTGGTTTACAGAGGGAAGAGGATCAAGCAAAAGCAGTTGGCTCCTTATAGCAGAAAAGGTATCATTCAACCCCATCAAAAAATTGAAAAGACGTTGATTGTCTTTGTGGTCAAGGTGTTTTTGAAAAGCTTCTCCAGAGATAAAAGGCAAGGCACAAATAGAGTCATATTCAGACCAGAGAAATTTGAGTTTGGTGAAAAAAGTGGTCACATCATCGAGACCTTATCGGCTTGATAAGATGAGCAGTTGATAAATTCTTGAGTCGTTTATCTCATCAAATCTTGTTTTCAAATAAGTCCAAGCAAGATGAGCACTAGTTTGGTACATTATACTATTCTCAACATCACGAGAGACAGAACTCAGAATCCAGCCAAAAACAACCATATCACATCTAGTCCACAAATCACGCAGAGAATCATCAAAGCTATCACGAGTCAAACTACCATCAACAAATCCCAATTTATTATTTCCATGCAGAGCAATAAACATAGCACGACTCCACATTGGATAATCATCGGAGTTGGTCAGTTTGGTCGCGACGAAGCTAAGACTAGCATTGTCAGAAGGATGCAAGTAAAGAGGATGGTGTGCATGTACCTCGGGATAGGAAGAGAGCCCTATGATTCCCTTACCGGTTGCAGATTTGGAAGGATCTGAGAGAGCATCCTTCGGAGGGTCAGAACCTGAGTTTTCTCCAGCCATGGTAAGGGAAATCGTGCAAAACGTGAGGAAGACGAAGCGTCAGAAGCCAAAGGTCGCAAGAAACGAACAGTCGCAGTTCGCGAATCACGAATCGCAAACAGCGAAAAAGAAAGGATCCAGTGGAAACGGCGCAACCAAGATCGAAAGCACGACGTGAAGATCGCCTGATTATGGCTCTGATACCATGATAAACTCTGGATATGGTGGTATGAGATTAGGAAGATGAAGAGGTGAAACCCTAGAGGAGTATTGCGCAGCGATTCGGGCTTCACGGAGGGGAGTTCCCCTCTTCACACCAATCCTAAACTATATAAAGGGTCTCGCAAATAAACAATTACAAAAGAGTCCCCAGGTTTTAAGAAGGAACGCCCTAAAGCCCACAAAGAAAATAAATATGACTAAAAATACAAAACAATCCGAAAAAGGCTTAAGGCCTAGCAATAAAAGGCCAAGACTGAAAGCTTGGAACTTCAAAGAGAATGGGCTGAGAAGCAGGCCTAGCTAAAAAATAAGTCAGTTGAGTTGGTGCCGACACAGTCGAAGCCGAGTTAACCGACGCTACCGCCTCTGAAGAGAACATGCAAGAGAAGTGGAAGGAAATGAAGAAGCAGCTAATAGAAAACATGGATCCGCTTCCTTCTGTTGAGGTCGGTTCCACCTGGGATACCTGGTTTCTCTTCGTGAACGGGTTGGATGTGCACAGGTACGGCCTCCTGTCAACACGTCAAGATCCACGATCCACGAACCTTGATCCTCGAACCCCGAACTTGGCTTTGGCTCCAATCTCGGTCTCCTACACATCGGGTCCTGCAAAACGGGCAATAACCAGCATGGAGAGGGGGTGGCGCTGGTTGAGCTCTCTCTGATGCTTAAGTCACAATCTAGAGAGAGAAAGTATGTAGAGAGAGGTCAGAGCACAAATAGCCAATTTTGTAGAGTTTCGAGATCATTTATCAAATGGAGGTCTATGTCCCTATTTATAGGAAACCCGAGAACCGTACCCGGTTTTATGTGGTTCAATGCCAGTTTAAAGGAAAACACTTACCGACATCGAGGTTGGCTATGTGCGAACTGACTTCTCATACTTAGTAAAAATAATAGGGGTAAGCGCGCGGTGCCAGTCGACAGTCCGGACCATGTCGGATGTCCGACATGGTCCGGATTGCCATGGGGCAATCCGGACCTCCTGGTTGCCTTGTGGCAATCTGGACCTCCGGGTTGCCTTGTGGCAATCCGGAAGTCCTGGTCCGGGTGCTGCGCGCCGGACCATTTTGGACTCGGGGTGTCCGTGGTAAAATATGTTTATGGGTTCTGACGTGTTTTCGAGGTCTGAAACGTAAATACGAACCCGAATTGGACAGATATCCAACACTTGCCCCCGAGTCAAGTAGTGGTTCAAAACCCATGCTTGACTCTATTTAAGATAGGATATTCGTCCAGTTTAGGTTCGGCACTGACCTCAGGGGTGACCTGTTTGTCAATCGAATGCGTGGAGCACAAATCATCCATCTTTACTTTTTCGATGAACGTGCGGAATCTGTTCACGGGGTTAGCGTAACAGACGGTATACATACAACAACGTGCAATTAACGACATATTCGTAATATCATGCAATAATCTAAATACTTGTAATAATAAATAATCATGCAACGTGGTGTCATCATGGTACGTGACGTAAACGTGTAACATGATGTTAACATGGAGATGACAACATAGCACATGGATGATGTAATCACGCAATAAGAAAAATACTTAGAGCAATATAAAATGGGAGAGCATGCTTGTCAACATGAAGCATGATGTAAACATAGAATATGATGTAAGCATGTAATATGATGTAAACATGCAACACATACTTGGATTATAAAAATAATCGTGTAGCAATCATAAGTTAGAATCATGCATATATAAAAATAATATCATACATAATAGCCTATGTGTACGTAACGTGCAATAATAATTGTACGTAGCGTGTTATGCAATATTAAGGAGCATGTATGTAATGTAAGCATAGGAGAGATGTAAACATGCTCATACATGATGATAGGGACTTGTGCGAAAATAGATATGAGTTTAGTCCTTAGCACATGGTGTAGACACTATTAGTGAAAATTAGGAGAGAGAGTAGTCTTTAGCTTACATCCTCCCTTGATAGTTTTCCAAGAAGCTCTCATTGCTTGTTGAAGAATGATGGAGGTGTAAATTTGAAGTAGTTACATCATACTTGACATCAATTAAATTCCGGCCAAGCTAGAGGTGGAAGTCGACGGCGTGTGGCATTCAGCGGAGGCGCGTGACAGACACGGCAGCGACGCGTGCGGCGTCTCTGGGTGGCGCGTGGAGCTCCGGTGACGGCGTGTGACAATTCGGACTCGCTTCGTGTTGGTGAGTCCAATTCCGTACATGGCTGGATATTTTGTGACTTCTTTTGGCCTTGATTCAATCTTGAAATCACTATGTGCTTAGTCACCTTAACATCCATACAAGGTGTTTGATGAAATGCATTAGGATACTTAGCCCCAAATCGGCCAAAAATTTTCTAAGTGCTGAAAATTTTAGAAAAGTGCAAATGAATTGTTACACTTCCCTTATGCATAGCATTCATTGCTGACATATTGCTCCATGACTTAGCCGTTGTTTTAGTATGCTCGATGTTGACGATCGGTAGTTGTTCGTACATGGTCGTCAATGGTTGTATGTTGATAGTGATAACATAGGCAATGTGCGTTGAGCATTATGTATTGATCGTTGGTGACTGTATGCAATCATGCTAAAACACTTAGAAAATATTTCAATAATATCTAGTGCTTGTTACCATTGACGTCGTCATATGATTCTTGTCGACCGTTGACATAGAAACACTTAGAAAATATTTCGTAGTAGTTGATGTTTGCCACTTGATGTATGTTATCCGTCATCATGCTAGTATACTTGGAGAATGCTCCTAGATAGTTGATTCCATGCCGCTTGTTGATTGTTGACATCAAGGTAATACTTAGACAATATTTTCTGACGGTTGGTTTCTTGTTGCGTATAATCCCATGTCGTAAGCGAAATACTTAGAAAATATTTCAACCATACTTTGTTGCATGCCGACACCTTGTTGTACGTTAATACTTGATAGTATGCTAACAGCTTGTTGTATGTCGTCATGTAGTAGTATGTTGACACTTAGTAGCATGCTGACAGCTTGCAATATGCTGACTGTCATCCTGAGCAAAACACTTAGAAAATATTTCGCCCTTATAATCATGTATGTTGCGAGTATGAGCTTGATGTAGGCATGTAAGTCGATGTGTTGAGAGGTTTGCCCCCTTGCATGATGGTTGTTACTTGTTGCACGAAGACTATTAAGTCATTGCGTACATAGTTACCTTACATGAAGTGTTTATTGAATAGATGTTTTCATAAGTGTTTGATGCGTGCTTGCGCACTGATAGAACTATTGACTACATTTTTCAGGATATCAAATCTTGCTGTCTTCTTTTCGGAGTTAGTCTTTTTGCAGCTACTATCATGAGTAAGTCTTCTATCCCCATTCTGCGAGTGACACCATGTTCGGATGTTAATGACAAGTTAGACACTGAAAGCCTTTGTAACATTTTTTATATCACACTTGTAGATTGGTTTATTGGGAAGAGCTCTTCCTTGCATGTGGCGTCTACACGTAGCACCCCTCCTTCCGACAAGTCCGCTTCATCAGTTGTTCTTGCTGCCCCCGTGATTTCCGGATTTGGTCGCGGGAAGGGTCTTATGAGTAAGATATTTCCTTTGTAACTCTTTCTTACTTTTTTACCTCTTTGACTTATCATTCACATTGTCTTGTCTTTTTGATCATTCAGCCCGTTCTGCATTTGACTTCCCGTGGCTGATTCCCAACTTCCCACCAAGCGATCCGAGGCGGCGGCGCATGTCTCGAGCGACCATAAGCGCGCTAAGACAAGTGATACCATTCCAACCCCGGCTTGCGAAAAGGAAAAGGAAGTTGTTGGATGCACGATGGTATCTTCTGCCCCCCGTTCGAGAGATTGACCCGCGGAGGATCGCCCTTCTCCTTGAGGTATGAGATAAAATTTTACTTTTTGACCTTGTCTGGATGTTTAACACTTAGTTTTTTTTTTTTTTTTTTTTTTTTTTTTTTTTTTTTGCAGTGATCCCAGCTTTGAAGCGTGATCACCTACTTCGTCCCTTGGAGGGTGATGTATCTTGTGATGCATGGAAACCTCTTGGCAAGGGCGGTCTTCGCTTTCCTAAGGATGTGAAGCTTAGTATGCCGGAAGTTGGAGTCCGTGTGTTGCACAGGAGTGTGCCCCCGGGCAATCGACGCGCCTGTCCGAGAACTGATATAAAAGCCGAGGAATGTGTTGAACATGCTTTGGCCGGCTTTGCCCCGGTAAGTTAACAGGTTCTGTTTCTTGATTGCTTATGTGTCGCATGCTTTTGTTGTGTAATGCTTATGTACTTGTCTATTTGTATGGTTCTCAGGCTGTGTCTCAGATGGTTAACATGTCTTCTCATGTTGTGGAGCTTGTAAGTGCTAAAAGGGCTGCTGTTAGCAAATGCAATACCGCCAGTCTTGAACTTGCACATTCTAAGGAGAAGGTGTGTGCACTTGGTTTGAAGATTATTGATTCTGAGACCAAGTATTAGGTGCAAGAGACTCAAATTTCGGATCTTGAAGCTGAGATGATTGCGCTTGAGAAACAGATTTCTAACGACATCATGGTCCGAGAAGCCGCCTTGATTGCTGCGCATGAAGAGCATTATGCACTCGGAGTTGAAGCAAGTTTTGCCAAGTATTTGGATACTCCTGCCTTTAGTCTTGCAGTTAAGGAGAAGTCTGACGACATGATGGGAAAACGCGCTGAAGACTATTTCCGTCGTGTGAGCGCACTTGCCCCCAACTTTCTTTTTGGTAAGCTTGGGCCTTGTTCTGAATATGCCGTTAACTATCTTAAAGAATTGCATGCTTTGGGACTTGATGTAGCCAACTATGATGTGATTGATGATGGAGAAAGAGGCGTTGATGTTGTTGTTACCTCCCCCGAGTTTATGGAGGTTTCTTCTCAGCTTTCTGGAGATAGTGGTACATCTCATGTGGCACCGGGTTGATGTTATGTTAAGGCTTTTGTCCCAACCTTCGTTTATGCGTTTGCTTGCATGGTATTTTGTCACATGGAGTTGTTTTCAATAATAATAAACACGTGATAACTTTCTAGTAACATTTCATACCTTGAGTTATATTCGTTTTCCGTATGTATTGGTCTTGCATGATAGGATTGATATTCTTTTTATATTGGATAAACATCCAATGTTGCGACTTGCGCATTGCAGCGTGTTATTAGCGCCCCTCTTGAAAAAATTTCCATGGTATGGCATGATATGTACACTTGGTACATGTAGCATTGTAGATAGTAATGTACTTGGCGCGGGCACTTGGCACTGGCACTTGACATGTAGCAGTGTCGTCTTGACGTTGCAAGACTTAAGTTTATACCGTCTCTTAGTTTCACTCTAAGGCGACGTTATACAAGACTCGACTTGTAAGTTTGGTGAGTTTTGTGCGCTCCTGCTAGCGTTTTTGAATGAAGCCTGCCCACTTAAGGTATAGGACTTCATTATGTCTGCATCCTTAAGAGGATATGTATAGTTTGAGTGTACATGAAGCTATCCTCTCAAGGAATGTATCTTCATGGCGTATGGACCCTTAAGAGGGATGTACATACTTTGTAGATGTGTGGGATTGTCGTCTAACAAGAGGACTTCCGCCACGATGGGGTGATCAGTCCCACCTAAGTGCCGCATCCTGGTTTGTATGCAGGGAATGGCTTTGAACATGAGGATTTGCCTCTAAGAGGATTTCACAGCATGCCATTTTTTAGAAGTAAGCATGGGGTTTGCCCTTGCAAAAAGGATGTCGCAGCATGCTACTTTGATAGATGTGAACATGAGGTTTGCCCTTGCAAGGAGGATGTCGCAGCATGTCGCTTTTTAGAATAAGTCTTGGTTTTTATCCAAGGCATTGTATGTTGTTGAAGTTGTTCCTGAATGAACGCATTTTGAATAGAGAACCTTTATAAGTCCCTTGTTGTTGATAATGCACAAGTTGTCATTGCGTGATGTAAGCTGATTGTGTACATAACGCAATGGCTTTGTGTTGCCGACATCTTCTTGAGATAGACGCCGTTACAGATGGAGAAATAAACTCCTTGTGGGTGTAGATAATAGATATGTTGGCGTTGTATGCCATAAGTTTCTTGTTACACATAGTGTTTAGCTTGTATTGTTGATAATAATCTTCTTGATGCCGCATAATATAAGTTGCATAGGATAATGACTTGAGTTGTTGATATGAGTAATATGCTCGTTGTTTGTTACTTGGTGTTAATGTAAAGTAGAGTGCATAATGTAGAGAGGTACCTACGAGAGTAAATTGACTACATTAGATGATTGATGTAGTTACATGATTGTAAACATATTTGGAGTTATAAATATCCTTTATTTGCATATAGGAATTAAGATAAAAAGCTTGATACAATAGCTCCTTTGTAACATAATATTCTTCTTTTATCCATGAAATTTCTTCAAGTGCCCCCCATTGAATGTGTTTGTAAGGATGTTGCCTTCCGCATCTTGAAGGCCGTATGCGCTAACATAGGGGATTGAAATAATCTTGTATGGAACTTCCCACTTTGGAGATAGTTTGTTGATTTGATCCAAGTGTGAGAATTCGTTCCTTCTCAACACCATTTCGCCGACATGGAATTGTCTTTCTTTCACTGGCATTAGGACCAATCTTCTTATGATGCATCCTTTGCCTACAGTCAATTTTGCTTATTCAGTGTTAACTCAAGAAGAAAATCAAAGAGTTGTGGTTGGAGTTTCTTCTGGAGTGTCAGATAACACCATGGCCTTGTATGCAAACAATGATTCTGGTGGTTCTGGTTCCTGGTCTGGCAGTTCAGGCCACAATAATGGAGGGGGATATCAGAATCTTCAAAATGGAACCAATCAGAATGCTGGTGGCTTCAAAGGGAACAAGAACAAGAAGAATACTCAGTGTACCTTCTGTAAGAAAAAGGGGCACACGGAGGATATTTGCTGGAAAAAGTATGGAATGCCAAAGCACATAAGGAAGAGGTTATTAGAGAAGAATTTTTCGAGACCCTCAGCAAAGAATGTGAATGGTAATGAAGAGGATCAAGTTCAGTCAGTCAACTTGGGTTCCTTCACATCAGAGCAGATTAACCAATTTCAGAAGATGTTAAACTTGTTCTCAAAGCAGGCAAGCAATGAGTATGCTTCTACCAAGTCTGAGGAGTACAGAGCCAATATGTCAGGTACTTTGTTTGCTGGTGCTACTAATTTGTCAAATTATTTTTAGATCATAGACAGTGGAGCATCTCATCACATGACCTGCAAGAAAGATTGGATGGTGTAGATGTCCTAGTAAATAATTCTTCTCACATAGCTGTTTCCTTGCCCAATGGAGACATGTCTCCTATTACTCACATTGGAACATGTGTTTTAGGGCCTTCATTTTGTCTTAAGAAGGTCCTGTATGCCCCAAAGTTCAGATATAACTTGATCTCTATTCCACAGCTAACCAGAGATCTTGATTTATCTATCATTTTCTATCCTAATCATGTTTAATTCCAAGCCCTCTCCAGTGGGAAGATGGTGGGGACTGGTTCTCTCCGTGATGGCTTGTACACTTTGAAGTTGCCTTCCCAGAGTAATGAAGAAGAGAAAGTAGAAGTGATGGCTTGCTAAGGTTTCTATGGATGCTTTGAGTTTATGGCACCAGAGGATGGGGCATATGCCTGTTCAACAACTGGAGAATATATTTGATTTCAGTAATAGTGTTGAGAATAAAGTGGAGGAGTGTATTGTTTGTCCCTTGGCAAAACAGACCAGGCTTCCTTTTCCTTTAACCAACTCTAAGACTAATAAAGTGTTTGCTCTTGTTCACCTGGATGTTTAGGGGCCTTACAGAACAAAAACCTTTGATGGGAATCATTTTTTCCTCACTATTGTAGATGATTTCAGTCGTGCTACTTGGGTTTGTTTGATGAAATGTAAAGATGAAGTTATCTTGCATGTCAGGAGATTCATTTCTTTGATTAAGACTTAGTTTTCAACTGTAGTTCAGTGTTTCAGAAGTGATAATGGCACGGAGTTCTGCAATCAGATGTTAAAAGAGCTCTTTGAATCTTAGGGAATCAAGCATCAGACTAGCTGCATTTACACTCCTTAGTAAAATGGAGTTGTAGAACGCAAGCATCGTCACCTTTTAGAAGTGGCCAGAGCATTGAAGTTTGAAGGTTATATTCCGGATCGTTATTGGGGCTTGTGTGTACTAACAACAAGTTATCTTATCAACTTAATGCCATCTACTGTAATAGAAGGAAAGATTCCTTTTGAAGTTCTCTATGGTAAGCAGGTGAATCACATGCACTTGAAGGTGTTTGGATGCTTAGCGTTTGCTAAAGACCTGCAGAATTGAGATAAACTCGAGACTCGTTCAGTTCCTTCTGTCATGTTGGGATATGCCACCACTCAAAAGGGGTATGTCTTACTCAATCTAAGCACAAGGAAGCTGTTTGTCTCCAGAGATGTGCTATTTCGAGAAACAACTTTCCCTTTTAAAGATGCAACTCAGGAGTCTTTATCTACTTTTCCTAGTCCTCTTTCTTCAAGTCCATATTTTGAAGAGGAACTTGGGTTAGGATTTGGCCCCAGACAAGATGTATTTGGTGATTATGATGATGCCCAAGATGATGCAGCTCCTGAAGGCTCTTCCTCTGATGCAAAGCATGGTGCTCTTGATGCTATTGGTGTTCAACACAGTGCTCAGCATAATGCTCCTGTTACCCATGATGCACAACACAGTGCCCAACATAGTGCTTCTGACGCACATCCCAGTGCCCAGAGCAATGCTCCTGATGTCTCTCATGATGCTTCCCCTGGTGTCTCTACTGATGCTCCCATAAAGAGATCCACTCGAATCATAGCCAAACCAAAATGGCAGAGAGACTACATAATGACATGCAAAGCTGTCAACTACTCCATGGTTTCATCAGAATACAAGAAACAGGAGATATCAGCCCTTGAAGAGAACAATACATGGGAGCTGGTGGATCTTCCTTATGGAAAGTCTCCAATCGGATGTAAATGGGTGTTTAAAGTTAAATACAACTCAGATGGGTCAGTTGAAATATATAAGGCTAGACTGGTCGCAAAGGTTTACACACAGAAAGAGGGTATTGATTATAAAGACACATTCTCTCCTGTGATTAAAATGGTAACTGTTAGAGCCATTCTAAGCATTGCAGCAGCTCGTGGGTGGCCTCTATTTCAGATGGACATCAATAATGCTTTTATTCAGGGAGATTTGAATGAAGAAGTATACATGACAGTTCCCCAAGGCTTCAACAAGTCAAGTTTATCTAGAGGCAAAGTTTGCAGGCTGCTAAAGTCCCTATATGGGCTCAAACAAGCTTCCAGGCAGTGGGAACCTCAAGCTAACTGAATGTCTACTTAAAAATGGATATTCACAGAGCAGGTATGATTACTCTCTGTTTAGCAAGAGGGAAGGGAGCAATCAGGTTCATATGTTGGTTTATGTGGATGACCTACTGATAACTGGGTCCAGCTCAATCTTGATTAATGAGTTAAAAGGCATTCTGAAGCAGCATTTCAAGTTGAAGGATTTGGGAACCTTGAGATATTTCCTTGGTTTGGAAGTTGCAATGTCTAAAGAGGGTATTGTCTTGAATCAACGAAAGTACTCTCTGGAGCTGATTGCTGATCCAGGTTTGCTGGAAGGTTGATGTATGCAAGGAATGAGAAATGGGTGGAGGCAATGAAACAGGAGATATCAGCCCTTGAAGAGAACAATACATGGGAGCTGGTGGATCTTCCTTATGGAAAGTCTCCAATCGGATGTAAATGGGTGTTTAAAGTTAAATACAACTCAGATGGGTCAGTTGAAATATATAAGGCTAGACTGGTCGCAAAGGTTTACACACAGAAAGAGGGGATTGATTATAAAGACACATTCTCTCCTGTGATTAAAATGGTAACTATTAGAGCCATTCTAAGCATTGCAGCAGCTAGTGGGTGGCCTCTATTTCAGATGGACATCAATAATGCTTTTATTTAGGGAGATTTGAATGAAGAAGTATACATGACAGTTCCCCAAGGCTTCAACAAGTCAATTTTATCTAGAGGCAAAGTTTGCAGGCTGCTAAAGTCCCTATATGGGCTCAAACAAGCTTCCAGGCAGTGGGAACCTCAAGCTAACTGAATGTCTACTTAAAAATGGATATTCACAGAGCAGGTATGATTACTCTCTGTTTAGCAAGAGGGAAGGGAGCAATCAGGTTCATATGTTGGTTTATGTGGATAACCTACTGATAACTGGGTCCAACTCAATCTTGATTAATGAGTTAAAAGGCATTCTGAAGCAGCATTTCAAGTTGAAGGATTTGGGAACCTTGAGATATTTCCTTGGTTTGGAAGTTGCAATGTCTAAAGAGGGTATTGTCTTGAATCAACGAAAGTACTCTCTGGAGCTGATTGCTGATCCAGGTTTGCTGGAAGGGAGATCTTATTCCTCACCTATGGAGCAGCATCAAAAGTTCACAAGTGTTCAGTATGATGAACTCTTTGGGACAAATCAGAAGGATAAGAGGCTGGAAGACGAAGAATCTTACAGAAGGATTATTGGGAGGTTGTTATACCTTACAATGACTCGACCAGACATTGCTTATCCAATTCAACACCTCAGTCAGTTCATTCATGCTCCAAAGGAATCTCATATGGCAGCTGCTATCAGAGTTGTCAGATATATCAAGGAGAATCCAGGTCAAGGGTTGTTGTTCCCTGCAAATAACTCATTGACTGATATGAAAGCATACTGTGATAGTGATTGGGCTGCTTGCTTGATGAGTAGGAAATCAGTAACTGGGAGAGGCTATGATCTCATGGAAAAAAAAAAACAAGACACCATCTCATGCTCTAGTGCAGAGGCAGAATACAGAAGCATGGGAGCTGCAGCTGCTGAAGTGATCTGGCTTAGAGGATTACTAAAGGAGATAGGGTTTGAACAACAGAATCCTACTCAGCTATTCTGTGACAATGAAGCAGCATTAAAGATCAGTCAATCACATGTTCCATGAGAGGACCAAACATATAGACATTGATTGTCACTTTGTGAGAAACCTACTGCTAAATGGGACAATGAAAACTAGTCACGTTGATTCTGCAATTCAGCTTGCAGATTTGCTCACCTAGGCACTAGGTAAACAGCAGCTGAGAGAATTATTGAAGGGCTATGGAATAAGAAGCCTTTATGCTGTTGAAGATGGACGAAGGAAGGAGCAGAAGAAGGAAGAAGATCGATGAATGATGATTGCCCAAGAAGGAGCATAAACGTAGATGAATATTGAAGTATTAGGGGTCTTATGTGTTGAATAAACAGTACAAGGACCTCAGTGCAATTATTCTTTGAGGACTAAAGTTAGTCTCTGTCAAAGTTAGTTAGTTAGAATCTGTTAGATGGCTTCTATATATAGCTGATGTAATCCATCTTCAATTGAGCTTGATTGAATGAGAATTGATGTTAGGATATTGCACCGCTCGATTCTTTCTGTATTCCGATCTGATGGGCCCCGGCGGAGGCCGTTAAGCTCTTTAACGATTGGCAAACGGCGACTAGGCCCGTTAGGCTAGGAGCTGGGCTGCTAGAAGGCTAAGGGCTCCGACAGAAGGAGGCCCCGACATCTAATGGCCCCGAGTAAGTATGGCTCCGATAGATGAGAGCCTCGAAAACATCGGACCTGGACGTAGTCGGTCCCGATATGGGAGTTGACGCCCCTCCCCGATTCCGAATCCTCAACGATGCAGCCTGGGAGTCTCCGATGATGATCGAGACTTGCCAGTAAGAGCACAATCCCGGAAATCTCGCCACGATCACAGTAGTGATATAATGGGCGAGATATGTGGGATACGAATAACTGTACAAGATACACGGCAAGATATAGGGCGAGATACGTGGGATGGTGGATCACGATCTAACCGCCTAATCAGGTAACTGGGATAGCCTTGCCTCTATAAAAGGAGGGAAGTTATTCCAGGTTAGGGTTACGTTTTACACACATACACAAAATATTGCTTGCTTGCTCTATTGGCTGCCATACTTACGTTAAGCATCAGAGAGGGATTTTGGGCCATTGCCCTCTACTCCCTTCTTGCAGGATTGCGTGGAGCAAAGGAGCTAGGATTACCGTCCAAGTCCGTACCGGAGTTCCGTCGTGATCCAACATTGGCGCCGTCTGTGGGAAACGCAACAAAAAGCCAACAGTAAGTTTGCTTCCCTCTGATTCCATATCATGGCTGGCAACAGACCGCAGCGTTCAGGCAAGCAAGTGCCGGCCACCAGCAATCCCCCCGAGGATGCTGCCCAGCATCAGGATCTGAGAGATGAGGGTGACAGCACCCGCCGGAACGAAGCACCTCCCCAGAATCCGGAGCTGGCCAGGGTAGTGGCAGAGGCCATGCCCCTATTCATGGAGGCCATGGAGGCCCTCTTAGACCGAAGAGAAGCGGCTAGAAGGCAAGCCGATCTGCCGCCGCTCCCTCCACGGCGAGATGCCCCCAGAAGGCAGGCGGACGATAACCTGCCGCCACCCCCTCCGCTGAGGGAACAACCTATTCCCCCTCATCCAGCTCCGGCGGAGAATTTTGTGGTCGATGGACCAGGGCCAGTACAACAAAGGACTATTCCCCTGAATGGTCCCCTCACTGCCGACCAGGTAGTAAAGATTGTGGGTATCTGCATGGGAGATCAGAAGCCCATGATGTCGGAATTGGGAAGTCAGGAGACCCATCCTTTCGTCCCCAGGTTGATCCATACCTTGGCCCCTCCAGGCTTGGGTATCCCGAAGATAGACGAGTACGACGGGGTCGCCGACCCGGTTCGCCATGTACAGAAGCACCTAACAGCGTGCATGGGCAGGACCCCTGATGAGGATGTCATCTGTGCGCTGTTCCCGAGTACCTTGGGAGAGAAGGCGATGACATGGTTCTACAGTCTGCCCACCGGATGTATAACCTGTTGGAAAGATATGCATCAGCGATTCATCGCCCAGTACCAAGGGCGTCGACGGCTGCTGAAGAGTGTTCGGACCCTACATGAGGTGGTCCAGAGGCCTGACGAATCGCTGGCCCAATACTACCAGCGTTACACGGCTGGTATGACCGAGCTGGACGAAGAGATATCGGAGGGCGAGGCCATCCGCACCTTCATAAATAACCTCAATCCTCCCTACGGCTCCGACTTACTCCACAGCGTCGCGGCCAAAAGCGTCTGGAACATGGAGGCGCTTCAGGCGAGGGTAAAACAGCAAATCGACGTCCAAGAGTCGAAGATTGCTGCCGGAGAGCTGGCTCCTCCTAAGGGGCGCGAAGGGAAGCAGTTGTTCAAACCATCGGACAACCGACACAAGAAGGATAGTTCCGAGGGCAGTCGGAGTCGTGGACGCCCTGATCGGAGGGAGGATAGGCGTCCGAGCAGGAGGGACAGTTAGAAGGAGGAGTTTACCCCTCTCAACAGGCCTTTGAAAGAGGTCTTGGCGGTAATGGAGAAGCAAGGCCTCGCTCGTTTCCCCAAGAAGAAGGAAGGAGAAAAGCTGGGCTCCCGTACCGACCGTTACTGCCGATTTCATCGGGCCCCTGGTCATGACACTGACCAGTGTCGGGAGTTGAAGAAGGAAATAGAGAAGCTTATCCAGAGGGGTAAGCTGAAGGAGTTCGTGGAAGACTCGCGCTGCAAGCCCCGTTCCCGATCTCGGTCAAGGTCCAAATCTCGATCGAGGTCCCCAAGGAAGAGGAGGTCCGCCACAGAGCCTTCGGAGGGCCCATCAGGGTCCCGACAGAAGAGGGTTATTAATGTGATCCACGGAGGGTTCGCTGCAGGAGGGGACACATCGTCTTCTCGAGAACGTTATGCCAACCAAGTGCCAGTGGCGGTGGTTTTGGGAAAAAGGTCCCGGTCATGGACCCCAAAGGAGGAGATGGAGATCACCTTCTCGGCGAAGGACCTGGAAGGAGTAGAGACCCCCCACGAGGATGCCCTCGTAGTAACACTGGATGTAGGGGGATTCGAAATGAAGAGAATCCTTATTGATGGAGGAAGCTCCTCCGACATCCTCTTCTCCGACGCCTTGGAGCAGATGGGGAAGAAGAAGAAAGATTTGCGGGAGGTTAACTTCCCGATGGTAGGATTTTGTGGCACGACCTCTTATCCATTGGGGGTCATTACATTGCCCGTATGGTTCGGCAGTGGTTGGAAGATGGAGAAGAGAGATGTGGAGTTCGTGGTGATCGAATCTACAGGGACGTACAATGCGATCATTGGAAGAACCACTATCAACCCACTGATGGCAGTAGCCTCGACTGTCCATCAGAAACTGAAGTTCCCGACTGAGAACGGGGTCGGCGAAGTGAAAGGTGACCAGGTGGCGTCGAGACGATGCTACGTCAACGCCACCAGAAGATCAAGGAAGGAGGCAATGTCGGTGCTCCAGACAGACACTGATCCTCGAGAGGAGTTTGGACGTCCCGCCCCCATGGAGGACCTAAAAGAAGTGGAAATAGACGGGCCCGGGAGGAAGGTGAAGATCGGATCCGCCCTATCCGAGGAAAAAGCCCAGGAGTTGACCACCCTGTTGAAAGAATTCAAGGAATTATTTGCCTGGTCTCCGAGTGATATGCCAGGAATCAGTCGTGATGTGATCGAGCATGAATTAAATATCGACCCCACGATCAAGCCGATCGCCCAGAAGAGACGTCCGATGGGAACAGACAAGAGGATTGCAATCCAGCAGGAGGTTGGCAGACTGCTCGACGCTAGATTCATCAGAGAGATCCGATTCCAGACCTGGGTAGCCAACCCAGTACTAGTGAGGAAGAGCAACGGGAAGTGGCGAATGTGTGTCGACTTCCGCGACTTAAACAAGGCCTGCCCGAAGGACTGTTATCCACTCCCTCGGATCGACCAACTAGTGGACGCTACATCGGGGCATGAGCTGCTGAGCTTTATGGATGCTTATTCTGGTTATAACCAGATAAAGATGGCGAAAAAGGATGCCCCACATACTGCCTTTTATGCTGACAGTGAAATCTTCCAGTACGACGTCATGCCGTTCGGCCTGGTGAATGCGGGGGCGACATACCAGAGAATGGTGAACAAGCTGTTCGGGGACATGATTGGGAGTACCATGGAAGCCTATGTAGATGACATGCTGGTGAAGTCCCGACAAGCATCAGACCACGTGGGCAACTTGGCAATGGCCTTCGAGAGGATGAAGCTCCACCAGGTCTGCCTGAATCCAGCCAAATGTGCTTTCGGAGTCCATTCCGGGAAGTTCTTAGGCTTCATGGTAAGTCAGAGGGGGATCGAGGTGAATCCCGAGAAACTAAGGGCGATAGAAGAGATGCAGTCCCCGACCAACCATAGGGAGGTACAAGTGTTGAACGGTCGGCTGGCTTCAATGAATCGCTTCCTATCCAAGGCCAGCGACCGGTCGATGCCATTTTTCAATGTGTTAAAAGCCAACCGACAGTTCGAATGGACCGCTGAATGTGAGGAGGCGTTCCAAGCGCTCAAACAACATCTCCGCGACCTCCCGCCACTTGCGAAGCCAGCTCCAGGCGAGCCGCTCTATCTTTATTTGGCCATTTCTTCATTTGCAATAAGCTCTGTTCTAGTTAAAGCTGTCGAGGGCAATCAGATTCCCGTCTATTATGTAAGCAAGGCTTTTGCCAAGAGTGAAATGAATTATCCTCCGATTGAGAAGTACCTCTTTGCGTTGATTATTACTGCTCGAAAGTTACGGCCCTACTTCCATGCGCATGAAATTACGGTGTTGACTGATCAGCCATTGAAACACTTCTTGAACCGGCCCGACGCGTCGGGGAGACTAGTAAAGTGGGCCGTGGAACTTAGCGAGTTTCGAATTCATTTCGCTCCAAGAACAGCTATCAAAGGGCAGGCATTGGCCGACTTTATAGTTGAATCTACTATTCCCGATCCTGAAGCAACGGAAATAGTAGAAGGGGCAACCACCGGGAATACTGAAGAGGTCCCGACGGCAGGACGGTCGGAACAGCCGAATAAGGAGAACACCTGGGAATTGTACACAGATGGCTCCTCAAGCTCAGACGGATCAGGTGCGGGGTTCGTATTGATTCCGCCGGGCGGGGCGGAGCCACTTCGATATGCATTGGCCCTGACATTTAGAGCCACCAACAACGAGGCAGAGTATGAAGCCCTCATAACGGGGCTGAAAATCGCGAAAGGCACCGGAATTGAACATTTACGGGTGAAGTGTGATGCAAGTCTGATTGTAAACCAAATTCGGGGGCAATATGGAGCAAAAAACCCGATCATGAAGAAGTACCTTCAAGAGGCTCGGACCTTAAAGGAGAGCTTCAAGAGCTTCGATATCGAGGCAATTCCAAGGGAAGAAAACGTGGAGGCGGATGCCCTAAGCAAATTTGCCCTGGGGGCACCTCTGGAAGACAGTCGGAAGATACACTTCTTGGAGAAGGTGATTCTATCGACAACTGATCCAATGGAGGTGTGCGCTATCGGAACGGGGACAGAGGAAGAACCCACTTGGATGACCCCGATAATTGTGTACTTAACTACGGGGGCACTTCCTGAAGATAAAGTGGCAGCGGAGCGACTACGACGAATGTCAATTAATTACGCGATGGTGGACAACCAATTGTACAAGAAGGGCTTGCTTTCGACGCCTTTCTTGAAATGCGTGGTCGAACCTGATACGACTCGGATTCTAAGAGAGTTGCACGAGGGAGTCGCAGCCTGCCACGAAGGCGCTCGAGCTATCCTGAGGAAGGCGTTGAACTTGGGATATTATTGGCCTACGATGAATAAGGAAGCAACGACGCTGGTTCGATCCTGTGACGCGTGTCAGAGATATGCTTCGAATATCACAGCCCCCGCCGCTGATTTAATGCCTATTGGGAGTGCTTGGCCTTTCGCACAGTGGGGCATTGACCTAGTGGGACCCCTTCCGAAAGCAAAGAGTCAGTGCACGCATCTGCTGGTCGCGATCGACTACTTCTCGAAGTGGATCGAGGCCAAGCCGTTAGCCAAAACAACAGCGGGACATGTCATCAAGTTCCTTCAGACCCGAATTTTGTCGAGATACGGAGTGCCGAAGGTGATCATCAGCGACAATGGTCCCCCATTTAATGGGGCCCAGTTGGAGAGATTCCTAGACGAGTTCGGTATCGAGCATCGAACGGCGTCCGTCCGCCATGCCCAGACCAATGGGCAGGTAGAGGCCGCCAACAAAATCGTGATGGAAGGCTTGAAGAAGAGGGTCTACGCTTTGGACGGAAAATGGTTGGACGAACTGGAGAACGTGTTGTGGGCGGTCCGAACGACACCCAAGCGATCAACAGGTGAAACCCCGTTTGCACTTGTTTATGGGACGGAAGCGGTCGCCCCCGTGGAAATCGCTGTGGCGTCCCACCGAACCAGAACCTACGAGCCGTCGACAAGTCCAGGAAGAGCCAGGATAGGACCTTTGACGAATGACGAAACAAGGCGCCTGGAGCTATCCTTGTTAGAGGAAAAACGGCTGGAGGCCGACATAGCGCAAGCTCGGATGCGTTTGGCGACGGCCAGGTACTATAATCGGAAGGTCAAGTCGCGACAGTTTTACGCAGGAGAACTGGTCCTACGACGGAATGAGTTCACCCTACAAGATCGGATCAACAAGATGTCCCCGAAATGGGAAGGGCCTTACAAGATCGTAGGAATGCCGGCCCCGAACGCTTACAAGTTAGAAGATCTCGACGGCAAGGTTTTAAGAAACACCTTTAGTGGTGAACATCTGAAGAAGTGCCATGTTTGACAAATAAGTCGTCCGTAGGGGCGCGAAGATGTAATTAAGTCGCCCTGAGTGGTGCATGCAATGTTAAAGACATCAATCAATAAAGAGGTTACTTCTGATCAAAGTATTCCTGAGTTGTTATTGATACATTTAAAAAGCGTCATTGGACGTCCAAAAATCCTTAAGTTTTAAGGTTCGATTAAAAAAGCGTCATTGGACGTCTGAAAATCCTTAAGTTTTAAGGTTCGATTAAAAGCGTCATTGGACGTCCGAAAATCCTTAAGCTTTTAGGTTCGATTAAAAGCGTCATTGGACGTCCGAAAATCCTTAAGTTTTAAGGTTCGATTAAAAGCGTCATTGGACGTCCGAAAATCCTTAAGCTTTTAGGTTCGATTAAAAGCGTCATTGGACGTCCGAAAATCCTTAGGTTTTAAGGTTCGATTAAAAGCGTCATTGGACGTCCGAAAATCCTTAAGTTTTAAGGTTCGATTAAAAGCGTCATTGGACGTCCGAAAATCCTTAAGTTTTTAAGGTTCGATTAAAAGCGTCATTGGACGTCCGAAAATCCTTAAGTTTTTAAGGTTCGATTAAAAAGCGTCATTGGACGTCTGAAAGCCTTAAAACCCTTAGGGTCCGATCAAAGCGCAAGAAAAACATAACTAAAAAAGACGTTGATAAAAGGCTCGAAGGCCTAAGAGGTTCGATACAAGGGAGAAAATGAGGAAGAAGTACAAAGACTTAAGATCTATCAAATTAAACTCGGTCTTCGGGCGCTGAATCTTCAGAGGGCTTTGGCAGGATCGGTAGGAGGCTCATCGGCGTCTTCAGAAGAGCTCTCCGATGGGAGGTTTAGGTACGTTTCTGCGGCTGGACCGAGAGTCTTGGACTTCCTCAAGTCGATGGAGTCCCCGTAGGTCTCATTAAGCTCTTCGACAATGTCAAGAATAGCATTCTGCAAATCTTCTTGACAATGTCTCGCTGCATCCGCCTTGAAATCCTCCGAGCTCCGGTACTCTTCGCGGCCCTGGACCTTCGCGTCTGTTATTTGGGCGGAATGATCCGCCCTCGCCTCCTCTAGCTCCGCGATGGCCCTCTGCTTTTCAAGCTTCAGCCGCTCAGCCGTTTCTTGCAGCGCTGCCTTGTCAAAGGCAGCCTGGTTCCGATCCGCCAAGGCCGCCTGCTGCTCCCGCTTAAGCGAGCTCTCAAGACTTAGAATCTGCCTATGTTGGGATTGAGCCTCTTGAGCAAGCTTGACCCTGACCTCCTCGGCCCGCTGCCTGTCCTCCTCAGCCCGTTGCCTAACCTCTTCGGCCCGCTCTTCGGCTCGTTTCTTACCCTCCTCCGCTCGGAGCCTTGACGCCTCGGAGGCAGCTAAGTCCTCCTGGAGCTTGGTCAAGCTCTCGAGGTTGGAGTTGGCCCGTTCTCGCTCCAAAGCCTCCCGCAAAGACAGGATGTAGCCGAAGCAACGATCCTGGTCCGCCATTTCCTGAGGGCAAAATATAGCTTAGTATCCAAAAGTCGGAATACCCCCCAGATGAATAAAAGAAAAAGTATACCTACCTCTATTCGACGGACAGCCATTTGCCGGATGTCCGCCTCGATGTCTTCCCCTTCCAGAGAGAGGGGACGCCTCAACGAGGGCGGGATCGAGCCCGACACCAAGTGCAGGGCCAGGTTCTTCTCCTGGCACCCCCGATGTAGAGGAATCCCCCGAAGGGACTCCACCGGCCTCCAAGGCTCGGCACCCTGGTCCGAAGAAAAGGCCTGGTAGTAGTCTCCATCCAAGGGGAATGGAGGTACTACCAGGCGATCCCCTCCACCCTCTTCGCTTACTCGGGCTTCGGGGGTCGCACCCCTAACTGGCGACGATGGCGGAGCGGATGACGAGGGCGGCGTGGTGGGGAGTGGAGACGCCTTCCCGCCAGGTGACTTAGCAGGAGTCAGCTTTGATTTTCCTCGAAGGATCAGGCCTTCCTCCTCAGCTCGATCATCGGAGGGGGAGTCCTCCAAGCTGGTCACCCTACCGAATTCGCCCCGGGCTTCCGTCGGGGCATCTTCCACCACCGGCTCCGCTGCAGGCGTGGAGTCCGAGACAGGTGCAGCAGGGGCGACGTCCGCAGGACCTGCAGCGGAGCGAATAAGTCGAGGAATTAATTTGATATCGGTGTGCCAAATTAAACAACGCTCCACATATCTTTCTTTGCCGAAAAAGTCGTAATATCCCGCCTCGAGAACATGTGGAGTTTCCCCTCGAAGGATATTCCTGACATCCCTAATCCGTCCTTCCATATCGGAGGCTTGAAGGTCTTGAGGTACCAACTCCCTATATCTTTTAATAGCACGAAGAACTTCCTTACCTTCCTTTTCGGAGCGGACATTGAAAGCGGTCTTGACCACATCCACATTAGTCCGCCCCTCGGAGGTGGGGGCAGACCTTGGGGCCTCGGAGGTCTTCGCCTTCTTCTTGGACGGCCCCGACAGGGCAGAAGTCTTTCGGTGGGAGGGCTTCTTCTTACGCTTCAGCGAATGGGAGGCATCGGTGTCCTCCTGAAACAGACGGGCGGTCAGCGATGATCGAGAGGCTGTAAAGCAGTGGAAACAAGAAATAATTAGAAAATTACCCAGAGAATTACATTGGAAACACCATCATGAACTTTTCCCCCGGCCTTGGGATCAATCAGCATAATCCCAATTTTGACCCGCTGTCGATCAGTGACAGAAGTGGCCTCGAAGGGCCGGTAACCCTTCTCCCAGCGACGGGCCTGGATAAGCATCAAGGCCCTCTTGGTCTGCTCCGACCACGAACGGAAAGGTACGGGGGGATCAGCCTCCACGATGGTCCTCGGCCACTCGATGGGACCAGGCTGGATGAAGAAGTATTGCTCCTTCCAATTAGCATTGTCGTTCCCTTTGTCGGAGATGATGGCCCGTTCCTTGCAAATCTTCCAGGACACCTTCCTGTCCCAGCCCATCTCCTTATATTGCTCATCGGTCCCCTCGGGTTGGCGGGGGGTAAAGGAGCAGATCCCGTCCTTGTTGCAGGTCATCTTGTAGAGAACCCGCCAGAGCTCCAGGGAATAACTCCAGTCCTCCCCATTGATATCACACCACACTTGGAAAGCAATCCATGTACGGATTGCGTGTGGAGAGAAGGTCGTAGGGTACGTCTTATAATGGTTGCACAGCTCCACCCAACTCGGACAGAAGGGAAGTCGAATTCCTGCACGAATCTGCCCTGGGGAGATGAACACCTCATCTCCTTTGGGGAGCGTAATTCGGGCCTCACGAGAATTGAATTGCTCATAAGGATAGCGGGCTCCGAAGGAGGATTCAAAAATACCACACTCTATACAAGCCCTATCGTAGCTAATGGGCGCAAGCATGTTCTTGAGATACTTGAAGACGAAAGGTTGGCCAACAGTAGCAGATCCCTCGGCTGAAAATCGTCGAGGGAAGGAAGGAGGGAAAAATTGAAACCTAAGAAAACCAAAGACGAAAAGGAAAAGAGCAATAAGGTGAAGAACCTTACCAGACATGATGGTTGAAGTGGTCGTGATCGGAAAATCTGGAGGCTGGGAATGCTGGTGAAACCTTGAAGGGATCGTGATCGGAAAATCTGAATGCTAAAAACGCCGATGAAACCTTGGAGTGAGAAGAATTAGGGTTCTTGGGATCGCAGAGAAGAAGAGGTAAAAGAAAAGTGAAACAGTGCCTAGGGTTAGGGTTTTATAAGAGAAGAAGAGGAGAACTGAAGAGGTGGGCAATCTGAGCCACAGAATTCAAAACGATTCAATCATAATCGTCCAAGGGGAAACGTGCCAATTCGAAGAATAGGAACGGTTTTAACCTGAACCGTCAGAACGCATGGGACGGATAAGACAAGAGTAATGACGTATTGGAACGGTTGAAAAGTGCTTTTTCAGCAAGCAGGCGTGCAGAGCCCGAAACGTTCCTTCACCTCCTGTCAAGCATTTAATGCTGGTCTGATCAAGAAATCCCTTCGAATCCAAGCAGGATCCCAAAGGATCTTGAAAAGATCCAAGGCAAAGGCCTCCGACAAAAGTAGGACAATGGCCTCCGACATTCCGAACAAAAGGCCTCCGACGGGGATGCGGAAGAGTCCGATGTTGGAAGACGCGACGCACTATAAGTCCCTCACGTCTTGGGGGCAAATGATGGGCCCCGGCGGAGGCCGTTAAGCTCTTTAACGATTGGCAAACGGCGACTAGGCCCGTTAGGCTAGGAGCTGGGCTGCTAGAAGGCTAAGGGCTCCGACAGAAGGAGGCCCCGACATCTAATGGCCCCGAGTAAGTATGGCTCCGATAGATGAGAGCCCCGAAAACATCGGACCTGGACGTAGTCGGTCCCGATATGGGAGTTGACGCCCCTCCCCGATTCCGAATCCTCAACGATGCAGCCTGGGAGTCTCCGATGATGATCGAGACTTGCCAGTAAGAGCACAATCCCGGAAATCTCGCCACGATCACAGTAGTGATATAATGGGCGAGATATGTGGGATACGAATAACTGTACAAGATACACGGCAAGATATAGGGCGAGATACGTGGGATAGTGGATCACGATCTAACCGCCTAATCAGGTAACTGGGATAGCCTTGCCTCTATAAAAGGAGGGAAGTTATTCCAGGTTAGGGTTACGTTTTACACACATACACAAAATATTGCTTGCTTGCTCTATTGGCTGCCATACTTACGTTAAGCATCGGAGAGGGATTTTGGGCCATTGCCCTCTACTCCCTTCTTGCAGGATTGCGTGGAGCAAAGGAGCTAGGATTACCGTCCAAGTCCGTACCGGAGTTCCGTCGTGATCCAACACGATCCTTGCCCAAGCTCGGATCATCTTCTTATCAAAAACCATTGTGGATGCTCTAACTCTCTTAATATTTTCAAGTTTAAATATTTCAAAAACTATTTATCATTTTAAAAACTTAGATTTAACAAAAAAAAAAATGTTCCCCCTTGCTTGTGGTGAGACCCACGAGAATTCAGCTTTATTCTACCTGCTTAATTGGATTTTGAAATCCATTTCACGAGCATCGGCAAAAAAAAAAAATCATTTCACGGGCAATTGACCTACCCTAGCCGGTAGTGTAAGTGTTATTTTTAAATTTATTTAATTTTAAAATGTTAATTTTGCTTTTTAGTCTGGAAAATGGGGAAGGAGATCTAGATTCATAAAATTCATACTAAAACTTCAATATTAAATTGATTCATTGATGGCATGCCAAATTATTATTTTCAATCCACATTATTTTAATTTAATTATGGCATTTTTTTTGGTTATAAATGTTCGCTTTAATATCTGATAATAAATGAATATATAACTGTTTAAGATTTTTATTTTGAAAGGGAAAATTATGGACAGAGTTAGGTAAATTGTGTGGTGGATCATTAACCTTTTTTCTGATACGGGTCTTTCTCTCTTGGAGTTTTGGTTCAACTTGAAAACCTCTCAACGTTAAATTAAAAAAAAAAATTATGAATGTTTTTTTTTTCTATAAAACTTTCTAAAATATCTTAAGAATGTTTTTTTTTACTCCTATCATTTTTTAAATGTATATTTTTATTATGAGGAGCAGTGTTATCATGACCGGGCCGGAGGTCGACCGGCTAGGCCACCGGTTTCCGGTACGGCCGGTTCAACCAGGTTCGAATTCAGTCTGATCGGTTTGAGTGCAATTTTAATAGATTTTAATAAAATCACAGAAAATATAACATAGATATATATGGTGATTTCCAACAACATTAAACTTCAATAAAATCACTGAAAATACAATCCGATTCATTTTTTTTTTGTTACGGAGTCTGAACCGATGAACTGGCCGGTCCGCTCAGAAACGTCCGGTTCACCAATAATCGGACTTACGAACCGGGTTTGCTTATATCCTCTAGCTTTGCTCGAATCAGACCATTAAAGGTATCAGTTCTGATTCGAACCCGGTCGGACTACTGGTCCGATCCTGATGGGTTCCGATGTAATCGTTAGCCCCGTTAACAGCCAATGGATGGCGAGTAGGTCCAGTGGGCCTCGTGAAAAGCCTGGAAGGCCCAGAGGCCCAAAACGAAGGGTCCCGACTTTAGAGGTCCCGATATATGAGCTGAATGCTCCTGATGAGAAGCCTCTGAGTAGGCCCCGATATGCCTTAGTAAAGGCCCCGATGATAAAGCCCCGCAGAGGCTGGACCTGTCCCGTAGAGACTGAAGGTCCTGGGTGGTGATCTAGAATGAGACAACTCTGGAGTCTCCGACAGGAGTCGGGACTTGTGATCAGAGGATAAAGACCGAGAAACCCGCCTACTAGATAGAGTAGTGGGAGATGGTTAGAGATAGAGATAAATCTCCTGAGATACGCAGGGCGTGCCCGAGATACGCGGAGTACGGGTAAGATACGCGGAGCGTGGGGCGAGATATACGGAATCCCGACCGAGATATGCGGAATCGTGGCGAGATACACGGAATCATGGGTAAAGCTGCCAGGCGCAGTAACAGGTAACTGAGTAACTTCCCCTCATATATAAAGGAGGAAGTTACCTCAGAAAACCATCATCTAAGACGAACTTAGACTTTTTGCTTACCACCCCATTGATCACATACTCATTTAAGCATTGGAGAGGGATTCTGGGTCACCACCCAGGTCATCCCCTTTTGCAGGATTACGCGGAGCCCAGGAGTCCAAAGTTTTCCGTCAAGGACGTAACGGATCTTCGCCCGTGATCCAACAATGGCGCCGTCTGTGGGAATCTTACAAAAAGTCAAGATAGTTTCTACCAGATCAATGGCCGGTGGTGGCAAGAAGAAGCAAGTTCAGGCTGGCAGTTCTCGTCCCGCAGGAACTGTGAATTCCCCGTTGCCGGAACGTATTGCTGAACAAGGTGAAAACCCCGCTCTTTCCCAGACAGGGGGGCAGGGTGATGGCTATGAGGTCTCAGTCCGAGACACAGAGAGGAACAGGCAGGATGTCCCGCGTAGGGAGGAAGATGAGGCTCCCCCAAACCCGGTGGGCCATGGAGGAGAAGGAGTCCCGCGAAGGGAAGAAGGGTCGTCTTCGAATTCGGAGTTGGCTAAGACAGTAGCAGATGCTATGCCCATGTTCTTAGCCGCCATGGAGGCCTTGCTGGACAAAAGAGAGGCCGCCAGGAGGGCGGAGGAGTTGCCTCCGCGAGAAGAATTACCACCACCCCCGCCGAGGGTGGACCCAGAGGAACAGGAGGTTCCGCCAAGGAGCAAGGGTAAGGAACCAGCACACCTGGAGAAGTTCGTGGTCGACGGCCCAGGACCAGTGCAAAACAGGACCATTCCCCTGAATGGCCCCATCACCCCCGATCAGGTGGTGAAGATCGTGAGCATCTGCATGGGTGATCAGAAGCAGATGACATCGGAGCTGAGGGATCGGTCCAGCCATCCTTTCGTTCCGCGGCTGATAGATACCGTAGCCCCGCCTGGGCTAGGTATTCTGACTATCAAGGAGTATGATGGCGAAGGGGACCCAGTCCGTCATGTTCAGAGGCATGTCCAGGCTTGTATGGGCAGGACTTCAAGCGATGACCTCATATGCTCATTGTTCCCGATAACCCTGGGAGAAACGGCCATGACTTGGTTCTTCAGCCTCCCGCCAGGATGCATCACGTGCTGGGCTGATATGCACGATCTCTTCATCAAGCAGTACCAAGGGTGGAGGCGTCTTCTGAAGAGTGTGAGGTCCTTGACCCAGGTGGTGCAGAGACCCGATGAATCGTTGGCATACTACTACCAACGGTTCACTGCTAGCGCTGCGGAGATTGATGAAGAAATCTCGGAGGGAGAGACAATCCGTACTTTCCTGCGGAACTTGAGCGCTCCGTACGGCTCCGACCTGATGCACAGCGTAGCCGCGAAGGCCGTGTGGAGTATGGAGGCCCTACAAGCGAGGGTGAAACAGCAAATCGATGTCCAGGAGTCGAAGATTGCTGCTGGAGAGATCGATCCCCCGAAATCGGGGAGAGGAAAGCCATCGTCCAAGCTGTCGGATGATCGCAAAGGGAGCGACAAGTCGGAAGGGAGTAGGAACCGTGGTCGCCCCGAGAAAAGAGAGGAAAAGCGTCCCCCGAGGAAGGACAACCGAGAAGGTCGGGCCGTTCCCATCAATAGCTCGATGACCTCTGTGTTAGCTGTAATGGACAGACAGGGTCTCGCCCGATACCCCCCGAGGAAAGAAGGCGAATTCCTAGGAGGCCGCCCTGACCATTACTGTCGCTACCATCGAGCCAATGGCCACGACACCGAAAACTGTCGGGAGTTGAAGAAGGAAATTGAGAAGCTGATCCAGAAGGGGAAGCTAAAAGAATTCGTCGGAAAGGGGCGGTGCCGATCCCGTTCCAGAAGTCGGTCACGATCCCGTTCCAAGTCCCGCGACCGATCCCCGAAGAAGAAAAAGATGGAGCAAGAAGCTTCAGGTTCAGGTGCCCGTAGGGAGAGGCGGGGAACTATCAACGTCATCCACGGAGGAATGGCGGCGGGAGGTGATACCTCCGCTTCTCGAGAGAACTATGCTTCCCGCATATCAACCGCGGTGGTGTTAGGCAAAAGGTCCCGGTCGTGGACCCTGAAGGAGGAAATGGTAATTTCTTTCTCGGCGGAGGATTTAGTAGGCATGGAGAGCCCTCACGACGACGCCTTGGTCGTAACCCTGGACGTGGACGGGTTTGAAATGAAGCGGATCCTGATAGACGGAGGGAGTTCCTCCGATATTTTTTTTCATGGACGCTTTGGAAGCCATGGGAAAGACGAAGAAGGACCTCACACAGGTTGACTTCCCGATGGTGGGATTCTCTGGTTCCACCTCTTACCCGCTGGGAATGATTACCTTACCGGTGGAGTTTGGTAGTGGCTGGAAGATGGAGAAGCGAAATGTAGATTTCGTTGTCGTGGAGTCTGCGGGGGCATACAACGCCATTATCGGGAGGACCACTATCAACCCTCTTATGGCAGTCGCCTCGACGGTCCACCAGAAGATGAAGTTCCCGACTGACAACGGGGTTGGAGAGGTCAAGGGTGACCAAGTGGCATCGCGGAAATGCTACGTTAACGCCACCCGACGGAGAAGGAGGGAGGCCATGACTATCCTTCAGACTGATGCCGATCCTCGAGAGGAGTATGGGCGTCCCGCCCCCATGGAGGATTTGAAGGAAGTTGAGATCGATGGGCCTCAGAGGAAGGTAAAGATCGGGTCTGCTCTTTTGGAGGAAAGAGCCAAAGAGTTGATCGAGCTCCTGAAGGAGTTTAAGGAACTGTTTGCCTGGTCCCCGAGTGATATGCCAGGAATCAGCCCCGACGTGATAGTGCACGAGCTGAAAATAGACCCCGCGATCAAGCCTATCGCGCAGAGAAGACGTCCGATGGGCGCGGACAAGAGGATCGCGA
This sequence comes from Clarkia xantiana subsp. parviflora, assembly GCA_036873135.1. Taxonomy (NCBI): domain Eukaryota; kingdom Viridiplantae; phylum Streptophyta; class Magnoliopsida; order Myrtales; family Onagraceae; genus Clarkia; species Clarkia xantiana. The sequence goes on from JAPTYO010000012.1 coordinate 22,056,037, forward strand.
TCCAACAAGAGGTGGGCAGACTGCTCGATGCTGGATTCATCAAGGAGATCCGATTCCAGACTTGGGTGGCTAACCCAGTCCTGGTGCAAAAAAGTAACGGGAAGTGCGGATGTGTGTCGATTTCCGCGACTTGAACAAGGCTTGCCCGAAGGATTGCTACCCGCTACCGAGGATTGATCAATTAGTGGATGCCACGTCGGGGCATGAGCTGCTGAGCTTCATGGATGCCTATTCCGGGTACAACCAGATCAAGATGGCGAAGGAGGATGCCCCCCGTACGGCTTTCTATGCCGACAGTGACGTCTACCATTACGACGTGATGCCCTTCGGATTGATCAATGTCGGAGCAACTTACCAGCGAATGGTGAACAAGTTGTTCGGAGACATGTTGGGGAAAACCATGGAGGCGTATGTGGATGACATGCTGGTGAAGTCCCGACAGGCAGGAGACCATGTCCAGAACCTGGCGGCAGCATTTGAGCGGATGAAGTTCCACCAGGTTCGGTTGAACCCCGACAAATGTGCTTTCGGGGTTGTTAGGTTATAAAGTCTAGGTCAACGGGTCGTCAATCTAGAATTTATCTCCCACTAATGAAATGTCGGGTTCAGTGTTCCTAGGACTAGTCGTTCTGATCCATGCCCTTCTGCTCCCTTGGGGTAGTCGTTCTGATATATGTCCTTCTCTTCCCTCCTTCTGACCTCCTTTCCTTCTCTCCTTCTGACCTCCTTTCCTTCTCTCCTTCTGACCTCCTGAGGCTAGTACTTCTTATCCCTGGGGCTTGTCCTACTGCTCTATGCTCTTCTGCTTCCTTCCTCTTCTCCTTGCTACCCTGCAAGAGGGGCAATACCAGGCACAGAGGGGGGGGGGGGGTGGTGCCTGATGAACCCTCTCCGATGCCTAAGTCAGAATGATACTTCTAGAGAGATAAAGCTAGAGAGATGTCAGAGCAAAATTGTGCAACTTGCCAAGATGATCAAATGAATAGTGGAGGTGGGGTATTTATAGGCAACGGTGTCATTAAGGTAGCTTAATGACATCGTTAACCTTTAAACACAATTAATTATCCTTTAAACACGTAATTAAGACCTTAGGGTACGGAGAAGGTTGGCGGAAATAAACCAAGTATGGGAGTCGCAAAATGGTGCCGGGGCCCTTGGGGCGGATGAAAAATCCGACCCCTAAGGGCAGGGACCGGGTGTCGGAACCCTCGGGGTCGGGTCGAGGATCCGACCCCGAGGACTTAGGATCGGGTGAATGGGCCCGGTCAAACAAGTTTGACCGGGTGAGGGGGGTCTCCCAGTCAAACCAAGTTTGACTGGGAGCCCCCCTCCCTCTCCCCTTCCACCCGATCTCTCAATAGAGAGATCGGGTGGGGGGACCCGATCTCTCAGTTGAGAGATCGGGTGGGAGGACCCGATCTCTCAACTGAGAGATCGGGTGGGAGAGGCCCCCTCCCAGTCAAACTTTTGACTGGGAGCCTCTCCCTCCTCCCAATCTCTCAACTGAGAGATTGGGAGGGTCTCCACCCGGTCAAACCAAGGTTTGACCGGGTGCTCCCACCCGGTCAAACCTTGGTTTGACCGGGTTCACCCACCCGGTCAAACCATGGTTTGACCGGGTTCACCCACCCGGTCAAACCATGGTTTGACCGGGTCGGGAAATTCGGAAGTTCGGGGCTGGCGCGTTTTTTCTGGTTCGGACCGTTTCTTTTTGTGGGTAACATACTTGAGCCAAAAGTTTCGATTTACAATCATTAACGGGGTGGTAAAAATGAAACGAATCGGAAGTCAACGGGTTCAAATTGGGCGTATATCCATCACATGCCCCCGAGTCAACCAATGGCCTGACCCTTGATTGACTCTATTTTAGGATGGTATGACACGCGCAATTTGAAACCGGGGTTTTACCTTTCGTCTGAATGCTTACTTACCCATGGATGCGTGCCTCTGACTCTACCCCCTGCCTTATGAGATAGAGGAATTGTAAACGTCAGAGTAGCACGAACGTGTGCCTAAGCACGCGTCCGTCTGAGGTGGGAGTAATAAATCTATCTTTGCTACAGGCGTATACTCAAAAAATACATGCTTGCATAGGAATGCAATACTGATACATCTAAGTGATTCATGCTTCAATTTCATGCCGTGATTTACCTAAGTGGAGAAAAATTTAATTTTGGCCCAAAATTTTTTCTAAGTATGGGATACTAGAAAATATGCCTATAGGATGTTAACTAGGAGTGAACATGGACATATCATGAACATGAGGATGTGTACTAGCATACATGCAAGTAGGAACATAAGGATGGGAGTGAGTAGAGACATGCTGCGATTGTAGTCATGAATGTATGCATGAATATGTATGTATGTATGTATGGATGGGTTGTGAGTATAAGCATGAGTGATGACATTGACGTACCCGTAGATGTTATCATGAATATGAGCATAAATGCAAAGGTGAGAGCATAGACCTCTCATTTACCTGAGGGTGGGGACTCTGCCACTCAATGGGACATAATGTTCCGCCTCCCTTGTACTAGCATGAGCATGTCCATTAACCTCGACCTTCGGCATGTGTATCATTTTTCCTTCATTCGTTGGAGCGTGTGTATAGCTCTTGACCTTTACCCTGCAATTTGTTCCCCATAAAAGTGAGGGTGATAAAGCTTACAAGCTTTCTTCTTACCGCCGCGAGCGAAGGGGTCTATTGACATGTGTTAAGGGTTGACCCTTCCTTCGGATGTGCTGGAGCGTTGCTCCATTTGGGGAAACTAAAAGTTCGCCCTCTTCCCTTGGTGTTAAGGTTGCCCCCGTAGTAGGCGTATCTCGCCCCTCCATGGGTAAGGGTTGATCTTTGTGTTGGTTGCTTGTATAGATGACTCACTTTTGGGAAGCTTTCTTCTTCAGACAGGGAGACCGTTGAATTAGATGAGAGGGAAGGACCCTCTAGTTCTGCTTATCAGACCAAGAAATTTTCTAAGTCAGGGGTGACTGCTAATGCTTCCAGTACGTTCTTTTTCCCTTCTTTTTTCTTTGTGATATACTTATGATTGTTCTCATGCTGCTTCCTTTTTGTTGTTAGAGCGTTCTTTCTTGGTTACCGAATGGTTCTTGTGGTGGGTGAGAGTTCAAGTCAATCTAAATCCAAGGCGCGGAAACCTGACTCTGAGGTCGGGCCCTCGGTTGCCGAGGAGAAAGAAACCGCGAGAGGCTCTCCTTCAAGTGCCCCCTTGCTGACTCCCTCCCATGGTAAGGAGGTAGTGGTTGAAGAGGCACCCCCTTTGTTTGACAAAAAGAAACAACCTGTGGCTGGCGATGGGGTGATCATAGGTCTTGATGTCTCTTCTCTATCCCCTGCCCCCCAGCCGAGGGGCCGAGTCTCAAGTTTATTTCATCTTCATATAGATTTGATGACTTTTGAAGGTGCCTTTGTCTTTCCTATGGGTTATGTTATTAGCCCCTGCGTTGAAGATTTTTCTTTTGGTGATGGGTGTGATCATCATCTTACATTGAGGTTCCCCTCTCTTGCCATGGCTCTGATTAAGATAGCAAATTCTTGCTTTGGAGTTTGGTGGAGACTGCTCTTGAATTAGCCTCTACTAGTGTCGTAGTTGTGATCGTTGTGGGGATCGTTTTGTTATATGCCCTCAATAGTGCTTGTCGTGATTCTTTGCTTCATGATTGATTTCGTGAGATATGGAGGTTGTCTTCATAATGAGGACGTCTCCTTCCTGGTATCACCCAATGGGTTGAAATATAAGTGTCTCCCTTTGATGAGCGTACGAAGGGTGTTGTTTTTCCTTTTTCTTGAACCTCCTCCTAAGGCCAGGCGTAGCCTTTTGATGTTCATTGTCGGGATGGTGTCTTTACAATGCATGTCTTTGACAGATGTTTTATGATGTGCTGTCATGATAATCACTTCGGGATATGTGGACGTGATAGGTACTTCGTGATGTGTCGGAGTGATAGCCCTTCTGTAGTGTGTGGACATGATAGCCACTTCAGGATATGTGGACATGATAGCCACCTCAAGATATGTGGACATGATAGCCACTTCAAGATATGTGGACATGATAGCCACTTCAGGGTATGTGGACATGATAGCCACTTCAGGGTATGTGGACATGATAGCCACATCAGGGTATGTGGACATGATAGCCACATCACGATGTATGGTGTTGTGCTTTAGTATTCCTTTCTCGTTGGAGAGCCTTTATTGCTATAGCTGCCTTATGTTTAGGCTATGTTTGTTGGGTTAGGTCCCGATGTCTCGTCTTGTCGGGTGTTGTATCCTTTATGCTCTTTAAATGTATCCTTCATGAGTTGTGCTTGACGATGTTCAAGTCTGATACGACCATAGGTCACGCGAGGGCGACATGCAAGACAATAACGTTTATCGAAGGTTGCTTTGTGTGACCTGTAAGGCAATTCTTCTTCTTGATGGGTCGAGTTTACTTTGGGAGCCTTGAACTTTGGATTTCACGCTTTGCTATCCTTCTTGGTGTGGTTGGGTTCCTTTGAGATACTTCTCTTGACTTGTGATATGGATGGTAGGATAGCTCGTTACTTTTCATGATAACCTCTTGTGTTTCTGTATATGATCCTTTGGTCATGGACTTGTCCCTTGTATATGCTTTCCTTTCCTTATCTTTCTTTTGTGTTTTCCTTCATGCCGTACCTGCCATCTCATCAAGAAAAAACATTATGTGTTCTTTATACAACCTTACTTTAAGATCACTTTCTCATGGGATCCTTCTGAGCATGGTGTTCTTCTAAGCATGGTATCCTTCTAAGCATGGAGTGATGATCTCTTCTGATACCCCTTACACGGTATACGTTGTACTGTTAGACCAAAGATACGCTCTTGGTGGGCGTCGAAATCTGTTCACGAGACAGGCTCTCGGACGGCACTTAACGTTTCACAGGATAGGCTCCCGGAGGGCACAGGTTAGTCCACCGATACCTTCTTGACGGGTGTCAAACTGTTCACGAGACAGGCTCTCGGACGGCACTTAACGTTTCACAGGATAGGCTCCCGGAGGGCACAGGTTAGTCCACCGATACCTTCTTGACGGGTGTCAAACTGTTCACGAGACAGGCTCTCGGACGGCACTTAACGTTTCACAGGATAGGCTCCCGGAGGGCTCAGGTTAGACCAAAGATACGCTCCTGGTGGGCGTCGAACTGGTAGTTTGAAATCTACCTCAAGATACGCTCTTGGGGGCGTCGAACTGGTAGTGTTTTTTCTACCTCAAGATACGCTCTTGGGGGCGTCGAATCTGGTAGGTTGCAAATCTACCTCAAGATACGCTCCTGGGGGCGTCGAATTCGTAGTTTTTGGAAACCACTCTCAAGATACGCTCTTGGTGCGTCGAATTCGTAGTGTAATAACTACTCTCAAGATACGCTCTTGGGGGCGTCGAAGGTCGTAGTATGAACACTACTCTCAAGATACGCTCTTGGGGGCGTCGAAATTCGTAGTTTTTGGAAACCATTCTCAAGATACGCTCTTGGTGCGTCGAAGGTCGTAGTGTATAAACTACTCTCAAGATACGCTCTTGGGGGCGTCGAAGGTCGTAGTATGAACACTACTCTCAAGATACGCTCTTGGGGGCGTCGAATGTCGTAGTATGAAGACTACTCTCAAGATACGCTCTTGGGGGCGTCGAAAACTGTTCGCGGGATAGGCTCCCGGAGGGCACAGGGTTCGTAGTTTTAGAACTACTCTCAAGATACGCTCTTGGGGGCGTCGAATGTGTTCGCGGGATTGGCTCCCGGAGGGCTCATAATGTTACCTTATGTTGTGTCCTTTCTCATGTATGGTGCATTTTTTGTATGCTTTTCGAGTCTTTACTTGACTTCTCCTTCTACGATATTGCCTGTTACCACGCTTTTTCTTCAATGTGGGAGATCACCTCTCGAGGGCGATGTTTGTGTGTTGCCAACTTAGGACGAGTTCGTATAGGGAGTTGAGGATGTTTTCCTCTATGTGACCTCTTCTAGGAGGAGTGGTATTGCATGTGATTGTGATCTTCTGCCTCTAATCTCTTCTCTTACACTTAGGTGGACTACCAAGCACTTATTCGTTTGGTGCCCCCCAAGTTGCTTGGTGGTCACACCTCCTTTCATATTTGGCCGTTGAAGGCCCCTCGTTCACTTTCTTGGTTGGGTACCCCTTATGCTCGGGGCTCCCTTGTCTGCTTGTTTGAATGCGATGAGTGTCCCTTGTAGGATTTACTCTTTCTCATGCTTGTTTGTTTCAGTCATAGGCATGGTTTGAATGATGCCTTTGTCGGATGTGTCTTTGGAGGTTGGGTGGAAGAGCTTTTGCTTTGGGTGGGTGGGGTGGATTTCATTCTCTTGATAACTAGGATGTGGCAGTGTCTGTATCCTAGGAGTGCTTGTAAATTTTTCCCCCTTTTCCTTGTGTAGGTTGAAGAGCTCTCTCATAGAATGGTGTCTTGAGTTGTTAATCTCGTAGGTGTGTTTCAGACTAGTCAATCTGATCCATGCTCTTTGCTCGTGCATGGGGGTGTGGGGGTCTGACCGGGCTGTATCTTCTTGAAGTGTTGTGGCACTTAGAGTGCCTTGCCTTTTCCTTCACATTGGAGTATTCTTCAATGCCTTTGGGGAGTGTCACATTGGTCATGCTCCTCCCACCTTGAATCTTGATTATAGGCTTCCTTTGAATTAGGACCTGAACCTAAAAAGGATGTTTTCCTTTAGGTTTGCAAGTGATGCTCCATGATTTTCCATGGGTTGCCCCCGTATTGGCTATTCCTTGTTGGATAGCTTCATTAGAGACTGCCTTTGTATTGCGTACGTATACGTGTTTGAGGTGTGTTGAGCTGACAAGTCCCTCCTTTTTTGTTTTGTCATAACCGTCATTCATCATGTATTCGGCGCATGGCCTTAGAGGCGGGATATTTTTCTAGTGCCCCTTTTATCTGGGTTCTCCTCTTGATGGGATGCCAGAGTCAACTGTCTTATCATTTGCAGACAAGGTGGTTGATCGGGATGTTCGTCTAGTGTGAGGATCGATCTTGAAACCTTACTCCCCAAGCTTTTGAGCTCTTCTTTGGTTGATCTTGTAGCACTATAATCCTGCCCTAAGGCTCTTGATAGGAAATGTATCTCCATTTTTATACTCTAGTTGTTGCACTGTCTCTTTTGCTAATCTTGCATCTTTAGAGTTTCTCTCTTGGTGCATGACTTCAATGACCGGATTTTCTACCGATGTTTGTTTTGTTAGGACTTGTATCCTTGGCTGCCTTTCTTTCTTGTGCGATGGCGAGGGAGTGTTTATGAACACTCAAATGTGTCGTACTTGGTAGAGGTATGCGCCTAATCCTTATGGCGCTGTCTTGAATCTCCGTGTACCTATCTTTGATGAACATGTTATTCATTGCATATATGATACGGAGTCCAAGGATCTCCGGGTTAGGATCATATTTTGAGAACAAAGACATAGTCATCTATTAGATGACCTCTTTATCTACGGAGTTAATTTTTGCAAGGATAAATGCAAGGATACTTGTAAGGATACTTGTAAGGATATGTGTTCCATCCTTTTCCTGGTTCATTTGCAGTGTCGTGTCCCTAATGGGTGTGTTGATGTTCTGACCACCTTTACTAGTAGGGGGTCCCTTGGTATTAGGTATGCCTGACTCTTCTCTAGTATCATCAATGGTTGGTCATGGGAGATGTCTGACGGACTCCCTTCATGTACTATGGTTCTCTTCATGTCAAAGTTGGTGATTCCCTCTCTTATGACTAACATATCCTTGTGTGGAAATACTATGTTTTCCATATCCTCTTTTTTTTTTTTTTTTTTTTTTTTTTAAAAAAGCTTGATGATGGTGTCACCGTTCTTCCTTTGCTAGGCTTGGTGTCCTTGAGGGTTTTTGATGGAACTGTATTCCATTACCTTGGATGAGCTTTCTAAGTGTAGTTGTGTCTCCTGGCTATTTTGTGAAATCATAAAGATCCGCTGGAGGTGTTTGCCTTTGATGGTGGGTGTTGCCCATGTGATATGGTTTCCTCTATTTTTGGAGGGATGTGTTCGCGGCTACTCCTTCTTGTGCTAATGGGCGTTTGTGGGGAGGGCATGTTGTGACTGGTGCCCCCCTTGCATACCAATGCCATATGGGATCCTTTGACGGGCTTGGCCCTAGGATGCTTAGTGGAAGGTTGTAGTAGGGGTAATCATTTGTGACCTTCATGGTAGTTCCTCTATAGGATGTTGGGAGTGCTCAACTTATTTTTGTAACTGAGCCTTCCATCTTGTGATCTTTCCCAGAAACTTGATCTTATAGGTGTTCTTTGGGATTGAGGAATCTGTTGTTTGTGCATCTCTTGATTGGCGACGGCCTTTTACTGATTCTTCTAGTGGTCCACCTGTGTATATATATATCACGGAGCCCGAAGGCGTCCGGTATGGTTATTCTTGGAAAACATGTTGATATCAAGTATCAAAATCTACCCCTTTTAGGGAGTTGACTTGTTATGCAGTTAAATTAAATAAGAGGATATGGGAAGGATATGGTAGTGGGGGTGTTGATATCCCCTGCTTCCTTGGTAATGTAACTGTCTTCCTCCATTAGTCTGTGTGTATTCCTTCCACTTGAGGAATATGAGGTCGCATCCTTGCAAGGCGGACTATGTGGAGGTGTATCCTTCATGTATGCTATGTGCGGTCTCACTCTACTATGTCTCTTCATGAGACTTCCCATTGTAGTAGCTATGTGCTGACGTGGTGTGGTACTCTATGAGTCTCCTGTTCAAATCCTTGTCTTTTCAACTCCTCCCCTGTCCTAGGGGGATGTGTGCCAAGGGTTGTCATGCACAAGGGGTTTGGACCTGTCGTGCTGTATCATGGGTAGGTGGTTGCCTTGTTGTGTTGTTGGGACTATGTTCCTCCCTTTGAGCTTTCCTTGGTATGTCCCTTAGTCATGTCTGTGGTGATACGGACTGTATGTGTACATTGCCAGGGTGGATGTTGGAACTCCTATATCCTTGTTGGTCTTGCATGTATGTCTGCCCCTAGGGGGGTGTATGCCCTGGCATCCTGCTGTGTCTGTTGCTGCCTTGGAGGCACAGACTGCTGCCTTCCCTCTGGGGGTGGCCTTTGGTTGTCTCTCCTTTGTTCTTGTCACTGTCCTGTTCGAGGGTGCGAGTGGTGTTCTTCTTCTGGGACTTGTTCTTCCTCATGAACTTCTTCTTCTTCATGCTGGTGTTGCCTTCTCTGCCTGTTCCTCAGGGTCTCCCTATAGGCTAGCAGCTCATCCAATGCGTGCATCAACCTTGGAGTCACTGTCTGTGCTCCTTGCGAGTATGCGGGCCTTATGTTGGTTGCGTGGGCACGATTGTCGTTCCTTTGAGTCATTATTTCATATGGATACCCTTGAGGTTGTGCCTCATAGTAGTACCCCTGTGGAGGTGCCGTGTATTGGGATGGCACTCCTTGTTGCCCCCCTGTCCCTGTGGCTTCCTAGTCAATGGAGTTGGAGCTGTGGAAACCTCCTCCCTGCTTGTTAGGCTGGGGTGCCTGTGGGGCTATCTGAGGCTCTGGTGTGCAGGCTGTTTCTCTGGGTTAGGCTGCCTTGCTGGAGGTATAGGATGTCTCCCTTGCCTATTGCCCCCAGGTGGGCGGTGATGCCTAGATACTAAGTTGTTCGTCATCGCTCTTGTTATTGCCAGGCTTTCTGTTCGAAGCCCACAGACGGCGCCAAGTGTTAAGTTATGAGATCTAGGTCAACGGGTTGTTGGCTTTGATCTCACTCCTTACGGGGGATGTGTGTGATCCGGTCTTCTAGAGTCGCCTTGCCTTTGCCTGTGTCCTTCTTCCTTTCCTTCTCCCTTTGGTTCCTTCTCTTCTTCTCTCCCTTTGCCCTGCAAAAGGGGCAGTACCAGACACGGAGGGGGGGGTGGTGCCTGGTGAACCCTCTCCGATGCCTAAGTCAGAACTATATTTCTAGAGAGATAAAGCTAGAGAGATGTCAGAGCTAAAATGTCCAAATGGCCAAGATGTACAAATGAGTTGTGAAGGTGGGGTATTTATAGGCAACGGTGTCATTAAGGTGACTTAATGACATCGTTAGCCTTTAAACACAATTAATTAACCTTTAAGCATATAATTAAGACCTTAGGATTCGGAGGAGGTAGGCGGAGTGGACCGAGCATGGGTGTCCGAAGGTGGTGTCGGGGCCCTTGGGGGGGGAGGAATCCGACCCCCAAGGGTAGGGGTTGGGTGAGGACACCCAACCCCTCCTAGGGAGGGTGGGGTTGGCCAACCCCATCCCTCCTAGGAGGGATCGGGTTGGCCGACCCGATCTCTCCTAGGAGAGATCGGGTTGGCCAACCCGATCTCTCCTAGGAGAGATCGGGTTGGCCAACCCGATCTCCCCTAGGGGAGATCGGGTCGGCTGACCCGATCTCCCCTAGGGGAGGTCGGGTGTGGCCACCCAACCTCACCTAGGTGAGTTTGCCTCTGTCGGACGGGCGCTTCGGCCCCGTCCGAGCCGTCGATGTTCTCGCGAAGTGTTCGGGTTGAAGTTTCGATTTGCAATCATAAATGGGACGATAAAAATATAACGGTTTGGAAGTCAACGGGTTCAAATTGGGCGTATATCCATCAGGGGTGAACTCGGGGAAGTTCCTAGGGTTCATGGTGAGCCAGAGAGGAATCGAGGTGAACCCTGAGAAGCTGCGAGCAATCGAGGAGATGCAGTCCCCGAAGACTCATCGGGAGGTCCAGGTGCTGAATGGCCGGTTGGCCGCGATGAATCGCTTCCTATCCAAGGCGAGTGACCGAGCTATGCCATTTTTTGATGTGCTGAGGGCCCACAAGAAGTTCGAATGGACCGACAAGTGTGAGGAGGCGTTCCAGGCACTCAAGCAGCACCTCCGTACCCTCCCGCTGTTGGCGAAACCAGTTCCAGGCGAGCCGCTTTATCTCTATTTGGCTGTTTCTGATGTGGCTGTTAGTTCTGTTTTGATTAAAATTGTCAAGGGCAACCAAGTGCCTATCTATTATGTAAGCAAGGCGTTTGCCAAGTCTGAAATAAATTATCCCGCTATTGAGAAGTATCTCTTTGCGTTGATTATTGCCGCTCGAAAACTACGACCTTACTTCCATGCCCATGAAGTCACGGTATTGACCAATCAGCCCTTGAAGCACTTTTTGAACCGACCGGAGGCGTCGGGGAGATTGGTAAAATGGGCCATCGAGCTGACGGAGTTCCGTATTCATTTCGCTCCGAGAACCGCTATTAAGGGTCAGGCATTGGCAGATTTTATAGCTGAGTCTACGGCACCCGATCTGGAAGTAACGGGTCCCGCAGAGGGCGCAACCATGGAAGAAGTCCCGACAACAGAACAACAGCTAGAACAGCCAAATGAGGAGAACACCTGGGAGATGTACACTGATGGTTCATCGAGTGTAGAAGGCTCGGGGGCAGGATTCGTACTAATACCGCCCGGTGGAGGCGAGCCCCTACGATATGCCTTGGCGTTGACGTTCAAAGCCACCAATAACGAAGCAGAGTATGAGGCTCTCATCACAGGCCTTAAGATTGCCAAGGGTACAGGGGTCAACCATTTAAAAGTAAAATGCGATGCTAGCTTGGTTGTAAATCAAGTCCAAGATAACTATGAAGCCAAGAGCCCGACAATGAAGAAGTATTTGCACGAGGTGCAGATTTTGAAAGGAAGCTTCAAAAGCTTTGATATCGAGGCGATCCCAAGGGAAGAAAACGCGAAAGCAGATGCCTTAAGCAAGTTCGCTTTAGGAGTGGCCCCCGAGGAGAATCGGAAGGTGCATTTCCTAGAAAAGATGATTCTCTCAAACATTGATCCGGTGGAGATCTGTGCTATTGAGACAGGATCGGAGGAAGAAGAGAAGCCCACTTGGATGACCTCGATGGTCACGGTGGCAGCTGTCAGATTGCGTCGGATTGCGGACAACTACGCGATATTGGACAACCAGTTATACAAAAAAGGGTACGTAAAACCTTTCTTACAATGCCTAGCAGAACCTGACACGAATCGGATCCTGAGGGACCTACACGAGGGAGTCGCGGCCTGTCATGAAGGGGCCCGATCTCTAGTGAGGAAGGCATTAAACTTAGGCTACTATTGGCCCTCGATGAATAAAGAAGCGACCGCGATGGTCCAATCCTGTGATGCATGCCAGAGGTACGCCCCGAATATTGTGGCTCACATCGCGAACTTAATGCCCATCAGGAGTGCATGGCCCTTCGCGCAATGGGGGATTGATTTGGTGGGACCTCTTCCCCAAGCGAAAGGTCAGTGCAAGTATTTGCTCGTGGCCATCGACTACTTCTCAAAGTGGATAGAGGCTAAAGCATTGGCTAGAACGACGGGGCAGCAGATCCTCAAGTTCCTTCAGACTCAGATCGTATCCCGGTACGGGGTTCCTCGAGTGTTGATCAGCGACAACGACCCTCCATTCAATGGGGCTCAGTTGAAGGAGTACTTGGAAGAATTAAACATTGAGCATCAGACCGCTTCAGTCCGCCACGCTCAGACCAATGGCCAGGTAGAATCAGCCAACAAGATCGTGATGGATGGCTTGAAGAAGAGAGTCTATGCCTTGCAAGGCCATTGGCTGGATGAGCTCGAGAACGTGCTGTGGGCTGTGAGAACAACACCCAAGCAATCAACAGGAGAAACTCCGTTTGGCCTGGTCTATGGCACGGAGGCAGTCGCTCCCGTGGAAATAGCGGTGGCGTCCCATCGCGCGAAATATTACGAGCCTCTGACAAACGAGGAAATGAGACGTCTAGACTTAGACTTGCTCGAGGAAAAAAGATGGAAGGCTGATGAAGTCCAGGCCCGAATGCGTCTGGCAACAGCCCGATATTACAATCGGCGTGTCAGGTCCCGACAATTCTTCGTGGGAGAACTTGTCTGGTGGAGGAACGAGTTCGTTCATCAAGATCGGATCAACAAGCTATCGCCAAAATGGGAGGGACCTTACAAGATCGTAGGGATGCCAGCGCCCAATGCATACAAGCTAGAGGACCTTGATGGCAAGACGTTGAAGCATTCCTTCAGTGGCGAACACTTGAAGAAGTATCATGTTTGATATTAAGCCGCCGCGAAGGGCGCAAATTGTCTATCAATAAGATCCGATGTAAGCTTATTTTGAGTTATTTATGAATAAAAGAAGTTGCTTCCGATCAAATTGCCTTTAGATTTATTCTAACTGTTAGTAAGACGTCCTGAAGGACGCGACAAAAGCCTTCCGAGGTACGATAAAAGCCTTCCGAGGTATGCGTAAGTCGTCTATATGATGCGGCCAAAAGCCTTAACGGGTATGGACAAAAGCCCTACGGGGTACACGTAAGTCGTCTATATGATGCAACCAAAAGCCTAGGTACGAAAAGGCCCTGATGGGTCCGCGTAAGTCGTCTATATGATGCGGCCAAAAGCCTTAGCGGGTACGAAAAAGCCTTAACAGGTCCGCGTAAGTCGTCTATATGACGCGGCAAAAAGCCTTAAAGGGTACGATTAAGCCGTCCGGTAGAGACGCAGTAAAAGCCCTAAGGGGTGTGAAAATGGCCTTGAAAGGCAGGGATAAGAAACCTTAAGTGGTGAAGTCCCGATAATGGACGAGAAACCTTAAGTGGTGAAGTCCCGATTTTGGACGAGAAGCCTTAAGTGGTGAAGTCCCGATTTTGGATGAGAAGCCTTAAGTGGTGAAGTCCCGATTTTGGACGAGAAGCCTTAAGTGGTGAAGTCCCGATTTTGTACGAGAAACCTTAAGTGGTAAAGTCCCGATTGGACAAGGAACCTTAAACGGTAAAATCTCGAGTAAAACGTCGGAAGGACGTATGAAGTCATTGTAATGGCGCATCGGAACGTTCTGAGTAATGAATGTAAAGCCGCTTTAGATAAAGTGCAAACAAGTATCGGTGCCAAAACAGATGGAAAGAAAACTACTTATATAAAGGCCAGAAGGCCAAAAGAGGTCCGTCACAAGAGATAAAGGAGAAAGACACCAAGGACTAAAAGATGTAAGCATTAAACTTGGTCCTTGTGGGAAGATGGATCCTCAGCAGCATCGGAGGGAGCAAGGTGTGGAGGGGCCTGGACAGAAGGCTCCGCAGTTGGCGGAGTCGGGTCCACAGCAGCGGCCTCTTCACTCTCCGCGGGGAGGTTGAAATACTTCTCCGCGACGGGGGCAAGAGTCTCGGACTTCGTAAATTCAATGGAATCCGCGTAGACTGTGTAGAGTTCCTCGACAGCATTGTATAGCACATCCTCCACCTCGGACTTGCAGAACTCTACAGCAGCCACCTTGAACTCTTCAGAGTTCCGATACTCCCCGTGGCCCTGAAGGCGGCCCTCCTCATGGCCCTGCAGGCAGCCCTCCTCGAGGCCTTGAGCCTTTGCCTCAGCCAACTTGGCAGAGAACTCTGCCCTTTCCGCCTCAAGCTTGGCTTTGGCCTCCGCCAGAAGATCCGCGAAGACGTTCTTCTCGCGAACGAGTTGCTGCTTCTCCCCCTCGTTCCGCTGCTGCTCCACCTGGGCCATCTTCCGCTCCCGACGCATGACAGCTTCATGGTCGTGGACCTTCTTGAGTAGGTTTGAGGACATGTCATCAAGGAGAGCCTTCTCCTTGGCCATCTTGTTCTTGGCCGCCACCGCCTCGTCGAGTTCCACCTGAAGCTTGGCTAAGGCTTCAGGGTTCGATTTGGCTTCAGCCTCCTCCAAAGCGCTCTTCAGAGCTAAGGCGATGGCAAAGCAACGCTGCTGGTCCGCAGTTTCCTAAGGCGAAGGGAAAAAAGATAATGAATTCAGTGGTCGAAAGTAGGAATGAAGAAGAAAAGAGAAAGGGTAAGGTATTACCTCCATCCGACGAACAGCCATGGCACGGAACTCCTCTTCAATGTCCTCCCGCGTCAGGCAAAGCGGCATACTCAAAGCAGGAGGAATTGACCCTGACAGAAGATGCAGGGCCAAGTCAGGCTCAAGATTGTCCCGACGGATCGAAAACCCGTGGAGGGATTCGATCGGACGCCAGGGGATCGCCGCCTGGTCGGAGGTGTAGATTTTGTACACGTCATCCATCGGAAGACGAGGGATAGGCTCGGCCCCGGTGGTAGGAGGAGTTATCTCAGTCGGAGGCTCGGGAGTTGGAGTGCGAAGAACAGGAGGAGGACTCCAGGACACGTCCCTCACAGCGGGCCTCATGCTCCTTGTCCCCGGCCTGCCGCGGGGAAGCAGACCCCCCTCATCAGGCTCCTCGACAGAAGGAGAGGCCTCCAAATCGGTCACCTGGCGGAACTGCGCTTCCGCCGGGACGTCCTCCAGCATTAGTTCTTGCGGGGCTGCAGTCTCCGCTGGAATGATAGCCTCCGTCGGAGCAGGAGTCTCCAAGGGATCTGTGGTGGCAGGACGAACATGATCAGGAATAACTCCGCCAGGACACCAGAGAATTTGACGTTCGACGTGTTGGTCTTTCCCATGGAAATTGTAATATCCCGCCTTGAGAACGCGGGGGACTTCTCCTTGAAGAATATATTTAATTTCCCGAACCCGCGACTCCCGATCGGCGGGGATAAACTCCTTGGGAACTAATTTTTTATATCGTTTAGTTGCACGACGAACGCGCTTACCTTCCTCGACGGTGGTGGCCCCGAAGGTCCGATCTATCTCCTCCCGCCTGGCCTTCTTGGCCCCGACTTGCTCTTCGGTCGGAGGAGCAGCAGATAAAGGAGTGGAGGAGGAAGCACCTTTCTTCACCAGCTTGCGCTTCCGCTTGGAGCCACTCTGGACGGCATCAGTCTCACCCTGCTTCAGAATGAGATGAGTCAACAGAGAAGCCTTCTTGGCTGCAAAGGTAAAAATAAGATACTTAGAAATATTACCCAGATGACCAAATCCTTGGAAACAGAGTCAAGGAGACGGACTCCGATAGTAATCAGGTTCGTCTCCTGGAGCTTGTTGGCATCGAGGGGTATGAAGTTGTCTCCCCAGCGGTAGAGTTGAACCATCTGGAGGGTGTTGAGGTCATCCTCGGTGTAGTCGTGGAGCTTGGGGGCAGGGTCCGCCACGACCTCCCATCGAGGCCAGGGGACAGAGCTGTGCTGGACGAAGAAGTAGTACTTCTTCCATCCGCTGTTGTCGGATCCTGAGTCACGGATTAGCACCCGATCCTTGTGGAACTTCCAAGTTTCGCTATCCCAGCCGAAACGTGAAAGTTGCTCCTTTGTCCACTTGGGGAGTCGGGGGGAGAAGGAGCAGACACCAGCTTTGTTGCACTTCATGCCGTAGAAAGTGCGGAACAGCAGAAGACTGTACGTCCACTGCTGGCGGTGGCATAAGAGTTGGAAGGCATTCCACACGCGGATGGCGTGTGGAGAGAAGGTATAGGGATGCGTTTTGTAGAAGTTGCACATCTCCACCATGTTTCCACAGAAGGGGAACCGAATCCCCGCGCTTATTTGTCCGGCGGAGACAAACACTTCCACTGCCCGAGGAGGCGTGATGATGTGCTTACTTCTAACAGCAGGCTGAGACTCATATGGGAATTGAGGCTCCCAATCCGAGGTAATACACCCCTCTCTAAGGGCAGCCTCATACGAAGCCTCAGATATCTCAGTGACAGCAAACTCGAAAACGAAAGGAGCCCTAACCTCAGAACTAGCTTCGTCTAAAACGATTGCAAACGAAAGGATTTGAGAAAAGAAAAACAAACAGCAAATAAATCACAAAAACTTAGAAGAAAGTCCTTACCAGACATGATCGGTGGTCAAAGAGGTAAGGCAAAGGAAGATCGGAAGGGTTGAAGGCCTTGGATCACTTGAACAGCAGGAGGAGCTTGGAGAGGAAGCTTCGAATACAAGGATGGCTGAAATCGAGAGAGTGCAGAAGGAGTGAATAATGCCAGGGTTTTAGCTTTTATAAGCAAAAGGGCAGCTGAGGGAACTTAATCTTGACCGTTGAAGACAAAACAACTTTATCTCGATGGTTGAAATTGTGGAGACGGTACGGAAGAGACAGCTGGATGGGCACGATCTGTACCGTTGAAGAGGAAACGACACGATCTTAATCGCCGAGATCATAGGTACGGAAGGGACGTGCGTGACGTCACGGCTGCTTTTTCAGAAAACAACAGTCACGCCGGTTTAAACGTCGTTTCCTTATCCCTAGGCATTTAATGCTACAATAACCAAGGAGTCTCCTCGGATTTGGCAACTGCCCATGGGGTCTGGTGGGCCCCAAGGCAATCATGAGTAAGAGACTCTGTTATACAACAATTACACGCAAGGCAAAAACCTCCGACAGTGGTATCGGAGGGTATGAAGACAAAAGCCTCTAACTGAGGCATCAAAAATGCAAAGATAAAAGCCCCCGACGGCGGTATCGGGAGGTATGAAAACAAAAGCCTCCGACAAAGAGGTCAAAAGATCTGAACTGAAAGACATGACGAACTAAAAGTCCCCCATGTCTTGGGGGCAAATGATGGGTTCCGATGTAATCGTTAGCCCCGTTAACAGCCAATGGACGGCGAGTAGGTCCAGTGGGCCTCGTGAAAAGCCTGGAAGGCCCAGAGGCCCAGCACGAAGGGTCCCGACTTTAGAGGTCCCGATATATGAGCTGAATGCTCCTGATGAGAAGCCTCTGAGTAGGCCCCGATATGCCTTAGTAAAGGCCCCGATGATAAAGCCCCGCAGAGGCTGGACCTGTCCCGTAGAGACTGAAGGTCCTGGGTGGTGATCTAGAATGAGACAACTCTGGAGTCTCCGACAGGAGTCGGGACTTGTGATCAGAGGATAAAGACCGAGAAACCCGCCTACTAGATAGAGTAGTGGGAGATGGTTAGAGATAGAGATAAATCCCCCGAGATACGCAGGGCGTGCCCGAGATACGCAGAGTACGGGTAAGATACGCGGAGCGTGGGGCGAGATATACGGAATCCCGACCGAGATATGCGGAATCGTGGCGAGATACACAGAATCATGGGTAAAACTGCCAGGCGCAGTAACAGGTAACTGAGTAACTTCCCCTCCTATATAAAGGAGGAAGTTACCTCAGAAAACCATCATCTAAGACGAACTTAGACTTTTTGCTTACCACCCCATTGATCACATACTCATTTAAGCATCGGAGAGGGATTCTGGGTCACCACCCAGGTCATCCCCTTTTGCAGGATTACGCGGAGCCCAGGAGTCTAAAACTTTCCGTCAAGGACGTAACGGAGCTTCGCCCGTGATCCAACAGATCCGACTCTGATAGCATTGTTGAGGAGATCTATGGATGAGCATCAAAAGAGTAGCACCGATGTTAAACTTACTCCACTGTTCACACCTAAAATAATTTATATTCGTATCATTTATGGTCAGTAAAAGTGGAAATTATTAATAACAAAAAAATAAAAATCACTATTTAACCCTAATATTGTGTTTGGAAGAAAATGCAGTGTTTTGAAAAGCAGACCGATTATTGAACCGACAAGTTAGGTGGCTCTTGAAATGACAAGTTGGCCAATTATCGGTCCGATCGGGTTTAGACGGTTCAAACGTTTTTAATAAGCAGCCAACTTATTTTTTACATCTATCTTCTCTAAATCTTCAAGCTCAGCCTAAGATATGACTTTTATTTTGCAATTTGAATAGGCGCTGGTTTTATTGTTCAATCCAGTCTGATCGCCAATTCACTCGGTTTAGGCTTGTAGCTAGTATTCATTTCGATCTTATAATCGAACCGGACTGATGCTATGACTTATTCACAATCCAAACTACTCTGTCTACCGGCACGATCCGGTTTTAAAAAAAATAGAGAAAATTGATA
The DNA here is from genome assembly GCA_036873135.1 of Clarkia xantiana subsp. parviflora. Classification (NCBI taxonomy): domain Eukaryota; kingdom Viridiplantae; phylum Streptophyta; class Magnoliopsida; order Myrtales; family Onagraceae; genus Clarkia; species Clarkia xantiana. The sequence continues at coordinate 22,074,856 of JAPTYO010000012.1, forward strand.
TTGAGACAAGTAGACCTTTTTAACTACTTCATCACGTTCCAACTTACCGTTATTATAGAATTAGGAAACAGAGGAAAATGAGATGAATCACAAGTTGTTGTTAGCTGCTACCTACCATCTTGCAACACATGACATGATGTGTTTATTTATATTCATACCTCCTCTCCTACAAAACACTTGTTTCTTATCTTCAAATTCAAACTTCACCAAATCCATTCCTGCTAGTTAGTAAGTAACATCGATCTGAAGATGTTTTTTTGTTTTGTTAGAATTGTTCATTTTCTTAGTAACATCAGACATTTCATGTGTTTTCTTCATCTTCTTCTTCCCTGTTGTTTAAAAACCTGCAGTGGGGTCTGAAATTGTTATGGTTGCGGATGAGATCGCTTTCCCGACTCAGATCACAACCTCCTCAAAGCCCCTGTCTTTGACGGGTCATGGAATCACCGACATCGAGATCCATTTCCTGCAAATCAAGTTCACCGCCATTGGTGTCTACTTAGATCCTGAACAACTTGCGGGGCATCTCCAGAAATGGAAAGGCAAAGCTGGGACTGTTCTTGCAGAAGATGATGACTTCTTTGATGCTCTTATCTCCGGTATAACACCTATAAATCTTGCTTGATTCTAATAATAACATTTGACGAAATCCATAATATCTGAGACTTTATAATAAATTATAAAGCTTCTTGTTGAGCTTAGTGTGAAAATTCATCACGTCATTAAATAAATAATATTATGTTTAATTTTTGGAAATTTTAGCTCCGGTTGAGAAGTTGGTGAGAGTTGTGGTGATAAAAGAGATAAAGGGATCACAGTATGGAGTGCAGCTGGAAAGTGCAGTAAGGGATAGACTTGCAGCTGAAGACTTGTATGAGGAAGAAGAAGAAGCTGCCTTGGAGAAAGTTGTTGAGTTTTTCCAATCTAAGTATTTCAAGAAAGACTCTCTTATTACTCTCCATTTTCCACCAACTTCCAACACTCTTGAGGTAAAATATTTCTTAACCCAACTAAATAAAAATCTTTTTTTGTTTCTTTTGTTTTGTATTGACTAAAGGTTAATAACCCCAAAAACAGTCTCACCTGTAGGTTATGGTCACTGTTTAGGATTTAAAATGTTGATATTTTGTGTTTTAATTATCAGATTTGTTGTTTTGTAAAGTATGAAATTTGATGTTCATGGTTTAGGATTATTTAATGTTTTCAAAACATGTTTTTGGAATAGATTGGGTTTGCTATTGAAGGAAAAGAGGATTCGAAGATAACAGTGGAGAATGCAAATGTGGTGAAGATGATCAAGACATGGTACTTGGGTGGGACTCGGGGCGTGTCTCAGACAACGATCGCGTGTCTTGCGAATAACCTATCTGTGGAACTATCTAAATGAGATAGATGTATGTGTTGCTGGGATGTGTTGTGTTATATGAATGAGTGGCTGTGCATTAGCATTGTCAAATGAACTTTACTAAGAATAATAATAAGAACAAGATGATCGTCATTTGATTGAAACAACTGTGCAAGATTGATTCCGTAGTTGATTTGGTAATGACAATCCAAAAATCATTTACAAGCGTGCAACGATGATTTCTCGAATCTTTATTTATATGCTCCGTGATGGGTTCGACTACAGCCGTCAGGCCCTTTAACGGCGAGGAAACGGCAAACAGGCCCACTAGGCTCAAAATGAAGGTCAAGATGACTTAGGAGAAGGGTCCCGACGAAGGGAGTCCCGACGAATCAAGATCCCGACAGAGTCGGTCCCGACAAGTCGAGCTAGAAGCTCCCGATGAGAAGCCTTTAAGTAGGCCCCGACGATGAATCCCTGAGAATGATTGGCCCTGTCACGATGACGAGGGGCCCCGAGCGGTGACACAACGAGATAACTCTGGAGTCCCCGACGGGAGTTGGGACTCGTTATCAGAGGATAAGGCCAAGATATGCGGGGCGTGGCCGAGATACGCGGAACGTGGTTAAGATACACGGAGCGTGGCCGAGATACGCGGGGCATGGCTGAGATACGCGAGATCACGTCCGAGATATGCGGGATACGGGCTAACCACCCCTAAAAGTTCGCCAGGTACCTGAGGCATCTCTTGGCCTATAAAAGGGCAGGAGATCACCTCAAAAAGGGTTACGTTGAGTTCAATACACTCTGAGATTTATTGCTTGCCAGTCATACGAAATACTCATTTAAGCATCGGAGAGGGATTCTGGGTCACCGCCCGGTCTATCCCCTCTTGCAGGATTGCGTGGAGCAAAGGAGCTAGGATTGCCGTCAAGGTCCGTACCGGAGTTCCACCGTGATCCAACATTGGCGCCGTCTGTGGGAAGCAAACAAAAAGCTGACATGCCTTCTACTCGATCGATGGCGGCTGGCAAGAACAGAAGACAGGGACAATCCGGTGGTTCCCGCCACCCCGCTGCAACAAATCTGGATTCAGTACCAGAACAGGAGGAAAACTAGAACCATCCCCCGGCTGAGCTCTCCCAGACAGGGGGGCACAATGGATCGCATCCCAAAGATATTGCTCCTCAGCACCAGGGCAACAGGGGGCAGGAGGCTCCCCCAGCTGCAGACTTGACGAGGGCCGTGGCGGAAGCCATGCCCATGTTTCTGGCGGCTGTAGAGGCTCTCTTGGATCGGAGAGAGGCTGCGAGGAGGCAGGAGGAGATGCCCCCGTTGGAGGAAGCGGCCCCGCCAACAGAGGGTCGGAACGCACAGGAAGCCCCGCCCCGAGGCCAGGACAGAGGAAGGGCAACCGGTCAGCCGGAGAGGTTCGTGGTTGATGGGCCAGGACCAGTACAGCACAGGACCATTCCCCTGAATGGTCCCATCACTCCCGACCAGGTGGTAAAAATCGTGAACATCTGTATGGGAGAACAGAAGCCGCTGGTGTCGGAGCTAAGGGATCGATCCACTCATCCTTTCGTCCCCCGACTGATAGACACCCTCGCCCCGCCAGGGCTGGGTATCCCCGAGATTAAGGAGTATGACGGTGAGGGGGATCCAGTCCGTCATGTCCAGAAGCATATTATGGCGTGTCTGGGTAGAGCCCCGAACGAAGACATAGTGTGTACGTTGTTCCCAAACACACTTGGAGAAAGAGCCCTGACCTGGTTCTTCAGTCTGCCCCCAGGCTGCATTACCTGTTGGGCGGACATGCACGATCGTTTCATTCGACAATACCAGGGTCGCAGACGCTTGTTGAAGAGCGTAAGATCCCTGACCCAGGTGGTGCGGCGGCCCGACGAGTCACTGGCACATTATTACCAGCGGTACACAGCCAGCGTAGCAGAGATAGACGAGGAAATCTCGGAGGGCGAAACCATCCGTACCTTTATTTGGAACCTGACAGCCCCCTATGGTTCCGACCTGATGCACAGCGTGGCTGAGAAAGCTGTGTGGAATATGGAGGCACTACAGAAGAGGGTAAAACGGCAGATCGATGTCCAGGAGTCGAAGATAGCCGCGGGAGAAATGGAGCCCCCAAAATCGAACAAAGGGAAGCAGTCGGTTAAACCTTTCGACGATCGTAAGTCAAAGGGTAAACCCGACAGTGGCAAGAATCGAGGCCGTCCGGATCGGAGGGACGATAGGCGTTCTTCAAGGAAGGATAAACGGGAGGATTTTGACATTCCTCTCAACTGCTCCATGACGGAGGTACTGACAGTCATGGAACGACAAGGTATCTCCAGGTACCCCCCGAAGAAAGATGGAGAATTCTTGGGATCCCGCACGGATCGCTATTGTAGATTTCACCGCGCAAATGGTCACGACACCAATCACTATCGGGAACTGAAGAAGGAGATTGAAAAGCTAATCCAGAAGGGGAAGCTCAAGGAATTCGTCGGGGATAAACGGTGTCGATCCCGCTCTCGGACCCGATCGCGGTCCCGTTCCCGATCCCGCGATCGGTCCCCGAAAAAGAAGAGAACTGATCCAGAATCATCCGGTGCTCGCAAGGAGAGACGAGTTATCAACGTGATTCATGGAGGATTTGCTGCTTGGGGTGATACCTCATCTGCCCGAGAGGTCTATGCCTCTAGGATCCCTACGGCGGTGGTACTGGGTAAGAGGTCCCGATCTTGGACCTTGAAAGAAGAGATGGTAATCTCCTTCTCGTCAGAAGACCTCATAGGCGTGGAGACCCCGCACGACGATGCCTTAGTAGTAACTTTGGATGTAGACGGGTTCGAGATGAAGAGAATTCTAATCGACGGAGGGAGCTCCTCCGACATTCTATTCATGGACGCGCTGGAAGCTATGGGGAAGACAAAGAAAGATCTGAAGGAGGCAAACTTCCCGATGGTCGGGTTCTCTGGCTCAACCTCCTATCCGCTAGGAGTAATCACCTTACCAGTGGAGTTTGGTAGTGGGTGGAAATCAGAAAGGAGGAACGTGGAGTTTGTCGTGGTTGATTCTGCGGGGACCTACAACGCAATTATCGGGAGAACCACCATTAATCATCTGATGGCGGTTGCCTCGACTGTACACCAGAAGATGAAGTTCCCGACCGACCACGGAGTCGGAGAGGTCAAGGGCGACTAGGTGGCTTCCCGAAAATGCTATGTTAATGCCACCCGAAGGAGGAGGCGAGAGGCCATGACTGTCCTCCAGACAGACACAGATCCCAGAGAAGAGATTGGGCGTCCCGCTCCCGTAAAAGATCTAAAAGAAGTCGAAATCGACGGACCTCAGAGGAAGGTGAAAATCGGGTCTGCCCTGACTGAAGAGACAGCCCAAAAATTGGTGGAGTTGTTGAAGGAGTTCAATGAGCTGTTTGCCTGGTCCCCCAGCGATATGCCAGGAATCAGCCCCGATGTGATCGTGCACGAGCTGAAGATAGACCCCGCGATCAAGCCTATCACACAGAAAAGGCGTCCGATGGGCACGGATAAAAAGATCGCGATCCAATATGAGGTGGGAAGGCTGCTCGATCCTGGGTTCATTAAGGAGCTCCGATTCCAGACTTGGGTAGCCAACCCAGTGCTGGTAAAGAAGACCAACGGGAAATGGCGAATGTGCGTGGACTTCCGCGACCTGAACAGGGCTTGCCCAAAGAACTGCTATCTACTCCCAAGGATCGACCAGCTGGTAGATGCCACATCGGGACATGAGCTGTTAAGTTTCATGGATGCGTATTCAGGCTACAACCAGATTAAGATGGCCAAGGAAGACGCTCCTCATACAGCGTTCTATGCAGACAGTGACATCTATCACTATGATGTCATGCCTTTCGGGTTGATCAATGCCGGGGCAACCTACCAACGGATGGTGAACAAACTGTTTGGAGATATGCTGGGAGAAACCATGGAAGCTTAAGTGGACGATATGCTGGTGAAATCCCGACAAGCCGAGGATCACGTACACAACCTGACCATGGCGTTTGAGCGGATGAGGCTCCATCAAGTCCGCTTGAACCCGACGAAATACGCCTTCGGAGTCCACTCAGGGAAATTTTTGGGCTTCATGGTAAGCCAGAGAGGAATTGAAGTGAATCCTGAGAAGCTGAGGGCAATCGAGGAGATGCAGTCTCCGATAAACCATCGGGAGGTGCAAGTGCTGAATGGCCGACTAGCTGCAATGAATCGCTTCTTGTCCAAAGCCAGCGACCGATCAATTCCGTTTTTTGAAGTCTTGAGGGCCAACAAAAAATTCGAATGGACCGCCAAATGTGAAGAGGCGTTCCAAGCACTCAAGCAGCACCTTCGCACACTCCCGCCGCTAGCGAAACCGGTTCCAGGCGAGCCGCTCTTCCTTTATTTGGCTGTTTCTGAATTTGCCATTAGCTCTGTGTTAGTAAAGATTGTCGAGGGTAGTCAAGTCCCCGTCTATTATGTAAGCAAGGCATTTGCCAAATCTGAATTGAACTATCCCGCCGTTGAGAAGTACCTCTTTGCGTTGATTATTACTGCTCGGAAGTTAAGGCCATATTTCCACGCACACGAGATCACTGTGCTAACGAACCAGCCTTTGAAGCATTTTTTGAACCGACCGGATGCGTCGGGGAGATTAGTGAAATGGGCAGTAGAGCTTAGCGAGTTTCGCATACACTTCGCTTCGAGAACAGCCATTAAGGGCCAGGCATTAGCATATTTCATAGCAGAGTCTACAGCCCCCGATCTGGAAGAAGCGGGCCCTGTAGAGGGGGCAACCATGGAGGTCCCGACAGAAGAACAACCAGAGAGGGCAGAGCAATCAGAACAGCCAAACAAGGAAAATACCTGGGAGATGTACACAGATGGCTCCGCGAGTCCAGACGGATCAGAAGCGGGCTTCTTGTTAATACCACCGGGTGAAGGTGAACCGCTCCGATACGCCTTGGCTTTAACATTCAAGGCCACAAACAACGAAGCGGAGTATGAAGCTCTTATCACGGGTCTAAAAATTGCTAAAGGCACTGGAATCGATCACTTGAGAGTGAAGTGTGATGCAGCGTTAATTGTGAACCAGGTTCAAGGGCGATACGAAGCAAGGAGTCCGATAATGAAAAAGTATCTGCGAGAGGTACAAGCCCTGAAAGAGAGCTTCAAAAGCTTCGATATCGAGGCTATCCCGAGGGAGGAGAACGTAGAGGCAGACGCCTTGAGCAAATTTGCCCTTGGGGCACCCTTGGAAGAAAATCGGAAGGTGCACTTCCTGGAGAAGGTGATCTTATCAAACATCGACCCAACGCAGGTGTGCACCATTGAAACAAAATCGGAGGAAGAGCCCACTTGGATGACCCCGATAGTCGCGTATCTAACTACGGGGGCAGTCCCCGAAGATAAGATAGCAGCAGACAGGATATGTCGGATCGCGTCTAATTATGTGATGCTGGACGATCAGCTGTACAAGAAGGGCTGGTTCTCGACTCCGTACTTAAAATGTGTAGCAGAACCCGACACCAGTCGAATCCTGAGGGAAATGCATGAAGGGGTCGCGGCTTGTCACGAAGGGGCCCGATCCATTATGAGGAAGGTGTTGAATTTAGGCTACTATTGGCCCACGATGAACAAGGAAGCAATGGCGTTGGTCCGATCCTGCGACGCGTGCCAGAGGTACGCCCCGAGTATCGTGGCTCCAGCCGCTAATCTGACATCCATCAAGAGCGCTTGGCCCTTCGCGCAGTGGGGCATCGACTTGGTGGGACCTCTTCCACAAGCACAAGGTCAATGTAAGTATTTACTTGTAGCTATCGATTATTTTTCGAAATGGATAGAGGCGAAGGCATTGGCCAGAACAACGGGGAACCAGATCGTCAAGTTCCTCCAAACCCACATCGTGTCCAGATACGGGATTCCTAAGGTGGTGATCAGCGACAATGGCCCACCGTTTAACGGCTCTCAGGTGAGGGAGTATCTGGAAGAATTGAACATTGAGCATCGGACCGCCTCCGTACGCCATGCTCAGACCAATGGTCAGGTGGAGTCAGCCAACAAAATCGTGATGGATGGCCTGAAGAAGAGGGTGTATGCCTTGAAGGGCAAGTGGCTGAACGAACTGGAAAATGTGCTTTGGGCCGTTAGAACGACACCCAAACGATCAACAGGGGAGACTCCGTTTGGCCTCGTTTATGGCACGGAAGCTGTCGCCCCTGTGGAGGTAGCTGTGGCATCCCATCGGATGAGATATTACGAGCCCCTGACGAACGACGAAGTGAGACGTCTGGACTTGGACCTACTCGAAGAGAAGAGGCGGGAAGCCGATGAAGTCCAAGCTCGAATGCGTTTAGCGACGGCCAGGTACTACAATCGGCGAGTGAAGTCCCGACAGTTCTTTGTCGGGGAGCTGGTTTGGCGTCGCAACGAATTCACCCTTTTGGATCGAATCAATAAGATGTCACCAAAATGGGAAGGACCTTATAAGGTCGTGGGGATGCCAGCTCCGAACGCATACAAGTTGGAAGACCTCGATGGCAGAACGTTAAAGCATTCTTTTAGTGGCGAACACTTGAAGAAACACCATACTTGAAGAAAGACGCCTTAAGTGGTGCCCGATAAAGTCGCCTTAAGTGGTGCCCGATGTAAAATCGCCTTAAGTGGTGTATGCTGTTTATCGTTTAATTCGATGTAAGCCAATTTTATGCCGTCAATAAATAAAGAGGTTGCTTCCAAATAAGAGTTGTCCTTAGATTTATGCTAAGTGTGAAAGTCGCCTTCAGTGGTGCACGAGAAAAGTCGCCTTCAGTGGTGCACGAGAAAAGTCGCCTTCAGTGGTGCACGAGAAAAGTCGCCTTCAGTGGTGCACGAGAAAAGTCGCCTTCAGTGGTGCACGAGGAAAGTCGCCTTCAGTGGTGCACGAGAAAGACGCCTTAAGTGGTGCACGATACTTAGATTTATTCTAAGTATCCGAAAGTCGTCTTAAGTGATGCCCGAGAAAAGACGCCTTAAGTGGTGCACAATACTTAGGTTTATTCTAAGTATCCAAAAGTCGTCTTAAGTGATGCACTCGATGTTAAGTCGCCTTAAGTGGTGCAAGTTATTAAATCGTCGGGAAGGACGTACGAGAATTTCTTAAGTGTCGAGGTTTCGACTGCTAAGAACTAAGTCGTCTTAAGTGGTGCACTCGATGTTAAGTCGCCTTAAGTGGTGCAAGTTATTAAATCGCCGAGAAGGACGTATGAGAATTTCTTAAGTATCGAGGTTTCGACTTAAGCGCGTATAAGTAAAGTCACTCGGAGAAGTGCAACAAAAGATCGGAATTAAAGAAGTCTGATATTGATAAGGGCTCAAAGGCCCGACGACGACACAAGAGAAGAAGATACAAGTACTCTAAAAGATAAAAACATTCAAGCTTGGTCCTTGTCGGCAGCATTGACAGCAGCTGGGTCCGCGGAGTCGGTAGCAGAGGGATCCACAGGATTAGCTTCGGGAGGATTGGCTATCGGGGCGTCCGCACTTGGAAGTTCAGAAGCGTCTTCGACAATTACGGGGGTACTCCCCCCATCACTCTCCTCGGAAAGAGCAAAATACTTCTTCGCAAAGGGAGCGAGGGAAGGAGACTTGTCGAAGTTGATAGCATCCCCGTACTCCAGGTGGAGCTCCTCAACCGCATTGAAGAGAGTGTTCTCCACCTCCGCGCCAAAGAACTTCATGGCATCAGCTTGAAAGCCCTCAGACCTCCGATAGTCCTCCCGGCCCTTTTCCTCCGCTTCGGCCAGCTGCGCAGGAAATCCCGTGATTAGCTCCTCCAAAGCCTTCTTCTCAAGGACCAGTTTGTCCTCGGCAGGCTTCTTCTCCTGGGTCAGCCTGTCCACAACCGCCCCCCGCTCCTGTCGCTCTTGCCTCAAGAGCCCCTCAAAGTCCGCGATCTGCTGCTGGAGGTCCCGAATCTTCTGATTGAGGACAGCCTGCTCTTTGACAAGCTTACCCCGCGAAGACTGGGAGGCCTTGAGATCCTCCTGAAGCTGCTCGCGGACCCCTCGGTCCCGCTCCCGGGACTCATCATAGGCAATAACATACTCGATGAGGCGGTTGACGTCCCCAAGCTCCTGAAACAGGAAGGAAAAATGTTAAAGGACAAACGACCCGATTTATCATCAAAAGATGAAGAAGCGAAGTCTTACCTGTATACGGCGCATGGCCATATTTCGGATGTCCCGCTGCATGTGCGTCCGATTGAGGCAAATCGGATGCCGCATAGAAGGCAGGATCGAACCCGCCAGCAGATGCAGGGCCAACTCCTGGTCCTGCTCCCCTTGTGTGAGCGGGACCCCTTGAAGCGTCTGGATAGGAGTCCAGGGGGCATTCTCCTGCGAAGAATCGAAGGGCTTGTAGAAGTTCCCATCAAGAGCAAGAGGAGAAACAGGACGAGGAATGGAAGGGCACGCCTCCGTATCGGCCCGAGCAGGGGAAGGAGTGAACTCATGAATAGGGGATGGCTGCCGCTGCTGCGGAGAGGATGAAGGAGGCGGCCCCTGAGGGGTTGGTTTCAAGGGGGATTGCCCCGCCTTCCGACGCTGACGAGGGGGGCCACCCTCGTTAGTCTCCTCAGAGGAGTCTAAGGTCTCCACCTGACGAAACGGTTCGCCAGTCGGTGCCTTCTCTCCAGCTGAGGAAGGCACCCCCGCTGAAGACGGTGCGTCTGCGGAAGCTGCAGCACCCGATGGAGCTCCCGAGCGACCTGCACCTGGAGGATGAGAAGCTTCAGAAAGGTAGTCAGGAAGTTCATCGGGATTCTTACACCAAATGATGCGTCGGGAGACGTATTGATCCTTCCCATGGTAATGATAGTAGCCTGCCTTCAAGACTCGAGGAATTTCGCCTCGAAGGATTCTTTTGACATCAGCGATGCGGGCTTCCTTGGTCGAAGAAATCAAATCTGTCGGGACCATCCTCTTGTATGATTTAATAGCAAGTCGGAGTTGTTTACCTTCTTCAGCGTTCTGGACATCGAAGAGCTGGTCCAGATCCACCCGCTTCCGCTTGGGTTGCTCCGCTGAAGGAGACCCCGACCTAGCAGCAGCCTTCTTGGCGGACTTCCTCTTCCGCGAGGGGCGGACAGCATCAGTCTCCCCCTGCTTAAGGAACAGATCGGTCAGCACAGATACCTTCTTGGCTGCAAACAGCAAACAAAGAAGAGTTAGAAGTTTACCCAAGGAACCATATTTGAAGGGCCGTCGAAGAGCTGCCCCCCAGAAACAATATCGAGGAGTCGGATCCCGGCATGCACCAGGTCCCGCTCCACGAGTGAATTGGCGTTGAGAGGAGTGTAAGACTCCTCCCACCGATAGAGCTGGATAAGTTGGAGAGTCTCAAAATCCTCGTCAGCGTAAGTGTGGAAAGCAGGCGGAGGGTCTGCTGCCACCTCCCACCGAGGCCAGGGAATTGAGGAGTGACAGATAAAGAAGTAGCTCTTCTTCCAGCTACTGTTGTCGGACCCTGTATCAATCAAGAGTCCCCGACCCTTGACCACCTTCCAGGTGTCACTGGTCCAACCGTACCGGTCAAGCTGCTGCTTACTCAACTTGGGCATCCGAGGGTAGAAGGCTCAAACCCCCGCCTCATTGCACTTCATCCCGTAGAAGGTTCTGAAGAGTTGGAGGCTGTAGACCCACTTCTGTCGGAGACAGAGGACTTGATAGGCGTTCCAGAGGCGGATGGCATGGGGAGAAAAGGTAGTGGGGTGCGTTCTGTAATGATGGCATAGCTCGACCAGATTACCGCAAAAGGGGAACCTGATCCCCGCTGATATTTGTCCCGTAGAGACAAATACCTCCCCTTTCTGGGGACGAGTAACCTCAGGGTTACTCGAGGGACGATGCCGAGGATACGGGAAACGAGGTTCCCAAGTGATGGTGATGCAACCCTCTCGGAGAGCTGCATCGTAAGCAGTATTGGAAATCTCATTTGGAGCATAATCAAAATTAAAGGGTTTTCTCCCCTCAGAACTGGAACCGCTGTCTGAAAAACAACCAGGGCAAGAAAATACAGTGGGACTCTTGGAAAATTAGAAAGGAAAAGACGAACAAACAACAAAGGGGGGATTCCTTACCAGACATGATGAAGTAAAGGTTGAAGGAGATGAACGAAACGTCGCCGGAAAGCAGATTGGGGAAACTCCAAAGACCTTCGAAATCACAGAGCTTGGAATCGCAGAGGAATCGCAGAGAGCTTTTGAGAATTCGAAGACGGTAAAAGTTAAATTGTGACCATGGCTAGGGTTTTATAGTCGAAGAAGACGGTTGAAAGGACACTTCGATCCGAGTCGTCGAAGTCGAAGAGTCTTAATCTGGACCGTTGAGATGAAACGTGCAAAAGGACAACGGGCGTAAAGATGAAACGGCCTGAAAAGCACTTTTCAGAAAAGGACAGGCGCGAAAAATCAGGCACGTGGGTCGAAAACGTCACTCCATTATCTACTGCATTTAATGCACTAGGAAACCGAGGAGACCCTTGGGATATAACAGTTATCTACAAAACCCTGAGGAAACGTGGAGGAGAAGACTGATAAACTGAGTAACCGAACCAAGGAAAAGATCCCCGACTCTAGTATTGGAAAATCGGGAGTTGGAAGACACGACGAACTAAAAGTCCCTCATGTCTTGGGGCAAATGATGGGTTCGACTACAGCCGTCAGGCCCTTTAACGGCGAGGAAACGGCAAACAGGCCCACTAGGCTCAAAATGAAGGTCAAGATGACTTAGGAGAAGGGTCCCGACGAAGGGAGTCCCGACGAATCAAGGTCCCGACAGAGTCGGTCCCGACAAGTCGAGCTAGAAGCTCCCGATGAGAAGCCTTTAAGTAGGCCCCGACGATGAATCCCTGAGAATGATTGGCCCTGTCATGATGACGAGGGGCCCCGAGCGGTGACACAACGAGATAACTCTGGAGTCCCCGACGGGAGTTGGGACTCGTTATCAGAGGATAAGGCCAAGATATGCGTGGCGTGGCCGAGATACACGGAACGTGGTTAAGATACACGGAGCGTGGCCGAGATACGCGGGGCATGGCTGAGATACGCGAGATCACGTCTGAGATATGCGGGATACGGGCTAACCACCCCTAACGGTTCGCCAGGTACCTGAGGCATCTCTTGGCCTATACAAGGGCAGGAGATCACCTCAAATAGGGTTACGTTGAGTTCAATACACTCTGAGATTTATTGCTTGCCAGTCATACGAAATACTCATTTAAGCATCGGAGAGGGATTCTGGGTCACCGCCCGGTCTATCCCCTCTTGCAGGATTGTGTGGAGCAAAGGAGCTAGGATTGCCGTCAAGGTCCGTACCGGAGTTCCACCGTGATCCAACACTCCGCATGCTGAAAAAGAAACAACTGCAGTTGCTTTGCTCTGCTTATGCAGGAAGAAGAACATTCCTAATACAAAAGAAGAAAAAGCCATATATCTCCTAACCAACATTCAATTTCAGTAATGGATGGGCATGGGATGGTGTATATAAGTAAGTATCGCACCAAACCAACTAAAATGTGTTAAATGTCTCACTACTGTTTTTATTTATTTATTTATTATAAATATGAAATCCTATTGGTGAAAGTAGGTTAAAAGTGATAGGTCCCGATGTAATCGTTAGCCCCGTTAACAGTCAACGAACGGCGAGTAGGTCCAGTGGGCCTCGTGAAAAGCCTGGTAGGCCCAGAGGCCCAGCAAAAAGGGTCCCGACTTTAGCGGTCCCGATGTATGAGCCGAATGCTCCCGATGAGAAGCCTCTGAGTAGGCCCCGATATGCCTTAGTAAAGGCCCCGATGATAAAGCCCCGCATAGGTTGGACCTGTCCCGTAGAGACTGAAGGTCCTGGGTGGTGATCTAGAATGAGACAACTCTGGAGTCTCCGACAGGAGTGGAGACTTTGGATCAGAGGATAAAGACCGAGAAACCCGCCTACTAGATAGAGTAGTGGGAGACGGTTAGAGATAAAGATAGATCCCCCGAGATACGCAGGGCGTGCCCGAGATACGCGGAGTACGGGTAAGATACGCGGAGCGTGGGGCGAGATATATGGAATCCTAACCGAGATATACGGAATCGTGGCGAGATACACGGAATCGTGGGTACAACGGCCAAGCACGGCCACAGGTAGCTGGGCAACTTCTCCTTCTATATAAAGGAGGAAGTTACCCCAGAAAACTCATACTCTCTAATACGCACTTAGAATACTGCTACCACCCCATTGATTGTATACTCATTTAAGCATCGGACAGGGATTCTGGGTCACCACCCAGGTCATCCCCTTTTGCAGGATTACGCGGAGCCCAGGAGTCCAAGCTTTCCGTCAAGGACGTAACGGAGCTTCGCCCGTGATCCAACATTGGCGCCGTCTGTGGGAAACTTACGAAAAGTCAAGATAGTTTCTACCAGATCAATGGCCGGTGGTGGCAAGAAGAAGCAAGTTCAGGCTGGTAGTTCCCGTCCCGCAGGAACTATGAATTCCCAGTTGCCAGAACGTGTTGTTGAACAAGGTGAAAACCCCGCTCTTTCCCAGACAGGGGGGCAGGGTGATGGTTATGAGGTCTCAGTCCGAGACACGGAGATGAACCGGCAGGATATCCCGCGTAGGGAAGAAGATGAGGCTCCCCCGAACCCGGTGGGCCCTGGAGGAGAAAGAGTCCCGCGAAGGGAAGAAGGGTCGTCTTCGAACTCGGAGTTGGCCAAGGCAGTAGCAGATGCTATGCCCATGTTCCTGGCTGCCATGGAGGCCTTGGTGGACAAGAGAGAGGCCGCCAGGAGGGCGGAGGAGTTGCCTCCGCGAGAAGAATTACCACCACCACCCCCGAGGGGGGTCCCAGAAGAACAGGAGGTTCCGCCCAGGAGCAAGGGTAAAGAACCAGCGCACCCGGAGAAGTTCGTGGTCGACGCCCCGGGACCAGTGCAAAATAGGACCATTCCCCTGAATGGCCCCATCACCCCCGATCAGGTGGTGAAGATCGTTAGCATCTGCATGGGTGATCAGAAGCAGATGACATCGGAGCTGAGGGATCGGTCCAGCCATCCTTTCGTGCCGCGGCTGATAGATACCGTCGCCCCGCCCGGGCTAGGTATTCCGACCATCAAGGAGTACGATGGTGAGGGGGACCCAGTTCGCCATGTTCAGAGGCATGTCCAGGCCTGTATGGGTAGAACTTCGAACGATGACCTCATCTGCTCATTGTTCCCGATAACCTTGGGAGAAAGGGCCATGACTTGGTTCTTCAGCCTCCCGCCAGGAAGCATCACGTGCTGGGCTGATATGCACGATCGCTTCATCAAACAGTATCAAGGTCGGAGGCGTCTTTTGAAGAGTGTAAGGTCCTTGACCCAGGTGGTGCAAAGGCCCGACGAATCGTTGGCATATTACTACCAACGATTCACTGCCAGTGCTGCGGAGATCGATGAAGAGATATCGGAGGGAGAGACCATCCGCACTTTCCTTCGGAACTTGAGCGCTCCGTACGGTTCCGACCTGATGCACAGTGTAGCCGCGAAGGCTGTGTGGAGTATGGAGGCCCTGCAAGCGAGGGTGAAACAGCAAATCGACGTCCAGGAGTCGAAGATTGCTGCCGGAGAGCTCGATCCCCAGAAGTCGGGAAGAGGAAAGGCGTCGTCCAAGCTGTTGGATGATCGTAAAGGGAGCGACAAATCGGAGGGAAGTAGAAACAGTGGTCGCCCCGAGAAAAGAGAGGACAAGTGTCCCCCGAGGAAGGACAATCGAGAAGGTCGGGCTGTTCCCATCAATAGCTCGATGACTTCTGTGTCTCGCCCGATACCCTCCGAGGAAAGAAGGCAAATTCCTAGGAGGCCGCCTTGACCGTTACTGTCGTTACCATCGAGCCAATGGTCACGACACCGAAAACTGTCGGGAGCTGAAGAAGGAAATTGAGAAACTGATCCAGAAGGGGAAGCTAAAAGAGTTCATTGGAAGGGGACGGTGCCGATCCCGCTCCAGAAGTCGGTCACGATCCCGTTCCAAGTCCCGCGACCGATCCCCGAAGAAGTAGAAGGTTGAGCCTGAAGCCTCAGGTTCAGGTGCCCGTAAGGAGAGGCGGGGAACTATCAACGTCATCCATGGAGGAATGGCGGCGGGAGGTGATACCTCTGCTTCTCGGGAGAACTACGCTTCCCGCATATCCGCCGCGGTGGTGCTAGGCAAAAGGTCCCGATCGTGGACTCTGAAGGAGGAAATGGTGATTTCTTTCTCGGCGGAAGATCTAGTAGGCGTGGAGAGCCCTCACGACGACGCCTTGGTCGTGACCCTGGACGTGGACGGATTCGAGATGAAGCGGATCCTGATAGACGGAGGGAGTTCCTCCGACATTCTTTTCATGGACGCTCTGGAAGCCATGGGAAAGACGAAAAAGGACCTGATACAGGTGGACTTCCCGATGGTGGGATTCTCTGGTTCCACTTCTTACCCGCTGGGAATGATTACCTTACCGGTGGAGTTTGGTAGTGGCTGGAAGATGGAGAAGCGAAACGTAGATTTCGTCGTAGTGGAGTCTGCGGGGGCATACAACGGTATTATCGGGAGGACAACTATCAACCCTCTCATGGCAGTCGCCTCGACGGTGGCGTCGCGAAAATGCTATGTCAACGCTACCCGAAGGAGAAGGAGGGAGGCCATGACTGTCCTTCAGACTGATGCCGATCCTCGAGAGGAGTATGGGCGTCCCGCCCCCATGGAGGATCTGAAGGAGGTTGAGATTGATGGGCCTCAGAGGA
This sequence comes from Clarkia xantiana subsp. parviflora, assembly GCA_036873135.1. Classification (NCBI taxonomy): domain Eukaryota; kingdom Viridiplantae; phylum Streptophyta; class Magnoliopsida; order Myrtales; family Onagraceae; genus Clarkia; species Clarkia xantiana. The sequence goes on from JAPTYO010000012.1 coordinate 22,090,994, forward strand.
AGGTGAAGATCGGGTCTGCTTTGTCGGAGGAAAGAGCCCGAGAGTTGATCGAGCTCCTGAAGGAGTTTAAGGAGCTGTTTGCCTGGTCCCCGAGTGATATGCCAGGAATCAGCCCCGACGTGATAGTGCACGAGCTGAAGATAGACCCCGCGATCAAGCCTATAGCACAGAGAAGACGTCCGATGGGCGCGGACAAGAGGATCGCGATCCAGCAAGAGGTAGGCAGACTGCTTGACGCTGGATTCATTAAGGAGCTCCGATTTCAGACTTGGGTCGCTAACCCAGTCCTGGTGCGAAAGAGTAACGGGAAGTGGCGGATGTGTGTTGACTTCTGCGACTTGAACAAGGCCTGCCCGAAGGACTGCTACCCGCTTCCGAGGATTGACCAATTGGTGGATGCCACATCGGGACATGAGCTGTTGAGCTTCATGGATGCGTATTCCGGGTACAACCAGATCAAGATGGCGAAGGAGGATGCCCCCCATACGGCTTTCTATGCCGACAGTGACGTCTACCACTACGACGTGATGCCCTTCGGATTGATCAATGCCGGAGCAACTTACCAGCGGATGGTGAACAAGTTGTTTGGAGACATGCTGGGGAAAACCATGGAGGCGTATGTGGATGACATGCTGGTAAAGTCCCGACAGGCAGGCGACCATGTCCAGAACTTGGCGGCGGCGTTTGAGCGGATGAAATTCCATCAAGTTCGGGTGAAGCCCGACAAATGTGCTTTCGGGGTGAACTCGGGGAAGTTCCTAGGGTTCATGGTGAGCCAGAGAGGAATCGAGGTGAACCCTGAGAAGCTGCGAGCAATCGAGGAGATGCAGTCCCCGAAGACTCATCGGGAGGTTCGGGTGCTGAATGGCCGGTTGGCCGCGATGAATCGATTCCTATCCAAGGCGAGTGACCGAGCCATGCCATTTTTTGATGTGCTGAGGGCCCACAAGAAGTTCGAATGGTCCGACAAGTGCGAAGAGGCATTCCAGGCACTCAAGCAGCACCTCCGTACCCTTCCGCCGTTGGCGAAACCAGTTCCAGGCGAGCCGCTTTATCTCTATTTGGTTGTTTCTGATGTGGCTATTAGTTCTGTTTTGATTAAGATTGTCAAGGGCAACCAAGTGCCTATCTATTATGTAAGCAAGACATTTGCCAAGTCTGAAATAAATTATCCCGCTATTGAGAAGTATCTCTTTGCGTTGATTATTGCTGCTCGAAAGCTACGACCTTACTTCCATGCCCATGAAGTCACGGTATTGACTAATCAGCCCCTGAAGCACTTTTTGAACCGACCGGAGGCGTCGGGGAGACTGGTGAAATGGGCCATCGAGCTGACGGAGTTTCGTATTCATTTCGCTCCGAGAACCGCTATTAAGGGCCAGGCCTTGGCAGATTTTATAGCCGAGTCTACGGCACCCGATCTGGAAGTAACGGGTCCCGCAGAGGGGGCAACCATTGAGGAAGTCCCGACAACAGAACAACAGCCAGAACAGCCAAATGAGGAGAATACTTGGGAGATGTACACTGATGGTTCATCGAGTGTAGAAGGCTCGGGGGCAGGATTCGTATTGATACCGCCCGGTGGAGACGAGCCCCTACGATTTGCCTTGGCGTTGAAGTTCAAAGCCACCAACAACGAAGCGGAGTATGAGGCTCTCATCACAGGCCTTAAGATTGCCAAGGGTACAGGGGTCGATCATCTAAAAGTGAAGTGCGATGCCAGCTTGATCGTGAATCAGGTCCAGGGGAACAACGAAGCCAGGAGCCCGATAATGAAAAAGTATTTGCACGAGGTGCAGACTTTGAAGGGAAGCTTCAAAAGCTTCGACATCGAGGCGATCCCGAGGGAAGAAAACGCGGAAGCAGATGCCTTGAGCAAGTTTGCTCAGGGAGTGGCCCCCGAGGAGAATCGGAAGGTGCATTTCCTAGAAAAGGTGATTATCTCAAACATTGATCCGGCGGAGATCTGCGCTATCGAGACAGGATCGGAGGAAGAGGAGAAGCCCACTTGGATGACCCCGATGGTCACATACCTGACTACGGGGACACTCCCCGATGACAAGGTGGCAGCTGTCAGGTTGCGTCGGATTGCGGACAACTACGCGATGGTGGACAACCAGTTATACAAAAAAGGGTACGTAAAGCCTTTCTTAAAATGCGTAGCGGAACCTGACACGAATCGGATCCTAAGGGAGCTACACGAGGGAGTCGCGGCCTGTCATGAAGGGGCCCGATCTCTAGTGAGGAAGGCATTGAACTTGGGCTACTATTGGCCTTCGATGAACAAGGAAGCGACCGCGATGGTCCGATCCTGTGATGCATGCCAGAGGTACGCTCCGAATATTGTGGCTCCCGCCGCGGACTTAATGCCCATCAGGAGTGCATGGCCCTTCGCGCAATGGGGGATTGACTTGGTGGGACCCCTTCCCCAAGCGAAAGGTCAGTGCAAGTATTTGCTCGTGGCCATCGATTACTTCTCAAAGTGGATAGAGGCTAAGGCATTGGCCAAGACGACGGGGCAGCAGATCCTCAAGTTCCTTCAAACTCAGATCATATCCCGGTATGGGGTTCCTCGAGTGTTGATCAGCGACAACGGCCCTCCGTTCAATGGGGCTCAGTTGAAGGAGTACCTGGAAGAATTAAACATTGAGCATCGGACCGCTTCAGTCCGCCACGCTCAGACCAATGGCCAGGTAGAATCATCCAACAAGATCGTGATGGATGGCTTGAAGAAGAGAGTCTATGCCTTGCACGGCCATTGGATGTATGAGCTCGAGAACGTGCTGTGGGCTGTCAGAACAACACCCAAGCAATCGACGGGAGAAACTCCTTTTGGCCTGATCTACGGCACGGAGGCAGTCGCTCCCGTGGAGATAGCGGTGGCGTCCCATCGCGCAAAATATTACGAGCCTCTGACAAACGAGGAAATGAGACGTCTAGACTTAGACTTGCTCGAGGAAAAGAGGTGGAAAGCCGATGAAGTCCAGGCCCGGATGCGTCTGGCAACAGCCCGATATTATAATCGGCGTGTCAAGTCCCGACAATTCTTCGTGGGAGAACTTGTTTGGCGGAGAAACGAGTTTGTTCATAAAGATCGGATCAACAAGCTATCGCCAAAATGGGAAGGACCTTACAAGATCGTAGGGATGCCAGCACCCAATGCGTACAAGCTAGAAGACCTTGATGGCAAGACGTTGAAGCATTCCTTCAGTGGCGAACACTTGAAGAAGTATCATGTTTGATATTAAGTCGCCGCGAATGGCGCAAATTGTCTATCAATCCGATGTAAGCAAAGCTTTGAGTTATTAATAAAAGAAGTTGCTTCCGATCAAATTGCTTTTAGATTTATTCTAACTGTTAGTAAGACGTCCTGAAGGATGCGACAAAAGCCTTCCGAGGTACGATGAAAACCCCGCGGGGTATGCGTAAGTCGTCTATATGATGCGGCCAAAAGCCTTAACAGGTACGGACAAAAGCCCTACGGGGTACACGTAAGTCGTCTATATGATGCAACCAAAAGCCTAGGTACGAAAAGGCCCTGATGGGTCCGCGTAAGTCGTCTATATGATGCGGCCAAAAGCCTTAACGGGTACGAAAAAGCCTTAACAGGTCCGCGTAAGTCGTCTATATGATGCGGAAAAAAGCCCTAAAGGGTACGATTAAGCCGTCTGGTGAAGACGCAATAAAAGCCCTGGAAGGGTATGACTAAAGTCGTCTGAAAGGACGCGATAAAAGCCTCAAATGGTACGATGGAAATATCTTAATAATGTACGATTGGACGAGAAACCTTAAATGGTGAAGTCCCGATTGGATAAGAAACCTTAAGTGGTGAAGTCCCGATTGGACGAGAAACCTTAAGTGGTGAAGTCCCGATTGGACGAGAAACCTTAAATGGTAAAGTCCCGAGTTAAGCGCCGGAAGGACGTATGTAGTCATCTCAAATGGTGCATCGGAACGTTCTGAGTAACGAATTTAAAGCCGCTTTCAATAAGTGCAAATGATTATCGAAACCAAAACAGATTGAAAGAAATTCCTTAGATAAAGGCTCGAAGGCCTAGGAGTTCTGATACAAAAGACAAAGGAGAAAGATTACAAGGACTAAAAAGATGTAACATTAGACTTGGTCCTTGTTGGAAGATGGATCCTCAGCAGCATCGGAGGGAGCAAGGTTCGGAGGGGCCTGGGCAGAAGGCTCCGCTGCTGGCGGAGTCGGGTCCACGGTAGCAGCCTCTTCTCCGCGGGGAGGTTGAAGTACTTCTCCGCAACGGGGGCAAGAGTCTCGGACTTCGTGAAGTCAATGGAATCCGCGTAGGCTGTGTAGAGTTCCTCGACAGCGTTGTACAAAACATCCTCCACCTCGGATTTACAGAACTCTACAGCAGCCACCTTGAATTCTTCAGAGTTCCGATACTCCCCACGGCCCTGTAGGCGGCCCTCCTCGCGGCCCTGTAGGCGGCCCTCCTCGAGACCTTGAGCCTTTGCCTCAGCCAGCTTGGCGGAGAACTCAACCCTCTCCACCTCAAACCTTGCCTTGGCCTCCGCGAGAAGATCCGCGAAGACGTCCTTCTCGCGAATGAGCTGCTTCTTTTCCGCCTCATTCCGCTGCTGCTCCACCTGGACCATCTTCCGCTCCCGACGCATGACAGCCTCATAATCTTGAACCTTCTTGAGCAGGCCTGAAGTCATCTCGTCAAGGAGACCTTTCTCCTTGGCCATCTTATTCTTGGCCGCTACCGCCTCGTCGAGCTCCACCTGAAGCTTGGCTAATGCATCAGGGTCCGACTTAGCTTCAGCCTCCTCCAAAGCACTCTTCAGAGCTAAGGCGATGGCGAAACAACGCTGCTGGTCCGCAGTTTCCTAAGGCGAAGAAAAAAAAAAGAATTCGATGGTCGAAAGCAGGGATAAGGAAGAAAACAAGAAAAGGTAAGGTATTACCTCCATCCGACGGACGGCCATAGCGCGAAACTCCTCTTCAATGTCCTCCCGCGTCAAGCAAAGCGGCAGTCTCAAGGCAGGAGGAATTGACCCTGCCAGCAGATGCAGGGCCAAGTCGGGCTGAAGATTATCCCGTCGGATCCAAAACCCGTGGAGGGATTCGATCGGACGCCAGGGGACGCCGCCTGGTCGGAGGTGTAAATCTTGTAAACATCATCCATCGGAAGATGAGGGATAACCTCGGCATCATCAGTGGGAGGAGCTACCTCAGTCGGAGGAGGCTCGGGAGTTGGAGTGCGGAGAACAGGAGGAGGACTCCGGGACACGTCCCTCACGGCGGGCCTCATGCTCCTTGACCCCGACCTTCCGCGGGGAAGCAGGCCCCCCTCGTCAGGCTCTTCGACAGAAGGAGAGGCCTCTAAATCAGTCACCCGACGGAACTGAGCATCCGCCGGGACGTCCTCCAGCATCGGTCTTGCGGAGCCGCAGTCTCCGCTGGAATGACAGCCTCCGTCGGAGCAGGAGTCTCCGATGGACCTGCGGTGGCAGGACGAACATGGTCAGGAATAATTCCGCCAGGACACCAGAGAATTTGACGTTCGACATGCTGGTCTTTCCCATGGAAGTTGTAATATCCCGCCTTGAGAACGCGGGGGACTTCTCCTTGAAGCATATATTTAATTTCCCGAACCCGCGACTCCCGATCGGCGGGGATAAACTCCTTGGGAACTAATTTCTTATATCTTTTAATTGCACGACGAACGCGCTTACCTTCCTCGACGGTAGTGGCCCCGAAGGCCCGATCTATCTCCTCCTTCCTGGCCTTCTTGGCCCCGACCTGCTCTTCGGTTGGAGGAGCAGCAGATAGAGGAGTGGAAGAGGAAGCGCCTTTCTTCACCAGCTTTCGCTTCCGCTTGGAGCCACTCTGGACGGCATCAGTCTCGCCCTGCTTCATAATGAGATGAGTCAGCAGAGAAGCCTTCTTGGCTGCAAAGGTAAAAGATAAGATAGTTAGAAATATTACCCAGATGACCAAATCTTTGGAAACAGAGTCAAGGAGTCGGACTCCGATAGTAATCAAGTCCTTCTCCTGGAGCTTGTTGGCGTCGAGGGGTATGAAGTTGTCTCCCCAACGGTAGAGCTGAACCATTTGGAGAGTGTTGAGGTCATCCTCAGCATAGTCTAGGAGCTTGGGGGCAGGGTCCGCCACGACCTCCCGCTGAGGCCACGGGACAGAGCTGTGTTGGACGAAGAAGTAGTACTTCTTCCATCCACTGTTGTCAGACCCCGAGTCGCGAATCAGCACCCGATCTTTGTGGAACTTCCAAGTTTCGCTATCCCAGCCGAAACGTGAAAGTTGCTCCTTTGTCCACTTGAGGAGTCGGGGGGAGAAGGAGCAGACACCAGCCTTGTTGCACTTCATGCCGTAGAAGGTGCGGAAAAGTAGTAGACTGTACGTCCACTGCTGGCGGTGGCATAGGAGTTGAAAGGCATTCCACACGCGGATGGCGTGTGGAGAGAAGGTACAAGGGTGCGTTTGGTAGAAGTTGCACATCTTCACCAAATTTCCGCAGAAGGGGAACCGAATCCCCGCGCTTATTTGTCCGGCGGAGACGAACACTTCCCCTGCCCGAGGAGGCGTAATGATGTGCTTCCTTCTGACGGCAGGTTGAGACTCATACGGGAAGCGATGTTCCCAATCTGAGGTAATACACCCCTCTCTAAGGGCAACCTCATACGAAGCCTCAGAAATCTCATTGACAGCAAATTCGAAAGTGAAAGGAGCCCTAGCCTCAAAACTAGCTTCGTCTAAAACGGTTGCAAACAAGAAGATTTGAGAAAAGGAGAACAAACAGCAAGTAAATCACGAAAACATAGAAGAAAGCCCTTACCAGACATGATCGGTGGTCGAAGAGGTAAAATGAAGGAAGATCGGAAGGGTTGAAGGCCTTGGATCACTTGAACAGCAGGAGGAGCTTGGAGAAGAAGCTTCGAATGCAAGAATGGCTGAAATCGAGAGAGTGCAGAAGAAGTGAATAATGGCAGGGTTTTAGCTTTTATAAGCAAAAGGACAACTGGGGGGACTTAATCTTGACCGTTGAAGGCGAAACGATTTGATCACAGTCGTTGAAATCATGAAGACGGTACGGACGAGACAGCTGGATGGGCTTGATCTGCACCGTTGAAGAGGAAACGACACGATCTTAATCGCCGAGATTATAGGTACGGAAGTGACGTGCGTGACGTCACAGCTGCTTTTTCAGAAAGCAACAGTCACACCGGTTTGAACGTCGTTTCCTTATCCCTAGGCATTTAATGCTACAGTAATCGAGGAGTCTCCTCGGATTTGGAAACTGCCCATGGGGTCTGGTGGGCCCAAGCCAATCATGAGTAAGAGACTCTGTTATACAACAATCACACGCAAGACAAAAGCCTCCGACGGTGGTATCGGAAGGTATGAAAACAAAAACTTCCGACAACGAGGTCAGAAAAGCTGAACTGAAAGACACGACGAACTAAAAGTCCCCCATGTCTTGGGGCCAAATAATGGGTCCCGATGTAATCGTTAGCCCCGTTAACAGTCAACGAACGGCGAGTAGGTCCAGTGGGCCTCGTGAAAAGCCTGGAAGGCCCAGAGGCCCAGCAAAAAGGGTCCCGACTTTAGCGGTCCCGATGTATGAGCCGAATTCTCCCAATGAGAAGCCTCTGAGTAGGCCCCGATATGCCTTAGTAAAGGCCCCGATGATAAAGCCCCGCAGAGGCTGGACCTGTCCCGTAGAGACTGAAGGTCCTGGGTGGTGATCTAGAATGAGACAACTCTAGAGTCTCCGACAGGAGTCGAGACTTTGGATCAGAGGATAAAGACCGAGAAACCCGCCTACTAGATAGAGTAGTGGGAGACGGTTAGAGATAAAGATAGATCCCCCGAGATACGCAGGGCGTGCCCGAGATACGCGGAGTACCGGTAAGATACGCGGAGCGTGGGGCGAGATATATGGAATCCTAACCGAGATATACGGAATCGTGGCGAGATACACGGAATCGTGGGTACAACGGCCAAACACGGCCACAGGTAGCTGGGCAACTTCTCCTTCTATATAAAGGAGGAAGTTACCCCAGAAAACTCATACTCTCTGATACGCACTTAGAATACTGCTACCACCCCATTGATTGTATACTCATTTAAGCATCGGAGAGGGATTCTGGGTCACCACCCAGGTCATCCCCTTTTGCAGGATTACGCGGAGCCCAGGAGTCCAAGCTTTCCGTCAATGACGTAACGGAGCTTCGCCCGTGATCCAACAAAAAGGTCTTTTAACGCATGGTTGATCCAAATTGGCTTATATATTTTTTTTTTAACTTTTGGTGCAACACATTTGCATTTTCTAAACTTTTAGTATATCCATTAATTTTGACTGTTAAGTAGTATATGTTTTATACGAGCTTTTTCTACCATACTCCAAGAGCACAATGCTCCAAGAGCATCATACTTTTGGTTTTTTATTACTAGGTGGACTTAATTGAAACTTTAAAAGTATGAAAAAATATGAATTTTTTTAACCACACTTAATATTTACATCATAATATTAATAATATCAATTTCTCTTTAGGTTCACTTTTAAGGCAATAAAAAAATATAAAAGAAATAATAATAATACTGATGCCTCTTATACGTGACTTACTATTTACTTTTGATTTTGTTTAATTTAGTTCCCCATTTTATATCTTTAACTTTTACTTTTTACAATTTAAATCTCAAATATTCCCAACCGGACCTAGATCCAAATTGACAGAGTCAGAATCCGACCTAAAACTGGGTCCGACCCTGGCTAAGGTCGCCCGGGTCTTCTAGTTTAAATCGAAAAAGCCATTTAACACTTCTTAATTTTTACACTGATAAATTTCTAGAAGATTTGAAAACCCAAATAATTTCCATATAACGTTGATTTTATAGTAAAAGTTTTTTTTTTGGTAAAGATAGTAAAAGTTTCATAAAATGAAAAAAAAAAAGTTTTGTTTAAATAATATAGTAAAGAAAAAAGAAAATATAAAACAACTTTTTTTTTCATTTTATAAAACAGTCACTATATTATCATTATATGATTATATTATACTTAAATTATTAATTTCTTTTTACATAAATTGATACGTAAAGTCAAAGCACACATAAATAATATATGTTCTCCAATAATTTTACTTAGCTATAATAGTCCTTAAAAATATTTTATTACTACATTTTTTAACAAAAACTAATAAAATATTTACATTAATTATGAAAAAAATATTTTATAATTAAAAATTGGTTATGTATACATAGTGCATTTAAATATAAGAAATATATTATATAAAAACAATCTTTTAAAAAATACTTTTGTAACATGTTTGTTTTAAATAATAGTATGTGTAGATGCTCATGGTAGTGATTTTGCTGCTATCCAAGTAGGAGTTACGTGCATGAGAGGAATACGCGTTGTTCATTAAATGCAACTAGAAATGTGGTTCTTGCCTTGGTTTTGTTTGTGTGTGGTCAAATCAAAAGAGAAGGGCTAGGCTAGGCTAGGCCCCCACGGCACATGGAGATCACGTGGTTCCATTCCATCATCTAAGCTAAGTTAAGCTAAAGCTAGCAAGCTAGCTCTATTATGGTCATCATTCATCCTTTCCTTTGGCACGCACCACCTATGGGGAAAATTTATGAAATTGCCCCTCTGCGAAGTTGAAATTTGAAAAATGCCCCTCGGAATGGGGCAATTATGAAATTGCCCCGTCCCGCTGATATTATCAGCGGGACGGTCAGCGGGACATGACCTGTCCCGCTGACTGCCACGCGGGATGATCTGTCATCCCGCGTGGCGCCTAGGGGAACCCGTTTTGTCGGGTTCCCCGTCCCGCTGGTATTACCAGCGGGACAGGCTGGTCACTTTGACCAGCTGCTGGTCATTTTGACCGGCTGCCGGTCAAAACCGGACCAGGTGCCGGTCAAAACCGGACCAGCTGCCGGTCAAAACCGGACTAGCAGCCGGTCAAAACCGGACCGGCAGCTGGTCCTATTTTTTGAACCCTCAGCCTATATATTTGTATTCCCTTCTACATTCTTAAAATTTATATTTCCTTTGTATTGTTTCTTCTTGTTTCAAACTAAGGTAAAGTAATGTAAGCTTATAAAATTTAGATTTTTTATAGTTAATATATGTTGTTATAATGCTACAATATATGCTTTTTGTAAAATTTTCAGGAATGCCAACTCATTTGAGTACGTTGTGACATAGCAGAAGTTGTATATCAAAAGAGAGGTAACATACTGTTATTTTTTTACTAAGTATTCTGATTATAATGATATGTATAGTACAACTATTGTGTAAGATATAAAAATAAGAGATTATGATAATTATTTTTGTGCTGAACTAGTGTAGAAATTATAATGTAATTAAGAAAACGTAATTTTGAATGATTTTTGTTTAAATTTCGAAAATAAGGATTTTCACATATATAGATTATAATGATGTATATATTACAACTATTATGTGAAATAAAAAAAAAATAATAGGATATGATGACATTTTTATTGTGATGAAAAAATGTAGAAATTATAATGTAAGTAACAAAAATTAATTTTTGTTTATTTGTTTTGTATTCTGAAAATTAGAATTTTCACGTATATAGTATGTGAATAAAAAAAATGATATATATAGTACAACTATTATGTTAAAAAAAATATAATAATTTTTGTTTGTACTAAAATAAAGTAGAAATTTTAATTTATTTAACAGAAACAAATTTTGTAAATTAAATTATATTAAAAATCTGTAAAAAAAATCAATACTTTTTGTGAATATTAGTACGAATTATTAGTTATTAGGGAAGTCAATTTCGCAAATGGATCTGAATTTGAAGTGCGGTAGAATTTATACGAACTTGTCAAAGTTTAAAAAAAATACTTAAAAATTAACGTTTGAACTTTGATCTAGGACTACAGTTTATTTACAACTACAAATGCAATGAAACTCGAGATTTATTGAATTTTTATATAATTAACGATACGTTAAATTTTCAAATTTATTTTAAAAATTCGAAACTTAGGGTTTTCAGCATCGAACAGTGTTCAACCCCCCTAAAACGCAGTGTTCGGGCCAAATCTCAATTTTTTTAGAAACATTTAGTAAAATTAGTACGAATTATTAGTTATAAGGGAAGTCCAATTCCGCAAACGGATACGAATTTGGAGTGCGGTAGAATTTATACAAGTTTGTCAAAGTTTAAAAAAAAAAAAAACAACAACAACAAATTAACGTTTGAACTTTGATCTAGGACTACAGTTTATTTACAACTACAAATGCAATGAAACTCGAGATTTATTGAATTTTTATATAATTAACGGTACGTTAAATTTTCAAATTTATTTTAAAAATTCGAAACTTAGGGTTTTCAGCATCGAACAGTGTTCAACCCCCCTAAAACGCAGTGTTCGGGCCAAATCTCAATTTTTTAGAAACATTTAGTAAAATTAGTATGAATTATTAGTTATAAGGGAAGTCAAATTCCGCAAACGGATACGAATTTTGAGTGCGGTAGAATTTATACAAGTTTGTCAAAGTTTAAAAAAAAAAAAACAACAACAACAAATTAACATTTGAACTTTGATTTACGACTACCGTTTATTTACACCTACAAATGCAATGAAACTCGAGAATTATTGAATTTATTATACAATTAACAGTATGTAAATTTTTCAATTTTTTTTGAGAATTTCAAAATTTAGGGTTTTAAGCACCGAATGGTGTTCGACCCCCCTAAAACGCAGTGTTCGGGCCAAATGTCGAATTTTTAGAAAAATTTGAAAAACTTTGTACAAATTATTAGTTATTCGGGTAGTCCAATTCTGCAAACGGATCTGAATTTAGAGTGCCGTAGAATTTATACGAGCTTGTCAAAGTTTAAAAAAAAAACACAAATTAACGTCTGAAATTTGATTTAGGACTACCGCTTATTTACAACTCCAAATGCAATGAAACTCGAGAATTATTGAATTTATTATAAAATTAACAGTATGTAAATTTTTCAAATTTTTTTTGAGAATTTCAAAATTTAGGTTTTCAGCACCGAACGGTGTTCATCCCCCCTAAAACGCAGTGTTCGGGCCAATTGTCGAATTTTTAGAAAAAATTGAAAAAATTAGTACAAATTATTAGTTATTAGGGAAGTCCAATTCTGCAAACGGGTCTGAATTTAGAGTGCCGTAGAATTTATACGAGCTTGTCAAAGTTTAAAAAAAAAAAAAACACAAATTAACGTCTGAAATTTGATTTAGGACTACCGCTTATTTACAACTCCAAATGCAATGAAACTCGAGAATTATTGAATTTATTATAAAATTAACAGTATGTAAATTTTTCAAATTTTTTTTGAGAATTTCAAAATTTAGGTTTTCAGCACCGAACGGTGTTCATCCCCCTAAAACGCAGTGTTCGGGCCAATTGTCGAATTTTTAGAAATAATTGAAAAAATTAGTACAAATTATTAGTTATTAGGGAAGTCCAATTCTGCAAACGGGTCTGAATTTAGAGTGCCGTAGAATTTATACGAGCTTGTCAAAGTTTAAAAAAAAAAACACAAATTAACGTCTGAAATTTGATTTAGGACTACCGCTTATTTACAACTCCAAATGCAATGAAACTCGAGAATTATTGAATTTATTATAAAATTAACAGTATGTAAATTTTTCAATTTTTTTTTGAGAATTTCAAAATTTAGGTTTTCAGCACCGAACGGTGTTCATCCCCCCTAAAACGTAGTCTTCAGGCCAAATGTCGAATTTTTAGAAAAAATTGAAAAAATTAGTACAAATTATTAGTTATTAGGGAAGTCCAATTCAGCAGACGGGTCTGAATTTAGAGTGCCGTAGAATTTATACGAGCTTGTCAAAGTTTAAAAAAAAAAAACACAAATTAACGTCTGAAATTTGATTTAGGACTACCGCTTATTTACAAGTCCAAATGCAATGAAACTCGAGAATTATTGAATTTATTATAAAATTAACAGAATGTAAATTTTTCAATTTTTTTTGAGAATTTCAAAATTTAGGTTTTCAGCACCGAACGATGTTCATCCCCCCTAAAACGCAGTGTTCAGGCCAAATGTCGAATTTTTAGAAAAAATTGAAAAAAATAGTACAAATTATTAATTACTAGGGAAGTCCAATTCTGCAAACGGGTCTGAATTTAGAGTGCCGTAGAATGTATACAAGCTTGTCAAAGTTTAAAAAAAAAAACACAAATTAACGTCTGAAATTTGATTTAGGACTACCGCTTATTTACAACTCCAAATGCAATGAAACTCGAGAATTATTGAATTTATTATAAAACTAACAGTATGTAAATTTTTCAAATTTTTTTTTGAGAAATTCAAAATTTAGGTTTTCAGCACCGAACGGTGTTCATCCCCCCTAAAACGCAGTGTTCGGGCCAAATGTCGAATTTTTAGAAAAAATTGAAAAAATTAGTACAATTATTAGTTATTAGGGAAGTCCAATTCTGCAAACGGGTCTGAATTTAGAGTGCCGTAGAATTTATACGAGCTTGTCAAAGTTTAAAAAAAAAAACACAAATTAACGTCTGAAATTTGATTTAGGACTACCGCTTATTTACAACTCCAAATGCAATGAAACTCGAGAATTATTGAATTTATTATAAAATTAACAGTATGTAAATTTTTCAAATTTTTTTTGAGAATTTCAAAATTTAGGTTTTCAGCACCGAACGGTGTTCATCCCCCTAAAACGCAGTGTTCGGGCCAATTGTCGAATTTTTAGAAATAATTGAAAAAATTAGTACAAATTATTAGTTATTAGGGAAGTCCAATTCTGCAAACGGGTCTGAATTTAGAGTGCCGTAGAATTTATACGAGCTTGTCAAAGTTTAAAAAAAAAAAAACACAAATTAACGTCTGAAATTTGATTTAGGATTACCGCTTATTTACAACTCCAAATGCAATGAAACTCGAGAATTATTGAATTTATTATAAAATTAACAGTATGTAAATTTTTCAATTTTTTTTTGAGAATTTCAAAATTTAGGTTTTCAGCACCGAACGGTGTTCATCCCCCCTAAAACGTAGTGTTCAGGCCAAATGTCGAATTTTTAGAAAAAATTGAAAAAATTAGTACAAATTATTAGTTATTAGGGAAGTCCAATTCAGCAGACGGGTCTGAATTTAGAGTGCCGTAGAATTTATACGAGCTTGTCAAAGTTAAAAAAAAAAAAAACACAAATTAACGTCTGAAATTTGATTTAGGACTACCGCTTATTTACAACTCCAAATGCAATGAAACTCGAGAATTATTGAATTTATTATAAAACTAACAGTATGTAAATTTTTCAAAATTTTTTTGAGAATTTCAAAATTTAGGTTTTCAGCACCGAACGGTGTTCATCCCCCCTAAAACGCAGTGTTCGGGCCAAATGTCGAATTTTTAGAAAAAATTGAAAAAATTTGTACAATTATTAGTTATTAGGGAAGTCCAATTCTGCAAACGGGTCTGAATTTAGAGTGCCGTAGAATGTATACGAGCTTGTCAAAGTTTTTAAAAAAAAAAACACAAATTAACGTCTGAAATTTGATTTAGGACTACCGCTTATTTACAACTCCAAATGCAATGAAACTCGAGAATTATTGAATTTATGATAAAATTAACAGTATGTAAATTTTTCAAATTTTTTTTGAGAATTTCAAAATTTAGGTTTTCAGCACCGAACGGTGTTCATCGCCCCTAAAACGCAGTGTTCGGGCCAAATGTCGAATTTTTAGAAAATATTGAAAAAATTAGTACAAATTATTAGTTATTAGGGAAGTCCAATTCTGCAAACGGGTCTGAATTTAGAGTGCCGTAGAATGTATACGAGCTTGTCAAAGTTTAAAAAAAAAAACACAAATTAACGTCTGAAATTTGATTTAGGACTTTCGCTTATTTACAACTCCAAATGCAATGAAACTCGAGAATTATTGAATTTATTATTAAATTAACAGTATGTAAATTTTTCAAAATTTTTTTGAGAATTTCAAAATTTAGGTTTTCAGCACCGAACGGTGTTCATCCCCCCTTAAAACGCAGTGTTCGGGCCAAATGTCGAATTTTTAGAAAAAATTGAAAAAATTAGTACAAATTATTAGTTATTAGGGAAGTCCAATTCTGCAAACGGGTCTGAATTTAGAGTGCCGTAGAATGTATACGAGCTTGTCAAAGTTTAAAAAAAAAAAATACAAATTAACGTCTGAAATTTGATTTAGGACTACCGCTTATTTACAACTCCAAATGCAATGAAACTCGAGAATTATTGAATTTATTATAAAATTAACAGTATGTAAATTTTTCAATTTTTTTTTTGAGAATTTCAAAATTTAGGTTTTCAGCACCGAACGGTGTTCACCCTAAAACGCAGTGTTCGGGCCAAATGTCGAATTTTTAGAAAAAATTGAAAAAATTAGTACAAATTATTAGTTATTAGGGAAGTCCAATTCTGCAAACGGGTCTGAATTTAGAGTGCCGTAGAATGTATACGAGCTTGTCAAAGTTTAAAATAAAAAACACAAATTAACGTCTAAAATTTGATTTAGGACTACCGCTTATTTACAACTCAAAATTCAATGAAACTCGAGAATTATTGAATTTATTATAAAATTAACAGTATGTAAATTTTTCAATTTTTTTTGAGAATTTCAAAATTTAGGTTTTCAGCACCGAACGGTGTTCATCCCCCCTAAAACGCAGTGTTCGGGCCAAATGTCGAATTTTTAGAAAAAATTGATAAAATTAGTACAAATTATTAGTTATTAGGGAAGTCCAATTCTACAAACGGGTCTGAATTTAGAGTGCCGTAGAATTTATACGAGCTTCTAATTTGGTTTATATTCTACATATAGGAAAATGTTTTACATTTTGTTTCGCTATGACGTCGAGGTCATTACTAGCTGGCATATTCATATACACGGCGGTACATATGTTGAGCTACAATGTCATCGCGGTATTACATTTCGCGATGCAAAAATCCATGCAATGCGACTCTGCGGTATATCAAGGCCTCTTCTTGGGATCGTTTTACGGGATGGGTGGAATGCAATCACCACATTCGAAATGTGGGGAAGTATTATGTCCAGCTACCAGTCCCCGGTGGAGATCGTTGTCGTTCCTAGAGCTGGAGTGGATGACGATGTAGAAGAGTATGGTGGGTATGATCTGTCCCGTCATATGTTACAACTAGGATTAATGGGCGGAGCTCCCACTGATGGAGAATGCAGCACCTCAATACCTGATCCAGATTGCACGAACACCATAATTGAAAGACTTTACAGGAGCGCCAGACCTTATGGAGACTGCAGCAACGACGTGCAAGAAGGAGAATGCAGCAACGTTGATGGTGTAGAACAAGATGCAGATGTAGGCGAGGTTGTCGAAAATCAAGAAGAAGACGATGTGCGCGGAGAGGAGGACATGCAAGAAGAAAAAATTTACATTGAAGATGAGTCTCCTGCTCTAGTAGAATCTCGTGAACGATGGAAACAAGTTGAATGTCAAGAGGACTGGACTTCCGGTGACTGGCAGTATGGATTGGACTCAAGTGATTGGAGTAGGCATGGCAGGCAATCGACCGAAGATGTGGATGATTTTGTTGTTCAAAATACGTATGTCGACAAAGCTGAATTCCAAAGGACGGTGAAAATGTGGCACATCAGGCATGGGCGTGAAGCAAAAACGAAGAAATCTGACACTACGCGAATAGTGTACTGTTGCACACACGATACGTGTTCTTGGTCACTTCGTTGTTCCAAACAAAAGTTGGGATGTTGGGAGATCACGAGTGTGGGCCCACCACATTCATGTGTAAACCGTACTACAGTCACCCAGAACAGGCTACTTGACAGTCGCTTAATGGAAGATTTGTTTTATCCGTTTGTTAAAAATAACAACGCCATAACGATTGTTGATTTACGCGGAATTGTAAAACAAGAATACAAAGTTTGGCCAACTTACCAGAAAGTTTGGTACGCCAAATGTCATGTCATTGAGAGGATATACGGAACTCACGAAGAGGCTTTCCAGATATTTCCACCTCATATGGTCGCAATAGCGTATTACAATCCCGGTACGGTTTACCGGTTTGAATTCAAGACGGTGAGAAATCAAGCTGATGGAGAAACGACATTCGACAAATGGTTTTGGGCTTTCGGGCCTTCAATATCGGCTTTCAAACACTGCAGACCGTTAATTAGCATTGATGGCACACATTTATACGGCAAGTACACAGGCAAACTTCTTGTGGCTGTGGCATACGATGCTAATAACCAAATCGTACCGTTGGCCTTCTGTTTGTGTGACAAAGAGCGTGACGAGACGTGGATATGGTTTTTAGAGCAACTACGCGCACATGTGACGTGTGATCGACGTAAGGTATGCATCATATCTGATCGTCACATCAGTATATTAAAGGCGGTCAAACAAGTGTACGTGCTAGAAGACAAAGGTGTCCACCGATACTGTGCTCGTCATTTGTTGAGCAACTTCAATACCAAGTTTAAGGACGCGAAGCTGAAGCGAAAATTCGGCGATATGGTTTGGACTCCCTCGAAGAAGTTGTTTCAAAAATTGTATGCCCAATGGTATGAAGCCGATAACGGAAAGTACAGACCGTTCCTGGAAAGTTGTGGTGAATTTAGTACGTGGTCTCTATCGCATGACGAGGGTTGGAGGTACGGGAACATGACAACGAATCAGTCTGAGTGCTTCAACAATGTGTTGAAGAATGCAAGGTCCTTACCTATCACTGCGATCCTTATAATGTCATTCGAACGAATGAATACCTATTGGGTGGACCGGACGAAGAAAGTGAACACGCAAATTTCTCAAGGACATTTCTATCTTGAGAATGTTAGGCTTTTTCTAGAAAAAGCTGAGGAGGCGTCCAGGAACTTCACTGCTAAGACATATCACCAAGGCGTAGAGTACCAAGTTTCTGCTCAAGGTTTTGAAGCTAAGGTTGTAAACATAACGACAAAACAATGTACCTGCGGAGAGTGGAAGTTGTATCGCCGACCGTGCAGACACGCCGTGTGCGCTTACCGAGCAGCGAATACAAGTTACTACGACGGTGTTAATGGTCATTTCAGGATAGCAAACTATAAGCTCGCGTATTCTTATCCATTTCACCCACTCCCTGACATAGATGAATGGCCGCCCAGGACGGGGCCCACCGTTGTTGTTGATCCAGCCATGATGGTCTCTCGGAAGGGACGTAAAAATAAAAGGTTGACAAACGAGATGGATGAGCGCGAACCCGGCAAGAAGAGAAAGTGCAGTATCTGTAAAACTGAAGGACACAATAGGAGAAACTGTCCACTACGGGTAGTCGAACCACCGGCTGATGATGATGTATGAAGCTATTGTTGTAATGTTATCATTTGTATTTCTCTATTTTAAATGTAACTTTAAATCTTGGTATTGTAATGAACTTGTTCTGGACTCTGAATTTTATATGTTGCTAATTTGTGTTATTTTTGCAATGTGTTTGACTATTACTTAAATAAATCTTATAATATTTTATACGATCAGAAAAACTGTCTTTCCTATGTTATATATTTATGCTAATATATTTTTATGACAAATTTTGTATGGTCACATAATATAGATAATAAGTGATAAATCTTAGTTCATTACTTACCTAATCTAACCGTGAACTAACTAGTAACTACATTAATATTTGGTCAGTAGAAAATATAATCTTATCACAAAACGTCTATCGCAAAAAAAAAAAAAAAAAACATTCCCCACATTCAATCATCCAAAAAGAAATGTCAAAATAACATTACAATAATGTTTAGTTCCCCCCACCGGGAGGTGGTTGATACCCAATATACGGGTTGTAATAGCCGTTATAAGAAGGTGGGAACTGCCCAAACGGTGCTTGGAGAGGCCCAGGCGGTGAAGAAATAGACCCACGCAGTGGTGGATAAGGACCGACTGGTGTTGGATAAGGCCCAGCTGGTGGTGGATAAGGCCCAGGAAATGGGTCGGGCCTTGCAGACCGTGACATGGCGAACCTATCTTGTACAAATCCTGGTTGTGAAAACTGAGTAGCCATTGGAGGTTGGGAATCAGGTATATCCATTTCTTGTGCGTCTTCACGTTCCTCCTCGATGCTACAGTCAGACATCTCTCCATCTTCAAGTATATTGAGCATGTCATGTTGCCCAGAAACAGTCAAGCAATGAGTTGTGATGTCCATCATTTTTTTATAACGCTCCTTAGGAGGGCCATTATCATGCATCAATTTTCTTATTTGTTTGTACATGAGACTGTAGCCACGCGCCTGTTCAACAATTCACGTAATAGTGGTTATTCGAATGACTTAATTGTAGACTTATAAAGATATATTTCTTTTGTCTTACCATGTAGCTTATCATGTCACCGTGTTGACCGAGATACCCCTGCGAAGAGCGAACATGCAATGGTCGTTGTTCTTCAACTTCTTCAGCTTCAACTTCTGGGTGATCTTTAGCTAAAGAAGTTGTAATACGACGATACCACTTGAAATATTCTTTCGACCTCACACATTCGGGCTCAGGGATAGGATACATATCACGATCATTGTGGTTGTTCCACAACAATATGTACTCCTCATGGGTAACATGCCACGGTGTTGGCGGTGACTTCTGCCATTGGGCACACGAGTGGAGGCGATCCCATAATTGTCGATCAGGGAACACCTCGGGGATATAAAATCCAAAGCCTAACTGCTTATACACTCGTTATGGCAGTTTATATTCCACAGAGTTAAAGTGGATCAGAGGTAGTTGTAAGTATGCCAATTCCCAACCTTCTCTGGCAATTTGTGGCATTATTGATGCAACTTCCGCGGTCCATGGGTTCCAAGTAACCTGTGTTATAACAATATTAGAGTCAACATATTAACTATAAATATGATATGGCATTCTAATGATCGATTATTTAAGTTTAATACCGCAGATTTCTTCAATATCTTAAGTTCATCTCGGTAAAACCACCTAGTACGAGTTTGGACAGTTTTCTTTGAACTCTTTTTCTCTCTCCACCAACAACCGACAGCACGACCAGCCTCAACATGACCAAAGCACGTGGGTCTACCAAGCGCGAGATACGCCCAACACCACACCTATATATGAGATAAATGCCATTACATAATATAAGTAATTAATAATATTAATAATGCATTTTCAATACCTGTACTAGCACACCACAACCGCCGATGTTGGTCGCTGACTTTTTACAAGTCCACTTGCACAATCCCCTGTACAAGTGGCTCAATACAGTAGAACCCCAACTGTATAGACTGCACACGTCCAGATCTTCGATAAAATATAAATATTGCAGTGGCACCAACGATCCGTTGGAGTCTGCGAATAAAACTGTCCCTAAGAGACACAATATATACGCACGTGCTCTCTTTTCTGCTTCTTCATCATCGTCTGTTGTGAACTAAGGATGGTTTTTTTCTTTCAAGAAAGTGTTCTTCAACCAGCTGCACTTGAGATCACACGTCCCTTTGATTAATTCGTCGGCAGGCGGTTGTTCACCAAACAAACGCTGGAAAAGAGATAGAGTGTGATTTTTCATAAATCCCGCAACTGAAACTTCGGGATTTAATACAATTCCATCTCTGTAATGGTCTGATATCGGCGGACCATCTATCCTTAACCCCAAGATCATCGCCACATCCTTCAGAGTAATCGTCATTTCACTTGTAGGAAGATGAAAACTGTGGGTTTCTGGTCGCCACCTCTCCGCTAAAGCATGCATCATTCCAACATCTACCTCAATACGAGATGTCAATCCTGCATCAAGAAAGCCCGCCCGGTTGACGAACCCCGCAGTTCGTGCGTCTATCTCCCGCAATTTTGCACATCTAAAGTGTGACTCGGGCCACGGAGTCTCGATCTATCAACATGAAACTATTCGTTATTAGTTCAAAATAATTAATTCGTCAATTTTTGTTTCAATGTAAAAATATTTCTTCAATAATGTCCAATATCTATTTTTCCTAATTCTAATTTCTCTATTTAAAATCAACATTTAAAAATACAATCAAATTTCAGAAATACTTTTAATATATTATAACACTCTAATTTATGTTTTTATATTCGAAATGTAAAAAAAAAAAAACGTATAATCTAATCTCTATTTTTAAATCCTGTTTTTAATTTTATTAGAGAGTTAGTTTTTTTATTATTTCTACAGTTATTTAGAAACCCTATTTGAAAACGATATAAATTCGACATTTTAAATTAAAAACTTTCAATTTTCGTAAATTATGTCAACACTTAATAGCACAGTTATATGTATTTTAAATTTAAAAAAAATACTGTTTAATCTCTATTTTTCAATAATGTTTTTTTAAAAATTTGAAATATATTTTTTTTACTATTTCTAGAATAATTTGAACATTTGAAAACCCAATAATTTTAATATTTTTTTTCCTTATTTAATAAGAAATTAAAAAGAAACCATGAAAATTCGTAATTAATTTCAAAATTTAATATCTCCATAATTTCTATTTTTATTTTATTTTTTAATATACATATTAAAAAAACTGTCTAATCTCTATTTTTCAGTTTGATTTTTTTAATTTGAATTTTTTTTAACTTCTAATATAATTTCGAAATTGGAAAACCAAATATTTTTTATTTTTTATATTTTGTATTTAAATAAGAAATAAAAAAACTATTAAATTTCGTAATTACGGTTAACATTTAATAACACACTAATTGGAACCGGAAGACAATAATGAACATTTTTTTTTTCAATTTGGAAATTGTTTTTATATAATTTCGACAATAATTTCAAACTATCTAAAATCGGTGATTTGTTATTTAAATTTCTAATTAAAATTTTAATTAATAGTCTAAAATTTCAAAAATAATTTTCTACATTTTAAAGCACATTAATTTTAATTTATGATTTCTAATTTTAAATTGGACATTTATAAAGAAATTGTCAAATTTCAAAATTTAAAAACAAAACTCAGTAATTTCTTCTTTTTAAATTTCGATTTTCAATTTTTTTTATTTCAAAATTATAAAAATACTTTTATTTCGAACAAAAAAAAACATCTACTTTCGTATCAATAACATATTTATTTGGCATTGTACTCTATTTACGCAATCTAATTTAATCTATGTATCAATATAAACATTTATATTTACAGAGAAAATAGAAAATTTACCGTGTGGACAAAACTAGCCATGTGTACGTTATTCATGTAGAGCACGGTATTATCTCCTAGTTCCTTGCCAAAACTCATCCTTCTTCTTGAACCGGAAGAACTGCCTTCACCATGGTAAGCCATTCCCCTTGAAAATTTAAGCTTAAAAATACAACTCTTTTTATAAGTAAAATGATGAGAGAATTATATTTTTACTAAGGTATAGAAATGGGGTTCTTATAGAAAATAGGAGGAGAAGGGAAGATGATGGGTGGAAAAAAATTAGGGTTAGGTATAATAGGGGGAAGGGGGGCGGCTGGTTTCTTTTTTCGAAACCAGCCGTCCTGTCCCGCTGGTAATACCAGCGGGACAGGCGCCACGCGGGATGACAGATCATCCCGCGTTCTCATAATTGCCCCATTCCGAGGGGCATTTTTCAAATTCCAACTTCGCAGGGGGGCAATTTCATAAATTTTCCCACCTATGGGGTCATTTGGTTAAATACTGAACCCCCACACACAAATATAAATAAATATTCTTGCAATTGAATTAGGTAAATCAGACCTGAAAGAACCAACGGCAAGTCTTTTGAGTACAAAAAAAAATTTGACTAAAATTTTGACTGAATAATTTTTTATTATTTTGTCATTAATTATTATACATTTTAACTATAATAACTAGGCGTACAATTCAAGTACATGTATGTAGTGCAGCCGAATCTATTTTTTTATGGTGTGTTCTAACTTCTAAGGGCTTCCGTTACGACTTCATTTTATATAATATGTTTGTTTTATATTTAAAATAATATTCACTCGTTATGAATTAATATACTAAGTGTTATTTATAAAATTTTTTAATACTCTAATAAAGTTTGTGCCTTATATCTTATCTCTATAACTAATGAATGACACACGGAATCTAATACTCTTATTACACAAAATGATACAATTGTTATGAATAAGAGATGTAATTGAGAGAATAACGAGAAGTGTATCATTCATACTAAGATAAGAGAAATATGGTATAAAAAGAGGCAAATTTGGATGATCTATTCTCATGAACAAGAGTCCATTATATAGGATTACATAATCTTGTAGAGTAAGAAACTTCTTGGGGAAGTTATACTTGTAGGAAAAGTTCTACTTCTTGAGGAAGTTATACTTCTAGGAGAACAAGACATGATATATACAACATTGTATAAGGAATATCTCCAAAGATGACACCTAATTATTTTAGGCATGTATATAAATTAGGATTCTAATAATATAAGTTTCCTATCTTGTAATCCTAGATTAGTATTTATGTAGACATATACTGTAATGGTTAATTTGTGAAAATACAATCAATCTTATTATCTCTTTATGGTATCAGAGCCATATTAAGATTTTGTCTCTGCGTCTAATTTTTTTTTCCCTAGCTGCTGCTCCTATTCTCCTGGCTTCTTCTCACGACCTGCAATCTTGCTCAATTGAGTGTGTGTTTCATAAATTCTTTGTGAAACAAACTAATCAAGATGGCCACCAATGAATCATTCTCGTCACCAGGAAACAATCTTGTTGTCATTAACGCAGCGACACAATTACCTATCAAGCTCACCCATGACAACTACTCTACATGGCACGCACACTTCAACGCACTTCTAGTTGGATTTGACCTACTTGGCTTCATCGATGGAACAAAACCATGTCCGGCTGCCACCATAACAGGTGAAGATGGTAAGAGTCTGAAATCAAATCCTGCACATATTCTATGGAAGCGACAAGATCAACTTCTTCTTCATGCCATTATGGCATCAACCTCGGAGCGAGTTATGTCGGTTGTTACTTCGGCCAAAACATCCAAGGAAGCATGGGAAAAATTGACTCGTGCTTGTGCAAATCGTTCTCGTTCTCGTGTTATGTCACTCAAAGAACGATTGGCCACTCTTCAGAAGGGAGACAAATCCATCTCTGAATATCTTCAATTGCTCTAGACAACCGCGGATGATTTAGCAATAATTCACGCCCCGCTTGTTGATGATGATCTTGTACTTTATGTTTTACAAGGTCTTGGTTCTGAGTACCGGGAAATTGCGGCAGCAATACGCGCACGGGACAGTCCGATTAGCTACGAGGAGTTGCACGACATATTAATCGATTATGAGCGTTTTTTTAACCGCCAGGATCAGGTCATGACTGAGTCGTCTCCAGTCACCGCCAATTTTTCTAGGCGTCACCAGCCCTCCGTTCAGTCCTATGTTCCTCGCTTCAACAAAACAGGAAACCAGCTGCAGCAACGTGGGTCCCATCAACAACAGCAACGTGGAATCTCCAACAGTGGACATGGCAACAGCAGTAAAACTGGTTCTTATAATCAACGTGTGTCAGGACAATATCAGGTACATCAAAATGGTAACGACCCAAATCAAAGACGCACCAAGATCGTTTGTCAATTTTGTGACAAACCTGGACACACGGCCAAGACTTGTTATCAGATTAAAATCCCATCTGACATGATTGCAAACTTTGCATCTCCTGATAAGGGTCCTAATTCCGAATGGCTCATGGATTCGGGTGCTTCACATCACGTTACCAACGATCTTGACAATCTGACCATTGCATCACTGTATGATGGTCAAGACGAATTTGCTATAGGTGATGGTGCTCATCTATCTATTACTCATACCGGTTCTTCTCTCTTATCCTCACCAAAGCCATTTAAATTATCTAATGTTCTGTGCGTACCCGCTATGGCTAAGAACTTGATCTCGGTATCGAAATTTTGCAAAACTAACTCAGTATCTGTTGAATTTTTTCCATCTTATTATTTGGTGAAGGATTTGAGCACGGGGGCGTCACTCATGCGCGGACCAAGTAGTGGCGGGGTGTACAGGATGCCGTCATTTGCGGCAAGTGGACCTATGGTGT
Source organism: Clarkia xantiana subsp. parviflora (assembly GCA_036873135.1). Classification (NCBI taxonomy): domain Eukaryota; kingdom Viridiplantae; phylum Streptophyta; class Magnoliopsida; order Myrtales; family Onagraceae; genus Clarkia; species Clarkia xantiana. The sequence goes on from JAPTYO010000012.1 coordinate 22,116,060, forward strand.
TGACCTCTATGTCAAGTACAAGTGGTGATTGACACAATCGACTTGGCCATTCGTCTAACCGAGTACTTCAGTTTACTCTAAATAAATTTTCTTTATCAAACAAGCATGATCGTTCCAATTTATGCAAATCATGTTGTTGTAATAAAAGCCATAAACTCCCGTTTTCGGAGTCAACGCTTAGAAATACTCATCCACTTGAATTGATTTTCTCTGACGTTTGGGGACTAGCTCCATTAGTTTCAAATTGACGGTTACCGATATTATGTTATATTTGTGGATCACTTTACTCGGTATACTTGGCTTTATCCTATCGTCCTCAAATCTGATGTGTTTAATATCTTTGTTAAGTTCAAATCAGTCGTCGAAAAATTCTTTAAGCAACCGATTCGTACACTATACTCGGATGGAGGTGGCGAGTTTAAAAAACTTGGGACGTTTCTTGCACATCATGGCATCACTCACCTAAAGAGTCCTCCACACACTCCAGAACACAATGGCGTTGCGGAGCGACGTCATCGTCATATCGTTGAGACTGGTCTAAGTTTACTTCATCATGCTCATTTACCAAGTCGTTTTTGGTCTCATGCGTTCCTTACGGCTACGTATCTTATCAATCGTCTCCCAACTGATGTCCTTGCGAACCGTTCTCCATATGAGCCTCTCTTCGGTGAGTATCCAAACTATGCTAAACTTCGAATTTTTGGTTGTCGATGTTATCCTTGGCTCCGTCCATACACCAAACATAAACTCGAGTCTCGATCTAGACCTTGCATTTTTCTTGGCTATTCACTTAATCAAAGTGCTTATAAGTGTATAGATCCTATTTCGGGTAGAATCTATGTGTCACGACATGTGGTGTTTGACGAATCGAATTTCCCTGGACATGAGCCAAGTAATACGTCTGTTTCCCAAGTTGATTCATCTTGGAATATACCACCCATCATGTATATTCCCGTATTTGGTGAAAATCCAACCACTCCATATAATACAAATGCTCCAAGTCTCATTCCATCTCAGTCTGCTCCAGCAACTACCTCAACATCGGATACACCCTCCCATATTTCCCAGCAGCAACGCCAATCATCTGACGCCCCCCAGCTCTCATCCTCATCCATTGACGGGTCTTCAACAGAGACAACTGAGGTAGTAACCGGTCAGGTATGTTCCTCACCACAGGTACAATTGCAGCCCACTCGCACTCATTCAATGACCACTCGTGCTCAAAATAATATCTATAAACCAAAAAGATTGTTTGCGGCCACTAAGCATCCTATCTCACCGTCCGTTGAGCCGTCTTGTGTATCACAGGCATTAAAGGATGAGAATTGGCGAGCTGCTATGTCTAATGAATATAATGCCTTAATCGCAAATGGGACTTGGGAACTCGTGTCCTCGTCACCTCACAAGAACGTTGTTGGTTGCAAATGGGTATTCCGTGTGAAACGACGTCCCGATGGTGGCATTGAGAGATACAAAGCTCGCCTTGTAGCAAAAGGTTTTCATCAACGCCCGGGTCTTGATTTCAATGAAACATTTAGCCCCGTTGCCAAACCGACGACTATACGAGTGGTTATCTCGCTTGCATTGGCGCATAACTGGCCTATCCAACAACTTGATGTAAACAATGCCTTTCTCCAAGGAACGTTGAATGATGAGGTCTATATGCAACAACCACCCGGCTTTGTTGATAAGGATCGTCCATCTCATATATGTCGATTGCGTAAAGCTATTTATGGCCTTAAGCAAGCGCCTCGGGCATGGTTTAAGAAGCTCGGTTTGTTTCTCTTGTCCTATGGGTTTACCAACTCTATTTCTGATAGTTCCTTGTTCATCTATCATCGGGCTACTACCAAGATTTATTTTCTTGCGTATGTAGACGATTTACTTGTCACAGGGAACAATCGTATGGAAGTCATGAAATTCGTCCGTGCTCTCTCGTCTCGATTCTCTCTTAAGGATCTAGGTTTATTAAATTAATTTCTTGGTGTTGAAGTTATACCAACAAGCTCAGGGTTACTTTTGTCTCAACACCAATATATACAGAGTATTCTTGATCGTGCAGATATGACAGGAGCAAAACCTGTCAGTACTCCACTTTCAACTTCGACCGTCCTTGCTTTGAATGATAGTCCTCCTACGTCTGATGCATCGGTACAGACAACTCATTGGAGCACTTCAGTATCTTTCTATTACAAGACCAGATATCTCGTTTGTTGTGAATCATCTCTCACAATTCATGCATGCTCCCACAATCAAACATTGGACGGCTCTTAAACGAGTGCTTCGTTATCTGAAGTCCACTATCAATCATGGTCTTCATCTTTGTCGCTCTACATCCTTTCGTCTCCTTGCGTACTCCGACGCTGATTGGGGGGGCTACCGTGATAATTACAAGTCAACATCTGCATATGTTGTATATCTAGAGGACAATGAAATCTCATGGTGTTCCAAGAAACAAAAGTCTGTTGGTAGATCATCAACCGAGGCAGAGTATGTTGCTGTTGCCGAAGCAGCATCCGAAGTGGCATGGATAAAAAATCTCTTGCATGAACTTGGTCACTCATCATCTACAACACCAACCATTCTATGTGAGAGTGCTGGAGCTACCTATGTTTGTGCCAATCCCGTCTTCCACTCTCGTATGAAGCACATCGCTCTTGGTTTTCACTTTGTTCGGGATCAAGTCTCAAGTGGCTCTCTACGAGTTCTACATGTATCCACCGATGATCAAATCGCGGATTGTCTAACCAAACCATTAGCTCGTGCTCGATTTCTTCTACTACGATCCAAGATGCGCGTCTCTGATGGATTCGCTATCTTGCGGCGGCGTATAAGGAATATCTCCAAAGATGACACCTAATTATTTTAGGCATGTATATAAATTAGGATTCTAATAATATAAGTTTCCTATCTTGTAATCCTAGATTAGTATTTATGTAGACATATACTGTAATGGTTAATTTGTGAAAATACAATCAATCTTATTATCTCTTTACATTGAACATCCATAAATATATATTCACAACACTCTCCCTTGGATGTTCATAAGGAAATTGTGCCTCATTAAAACCATACTAGAAAAAACCCATTGGGATAAAAATCTAGTGAAGGAAAAAGAGTACACAATTATGGATCCCTTTTGTAAGCTGCCTCGTTAAAAACCTTACCAGGAAAACCCAGTAGGACAAAACCTTGGTTAAGGGAAAAAAAAGTGCAGCGGTGTAGATTCTCTCCTTGATGCTGACATCACATAATACTTAAGTCAGCGTAATCCAATCTTGTTCACCAATATTCCAAATGTCGCAATCGGTAAACCTTCGTGAGAATATCTCATAAATAATCATTTGAACAAATTTGTTGGATGGTACAGTCACGTTTCATCTTAAGATCATGAGTGAAGAATAACTCGAAATGTGTTTCGCCATGTCTCCTTAGATGAACATTCTTCAATTGGAGCTATATAACCTGCATTATCCTTATATATACAAAATCATGGTACATTTCATGATATAACTTGCATTTTGTATAGCCAACTAATTTATGACTTGATTCAATCCGCTAATAAACTCATGTAATTCGTCCCTCGAAGATACATAAATATTTTATTAACTTTGTTCAAATTTCACTATATTGGAGAAGAACTAAATCTTGCTTATATTCAATAATATATCAAGTTCCTTTAGCAAGATATATAGTGCTCATGTAAGCATTATATAAGTTACTTCTGGACCATTAAGTTCTTCATTAATCTCACGAGGGCGGAAACTATATATATTCACATCTAGCAAATTAATAACCACCAGTATACTCAATATATGTGCTCCAACAATATAAAAATATTATCAATATATTATGTGTTCGATCTTCAGGCCGAAACACAATTTTATAAGAACACAATAGGGGCCTGAATGTTTGCCCATGTAGCCAAAAGGGGTCTGAATTGAAAAAACGTATTATTAACGGCCTGGATTTTGAGTTTTGTGTATAAGTGAGGTCTCCGTCTATTTTTTCTGTTAAAAGTGACGGAAAGTGGTCACATGCCAAGCATGTGACCGAAAATAATTTGAAAACCCGAAAATGCCCTTTGACCAGAGTGTGTCCTCACATATTTGACCTAAAAAGACGAAAATACCCTTTAAGCCACCACAGCTCCGGCGACCACCACCCATCTCCGGCGACCCTAACCTCCCCCCGGCGATCCAAAAAAGCTCCGACCGGAGCTCTGTGGCTCCGATTCGGGGCCACGGAGCTCCGACCAGAGCTCCAGATCGGAGCTCCGACCAGAGCTCCAGATCGGAGCTCTGGAGCTCCGTTCGAAGCTCTGGAACTCCGATCAGAGCTTTTTTGGGTCGCCGAAGGGGGTTTTGGTCGCCGGAGCTGGGGTGGTGGTCGCCGGAACTGGGGTGGTGGTCGCCGGAGTGGTGGTCGCCGGAGTGGTGGTAGCCGGAGCTGGGGTGGTGGTCGGTGGCGGTGGCTGTGGTGGCCTTACGGCATAATTAGTGTGCAGGAGTATTTTAGACATTTCACATTTCATTAATTAAAATGATAAATTGTATAATAATTGCAAAAGGGTAATTTTGTCATTTCACGTATTTCCGTTACATTTAACAGCAAATTTGGACGGAAACTCGATTATCAACAAAACTCAAAATTCAGGCCCTTAATAATATGTTTTTTCAATTCAGACCCCTTTTGGCAACGTGGGCAAACATTCAGGCCCCTATTGTGTTCTTAACCCTTTATGTATTAATAAGTTGACCATATTTAGAACTCTTCAGGAGTTTTAATATCTTGTAATTCACCCCCTCACGCGATGCCTCTCTTCAACTATAGCGTGATCAGTTCAACTTATCAAATATCAGTTTACTTTATTCGCATAATATCATCTGATATATATTAGCACAAATGAGCTATACACTGTGGAGAATATACCATCCTGCATTATTTTTAGATGGTAAAATATTTTTATTATCCAACGTTATTGGAAAGTTTTCCATGCTAGCATTTTCAGTCCTTCTGGGATTTTCACTTTAATTTTTCTATCAAATTAGCCACCCAAATAGGCTATAAGTAATTCGTATAATGAGACGCAAAATAAAACTTTTATGTACTGCCAACGTAGTAATATACCAGAAGGTGATTGCTCCAACAAATGATCCATATAATAATAGTCAGGATTCTGCATATAACATTTGTACCACAGGCTGTGCGTATATGACGCAATTTATTTATGCGGGAAATAATTGTATCCACTGGCTTCCACCTTCTGCATTTTTTCATGCTAATACTTGCGTCTTTTCAAACTTTGGCCAATCATAATGATTCTTTGACATATTTAGCTCAAGATCCTCGTCTTGTTTTTTTATATATATATATATATATATATATATATATATATATTTTCACTCAAGAATAATATATTCAAAACTGTTGTCGACAACTTTATATTTTACGGTTCCATCATTTTCCCATTAATGACATAACTCTTTGAGATCTCTTTATTGTAATTACTTCCAGGTACCTGAACTACTTCTGGGGTTTCATATTTAGTTTACTTCTTTTATGGTAAATCACCTCCATAATAAGTCCATATTTATTTGAGAAAATTACCAAAATAAGCATATTTTAATACAAAAATACACAATTAAGCACCGCAAATTAAAAATAATATAAATAAGCATACCCTCAAATGCCATTCGAGGGTTTGACCAAAATATCGGTCAAACCATAATTTATTTTCTTTTCTTTCCCTCAGTCTCGCGTCTTTGTTGCCCTCTCCTCTCTATGTTGCCCTCCCCTCTGTGCGAACCAGCCCCCACCCCCGACGAACCATCGCCAGCTATTCTTCTGCCCCGCCGACGAACCGCCGCCAGCCATTCCTCCGCCCGTCCGAAGCTCCACCGAAGACCGCCCGAAGCTCCACAGCCTGAACCCGCCCGAAGCTCCACCCCTCTAAACCCGAAGCTCTACCGCCTGGCCGTTGCTCTGCCCGTCGCCGGAGGTAGCTAATTTCAGACACAGCAGATCGTGGTTCTCTCGCCGGAGTAGCTGCTCCAAATCCAAAACCCTAATCTCGGAATTTGGGGCAATTACCCAATTTGAGGTAAATTGATGCTATTTTCTTTAATTATGAATATTTTTAGTGTTTAATTGTTGATTGGTTTGCATAATTGCGATGAAATGTGCATTATTTAGATGATTATTAGTTTATAGATTGACATTATTGATAGGGTCAATAACCTGGGAGAGGTCTGAAGTTTGGGCCATGTGAATTTGAGAGGTCTGAAGTTTAAATTGGTGATAATAGAGGTCTGAAGTTTTGACTTGTAGATAATAGAGGTCTCCGTTAGTTTTTTCCGTTAAAATTAACGGAAATTGGTCATGTGCTTGACATGTGACCAGAAATAAAATTAAATTCCAAAAATGCCCTTCTTCCACCTCACATGCTTAAATGAAAAGACGAAAATGCCCTTAATGACACCACCAACTCCGGCGACCACCACCCAACTCCGGCGACCACCACTCAGCTCCGGCGACCACCACCCGCTCCGACGACCACCACCCAACTCCGGCGAGCCCAAATCGGAGCCATCGGTCCCGATTGGGCCCACAAAGCTCCAATCGGAGCTCGGTGGCCCCAGATCGGAGATCTGGAGCTCTGTGGCCCCAGATCGGAGCCACAGAGCTCCGATTCGGGGCCACCGAGCTCCGATCGGAGCTTTGTGGCTCCGATGTGGGCCCAATCGGGGCCGATGGCTTCGATTTGGGCCCAATCGTGGCCATTGTGGCGGTCGTCGGAGTTTGGTGGGGTCGCCGGACTGTGAGTGGTGGTTGCCGGAGTTGGGTGGTGGCCGGCGGGAGCCGTGGTGGTGGCCGGAGTTGGGTTATGTTTTGATTAGTGAAAGTGGTATTTTTGTCATTTCATGTTCGATTAATTAAACTTTAATTTTTTTAAATATTGTCAGGGGTAAATATGACATTTCATGCGATTCTGTTAAATTTGACAGAAAATTTGGACGGAAAACCTAAAAATCACAAAGTCCAAACTTCAGACTTCAGTTATCACCATTTCAATCTTCAGACCTCTCAAATTCACAAGGTCCAATCTTCAGACCTTTCCCAGGTTATTGACCCTTATTGATATGAAATGTAGATTTTAGGTTTACATTGCAGTAAATTATGATTTTTAAGTGGGTAATTGCGAAGAAATGTGGATGTTGTTGGTGATCAAATGTGAGTTAATTAATAGATAGTTAGATTGTTTAGATAATTAGATGGTTAATAAGTTATTTATTTAAAAAATTCATAGTTAAACATATATCGACAAATATTAAGCTTTGTCTTTGCATTTTCTTAAGACATGGTGAATCTATTATGTCATTACGGCAGGAGAGTTACACGAAATGGAGAAGTTGTTGAATATGTTGATGGTAGTTTCGCGATGACTCAGACAACAAAAGACATAACGCGTGCCGGTTGATTAGTTCTTTGGAATGACCGTAGCCAGCATATTGTACGTGAATCTGAACCTCAGTTTCCTTTATCTGAGTATTTGGCTTGGCATTACAAGGTGAGAGTTGCTCTTTTTAAAGATATAAAGAGATTGGATGAAGAGGTTGATTTGGAACCAACCATGCAGTTTGAGCCGCAGGATGAAAAAATGATGAAAAAAAATGATGTTATTGGTAAGTCTAAACTGACCTATAGATAGTTGTTTGTCTTAGAATTGCTTATTGATAGTTGTTTTATCTTAGAGTTGCTTATTGTTAGTTGTTTGTCATAGAATTGCTTATTGATAGTTGATTATCTTAGAATTGCTTATTGATAGTTGATTTGTCTTAGAATTGCTTATTGTTAGTTGTTTATCATAGAATTGCTTATCGATAGTTGATTTGTCTTAGAATTGCTTATTAATAGTTTATTTGTCTTAGAATTGCTTATTAATAGTTGTTTTCCTTATAATTGCTTATAGATATTTGTTGGTCTAAGAATTGCTTACTGATAGTTGATTGTTTTACTTGTAATGAATCAGATGAGACAGTTTGAACAAGCTACTCGGCTCACGAGAAAAATTCAGAAGAAGGGAATTAGAGAAATTGAAGATGATGTGACTAGTCTCATCGAAGTGTGTAGCGTCGCGCACGAAATTACAGGTGGAGTCTGGCCGTTCAACCGTATCCTAGAAGAAGTTGATCATGATAATCCGGGTGATGAAAAAAATGACATGTGTGACGTAGATGATACTGTGCATCTACAGTCTCAGCTCACTCAGGAGCTAGCTGAAACTTCTAGGCCATCATAGTTAAGAAATGTGGGAGGTTTAGATGGAGGACGTAGGGGTGGGAGAGCGACCAAGCGGGATTATCTATTGTATATTTTGTGTGTCGTGTTGAATAATATATATATATATATATATATATATATATATATGTATATGTATTTGAAGGAACAAGATTCTATGGTGTATTTTAAATATTAGGATCAATTTAAATGTTATATTTTAAGTAGTTTTCTATTAATGCCGATTTTTTTTTTTTTTTTTTTTTTTTTTTATAAATTTCATATTAAGTCAAACGCTTTGGTCAAACCCTTGAATCTCATTCAAGGGTTTGACTGGAGTCTTCGATCAAACCCTCGAATCCCATTCGAGGGTTTGCTCAGATTTCACAATTTCAACTCCGTGTGCCTATTTTTGTAGTTACCAATAAAAATATGCTTAGTTAGCAAAACAACTCTATTTTTTATTTTCTTTCTATGCTTCATTCTTCCTTCAAAAATTTATTTGAAACCGATATCACACGCTTTAGGCGTGAATTATTTTCATTATAATTTGTCATGTCGGGACATTTCAAATTGGAGCATTCGCAGTTGGTGCTAGACTTATGACTTTCTGGGTCTCATAAAGTCACTTAATAGGCAGTAACTGAATATGTTTATCTTTTTGAACTTCAGATTCATATTATCATTGTGCGATGATCTAAATGAGATAATCACAAATTTTTTCGGACAATCTCTTTTCTGTCAGCTGCTTCTTTTCTCCCCTAATATTGGGAAAAAGTTGTTCATCAATGACAATCAACAACTCTTGCTTATATATCAGTCATTGTTCCCAATCAATTGTTTATATCATACATATTTTTTCCAACATTCCAGACTCAAATATATATCGCACTTCATAAAATTCATATATGGGAAATTTGTCTCTTCACCAAAAGTTGGTTGTAATGGGGAGAAGTTATGATTTAACATTGGCTTGATGTGCAATTATAATGCTGCTTTCATAACAGCATGCATTTGTACATAATTTGCTCTCATTAGTAGAAGTTTAGCTATTTGATTGAAGGCTCTTTGTGACTTTAGGCTAAACTTGTAAAGTTGGACATGTAGTTGTCTAATTCTTTTTGTAAATATCAACTTTCAATATCATCATCATCATTCTTTATTGCATAATCTGAAATTTTTGTTTTTGCAAATTCATAATCAACTCACATGTGACCATATTGTAGATGCATCTTTCAAAATAATATCGTGGTCCATATGACTGGTGAACGGGCCCATATTCACCTTTTAATATAATAATTAAGAGATTTTATCCCAAACTCGGTTGATGATGATCACATAATGAATTTTCCTTGAGAGCAAGCATTGTAATGATTTATGGAGAATCTTCAGGTTCTTCCAAATAATGTCTTTGCGCATCGTAAGTGATCCGGAATGGTCTATAACCGGTCATGCCAAATATTGTATTATATGGGTAAAACTTCTGCTTTACCTCTTTGTATCAGCAAACTTCCGGTTTAAATGATATGTTGTATATCCTTCATATTTCCGTAAGAGATATATCATGTATCTCTTACAATATAATCCGCATGTTATTATTTTATTAATCTTCATCATAATGATGATTGCGGAGTAATCTCATTCTTTATAATAATAAATGAATAAAGTATATGAATGCATGAAAAAAAGTAATGTATAAAGCATAATGATATAATCTCAGATAAATGTTCGTAATTCATGATCTTCAGATTATTTATAACTCAAAATATTTTAGGATCTTCATGACTCTTATTCGTAGCTCAATATTTTTAAAGATATTTTCTTCATAACTCAAAATTTCTTAGGATCTCCAGGATCTTATTTTCATCTTTTCAGATCGTTCATTCGAGATACTTCAAGATTTTCAAGATCTCTGTCCATAATTTAAGATCGTCAGAAATCTTCAATCTAATTGATTCATAGTCCCAGATAGTTCGGGTCTTCGGGATCCTTTATTCATTTCCATATCTTCTGGGATAAAAATATGTTATTCAACTCGTAAACTCTTAGGATCTTCAGGATCCTTTATTTATAAGAATATATCATGATTTCTTAGAATCTTCATGATTCTTTATATATAACTAATGATTTACATGATTCTCTTTTCATACTTGAAGATCTTTACTCCATAAAGTACAACATTTCATACACCTTTTTTTTTCCCATACATTCTAGGATCTTCCGGATCCTAAAATTAGCAATCATTGAGTTTCTGAATAATTCTTGATCTTCTGGATCGTAATACTAGATCTTCAGGATCCGATATTCATAAAGAATGCATCTTTTGTAATCACAATATCAGATATTAACGAGTAATATAAATATTTTTATTTTCTATTAATAAGGTCAAACAGTGCTCAATGTCTTTGCGCTTCATATCAAATTATCAAATTTCGCGCTGCATAATATCATCAGTTTTCTGCTAGCGTCACCGCGCTTCTCAAAATTGTCATTCTTAAATCAACTGGACTTTGCATTCTTTTCATGCATTCTTTATTTGTAAGATGAATTATCATCGTTTTTTGTTGATATCATGATGATGCTAAATATTTCATCTATTTTAAAATAAATCATGTCCATGACCATGATAACTTTAGCAAATTTGTACTTGTACTCTTTCAGAGTCATTATTATCATAGATTACATCACTCACTTCAGGGAGTGCAAAATATTATCACTGTAATACTCACTTCAGGGAGTATAATATAACATAAACTACAACACTCATTTCAGGGAGTGGAGTATATCTTCATTATAATTATAAACTGCAACGCTCACTTCAGGCAGCGAAATATATTTAGTGGGCGATGCATATAAATTTTCAGCATTGAGCACTTATGTGCTAAGCCACACTATTCTTTTTCCTGATCATTCATGTGCTACATACTCGCTTCAAGGAGTGGAGTTCCAATACATATAACTTTATGTGTATTCAATATATAAATACCACATAATTTTTTTACCATATGTAATGTATGTAATCTCTAACATATTGCGCTTATCGTGTGTGTCATAACACATCCAAAGTATTGCTAACACATGAAAGTTGATGGATATACGCATGATTCGGGCTCGGTTTTAATTATTCGGACCTCATACACGCACAAGGCCCACTACAGAAACCCGATTTCGAGCTAACCGGGGTAAACCGGGCAAGTCGCGAACTTGCCCGGCGCCCCGGGGGGCTTACCCGGAAATTCCGGGTAAGCCTAGCTTACCCGGAATTCCGGGTAAGCTCCATACCCGGGGGGTGTCGCGCACACCCCCCATTTTACCTCGACGCATACGGAGACCCGATTTTTACACTAACTCCTATGTGTCCGAGACCTTTGTTCCAACGGCGCGCGCGTCCCGTTCATGACAGCCGCCTGAGACGTACGTCAGAGCCCCTTTTCCCAAAGCTTACCCCTACGTCCCGGTTCACATTTCCACATTGAACCGGGTCAAAACCGGTTTACGGTCCAAGGTTGCCTATAAATAGCCACCTTGGGGGTAAACATTTTCAAGTCATTCATTCCAAAATCACTTTGGGCAAGCTTGGGAAAAGCTCTGACTTCTCTCTAAAAACCCTCTCTTTCTCTCTCTAGAAAACTACTGATGTTGATCGTCGGAGTGAGCACGCCAAGCACCCCCCCCCCCCCTCTCCATGGGGACTGCTTGGTAACGCTCCTTTGCAGGTGCCGACGGACGTTCTGCTAGAGAGCCGGGAAGACTTGCCTTCCGACATAAGACGAAGTTAAGGCCCGCGCACGATCTTAGAAGGCGGACTTGGCTCGCATCCAACCCGAAGATCTCGACAAGTTATCCAGCGGACAGCCCGCAATAACTTGGTCGAAACACTTGGCGCCGTCTGTGGGAAACGCAACAGAAAGCCTGCGTTACTCAAACGAACAAGCAAGATGGAAAACACATACTCCATACACGGAGGCTTCAGTGCAGGGGACGAAACCTCTTACGCAAGGGGCATGCAATCATGAGACCCCACGCAACGAGCAGCCACCGCCGATTAAGACAAAGAAAAGAGGACCAGGACGTCCAAGGAAAATTCCGACCCCGGAGTCAAGCATGAGACCTCCTCCGCAGAGAGCTCAGAGATACCCCCCGCAGAGCCAAAGCAAGGCCTCAGTCGCCTCGTCTATGCCTACAAAAAGCGTACACTCTCGGAGTAACGCGCAAGGGGTCACACAGCAAACCGACGCTCCTCCAGGCTCCGCCCATTAAACCTTCGACACGCAGGAGCAACCATACGGAATGCCAAATGCTGGGGCATACAATCAGACACCAGGGGCATAGGCTGCGCCTGCAGTCACCCCGGAAATGATGGCGACATTCGAACAGCTGCCTCATCTGAGAGAGGCCCTGCGCAACCAAGGATACGGGGCGTCACCGCCCCCTCCCGCGCAACAAGCAAATATGCCTCCGCCACCAACGCAGGCGCCTCCAATGAATGCACTTCAGCAGAGAGGCCCTACAATCTCAAAAACCCCGACCTTTCACGGGAATACACAGCAAAGCGGGCAGTTCCCCCAACAAGGGACAAGACAGGAGCTCTCGCGCTCTCAAACACCCTACCAAGCAAGGCCATTCAATAAAGGAACCTGGAGACAGCCGTCTTAACCAGGAATCAAGTTTACTCCTTGCGTAGGAAAAATCACTTTGTAATGGCAAGCAACCCCGGTCCAAAACCAGGAACAAGCTACATACATCATCAACAAAGGCCCTAACTCTATACGCAGAAAGGGCAACCAACAAGAAAAGCCATCAAAAGGATATCAAAGCAAGACTAAGCAAGGCTCATGCCTGTATTTAAAACAGAGGGAGCGCGACGCATGCAAGGAGATAAAATAATTTCAACAAGGATGTGAACGTACTAATCTATTCACATCCTTGCAAAAAGTCGGGGGATAAGCGGATCATTGGGAATCCTCCCTCGCAAACAAATGCAAGTGTCGGACGTACTAATCTATCCACACTTCGCCATCACACAAGGATGTGAACGTACTAATCTATTCACATCCTTGCAAAAAGTCGGGGGATAAGCGGATCATTGGGAATCCTCCCTCGCAAACAAATGCAAGTGTCGGACGTACTAATCTATCCACACTTCGCCATCACACAAGGATGTGAACGTACTAATCTATTCACATCCTTGCAAAAAGTCGGGGGATAAGCGGATCATTGGGAATCCTCCCTCGCAAACAAATACAAGTGTCGGACGTACTAATCTATCCACACTTCGCCATCACACAAGGATGTGAACGTACTAATCTATTCACATCCTTGCAAAAAGTCGGGGGATAAGCGGATCATTGGGAATCCTCCCTCGCAAACAAATACAAGTGTCGGACGTACTAATCTATCCACACTTCGCCATCACACAAGGATGTGAACGTACTAATCTATTCACATCCTTGCGAAAAATCGGGGACAAGCGGTTCCGTAGGAATCCTCCCTCACAAACAAATGCAAGTGTCGGACGTACTAATCTATCCACGCTTCGCAAACAAACAACTATATCAAGTATGTGAACATACTAATCTATTTACATCCTTGTAAAGGAAGACAAGCAGTTCAACATGGATCATCCTCCTTACAAAGCCACAGGTACCGATGATACTAAATCATCCGCACCCCACCACCAACGAAGATGCAATTTCCCAAGGAAAGCCATCGGATCAAGAAAATCAACCATTCAATAGAGCAACACTCTTACAAAAAGAGAACAAGTCATTGAGACAGCAATAAAGGAAGATGCAAAATAATACTTAGTATTATATCTTTCTAACATCTCATGTCAGGCGTATATATATAATATAGCAGGTCTGAAGAGTAAAGGCATCCAGCCAGCATAAAAAGTCAAGACCGGGATGCAACCCGTCGAAATCTCACCCATGCAAGGGGAGCAACCATATGTACACATGGAAAAACAAAGAAAGATCAACCTGACCCAACGTCAGGAGCACCAAAACCAAAGACATCAGTCATGAAAACATCTTGCGCTGGGCCTTTGAAAGCACCCCGGCGATCATCACCAACAGGGACGGACGCCTGTCCCATCAAACCACTCGTTCCACCACTCGCTCGGATCCCCGCAATAGCCCCAAGGGCATAGCCAGCATATGGACCAGCACTCTGGAAAGGAAAGTCGGGGGCAAGAGAGTATATCCTCCTGAAGCAATCCACAGAGAAAGACTCCATGTAGTAGGAAACTCAACCATCCCAAGCTGATCACCCAGGACAACATGAGACTCCTTAGTCTCCTTCAGCGCCACAACATGTGCTTCCTCATCAACCTTCTCCTGACGTAGTAGGGCAAACAGCTCCGCCTCTAGCTGAGACGCATAATCCTGACTCCTCTTGAGATCAGCGGAAGCCTTGGAAAAAGCATCTGAATATGCGCGCGCCTTCTCCCTCAACACAACAACACAAGCGCATCACACCCAAAGAAACCAGACAAACATGATAGATCCAACATAAAAAGAAAACAACGTACAGAAGCAAAGTCGTGCGAGCGACTCCTTAACACACTTCAAAGCAACCTCAGAGTCACGGGGGCACTTTTTGTGGTCAGCCGGCGGAACAGACCGCTGAACCACACACACACTGACAGCAGGTGTGCTCAAGGAAATATCCTTGGGAAAGCAAATAGCAGACTGAGAGTAGGGAGTCCACTCGTTCCCGGACACATCCCGATCAAGCCGACACATCAGATCGGACTTGCGAAGAGCTGAAGGAATAGGAACAACTACACATCAAAAGCAAACACATGAGGAGAAGGCAAAACTATACCAGTACAACAAGAAGTCGACCACAGTCACCTGCCAAGGAAGGCACCTCCGCTGAACGGCCGTTCCCCGACCAGGGGGCAGGCATGGTCGAATCCGCATACATTGGCCCTCTCCCTTTGTCACAGAAGGGAGCAAGAGGCATGCCGGCAGACGTCGACCTCTTAGGATCGCTCGGGGAACGGACGTCAGCATCATTCTCTCGGACAGGTACAACTCCCCTCCCCGCCGTCGGGAGTACCAAGCCTGCAAAGACAATCACAAAAAAAAAAAAAAAAAAAAAAAACCATTAGCATGTTAACATGGGGAAAAATCTCAACGAAACCTTTAAAGGCACAAGTCCCACACCCGGGCCGACAGGAGGAGTGTCGCCGAGGCCGAGAACAGTCTGAGGAAATCCGCCTGCGACTCCGCCCTGTACACTTGGCGTCATTCCCGGGAAACACAACGACAAGTCATGGCATACCACTGTTATTCTGAGATCGTCAGTTTACGAGATTTGAGAGAGTTATGTGAAGCACGTACACCTCCTACCAAACACGCACATCTGCGAAGCGCGTACACCTCCTACCAAACGCGCATGCATCGACGCTCTAAGAAGAGGAGTAACACCTCTCGCTCAGAAACTAAGTATAGTAGCTGCGGACACTAGGTGCAGCACCGCGCGCACAGCATCGCAAGCCACACACATCAACCACATTCATCACAGTCCTTTGCAGGGACATCCAACCCAACGGACCAGCTGTCCGCATACAAACAGCTATGGATCTTCCCGCTCGGGAGTCAAAAATCCTTACGCTCATCAAAGGCCTAGGCCACCTACTAATCAAATTTTCATACAATCGTGCAATGTGACACAGGTATTCAAGCGCTCTACAAAGCGACAAGTTCAAGAGCTAAAGAAATCGAAGACATACAAAATTGGTTATAATTGCCAAGATGCCATCTGACCACCTTTCGATCAAATTTCATCCTCAAAATGGCTCAAGGCTCCGGGGGCACATACAAGCGGTTCCTTACGAATCCTCCCTCGCAAACCAGGTAGCGGTCGCTAGACACACTCTACCTTGAGGAAAACCAAGTAGCGGTCGCCAGACACACTCTACCTTGAAAACGCCAGGTAGCGGCAACAACATGGATAGGCAGTCGCCTCGCTGACCTTTAACCAACGCCATGAAAGGACACGTCGCCTCGCCGACCTCTGGCTTTCTCCCTACCTCGGAAACATCAAGTAGCAGTCGTGGAATGCACCCAACTTCGGAACAACCAGGTAGCAGTCGTGGAATGCACCCAACTTTGGAAAAACCAGGTAGCAGTCAGGGAGCACACCCTACTTCGGGAGATCCCAGTAACCATCGACATGGGAGACAACTACATATCTATGAGACTAGTTGGTCTCCACTTATCACATAGCGAACACCCTACGAGAGGGGCAACTCCCTGTTCATATCAACCACCATGACGACACCTACTATACGTCGACATCAAGCCTATAGTAACAACATGCATGACAACAGACAAGGAAAAAATTCTAAGTGTTGGAACAAGCACGCACATACAAGCACGCACATACAAGCGCGCGCATACTCAGCTAGCACCCATATGGATAGTAGTATGGTCATGAAAGAAAGAGCCAATCAAGGAACATTTTCTAAGTGTTCCACCATCTCAGCAGTCGACATATGACGAGGTGTCGACTATCAAGGAACATTTTCTAAGTGTTCCACCACGTCAGCAGTCGACATATGACGAGGTGTCGACTATCAAGGAATATTTTCTAAGTGTTCCACCATGACAGCAGTCGACATATGACGAGGTGCCGACTGTCAGTGAATATCTCTAAGTGTTCCACCATGACAGCAGTCGACATATGACGAGGTGCCGACTGTCAGTGAATATCTCTAAGTGTTCCACCATGTCAGCAGTCGACATATGACGAAGTGTCGACCATCAAGAAATACTTTCTAAGTATTTTCCTATGACGGCAATCAACGGCAGTCGACAAAGATCAAACGACGACAACCATGGTGACGAGTCATTAGGCTGGCACTATCACGTCACTACAAGCACCTCTACTCCGGGGGCTATACTATATCAACAAGGGCCTCGACTCCCGACACATACGCTGCGAACATACTCCGTTCGTCAACGACGCGGCGGATGCATCACACCTCGCGGGCTTAGGACCCGCACGTCCGGGATACACACTCCCTCATAAGTGTGTAGGTAACCCTTTACCTATCTCTATTTTTTCTAAGTCTTTTAGTACATGACTATGCATCTTTTACACATACGTCATACGCACGTCATCGTCATGCATTGCACACATCCATGATTTACATCCATGACTTTTCATATCATGTCCGTTGCATGTGATTTTCCAAACCCGACATCATTTCATTCACCCAAAACCGTCGTCTCGCCGTTAAGACGGCTGTCTCGGACGACGGGCTCCCGGAAACTACCATATTGCATGAAAAACATTTTATCAAGACTCGCATGATTTATTATCACTTTGATACATTTAGTCGTGGCATGAACTTTCCATATTGCTTGGATCATCACACAAACCCGAAAAATTTCACGTGTGCTCACGCCTCATTTTTTCCAAAACCACATTTATCATATTACTTGTAGTCTGTTATGCTACTAACCCGTCACGCACTTATCAACCGTGATCATCTCAAAAACTAAGGCAAGAAGCTCGTCTGAGCCGCGCACATCCACCCTTGGTAGGTCAAAACCCAAGGTGAGCAGACGACCCGTATCACGCGTATACCCTATCTTAGAATAGAGTTAAACAAAGGTCAAGCCATTGTTTAACTCGGGGGCAAGTGATGGATATACGCATGATTCGGGCTCGGTTTTAATTATTCGGACCTCATACACGCACAAGGCCCACTACAGAAACCCGATTTCGAGCTAACCGGGGTAAACCGGGCAAGTCGCGAACTTGCCCGGCGCCCCGGGGGGCTTACCCGGAATTTCCGGGTAAGCCCAGCTTACCCGGAATTTCCGGGTAAGCCCCGGCCTACCCGGAATTTCCGGGTAAGCCTAGCTTACCCGGAATTCCGGGTAAGCTCCATACCCGGGGGGTGTCGCGCACACCCCCCATTTTACCTCGACGCATACGGAGACCCGATTTTTACACTAACTCCTATGTGTCCGAGACCTTTGTTCCAACGGCGCGCGCGTCCCGTTCATGACAGCCGCCTGAGACGTACGTCAGAGCCCCTTTTCCCAAAGCTTACCCCTACGTCCCGGTTCACATTTCCACATTGAACCGGGTCAAAACCGGTTTACGGTCCAAGGTTGCCTATAAATAGCCACCTTGGGGGTAAACATTTTCAAGTCATTCATTCCAAAATCACTTTGGGCAAGCTTGGGAAAAGCTCTGACTTCTCTCTAAAAACCCTCTCTTTCTCTCTCTAGAAAACTACTGATGTTGATCGTCGGAGTGAGCACGCCAAGCACCCCCCCCCCCTCTCCATGGGGACTGCTTGGTAACGCTCCTTTGCAGGTGCCGACGGACGTTCTGCTAGAGAGCCGGGAAGACTTGCCTTCCGACATAAGACGAAGTTAAGGCCCGCGCACGATCTTAGAAGGCGGACTTGGCTCGCATCCAACCCGAAGATCTCGACAAGTTATCCAGCGGACAGCCCGCAATAACTTGGTCGAAACAAAAGTAATATTGTTTAGAATATAGAATATCAAAAAATTAACATATACCTTAATGATATGAATTAAAATAAAATATTCCCTTGATTTATGGCACTTCGGAGTTGTGGCCATGCCTCCTAGTTAATTTGAGATTGTACTCAATGTTGTAAAAATCAAGTCCCAAAAGATCTAATATATCAAATAAGATTTTGGAAGAATATTGCATATGTCACGTCCCGTAAAATTGAGATCCAACGTATTGCTGACATATAACAATAATATTAATTAGTATATCAAATAGTTAATGAAATTTAATAAATTGAGTTAATTAGTAGTATTTATGTAAATATAAAAATCTCCCATTTATTTTCACGACTCAAGTACGTTCATTAGCAAAAGTTGGTCTTAGGGCTTCATTCATCTACATCACTCAACATCATCTCGTAGTGGAATTAGACCTCATAGGAATACTCTTTGGGCATGTACTCGTTTACCACGTTCTTCTAGAATCTGCAAACAGTCATTCCCACCATCAACAAAACACTTGTAAGTTTATATATATATTATCTCCATGAAAAAAATAGTAATAATAATAAAATTCATTTCATGTGTTTCTCTCGGCAAGTTCATCTTGCTTGGTGGAGTTGGATGGGAATGTACGAAGTGTTGAAGCAAGATAACGTCATATGCGAATGTGATAGAATAAGGAAAAATAATTGAGCGATATCGTTCTGATAACGTGTTATGAAATAAGAGATGTAATGGAGAGAGTAGTTGAGAGAATAATGAGAAGTGTATCATTCATACTAAAGATAAGAGAAATATGGTATAAAGAGAGGCAAATTTTTATGATCTATTCTCATGTACAAGAGCCCTTTATATAGGATTACATAATCTTGTAGAGTAAGAAACCTCATGGGGAAGTTATACTTGTAGGAGAAGTTATACTTCTTGGGGAAGTTATACTTCTAGGAGAGTTATACTTCTTGAGGAAGTTATACTTCTAGGAGAACAAGACATGATATATACAACATTGAACATCCATAAATATATATTCACAACAAAAATATTGTATGTTTATATATATATATATATATATATATATATATATATATATATATATATATCTCAACTCTTAAGTTTAGAAAAATAGTAGAGTTAGACATATATTGGTTAATAAGAAGCCACATCATGTATTATGATTTGTGGATGAAGTGTTGGGTTACATCAAAATCAGGATGGCCTAGGAAGACAAGTGACGCCATTTCATGACATGATGATGAATCACATGCAATGCAACTGATGTATATATGATGGATATACACCCGAATGGACCACATTAATGCTTAACATGGTCGCACCGTCGACTCCGAACATAGTAAGAGGCTAAGACCTTTATTTTCCGCACGTTAGTTCGGTAATTCCGGACCGGTCCGTACCACTAGTACCGGACCGGTCCGGCGACACCAGACACGGTCTGTACCACTGGTACCGGTCCGGTACCAGTGGCACCAGACCAGTCTGGTACCACGACGCCGGACTAGTCCGGTGTCACAAGGTCGACGCGTCCGGCCCCGAGCCCTCGGGTGACTGACACCCAAGTCTCCACCTATTTACAAAACTACCCTCAACCTATTTACGGAACTACCATTTTTACACGGGCCCCACCCGTAAAATTCTTAAACTCTGTAAATAGGAGGAGACATTCTTCATTTTACACAACTTGAATCCAACTTGCTCTGCCTTCTCTCTACTTTATCTCTCTAGAATTCGGCTCTGACTTTAGCATCGGAGAAGGTTCGCCAGAGACATACCCCCTGATGGGTTCGAGTTTAGTCGTTAGGCCCTTTAACGGTGAGGAAACGGCAAACAGGCCCGGTGGGCCCTAAACGAAGGCCAGGACGGCCCAGACAAAGGGTCCCGACGAAGGGAACCCGAGGATGAGAGGTCCCGACAGAGTCGGACCTGACCAGCGAGCTGAACGCTCCCGAAGAAGTGCCTCTGAGTAGGCCCCGATGATGAATCCCTGAGAACAATAGGCCCTGTCACGATGACGAGGGGCCCCGAGCGGTGACACAACGAGATAACTCTGGAGTCCCCGATGTTAGTCGGGACTCGTTATCAGAGGATAAGGCCGGGATACGCGGGGCGTGGCCGAGATACGCGGAACGTGGTTAAGATACACGGAGCGTGGCCGAGATACGCGGGGCGTGGCAGAGATAAGCGAGATCATGGCCTAGATAGGCGGGATCACACCCGAGATACGCAGGATACAAGCTAACCACCCCCAACGGTTCACCAGGTAACTGAGGTATCTCTTCGCCTATAAAAGGGCAAGAGGTCACCTCAGATGACTTAGGTTAAAACATATCACTTGAGATTATTGCTTGTCAGTCCATACGAGATACTCATTTAAGTATCGGAGAGGGATTCTGGGTCACCGCCTGGTCTATCCCCTCTTGCAGGATTGCGTGGAGCGAAGGAGCTAGGACCGCCGTCAAAGTCCGTACCGGAGTTCCACCGTGATCCAACATTGGCTCCGTCTGTGGGAAGCAAACAAAAAGCTGATATGCCTTCTACTCGTTCAATGGCGGCTGGCAAGCAAAGAAGACAGGGACAATCTGGTGGTTCCCGTCACCCCGCTGCAACAACTCTGAATTCACTACCAGAACAGGAGGAAAACCAGAACCATCCCGCTGCTGAGCTCTCCCAGACAGGGGGGCATAATGAAGGTCCCGAAGAGATTGCTGCTCAGCACCAGGGCACTAGGGGGCAGGAGGCTCCCCCAGCTACGGACCTGACAAGGGCTGTGGCAGAAGCCATGCCTATGTTTTTGGCAGCCGTGGAGGCTCTCTTAGATCGGAGAGACGCTGCGAGGAGGCAGGAAGAGATGCCCCCGTTAGAAGAAGTGCCCCCACCAGCAGAAATTCGGAACGTACAGGAAGCTCCACCCCGAGGCCAGGACAGGAGTAGGGTGTCCATTCAGCCGGAGAGATTCGTGGTTGATGGGCCAGGACCAGTACAGCAGAGGACCATTCCCCTGAATGGTCCCATCACCCCCGATCAGGTGGTAAAGATCGTGAACATCTGCATGGGAGAGCAGAAGCCGCTGGTGTCGGAGCTGAGGGATCGATCTACTCATCCCTTCGTTCCTCGACTCATAGACACCCTAGCCCCGCCAGGGCTGGGTATCCCCGCGATAAAGGAGTACGATGGTGAAGGAGATCCGGTTCGTCATGTCCAGAAGCACCTCATGGCGTGTCTGGGAAGAGCCCCTAATGAAGACATAGTGTGTACGCTGTTCCCGAACACACTTGGAGAAAGAGCCCTGACCTGGTTCTTTAGTCTGCCCCCCAGGCTGCATCACTTGCTGGGCAGATATGCACGACCGGTTCATTCAGCAGTACCAGGGTCGTAGGCGTTTGCTGAAGAGCGTGAGGTCCCTGACCCAGGTAGTACAGAGGCCCGACGAATCGCTGGCACACTATTACCAGCGATACACTGCCAGTGTGGCGGAGATTTATGAGGAGATCTCGGAGGGTGAGACCATCCGTACCTTCATTCGGAACCTAACGGCCCCCTATGGTTCCGACCTAATGCACAGCGCAGCTGAAAAAGCTGTGTGGAATATGGAGGCACTACAGAAGAGGGTGAAACGGCAAATCGATGTCCAGGAGTCGAAGATAGCCGCGGGAGAGCTGGAGCCCCCAAAGTCAAACAAAGGGAAGCAGTCGGTTAAACCTCTCGACGATCGTAAGTCAAAAGGTAAACCCGAAAGTAGTCGGAATCGAGGCCGCTCTGATCGGAGGGATGATAGGCGTTCTTCAAGGAAGGATAAGCGGGAGGATCTCGACATTCCTCTCAACTGCTCCATGGTGGAGGTACTGACGGTCATGGAACGACAAGGTATCTCCAGGTACCCCCCCAAAGAAGGATGGAGAATTCTTGGGATCTCGCACGGATCGCTACTGCTGGTTTCACCGCGCAAATGGTCACGACACCAATCATTGTCGGGAGCTGAAGAAAGAGATCGAAAAGCTAATCCAGAAAGGGAAGCTCAAGGAGTTCGTCGGGGATAAGCGGTGTCGATCCCGCTCTCGGTCCCGATCGCGGTCCCGTTCTCGATCCCGCGATCGGTCCCCAAAAAAGAAGAGGTCTGATCCGGAGCCGTCCGGTGCCCGCAAAGAACGACGGGGCACCATTAATGTGATTCATGGAGGATTTGCTGCTGGAGGTGATACCTCGTCCTCTCGGGAGGTTTACGCCTCTAGAATTCCTACGGCTGTGGTGCTAGGTAAGAGGTCCCGATCCTGGACCTTGAAGGAAGAGATGGTGATCTCCTTTTCGTCGGAGGATCTCATAGGCGTGGAAACTCCGCACGATGACGCCTTGGTTGTGACCTTGGATGTAGACGGGTACGAGATGAAGCGAATTTTGATCGACGGAGGGAGCTCCTCCGATATTCTATTCATGGACGCACTGGAGGCTATGGGGAAAACGAAGAAAGATCTGAAGGAGGCAAACTTCCCGATGGCCGGGTTCTCTGGCTCTACCTCGTATCCGCTAGGGGTAATCACCTTACCAGTGGAGTTTGGTAGTGGGTGGAAATCAGAAAGGAGGAATGTGGAATTCGTGGTAGTTGATTCCGCGGGGACTTACAACGCGATTATCGGGAGAACCACCATCAACCCCCTGATGGCAGTTGCCTCAACAGTGCACCAGAAGATGAAGTTCCCGACCGACCACGGAGTCGGAGAGGTCAAGGGCGACCAGGTAGCTTCCCGAAAGTGTTATGTTAATGCCACACGGAGGAGGAGGCGAGAGGCCATGACTGTCCTCCAGACAGATACAGATCCTAGAGAGGAGTTTGGGCGTCCCGCCCCCGTAGAAGATCTAAAAGAAGTCGAGATTGACGAACCTTAGAGGAAGGTAAAAATCGGGTCTGCTTTGACCGAAAAAACAGCCCGAGAATTGATTGAGTTGCTGAAGGAGTTCAAGGAGCTGTTTGCCTGGTCCCCGAGCGATATGCCAGGAATCAGCCCCGATGTGATCGTACACGAGCTGAAGATAGATCCCGCGATCAAACCTATCACGCAGAAAAGGCGTCCGATGGGCACGGACAAGAAGATCGCGATCCAGCAGGAGGTGGGCAGGTTGCTCGATGCTGGGTTTATTAAAGAGCTCCGATTCCAGACTTGGGTTGCTAATCCGGTGCTGGTAAAGAAGACTAACGGGAAATGGCGGATGTGTGTGGATTTTCGCGACCTGAACAAGGCTTGCCCGAAGGACTGTTATCCGCTCCCGAGAATCGACCAGCTGGTGGATGCCACATCGGGACATGAGCTGTTGAGTTTCATGGACGCGTATTCGGGCTATAACAAGATCAAGATGGCCAAGGAAGACGCTCCCCACACAGCGTTCTATGCATACAGTGACATCTATCATTACGATGTCATGCCTTTCGGGTTGATCAATGCTGGGGCAACCTACCAGCGGATGGTGAACAAGCTATTCGGAGATATGCTTGGGGAGACCATGGAGGCTTACGTGGATGACATGCTGGTGAAGTCCCGACAAGCTGAGGATCATGTGCACAACCTAACCATGGCGTTTGAGCGGATGAGACTTCATCAGGTTCGTTTAAACCCGACGAAATTCGCCTTCGGAGTCCACTCAGGGAAATTTTTGGGCTTTATGGTGAGCCAGAGAGGAATTGAGGTGAATCCCGAGAAGTTGAGGGCGATTGAGGAGATGCAGTCTCCAATAAACCATCGGGAGGTACAAGTGCTGAATGGCCGACTGGCTGCAATGAATCGCTTCCTGTCCAAAGCTAGCGACCGATCAATGCCATTTTTTGAAGTTCTGAGGGCCAACAAGAAATTTGAGTGGACCGCCAAGTGTGAAGAAGCGTTCCAAGCACTCAAGCAACACCTTCGCACCCTCCCGCCGTTGGCGAAACCGGTTCCAGGCGAGCCGCTCTATCTTTACTTGGCTGTTTCTGAATTTTCCATTAGCTCTGTGTTAGTGAAGGTTGTTTAGGGTAATCAAGTCCCCGTCTATTATGTAAGCAAGGCGTTTGCCAAGTCTGAATTAAATTATCCTGCCGTTGAGAAGTACCTCTTTGCGTTGATTATTACTGCTCGGAAGCTAAGGCCTTATTTCCATGCACACGAGATTACTATGTTGACGAATCAGCCTTTGAAGCATTTTTTGAACCGACCGGATGCGTCGGGAAGATTAGTGAAATGGGCAGTAGAGCTTAGTGAGTTTCGCATACACTTTGCTCCAAGAACGGCCATTAAGGGCCAGGCATTGGCGGATTTCATAGCAGAATCTACAGCCCCCGATATAGAAGAAGCGGGCCCTGTAGAGGGGGCAACCATGGAGGTCCCGACAGAAGAACAACCAGAGAGGGCATAGCAATCAGAACAGCCAAACGAGGAAAATACCTGGGAAATGTACACGGATGGCTCCTCGAGTTCGGACGGATCAGGAGCAGGCTTTTTGTTGATACCACCGGGGGGAGATGAGCCGCTCCGATACGCCTTGGCTTTAACATTCAAGGCCACAAACAACGAAGCGGAGTATGAAGCTCGTATCACGGGCCTGAAAATTGCTAAAGGCACTGGAGTCGATCACTTGAGAGTGAAGTGTGACGCAGCTTTAATCGTAAACCAGGTTCAAGGGCAATACGAAGCAAGGAGCCCGATAATGAAGAAGTATCTACACGAGGTACAAGCCCTGAAGGAGAGCTTTAAAAGCTTCGACATCAAGGCAATCCCGAGGGAGGAAAACGTAGAGGCAGACGCCTTGAGCAAATTTGCCCTGGGGGCACCCTTGGAAGAAAATCGGAAGGTGCACTTCCTAGAGAAGGTGATCTTATCGACTATCGACCAGACACAGGTATGTACTGTTGAGGCAGGATCGGAGGAGGAGCCCACTTGGATGACCCCGATAGTCGCGTATCTGACTACGGGGGTAGTCCCCGATGATAAAGTAGCAGCCGACAGGATACGTCGAATCGCGGCTAATTATGTGATGCTGGACGATCAGCTATACAAGAAGGGCTGGTTCTTGACTCTGTACTTGAAGTGTGTGGCAGAACCCGACACGAATCGAATCCTAAAGGAAGTGCATGAAGGGGTCGCGGCTTGTCATGAAGGGGCCCGATCCATTATGAGGAAAGTGCTGAACTTGGGCTATTATTGGGCTACGATGAGCAAGGAAGCGACGGCGTTGGTCCGATCCTGTGACGCGTGCCAGAGGTACGCCCCGAGTATTGTGGCTCCGGCCGCTAATCTGACATCCATCAAGAGCGCTTGGCCCTTCGCGCAGTGGGGCATCGACTTGGTGGGACCTCTTCCACAAGCACAAGGTCAATGTAAGTATTTACTTGTAGCTATCGATTATTTTTCTAAATGGATAGAGGCAAAGGCGTTGGCCAGAACGACGGGGAACCAGATCGTCAAGTTCCTCCAGACCCATATCGTGTCCAGATACGGGATTCCTAAGGTGGTGATCAGCGACAATGGTCCACCGTTTAACGGCTCTCAGGTGAGGGAGTATCTGGAGGAGTTAAACATCGAGAATTGGACAGCTTCCGTACGCCATGCTCAGACTAACGGTCAGGTGGAATCAGCCAACAAAATCGTGATGGATGGCCTGAAGAAGAGGGTCTATTCCTTGAAGGGAAAGTGGCTGAACGAACTAGAAAACGTGCTTTGGGCTGTTAGAACGAAACCCAAACGATCAACGGGGGAGACTCCGTTTGGGCTCGTTTATGGCACGGAGGATGTCGCCCCCGTGGAGGTAGCTGTGGCGTCCCATCGGATGAGATATTACGAGCCTCTGACGAATGATGAGATGAGACGCCTGGACTTGGACCTGCTCGAAGAGAAGAGGCGGAAAGCCGATGAAGTCCAAGCTCGAATACGTTTGGCGACGGCCAGGTATTACAATCGGCGAGTTAAGTCCCGACAATTCTTCGTCGGGGAGCTGGTTTGGCTTTGCAACGAGTTTACCCTTTTAGATCGAATCAACAAGATGTCACCAAAATGGGAAAGACCTTATAAGGTCGTGGGGATGCCAGCTCCAAATGCGTACAAATTGGAAGACCTCGATGGCAGAGTATTGAAGCATTCTTTTAGTGGCGAACACTTGAAGAAACACCATGCCCGATGAAAGTCGCCTTAAGTGGTGCCCGATGAAAGTCGCCTTAAGTGGTGCCTGATAAAGTCGCCTTAAGTGGTGCCCGATGTAAAATCGCCTTGAGTGGTGTATGCTGTTTATCGTTTAATTCGATGTAAGCCAATTTTGTGCCATCAATAAATAAAGAGGTTGCTTCCGATCAGAATTGTTCTTAGATTTACTCTAAGCATTATAAAGTCGCCTTAAGTGGTGCACGATGAAAAGTTGCCTTAAGTGGTGCACGATGTAAAGTCGCCTTAAGTGGTGCACGACGAAAAGTCGCCTTGAGTGGTGCATGATCCTTAGATTTATTCTAAGTATTAAAAAGTCGTCTTAAGTGATGCGCGAGATTATAAAGTCGTCTTAAGTGATGCGCGAGATTAAGTCGCCTTAAGTGGTGCACGATATTAAGTCGCCTTAAATGGTGCCCGATGTAAAGTCGCCTTAAGTGGTGCAAATTAGTAAATCATCTTGAGTGATGTACGAGAATGTCTTAAGTGTCGGAGTATCGACCTAAGCAAGTATAGTAAAGCCACTTGGAGAAGTGCATCGAAAAAAAAAATCGGAACTGAGAAAGTCTGATAATTGATAAGGGCTCAAAGACCCGACGATTACAAAAGCGAAGAAAATACAAGGACTCTAAAGATAAGCAGTTAGGCTTGGTCCTTGTCAGCGGCATCGGCAGGAGAAGGCTCCACAGGGTCGGCTGCGGGAGGATCGACTATCGGGGCATCAGCACTTGGAAGCTCAGCGGCGTCCTCGACAATTGCGGGAGTACTCCCCCCATCACTCTCCTCAGAAAGAGAAAAATATTTCTTCGCGAAGGGAGCGAGAGAAGGAGACTTGTCGAAGTTGATGGCATCACCATACTCCAGGTGGAGCTCCTCAACCGCATTGAAGAGAGTGTTCTCCACCTCCGCGCCGAAGAACTTCATAGCGTCAGCCTGGAAGTCCTCAGACCCCCGATAATCCTCCCGGCCCTTGGCCTCAGCCACGGCCAGCTGCGCAGGAACCCCCGCGACTTGCTCCTCCAGAGCCTTCTTCTCGAGGACCAGCTTGTCCTCAGCAGCCTGCCGCTCATGTCGCTCCCGCCTCAGGAGTCCCTCGAAGTCCCCGACCTGCTTTTGGAGGTCCTGAACCTTTTTGTCAAGGAGGGCCTGCTCCTTGGCAAGTTTCCCCCGCGAAGACTGGGAGGCCGCAAGATCCTCCTTAAGCTTGTCGAGGGCTGCTCAGTCCCGTTCCCGGGACTCATCATAGGCGATGAGGTACCCAAAAAGACGGTTGAAGTCCCCGAGCTCCTACAATAAGAGAGAAAAGTGTTAGTGGGCAAACAGCCATATTTACCAACGAGAAGGGAGGAGCGAAATTTTACCTCTATCCGACGCAGGGACATCTCTCGGACATCCCGATGCATGGCCGTCCGATTCAGGGAAATCGGGTACCGCATGGTGGGCAGGATCGAGCCCGCCAGCAGATGCAGAGCCAGGTCCTCATGCTGGTCACCTTGTCGAAGCTGGACCCCTTGCAGTGTTTGGATTGGAGTCCAGGGAGCGTTCACTTGCGCGGGGTCGAAGGCCCTGTAGAAACTCCTGTCCAGAGGGACAGGAGGAGGGGCACGAGTCGTGGAGGGGCACGCCTCCGGTTCGACCCGGACAGGGAAAGGGGTGAAGTTGTGGATGGGCGACGGTTGTCGCTGCTGCGGAGAAGATGAAGGGGGCAGCCCCTGAGAGGTTGGTTTCAAGGGAGACTGCCCCGTCTTCCGACGATGACGAAGGGAGCCACCCTCATCAGTCTCCTCGGAGGAGTCCAAGCTTTCCTCCCGACGAAACTGTTCGCCGGTCGGGGTTTTCTCCCCAGCTGAGGGAGGCGCCCCTGTTGAAGACGGTGCATCCGCGGAAGCTTCAGCACCCGATAGAGCCCCTGAGCGACCTGCACCTAGAGGACGAGAGGCTTCAGAAATGTAGTCAGGAAGTTCATCAGGATTCTTACACCAAACAATACGTCGGGAGACGTATTGATCCTTCCCGTGATAGTGGTAGTAGCCCGCCTTCAGGACACGAGGAGTTTCACCTCGAAGGATTCGTCTAACATCAGCAATATGGGCCTCCCTGGTCGATGGAATCAAATCCCTCGGGACCATCCTCCTATATGATTTAATAGCGAGTCGGAGCTTTTTACCTTCTTCAGCATTCTGGACGTCGAAGAGTTGGTCCAGCTCCACGCGCTTCCGCTTGGGTTGCTCCACAGAAGGAGACCCCGACAGAGCAGCAGCCTTCTTGGCGGACTTCCTCTTCCGCGAAGGGGGGACAACATCGGTCTCCCCCTGCTTAAGGAATAGATCGGTCAGCACAGATACCCTCTTGGCTGCAAACAGTAAACGAAAAAGAGTTAGAAGTTTACCCAGGGAACCACATTGGAAGGGCCGTCGAAAAGCTGCCCCCCCAGAGATTATATCAAGGAGTCGGATCCCGGCGTTCACCAGGTCCCACTCCACGAGGGAATTGGCGTCGAGGGGAGTGTAGGACTCCCCGCATCGGTAAAGATGGATGAGTTGAAGAGTTTGGAAATCTTCGTCGGTATAGGTGTGGAAGGCAGGTGGGGAGTCTGCTGCCACCTCCCATCGGGGCCATGGGATCGAAGAGTGTTGGATGAAGAAGTAGCTCCTCTTCCAACCACTGTTGTCGGACCCCGTGTCAACCAGGAGTCCCCGACCCTTGACCACCTTCCAGGTGTCATTGGTCCAGTTACACCGTCCAAGCTGTGCATTGTTCCACTTCGGCATTCGGGGGTAGAAGGCACAAACCCCCGGCTCGTTGCACTTCATCCCGTAGAAGGTCCTGAAGAGCTTGAGGCTGTATACCCACCGCTGTCGGAAGCAGAGGACCTGGAAAGCATTCCACAGGCGAATGGCATGCGGAGAGAAGGTGGTTGGATGAGTTTTGTAATGCTGGCACATCTCGACCAGATTACCACAGAAGGGGAATCTGATCCCCGCTGATACTTGCCCCGTAGAGACAAATACCTCCCCTTTTTGGGGACGAGTAACCTCAGGGTTACCCGAGGGGCGAGGCCAAGGATACGGGAAACGGGGTTCCCAAGTAGAAGTGATGCACCCCTCTCGGAGAGCTGCATCATAAGCAGTATTGGAAATTTCATTCAGATCATAATCAAAGTTGAATGGCTCTCTCCCCTCAGAGCTGGATCCGCTGTCTGAAAATTAGCATTGGCAAGGAAGGCACAGTGGGATTTTCGGAAAGTTGTAAACAAGGAAAACATGAACGAACAATAGAGAAGAGACCCTTACCAGACATGGCGATTGGAGGTTGAAGGAATGAACTTGGCGTTGCCGGAAAGATGACCGGAGAAACTCTGAGATCTTCGGAATTGCAGGGCTTGAATTCGCGGAGAAGTTGCAGAGAGCTTTTGAGAATTCAGAAACGGTAAAAGTGCAGCTATGCTCACGGTTAGGGTTTTATAGGCGAAGAGGACAGTTGAAGGGACACTTCGATCCGAGTCGTCGAAGTTGAAGAGTTTTAATCTGGACCGTTGAGATGAAACGTGCAGAAGGACAACGAGCGTAATGATGAAACGGCCTGAAAAGCACTTTTCAGAAAAGAACAGGCGCGAAAAATCAGGCACGAGGGCCGAAAACGTCGCTTCAGTATCTACTGCATTTAATGAACTGGGGAATCGAGGAGTCCCCTTGGATTTGGCAGTTATGCACAAAGCATCGAGGAAAAGTGAAGGAGAAGACTAGTATTGAGTGACTATGCCAAGGGAAAGATCCCCGATTCCAATATCGGGAGGTCGGGAGTTGAAAGACACGACGAACTAAAAGTCCCTCATGTCTTGGGGGCAAATGATGGGTTCGAGTATAGTCGTTAGGCCCTTTAACGGTGAGGAAACGTCAAACAGGCCCGGTGGGTCCTAAACGAAGGCCAGGACGGCCCAGACAAAGGGTCCCGACGAAGGGAACCCGAGGATGAGAGGTCCCGACAGAGTCGGACCTGACCAGCGAGTTGAACGCTCCCGAAGAAGTGCCTCTGAGTAGGCCCCAATGATGAATCCCTGAGAACAATAGGCCCTGTCACGATGACGAGGGGCCTCGAGCGGTGACACAACGAGATAACTCTGGAGTCCCCGATGTTAGTCGGGACTCGTTATCAGAGGATAAGGCCGGGATACGCGGGGCGTGGCCGAGATACGCGGAACGTGGTTAAGATACACGGAGCGTGGCCGAGATACGCGGGGCGTGGCCGAGATAAGCGAGATCATGGCCTAGATAGGCGGGATCACACCCGAGATACGCGGGATACAGGCTAACCACCCCCAACGGTTCACCAGGTAACTGAGGTATCTCTTCGCCTATAAAAGGGCAAGAGGTCACCTCAGATGACTTAGGTTAAAACATATAACTTGAGATTATTGCTTGTCAGTCCATACGAGATACTCATTTAAGCATCAGAGAGGGATTCTGGGTCACCGTCCGGTCTATCCCTTCTTGCAGGATTGCGTGGAGCGAAGGAGCTAGGACCGCCGTCAAAGTCTGTACTGGAGTTCCACCGTGATCCAACAC
The DNA here is from genome assembly GCA_036873135.1 of Clarkia xantiana subsp. parviflora. Lineage (NCBI taxonomy): Eukaryota > Viridiplantae > Streptophyta > Magnoliopsida > Myrtales > Onagraceae > Clarkia > Clarkia xantiana. Next base: position 22,147,587 of record JAPTYO010000012.1, read on the forward strand.
CCCCCTGGCGCAATCCTTCTTGCAGGTAATCGACGGCTTGGAAAGTGATCGACGGTAACATCAAGAAGTTGGATAACACGAAGAGGATCGGAACTCGACTCGACGCAAGGCCCCCTTGTCCGGAACTCCCGACGAGATTGTTCCATCATTGGCGCCGTCCGTGTGACTCGGAAAAAAATGTCAAAGTATACAAGCAAGCCAACCAAATGCTTGTCGTGAAATTCATTCACGGAGGGTTTGGTGCAGGAGGTGAATAATCCAGTGCACATGATGATTACGCCTCGCAAGTAGGAGATTGTTAGGTTCTAAGTTTCAGGTCAACGGGCGGTCGACCTAAACCTTATTCCTCACTGGCGAAACTGTGGGTTCGGTGCTTCACTGGCGAAACTGCGGGTTCGGTGCTCCTAAGTCCTGTCGTTCTGATCCGTGTCAATCTGTCATTCGCCTTTTTCTTCTCCACGTGCCCTGCAAGAGGGGCAATATCAAGCACGGAGGGGGGGGGTGGGTGGTGCTTGATGTACCCTCTCCGATGCCTAAGTTAGTACGATACTTTTAGAGAGATAAAGCTAGAGAGATGTCAGAGCTAAATTGCACACTTAGCCAAGATGTTCAAATGAAAGGTGGAAGGGTTGTATTTATAGGCAACGGTGTCATTAAGGTGGGGTGGCTTAATGACATCGTTAACCTTTAAGCACAATTAATTAGCCCTTAAACACGTAATTAAGACCTTAAAGCACAGAGAGGTTGGCGGAAATAAACTGAGTATCGGAGTCGGGAAGCAGTGCCGGGGCCCTTTGGGGGGGGGGGGGGGGAGAAAATCCGACCCCCAAGGGTAGGAGTTGGGTGTGGCCACCCAACCCCTCCCTAGGGGAAATAGGGTTGGCAAACCCTATCTCCCCTAGGGGAGGTCGGGTGTGGCCACCCGACCTCACCTAGGTGAGTTCGCCGCGGTCCGGACGAGTATTTTCGCCTCGTTCGGACCGTTGGTGTTTCCGCGGGGTGTTTGGGTCGAAGTTTCGATTTACAATCATTAACGGGGTGATCAAAATAAAACGATTCGGAGGTCAACGGGTTCAAATTGGGCATATATCCATCACATGCCCCCGAGTCAACCAATGGCCTGACCCTTGATTGACTCTATTTTAGGATGGTATGACACGCGCAATTCGAAGCCGGGATTTTACCTTTTGTCGGAATCCTTACTTACCCATGGATGTGTGTCTCTGACTCTGCCCCCTGTCTTATAAGATAGAGGAATTGCAAATGTCAGAATAGCACAGACACGTGTCCAAGCACGTGTCTGTCTAAGATGGAAATAATAAATCTATCCCCGCCATGGGTGTATACTCAGAAAATATACGCTCGTGTGGGGATGCAACATGAATACAGCTAAACGAGTCCATGCTTCAATTTCATGACGGGGTAAGCCTATGTGGAGAAAAATTTTGATTTTGGTTTAAAAATTTTCTAAGTATGGGATACTTAAAAAATATGCCTATAGAATACTAACTATGGTAGGTGTGAGTTTAACCGCGGTTAATGGGAACTAGGGGTAGCAGTTTTTAAATCTGACCCTTGAATTTTTCCTTTCGAAAATCAATGGTGTCGATTTAGCGGTTTTGGAAAAAACCCTATTCCCTTTTACTATAAAAAGGGGTAAGTGATTACCTCATTCTCGTTGTCCTTTTCTCTTTTTTCTTTTTGGCGGTGGGATTCTTAGTCGGATTTACTTATCGGGGTGCGTGTCGTATTGAGGTACGTGCTTTTTCTTTTGTGTAAGCATTGACTTTGGGGGATGTAATCCCGCTTCCCCCTTGATTGTTTCTTTATTTGTCTCGTTTCTTAATTTGTGGGTCTTCATGGTGATATAGTCCTGTTTGGTTCATCCTCTTTTCATCCTCTTGCCCCCGTGTTTCTGCTTACTGGCGCGTGGGGTCTTCTATACTGGGGTTATAACTATCTCCCCTTGCCCCCCTGCCTCTGCTTGTTGGCCAGTGGGGTCTCTCTATGCTGGGGGTTATAACTATCTCCCCTTGCCCCCATGCCTCTGCTTATTGGCCAGTGGGGTCTCTCTATGCTGGGGGTTATAACTATCTCCCCTTGCCCCCGTGCCTCTGCTTATTAGCCTGTGGGGTCTTCCCATATCATCTTTCTATTCTTACATTTTGACTTTGTATTCGTCGTTTTAGGAAAATGAGTTTCATCTTGTCTCTACTATCTCTTTTATGTTTTTCTTGGGCTGAGCTTGCGTGTTCTCGATCGGCAGATCTCCCCGGTGATTGATGAGGAGTAAGAGGCCAGTACGGGTGGGAGTAGTTAACTCCAGGACCGGACCTTCGATTGCAAAAAGATCGGTTTTTTGTGGTGCGGGGAGGTGTCCTCTAATTGGAGGTAAGGGCGGTGGTGATGTTAGGGTACCATCTTCTTTCTATATTGATGCCCCCCAATCGAGGGTCCGGGAGCCATCTTTTCCTTCTCCCTTATTTGGTAAGTCCTGGAATGTCTGAGTTTCCTTAGTGTATATTGGTGTTTACTCTGTATCTTGTTGTAGGTAGACTTCGTCTTCCGCTTCTGAGTCGAAAGGAGCTGTCTCGTCCTCCTGTTGATGGAATTGTTGGGTCTGAGTGGGCGCCTTATTATGGGCGTGGGGCTCGTTTTGACAATCAATCTTCTTTACAAACTCCTGAGGTTGGAGTTCGTGTTCTGCAGTCTGCTATTCCTCCTGCAGATCGTGTGCCCCCTTCTAAAGGGTTGGAGGCAGCTTATGAATTGGCTCATGATGTGTTGGCTCGCTATGCTTCTGTAACTTTTCTTAACCGTGTTATCCTTTGGGACATTTCTTTTTCATGCTTTGTCTGTCTCACCCTTTGTTTTTGTAGCAGGGTATTGCCGACCTTTTTAATTTGTCCACCCTTGTTATTGATCTTGCTGAGGAGAAGAAGTTGCACGAGGACACTTGTGTCTCCCTTAGTTCTGAGCTTGTTAGTTGTTTGGAGCGTAGTCGTATCACGGATTTGCAGCGCCGAGATTTGGAGAGTCGTATTGCCCTTCTTAAAGAAGAGATTGAAGCTTAAGACAAAAGTCTTATCGCGATGAAGTACTTCGGGCTGCTGAGTTGGTGTCCCTTGAGGAGATGTTTCGTGTGGAGGAGAAAGGGTGTGCTATTGCTGAGTATAAGGGTTCCTCCTCTTATCAGGCTGCTATCGATGTTCGCTGCTCTGTGGCTAAGCGTATTTCTTTAAAGGCGATTCTTGAGCGCATGTACATGATTGCTCCTGACTTTCCTTTTTCTCAACTTGGTGATTTGTCTGACTTCGCTGTTAGGCATATTGCCAAGATGAGGAAGTAGTACAACTATCTCTTGTGGTGGTTTCGCGAGTTTGTGGTTTGGGGTTTCTCTTAATTTGGGTCGTACTTCTCCTTTTTGCCTTCTAGCTTCTTTATGCTTGTCTTTATCGGTTGTGTTTTTACTTTGCTTCTCATTAATGTTGCTTGGCTGAAGTGCCTACGAGGTAGTCTTGAACTTGTATTCATCTTTCTTTATTGAGTTTGTCAAGGGTTCCTTCTTGTGGTGTCTTCTTACTACTCTTCCTGTTGGTGAGTTGCACTTGTCTTTGGAGTTTGAAACTCCACATTTCATAGTTTTGCCATCTTTATTTGATACTCCTGTCTTTACTTATGGCATGCATGGCAGGGTGTTTATCTCCCCTTTTCATGATAACTTCTTGTGCCTTTATGTGTAGTTCTTTGGTTATTGACCCTTCCCTTTCTGGTGCTTTCTTTTCATTGCGTTTCTCTTGTGTTTTCCTTCATCATCATACCTGCTATCTCATCAAGGAAAAAATATTATGTGTTCTTTATACAACTTTACTTTGCCATTATTTTCTCATGGGATCCTTCTTAGTATGGTGCAATGATCTCTTCTGATACCCTTTGAAATGTGTTTATGATACTGTTAGACCAAAGATACGCTCTTGGTGGGCGTCGAATCTGTTCACGAGACAGGCTCTCGGAGGGCACTTAACGTTTCACAGGATAGGCTCCCGGAGGGCACAAGTTAGACCAAAGATACGCTCCTGGTGGGCGTTGAATCTGGTAGTTTGAAATCTACCTCAAGATACGCTCTTGGGGGCGTCGAATCTGGTAGTTTGAAATCTACCTCAAGATACGCTCTTGGGGGCGTCGAAGGTCGTATTTTTTAGAAACCACTCTCAAGATACGCTATTGGGGGCGTCGAAATTCGTAGTTTTTTGAAACCACTCTCAAGATACGCTCTTGGGGGCGTCGAAGTTCGTAGTTTTTGGAAACCACTCTCAAGATACGCTCTTGGGGGCGTCGAAGTTCGTAGTTTTTGGAAACCACTCTCAAGATACGCTCTTGGGGGCGTCGAAGGTCGTAGTATGAAAACTACTCTCAAGATACGCTCTTGGGGGCGTCGAAGGTCGTAGTATGAAAACTACTCTCAAGATACGTTCTTGGGGGCGTCGGAGGTCGTAGTATGAAAACTACTCTCAAGATACGCTCTTGGGGGCGTCGATGGTCGTAGTATGAAAACTACTCTCAAGATACGCTCTTGGGGGCGTTGAGGGTGTTGCTGACTTGGAAGTCATATCTGTGTAAGGATAACATAATGATTGTATCACCACCTTCTTTGAAAGATACTTTTGAGTAACTTCTACTTCATTAGGAGCATTCATGCTTTATGTACACTTGGGATGCCTTGGGTGGATCAAGACACCCTTTGAAGGAAATCAAAGATAGTTGTAGAGTCGGAGTAACTTCTTGAGTTCTCCTTCTCAAAAGTTGTTTTTGGAAAACTTAAACAATTATATTTAATGACTTAAAATAACTTCAAGGATATGGTTTTTTGCTTGTGCTGTCTTCTTAGACGTAGTACTTCTATAGGTGTTCCCCACTGAAGGTATTTGTGGAGATATACCCATCCCCATCCTCTAGGCGGTAAGCATTTGCGTATGGAACTGATGCTATCTTATACGGCCCTTCCCACTTTGGAGACAATTTTCTGACCTGATCTAAGTGTGAGAACTCGTTCTTTCTGAGCACTAGTTCTCCTATGTGGAATTGCCTCTCCTTGACTTGGCGGTTGTAATATCTTGCGGATACAAGGCGCATTTGTGCCTGTGCTTCCTCTGAGTTCCATCTTTTATCATCCACAAGGTCTAAGTCTAAGAGCCTTTCTTTGTTGTTCTTGTGCTCTTCATAGTACGTGGTTCTTAGTGATGATACAGCCATTTCTGCTGGTGCCACTGCTTCGGTCCCGTATACTAGCCCAAATGGTGTTTCTCCCGTGGCTATCTTTGGTGTTGTCCGTACTGCCCATAGAACATTTTCCAGCTCATCTACCCAACTTCCCTTGGTATCATGGAGTCGTTTCTTTAAACCGTCTAGCACTATTTTATTTGCCGACTCTACTTGCCCGTTTGTCTGAGGGTGTTTTACTGATGCGAAGCGTCGCTCTATATTCAGCCTTTCGCAATACCATTGCAGTTTCTTGCTCTTGAATTGTGGGCCATTATCACTTATTATTGCTTTTGGGACTCCGTATCTCGAGATAATGTGAGATTGAATGAAGTTAACGATTTGCTCGTCTGTTGTCTTTCCCATTGCCTTTGCTTCTATCCACTTGGAGAAGTAGTCTATTGCTACTATTATGCAAGTTTTCTGCCCTTTTTTTCTTGGTAGGGGGCCTATCAGATCAATCCCCCACTGTGCGAATGGCCAGGCTCCCGAGATGGAACTTAGCTTTGCTGCTGGGGCTGTTATATTTCTGGAGTACCTTTGGCAGTGATCTCATTTTTATACCAAGTCTGCTGCTTCTTTGCTCATTGATGGCCAATAGTATCCTAGGTTGTAGACCTTTCGGATTATTGATCGTGCTCCTTCATGGCACCCCGCATCTTTCATGGAGTTCTGCAAGTACTCTCTCTGTTTCTGGGTATGTTATGCATTTGAGGAAGGGTGTGGAGTACCCTTTTTTGTAGAGTTCATTATCCATCACTGCATAATTTCTAGCCATCCTTTCAATCTTGACTGCCTCTACCTTATCCTTTGGGAGTTTTCCTTCCATGATGTACTGATGCAATGGGGTCATCCAGGCTTCTCCTTCATCTATTACTAGAGCCTCCATTTGTTCTATCACTGATTGCATTCTAAACTACCAGATTCGACGCCCCCAAGAGCGTATCTTGAGGTAGATTTCAAACTACCAGATTCGACGCCCACCAGGAGCGTATCTTTGGTCTAACTTGTGCCCTCCGGGAGCCTATCCTGTGAAACGTTAAGTGCCCTCCGAGAGCCTGTCTCGTGAACAGATTCGACGCCCACCAAGAGCGTATCTTTGATCTAACAGTACCATATATACCATTTAAAGGGTATCAGAAGAGATCATTGCACCATACTAAGAAGGATCCCATGAAAAAATAATTACAAAGCAAAGTTGTATGAAGAACACATAATGTTTTTTCTTGATGAGATAGCAGGTATGATGTGAAGGAAAACACAAAAGAAAGATAAGTAAAGGAAAGAACAAGGAAAGGAAGAGTCCATGATCAAAGGAATATATACAGAAGCATCCGAAGTACCCATCAAAAGGCAGGTGTTCCACACACCATGCATACCACAACCAAAGGCAGGTGTTCCACACACCGCCAACATAACCATGCAAAGCAGGAAAGTAACAAAACATCCCAAGTATAGCAATCCCAAAATGAACTCGACCCATCAAGGGGAGAAACACTCAACCCATTAAAGGGGAGGAAAAGTAAAGTCATATATACAAGGATAAAGAGATATCAGCATATCAACCAGAGCCTGCTGGAGAGTCCTCACGGTCCTGACCCTCTGAGGAAGAATCACCAACAGAGCTCGAAGAAGAGGAGGAAGAGCCTGAACTATCAACATCCACGGGTATAGCATCCAACTATGCAGGGGCAGGCTCATCAGCAACGGCAGTTGACCCCTAAGAACGGCCATATAACCAGTAGAATATGGTCCAAAGTCACCCAGATCATTAACGGGAAACTGGGGATCAATACAAAAGATGTGATCAACAAGGTACTCTCCGAACTGATTCATCTCCTGGTTCAACCGAACGCTGTAATCAGCAGTAAAGGCAGAGGAAGCTTTGTACTCAGATACTGCAACAGCTCTCTCCTCCGCCCGGCACCTCGCCTCAAGCTTCGTCAACTCCTCAGCATGGAGTGACGATGCAACATCAGACTCACGGCGCAAACTACCCACGGTAGTCTCAAGAAGAGCTACCTGGCTCCTAAGCTCCTGCATATGCAAGTCAGACAGGCGAACCTTCTCAGCTGCAGTGGCAAGCTCCGCCTTCAAGGACACCAGGTTATCCTCAAGGGCTTTCTTCTCATCTGAAAGCTCAAGCGCAAGAGACGACATATTCACCATGTCGGACATACCCTAAAAATTCAACAAGGGGTAAGTGACTTAGCAAGCAATCACATGAAAAAAGAAAAGGAAGAGAAACACAACTTACAGGAACATAGTGGGATAACACCCCCTGGATGAAACGCCGGGTCTCCTTCGGGGACTTAGGATGAGGAACACGATCACCAGGAGCGATGGCACCGCGAAGTACCCGAATGCCAACCTCCGGGGTACGCAAGGAGGAACCGCTATCAAAGTGGAACTCCTTCAATCCAGCAAAAGGAGTCCACTCAGCTCCCACGATATTCTCGTCAGTAAGGCGCGTAAAGTCCTTCCGACTCAAAGCCGGAGGCCCACCTATAAAAAGAAAGCCAAGTAAAGAAAAACACAAGCATAGAAGCATCAATGACATAAAGAAAAAACGAACCTGAAGACCGTGCCCTCGGCTGGGGGGCAGGAGATGGAGAATCAGTGACCACCCCACCATCGCCAACAGGCCGCTTCCCTTTATCAGCCCGGGAAGGCGCCTCTTCGACCACTATCTCTTTGTCGCGAGACAGGGTCGGGGGACGAACACCAGGGGGAGGAGGATCTGCCGCCTTCTTCTTCTTGACAGCCGAGGCCCCGGCCTCAGAGTCGGACCTCCGCGACTTGGACTTAGAAGGTCCAGAGCCCTTGCCCACAGAGACGACTCTCTCGGTCACCAAGGGAGAGTGCCCTAACAACACAAGGAAAACAGCATGAGAAAAAAAACAAGTATACCATAAGAGAAGGAAGAAAGAAATATACCAGAGGCCCCAGCAGTCTTCCCAGGCATAGGGGACTTCTTCGGAGTAGAGCTGGAGGGAGCCCTCCTCTTGCTCAAATCAAACGGCGCTGCCTGCACGTTATACGTTTTCCCGTGAAACCAACCTACAAGGGAAAAACAGAAAATAAATATAGATGAGAAGACTAAGTAACATACCGAATCCCCAGAGAGAGGAGTCAAACTAATCCCTGCCTCATAGAGGTCTGTCTCGGTCACCAAGGACACAGGGCAGTAACACTGGGTCTTGTGGCTCTCATAGATAGTCTTCATAGTCTCTAAATCCTCAGAAGAGAACTCCCCAAAGGCAGGCCAGCCATCTGATCGGTCCTCATTCAGAACCGGCCAGGTAACGTATCGATCTGTGATAAAGAAATAATGATTGGCCCAATGCCTCGCCGAGTTATCGCTCCGAACCACGAAACGAAGAGAAGTATTCCACTCAACTCCGCTCAACCCGAAATCAGCAAATCGGGAATCTTTGAGGGAAGGATAGCGAGTCACAAAACTCGCGAAGCCTACCTTGTTCTGATACTGAAATCGCAAGAAGCACCGGAACAAGACCAATGAGTACTACTCAATTCTACAAGCTCATCGCAATAAGGCAGGCGTAACCCAAACCGAATCTGGGAAGGATAGACAACAACCTTCCCCCTGGGAGGCTCTGTCACTGTCTGGCGAGTGTTTCCCAAAGAAGGGAGGAAGGGGTACAAGGGCTCGTCTAAAGGACAAATGTCACCTAAGGTGACATGCTCGTTATAGTCGGACCTAGTCAGGTAGTTCTCCGACAAAGCAGCGAGACCTAAATCAAAGGCAGTGAGAAATTCCAAGCTCGAATCAGGCTCCGACCAATACCCTGGCTCAGTATACGACTCAGAATCCGACTCCGAACTAATGCCAGGAAAGAAAGTAACGCGACGAATAGAGGGAAAAAAAAACTTACTCATCCTTCGAAGGATATAGCGCCTCTGCCAAGTTTGTGTATGGGGGCACCACCACGAGTACAATATCTGTCATAGCATGACAGGTATTAGGATAAGAAGATCTCCAAAAAATCCGGACATACCACGGCACCCGACGATCAACAACCAAAAATGCAAAGGCACCCAACAAAGGTAACAAACACGTGCTAAGGACACTACAACGACAAAATCGGGCAATTTTGCCCGGATCCAGAAAGCGATTTTTGAGCAAAATTACGATTATGCCCCTCCACCAAAAATCAACGTGCAAATGGCATTACGACGTTAAATCCAAGCGGGAAAAATTCAAGCGGCCAAAATTTTTTCCTAAATCGGCGGCTATCTACGGCAATCACATATTCAATCAAAAGTCGACAAATCAAATATCGGCAATTCAAGTATCGGCATTTTATACGATAACGGAAAGAAAAAGATTGGACCTTCGGAAAACCCGACCCGATGTGATAAACGGGACCGAAATTCGAATTTTGATGTCGCCGGGAATCAGCCCCTCGCCGGAGATCAGCTCCTCACCGGGAATCAGCCCCTCGCCGGAGGCTGTTCTTCGCCACTGCCGGGACCGAGCCGCGCCGGGATCCACCTGCCCCGCCTCTGCTGTAGCTCGCCGGAACCGTGGAAACCCCGGCCTCCACTCGCAGCCGCCGCCCTCCGCGCCGTCGATGTCCCCCTGCGCCTCCGTTCCCCACGCCGCCGCCTCCGTGCTGGCCGGAATTCCACCTCCTCCACCGGAATTTCTGGCCGGCCCCTTCCCTTGGTGTGGAAGATTTTCTCAAAATTTTTCCTTGCTCTCCAAGTGTGAGGAAAAAGGAAAAAGATGACAATGGTGGCTAAGTGAGGTAATTTCTTTACTCCTCTATATATTTGAAAAGGTGTAGGGTTTTTTAAAGTGACATAATCACAACCCTCCATTTAAAACTAGAAGAGATCTAAGGGTTAAAGGGAAAACTATCATCTTTACCTCCCTTAGACTATGGTTAGGCATATTTCCACCCAAGTTGACACCCTATAGGCATATTTTTTAGTATCCTATACTTAGAAAAATTTTGGACCAAAATTAAAAAATTTCCCCACTTAGGCTTACCCCGTCATGAAATTGAAGCATGGACTCATTTAGCCGTATTCATGTTGCATCCCCACACGTGCGTATATTTTCCGGGTATAAGCCCGTGACGGTTTTGGATTTATTATTTCCATCTCAGACGGACACGTGCTTGGACATGTGTCCGTTCCATTCTGACGTTTGCAATTCCTCTATCTTATAAGACAGGGGGCAGAGTCAGAGACACACACCCATGGGTAAGTAAGGGTTCCGACAAAAGGTAAAATCTCGGCTTCAAGTTGCGCGTGTCATACCATCCTAAAATAGAGTCAATCAAGGGTCAGGCCATTGGTTGACTCGGGGGCATGTGATGGATATACGCCCAATTTGAACCCGTTGACTTCCGAAGCGTTTTATTTTGATTACCCCGTTAATGATTATAAATCGAAACTTCGACCCAAGCACCCCGCCGAAACGCCAACGGTCCGGACGAGGCGAAAATACTCGTCCGGACCGCGACGAACTCACCTAGGTGAAGTCGGGTGGCCACACCCAACCCCTACCCTTGGGGGTCGGATTTTCTCCCCACCCCCAAGGGCCCCGGCTCCATTTTCCAACTCACGTACTTAGATTATTTCCGCCAACCTCTCCATGCTTTAAGGTTTTAATTATGTGATCAAGGACTAATTAATTGTGTTTAAAGGTTAACGACATCATTAAGCCACCTTAATGACACCGTTGCCTATAAATACAACCCTTCCACCATTCATTTGGGGATCTTAGCCACTTATGCAATTTTAGCTCTCGCATCTCTCTAGCTTTATCTCTCTAGAAAGAAATGTACTGACTTAGGCATCGGAGAGGGTTCATCAAGCACCACCCCCCCCTCCTTGCTTGATATTGCCCCTCTTGCAGGGCACGTGGAGAAGAGAAGGAGGAGGACAGAAGGACACTGATCAGAACGACAGGATCTAGTAGCACCGAACCCGTAGTTTCACCAGTGAGGAGTAAGGTTAAGGCCGACATACCTTAAACCTTTTCCGTAGTCCCAAGATCTTACTAAGGGAGTTCCCGATCCACCGGACGGAACTCGTAGAGGTTCTTGTTAAGGAAGCCCTACGCGGTATAGTCTCCACAGCAAAGTGTTAGCATATGGTGACGTGGCGCCGTAATAGGAGCCCGTTAATTAAGGGAATTACCTAAGTTAATTAGGTAATTGTCAATTTGGGCTAATTGGGCCAAATCCAATTAGTAATTGACAAGGGAGGCCCAAAATGGGCCTCCCCCCTTTTTGCATGGTTCGGCCGAAACCCTAGTACCACATAGGGTGGAGTTGCCTTTTGGCAACTCCACCCAATACTATATATAGGGGTGACTCCTAAGGGGTTAAACACACAATTAAGAACAAGGATCTCCATTGAGAAAACTTGTCACCCTAGTCTAAATTTCGACACCATCAACATCAAGTCTGAGGTTCCATCTCCGTTGAAGAATCGATCAAAGGTCTTGTTGTGGAGCTACATCGCGTGGGACTTCTTCTGACGAAGAACTTGCACGTGGTTCCGACCGGAGGATCAGAACTCCCTCCACATCGTTCTTGGACAGGAAAGCTAAAAGGTATGTGTACTAATTCCTCTGCGTAGATTAGATTTCTCACTAGTACACGTTTAGCATTCCGTAGTATTACGTCCCCGTAATCCAACAGTGGTATCAGAGCCTGAGTTAGGAGTTCTTAAAATTTTGATAAACTGATGTTCTTGAATCTATGAAAAATCCGAAATTTTTAGGTTGATGAACATCAATATGTGTTCCGAGATTTTCAACAAGAAATCATATATTTGATCTTTAAAAACTTAAAATTTTCAAATTTTATGTGTTTTTGAGGATCAAAACCGAAAATTTTGTTATGAATTTGATTTTGATGTTCATAATCTTCAAGAACACCATGAGTTTTATCAAAACACAATTTTGATTTTCGATCAAGGTAGTATTTGATCTTAAAATTTGACAACTTTTCCAACTCTTTGTGTTTGTGCCAAAAACCCTAGGGGTATTTTAAGTAAAAATTTTAATTTTCTTGGTCACCAAGACTTTAAAATTTCGGCACTAATATAAAATATATATGTTGCCATTTTTAATTTTTATTAATAGGTAACTATATATCTATAAGTTGGAAAATATGGATAGGTTTATAATATAATATTGTAAAAGATATTAACTATCAATATATATAACTAAAAGATAGGGACAAAGATATATTGATAGGATTTAGTTACTTAAAAAGATTAAGAAGATATATTGTCTATATATTTTATCCCTAAATATATTTTTGAAAATATTTATATATATATATATAGTAATTTGGCCGAATTATATATATATATATATTATATTGTTAATTGATTTACACCTTAGTGAAAAAATCTTGACAATATATATATATATATGTTTAGCCGAATTATATATATATATATATATTAGCAATATTGGAAATTATTTTGAATAATTAATATTTCTTGGTGGCTAAGTTAAGTTTTTAGTGGACTTTAAAACCCTACTTAGCCCACAAGACATATTTCGGCCGAACCCTAGGGTTTATGGGCCGGTCCAATTGCTAAACCGGAACGAATAAAACCAATCCGGGTTTTCTTAATCGGGTCGACTAGTCGAATCGGGTTGGACCGTAATAACTAAATTAAACCTAACCTAACCGGTTTTGAGTGATAAATCGAACCACTATCTTATTTTATTGAACCGTTTCGGACCAAACCGGAAGGATTTTAAAATTTGGACCGAACCATTTTAAAATTTTCAGAAATTTTTAAATTGTTCAATTAAATAGGATGTCAAATTTTAAATCCAAAATGTTATCGAACATTAAAATTAACCTAAACAGTGCTCTTAGGGTTTGTGTTTTAATACACGGTTTCAATTAAAACCCTACTGCCTGGTTTCGATTATGGGGATGGATCTCGGACTTGCATGTTTTTGGGACTGGATTAAATTAGTGGGCTGATTTGCAATTGTTTACTTTCTGCATCATATATTTTGATATAATTAGAACTGTCGTCTTGACTTTGTCAAGCTAGCTGGATATTATATTGCGAGCATTGAGCTCGGGGATTTAAATATATGGTTTGCACAATAGGATAGACATGCTATGCTGATTGAAAGTGCCTAGAATCCATGTCTAGAAATTCGCATGATTGATTGTAAGCATGAATTGCAAAACAACCCCTAATATTTTCAAAACGTTTTATAAAACCGAAAATTCCAGTCGCAAATTATGCATGATGTGTGCGGATGTTGCATGTTTTGATGCGTATGCTAGGATGTTCATGATAGAACGCATGTGATAATTTACTTTACGTAGAATTATGTATGCTAGGAACATTAGACGCATGACGCGTAAGCATATTGTGTTCGATATTTATCGCATGGTATGATGATTTACTAGATGTAGTATAATTATAAATATGCATGCGTAAATTATCGGATAATTTTACAAAATCATAAGGGCCTTGGGAAAGCCAAGATCGGGTATGCTTATTTGAAAATTCCCGTTCCGGTAATTTGCAATAGAATAACCGTTTTCAAAAGACTGATCTATTAGATTGAAAACGACAATAGTGTGAATTCTTTCACGACACCCCCTTCCTCGGTTTACTGAAGGTTGGTTTGGTTTAGTGACTGAAGAATCACTATTCGTCGTATTCCATCTTAATAGATAATCCGATGTTTGCAATTCTGTCAAAATGTTGTTGTCTTCCTGAATTTGCATAATTATCAATGTATTAGTTTTCATGGCTAAGTCGGTACGCTTCTATGAACCTTGCAATCTTGATGGTGTAAATTATTATGAACATAAGGAATATGTATTGGACTCCTCTCTGCTACGATTCCGAAATGCGGAGAGGACAACTACGAATGAATATGGTAGTTCGTATGATTCTGACAATGAGAAATAAACGTGATAGCTTGTTTCCTAAATATTGAAGTAGATTCTTTGATGATCTAAATGCGTATGTGGTGATACATTCAACCTTGAATGAAAGGGGTTGAAGAAGGCATCAAATTGCAACCAGACAATGTCAAAGCTTGGTATCCATTTGCATCTGCCTCGGTAGAAGCGATGATGTTAAAGCTAGAAATGTTTCGGTTGAATGTGATGGTCTTTTCTTTTCATGGATACTGGTGTAATAGCCACTCGAGACCTTCGCAATAAAAGGGTCAACATAAAAAGACGTATATGGTTGCCTTACATTGACATGATTCAATAACCTTGAGTCTAGTTAAGCAAAGGAACCAAGGCAGGAAGCGACAACCTTCTCAGCTCTCCACAAGAGATCATCTGAAGTCAATTGTGATCCATGTTAGATCACGGTTGGAACTCCAGTACGTTCTTGACGGAAGTCCGAACTCCTTCGCTCCAAGTAATCCTGCAAGAAGGGGATAGACCGGGCGGTGACCCAGAATCCCTCTCCGATGCTTAAATGAGTATCTCGATGTAGGCCAGCAAGTATCAGTATGTGAATGTCTATGAACGTATCAATCCTGAGGTAACTCCTTCCTTTATATAGGGGAGGGGTTAACTCAGTTACCTGTTGGGATAACTGCCACGTTCCGTTTATCTCGGCCAGTAGCCCACGTTCCGTCTTTTCCGGCCACTTTCCCACTACGCTGATAGTGGGCGTGTTTCTCGGCCTCGTCCTCTGGTGGCAAGTCCCGACGGATGTCGGGGAATCCAGAGTTATCTCTTTTGGTCACCGCTCGGGGCCCCTCGTCATCGGGATAGGGCCAACATTCTCAGGGATTCAATATCGGGGCCTACTCATCGATTCCCCATTGCGCGAAGGGCCAAGCACTCTTGATGGACGTCAGATCGGCCGCTGGAGCCACGATATTCGGGGCATACCTCTGGCAGGCGTCACAGGATCGGACTAACATCGTTGCCTCCTTGTTCATCGAGGGCCAGTAATACCCCAGGTTCAGCACTGTCCTGACGATGGATCGGGCACCTTCATGACAAGCCAAGTGTCCTTCGTGCACCTCCCTAAGGATCCGATCTGTGTCGGGCTCAGCCACACATTTCAAGTAGGGAGTTACGTACCCCTTTTTGTACAGTTGATTGTCCACCATCACATAATTGGGCGCTATTCGGCGTATTTTGCCGGCTGCTACTTCATCATCGGGGACAGCCCCCGTAGTCAAATACGCGGCTATCGGGGTCATCCAAGTGGGCTCCTCCGATCCGATCTCAATGGCACATACCTCTGATTGATCGGTGGTTGACAGGATCACCTTCTCCAAGAAATGCATCTTCCGACTTTCATCAAGGGGTGCCCCCAAGGCGAACTTGCTCAAGGCATCTGCTTCCACATTATCCTCCCTCAGGATCGCCTCAATATCGAAGCTCTTGAAACTCTTCTTCAGGGTTTGCACCTCGCGAAGATACTTTTTCATCATCGGGCTCTTTGCTTCGTATCGCCCCTGGACTTGGTTCACGATCAGGCTAGCATCACACTTCACCTTTAAGTGACCAACTCTCGTTCCTTTAGCAATCTTGAGGCCAGTGATGAGAGCCTCATATTCAGCTTCATTATTGGTGGCCCTAAATGTCAAGGCCAAGGCATATCGGAGGGGCTCGCCTCCGTCTGGTGGTATCAGTACGAAACCAGCTCCAGATCCTTCTGAATTTGAGGAGCCATCGGTATACACCTCCCAAGTATTTTCGGCGTCGGGCTGTTCTGACTGCTCTGTTATCGGGACTTCCATAGTTGCCCCCTCTACAGGGCCCGCTTCTTTTAGATCGGGGGCTGTAGACTCTGCTATGAAATCTGCCAACGCTTGGCCCTTAATAGCCGTTCTCGGAGCAAAGTGAATGCGGAACTCACTAAGCTCGACTGCCCATTTCACTAATCTCCCCGACGCATCAGGTCGGTTCAAAAAGTGTTTCAATGGCTGATTTGTCAGAACAGTAATCTCATGCGCGTGGAAGTAAGGTCTCAACTTCCGAGCAGTAACCATCAGCGCATAAAGATACTTCTCAACGGCGGGATAATTCATTTCAGACTTGGCGAGTGCCTTGCTTACATAATAGACGGGGACTTGGCTACCCTCTACAATTTTCACTAAGACAGATTTAACAGCAAATTCAGAAACAGCCAAATACAAATAGAATGGCTCGCCTGGGATGGGCTTCGCCAGTGGCGGGAGGGTGCGGAGGTGCTGCTTGAGTGCCTGGAACGCCTCCTCACACTCGGCAGTCCACTCGAACTTCTTATTGGCCCTCAGCACTTCAAAGAACGGCATGGATCGGTTGCTTGCCTTGGACAAGAAGCGATTCATCGCGGCCAATCGGCCATTCAGCACCTGCACCTCCCGATGGTTCGTCGGGGACTTCATCTCCTCGATCGCCTTCAGCTTCTCAGGGTTTACCTCGATTCCCCTCTGGCTCACCATGAAGCCCGGAAACTTCCCTGAGTGCACTTCGAAGGCACACTTGGTCGGATTCAAGCGAACTTGATGAAGCCTCATCCGATCGAACGTTGTGGCTAAGTTGTGAACATGGTCCTTGGCCTGTCGGGACTTCACTAGCATATCGTCCACATAGGCCTCCATCGTTTTCCCCAACATATCCCCGAACAGCTTGTTCACCATCCTCTGGTAAGTTGCACCTGCATTGATCAATCCAAAGGGCATAACATCGTAATGATAGATGTCACTATCAGCATAAAAGGCGGTGTGGGGGGCATCCTCCTTGGACATCTTGATCTTATTGTAGCTAGAGTATGCATCCATAAAGCTCACCAACTCATGTCCCGATGTAGTATCCACCAGCTGGTCGATCCTCGGGAGCGGATAGCAATCCTTCGGGCATGCTTTGTTCAGGTCGCGGAAATCGACACACATTCGCCACTTGCCATTGCTCTTCTTCACCAGGACTGGGTTGGCGACCCAGGTCTGGAATCGGAGCTCCTTAATGAATCCAGCATCGAGCAATCTACCCACCTCTTGCTGGATCGCGATCTTCTTGTCGGCACCCATTGGGCGCCTTCTCTGTGTGATCGGCTTGATCGTGGGGTCAATCTTCAGCTCATGAGTAATCACATCGGGGCTGATTCCTGGCATGTCACTCGGGGACCAGGCAAACAGCTCCTTGAATTCCTTCTACAGATCAATCAGTACTCGGGCCGTCTCCTCAGTCAGAGCGGATCCGATTTTCACCTTCCTCTAAGGTCCATCAATTTCGACCTCCTTCAAATCCTCCATCGGGGCGGGACGCCCAAACTCCTCTCTAGGATCAGCATCAGTCTGGAGAACGGTCATAGCCTCACGATTCCTCCTTCGAGTGGCATTGACATAGCACCTCCTGGAAGCCACCTGATCGCCCTGGACCTCCCCAATTCCATGGTCGGTCGGGAACTTCATCTTCTGATGGACAGTTGATACAATTGCCCCTAGCGAGTTGATGGTGGTCCTCCCGATAATGGCATTGTAAGTCCCCGCGGACTCGACCACCACGAATTCCACGTTCCTCTTCTCTGACTTCCAACCGCTACCGAATTCAACCAGTAAGGTAATCATCCCCACCGGGTAAGAGGTAGACCCAGAAAATCCGACCATCGGGAAGTCCGCAGGCTTCAAGTCCTTCTTGGTTTTCCCCATGGCCTGCAGCGCATTCATGAACAAAATGTCGGAGGAGCTCCGTCCATCTATCAAGATTCGCTTCATCTCGTACCCATCCACATTCAGGGTCACGACCAAAGCATCATCGTGCGGGGTCTCCACACCTATCAGGTCCTCTACTGAGAAGGGAATCACCATTTCTTCTTTCGGAGTCCAATTCCGGGCCCTCTTGCCCAACACCACAGCAATGGGAATTCGAGAAGCATAGACCTCCAGAGACGCCGTGGTATCTCCTCCCGCAGCAAGTCCCCCATGAATCACATTAATTGTCCCCCGCTTCTCCTTGCGGGCATTGGAAGACTCAGGCTTATCTTTCTTCGGGGATCGACCGCCGGATTGGGAACGGGACCGCGATCGGGAGCGGGAACGGGATCGGCTCCGTTGGCCAGCCACAAATTCCTTGAGCTTTCCCTTCCGGATCAGCTTCTCAATCTCCTTCTTCAACTCCCGACAATGGTTAGTGTCGTGACCGTTGGCACGATGAAAGCGACAATAACGATCAGTGCGGGCTCCCATGAACTCTCCATCTTTTTTCGGGGGGTACCTAGTGATACCCTGTCGGTCCATCACCGCCAACACAACACCCATGGAGCAAATGAGAGGACTGTAACGGTCCTCCCGTTTGTCCGACCTCGAGGGACGCTTGTCTTCCCTTTGATCGGGAGGCCTCGACCCCGACTATTCTCGGGTTTATCCTTTCTCCTGCGATTGTCGGAGGGCTTAAACGACTGCTTCCCCTTGTTCGATTTTGGAGGATCGAGGTCTCCGGCAGCTATCTTCGACTCCTGGACATCGATTTGCTGCTTCACCCTCTTCTGCAGCGCCTCCATGTTCCACACAGCCTTCTCAGCCACGCTGTGCATCAGGTCGGAACCATATGGTGCTGTCAGGTTCCGAATGAAGGTGCGGATGGTCTCTCCCTCCGAAATCTCCTCATCAATCTTGGCCACGCTGGCAGTGTACCTTTGATAGTAATGCGCCAGCGACTCGTCGGGCCTCTGTACCACTTCAGCCAGGGACCTCGCGCTTTTCAGGAGACGTCGACGGCCCTGGTACTGCTGGATGAAGCGATCGTGCATCTGGGTCCAGCTAGAGATGCACCCTGGGGGAAGGCTGAAGAACCACGTCAGGGCACTCTCACCAAGTGTGCCTGGGAACAGAACGCATACTATATCGTCATATCATCATTCGGGGCTCTGCCTAGACAAGCCATGACATGCTTCTGGACATGGTGAACTGGATCTCCCTCGCCATCATACTCCTTGATTGTCGGGATACCCAGCCCTGGCGGGGCCTTGGTGTTCACCAATCGGGGAACAAAGGGATGAGTGGATCGATCCCTCAGCTCCGACATCATCTTCTTCTGGTCTCCCATACAGATGTTCACGATCTTCACCACCTGGTCAGGGGTGATAGGACCATTAAGAGGGATGGTCCTATGCTGCACCAGTCCAGGCCCATCAATCACAAACGGCTCCGGCTGAGCGGGCTCCTTGCCCTTGTCCTGGTGCTCGGGTTGGGCCTCCTGCCCGTCCCGATTCTCCCTCGGCGGAGGCGGAGGAAACTCCTCCTCCTTCTTCTTGGCGGCCTCCCTTCGATCCAGGAGAGCCTCCATAGC
Organism: Clarkia xantiana subsp. parviflora; assembly: GCA_036873135.1. NCBI lineage: Eukaryota > Viridiplantae > Streptophyta > Magnoliopsida > Myrtales > Onagraceae > Clarkia > Clarkia xantiana. The sequence goes on from JAPTYO010000012.1 coordinate 22,167,128, forward strand.
CTCCAAGAATATTGGCATAGCATCCATCACAGCCTTTGCCAAGTCCGGCATTGTAGGAGCATCCTGGTCCCTCCTCGGGACCTCTTCCCTGTCCTCCGACGAGTTCCGAACGGAGTCCTCACGATTGTCATGATGCCCCCTGTTTGGGAACCAGCAGGGAGAGGATCATTCTGATCAACACTGCGTTCCGGCAACTCTGAATTCAGGGTTCCAGTAAGATGACGGGAACCGCCGGATTGTCCTTGTTTATTCTTCTGCTTGCCAGCCATCGATTAGGTAGAAGCTATCTTTGTTTTTTTTTACGATTCCCACAGACGGCGCCAATGTTGGATCACGGTTGGAACTCCGGTACGTTCTTGACGGAAGTCCGAACTCCTTCGTTCCATTTAATCCTGCAAGAAAGGGATAGACCAGAATCCCTCTCTGATGCTTAAATGAGTATCTCGATGTAGGCCAGCAAGTATCAGTATGTGAATGTCTATGAACGTATCAATCCTGAGGTAACTCCTTCCTTTATATAGGGGAGGGGTTACCTCAGTTACCTGTTGGGATAACTGCCACGTTCCGTTTATCTCGGCCAGTAGCCCACGTTCCGTCTTTTCCGGCCACTTTCCCACTACGCTGATAGTGGGCGTGTTTCTCGGCCTCGTCCTCTGGTGGCAAGTCCCGACGGATGTCGGGGAATCCAGAGTTATCTCTTTTGGTCACCGCTCGGGGCCCCTCGTCATCGGGATAGGGCCAACATTCTCAGGGATTCAATATCGGGGCCTACTCAAAGGCATATTATCGGGGCCTACTCAAAGGCATATCATCGAGGCCTACTTAAAGGCATAACCATCGGGAGCGTATAGCTCATATGTAGGGACCGACCTTGTCGGGACCCCTCGCATTAGTCCTCTAAGCCTCTTTTGGAGCCCAATGGGCTTACTTCACTGTTTACTTCGTCGTTAATGGGCCTAACGGCTATGTCGAAACCCATCAATCCATATATCATGAAGTGAACTAGACCGTAAAAAGGTTTTATACGATAATTCGATGGGTTAAACCCCGTTGATAAAGTGCGTCTCAAACACGCCTCATATGTCATGTATGTAAAGCCGTAAACGTTTTACTTGAACACAAATCATTTGATATGATTCACTAGTGAATTTAATCATATGTGATGTTCAACATGACTTAAAGTTCTCGACTATCTATGCGGTAAACATGGATCAAATATGTGACCTTCAGATCAAAAATCCTACCATTGTCATTTATTGTTCGTTGTTCGTCTAAATTACTAAATTTTGGTTATTTCGAAATTCGGTATTATTGAGTAAAGTAATTGTTGCTCGATTCAAAGCTTGGGAGCATTCTGAAAAACAATTTACTTATCAATTTAACGTTCCGGTCAAATGGAACAAATTGAAACGAAATTTCAAACCCACGGGTTAGAACCAAAATTTCGGCTAAGTAAAAGTGGTCGAACAAAAACGAAACATTTTACATACTCTGTCATCTCAGTCAGGTCAAACTGAACTGAATAAATTCATCGATTGCATAGTTCTAAAAGTCAAAACCGACTTACCTCATCCTTATTTGTTAAGTACTCCATTAAACATATGTATCACAAAATAATATGCATGTTAAAACCGATTTAATTTTAAATTCGGAAATTAAAACGATTTCAAAACCACGGTTTAGATCTGGTATAATGCGCATGACGCATGTCACCTCGAGAAACGGGACACATCGTATTAAAAGTACGAATTTAATGATGAAGTATATTTGTGAATGCTGAGTTTTCGTTTGTAATTCTTTGGAGATAACTCAATGATGACTACTGTGGTTAGAGGTATGCTTCAAAGCTACTACAATCTAGTAAGAACATAAACTACGGCATTAAAGCGAACGCTTAAATGCATAGCCCTTGAGATGAATAAGTCTCTGGGTGAGTTAAACAAACAAAAAGAAGTAGTCGGTAAAACGACTCTCCCACCATTAGCCTTGAACGAAGAGTTTGGCTAAAAGCATTCATTAAACACTTCAAGAAACATAATTCAGAATTACATAATGTTAGAGTTACACATTAATTGTTCCTGCGGGATGAGATTAATTTAACTCACATTAATGTAAAACACTATGTTCTGACAAAATCGGTTAACACGTTACCATAAAAGCTAATAATAATTTGGGTAAAACCTTATCACAAAGACGCATTAATTTGTGCATTAAAACGGGTATTCATTAAGAGTACGCACTACTCGCGAAGAATACGAGTTTTAAAATTAGCCCGGAACAATGGTTTCGTGGATAAACATGATACATTATAAAGATTTGAGGATGAATTTCCAACGCTTTGCAGAACGAAACAAGCTAGTACTGATTGAGTTAACGGATGGTTGATGGAGATTCTCAGGTCCCACTTACTTCGAGTGGGAGAATTGATATAGCATAAGTGATTGATTTGGTAAATGACGATGGAAACGTCTTCATAATAAATCCAGTGAGAGAGCTCACTCCCCCACACACATAATCATCACTAACTTTCAAAATGTGAATCAAGTCGGAACTGATAATCATGATGATGAACTGTTTCAACTACCCATTTTTCCTAGTGGGAGTGGAACAACCAACTTGGTTCCAGATCCTAGTGATCGAGGAATACATCTTGAAGGTAAAAACCCGAGACCGAGAGGATATTCCAAGTAAGTTCAACCACCGCTATTGTTCCCAGTGGGAGTAATGCCCCGATAAGAAGCATTATTCCGAGTGGGAGTAACGATCAGACTAAAACATGGGATTAACGTGCCCAGACATAGTCAAAGGCAACGAACTTCTTTCGAGAAGTATCCCATCTAACGAGATGTGTTAAACATCTTGATGTTCGTTCTTGAACCAGTAACGGTTCAGCAAGCAAAGGTAGGACCTCAAAACGAGGGAATGAAGGAAAACAATGGAGGATGAAATTGTCTAAATAAGAACTAACTCGTTTTTAGTCTTTAGTTGATTTATCTGTTAACAACAGAACTAGAAAGTGAAATCTAAGAATTCACTTCTGGTGGAAATTTCGAGTGGTGCAAAACTCGAATAATTGCGAAAGGATATACCCAAATTCACGGAGTAAAATTTGATAAAGACGGACTCACCGACTATGCATTACACCAAAGTCAGGGCCGTCCTTGCCCATGACTGCAGGTCTCGAACTCGAGCATGCATCAAATGGATATTAAGACCAAACCTCTCCAAGTAAAACTGGAGAAAGAGATCTATATGGGGCAGCCGGAGGGTTTCATTACTCCCGGTAAAGAACATAAAGTTTGCAAACTCCAAAGATCTATATACGGCCTTAAGAAATCGTCTCGGCAATGGTATCGCAGATTCCACGAGGAAATCGTCGGATACGGATTCGTGAATCTTCACGAGGATCCCTGCGTATACACTAAGACCTCCGGGTCTAAGTATGTCGTCATAACTCTATACGTGGATGATATACTCATTGCTGCGAACGATATGAGTTTCATGAATAAATCAAAGTCCTGGTTAGCATCAGCATTCGAGATGAAAGACATGGGAGAGGCTACGTACATCTTAGGTACCAAAATTGCCCGAGATCGTGCCACCCAGAAATTATGTCTATCTCAGGAATCATATATCAACAAACTGATTGAAAAGATTCAGAATGCTGGATGCTAAACCCGTGGATACGCGGTTGTGTTCGGGTGCGCGCTATCGAAGCGTGATGGCCCGAAAAACCAGCAGGAGCGTGAACAGATGAAGAATGCAGAGTATCTGAGCATGGTAGGGAGTCTGATGTACGCCATGCTCTTTACTCGGCCAGACATTTGTTACGCTGTGGGCCTAGTAGCAAGATTCCAAACAGATCCTAGTTATAACCATCTAAAGGCCGTAAAACGAATTATCAAATATCTGAAAGGTGCTGCCAACTATGTTCTATGCTATGAGGGAAATCAGCTCGAATTGATCGGTTATAGTGACGCCGACCACGGTGGCGATCCGGATGATCGTAAGTGCACCACAGGAGGAGTTTTCCTCCTTGCTAATGCTGCCATATCATGGGTAAGCAAGAAGCAATCTTGTGTCGCGCTTTCCACTATGGAATCAGAATTTGTTGCCCTCTCCAAAAACGCACAAGAAGCGGTCTGACTGAAAAGGCTTCTTACTGCATTAATTGGCACCGACAAAAAGAGTAAACCTGTGAAGGTGCACTCCGACAGTCAGGCGGCCATTGCGGCAGTTAAGAATCCAAAGTACCATAGTAGGACTAAACAAATTGATGTGAGATACAATTATGCTAGGTCGGTTCTGGAAGACAACATAATCGCTTTAGAATACTTGCCTACAGACGATATGGTCGCAGACCCTTTAACTAAGCCGTTACGGAGGGAGATTTTTTAAAAGCACGTAAAAATGCTTGGATTACGTAGGGCTTAAACCGTATGGCTTGTAAAAGTGATAACATTTTAAAATTTGAAATTATGTTTCAATTAAATAAAACAATTGCAATTTGAGTTTATGATTTATCGACGTCATAATGATTACCAACATCGGATTTTACGGTCTATAAACTAATTCATAGGAAGAAGTAAAATTCTTCCACCAAAATTATGTCGAATGTGAACCTTGCCTCGTCATACAGGCACGGTCATCTTGTAAGGAGAGAGGGACCTCTACCATAACAAGACTGGCTAAGAATCAAGGGGATAAACCTGATTAAACAAAACGATAACATTGTCACGCTTAACAGCATGACTTAATCTTCATTTTGTAAATCGCCGAGTTGGACTTTGTCCATCACTATATCACATTCAAGGCCAAATGAGAGATTCTGCGATAGCATTATTGACATATCCCATCCCTGGCTTAACCAGGTGTGCTATCGACGCGTGCTTCATACTGCGCGTGCCACGTTCCACCACGGGGTCATGCTCGGTTTTGCTAGCTAGAATCCTTGTGATTTAAAGGGCGCATACTTCTTCACCTTGAGCTTGTGATTGATCCCGGATGCCTTATGAAGAGGCATCCAAAGTATCCTCACGGACTCAGAACTTATACCTAAAGTCTAGCTCAATGCTCGCTTCCCGGCGTACGAGCGCAGTGCCAAAGAAAACAGCCAAGTGACCACGTCTTGGAAACCGGTTGAGTCGGACTAAGGGTATAAGCGATTGGGATGGTCAAGTTCACCTTTAATTCACCGACTCTCGTGTTCACTAGGTGGCCGCCAACCGGATATTAGTTGAAGGTTGTGAACACTTGTACGGATGCCTTGGAGAAGTATTCATTTGTGGAAAACGGGGCAATTGGAGAATTAACTGTTGACCAAGGATACAGTGCGGTACATAGTTTTATTTCAAACAAGGTTTGGTTCATGAAAGGGAATCAACGTTCTGCGGGCGCTACAATACTCCTAACAGATGAGTAGCACGATGCCCGTCGTATCCGCCAGTCGCACGGCAAGCCTCGTATGAACTATTCGGAGACGGAGACGAAGACTGAAGACTGAGATGTTGATACTATTGCGTAATCGTATAGATTAACGAGCACCCTCCCATTCCGGCGAGTGGGAGCTGTTAGCATATGGTGACGTGGCGCCGTAATAGGAGCCCGTTAATTAAGGGAATTACCTAAGTTAATTAGGTAATTGTCAATTTGGGCTAATTGGGCCAAATCAAATTAGTAATTGACAAGGGATGCCCAAAATGGGCCTCCCCCCTTTTTGCATGGTTCGGCCGAAACCCTAGTACCACATAGGGTGGAGTTGCCTTTTGGAAACTCCACCCAATACTATATATAGGGGTGACTCCTAAGGGTTTAAACACACAATTAAGAACAAGGATCTCCATTGAGAAAACTTGTCACCCTAGTCTAAATTTCGGCACCATCAACATCAAGTCCGAGGTTCTATCTCCGTTGAAGAATCGATCAGAGGTCTTGCTGTGGAGCTACATCGTGTGGGACTTCTTCTGACGAAGAACTTGCACGTGGTTCCGACCGGAGGATCAGAACTCCCTCCACATCGTTCTTGGACAGGAAAGCTAAAAGGTATGTGTACTAATTCCACTGCGTAGATTAGATTTCTCGCTAGTACATGATTAGCATTCCGTAGTATTACGTCCTCGTAATCCAACACAAAGCCTCTGATCGATTCTTGGTAGGGACGGTTTGCTCGAAGCAAATTGGCACACCCTTTGTGTCTTAGGTGGTTCAGCCGAAACTAGTGTTTAGGGGGAAAAGGGTTTTTCTAACAAATCACCACTAAGGAGGAATTGTGAACTACCCCAATAAAATCCCTAACACCCCTTATTTATAGGAGGAGCAAAGTTGACAAAAGTCCACTTTGCCCTCTCCTAAGTTTCAGCCGGCCTATGGTGTATAAGGGAGGCCCAATTTTGGGCCTCTCATGTCAATTGGGATTTGGGTCAAGCACAATTTCCCTAATGTGACATTTACCCAAATTTTTAGGTAACATATATATATTAATGGGCTTCCATTTACGGCGCCCAATCACCATATGGTAACAGCTCCCACTCGCCGGAATGGGAGGGTGCTTGTTAATGTATTGTTGTCCAAATCGCATCAACGTTTCACTCTTCTAATCTTGCCCCTGCTTCCGAATAGTTCATGCGAGGTTTGCCGTGTGACCGGCGGATACAACGGGCATCGTGCTACTCATCTGTTAGGAGTGTTGTAGAGCCCGCGGAACGTTGATTCCCTATCTCAAATCAACCTGTTAAAAATATCAAATTGTATCGCGATGTATCATAGGTCAACTGTTAATTCTCCAATTGCCCAGTTTCCACGTAGGAATACTTCTCCAAGGCATCCGTACAAGTATTCAAAACATACAACTAATATCCGGTTGGTTTGCCACCGAGTGAATACAATAGTCGGTGAATTATAGGTGAACTTGACCATCCCTATCGCTCATACCCTTAGTCAAACCCAACCGGTTTCCAAAGACGTGGTCACTTGGCCTTTTTCTTCGGCGCTACGTTCGTACGCCAGGAAGCGAACATTGAGCCTGACCTTAGATATGATTTCTGAGTCCATGAGGATACTTCGGGCGCCTCTTCATAAGGCTCCCGGGATCAATCACACGCTCGAGGTGAAGAAGTTTGCGCCCATCCGAATCTCAAGGATTCTACCTAGCAAAACCGAGCATGACCCCGTGGTCGAACATGGCACGCGTAGTATGAAGCACGCGTCAATAGCATACCCGAACAACATCAGGTGTGGGATATCTCAATGATGCTATTGTAGATTTTCATCTGGCCCAGAATGCGGTTAATGACGAATAGAGTTCATCACCGGTGAAGTGCAAAACGAAGATCATGTCGTGTTACTCCGAAACCAAATGATCGTTTTGCGTAACCAAGTTTATCCAACTGGTTCTTATCCAGTCTTCCTGTGGCAGAGGTCCCCCTCTCCTACAAGACGACCGTGCCCGTGTGACAAGGCACTGCCCACATTCGACATAATTTAGGGAGATATTGCGTCCTCCTACGACTTAGTTTATAGACCGTAAAATCTGATGTAATCAAACATTATGACGTCGATGAATCATAAACTCGAATTGCAATTCTCTCATTTATCAAAAATGTAACTTTCAATTATCAAAATGTTATCACAGATACACGGCCACATTTAAACGCTACGCAATCCAAGCAGTTTAACATGCTTTTCAAATCTCTTCATGCGTAATGGTTTAGTTAATGGGTCCGCTACCATGTCATCAGTGGGCGAGTATTCTAAAGTGATTATATTATCTTCTACCATTGATTTTGCATAATTATATTTCACATCAATGTGTTTAGTCCTACTATGGTATTTTGGATTGTTTACTGCCGCAATGGCTGCTTGACTATCAAAGAACACCTTCACAGGTTTACTCTTGACATCGCCATCAAGCAGCGCAGTAACAAGCCTTTTCAACCAGACCGCTTCCTTTGCATTTTTGTGGAAAGCAACGAATTTCCATTCCATTATAGACAGCGTGACACAAGATTGCTTCGTGCTCGTCGATGAAATGGTGGCATCAGCAAAGAGAAACACTCCTCCTGTGGTGGACTTATGATCGTCTGGATCGCCACCATGGTCGGCGTCACTGAATCCGGTCAATTCTAACTTCTAGCCCTCAGAGCACAGTACGTAGTCGGCAGTACCTTTCAAATATCGTTTGATCAGCTTAACAACTTTTAAATGTTGATAGCCAGGGTCTGACTGGAATCTTGCTATTAGGCCCACAGCGTAACAGATGTTCGGACGAGTGCAAAGAATGGCGTACATGAAACTTCTGACCATGCTTAAATAATCTGCACTCCTCATCTGTTCACGCTCTTGCTGGTTCTTCGAGCCGTCGCGCTTTGACAACGCACACCCGAATACTACCGGCGTTTCCATGGGTTTGGCATATTGTAATCTAAACCTTTTCAACAGTTTGTTGGTGTAGGCTTCCTGAGATAGAAATAATCTTCGGATGGCACGATCTCTAGCAATTTTAATGCCCAAGATGTACGTTGCCTCTCCCATGTATTTCATCTCAAATACAGATTCCAACCAGGACTTTGATTCATGCATGAAACTCACATCGTTCGCAGCAATGAGTAGGTCATCCACGTAAAAAGTTAAGATGACGTACTTAGACCCAGAGGTCTTTGTACACACGCATGGATCTCTAGAGATTCACGAATCCGTTCCAACGATTTCCTCGTGGAATCTGCGGTACTATTGCCGAGACGGTCTTTTGTTTAAGACCGTAAATGGATCTTTGGAGTTTACAAACTTTACGTTCGTTACCAGGAGTAATGAAACCCTCTGGTTGCTCTAAATATATCTCTTCCTCTAAGTTAAAAAGAAACGGTTCCTTTGTTTCAAGGAACTTATTATCAATGAGTATTTTGTATTGAAAAATCGAAAAAGTTCTGACAAGTAAAGATAAAGACTATCGTCTAATCTTTATTGTTCCAGGGCATACTCCTTCAAGTCCGCGTCGGTTCTGCTTCTCGGTTCTGTAATCCAAAAGGATAAATTGAATTACTCTCGAGTCAGAAGAATCCAAGGATAATTTATGATTTTCATCATTATTTCTCAGTGCGTACCTTGGGAGGATTGGTACAGGCAGCAGCCAGGTGGCCTTTTATACCACACCTGAAACACGTTCGAGATTCCTCTCTACGCGTCGATTTTGCTTGCCTTTTCTTGCCACCGGATTGCTTGCGTTTGAACTTTCTCTGAGGTTTTAGAGCCATAGACTTATCAGCCTTGTTCTAAACGCCTTTGCCTTTTCTATTGCGTTTACCCCTTTGCTCAACTGGTATGGAGGATGCAATATGCATTTCCGTTCTAGGTTTTTCAGCCTGAGACGATCCTCCTCCAGCCTGAGACGATCCTCCTCCAGCTTGAGATGAACTCGCACTTTCTCGAGGTTATCGAGTTTATTGGCATGGGTAAGGTGCATTTTCATGCTATTCCAAGAGTCAGACAAAGAACGGATCACGCATTGGACATTCTGTTCATCAGACATGATTTCTCCTGCCTCCTTGAGTTCATCAAGCAAGCATGTTAGACATATGCCTAATATGCTCCTTCATCGTACGCTTGAGATTCATCTTATAGGAGTCTAAAGCGATGTTTAATGATCGCTTCTGGGCTGTGGTGTATACACCAAACCCTGCCTTAAGACCATCCCAGAGGTCCATGGAAGACTCCAAGTAATCATACCCGTAGAGTATGTCATCCTCCGGCATAGACAACAAGGCATAACGGATTTCCAGATCCTTAGCATCCCAATCATCATGGAATTCCTTCTGATCAGCCGTGAGGTCTCCCTCCTTCCTGACATGTTTTGTAGTAAGATGCTCCAAACCCTTCATTTCAGTAATCACCATCTTCGCGCGCTTATTCCAGATCTTATAATTATTGTTATTCAGTCTAACCCCCTTGTTCATTTGGGAAATGACATTGTTGATCGCAGCCATTGATACTAATACATTGATAATCATGCACAATCAGGGAGACAATAACATTTTGAGAAAGAATTGCATACATCGGATATCTATTAAGATGGAATACGACAAATAATGATTCGTCAGCCATCTAACCAACCGGCCGCCAGTAAACCGAGGGAAGAGGGTTCGTGAAAGAGTTCACATTACCATCGTGTTCAATCCAATAGATCAGTCTCTTAAAACGGTTTTATTCGCAAATTACCAGAACGGGAACTTTAAAATAAGCATACCCGATCTTGGCTTTCCCAAGGCCCTTTTGTATTTTGAAAAATATTCTGATGAACTTACACATGCATATACAATTCTACTTCACAAGCAAATTATCATAGCAAGCCAAATTCATCATCCAAACCACACATCATGCATACGCGTCATGCGTCTAATGTTCCAAGGAACTCATGCTAGCATATACATAATTCTACTTTCTAAGTAAACTATAACATGTAGCTACATCTTCAACATTCAAGCATACGTGCCATACATGAAACTTCCACATCAAACATGCATATTTGGCGACTTGCTTTTGTTTTTAAAACATTTAAAATATTAGGGGCTGAGTTGCAATTCATGCTTACAATTAATTATGCGTGTTTCTAGACATGAATCCTAGGCAATCACAACCATCACAACATGTCTGTCCTAGTGCGCAATCCATATATTTAACCAGGGCTCTACCCCCAACATCCAGCTAGCTTGACATAGTCAAGACAACAGTTCTAATAAATATATGTGACGGAAAGTAAACAATTAATATTCAACCCTCTAATTAATCCAGTCCATATATCATGCATTTCCGAGATCCATGTCTATAATCGAAACTAGGCATTAAGGTTTAATCAAAACGTGAAAATTTTAAACCTTCGAGCACTGTGTGTAGACTATTTAAAGTTCGAAAACATTTGGATTTTAAAATTTGACCATCCCATTTTATTAATTGACTTAAATTCGATTTTGAAAATCTAGTTCGGTTCAGTTAATTTTGGTTCAATCCGGTTCGGTCCGGTCCAACAAAACCCGGTTCGGGTTCAGTCCTGTTTTATTTAAAATATGGTTCGGAACGAACCTGTTCAATAAAATAGGATTTCCGGTTGGGTTCAACACTTAAAACCGATTCGGTTAGATTCACTTAGTTACCCCTGTTCGACCCTACCCGACTAGGTCGAACCGATTAAGAAAACCCGGTTTGGTTTAATCCTCTCCGTTTTTGCAAATTGGACCGTCCCAATAAACCCCTAGGGTTCAGCCGAAATAAGTCTAGTGGGCTAAGTAGGGTTTTAAAGTCCACTAAAAACTTAACTTAGCCTCCAAGAATCATTAACTATGTAAAATAATTTTCAATATTGCATATATATATATATATATATATATATATATATATATATATATATATTTATTGTCAAGATTCTATCTATAGGATGTAAATCAATCAGCAATATAAATATATATATATATATATATATATATATATATATATATATATATATATATATATATATATATTATCAATATCTTTAATAGAGAAACAAATATATGACAATATATATTTTTAATCTTTTAGGTAACTAAATCTATCGATAATATCTTTTTCCATATAAATTAGCTATATATTGATAGTTATATACATATTTCTATTTATTAATGTGAACCTATCCATATATTTCAAATTATAGATATATTGTCACTTTAATAAAAATTAAAATATGGTAAACAATATTAATCTAAATTTCGGCCGAAATATGTTAATTTGGGTCCTAAGAATTTAAAAATTTTACCTTGTCAATTCCCCTATGGTTCGGCTGAAACACAAGTATTGGAAATAAGTGGTCAAATTTCAAGATCAAATTTTCATAAGATCTACAATCCAATGTTTGATTTTGATAAAAGTCATATTTTTCTTGAAGATCATGAACGTCAAATTTTACTAAGAACATCATGAAAATTTTGGCACTTACAATTATAAAAATCGGAAATTTTAAATTTTCATTCTTTAAAATTTCGGACAACATTTTTAAAAATCAAGAACATTAATTTATCAAAATCATGAACTCCTAACACAAGCTCTGATACCATTGTTGGATTACGGGGCTAAATTATACGAAAACATAAACTAGGTACATGCTAGTAATCAGAATTACGCAGCGGAAGATGTGCACATACCTTAAACCTCATCCGTAGTCCCAAGATCTTGTTGAGCGAGTTATCGATCCACCGGACGGAACTCGTAGAGGTTCTTGTTAAGGAAGCCCTACGCGGTATAGTCTCCACATCAAAGCCTCTGATCGATTCTTGGTAGGGACGGATCTCCAGAGTGTTTGCTCGGAGAAAATTGGCACACCCTTGGTGTCTTAGGTGGTTCGGCCGAAACTAGTGTTTAAGGGGAAAAATGTTTTTCTCTCAAATCACCACCAAGGAGGAATTGTGAATTACCCCAATAAAATCCTTAACACCCCTTATTTATAGGAGGAGCAAAGTAGGCAAAGGTCCACTTTTCCCTCTCCTAAGTTTCGGCCGGTTTATGGTGTATAAGGGAGGCCCAATTTTGGGCCTCTCATGTCAATTGAGATTTGGGTCAAGCCCAATTTCCCTAATGTGACATTTACCCAATTTCTTAGGTAACATATACATATTAATGGGCTTCCATTTACGGCGTCCAATCGCCATTTGCTAACATTTAGGGGATTAATACTACAGAAACAAAACCCTAGATACGTGCATGGTAACTAATACGCAGCGGTATAAGGTGTACATACCTATAGTGTTTCCTGTAACCCAGTACTGTTGAAGGAAGTTCTCGATCCGCCGGACGGTTCCCGTAGAGGTTCCCGTTAGAGAAACCCTATGCGGATTATGCCTCACAGCAAAGCCTCAGTCGATTCTTCGCGGGATGGATCTCTTGGAGTAAATTGCTCGACGCAATTTGGCACCTCCTAGGTGTTGCTAGTGGTTCGGCCGAAATTTAGAGGAATAGGGAGGATGGTTTTCTTTTAATCTCACCACTTAGGAAGAGAGGAATAGCCTTAATAAAACCTCCTAGGACTCCCTATCTATAAGATGTGTAAAGTGGACAAAAGTCGACTTTACCCCTCTTTAAAGTCGGCCGGCCATGTAAGGAAGGAGGCCCAATTTTGGGCCTCCCATGTCAAGTGGGATTTTAGGTCTAGCCCAAAATCCCTAATATGACATTACCTAATTTCTTAGGAACATGGATTTTATTAATGGGTTCCCAATTACGGCGGCCCATTGTCCAAATGCTAACAAGGGAGCCGCCGGGAATTGAGGCCGTAATCGCCGCCGGTGAGTCACCCACAACCTCGCATGATCCCACCCGACCTCTGCGAGCTCATACCCACACCAACCGACCACCGTGCATGGAGGATTTAGCCGAGGAAGCTCCGACCGCCTCCGCGTCACGCTGGAATCCCGCCGGAATCGCGAGCCACCACCGGACCGAACCGCTAAGTTCGGTTCGGTTCAAAATTTGAACCGTGGACCAAACCAATACCGAATTGACACCAAACCCGGTTCCAAAACCAAACCAAATAGCCTTCTTGGTGGCTAAGTAAGGTAAAATAGTAAGTTTTGAAAGATGAAGGTGAATGGTGGCTATGGTGAAATTGTAAGGACCTTTATATAAAGGTATTACCCTAGGGTTAATAGGGAGACACAATCTCAACCCTCAATTTCAAAATTGCATGATCCAATGGTCACTAGAAAAGATGACCATTATTTACAAATTTGCAATTAGCTATAGTTAATTTTGACTAAGGCATATAGATATGGCACATCCATGTGAATCATAACATGACACTGATAACACTATTTATTATTTAAAATATTCCATACTAATGAAATAGTCAACATTATATATCATTTATAAGACTATAAATAAAATAGTAGAAAATGAAGTAAGAAAATTGTGTTAAGTGTTAAAAAACTAAAATCGGTGAAATTTGATTTGAGAAATAAGTATAATTTGAGGATTTTTTATAGATATGATATTTAATAAATCAAATATTTAAACCATTAACCTACCATGTGCGTAAAATTGCTAATAAAATAAAACTCAAAGAAATTTAAGTTTTCTTAATTTATTGAATATGCAATATTATTTTAAAGTATTTTTTTAATAGAATTAGATAATAGTAAAATTAATTTTCTCATTATATTATCCTTGAAGAGAAAAAAAAAATTACTATATATAACTATTATATACAACTCGTTCTGCAATTTAAATTAACATTTTATGCATAACCTTTTTATTTGTTATATATCATATATCTTCTTGCTAATAGAGATAGATAACAATACGAAGTGATGGGTTCGATTACAGCCGTCAGGCCCTTTAACGGGGAGGAAACGGCAAACAGGCCCACCAGGCCCAAAATGAAGGTCAAGATGACCTAGGAGAAGGGTCTCGACGAAGGGAGTCCCGACAAGGCAAGGTCCCGACAGAGTCGGTCCCGACAGTGGAGCTGGAAAGCTCCTGATGAGAAGCCTTTAAGTAGGCCCCGATGATGAATCCCTGAGAATGATTGGCCCTGTCACGATGACGAGGGGCCCCGAGCGGTGACACAACGAGACAACTCTGGAGTCCCCGACAGGAGTCGGGACTCGTTATCAGAGGATAAGGCCAAGATGCGCGGGGCGTGGCCGAGATACGCGGAACGTGGTTAAGATACACGGAGCGTGGCCGAGATACACGAGATCATGGCCTTGATAGGCGGGATCACGTCCGAGATATGCGGGATACGGGCTAACCACCCCCAACGGTTCATCAGGTACCTGAGGCATCTCTTCGCCTATAAAAGGGCAAGAGGTCACCTCAGAACACTTACGTTGAATTCAATACACTTTGAGATTACTGCTTGCCAGTCATACGAGATACTCATTTAGGCATCGGAGAGGGATTCTGGGTCACCGCCCGGTCTATCCCCTCTTGCAGGATTGCGTGGAGCAAAGGAGCTAGGATTGCTGTCAGAGTCCGTACCGGAGTTCCACCGTGATCCAACATTGGCGCCGTCTGTGGGAATCAAACAAAAAGCTGTTATGCCTTCTACTCGATCGATGGCGGCTGGCAAGCACAGAAGACAGGGACAGTCCGGTGGTTCCTGTTAGGTTCCGAGATCAGGGTCAACGGGTAGTCAGCTCAAATCTCGTTCCTCACTGGAGATGTGGGTGATCCGGTACTCTCGGGTTGCACTGTCTTGACTTGCGTCCTTCCTTCCTTCCTTCCTTCCTTCCTTCCTTCCTTCCTTCCTTCCTTAGCTTCCCTTCTCCTTTCGCCCTGCAAAAGGGGCAGTACCAGGCACAGAGGGGGGGGGGGGGGGTGGTGCCTGATGAACCCTCTCCAATGCCTAAGTCAGTATCGTTTTTAGAGAGATAAAGCTAGAGAGATGTCAGAGCAAAATTATCCAAATTGCCAAGATGTCCAAATGAATTGTGGAGGTGGGGTATTTATAGGCAACGGTGTCATTAAGGTGGCTTAATGACATCGTTAACCTTTAAACACAGTTAATTAACCTTTAAACGCATAATTAAGACTTTAGGATACGGAGAAGGTAGGCGGAGTAGACCGAGTGTGGGAGTCCAAAGATGGTGCCGGGGCCCTTGGGGGGAAGAGAAATCCGACCCCCAAGGGTAGGGGTTGGGTGAGGGCACCCAACCTCACCTAGGTGAGTTTGCCTTGGCCGGACGAGCACTTCGGCCTCGTCCGAGCCGTTGATGTTCTCGCGAAGTGTTCGGGTTGAAGTTTCGATTTACAATCGTTAATGGGATGATAAAAATACAACGGTTCGGAAGTCAACGGGTTCAAATTGGGCATATATCCATCACATGCCCCCGAGTCAACCAATGGCCTAACCCTTGATTGACTCTATTTCAGGATGGTATGATACGCGCAATTTGAAACCGGGGTTTTACCTTTCGTCTGAATGCTTGCTTACCCATGGATGCGTGTCTTCGACTCTGCCCCCTGCCTTATGAGATAGAGAAGTTGTAAACATTAGAGTAGCGCAGACGTGTGCCTAAGCACGCGTCCGTCTGAGGTGGGAGTAATAAATCTATCTTTGCTACCGGCGTATACTTAAAAAATTCACACTCGTATAGGGGTGCAATACAAATGCAACTAAGTAACTTACGCTTCAATTTCTTGCCGGGATTCTGTCTAAGTGAGAAAAAATTTAATTTTGGCCAAATTTTTTTCCTAAGTATGGAATGCTCAAGAATAAGCCTAACTTGATAGTTTTTCTAAGTATGGAGATATACTTAGCCATAGTTAAAAGGGATAAAAGTGATGGTTTTCCCTTGGCCTTTAGATCTCACTTAAAAATAAATGAAGGGTGGTGATTAAAACCCTTTAAAAAACCCTACCATCTTTCAAATATAGAGGAGAGATAAGAAAATACCTTAGTTAGTCACCATAGCCACCATCTTCCCTCTTTACTCACCCTTGGAGAGCAAGAAGAAATTGAAAGCACACCCAAGGCAAGGACCGGCCGAAATTTCCGGTGAAGGACCAGAAATCCGGCCAGCAGCCTCGTCGGGACGATCGACGGCGTGGGGGACCAGCAGCGGCGTGACGGCGACATTGGCGACGCGGAGCAGACATCGGACTACGCCGGAGCTGAGCGAGGTCGTGGAGGGGCAGCTAGACGACGACCTAGCTGCTGTCGACGGAGGCGGCGCCTGGTCCGGCACGGGCGATCGACGGCGAGGGAGGAAAGCTCCGGCGCGGCGTGAGACGTCTTCCAGCGACGGCGGGGCGAACGGAATCACCTCCGGCGACGACAAGGTCTAACCTCTGGCGAGGGGCTGATTCCCGGGGGTCCCCAAATTCGAAATCCGGACCCGTTTATCACATCGGGTCGGGTTTTCCAAAGGTCCATTCTTTTCCTTTCCGTTCCGCGTAAAATGTCAATTTTTGAATTGTCGATACTTGATTGCCGATGCTTGATTGCCGATGTTTGATTGCCGAAATTTGATTGAATGTGGGATTGCCGTGGATAACCGTTGATAGTTGTGGATTTGGGAAAAAAATTTTGTCGGTCGTCCGGATATAGTTTCTTGTCCGATTAGACTATCCCGGTTTTGAATTTGATGTTGTATCGCCGTTGGTGTGTTGATCTTCGTTGGAGGGCGTAACGGTAATTTTACCCGAAAAACTGACTTTAGGTTCGGATAAAATTATTCGATTTGGGTTGTCGTGGTGTCCTTGGCTCATATTGGCTATCTTTGTTGGGTGTCTTCGAATCTTTGGTTGTTGTCGTTGGTCGAGCGTCGGAGTACTTCCGGTTTTTCGGAAATTTCCTTGTCTTGATATTTGTCACGTCGTGGCAAGTACTATATTCCTGGTGGTGTCCGCGCACACAGACTCTACAGAGGCGTTACATCCTCCGAAGGATGAGTGAGTTCCTTTTCTCTTCTTTTTGTCGCATTACTTCCTTTCCTATCATTAGCTTAGTGTTGCGATCTAAGCTGGGGTGTTAGTCGAAACTTGATTCGAACTTTGGGATTTCCTGCTACCTTTGCCTTAGGTCTCGCTGCCCTGTCGGAGAACCATCTCACTAGGTCCGATTACAATGAGCACGTTACCTTAGGAGATATCTGTCCCTTAGATGAGCCTCTGTATCCTTTTCTCCCCTCCTTGGGGAATACTCGCGAGACGGTGACGGAGCCTCCTAGAGGGAAGGTCGCCGTGTACCCCTCCCAGATTCGATTTGGGTTGAGGTTGCCTTACTGCGATGACCTCATAGAGTTGAGCAGGTTCTTCAGGATTTCTCCTGTGAACCTTGCCCCCAGTGCCCTCCGTGTCTGGGTGGGCTTCCGGGTGTTGTGCCATTGGTACTCCTGGAAGTACTCCCTCGTTCTGTTCCGATGTTTCTACCGGTTCCAATACCAGACGAAGGTGGGGTTTGCGAGTTTCTTAACTCGCCATCCGACCTTCAAGGATCCCCGATTTGCTGATTTCGGGTTGAGTGGGGTCGAGTGGGATACCTCTCTTCGCTTCGTGGCCCGGAGTGACAACTCGGCCAGTCACTGGGCCAAGCATTACTTTTTCATTACGGATCGATACGTCACTTGGTCGGTCTTGAATGAGGATCGGTCCGATGGTTGGCCTGCTTTCGGGGAGTTCTCTTCAGTTGATTTAGAGACTATGAAGATCATTCATGAGAGCAACAGGACTCGGTCATACTGCCCCGTGTCCTTAGTGACTGAGACGGATTTTTACGAGGCCGGGATCAGTTTGACTCCTGACTCCGGGGGTTCGGTATGTCACTTGGTCTTCTCATCTTTATTTACCTTCTGCTCTTCCTTTGTAGGTTGGTTTCATGGAAAAACCTATAACGTGCATGGAGCCCCTGTTGATCTGAGCAAGAGGAAGGCTCCTTCTAGTTCCACTCTGAAGAAATCCCCCATGCCTGGGAAGAAGGCTGGGGCCTCTGGTATGCTTCCTCCTATTTGCTTCTTTATGGTATAGCTTGTGCTTTCCTTATCTTGTTTTTCTTATATTGCTAGGGCGCTCCCCCTTGGTGACCGAGAGGGTCGTCTCCGTAGGCAGAGACTCTGGACCTTCCAAGTCCAAGCCGCGGAGATCTGATTCTGAGGCCGGGGCCTCGGCTGCTAAGAGGAAGAAAGCTGCGGATCCTGCTTCGCCTATTGCTCGTCCTCTGACCCTATCTCGTGATAAGGAGATGGTGGTCGAAGAGGTGCCTTCCCTGGCTGACAAAGGGAAGCGACCTGTTGGTGGTGGTTCCCCTGTCCCCCAGCCGAGGGCACGGTCCTCAGGTATGATCTCTACCTTGTTACTGATCCTTCTATGTTTATATTTTCCTTTGACTTGCCTTGCTTGTATAGGTGGGCTTCCGACTTTAAGTCGGAAGGATTTCGCACGTCTTACTGATGAAGACGTTATTGGGTCAGAGTGGACTCCTTTCGCTGGTTTGAAGGAGTTTCACCTTGATAGCAGCTCTTCTTTGCGGACTCCTGAGGTTGGTATCCGCGTACTTCGCGGTGCCATTCCCCCTGGCGATCGTGTTGCTCAGCCCAAGTCTCCTGGGGAGACTCGGCGCTTTGTTCAGGGTGTACTTTCTCGTTATGCACCTGTGAGTTGTTCCTTGCTTTCTTATTTATACTTTCATATTGGTTGTCTTTCGGTTACTCATCCTTTTTTTGAAATGTTAGGGTATGTCTGACATGGTGAACATGTCCTCGCTCGTGCTCGAGTTATCTGACGAGAAGAAGACCCTTGAGGATAGCCAGGTCTCTCTGAAGGTCGAGCTCACCACTGCTGCTGAGAAGGCGCGCTTATCTGATTTGAAGATGCAGGAGCTCAGGGACCAAGTGTCCTTGCTTGAGACTACCGTGGGTAGTTTACGCCGGGAGGCTGAGGTTGCATCTTCACTCCACTCTGAGGAGTTGCAGAAAATGGAGACTAGGTGCCGGGCAGAGGAGAGGACTGTCGCAGTGTCTGAGTACAAGGCTTCCTCTGCCTTCACTGCTGATTATAGTGCGCGACTCACTCAGGAGATGAACCAGTTTGGTGAGTATCTGGTTGATCATATTTTCCGCATTGATCTTGAGTTTCCAGTTGGTGATCTTGGTGACTTCGGGCCATACGCTACTGGCTACATGGCTGTCCTTAGGGGTCAGGCTGCTGTTGCAGACGAGCCTGCCCCTGCCCAGGTGGATGCTACACCTGTGGAGATTGGTACTTCAGACTCCTCCTCTTCATCCATCTCTGCCGGTGGTTCAGCCTCAGGGGGTGAGGGTGACTCTCCCGAAGGCTCTGGTTGATGTTTCCACATCTTGCTATCTTTGTGTATATAACTATACTCCTTCTCCCCTTTAATGGGTTGAGTATCTTTTGAGATTGTGGTGGGATTTTATGTTGCTTTCCTTTGTCGTATTGTGTTGTTGACTACGTGGTTCGCTTGGCTTTACATTAGTGCTTCTCATGCTTTTGTATATATCCCTTTGGTTATGGACTCTTCTCTTGATGTGTTTCCTTTACTTATCCTTCTTTCGTGTTTTCCTTCATGCCATACCTGCTATTTCATCAAGAAAAAACATTATGTGTTCTTCATATCACTTTACTTTGAGATTACTGTCTCATTGGATCCTTCTGAGCATGGTGCGATGATCTCTTCTGATACCCTTTAAATGGTATACATGGTACTGTTAGACCAAAGATACGCTATTGGTGGGCGTCGAATCTGATCACGAGACAGGCTCTCGGAGGGCACTTATCGTTTCACAGGATAGGCTCCTGGAGGGCACAGGTTAGACCAAAGATACGCTCCTGGTTGGCGTCGAGAACTATTCACGAGACAGGCTCTCGGAGGGCACTTAACGTTTCACAGGATAGGCTCCCGGAGGGCACAGGTTAGACCAGAGATATACTCTTGGTTGGTGTCGAAAACTGTTCACGAGACAGGCTCTCGGAGGGCACTTAACGTTTCGCAGGATAGGCTCCCGGAGGGCACAGGTTAAACCAAAGATACGCTCCTGGTTGGCGTCGAAACTATTCGCGAGACAGGCTCTCGGAGGGCACTTAACGTTTCACAGGATAGGCTCCCGGAGGGCTCAGGTTATGTTAGGTTCCGAGATCTGGGTCAATGGATGATCGGCTCAAATCCCGTTCCTCACTGGAGATGTAGATGAACTGATACTCTCGGGTTGCTCTGCCTTAGCTCATGTCCTTCCTTCCTTCCTTCCTTCCTTCCTGCAGAAGGGGCAGTACCAGACACAGAGAGGGGGGGGGGGTGGTGCCTGGTGAACCCTCTCCGATGCCTAAGTCAGTATCGTTTTTAGAGAGATAAAGCTAGAGAGATGTCATAGCAAAATAATCCAAATTGCCAAGATGATCTAAATGAATTGTGGAGATGGGGTATTTATAGGCAACGGTGTCATTAAGGTGGCTTAATGTCATCGTTAACCTTTAAACACAGTTAATTAACCTTTAAACACGTAATTAGGACCTTAGGATACGAAGAAGGTAGGCGGAGTAAACCGAGTGTGGGAGTCCAAAAATGGTGCCGGGGCCCTTGGGGGGAAGGGAAATCCGACCCCCAAGGGTAGGGGTTGGGTGAGGGCACCCAACCCCTCCTAGGGAGGATGGGGTTGGCCAACCCCATCCCCCCTAGGGGAGATCGGGTTGGCTGACCCGATCTCCCCTAGGGGAGGTCGGGTGTGGCCACCCAACCTCACCTAGGCGAGTCTGACTCGGCCGGACGAGCGCTTCGGCCTCGTCCGAGTCGTTGGTGTTTTCGCGAAGGGTTCGGGTTGAAGTTTCGATTTACAATCATTAACGGGGTGATAAAAATAAAGCGATTCGGAAGTCAACGGGTTCAAATTGGGCGTATATCCATCACATGCCCCCGAGTCAACCAATGGCTTAACCCTTGATTGACTCTATTTCAGGATGGTATGACACGCGCAATTTGAAACCGGGGTTTTACCTTCTTGTCTGAATGCTTGCTTACCCATGGATGCGTGCCTCTGACTCTGCCCCCTGCCTTATGAGATAGAGGAATTGTAAACGTCAGAGTAGCACGGACGTGTGCCTAGGCACGCGTCCGTCTGAGGTGGGAGTAATAAACCTATCTTTGCCACAGGCGTATACTCAAAAAATACATGCTCGCATAGGGATGCAACACTAATGCAACTAAGTGACTCGTACTTCAATTTCATGCCGGGATAAGTCTAAGTGAAGGAAAATTTCAATTTTGGTCCGAAATTTTTCTAAGTATGGGATACTAGAAAACATGCCTATAGGATGTTAACTAGGAGTGAACATGGACATATCATGAACATGAGGATGCGTACTAGCATACATGCAAGTAGGAACATAAGGATGGGAGTGAGTAGAGACATGCTACGATTGTAGTCATGAATGTATGCATAAATATATGGCGGCCATGTGCATGGACGTCTAAATGTTTGAACACACGGGAGTGTGTATGTGGGCATGCATATGAGTGCAAGCATGAACATGTATGTATGCATGGACGAGTTGTGAGTATAAGCATGAGTGATGACATTGATGTACCTGTAGATGTTAATCATGAATATGAGCATAAGTGTAAAGGTGAGAGCATAGACCTCTCCTTTACTTGAGGGTGGGAACTCTGCCACTCAATGGGACACAACGTTCCGCCTCCCTCGTACTAGCGTGAGCATTGTCCATTAATCTCGACCTTCGGCACGTGTAACATTTTTCCTTCATTCGTTGGAGCGTGTGTATAGCTCTTGACCTTTACCCTGCAATTTGTTCCCCATAAAAGTGAGGGTGAAAAAGCTTACAAGTTTTCTTCTTACCGCCGCGAGCGAAGGGGTCTATTGACATGTGTTAAGGATTGATCCTTCCTTCGGATGTGCTGGAGCGTTGCTTCATTTGGGGAAACTAAAAGTTCGCCCTCTTCCCTTGGTGTTAAGGTTGCCCCCGTAGTAGGCGTATCTCGCCCCTCCATGAGTAAGGGGTCGATCTTTGCGTTGGTTGCTCGTATAGATGACTCACTTTTGGGAAGCTTTCTTCTTCAGACAGGGAGACCTTGAAGATCGTTTTCCAAGGTAATCAGACTAAATCTGACCGTTCTGTGTCTTGGGTGTCCGAGGTGGACTTGTATGAGGCGGGGACTCGTATGATCCCTTGTCGGTTGATTTCATGGAGAAACATATAAGGTGTAGGCAGAGCGTTCCGAACGTACCGTTGGATCGGATGAGAGGGAAGAACCCTCTAGTTCTGCTTATCAGGCCAAGAAATTTTCTAAGTCAAGGATGGCTGCTAATGCTTCCAGTATGTTCTTTTTCCCTTCTCTTTTCTTTGTGATATACTTATGATTGTTCTCATGCAGCTTCCTCTTGTTGTTAGAGCGTTCTTCCCTGGTTACCGAATGGTTCTTGTGGTGGGTGAGAGTTCAAGTCAATCTAAATCCAAGGCGCGGAAACCTGACTCTGAGGTCGGGCCCTCGGCTGCCAAGGAGAAGGAAACCGCGAGAGGCTCTCCTTCAAGTGCCCCCTTGCTGACTCCCTCCTATGATAAGGAGGTAGTGGTTGAAGAGGCGACCTCTTTGCTAGACAAAAGGAAACAACCTGTGGCTGGCGATGGGGTGATCATAGGTCTTGATGTCTCTTCTCTATCCCCTGCCCCCCAGCCGAGGGGCCGAGTCTCAAGTTTATTTCATCTTCATGTAGATTTGACGACTTTTGAAGGTGTTTTTGTCTTTCCTAAGGATTATGTTATTTACCCCTGCGTTGAAGATTTTTCTTTTGGTGATGGGTGTGATCATCACCTTTCATTGAGGTTCCTTTCTCTTGCCCTGGCTCTGATTAAGATAGCAAATTCTTGCTTTGGAGTTTGGTGGAGACTGCTCCTGAGTTAGCCTCTACTAGTATCGCAGTTGTGATCGTTGTGGGGATCGTTTTGTTATATGCCCTCAATAGTGCTTGTCGTGATTCTTTGCTTCATGGTTGATTTCGTGAGATATGGAGGTTGTCTTCATAATGAGGACGTCTCCTTCCTGGTGTCACCCAATGGGTTGAAATATAAGTGCCTACTTTTGATGAGCGTACGAAGGGTGTTGTTTTTCCTTTTTCTTGAACCTCCTCCTAAGGCTAGGCGTAGCCTTTTGATGTTCGTGGTCGGGATGGTGTCTTTACAATGCATGTCTTTGACAGATGTTTTATGATGTGCTGCCATGATAATCACTTCGGGGTATGTGGACGTGATAGCCACCTCAAGGTATGTGGACATGATAGCCACTTCAAGGTGTGTGGACATGATAGCCACTTCAAGGTGTGTGGACATGATAGCCACCTCAAGGTATGTGGACATGATAGCCATTTCAAGGTGTGTGGACATGATAGCCACTTCAAGGTGTGTGGACATGATAGCCACCTCAAGGTATGTGGACATGATAGCCACATCACGATGTATGGAGTTGTGCTTTAGTATTCCTTTCTCATTGGAGAGCCTTTATTGCTATATTTGCCTTTTGTGTAGGCTATATTTGTTGGGTTAGGTCCCGATGTCTCGTCTTGTCGGATGTTGTATCCTTTATGCTCTTTAGATGTCTCCTTCATGAGTTGTGCTTGACGATGTTCAAGTCTGATACGAGCATAGGTCACGCGAGGGCGACATGCATGACAATAACATTTGTCGGAGGTTGATTTGTGTGACTTGTAAGGCAATTCTCTTCTTGATGGGTCGAGCTTATTTTGAGGGCCTTGGACTTTGGATTTCATGTCTTTGCTATCCTTCTTGGTGGTGTTGGGTTCCTTTGAGATACTTTTCTTGACTTGTGATATGGGTGGTAGGATAACTCGTTACTTTTCATGATAACCTCTTGTGCTTCTGTATATGATCCTTTGGTCATGGACTTCTCCTTTGTATATGCTTTCCTTTCTGTATCTTTCTTTTGTGCTTTCCTTCACATCATACCTGCTATCTCATCAGGAAAAAACATTATGTGTTCTTTATACAACTTTACTTTGCAATTATTTTCTCATGGGATCCTTCTCAATATGGTGCGATGATCTCTTCTGATATCCTTTAAATGGTATATGTGGTACTGTTAGACCAAAGATACGCTCTTGGTGGGCGTCGAATCTGATCACGAGACAGGCTCTCGGAGGGCACTTAACGTTTCACAGGATAGGCTCCCGGAGGGCACAGGTTAGACCAAAGATACGCTCCTGGTTGGCGTCGAAAACTGTTCACGAGACAGGCTCTCGGAGGGCACTTAACGTTTCACAGGATAGGCTCCCGGAGGGCACAAGTTAGACCAAAGATACGCTCCTGGTTGGCGTCGAATACTGTTCACGAGACAGGCTCTCGGAGGGCACTTAACGTTTCACAGGATAGGCTCCCGGAGGGCTCAGGTTAGACCAAAGATACGCTCCTGGTGGGCGTCGAACTGGTAGTTTGAAATCTACCTCAAGATACGCTCTTGGGGGCGTCGAATCTGGTAGTGTTTTTTCTACCTCAAGATTCGCTCTTGGGGGCGTCGAATCTGGTAGGTTGCAAATCTACCTCAAGATACGCTCCTGGGGGCGTCGAAGTTCGTAGTTTTTGGAAACCACTCTCAAGATACGCTCTTGGTGCGTCGAAGGTCGTAGTATAGAAACTACTCTCAAGATACGCTCTTGGGGGCGTCGAAGGTCGTAGTATTGACACTACTCTCAAGATACGCTCTTGGGGGCGTCGAAGGTCGTAGTATAGAAACTACTCTCAAGATACGCTCTTGGGGGCGTCGAAGGTCGTAGTATAAAAAATACTCTCAAGATACGCTCTTGGGGGCGTCGAATCTGTTCGCGGGATAGGCTCCCGGAGGGCACAGGGTTCGTAGTTTTAGAGCTACTCTCAAGATACGCTCTTGGGGGCGTCGAATGTGTTTGCGGGATTGGCTCCCGGAGGGCTCATAATGTTACCTTATCTTGTGTCCTTTCTTATGTAGGGTGCGTCTTTGGTATGCTTTTCGAGTCTTTACTTGACTTTTCCTTCTATGATATTGCATGCTACCACGCTTTTTCTTCAATGTGGGAGATCACCCCTCGAGGGCGATGTTTGTGTGTTGCCAACTTAGGACGAGTTCGTATAGGGAGTTGATGATGTTTTCCTCTTATGTGACCTCTTCTAGGAAAAGTGGTATTGCATGTTCTAGTGATCTTCTGCCTCTAATCTCTTCTTTTGCACTTAGGTGGACTACCAAGCACTTATTCGTTTGGTGCCCCCCAAGTTGCTTGGTGGTCACACCGCCTTTCATATTTGGCCGTTGAAGGCCCCTCTTTCATTTTCTTGGTTGGGTACCCCTTATGCTCGGGGCTCCCTTGTCTGCTTGTTTGAATGCAATGAGTGTCCCTTGTAGGATTTACTCTTTCTCATGCTTGCTTGTTTCAGTCATAGGCGTGGTTTGGATGATGCCTTTGTCGGTTGTGTCTTTGGAGGTTGGGTGGAAGAGCTTTTGCTTTGGGTGGGTGGGGGTGAATTTCATTCTCTTGATAACTAGGATGTGGCAATGTTTGTATCCTAGGGGTGCTTGTAAATTCTTTCCCCCCCTTCCTTGTGTTTTAGGTTGAAAAGCTCTTTCATAGAATGGTGTCTTGAGTTGTTAATCTCGTAGGTGTGTTTCAGACTAGTCAATCTAATCCATGCTCTTTGCTCGTGCATGGGGGGGGGGGGGGTCTGACCGGGCTGTATCTTCTTGGAGTGTTGTGGCACTTAGTGTGCCTTGCCCTTTCCTTCACATTGGAGTATTCTTCAATGCCCTTAGGGGGTGTCCCATTGGTCATGCTCCTCCCACCTTGAATGTTGACTGTAGACTTCCTTCGAATTAGGACTTGAAACTAAAAAGGGCGTTTTCCTTTAGGTTTGCAGGTGATGCTCCCTGATTTTCTATGGGTTTGCCCCCGTATTGGCTATTCCTTGTTGGATAACTTCATTAGAGGCTGCATTTGCATTGCGTGCGTATACGTGTTTGAGGTGTGTTGAGCTGACAAGTCCCTCCGTTTTTGTTTTGTCATAACCTTCATTCATCGTGTATTCGGCGTATGGCCTTGAAGGCGGGATATTTTTCCAGTGCCCCTTTTTATCGTGGTTCTCCTTTTGATGGGATGCCAGAGTCAAATGTCTTATCATTTGCAGACAAGGTGGTTGATCGGGATGTGCGTCTAGTGTGAGGGTCGATCTTGAAACCTTACTCCCCAAGCTTTTGAGCTCTTCTTTTGTTGATCTTGTAGAACTATTATCTTGCTCTAAGGCTCTTGATAGGAGATGTATCTTCTTTTCATACTCTAGTTGTTGCACTATCTCTTTTGCTAATCTTGCATCTTTAGAGTTTCTCTTTTGGTGCATGACTTCAATGACAGGATTTTCTACCGATGTTTATTCTATTAGGACTTGTATCCTTGGTTGCCTTCCTTTCTTGTGAGATAGCGAAGGAGTGTTTGTGAACACTCCAATGTGTCGTACTTGGTAGAGGTATGCGCCTGATCTTTATGGCGCTGTCTTGAATCTTCGTGTACCTATCTCTGATGAGCATGTTATTCATTACATATATAGTATGGAGTCCAAGGATCTCCGGGTTAGGATCATAGTTTGAGAACAGAGACATAGTCATCTATTAGATAACCTCTTTATCTACGGAGTTTATTTTTGCAAAAATAGATGCAAGGATACTTGTAAGGATATGTATTCCATCCTTACTCCTGGTTCATTTGCAGTGCCGTGTCCCTAATGGGTGTGTTGATGTTCTGACCAGCTTTACTAGTAGGGTGTCCCTTGGTATTAGGTATGCCTGACTCTTCTCTAGTATCATCAATGGTTGGTCATGGGAGATGTCTGACGGACTCCCTTCATGTACTATGGTTCTCTTCATGTCAAAGTTGGTGATTCCCTCTCTTATGACTAACATATCATTGTGTGGAAATACTATGTTTTCCATATCCTTTTTTAAAAGCTTGATGATGGTGTCACCGTTCTTCCTTTGCTAGGCTTGGTGTCCTTGAGGGTTTTTGATGGAAGTGTATTCCATTACCTGGGATGAGCTTTCTAAGTGTAGTTGTATCTCCTGGCTATTTTGTGAAATCATAAAGATCCGCTGGAAGTGTTTGCCTCTGATGGTGGGCGTTGCCCATATGATATGGTTTCCTCCATTTTTGGAGGGATGTGTTCGCGGCTACCCCCTCTTATGCTAATGGGCGTTTGTGGGGAGGGCATGTTGTAACTGGTGCCCCCCTTGCATACCAATGCCCGATGGGATCCTTTGACAGACTTGGCTCTAGGATGCTTAGTGGAAGGTTATGGTAGGGGTAATCCTTTGTGGCCTTCATGGTGATGGGTTCCGATGTAATCGTTAGCCCCGTTAACAACCAATGGACGACGAATAAGTCCAGTGGGCCTCGTGAAAAGCCTGTAAGGCCCAGAGGCCCAGTATTAAGGGTCCCGACGATAGCGGCCCCGACACATGAGCTAAACGCTCCCGATAAGAAGCCTCGGAGTAGGCCCCGACATGCCTTAGTAAAGGCCCCGATAATAAAGCCCCGCAGAGGCCGGACCTGTCCCGTGGAGACTGAAGGTCCTGGGTGGTGATCTAGAATGAGACAACTCCGGAGTCCCCGACGGGAGTCGAGACCTGTGATCAGAGGATAAATACCGAGAAACCCGCCTACTAGATGAGAGTAGTGGGAAGACGGTTGAGATATGGGTAATCTCCCCCGAGATACGCAGGGCGTGCCCGAGATACGCGGAGGTACGGGTAAGATACGCGGAGCGTGGGGCGAGAAATAAGGAATCCCGGCCGAGATACACGGAATCATGGCGAGATACACGGAATCGTGGATATAACGGCCGAGCCTGGCCTCAGGTAACTCTGGGTGACTTCTCCTCCTATATAAAGGAGGAAGTTACCCCAGAAAATCATTCATTCTGATACGAACTTAGACTGTGCTTACCACTCCATTGATCACCGTACTCATTTAAGCATCGGAGAGGGATTCTGGGTCACCACCCAGGTCATCCCCTTTTGCAGGACCACGCGGAGCTTAGGAGTCCAATCATTCCGTCAAGGACGTAACAGAGCTTCGCCCGTGATCCAACATTGGCGCCGTCTGTGGGAAACTTACGACAAGTCAAGATAGCTTCTACCAGATCAATGGCCGGTGGTGGCAAGAGGAAACAAGTTCAGGCTGGCAGTTCTCGTCCCACGGGAACTGTGAATTCCCCGTTGCCGGAACGCGTTGCTGAACAAGGTGAGAACCCTGCTCTTTCTCAGACAGGGGGGCAAGGAGATGAGGTCTCAGTCCGAGACGCTGAAAGGAACAGGCAAGAGGTCCCTCGTAGGGAGGAAGATGATGCTCCACCAAACCCGGTGGGCCCTGGAGCTGGAGGTGTCCTGCGAAGGGAAGAAGGGTCGTCTTCGAACTCGGAGTTGGCCAAGGCAGTAGCAGAGGCTATGCCGATGTTCCTGGCTGCCATGGAAGCCTTGCTGGACAAGAGAGAGGCTACCCGGAGAGCGGAGGAGCTGCCCCCGCAAGAGGAGTTGCCGCCACCCCCGCCGAGGGCGGCCCCAGAGGAACAGGAAGTGCAGGAGGTTCCGCCCCGGGACAAGGGTAAAGAGCCTATGCATTCCGAGAAGTTCGTGGTCGACGGCCCAGGACCAGTGCAAAATAGGACCATCCCCCTGAATGGTCCACTCACCGCTGACCAGGTGGTCAAGATTGTTAGCATCTACATGGGTGACCAAAAGCAGATGACATCCGAGCTGAGGGATCGGTCCAGTCATCCTTTCGTACCGCGATTGATCGACACCGTCGCTCCGCCTGGGATAGGCATCCCGACAATCAAGGAATAAGATGGGGAAGGAGACCCAGTCCGCCATGTACAGAGGCATGTTCAGGCTTGCATGGGTAGAACTTCAAACGAAGATCTCGTATGCTCGTTGTTCCCGATAACTCTGGGAGAAAGGGCCATGACTTGGTTCTTCAGTCTTCCGCCAGGGAGTATCACGTGCTGGGCTGATATGCACGACCGCTTTATCAAACAGTACCAAGGTCGGAGACGCCTCCTGAAAAGCGTGAGGACCCTAACCCAGGTGGTGCAGAGACCTGACGAATCGTTGGCGTATTATTACCAACGGTTCACTGCCAGCGCTGCGGAGATTGATGAAGAAATCTCAGAGGGAGAGATGATCCGCACTTTCCTGCGGAACCTGAGTGCTCCGTATGGCTCCGACCTGATGCACAATGTAGCCGCGAAGGCTATATGGAGTATGGAAGCCCTGCAGGCGAGGGTGAAACAGCAAATCGACGTCCAGTAGTCGAAGATTGCTGCTGGAGAACTTGATCCCCCGAGGTCGGGGAGAGGAAAGCCGTCGTCCAAACTGGCGGATGATCGCAAGGGGAGCGACAAGACGGAGGGAAGTAGGAACCGTGGTCGCCCCGAGAAGAGGGAGGACAGGCGTCCTCCGAAGAAGGATAATCGTGAAGGTCGGGTTACCCCCATCAACAGCTCGATGACCTCTGTGCTAGCTGTGATGGACCGACAGGGTCTCGTCCGGTACCCCCCGAGGAAAGAAGGCGAATTTCTAGGAGGCCACCCGGACCGTTACTGCCGCTACCATCGGGCTAATGGTCACGACACCGAAAACTGTCGGGAGCTGAAGAAGGAAATTGAGAAGCTGATCCAGAAGGGGAAGCTGAAAGAGTTCGTCGGGAAGGGACGGTGCCGATCCCGTTCCAGAAGTCGGTCCCGATCCCGTTCTAAGTCCCGCGACCGATCCCCGAAGAAAAAGAAGGTCGAGCATGAGGCTTCAGGATCAGGTGCTCGCAAGGAGAGGCGGGGGACTATCAACGTCATCCATGGAGGAATGGCAGCGGGAGGTGATACCTCCGCTTCCAGAGAGAACTATGCCTCCCGCATATCTGTCGCGGTGGTGTTAGGGAAAAGGTCCCGGTCGTGGACCCTGAAGGACGAGATGGAGATTTCTTTTTCAGCGAAGGATCTAGTTGGCGTGGAGAGCCCTCACGACGACGCCTTGGTCGTGACGCTGGATGTGGATGGATTCGAGATGAAGCGGATCCTGATAGATGGAGGGAGCTCCTCTGATATTCTTTTCATGGATGCTCTGGAAGCCATGGGAAAGACGAAGAAGGACCTGACGCAGGTGGACTTCCCGATGGTGGGTTTCTCTGGCTCCACTTCCTACCCGTTGGGAATGATTACCTTACCAGTGGAGTTCGGTAGTGGCTGGAAGATGGAGAGGCGAAACGTGGATTTCGTCGTGGTGGAGTCTGCGGGGGCGTACAACGCGATCATCGGGAGGACCACTATCAACCCTCTTATGGCAGTCGCCTCGACGGTCCACCAGAAGATGAAATTCCCGACTGATAACAGAGTTGGAGAAGTTAAAGGTGACCACGTGGCATCGCGGAAATGCTACGTTAACGCCACCCGACGAAGAAGTAGGGAGACCATGACTGTCCTTCAGACTAATGCTGGTCCTCGAGAGGAGTATGGGCGTCCCGCCCCCATGGAGGATCTGAAGGAAGTAGAGATCGATGGGCCTCAGAGGAAGGTAAAAATTGGCTCTGCTTTGTCGGATGAAAGAGCCCGAGAGTTGATCGAGCTCTTGAAGGAGTTTAAAGAGCTGTTTTCCTGGTCCCCAAGCGATATGCCAGGAATCAGTCCCGACGTGATAGTGCACGAGCTGAAGATAGATCCCGCAATTAAGCCCATTGCGCAGAGAAGGCGTCCGATGGGCGCGGATAAGAGGATCGCAATCCAGCAGGAGGTGGGCAGATTGCTCGATGCCGGATTCATCAAAGAGCTCCGATTCCAGACTTGGGTGGCTAACCCAGTGCTGGTGCGAAATAGTAATGGAAAGTGGCGGATGTGTGTCGACTTCCGCGACTTGAACAAGGCCTGCCCGAAGGACTGTTACCCACTTCCGAGGATTGACCAGCTGGTGGATGCCACATCGGGACATGAGCTGTTGAGCTTCATGGATGCTTATTCCGGATACAACCAGATCAAGATGGCGAAGGAGGATGCCCCCCACACAGCTTTTTACGCTGACAGTGACGTCTACCATTATGACGTGATGCCCTTCGGATTGATCAATGCCGGAGCAACTTACCAGCGGATGGTGAACAAGTTGTTCGGGGATATGCTGGGGAAAACCATGGAGGCATATGTGGACGACATGCTGGTGAAGTCCCGACAGGCAGGACACCATGTCCAGAACTTGGCGGCAGCATTTGAGCGGATGAAGTTCCATCAGGTTCGGCTGAACCCCGACAAATGTGCTTTCGGGGTGAACTCGGGGAAGTTCCTAGGGTTCATGGTGAGCCAGAGAGGAATTGAGGTGAACCCTGAGAAGCTGCGAGCAATAGAGGAGATGCAGTCCCCGAGGAATCATCGGGAGGTCCAGGTGCTGAATGGCCGGTTGGCCGCGATGAATCGCTTCTTATCCAAGGCGAGTGATCGAGCTATGCCCTTTTTTGACGTATTGAGGGCCAACAAGAAGTTCGAATGGACCGACAAGTGCGAGGAGGCATTCCAGGCGCTCAAACAGCATCTCCGTACCCTTCCGCCGTTGGCAAAACCAGTTCCAGGCGAGCCGCTCTATCTCTATTTGGCTGTTTCCGATGTGGCTGTTAGTTCTATCTTAATTATGATTGTTAAGGGCAACCAAGTGCCTATCTATTATGTAAGCAAGGCATTTTCCAAGTCTGAAATAAACTATCCCGCTATTGAGAAGTATCTCTTCGCGTTGATTATTGCCGCTCGAAAACTGCGACCTTACTTCCATGATCATGAAGTGACGGTATTGACTAATCAGCCCTTGAAACATTTTTTGAACCGAACGGAAGCGTCGGGGAGATTGGTGAAATAGGCCATCGAGCTGACGGAATTCCGCATTCATTTCGCTCCGAGAACCGCTATTAAGGGCCAGGCGTTGGCAGATTTTATAGCAGAGTCTACGGCACCCGATCTGGAAGTAACGGGTCCCGCAGAGGGGGCAACTAGGGAAGAAGTCCCGACAACAGAGCAGCAGCCAGAACAGCCAAACGAGGAGAATACTTGGGAGATGTACACTGATGGTTCATCGAGTGTAGAAGGCTCGGGGGCAGGATTCGTATTGATACCGCCCGGTGGAAGTGAGCCCCTGCGATATGCCTTGGCGTTGACATTTAAAGCCACCAATAATGAAGCGGAGTATGAGGCTCTCATCACAGGCCTCAAAATTGCTAAGGGTACGGGGGTCGACCATTTAAAGGTGAAGTGCGATGCTAGCTTGGTTGTAAATCAAGTCCATGGGAACTATGAGGCTAAAAGCCCGACGATGAAGAAATATCTGCATGAGGTGCAGACTTTAAAGGGAAGCTTCAAAAGCTTTAATATCGAGGCGATCCCGAGGGAAGAGAACGCGGAAGCAGATGCCTTGAGTAAGTTTGCCCTGGGGGTAGCCCCCGAGGAGAATCGGAAGGTGCATTTCCTAGAGAAAGTGATTATCTCAAACATTGACCCAGCGGAGGTCTGTGCTATTGAGACAGGGTCGGAGGAAGAGGAGAAGCCTACTTGGATGGCCCCGATGATCACGTACCTGACTACTGGGGTACTCCCCGATGACAAAGTGGCAGCTGTTAGATTGCGGCGGATTGCGGACAACTACGCAATGGTGGACAACCAGTTATACAAAAAAGGGTACGTAAAGCCTTTTCTAAAATGCGTAGCAGAGCCTGATACAAATCGGATCCTGAGGGAGTTACACGAAGGAGTCGCGACCTGTCATGAGGGAGCCCGATCTCTGGTGAGGAAGGCATTGAACCTGGGTTACTATTGGCCCTCGATGAACAAAGAAGCGACCGCAATGGTCCGATCCTGTGACGCATGCCAGAGGTATGCCCCAAATATCGTGGCTCCCGCAGCGGACTTAATGCCCATCAGAAGTGCATGGCCCTTCGCGCAATGGGGGATTGATTTGGTGGGACCACTTCCCCAAGCGAGAGGTCAGTGTAAGTACTTACTCGTGGCTATCGACTACTTCTCAAAGTGGATAGAGGCCAAAGCATTGGCTAGAACGACGGGGCAGCAGATCCTCAGGTTCCTTGAGACTCAAATCATATCCCGGTACGGGGTCCCGCGAGTGATAATCAGCGACAACGGCCCTCCGTTCAATGGGGCCCAGTTGAAGGAGTACTTGGAAGAATTAAATATTGAGCATCGGACCGCTTCAGTCCGCCACGCCCAGACCAATGGCCAGGTAGAGTCAGCCAACAAGATCGTGATGGATGGCTTGAAGAAGAGAGTCTATGCCTTGCAGGGCCATTGGCTGGATGAGCTCGAAAATGTGCTATGGGCTGTGAGAACAACACCCAAGCAATCAACAGGAGAAACTCCGTTTGGCCTGGTTTATGGCACGGAAGCAGTCGCTCCCGTGGAGATAGCGGTGGCGTCCCACCGTGCGAAATACTACGAGCCTCTATCAAATGAGGAAATGAGACGTCTGGACTTAGACCTACTCGAGGAGAAGAGATGGAAGGCTGATGAAGTCCAGGCCCGGATGCGTCTGGCAACAGCCCGATATTATAATCGGCGTGTCAGGTCCCGACAATTCTTCGTGGGAGAACTTGTCTAGAGGAGGAATGAGTTTGTTCATCAAGATCAGATCAACAAGCTGTCACCAAAATGGGAAGGACCCTACAAGATCGTGGGGATGCCAGTGCCCAATGCATACAAGTTAGAGGATCTCGAAGGCAAGACGTTGAAGCATTCCTTCAGTGGTGAACACTTGAAGAAGTATCATGTTTGATATGAAGCCGCCATGAATGGCGCAAATTGTCTATCAATAAAATCCGATGTAAGCCTACTTTGAATTATTAGTGAATAAAAGAAGTTGCCTTCTGATCAAATTGCTTTCGAATTTATCCTAACTGTTAATAAGACGTCCTGAGCGACGCGACAAAAGCCTTCCGAGGTACGATGAAAGCCCCGCAGGGGACGCGTAAGTCGTCTATACGACGCGGCCAAAAGCCTTAACAGGTACGGACAAAAGCCCTACGGGGTACACGTAAGTCGTCTATATGATGCAACCAAAAGCCTAGGTATGAAAAGATCCTGATGGGTCCGCGTAAGTCGTCTATATGATGCGGCTAAAAGCCTTAACGGGTACGACTAAGCCGTCCAGAAGAGACGCAATGGAAGCCTTAAGGGATACGAAATTGACCTTAAAAGGCATGAACGAGAGGCCTTAAGTGGACAAGAAGCCTTAAGTGGTGAAGTCCCGACTTTGGACAAGAAGCCTTAAGTGGTGAAGTCCCGACTTTTGACAAGAAGCCTTAAGTGGTGAAGTCCCGACTTTGGATGAGAAGCCTTAAGTGGTGAAATCCCGATTTTTGATGAGGAGCCTTAAGTGGTAAAGTCTCGATCTGATAAAAGCCTTAGATGGTAAAAACGGGAATATAAAAGTCGGAAGGACGCATGGAGTCATTTTAATGGCGCATCGGAACGTTCTGAGTAACGAATTTAAAGCCGCTTTAGATAAAGTGCAAGCGAGTATCGATGCCAAAACAGATGGGAAGAAACCATTTATATAAAGGCCAGAAGGCCAAAGGGGTTCGATACAAGAGAAAACAACAAGGACTAAAAGATGCGAACATTAAACTTGGTCCTTGTTGGAAGATGGATCCTCAGCAGCATCGGAGGGAGCAAGGTTTGGAGGGACCTGGGCGGAAGGCTCCGCGATTGACGGAATCAGGTCCACGGCAGCGGTCTCTTCACTCTCCGTGGGGAGGTTGAAATATTTCTCCGCGAAGGGGGCAATGGTCTCGGACTTCTTGACGTCAATGGAATCCGCATAGGCGGTGTAGAGTTCTTCGACAGCGCTGAATAAAGTGTCCTCCACCTCGGACTTACAGAACTCCACAGCAGCCAGCTTGAATTCTTCAGAGTCCCGATACTCCTTGTGGCCCCGAAGACGACCCTCCTCGAGACCTTGAGCCTTTGCTTCAGCCAGTTTGGCAGAGAATTCTGCCCGTTCCGTCTCAAGCTTGGCTTTGGCCTCCGCCAGAAGATCCGCGAAGACGTTCTTCTCGCGAACGAGTTGCTGCTTCTCCCCCTCGTTCCGCTGCTGCTCCGCCTGAGCCATCTTCCGCTCTCGACGCATGACAGCCTCATGGTCGTGGACCTTCTTGAGCAGGCTTGTAGACATGTCATCGAGGAGAGCCTTCTCCTTGGCCATCTTATTTTTGGCCGCCACCGCCTCGTCACGCTCCATCTGAAGCTTGGCCAAGGCTTCAGGGTTCGACTTGGCCTCAGCCTCCTCCAAGGCGCTCTTTAGAGCCAAGGTGACGGCGAAGCTGCGATGCTGGTCCGCAGTTTCCTAAGGTGGGAGAGAACCAGATGAAAATTCAGTAATTAAAGGCAGGAATAAAGAAGAGGCTAAGGTGGTAGGATGTTACCTCCATCCGACGGACGGCCATGACACGGATATCCTCCTCGATATCCTCCCGCGACAGGGAAAGCGGCTTCTTCAGGGAAGGAGGAATTGACCCCGACAGCAGGTGTAAGGCCAAGTCGGGTTCAAGATTGTCCCGACGGATCGAAAACCCAGAAAGGGATTCGATCGGACGCCAGGGGAGCGCTGCCTGATCGGAGGTGTAAACTTTATACACCTCGTCCATCGGAAGACGAGGGATTGGCTCGGCCTCCGGGGTGCCAGGAACTATCTCAACAGGAAGCTCGGGAGTTGGACTGCGAAGAATAGGAGGAGGACTCTTGGACACGTCCCTAGCGGTGGGCCGGGCGCTTCTGGACCTCGACCTGTCACGGGGAATCAGGCCTCCCTCCTCAGGCTCTTCAGCAGATGGAGAAGCCTCCAAGTCAGTCACTGGGCGGAACCGAGCTTCCGCCGGAATGTCCTCCAACAGCAATTCTCGCGGGGCTGCAGTCCCCGCTAGATTGACAGCCTCCGTCGGGATAGGAGCCTCCAAGGGACCTGCGGTAGCGGGACGAATAAGGTTAGGAAGAGTACCTTCAGGACACCAGATGATTTGGCGATCGAAATATCGTTTCTTCCCAAGGACGTTGTAATATCCCGCCTCAATAACGTGGGGAATCTCTCCTTGAAGGACGAACTTAATCTCTTGAACCCGTGTCTTCCGATCAGCGGGGATAAACTCTTTGGGAATTAATTATTTATATTTTGTAATTGCACGACGAACGCGCTTACCTTCCTCGACGGTGGTGGCCCCAAAGGCCTGATCTATCTCCTCCCGTCTGGCCTTCTTGGCCACGACCTGCTCCTCGGTCGGAGGAGCAACAGCTAGGGGAGTGGAGGAGGAAGCCCCTTTCTTCACCAGCTTGCGCTTCCGCTTGGAACCTCCCTGGATGGCATCAGTCTCGCCCTGCTTCATAACGAGATGAGTCAACAGAGAAGCCTTCTTGGTTGCAAAGGTAAAAATAAGATGGTTAGAAATATTACCCAGACGACTAAATCTGCAGAAACGGAATCTAGGAGCCGAACTCCGATGGCAATCAGATGCCGCTCTTGAAGCTTGTTGGCATCCATAGGTATGAAGTTGTCCCCCCAGCGGTAGAGTTGAACCATCTGAAGGGTGTTGAGGTCATCCTCGGAATAATCTTGAAGCTTGGGGGCAGGGTCCGCCATAACCTCCCATCGAGGCCAGGGGACAGAGCTATGCTGGATGAAGAAGTAATACTTCTTCCAGCCACTGTTGTCGGAACCCGAGTCGCGGATCAGAATCCGATCCTTGTGAAACTTCCAAGTTTCGCTATCCCAGCCGAAACGAGAGAGTTGCTCCTTTGTCCACTTGGGGAGTCGGGGAGAGAAGGAGCAGACACCGGATTTATTGCACTTCATACCGTAAAAAGTGCGGAACAACAAAAGACTGTATGTCCATTGCTGGCGATGACACAGGAGCTGGAAGGCATTCCACACGCGGATGGCGTGTGGAGAGAAAGTACAAGGATGTGTTTTGTAAAAATTGCACATCTCCACCATGTTTCCACAGAAGGGGAACCGAATCCCCGCACTTATCTGTCCAGCGGAAACAAATACCTCCCCGGCCCGAGGAGGCGTGATAATGTGCCTCCTTCTACCAGCAGTGTGGGACTCATAAGGGAAACGAGGCTCCCAATCCGAGGTGATACACCCCTCTCTAAGGGCCGCCTCATACGAACCCTCGGATATTTCATTGACAGCAAACTCAAAGAAGAAGGGAGCCCTAACCTCAGAACTAGCTTCGTCTAAAACAATTGCAGACAAGGAGAATTGAGAAAAGAGGGGTAAACAGTAATCAAATTACGAAAACGTGGAAAAGAGGTCCTTACCAGACATGATCGGTGGTCAAAGGGTGAGGAAAAGGAAGATCGGAGAAGTTGAAGTGGCCTTGATCACTTGAAGCACCAGGAGAAGCTAGGAGAGAACTTCGAATGCAAGGAGGTCTGAAAGCGAGAGAGTGCAGAAGAAGTGAATGGGACCGAGGTCTTTCCTTTTATAGGCCAAAGGACAACTGAAGGGACATAATCGTGACCGTTGAAGACGAAACGATTTGATCACGACCGTTGAACTAGGGAGACGGTACAGAGGGGACAGCTGGATGGGCTGGATCTGCACCGTTGAAGAGGAAACGACGCGATCTTAATCGACGAGATTATAGGCACGGAAAGGACAGGTGTGATGTCACGGTTACTTTTTCAGAAAACAGCAGTCACGCTGATTTAAACGCCGTTTCTCTATCCTCAGACATTTAATGCTGCAGTAACCGAGGAGCCTCCTCGGATTTGCCAACTGCCCATGGGGCCTGGTGGGCCCAAGACAATCATAAGAAAGACACTCTGATACGTAATGATCACACACAAAGATCAAAGCCCCCGATGGCGGTATCGGGAGGAGGTGTGAAGACAAAAGCCTCCGACAAAGAGGTCAGAAGATCTAAATTGAAAGACATGACGAACTAAAAGTCCCCCATGCCTTGGGGGCAAATGATGGGTTCCGATGTAATCGTTAGCCCCGTTAGCAACCAATGGACGGCGAATAAGTCCAGTGGGCCTCGTGAAAAGCCTGTAAGGCCCAGAGGCCCAGTATTAAGGGTCCCGACGATAGCGGCCCCGACACATGAGCTAAACGCTCCCGATAAGAAGCCTCGGAGTAGGCCCCGACATGCCTTAGTAAAGGCCCCGATAATAAAGCCCCGCAGAGGCCGGACCTGTCCCGTGGAGACTGAAGGTCCTGGGTGGTGATCTAGAATGAGACAACTCCGGAGTCCCCGACGGGAGTCGAGACCTGTGATCAGAGGATAAATACCGAGAAACCCGCCTACTAGATGAGAGTAGTGGGAAGACGGTTGAGATATGGGTAATCTCCCCCGAGATACGCAGGGCGTGCCCGAGATACGCGGAGGTACGGGTAAGATACGCGGAGCGTGGGGCGAGAAATAAGGAATCCCGGCCGAGATACACGGAATCATGGCGAGATACACGGAATCGTGGTTATAACGGCCGAGCCTGGCCTCAGGTAACTCTGGGTGACTTCTCCTCCTATATAAAGGAGGAAGTTACCCCAGAAAATCATTCATTCTGATACGAACTTAGACTGTGCTTACCACTCCATTGATCACCGTACTCATTTAAGCATCGGAGAGGGATTCTGGGTCACCACCCAGGTCATCCCCTTTTGCAGGACCACGCGGAGCTTAGGAGTCCAATCATTCCGTCAAGGACGTAACAGAGCTTCGCCCGTGATCCAACACATGGTAGTTCCTCTATAGGTTGTTGGGAGTACTCAACTTATTTTTGGAAGTGAACCATCCCTCTTGGTGATCTTTCCCAAAGTCTTGACCTTATAGGTGCCCTTTGAGATTGAGAGATCTGTTCCTTGTGTATCTCTTGGATGACGGCGGCGTTTTATGGACTATTCTAGTGGTCCACCTGTGTATATATATATATCATGGAGCCCGAAGGCGTCCGGTATGGTCATTCTTGGAAAACATGTTGATATCAAGTATCAAAATATACCCCTTTTAGGGAGTTGACTTGTTATGCAGTTAAATTAAATAAGAGGATATGGGAAGGATATGGGTGTGGGGGTGTTGATATCCCCTGCTTCCTTGGTAATGTAACTGTTTTCCTCCATTAATCTGTGTGTATTTCTTCCACTTGAGGAATATAAGGTCGCATCCTTGCAAGGTGGACTATGTGGAGGTGTATCCTTCATGTATGCTATGTGCGATCTCACTCTACTATGTCTCTCCATGAGACTTCCCACTGTAGTAGCTATGTGCTGACGTGGTGTGGTACTCTATGAGTCCCCTGTTCAAATCCTTGTCTTTCAACTCCTCCCCTGTCCTAGGGGGATGTGTGCCAAGGGTTGTCATGCACAAGGGGTTTGGATCTGCCGTGCTGTATCATGGGTAGGTGGTTGCCTTATTGTGTTGTTGGGACTATGTCCCTCCCTTTGAGCTTTCCTTGGTGTGTCCCTTAGGCATGTCTGTGGTGATACGGACTGTATGTGTACATTGCCATGGTGGATGTTGGAACTCCTATATCCTTGTTGGTCTTGCATGTATGTCTTCCCTTAGTGCGGTGTATGTCCTTGTTTGGGTACTTGGTTGAACTCCTGCCTCCTTGGAGGTCTTGCCTGTCTATCTGCCCCCAGGGGGGTGTATGCCCTGGCATCCTGCTGTGTCTGTTGCTGCCTTGGAGGCACAAATTGCTGCCTTCCCTCTGGGAGTGGCCCTTGGTTATCTCTCATTTGTTCTTCTCGCTGCCTTGTTCGAGGGTGCGAGTGGTATTTTTCTTCTTTGCTCCTTTCGCTGCCCTGTTCGAGGGTGCGAGTGGTGTCCTTCCGTTGGGATCTGTTCTTCTTCATGAGCTTCAGTGTGTGTCCCCTGGGTGTATGCCGGCCTTGTGTATGTTGTATAGGCGCGGTTGTCATTTCTTTGGGCCGGCCTCCCATACGGGTACCCTTGGGGTTGCGCCTCATAGTAATAGCCCTCAGGGGGTGCCGTGTGTTGGGATGGCACTCCCTGTTGTTCCCTTTCTCTCTGTGGCCTTCTTGCCAGAGGGGTTGAGGCTGTGGAGGACTCAGCCCCAGCTGGGCGTGAGGGTCCTCCCTCCTGGTTGTTCTGTTGAGGAGGTTGTGGGGTTCCTTGTGGTTCTGGTTGCATTGGCTGTTTCCCAGGGTTAGGCTGCCTTCCTGGGGGTATAGACTCTCTCCTTCGCCCATTGCCCCCTGGTGGGCGGTGGTGCCTAGACACCCTGTTGTTCGTCATTGCCCTTGTTATAGCCAGGCTTTCTGTCCGAAGCCCACTGACGGCGCCAAGTGTTAGGTTCCGAGATCTGGGTCAATGGATGATCGGCTCAAATCCCGTTCCTCACTGGAGATGTAGATGATCTGATACTCTCGGGTTGCTCTGCCTTAGCTCATGTCCTTCCTTCCTTCCTTCCTTCCTTCCTGCAGAAGGGGCGGTACCAGACACAGAGAGGGGGGGGGGGGTGCCTGGTGAACCCTCTCCGATGCCTAAGTCAGTATCGTTTTTAGAGAGATAAAGCTAGAGAGATGTCAGAGCAAAATAATCCAAATTGCCAAGATGATCTAAATGAATTGTGGAGATGGGGTATTTATAGGCAACGGTGTCATTAAGGTGGCTTAATGTCATCGTTAACCTTTAAACACAGTTAATTAACCTTTAAACACGTAATTAGGACCTTAGGATACGGAGAAGGTAGGCGGAGTAAACCGAGTGTGGGAGTCCAAAAATGGTGCCGGGACCCTTGGGGGGAAGGGAAATCCGACCCCCAAGGGTAGGGGTTGGGTGAGGGCACCCAACCCCTCCTAGGGAGGATGGGGTTGGCCAAACCCTTCCCCCCTAGGGGAGATCGGGTTGGTCCACCCGATCTCCCCTAGGGGAGATCGGGTTGGATGACCCGATCTCCCCTAGGGGAGGTCGGGTGTGGCCACCCAACCTCACCTAGGCGAGTCTGACTCGGCCGGACGAGCGCTTCGGCCTCGTCCGAGCCGTTGGTGTTTTCGCGAAGGGTTCGGGTTGAAGTTTCGATTTACAACCATTAACGGGGTGGACTAGGTCTTTGTCTAATAGGCAAAGTGAGGCAAGTAGTAGTAGTAATAATCATAATAAGGAAATCCTTTTAAATGAAAATTTTGAAAAGGGTTTAGAAAGCTGGAAATTAACAGCACAAACATCTGTTTATAAACAAAAAGGAACTTTTGAATTTGCTTCTGACTATGTGATTAAGACGGTAGAAGAAGCCATTCCCTTAGCAGAGGGATATAATTCATTTCAATTGTTAACTAGATCTCTTATAGAAAAACATCAAGAGAATCATAAATTTCTGCATGTAGGCTTAATTCAAGTCGGGTTAAAACCAGCAACTAGATTAGGATTAAATACATCCTCAATAATATGTGTGAGAGACAAAAGACATAATAAATTTTATGATTCCTTATTAGGAATAATTGAATCTAGTCTATGTGATGGCCCAATATATTTTTCATGCTTTCCAAATTTTACTTTGTCATTAAATGACCCTAACCTCATGCATGCTCTCTGTCTTGACATTAAATCAGATGGTTTTAACATGATGCAAGGATCAGAGAACATAATTCTTATTTATAGAATTCAATATAAAGTTATGAATACCGTAGTTCCAAAATTAAAAATGTTATCTACAGATCCAAAAGGATCTACTACTATATTTATTACAAACCTTGCTAAAAGCAATTTAAAAGTCCCAAATACTATTTCTTGGAGTCAGGTAAAATTACCCGAAAACTGGGTTTTAGAAGGTGCTAGTGAACCTGTAAAACAAGAAAATCGTGAACTTGAAGAAATAATAGAATATCCAGATGGTAGCGTTGAAATTAGATTCTCTAGTAAGAGAATAGCTTGCCTAAACCTAGGTCAAGATAGTCTTAATTCAGACCACAATAATTTCACCCAAGGAAGATTGTCTTTATCTTCTGCACCTATGTCCAATCCTGAAAAAGATAATATTGCAGGAACTAGGTTTACTACTGACGGTGTTAATCAACCTGAATATGTAGTTAATATACCACCCTCGGAGGCTAGAGCTAAATCTCCAACACTTTCGGATATGGGCATATTTACTATTACCATTGATGAAGAAATTGAGTCATGTCCTTTAAAAGGTCTTGCTAAGGAATTATTTTACTCCCCAAAATATTCATATCATAGAAAATGGTTTTCCTTAAAAAGAATTAAAAGCCAGAGAAAATATTTTTCTTTATATAATAAATTCCTTAAAAGGAGTGATGAGTTTGTCGAATTTTTTGAATTTATGCAAATTCTTTATATATCAGAGAAAAAAGAATATCCCGATTTTGAAGATCAAAATTTTATTCTCCCTCTTGAAAGCTCTTATAGAGATTTTATTGCTAAGAATGGAAAAGTTACTAAAAGTATCCACCCGCCTGAAGTAAATTTAACTTTAAATATAAATGATGATGAAGTTTTAGCAACTCCTTATAGGAAAAGTGATAAAATAGAAGCTGTTGTTGAACAAAACAATTTTACAAACTTGACTCTCAAAACAATGGGAGATCAATTAAATCGAATTGAGAAAAAAGTCTCTCAAGAAATTTTCAAATCAGAATTAGTACATACTAAAGGAAAAGAAGTTCTTAATTCAGAACCATATCAAATAGATAAAAGGGTTTTGTTTAAACCCATGTCTTCCGAGAAACTTCATTTTAAATCTCAAAATACTGAGATGATAGAAGAACTTATGAAAAGATTAAGTAATCTTGGAATAAAAGAAAAGGATTGTGCTCCTTTGGGGCAAAACGAGTCTGACAAATATTCCGAAACTTCTAATTCTGAAGAAGAAAAAATTGATCAGCTTGAAAAATTGTTCTTATCCGAACAACCTGAAGATCAATTTCAAGTTAATAAGTTAACTTCTTATAAGAAGAAACTGGTTTACAATATTCCGGCAAAACCTTATTATCATAGGCCAACTCCCATTGACCTCCAACTTGAACAGCGTGACGAGTTCAATGCTGTTCAGTTTGATGGAAATTCAATTGCCGAATGGAATATTGATGGTATGACAGAGTACCAAATACAAACAGTGTTAAAATACATGACCATGTATGCGACTGCTTGTAGAACAAATGGTGCTTCTGATGAGAATATTTCAAGAGCCTTAATTCAAGGCTTCACTGGTCAATTAAAAGGTTGGTGGGATTTTCACCTACCTGAAGAGGCTAAATTGCATATTATGCGAGCCATAAAAATTGAAACACAAAACGGACAACCTACCCAGGTTACCGATTGTGTCAATACGCTATTATATACAATAGCAAAACATTTTATAGGGACTACATCTTTACAACTTGATAAATCTCAAGAACAATTGATGAATTTAAGATGTCAAAACTTATCTCAGTTTAAATGGTATAAAGATGTTTTTCTTTCTAAAGTTTTTACTAGAGAAGATAGTCAAAATGAATTTTGGAAAGAAAAATTTTTATATGGACTTCCTCATTTTTTTGCTGAAAAGGTCCGTAATAGGATTAAGCAAAAACATAATGGAATTATTCCTTATTCCATATACACTTACGGCGACTTGTCTTCTGAGATCGTCGCTGAGGGCATAAATTTATGCAATGAAATAAAATTACATCGCCAACTCCAAAAGGAGAAACTTATTGGGAAAAGAATTATTGGTGATTTTTGTGAACAAATGGGATTACCCTCCATTGGTGATTCTAATAAGAAAAACAAATCTTACAAGAAAAAGAC
The DNA here is from genome assembly GCA_036873135.1 of Clarkia xantiana subsp. parviflora. Classification (NCBI taxonomy): domain Eukaryota; kingdom Viridiplantae; phylum Streptophyta; class Magnoliopsida; order Myrtales; family Onagraceae; genus Clarkia; species Clarkia xantiana. Next base: position 22,211,437 of record JAPTYO010000012.1, read on the forward strand.
TAATAAAGTTTATGAAAACTTTAGTAAATATCCTAGGAAAAAATATATTCCTAAACGAAAGAAGAAAGAAAGACTCGAAAACCCTAAGCAAAAAACAGTTCCACTATGTTGGAAATGCCAGAAACCTGGCCATTATGCTAATAAGTGTAAATTGAAAAAGAAAATTAATAGTCTAGATATTGATGAAGGACTAAAGAAAACTTTAGAAAAACTATTCCTTAATGAGGAAGGACAAGATTTAGAGGTGTCTGTTATTACAGATAAAAATAATTTTTACGCTGCAAATGAATCGGATCAGACCGATGAATCTGAATTTGAGGATGAGTCGAATGATTCTGATTGCAGTGGAAATTGTAATTATTACAAATCACTTTGCAAAGCAAATGGGTTATTTTTTCTTACCCATGAGCAAAACTTTATACTAGATATGATAGATCAAATTTCTGATCCGAAAGAAAGGAGAGAAAAGCTACAAAATTATCTTGAGCAATATAGTAAAAAACCTGAGAAGCAGTTAAAATTAAAAGAACCTGAGGCTTATATTCTCAAAGAAATTCTAAGGAGATCTATGTCCCCTATAGAAGAAGACATTAGTGATTCTTCTTGTATTAATAATTTAATGCATGAAGTAAAAATTCTCAAAAAAGAATTAAGTGATTTAAAATCCAAGGTTCTCATTTTAGAATCTAAAACAGATGAAGCAACTGACAGTGAAGAAGGAGAAAAATCTTTAGAAGCTATGAACTCCTTAACATTCGTCAATATGCTTGATAGAGTTATTACTCATCAATGGCATATTAAAGTCAACATTATTGTTCATTGAGAGTATTCTTTCTCCGTGATTGCAATGGTTGACTCTGGAGCAGACCTAAATTGTATCAATGAAGGACTTGTTCCGTCGAGATATTTCTCGAAAACAACTGAAATTCTAAATACTGCAGATGGTAGTAAAATGCTTGTAAAATACAAGCTACAAAATACTGTAGTCTGCAATAAAGGAATTTGTTTAGAAATGCCATTTATAATGGTTAAAAATTTATCCCATGATGTTATTCTTGGAAATCCATTTCTTCATATGCTTTATCCTATTAAAAGCATTACTGAAGAAGGAATTACAAGTACCGTTAATCAACAAGATATAACTTTTAAATTTGTTACAGAACCTCGTTATCATGAGATTGATTTGATACAAAAGAAAATTAAGAGAAAAGAAAATTTTCTAAGCTCCTTAACTCAAGAAATAAGTTATAAAAAGATAGCTGAAAAAATTCAAACATCCTATATGATAGAAAAAATTTCTAATTTACAAAAATACATAGAAAATTCAGTTTGTTCTGATATTCCCAATGCCTTTTGGGAACGAAAGAAGCATGTGGTAAATTTACCATATGAACCAAACTTTGACGAAAGACAAATTCCAACAAAAGCTAGACCTATTGCTATGGGTCCTCGCCATTTAGAAATTTGTAAAAAAGAAATTGATGAACTTTTAGCTAAAGGATTAATTAGAAAATCATATAGTCCATGAAGTTGTCCAGCATTTTATGTGGAGAATGCTGCTGAACTAGAACGAGGTGTTCCAAGGCTTGTTATAAATTATAAGCCCTTAAATAAAGCTTTAAGATGGATTAGATATCCAATCCCTAATAAAAAAGATTTATTAAATCGACTTTACACAGCTAAAGTTATGTCAAAATTTGACATGAAATCTGGATTCTGGCAAATTCAAATTGCCGAGAAAGACAGATATAAAACGGCTTTTACTGTTCCATTTGGACATTACGAATGGAATGTAATGCCGTTTGGGTTAAAAAATGCCCCTTCTGAATTTCAAAATATAATGAATGATATATTTAGTCCATATATGTCATTTTGTATCGTTTATATACACGATGTATTAATTTTCTCACAAAATATTGATCAACATTTTAAACATCTAAATGCATTTATAAATGCAGTAAAAAGAGCAGGACTGGTGGTATCAGCTAAGAAAATTAAACTGTTTCAAACAGAAATAAGGTTTCTTGGTCATATCATCAAAGAAGGGACAATATTCCCTATCGATCGGTCAATTAGTTTTGGTGAAAAATTTCCAGATGAAATAAAGGATAAGACTCAATTACAGAGATTCTTAGGAAGTCTTAATTATATTTCAGATTTTTATAAAAATCTAGCCATAGATGCAAAACCTTTATTTGAAAGGTTGAAGAAAAATCCTCCTGAATGGTCTGAAATTCACACTAAGGCTGTTCAAAAATTAAAGCAAAAATTAAGGAAATTCCTTGTCTTGCTATAGCCCACCCTGATGCATTTAAAATTGTTGAAACTGATGCATCAGAATTAGGTTACGGTGGAATCCTTAAACAAAGGATTGGAAATAAAGAGACTCTAATTAGATTTACTTCTGGAGTGTGGCAAGGACCACGAAAAAATTATGCAACCGTCAAGAAAGAAATTCTTTCAATTGTTCTTTGTGTACAGAAATTTGAAAGCGATTTACTTAATCAAAAATTTCTAATTAGAGTTGATTGCAAAGCTGCAAAAAATATATTAGAAAAAGATGTTAAAAATATCGCGTCTAAACAAATTTTTGCTAGATGGCAAGGAATATTATCTGTATTTGATTTTGATATTGAGTTTATTAAAGGATCAGATAATTCATTACCTGATTTTCTAACTCGTGAATTTTTAGCAGGAAAATGAATAAGAAAAGAGCGAAGGATAAAGCCATAATTCTATCTCCTTCCACGCCTTATAAGGCAGCCATCGCAAAAACAAAAGATCAGCTAAAAGCTGAGTCCTTAAAGGCTATCCCTACCGAAATGCAGCTTAGAGGAGATGCTTATGCAGCAGCAAATAAATCAGAGCAAGCTAATGAGTTTGTCTATCCATTTATCCCCTATGCTACTATGTGGGTAGCCCCGGTCGAGCAAAAATATGCTCATTTAACTCCAGAGGAAATATCCTCCTTTTATCTCAAAGAATTCGGAGATCCATTTTTTTATCCAAAAGAAACCAATTTTTATCTAACCATTCTGCAGGTTACTCAATCAGTAGACTTTGACTCTGTCACCAGAGGTAACAGCCAGGAGTGGGCTTATTCTAAAGCCTTCATCAAAAGGGTTTTAACACCAGATCAATGGAATGGTGATCTATTTCGTTTTCACGAAATACCAAAAACAAAACACGTATTCAATTACTTTGATTATATCAAAGCATGGGAAGGTGCTTTTTACTATGAAAATCGTCAAAAGAAGCACACATGGTTTCTTCAATTTCGAGATTTCGACACCACTAAAATTCCTCAGTGGTTTATAAAATGGTTTTATACATGGGGAGCAAATCCAATTATCTTCCCAGATAAAATCAGGAAAGTTTATGAACAATTTGAAGAGGTAAATTCATCTCTAAAACATCATGAGCTTATTTTTACAGCTCTCTACAAGGTCCCATGGATTTTGAAATGGGAAATTGTTATGGCTAAAATGCCTATTAATCGATTCGGAAAATTAGTTGCCGATATTCCTTATTTAGGAAGAAGAGTCTCGACTAAATGGTGGGACAAATTCGAATTTTTCAAAGAAGACTCTGCCTTTACTCAAAAGGGCTTAGTTTCATTTGATCCACCTCCACCTCCCCCTTCAGTCGGGGAACCTTCGAAGAAAGATCTTTCTGAAGTTCTAAAAGAACTATTGGAATCCTCATCTGAGACCAAGCTCGAATTGAAGAGACGACTTAAAGAGATTCTTTACGAATCTGAAGGTGAAAATGATGTAGAGGCTAATAGCAGCCAAAAAACAGATGACACTATGCAGGATTCTCAAGATCCTTTTGCATAAATGTCTACGGATAATAATCCGTCTAAATGTAAGTAATTATGCACTTATTAGTGTAAATTTAAAATTAATTAGTAATCTTTATTATTTATGAATAGTAAAAATTATTTTAGATGGATGGATGCATGAATAGATACGTGGATGCCATGCATAAAATGAAAAGTTAGTCTAAAATGACATTTTCTATCAGGAGGGAATCTTGACAACAACTCTTGAAGACTTCTCAACGTGGATGGCATGCAAAGAAGATAGAGAAGAAGGCTTCAAGGAGTAATCATTATGTCTCCCACTCAAGTAGATGTATAAAGGGGACCTCTTAGGAAATCTAGGAGTGGACTTTGGAGAGTGCTATCCTTACATACATACTTGAGTGCTTTTACTTTTGTTATATGTACTTGTCTTGGGTGGTGTCTTCCTCTTCCTCCTTGTCACTTGTCTTGGTTTATGTTCCTGGAGAGATTGGTCAACGGGTTCAAATTGGGCGTATATCCATCAGGTTAGACCAAAGATACGCTCCTGGTGGGCGTTGAAGCTGTTCACGAGACAGGCTCTCGGAGGGCACTTAACGTTTCACAGGATAGGCTCCCGGAGGGCTCAGGTTAGACCAAAGATACGCTCCTGGTGGGCGTCGAAGCTGGTAGTTTGAAATCTACCTCAAGATACGCTCTTGGGGGCGTCGAATCTGGTAGTGTTTTTTCTACCTCAAGATACGCTCTTGGTGGCGTCGAATCTGGTAGGTTGCAAGTCTACCTCAAGATACGCTCCTGGGGGCGTCGAAATTCGTAGTTTTTGGAAACCACTCTCAAGATACGCTCTTGGTGCGTCGAAAGTCGTAGTGTAATAACTACTCTCAAGATACGCTCTTGGTGGCGTCGAAGGTCGTAGTATGAACACTACTCTCAAGATACGCTCCTGGGGGCGTCGAAGTTCGTAGTTTTTGGAAACCACTCTCAAGATAAGCTCTTGGTGCGTCGAAGGTCGTAGTATTGAAACTACTCTCAAGATACGCTCTTGGGGGCGTCGAAGGTCGTAGTATGAACACTACTCTCAAGATACGCTCTTGGGGGCGTCGAATGTCGTAGTATGAAAACTACTCTCAAGATACGCTCTTGGGGGCGTCGAATGTCGTAGTGTAAGAACTACTCTCAAGATACGCTCTTGGGGGCGTTGAACCTGTCGTTGACGAAACTAAGGATATGGGGTGGTCACTTTGTCTGTTGCCACGTACTCCTTCAGGCCTCCCTTGTGAATCATTTCCTCCACTTCTATCTTCAGCACCATGCAGTTGTTGGTTTGATGCCCCCATGTCCCATGGTACTCACACCATCCCTGTGCATCCCTTCCTAGGAAGGCCTTGCCCTCCTCCCTGCATGTGGGTAGCTCCTGTTTGAGGTGCTTGTGGAAAATTTCTTCTATGCTCACTGTAAGGGGTGTGAATGTGAAGTTTACACCTCCTCCCAGTGTGTCAGTCTTTCTTCCTTTCTCCAGAACTTCATCCAGCTGCTCCATTTCCTTTGCAAACGCTTTGTCTAGCTTTTCCTTGAGCTCCCTTATCGTGCTCGTCATGACCATATCATAGAGCCCTCCATAGGCCTCGAATGAATTTGGATGCATGTTTCTAATAAATGCTCTAACGGTTTCTCCTCTTGTGATGTCCATGTTGGCACCATAATTGGAGAATCTCTGGAAATAGCTTGATATTGACTCCCGCGGCATTTGCTTGATATCATCGATGTGACGGAAGCCTCTTAAGATGGAGTCGCTTGTTCTTTTCCCCTCTATGGTGTCTGGCTGCCAAGGTATGGCTGTCACTTTCACAGCTTTGCTCCTGTGTCTCCTCTTAGGCACTGTTTGAAAAAACTGCCTGCTCAAACGGAGTACCACTCCATTCTTCATCTTTCCCTGCCTTTGCCTCCTTCTCCTCTTCTTTCTATCTTGGTTGGCTCCTACCATGACCACAGCCACTGTGTCTGTCCTGTGTGATCCACGTCTCATGGAGTTGACGTAGCACTGCCTTGCGGTGCGTTGATCACCCAGGACTTCTCCGACTCCATTCTCAGTGATGTACTTCAGCTTCTGGTGTACAGTGGATGGCACGATTTCATATGGGTTTATGGTTGTCCTTCCTAGGATCCCATTGTAGGCTCCCAGGCTTTCAACCACCAAGAAGTTAACATTCACCTTCAGCTGTGTCCATCCTTGGCCCATGGTCACCGGCAGGGTAATCATTCCCAGGGGGTAACTTGTTGCCCCTGAGAAGCCAACTAAAGGGAAGTTGACTGGTTTGATGTCTGCCTTGGTTTTCCCTATTTCTTCTAGGACTCTCAAGCTTAGGAGGTCAGCCGAGCTGCCCCCATCCACCAAAATTCTCTTTACATCAAAATTATCAATGTCTATTGTGATAACTAGAGCATCGTCATGTGGGAAGACGATGTGGCTCTTGTCCTTCTCTGAGAATTCGATCTTCATTTCTTCTCCTTCTCTTGGCCTTTTCCTCCACCTCGGAACTGAACTCAGTTTTGATGCGTAAACCTCCCTTGCATTAGCAGTTGGGCCACCTGACGCTACTCCCCCGTGTATCATGTTTATGGTCCCTCTCTTGTTGGGTGGAGGATTGTAGTCTACTTTGCCTTTGCCCTTGTCTCTGTGTGATGGCCCTAGCTGCATGCTGTTGCCTAGGGCTGAGCAGAAAAACCCGAAAGCCCGAAAGCCCGAAAAACCCGTCCCGAGCCCGTCCCGAAAAGCCCGGTCCCGAATAGACCCGAGCCCGAGCGGGCGGGACTTTTTTTTTCAATTCGGGCTCGGGCTCGGGCTCGGGCTTTTGTGCCAAAATCCCGAAAAGCCCGAGCCCGTCCCGAATTTTTTTTAATACTATATAAATATATATATATATATAATTATATATATATATATAATTATATATATATATAATTATATATATCTCAATTATTTGGTTTCTACGCCTCCCTTTCTCGGTTTCTTCTTTTCCTCACGAATTGTATTCCTCTCAAGCTCCTAAAATGACTATGCGCCTCCATCTCCAAATTAAAGCACTCCATCTTCCTCCATGTTTGAATTTTTTTTTTTCAGATTTTTTCATTAAAATTCGGGCTAGCCCGAGCCCGAGCCCGAGTCCCGAAGTCCCGGCTCGGGCGGGCCATTTTCTTCATTTTCGGGCTCGGGCTCGGGCTCAGGCTAAAAATTGGTGTCCCGAAAATTTCGGGCTCGGGCTCGGGCTCATGTAAAAGCCCGCCCGTCCCGGCCCGAGCTCACCCCTACTGTTGCCCCCATGATCCACGAACTGCTTTAGGTCTCCCCTTTGGATGGCATTGTTGATGCTTAGCTTTAGGCTGAAGCATTCGTTCGTGTCGTGCCCGTAAGCTTCATGGTTGTCGCACCATCTATCCTTGTGATTCCCCACCATTGGGGCTCTCCACCTTGCAGGGGGTGACCAGAGCTTCTGGTTCCGCATCTCTTTGAGGACAGTAGCTGGAGTGGCGTTCAATGGGACGAACTTAATGACATTTATTTCTCTGGGCTTTAGTGGTTCGCCCATTTGGTTTCTTTGCTGGGGCGGACGCCATTCCTGCTGCCTTGTGTGCTGAGGTGCCTGGGGTGGTTTGCCTTTGTTCGGCTTTGCATTGTCTTCCTTGGCTGCTTGAATCTTGGCTTTCTTACTTGCCCTGTGCCTCTCCAGGTCTATATGAGTTTTGACTCTTCCTGCAAGCTCCTCTAAGGTGCTTGCTGGCTTCTTGGCCATCTTTTCTGCCAGTGTGGACCCGAAGCGGCCTAGGTTTCTGATAAAGGCTCGTATTATCTCACCCTCAGTGATGTCGCCCTGGATGTCTGCGATATTTTGATTGAACCTAGTGTAGTAACTGGCCAGAGATTCATCATATTCTTGTTTCACATCATCGATGGAGCCTGTGCCCTTGAGGAGTTTCCTCTCCCCTAGATATCTCTGCAGAAACTTCGCCTTTAGCTGCTCCCATGAGTGGATGCTTTCAGAGGGTAGGCTGAAGAACCAGTGTGAGGCCACCCCTGATAGGGTGTTTGGGAACAAGAGTGCCTTGTACCTTTCATCAGTGGTCCTCCCAAATAGAGAGGCCTCATGCTGTTGGATATGTTCTAGGGGGTCTCCCTTGCCGTTGTACTTTGCAATTTGCACTGTGTGCAGGGAGTCTGGCACCCTGTTCATCTCCAATTCCCTTGTGAAAGGGTGGTTCGTTTTGTCACTTAGACAATGCAAGCTGGTTTTCTTTGACTCATTCATCTTCCGGGTTATCATTGCCTCTATTTCTTCCGGAGTGATCAATATCGGTGTTGGAGTGTAATTCCTCTGATAGCCTCCGTAGTTGTAGATAGGGCTTGCCGGGATCCCTTGTCCGTATTGATACGGGCTGTAGGTGTATCCTTGGTGTCCCTGCTGGGGTGCTTCATAGAATTCTTGCCTCCTTGGAGGTCTTGCTTGTCTTTCCTCCCCCAGTGGGGTGTAAGCCCTTGCGTTCTGCTGTTGCCTAGGAGGCACGAATTGTTGCCTTTCCTCTGGGGGTGGCTCCTGGTAATATCTTCTTTGCTCCTCTCGCTGCCCTGCTCGAGGGTGCGAGTGGTGCCCTTCTGTTGGGATCTGTTCCTCTTCATGAGCTTCAGTGTATGTCCCCTGGGTGTATGCCGGCCTTGCGTATGTTGTATGGGCGCGGTTGCCATTCCTTTGGGCCGGCATCCCATACGGGTACCCTTAGGGTTGCGCCTCATAATAATACCCCTCAGGGGGTGCCGTGTGCTGGGACGGCACTCCCTGTTGTTCTCTTTCTCTCTGTGGCCTTCTTGCCCGAGGTGTGGAGGCTGTGGAGGACTCAGCCCCAGCTGGGCGTGAGGGTCCTCCCTCCTGGTTGTTCTGTTGAGGAGGCTGTGGTATTTCTTGTGATTCTGGTTGCATTGGCTGCTTCCAGGGTTAGGCTGCCTTCCTGGGGGTATAGGCTCTCTCCTTCTCCCATTGCCCCCTGGTGGGCGGTGGTGCCTAGACACCCTGCTGTTCGTCATTGCTCGTGTTATAGCCAGGCTTTCTGTCCGAAGCCCGCAGACAGCGCCAAGTGTTAGGTTCCGAGATCAGGGTCAACGGGTAGTCGGCTCAAATCTCGTTCCTCACTGGAGATGTGGGTGATCCGGTACTCTCGGGTTGCACTGTCTTGACTTGCGTCCTTCCTTCCTTCCTTCCTTCCTTCCTTCCTTAGCTTCCCTTCTCCTTTCGCCCTGCAGAAGGGGCAGTACCAGGCACAGAGGGGGGGGGGGTGCCTGATGAACCCTCTCCGATGCCTAAGTCAGTATCGTTTTTAGAGAGATAAAGCTAGAGAGATGTCAGAGCAAAATTATCCAAATTGCCAAGATGTCCAAATGAATTGTGGAGGTGGGGTATTTATAGGCAACGGTGTCATTAAGGTGGCTTAATGACATCGTTAACCTTTAAACACAGTTAATTAACCTTTAAACGCATAATTAAGACTTTAGGATACGGAGAAGGTAGGCGGAGTAGACCGAGTGTGGGAGTCCAAAGATGGTGCCGGGGCCCTTGGGGGGAAGAGAAATCCGACCCCCAAGGGTAGGGGTTGGGTGAGGGCACCCAACCCCTCCTAGGGAGGATGGGGTTGGCCAACCCCATCCCTCCTAGGAGAGATCGGGTTGGCCGACCCGATCTCTCCTAGGAGAGATCGGGTTGGCTGACCCGATCTCCCCTAGGGGAGGTCGGGTGTGGCCACCCAACCTCACCTAGGTGAGTTTGCCTTGGCCGGACGAGCGCTTCGGCCTCGTCCGAGTCGTTGATGTTCTCGCGAAGTGTTCGGGTTGAAGTTTCGATTTACAATCGTTAATGGGATGATAAAAATACAACGGTTCGGAAGTCAACGGGTTCAAATTGGGCGTATATCCATCAGTTCTCGTCACCCCGCTGCAATAAATCTGGATTCAGTACCGGAACAGGAGGAAAACTAGAACCATCCACCGGCTGAGCTCTCCCAGACAGGGGGGCACAATGGATCGCATCCCGAAGATATCGCTCCTCAACACCAGGGCAACAGGGGGCAGGAGGCTCCCCCAGCTGCAGACTTGACCAGGGCCGTGGCGGAAGCCATGCCCATGTTTCTGGCGGCCGTAGAGGCTCTCTTGGATCAGAGAGAGGCTGCGAGGAGGCAGGAGGAGATGCCCCCGTTGGAGGAAGTGACCCCGCCAACAGAGGGTCGGAACGCACAGGAATCCCCGCCCCGAGGCCAGGACGGGAGTAGGGCAACCGGTCAGCCGGAGAGGTTCGTGGTTTATGGGCCAGGACCAGTACAGCACAGGACCATTCCCCTGAATGGTCCCATCACTCCCGACCAGGTGGTAAAGATCGTGAACATCTGTATGGGAGAACAAAAGCCATTGGTGTCGGAACTAAGGGACCGATCTACTCATCCCTTCGTCCCCCGACTGATAGACACCCTCGCCCCGCCAGGGCTGGGTATCCCCGAGTTTAAGGAGTACGACGGTGAGGGAGATCCAGTTCGTCATGTCCAGAAGCATCTTATGGTGTGTCTGGGTAGAGCTCCGAACGAAGACATAGTGTGTACACTGTTCCCAAACACACTTGGAGAAACAGCCCTGACCTGGTTCTTTAGTCTGCCCCCAGGCTGCATTACCTGCTGGGCAGACATGCACGACCGTTTCATTCGACAATACCAGGGTCGCAGACGTTTGTTGAAGAGCGTGAGGTCCCTGACCCAGGTGTTGCAGAGGCCCGACGAGTCGCTGGCACACTATTACCAGCGGTACACAGCCAGCGTAGCAGAGATAGACGAGGAAATCTCGGAGGGCGAAACCATCTGCACCTTTATTCGGAACCTGACAGCCCCCTATGGTTCCGATCTGATGCACAGCGTGGCTGAGAAAGCTGTGTGGAATATGGAAGCACTGCAGAAGAGGGTGAAACGGCAGATCGATGTCCATGAGTCAAAGATAGCCGCGGGAGAACTGGATCCCCCAAAGTCGAACAAAGGAAAGCAGTCGGTTAAACCCTTCGACGATCGTAAGACAAAAGGCAAACCCGAGAGTAGTCGGAACTGAGGCCGACCCGATCGAAGGGACGATAGACGTTCTTCAAGGAAGGATAAGCGGGAGGATCTCGACATTCCTCTCAACTGCTCCATGGCGGAAGTGCTGACAGTCATGGAACGACAAGGTATCTCCAGGTACCCCCCGAAGAAAGATGGAGAATTCTTGGGATCTCGCACGGATCGCTACTGCCGATTTCACCGCGCGAATGGTCACGACACCAACCACTGTCGGGAACTGAAGAAGGAGATCGAAAAGCTGATCCAGAAGGGGAAGCTCAAGGAATTCGTCGGGGATAAGCGGTGTCGATCCCGCTCTCGGTCCCGATCGCGGACCCGTTCCCGATCCCGCGATCGGTCCCCAAAAAAGAAGATAACCGATCCAGAGTCAGCCGGTGCCCGCAAGGAGAGACGGGGCACTATCAATGTAATCCACAGAGGATTTGCTGCTGGAGGTGATACTTCATCCGCCCGAGAGGTCTATGCCTCTAGGATCCCTACGGCGGTGGTGCTGGGTAAGAGGTCCCGATCCTGGACCTTGAAAGAAGAGATGGTAATCTCCTTCCCCGTGAAGACCTCATAGGCGTGGAGACTCTGCACGACGATGCCTTGGTGGTAACCTTGGATGTGGACGGGTTCGAAATGAAGACAATTCTAATCGACGGGGGGAGCTCCTCCGACATCCTATTCATGGACGCGTTGGAGGCTATGGGGAAGACGAAGAAAGATCTAAAGGAGGCAAACTTCCCGATGGTCGGGTTCTCTGGCTCAACCTCCTATCCGATAGGAGTAATCACCTTACCAGTGGAGTTTGGAAGCGGGTGGAAATCAGAAAGGAGGAACGTGGAGTTTGTTGTGGTTGATTCCGCGGGGACCTACAACGCGATTATCGGGAGGACCACTATTAACCCACTGATGGCGGTCGCCTCGACAGTGCACCAGAAGATGAAGTTCCCGACCGACCATGGAGTCGGAGAGGTCAAGGGCGACCAGGTGGCTTCCCGAAAATGCTATGTTAATGCCACCCGGAGGAGGAGGCGAGAGGCCATGACTGTCCTCCAGACAGAAACAAATCCCAGAGAAGAGTTTGGGCGTCCCGCCCCCGTAGAAGATCTGAAAGAAGTCGAGATCGACGGACCCCAGAGGAAGGTAAAAATCGGGTCTACCCTGACTGAAGAGACAGCCCAAAAATTGGTGGAGTTGTTGAAGGAGTTCAAGGAGCTGTTTGCCTGGTCCCCGAGCGATATGCCAGGAATGAGCCCCGATGTGATCGTACACGAGCTAAAGATAGACCCCGCGATCAAGCCTATCACGCAGAAAAGACGTCCCATGGGCACTGACAAGAAGATCGCGATCCAGCAGGAAGTGGGCAGGTTGCTCGATGCTGGGTTTATTAAGGAGCTCCGATTCCAGACTTGGGTTGCTAATCCAGTGCTGGTGAAGAAAACTAACGGGAAATGGCGAATGTGTGTGGACTTCCGCGACTTGAACAAGGCTTGCCCGAAGGACTGTTATCCACTCCCAAGAATCGACCAGTTGGTGGATGCCACGTCGGGACACGAGCTGTTGAGTTTCATGGATGCGTATTCAGGCTACAACCAGATCAAGATGGCCAAGGAAGACGCTCCCCATACAGCGTTCTATGCGGACAGTGACATCTATCACTACGATCTCATGCCTTTTGGGTTGATCAATGCTGGGGCAACCTATCAGCGGATGGTGAACAAACTATTTGGAGATATGCTAGGAGAAACCATGGAAGCTTACGTGGACGATATGCTGGTGAAGTCCCGACAAGCCGAGGATCATGTGCACAACCTAACCATGGCATTTGAGCGGATGAGGCTCCATCAAGTTCGCTTGAACCCGACGAAATGCGCCTTCGGAGTCCACTCAGGGAAGTTTCTGGGCTTTATGGTAAGCCAGAGAGGAATCGAGGTGAATCCTGAGAAGCTGAGGGCAATCGAGGAGATGCAGTCTCCGATTAACCATCGGGAGGTACCAGTGCTGAATGGCCGACTAGCTGCAATGAATCGCTTCTTGTCCAAAGCCAGCGACCGATCAATGCCGTTTTTTGAAGTCCTGAGGGCCAACAAGAAATTCGAATGGACCGCCAACTGTGAAGAGGCGTTCCAAGCACCCAAGCAGCACCTTCGCACCCTCCCGCCGTTGGCGAAACCGGTTCCAGGCGAGCCGCTCTACCTTTATTTGGCTGTTTCTGAATTTGCCATTAGCTCTGTGTTAGTAAAAATTGTCGAGGGTAATCAAGTCCCCGTCTATTATGTAAGCAAGGCGTTTGCCAAGTCTGAATTAAACTATCCCGCCGTTGAGAAGTACCTCTTTGCGTTGATTATTACTGCTCGGAAGCTAAGGCCTTATTTCCACGCACACGAGATTACTGTGCTGACAAACCAGCCTTTGAAGCATTTCTTGAACCGACCGGACGCGTCGGGAAGGTTAGTGAAGTGGGCAGTAGAGCTTAGTGAGTTTCGAATACACTTTGCTCTGAGAACGGCAATTAAGGGCCAGGCATTGGCGGATTTTATAGCAGAATCTACAGCCCCCGATCTGGAAGAAGCGGGCCCTGTAGAGGGGGCAACCATGGAGGTCCTGATAGAAGAACAACCAGAGAGGGCAGAGCAATCAGAACAGCCAAACAAGGAAAATACCTGGGAGATGTACACGGATGGCTCCGCGAGTTCGGACGGATCAGGAGCGGGCTTTTTGTTGATACCACCAGGCGAAGGTGAACCGCTCCGATACGCCTTGGCTTTAACATTCAAGGCCACAAACAACGAAGCGGAGTATGAAGCTCTTATCACAGGCCTAAAAATTGCTAAGGGCACTGGAATCGATCACTTGAAAGTAAAGTGCGATGCAGCTTTAATCGTAAACCAGGTTCAAGGGCGATACGAAGCAAGGAGTCCAATAATGAAGAAGTATCTACGAGAGGTACAAGCCCTGAAAGAGAGCTTCAAAAGCTTCAATATCGAGGCAATTCCGAGAGAGGAAAATGTAGAGGCAGATGCCTTGAGCAAATTTGCCTTGGGGGCACCCTTGGAAGAAATCGGAAGGTGCACTTCTTGGAGAAGGTGATCTTATCGACCATCGACCCGACGCAGGTGTGCACCATTGAGGCAAAATCGGAGGAGGAGCCAACTTGGATGACCCCGATAGTCGCGTACCTGACTACGGGGGCAGTCCCCGATGATCAAGTGGCAGCGGACAGGATACGTCGGATCGCGGCCAATTACGTGATGCTGGACAATCAGCTATACAAGAAGGGCTGGTTCTCAACTCTGTACTTGAAGTGTATAGCAGAACCCGACACCAGTCGAATCCTGAAGGAAATGCATGAAGGGGTCGCGGCTTGTCACGAAGGGGCCCGATCCATTATGAGGAAGGTGTTGAACCTAGGCTACTATTGGCCCACGATGAACAAAAAAGCAACGGCGTTGGTCCGATCCTGCGACGCGTGCCAGAGGTACGCCCCGAGTATCGTGGCTCCGGCCGCTAATCTGACATCCATCAAAAGCGCGTGGCCCTTCGCGCAGTGGGGCATCGACTTGGTGGGACCTCTTCCACAAGCACAAGGACAATGTAAGTATTTACTTGTAGCAATTGATTATTTTTCGAAATGGATAGAGGCAAAGGCGTTGGCCAGAACAACGGGGAACCAGATCGTCAAGTTCCTCCAGACCAACATCGTGTCCAAATACGGGATTCCTAAGGTGGTGATCAGCGACAATGGTCCACCGTTTAACGGCTCTCATGTGAGGGAGTATCTGGAAGAATTGAACATTGAGCATCGGACCGCCTCCGTACGCCATGCTCAGACTAATGGCCAAGTGGAGTCAGCCAACAAAATCGTGATGGATGGCCTGAAGAAGAGGGTCTATGCCTTGAAGGGCAAGTGGCTGAACGAACTGGAAAACGTGCTTTGGGCTGTGAGAACGATACCCAAACGATCAACGGGGGAGACTCCGTTTGGCCTCGTTTATGGCACGGAAGCTGTCGCCCCCGTAGAGGTAGCTGTGGCGTCTCATCGGATGAGATATTACGAGCCCCTGACAAACGATGAAGTGAGACGTCTGGACTTGGACTTACTCGAAGAGAAGAGGCGGGAAGCCGATGAAGTCCAGGCTCGAATGCGATTGGCGACGACCAGGTACTACAATCGGCGAGTGAAGTCCCGACAGTTCTTCGTCGGGGAGCTGGTTTGGCGTCGCAACGAGTTCACCCTTTTGGATCGAATCAACAAGATGTCACCAAAATGGGAAGGACCTTATAAGGTCGTGGGGATGCCAGCTCCAAATGCGTACAAGTTGGAAGACCTCGATGGCAGAACGTTGAAGCATTCTTTTAGTGACGAACACTTGAAGAAACACCATGCCTGAAGAAAGTCGCCTTAAGTGGTGCCCGATAAAGTCGCCTTAAGTGGTGCCCGATAAAGTCGCCTTAAGTGGTGCCCGATGTAAAATCGCCTTAAGTGGTGTATGCTGTTTATCGCTTAATTCGATGTTAAGCCAATTTTATGCCATCAATAAATAAAGAGGTTGCTTCCAATAAGAGTTGTCCTTAGATTCATGCTAAGTGTCAAAGTCGCCTTGAGTGGTGCACGAGAAAATTCGCCTTCAGTGGTGCACGAGAAAAGTCGCCTTCAGTGGTGCACGAGAAAAGTCGCCTTCAGTGGTGCACGATATTAAGTCGCCTTGAGTGGTGCACGATCTTAAGTCGCCTTGAGTGGTGCACGATATTAAGTCACCTTGAGTGGTGCACGATCTTAAGTCGCCTTGAGTGGTGCACGATATTAAGTCGTCTTAAGTGATGCATGATTCTTAGATTTACTCTAAGTAATATTAAGTCGCCTTAAGTGGCGCAAGTTGAAAAGTCGCCTTAAATGGTGCACGATGTAAAGTCGCCTTCAGTGGTGCACGATGTTAAGCCGCCTTAAGTGGCGTAAGTTGAAAAGTCGCCTTAAATGGTGCACGATGTAAAGTCGCCTTCAGTGGTGCACGATGTTAAGCCGCCTTAAGTGGCGTAGGTTGAAAAGTCGCCCTAAGTGGTGCACGATGTAAAGTCGCCTTCAGTGGTGCACGATGTTAAGCCGCCTTAAGTGGCGTAAGTCGGAAAGTCGTCTTAAGTGATGCGTGATCCTTAGATTTACTCGAAGTAATAATTAAATCGTCTTAAGTGAAATCGTCTTAAGTCGCCTTAAGTGGTGCAAGATATTAAATCGTCGGGAAGGACGTACGAGAATGTCTTAAGTGTCGAGGTTTCGACCTAAGCACGTATAATAAAGTCACTCGGAGAAGTGCAACAATCAGAACTAAAGAAGTCTGATATTGATAAGGGCTCGAGGGCCCGACGAGGACAAAAGAGAAGAGGATACAAGGACTCTAAAAGTAAACATTCAAGCTTGGTCCTTGTCGACAGCATTGGCAGCAGCTAAGTCGGTAGCAGAAGGATCCGGGTTGGCTTCGGGAGGATTGGTTATCGGGGCGTCCGCACTTGGAAGTTCAGAAGCGTCTTCGACAATTACGGGGGTACTCCCCCCATCACTCTCCTCGGAAAGAGCAAAATACTTCTTCGTAAAGGGAGCGAGGGAAGGAGACTTGTCGAAATTGATGGCGTCCCCGTACTCTAGGTGGAGCTCCTCAACCGCGTTGAAGAGAGTGTTCTCCACCTCCGCGCCAAAGAACTTCATGGCATCGGCTTGAAAGTCCTCGGACCTCCGATAGTCCTCCCGACCCTTTACCTCCGCCTCGGCCAGCTGCGCAGGAAACCCCGCGATTTGCTCCTCCAGAGCCTTCTTCTCGAGGACCAGTTTGTCCTCGGCAGCCTTCTTCTCCTGGGTCAGCCTGTCCACAGCCGCCTCCCGCTCCTGCCGCTCTTGCCTCAAGAGCCCCTCGAAGTCCACGATCTGCTGCTGGAGGTCCCGAATCTTCTGATTGAGGACAGCCTGCTCCTTGACAAGCTTTCCCCGCGAAGACTGGGAGGCCTTAAGATCCTCCTGGAGCTGCTCGCGGACCCCTCGGTCCCGCTCCCGGGACTTATCGTAGGCAATAACATACCCGATGAGGCGGTTGAAGTCCCCGAGCTCCTGCAATAAGAAGGAAAAGTGTTAATGGACCAACGACCTGATTTATCATCAAAAGAAAGAAGCGAAGTCTTACCAGTATACGGCGCATGGCCATATCCCTGACATCCCGCTGCATGTGCGTCCGATTGAGGCAAATCGGATACCGCATAGTAGGCAGGATCGAGCCTGCCAGCAGATGCAGGGCCAGCTCCTGGTCCTGCTCCCCTTGTGTGAGCGGGACTCCCTGAAGCGTCTGGATAGGAGTCCAGGGGGCATTCTCTTGTGAAGAATCGAAGGGCCTGTAGAAGTTCCCATCGAGAGAAAGAGGAGAAAGAGGACGATGAGTGGAAGGGCATGCCTCCGTCTCGGCCCGAACAGGGGAAGGAGTGAAGTCATGGATGGGCGAAGGCTGCCGCTGCTGCGGAGAAGATGAAGGAGGTGGCCCCTGAGGGGTTGGTTTCAAGGGGGATTGCCCCGCCTTCCGACGCTGACGAAGGGGGCCACCCTCGTCAGTCTCCTCGGAGGAGTCCAAAGTTTCCACCTGACGAAACTGTTCGCCAGTTGGAGCCTTCTCTCTAGACGAGGAAGGCACCCCCGCTGAAGACGGTGCGTCTGCGGAAGCTGCAGCACCCGATGGAGCTCCCGAGCGACCTGCACCTGGAGGATGAGAAGCTTCAGAAAGGTAGTCAGGAAGTTCATCGGGATTCTTACACCAAATGATACGTCGGGAGACGTATTGATCCTTCCCACGATAATGATAGTAGCCCGCCTTCAAGACTCGAGGAGTTTCGCCTCGAAGGATTCGTTTGACGTCAGCGATGCGGGCTTCCTTGGTCAAGGAAATCAAATCTTTCGGGACCATCCTCTTGTATGATTTAATAGAAAGTCGGAGTTTTTTACCTTCTTCAGCATTCTGGACATCAAAGAGCTGGTCCAGATCCACCTGCTTCCGCTTGGGTTGCTCCGCTGAAGGAGACCCCGACCGAGCAGCAGCCTTCTTAGCGGACTTCCTCTTCCGCGAGGGGCGGACAGCATCAGTCTCCCCCTGCTTAAGGAACAGATCGGTCAGCACAGATACCTTCTTGGCTGCAAACAGTAAACAAAGAAGAGTTAGAAGTTTACCCAAGGGACCATATTAGAAGGGCCGTCGAAGAGCTGCCCCCAGAAACAATATCGAGGAGTCGGATCTCGGCGTGCACCAGGTCCCGCTCCACGAGTGAGTTGGCGTTGAGAGGAGTGTAGGACTCCCCCCATCGATAAAGCTGAATAAGTTGGAGAGTTTCAAAATCCTCGTCGGCATAAGTGTGGAAGGCAGGCGGAGGGTCTGCTGCCACCTCCCACCGAGGCCAGGGAATTGAAGAATGACGGATGAACGAGTAGCTCTTCTTCCAGCTACTGTTGTCGGACCCTGTGTCAACCAAGAGTCCCCGACCTTTGACCACCTTCCATATGTCATTGGTCCAACCGCACCGGGCAAGCTGCTGCTTACTCCACTTGGGCATCCGAGGGTAGAAGGCGCAAACCCCCGCCTCATTGCACTTCATCCCATAAAAGGTTCTGAAGAGCTGGAGGTTGTAGACCCACTTCTGTCGGAAGCAGAGAACTTGAAAGGCGTTCCAGAGACGGATGGCGTGGGGAGAAAAGGTAGTGGGATGCGTCTTGTAATGCTGGCACATCTCGACCAGATTATCGCAAAAGGGGAATCTGATCCCCGCTGATACTTGTCCCGTAGAGACAAATACCTCCCCTTTCTGGGACGAGTAACCTCAGGGTTACTCGAGGGGCGAGGCCAAGGATACGGGAAACGGGTTCCCAAGTGATGGTGATACAACCCTCTCGGAGGGCTGCATCATAAGCAGTATTGGAGATCTCATTTGGAGCATAATCAAAATTAAAGGGTTTTCTCCCCTCAGAGCTGGAACCGCTGTCTGAAAAGCAATCATGGCAAGAAAAATACAGTGGGACTCTTGGAAAGCTATAGAAAAGGAAAAGACGAACAAGCAACAAAGGGGAATCCCTTACCAGACATGATGAAGTAGAGGTTGAAGGAGATGAACGAAACGTCGCCGGAAAGATGATTGGAGAAACTCCAAAGACCTTCGAAATCACAGAGCTTGGAATCGCAGGGGAGTCACAGAGAAATCGCAGAGAAATCGCAGAGGAATCACAGAGAGCTCTTGAGAATTCGAAGACGGTAATAAATTATGACCATGGCTAGGGTTTTATAGTCGAGGAAGACGGTTGAAAGGACACGTTGATCCGAGTCGTCGAAGTCGAAGAGTCTTAATCTGGACCGTTGAGATGAAACGTGCAGAAGGACAACAGACGTAATGATGAAACGGCCTGAAAAGCACTTTTCAGAAAAAGACAGGCGCGAAAAATTAGGCACGTGGGCCGAAAACGTCACTCCATTATCTACTGCATTTAATGCACTGGGGAACCGAGGAGACCCCTAGGACTTAACCGTTATCTACAAAACACTGAGGAAACGTGAAGGAGAAGACTGATAATCGAGTAACTGAACCAAGGGAAAGATCCCCGATTTCAGTATCGAAAGATCGGGAGTTGGAAGACACGACGAACTAAAAGTCCCTCATGTCTTGGGGGCAAATGATGGGTTCGATTACAGCCGTCAGGCCCTTTAACGGGGAGGACACGGCAAACAGGCCCACCAGGCCCAAAATGAAGGTCAAGATGACCTAGGAGAAGGGTCCCGACGAAGGGAGTCCCGACAAGGCAAGGTCCCGACAGAGTCGGTCCCGACAGTGGAGCTGGAAAGCTCCCGATGAGAAGCCTTTTAAGTAGGCCCCGATGATGAATCCCTGAGAATGATTGGCCCTGTCACGATGACGAGGGGCCCCGAGCGGTGACACAACGAGACAACTCTGGAGTCCCCGACAGGAGTCGGGACTCGTTATCAGAGGATAAGGCCAAGATGCGCGGGGCGTGGCCGAGATACGCGGAACGTGGTTAAGATACACGGAGCGTGGCCGAGATACGCGGGGCGTGGCCGAGATACACGAGATCATGGCCTAGATAGGCGGGATCACGTCCGAGATATGCGGGATACGGGCTAACCACCCCCAACGGTTCATCAGGTACCTGAGGCGTCTCTTCGCCTATAAATGGGCAAGAGGTCACCTCAGAACACTTACGTTGAATTCAATACACTTTGAGATTACTGCTTGCCAGTCATACGAGATACTCATTTAGGCATCGGAGAGGGATTCTGGGTCACCGCCCGGTCTATCCCCTCTTGCAGGATTGCGTGGAGCAAAGGAGCTAGGATTGCTGTCAGAGTCCGTACCGGAGTTCCACTGTGATCCAACACGAAGCAGTGCCTCCCTTAATAAAAAAAATTAATAGAATACAATAAATATTCAACGAATTGGTGAAACAATAATTTATTTATACAAAAAAAATTTGCATTTAAAGTCAACATACATATATTTTTATAGTATTAAAATATAAAAGTAAAATTATATGGACACATATATTTCTTTAAGTGTATTTAATATATCTTTAAATAATTAATAATGGCCTTTGATATGCACAAAAAAATTGGCGATAATAAATATATATATATATATATTAATCATAACGCATCTACTATATTATAGCACTAATATATATATATATATAACTTAATAAACCTGATAACTTCTAGCAATAATTACTTTTTAATAGAGTTCTTTGAGTTATAATGAAGCACAACAGGTGTTGCTGCTATTCTATAAAAAATAACATCAAATTTCAGGTTAAACCAAAGAAAATCTTAGAACATATACCAATTTTTTTAAAATAAAATAAAAGGCATATTTTTTGCAATCAACCATTGATTTATCAGCATGATCAAATCAGCATCCGAAGAACCCATCTCAATTTCATGCTGAAATTATTCAGGCTAAAGGTGAAAAACCTAGGCTTATCTCTGTTTCATGCATATGTACTCACAATAATAGTAACCTTCATGTTAAAATTCTAAGATATGTAATAAGATCACAAGCAATTCAGCCTAAGCTAGAGCCTAGAGGGTTAAAAAAATTATGTTTTTGGAATCTATTATCCGCCTATGATCATGATCAACTCTGAGTCCAGAAAACCCATCTCCGTTTCCTGATGAATTTGAGGTAAATAAGAAAGTTTTACAACATTTCATCAGAAATTTCCACAAACAGAAAATGAAAAAAAAAAAAAAAAAAAAAAAAAAAAAAAAAAAGTGTAGGAGAGTTACCTGGCCCTTGAAAGAATGGTGAATCGGAGAAAAAAAATTCTCACGGTTTCTTGCGGAAACCTTGAATCTTTATTCTTTGCCAATGTTACTTGGCCCTAAGCCCTAAACTCAACTAATGCTAATTAAGAGGAAACCAATGTAAATCACAACCATAAAGCATTAAAACTCCTGATATTGATACAGAAAATTGGACAACACTTCAAGCAAAATGAAAATTTGAAAAAAGACAAAAATAAAGAACTGATCCTCCAACAAAAACATAATACAAAAGAGAGCAAAATGACATCTATGAAATACAAACTATCCCATTGTACAGGTGATCCAAAAATCTTTGAACAAATATTTACGATGCTCTAAAAACCAAATTGCAAGAAGAAACTGAAGCATGAAGTAATAATCCAATCAAGTTTGATAATAGTGAGTGTTGGATCTATCTATGGAGATTAATACTTAATATCCATGAAGTGCAAGCTGAAAAAGAAAAATACCCTACAAACCAAATATTGTAAAGGTAATCCTCGTTTTGGCCTTCAAGGCATCTTCCAGCAAGCACAATATATGCAGCAAAAAATTAAAATTGTTGAACATTATCCTCTCATTTACAAACTTAATTAGATTTCATTCACTACTAATTATTGCTGAAGTATATAATTATAAATATTAATCATAGAAATTGTAATCTTCAGAAAGAGTAAATATTTAATCATAAATATGCAAAAAAAGATGAGATTGCAGATTTTCTGCATAATATGCAAAAAAAAAATATGAGATTTTGAGTATTAACTCTGGAAAGGGAAGAGTGTAAATCAGGAAAAATATCAGATTTTGAGATTAAAAAAGCAAGATAGATGATATTTTTCTTTTTAAGAATATAAACCTGAAAAATAATAAGATCTATAGCATATAATGCTGAACTGAATCATATGATTACATACTTAGATAAGTGATGGGTTCGACTACAGCCGTCAGGCCCTTTTACGGCGAGGAAACGGTAAACAGGCCCACCAGGCCCAAAATGAAGGTCAAGATGACTTAGGAGAAGGGTCCCGACGAAGGGAGTCCTGACGAAGCAAGGTCCCGACAAAGTCGGTCCCGACGGTTGAGCTAGAAGCTCCCGATGAGAAGCCTTTAAGTAGGCCCCGATGATGAATCCCTGAGAATGATTGGCCCTGTCACGATGACAAGGGGCCCCGAGCGGTGACACACCGAGATAACTCTGGAGTCCCCGACGGGAGTCGGGACTCGTTATCAGAGGATAAGGCCAAGATATGCGGGGCGTGGCCGAGATAGCGGAACGTGGTTAAGATACACGGAGCGTGGCCGAGATACGCGGGGCATGGCTAAAGATACGTGGGATCACGTCCGAGATATGCGGGATACGGGCTAACCACCCCTAACGGTTCGCCAGGTACCTGAGGCATCTCTCTGCCTATAAAAGGGCAGGAGATCACCTCAGAAAGACTTACGTTGAGTTGAATACACGCTGAGATTTATTACTTGCCAGTCATACGAAATACTCATTTAAGCATCGGAGAGGGATTCTGGGTCACCGCCCGGTCTATCCCCTCTTGCAGGATTGCGTGGAGCAAAGGAGCTAGGATTGCCGTCAAGATCCGTGCCGGAGTTCCACCGTGATCCAACATTGGCGCCGTCTGTGGGAAACAAACAAAAAGCTTATATGCCTTCTACTCGATCGATGGCGGCTGGCAAGAACAGAAGACAGGGACAATCCGGTGGTTCCCGCTACCCCGCTGCAACGAATCTGGATTCAGTACCAGAACGAGAGGAAAACCAGAACCATCCCCCGGCTGAGCTCTCCCAGACAGGGGGGCACAATGGATCGCATCCCGAAAATATTGCTCCTCAACACCAGGCCAACATGGGGCAGGAGGCTCCCCCAGCTGCAGACTTGACAAGGGCCGTGGCGGAAGCCATGCCCATGTTTCTGGCGGCCGTAGAGGCTCTCTTGGATCGGAGAGAGGCTGCAAGGAGGCAGGAAGAGATGCCCCCGTTGGAGGAAGCGACCCCGCCAACAGAGGGTCGGAACGCACAGGAAGTCCTACCCCGAGGCCAGGACGGAGGTAGGGCAACCGGTCAGCCGGAGAGGTTCGTGGTTGATGGGCCAGGACCAGTACAGCACAGGACCATTCCCCTGAATGGTCCCATCACTCCCGACCAGGTGGTAAAAATCGTGAACCTCTGTATGGGAGAACAGAAGCCACTGGTGTCGGAGTTAAGGGATCGATCCACTCATCCCTTCGTCCCCCGACTGATAGACACCCTCGCCCCACCAGGGCTGGGTATCCCCGAGATTAAGGAGTAAGACGGAGAGGGAGATCCAGTCCGTCATGTCCAGAAGCATCTTATGGCGTGTCTGGGTAGAGCCCCGAACGAGGACATAGTGTGTACGCTGTTCCCAAACACACTTGGAGAAAGAGCCCTGACCTGGTTTTTTAGTCTGCCCCCAGGCTGCATTACCTGTTGGGCGGACATGCACGATCGTTTCATTCGACAATACCAGGGCCGCAGACGCTTGTTGAAGAGCGTATGATCCCTGACCCAGGTGGTGCAAAGGCCCGACGAGTCGCTGGCGCACTATTACCAGTGGTACACAGCCAGCGTAGCAGAGATAGACGAAGAAATCTCGGAGGGCGAAACCATCCGTACCTTTATTCGGAACCTGACAGCCCCCTATGGTTCCGACCTGATGCACAGCGTGGCTGAGAAAGCTGTGTGGAATATGGAGGCACTACAGAAGAGAGTGAAACGGCAAATCGATGTCCAGGAATCAAAGATAGCCGCAGGAGAACTAGAGCCCCCAAAGTCGAACAAAGGGAAGCAGTCGAGCAAGCCTTTCGACGATCGTAAGTCAAAGGGCAAGCCCGAGGGCAGTCGGGACCGAGGTCACTCTGGTCGGAGGGATGATAGGCGTCCTCCAAGGAAGGATAAGCGGGAAGATCTCGACATTCCTCTAAACTGCTCCATGGCGGAAGTGCTGACGGTCATGGAACGACAAGGTATCTCCAGGTACCCCCCAAAGAAAGATGGAGAATTCTTGGGATCTCGCACGGATCGCTACTGCCGATTTAAC
Organism: Clarkia xantiana subsp. parviflora; assembly: GCA_036873135.1. Classification (NCBI taxonomy): domain Eukaryota; kingdom Viridiplantae; phylum Streptophyta; class Magnoliopsida; order Myrtales; family Onagraceae; genus Clarkia; species Clarkia xantiana. Next base: position 22,235,762 of record JAPTYO010000012.1, read on the forward strand.
CGCGCAAACGGTCACGACACCAACCACTGTCGGGAACTGAAGAAGGAGATCGAAAAACTGATCCAGAAGGGGAAGCTCAAGGAATTCGTCGGGGACAAGCGGTGTCGATCTCGCTCTCGGTCCCGATCGCGGTCCTGCTCCCGATCACGCGATCGGTCCCCAAAAAAGAAGAGAACCGATCCAGAGTCATCCGGTGCTCGCAAGGAGAGACGAGTTATCAATGTGATTCATGGAGGATTTGCTGCTGGAGGTGATACCTCATCCGCCCGAGAGGTCTACGCCTCTAGAATCCCTACGGCGGTGGTACTGGGTAAGAGGTCCCGATCTTGGACCTTGAAAGAAGAGATGGTAATCTCCTTCTCGTCGGAAGACCTCATAGGCGTGGAGACCCCGCACGACGATGCCTTAGTAGTAACTTTGGATGTAGACGGGTTCGAGATGAAGAGAATTTTAATCGACGGAGGGAGCTCCTCCGACATTCTATTCATGGACGCGCTGGAAGCTATGGGGAAGACAAAGAAAGATCTGAAGGAGGCAAACTTCCCGATGGTCGGGTTCTCTGGCTCAACCTCCTATCCGCTAGGAGTAATCACCTTACCAGTGGAGTTTGGTAGTGGGTGAAAATCAGAAAGGAGGAACGTTGAGTTTGTCGTGGTTGATTCTGCGGGGACCTACAACGCAATTATTGGGAGAACCACCATTAATCCTCTAATGGCGGTTGCCTCGACTGTGCACCAGAAGATGAAGTTCCCGACTGACCACGGAGTCGGAGAGGTCAAGGGCGACCAGGTGGCTTCCCGAAAATGCTATGCTAATGCCACCCGAAGGAGGAGGCGAGAGACCATGACTGTCCTCCAGACAGACACAGATCCTAGAGAAGAGTTTGGGCGTCCCGCCCCCGTAGAAGATCTGAAAGAAGTTGAGATTGACGAAATGCCAGGAATCAGCCCCGATGTGATCGTACACGAGCTGAAGATAGACCCCGCGATTAAGCCTATCACACAGAAAAGGCGTCCGATGGGCACGGATAAGAAGATCGCAATCCAGCAGGAGGTAGGCAGATTGCTCGATGCTGGGTTCATTAAGGAGCTCCGATTCCAGACTTGGGTTGCCAACCCAGTGCTGGTGAAGAAGACTAATGGGAAATGGCGAATGTGTGTGGACTTCCGCGACCTGAACAAGGCTTGCCCAAAGGACTGCTATCCACTCCCGAGGATCGACCAATTGGTAGATGCCACAACGGGGCATGAGCTGTTAAGTTTCATGGATGCGTACTCAGGCTACAACCAGATCAAGATGGCCAAGGAAGACGCCCCCCACACAGCGTTCTACGCAGACAGTGACATCTATCACTACGATGTCATGCCTTTCGGGTTGATCAACGCCGGGGCAACCTACCAACGGATGGTGAACAAACTGTTTGGAGATATGCTGGGAGAAACCATGGAAGCTTACGTGGATGATATGCTGATGAAATCCCGACAAGTTGAGGATCACGTACACAACCTTACCATGGCGTTTGAGCGGATGAGGCTCCATCAAGTTCGCTTGAACCCGACGAAATGCGCCTTCGGAGTCCACTGAGGGAAGTTTTTGGGCTTCATGGTGAGCCAAAGAGGAATTGAAGTGAATCCTGAGAAGCTGAGGGCAATCGAGGAGATGCAGTCTCCGATAAACCATCGGGAGGTGCAACTGCTGAATGGCCGACTAGCTGCAATGAATCGCTTCTTATCCAAAGCCAGCGACCGATCAATGCCGTTTTTTGAAGTCTTGAGGGCCAACAAAAAATTCGAATGGACCGCCAAATGTGAAGAGGCGTTCCAAGCACTCAAGCAGCACCTTCGCACACTCCCGCCGCTGGCGAAACCGGTTCCAGGCGAGCCGCTCTTCCTTTATTTGGCTGTTTCTGAATTTTCCATTAGCTCTGTGTTAGTAAAGATTGTCGAGGGTAATCAAGTCCCCGTCTATTATGTAAGCAAGGCATTTGCCAAATCTGAATTGAACTATCCCGCCGTTGAGAAGTACCTCTTTGCGTTGATTATTACTGCTCGGAAGCTAAGGCCATATTTCCACGCACACGAGATCACTGTGCTAACGAACCAGCCTTTGAAGCATTTTTTGAACCGACCAGATGCGTCGGGGAGATTAGTGAAATGGGCAGTAGAGCTTAGAGAGTTTCGCATACACTTCGCTCCGAGAACAGCCATTAAGGGCCAGGCATTAGCAGACTTCATAGCAGAGTCTACAGCCCCCGATCTGGAAGAAGCGGGTTCTGTAGAGGGGGCAACCATGGAGGTCCCGATAGAAGAACAACCAGAGAGGGCAGAGCAATCAGAACAGCCAAACAAGGAAAATACCTGGGAGATGTACACGGATGGCTCCGCGAGTTCAGACGGATCAGGAGCGGGCTTCTTGTTGATACCACCGCGTGAAGGTGAACCGCTCCGATACGCCTTGGCTTTAACATTCAAGGCCACAAACAACGAAGCGGAGTACGAAGCTCTTATCACAGGCCTAAAAATCGCTAAAGGCACTGGAATCAATCACTTAAGAGTGAAATGCGACGCAGCTTTAATCGTGAACCAGGTTCAAGGGCGATACGAAGCAAGGAGTCCGGTAATGAAAAAGTATCTGCGAGAGGTACAAGCCCTGAAAGAGAGCTTCAAAAGCTTCGATATCGAAGCTATCCCGAGGGAGGAGAACGTAGAGGCAGACGCCTTGAGCAAATTTGCCCTGGGGGCACCCTTGGAAGAAGATCAGAAGGTGCATTTCCTGGAGAAGGTGATCTTATCAAACATCGACCCAACACAGATGTGCACCATTGAGACAAAATCGGAGGAAGAGCCCACTTGGATGACCCCGATAGTCGCGTATCTGACTACGGGGGCAGTCCCTGAGGATAAGGTAGCAGCAGACAGGATATGTCGGATTACGTCTAATTATGTGATGCTGGACAATCAGCTGTACAAGAAGGACTGGTTCTCGACTCCGTACTTGAAGTGTGTGGCAGAACCTGATACCAGTCGAATCCTGAAGGAAATGCATGAAGGGGTCGCGGCTTGCCACGAAGGGGCCCGATCCATTATGAGGAAGGTGTTGAACTTGGGCTACTATTGGCCCACAATGAACAAAGAAGCAACGGCGTTGGTCCGATCATGCGACGCGTGCCAGAGGTACGCCCCGAGTATCGTGGCTCCGGCTGCCAACCTGACATCCATCAAGAGCGCTTGGCCCTTCGCGCAGTGGGGCATCGACTTGGTGGGACCTCTTCCACAAGCACAAGGACAATGTAAGTATTTACTTGTAGCTATCGATTTTCGAAATGGATAGAGGCGAAGGCATTGGCCAGGACAACGGGGAACCAGATCGTCAAGTTCCTCCAAACCCATATCGTGTCCAGATACGGGATTCCTAAGGTGGTGATCAGCGACAATGGCCCACCATTTAACGGCTCTCAGGTGAGGGAGTATCTGGAAGAATTGAACATTGAGCATCGGACCGCCTCTGTACGCCATGCTCAGACTAATGGCCAGGTAGAATCAGCCAACAAAATCGTGATGGATGGCCTGAAGAAGAGGGTCTATGCCTTGAAGGGCAAGTGGCTGAACGAACTGGAAAATGTGCTTTGGGCCGTTAGAACGACACCCAAACGGTCGACAGGGGAGACTCCGTTTGGCCTCGTTTATGGCACGGAAGCTGTCGCCCCTGTGGAGGTAGCTGTGGCGTCCCATCGGATGAGATATTACGAGCCCCTAACGAACGATGAAGTGAGACGTCTGGACTTGGACCTACTCGAAGAGAAAAGGCGGGAAGCCGATGAAGTCCAAGCTCAATGCGCTTAGCGACGGCCAGATACTACAATCGGCGAGTGAAGTCCCGACAATTCTTTGTCGGGGAGCTGGTTTGGCGTCGCAACGAGTTCACCCTTTTGGATCGAATCAATAAGATGTCACCAAAATGGGAAGGACCTTATAAGGTCGTGGGGATGCCAGCTCCGAACGCATACAAGTTGGAAGACCTCGATGGCAGAACGTTAAAGCATTCTTTTAGTGGCGAACACTTGAAGAAACACCATGCTTGAAGAAAGTCGCCTTAAGTGGTGCCCGATAAAGTCGCCTTAAGTGGTGCCCGATGTAAAATCTCCTTAAGTGGTGTATGCTGTTTATCGTTTAATTCGATGTAAGCCAATTTTATGCCGTCAATAAATAAAGAGGTTGCTTCCAAATAAGAGTTCTCCATAGATTTAGGCTAAGTGTAAAAGTCGCCTTCAGTGGTGCACGAGAAAAGTCGCCTTCAGTGGTGCACGAGAAAAGTCGCCTTCAGTGGTGCACGGAAAAAAGTCGCCTTCAGTGGTGCACGAGAAAAGTCGCCTTCAGTGGTGCACGAGAAAAGTCGCCTTCAGTGGTGCCCGAAAAAAGACGCCTTAAGTGGTGCACAATACTTAAGATTTATTCTAAGTATCCAAAAAGTCGTCTTAAGTGATGCACTCGATATTAAGTCGCCTTAAGTGGTGCAAGTTATTAAATCGTCGGGAAGGACGTACGAGAATTTCTTAAGTGTCGAGGTTTCGACTGCTAAGAACTAAGTCGTCTTAAGTGATGCACTCGATTTTAAGTCGCCTTAAGTGGTGCAAGTTATTAAATCATCGGGAAGGACGTACGAGAATTTCTTAAGTGTCGAGGTTTCGACTGCTAAGAACTAAGTCGTCTTAAGTGATGCACTCGATGTTAAGTCGCCTTAAGTGGTGCAAGTTATTAAATCGTCGGGAAGGACGTACGAGAATTTCTTAAGTATCGAGGTTTCGAGTTAAGCGCGTATAAGTAAAGTCACTCGGAGAAGTGCAACAAAAGATCGGAATTAAAGAAGTCTGATATTGATAAGGGCTCAAAGGCCCGACGACAACACAAGAGAAGAAGATACAAGGACTCCAAAAGATAAAAACATTCAAGCTTGGTCCTTGTCGGCAACATTGACAGCAGCTGGGTCCGCGGAGTCGGTAGCAGAGGGATCCACAGGATTGTCTTCGGGAGGATTGGCTATCGGGGCGTCCGCACTTGGAAGCTCAGAGGCGTCTTCGACAATTACGGGGGTACTCCCCCCATCACTCTCCTCGGAAAGAGCAAAATACTTCTTCGCAAAGGGAGCGAGGGAAGGAGACTTATCGAAGTTGATAGTATCCCCGTACTCCAGGTGGAACTCCTCAACCGCATTGAAGAGAGTGTTCTCCACCTCCGCGCCAAAGAACTTCATGGCATCAGCCTGGAAGCCCTCCGACCTCCGATAGTCCTCCCGGCCCTTTACCTCCGCTTCGGCCAGCTGCGCAGGAAATCCCGCGATTAGCTCCTCCAGAGCTTTCTTCTCAAGGACCAGTTTGTCCTCGGCAGCCTTCTTCTCCTGGGCCAGCCTGTCCACAACTGCCCCTCGCTCCCGCCGCTCTTGCCTCAAGAGCCCCTCGAAGTCCGCGATCTGCTGCTGGAGGTCCCGAATCTTCTGATTGAGGATAGCCAGCTCTTTGGCAAGCTTCCCCCGTGAAGATTGGGAGGCCTTGAGATCCTCCTGAAGCTGCTCGCGGACCCCTCGGTCCCGCTCCCGGGACTCATCGTAGGCAATAACATACCCGATGAGCCGGTTGACGTCCCCGAGCTCCTACAAACAAGAAGGAAAAATGTTAAAAAGACAAACGATCCGATTTATCATCAAAAGATGAAGAAGCGAAGTCTTACCTGTATACGGCGCATGGCCATATTTCGGATGTCCCGCTGCCTGTGCGCTCGAGTGAGGCAAATCGGATGCCGCATAGAGGGCAGGATAGAACCCGCCAGCAGATGCAAGGCCAGCTCCTGGTCCTGCTCCCCTTGTGTAAGCGGGACTCCCTGAAGCGTCTGGATAGTAGTCCAGGGGGCATTCTCCTGTGAAGAATCGAAGGGCTTGTAGAAGTTCCCATCAAGAGCAAGAGGAGAGACAGGACGAGGAATGGAAGGGCACGCCTCTGTCTCGGCCCGAACAGGGGAAGGAGTGAACTCATGAATAGGCGATGGCTGCCGCTGCTGCGGAGAGGATGAAGGAGGCGGCCCCTGAGGGGTTGGTTTCAAGGGGGATTGCCCCGCCTTCCGACGTTGACGATGGGGGCCACCCTCGTCAGTCTCCTCAGAGGAGTCTAAAGTCTCCACCTGACGAAATTGTTCGCCAGTCGGTGCCTTCTCTCCAGCTGAGGAAGGTACCCCCGCTGAAGGCGGTGCGTCTGCGGAAGATGCAGCACCCGATGGAGCTCCGGAGCGACCTGCACCTGGAGGATGAAGAGCTTCAGAAAGGTAGTCAGGAAGTTCATCGGGATTCTTACACCAAATGATACGTCGGGAGACGTATTGATCGTTCCCGCGGTAATGATAGTAGCCTGCCTTCAAGACTCGGGGAGTTTCACCTCTAAGGATTCTTTTGACATCAGCAATGCGGGCTTCTTTGGTCGAGGAAATTAAATCTGACGGGACCATCCTCTTGTATGATTTAATAGCAAGTCGGAGTTGTTTACCTTCTTCAGCGTTCTGGACATCGAAGAGCTGGTCCAGATCCACCCGCTTCCGCTTGGGCTGCTCCGCTGAAGGAGATCCCGACCTAGCAGCAGCCTTCTTGGCGGACTTCCTCTTCCGCGAGGGGCGGACAGCATCAGTCTCCCCCTGCTTAAGGAATAGATCGGTCAGCACAGATACCTTCTTGGCTGCAAACAATAAACGAAGAAAAGTTAGAAGTTTACCCAAGAGACCATGTTAGAAGGGCCGTCGAAGAGCTGCCCCCCAGAGACAATACTGAGGAGTCGGATCCCGGCGTGCACCAGGTCCCGCTCCACAAGAGAATTAGCGTTGAGAGGAGTGTAAGACTCCCCCAAAGATAAAGCTGGATATGTTGGAGAGTCTCAAAATCCTCATCAGCATAAGTGTGAAAAGCAGGCGGAGGGTCTGCGGCCACCTCCCACCGAGGCCAGGGAATTGAGGAGTGACGGATAAAGAAGTAGCTCTTCTTCCAGCTACTGTTGTCGGACCCTGTATCAATCAAGAGTCCCCGACCCTTGACCACCTTCCAGGTGTCACTGGTCCAACCGTACCGGGCAAGCTGCTGCTTACTCCACTTGGGCATCCGAGGGTAGAAGGCACAAACCCCCGCCTCATTACACTTCATCCCATAAAAAGTTCTGAAGAGTTGGAGGCTGTAGACCCACTTCTGTCAGAGACAGAGGACTTGAAAGGCGTTCCAGTGGCGGATGGCATGGGGAGAAAAGGTAGTGGGGTGTGTTCTATAATGGTGGCACAGCTCCACCAGATTACCGCAAAAGGGGAACTTGATCCCCGCTGATATTTGTCCCGTAGAGACAAATACCTCCCCTTTCTGGGGACGAGTAACCTCAGGGTTACTCGAGGGACGATGTCGAGGATATGGGAAACGAGGTTCCCAGGTGATGGTGATGCAACCCTCTCGGAGAGCTGCATCATATGCAGTATTGGAAATCTCATTTGGAGCATAATCAAAATTAAAGGGTTTTCTCCCCTCAGAGCTGGAACCGCTGTCTGAAAATCAACCAGGGCAAGAAAATACAGTGGGACTCTTGGAAAATTAGAAAGAAAAAAAAAGGCGAACAAACAACGAAGAGGGATTCCTTACCAGACATGATGAAGTAGAGGTTGAAGGAGATGAGCGAAACGTCGCCGGAAAAACGGTTGAGGAAACTCCAAAGACCTTCGAAACCAAAGAGCTTGGAATCGCAGAGCAATCGCGGAGAGCTTTTGAGAATTCGAAGACGGTAAAAGTTAAATTGTGACCATGGCTAGGGTTTTATAGTCGAAGAAGACGGGTGAAAGGACGCTTCGATCCGAGTCGTCGAAGTCGAAGAGTCTTAATCTGGACCGTTGAGATGAAACGTGCAGAAGGACAACGGGCGTAATGATGAAACAGCCTGAAAAGAACTTTTCAGAAAAGGACAGACGCGAAAAATCAGGCACGTGGGTCGAAAAACGTCACTCCATTATCTACTGCATTTAATGCACTAGGAAACCGAGGAGACCCTTGGGATATAACAGTTATCTGCAAAAACCCTGAAGAAACGTGAAGGAGAAGACTGATAAACCGAACCAAGGAAAAGATCCCCGACTCTAGTATTGGAAGATCGGGAGTTGGAAGACACGACGAACTAAAAGTCCCTCATGTCTTGGGGGCAAATGATGGGTTTGACTACAGCCGTCAGGCCCTTTTACGGCGAGGAAACGGCAAACAGGCCCACCAGGCCCAAAATGAAGGTCAAGATGACTTAGGAGAAGGGTCCCGACGAAGGGAGTCCTGACGAAGCAAGGTCCCGACAAAGTCGGTCCCGACGGTTGAGCTAGAAGCTCCCGATGAGAAGCCTTTAAGTAGGCCCCGATGATGAATCCCTGAGAATGATTGGCCCTGTCACGATGACAAGGGGCCCCGAGTGGTGACACAACGAGATAACTCTTGAGTCCCCGACGGGAGTCGGGACTCGTTATCAGAGGATAAGGCCAAGATATGCGGGGCGTGGCCGAGATACACGGAACGTGGTTAAGATACACGGAGCGTGGCCGAGATACGCGGGGCATGGCTAAAGATACGTGGGATCACGTCCGAGATATGCGGGATACGGGCTAACCACCCCTAACGGTTCGCCAGGTACCTGAGGCATCTCTCTGCCTATAAAAGGGCAGGAGATCACCTCAGAAAGACTTACGTTGAGTTGAATACACTCTGAGATTTATTACTTGCCAGTCATACGAAATACTCATTTAAGCATCGGAGAGGGATTCTGGGTCACCGCCCGGTCTATCCCCTCTTGCAGGATTGCGTGGAGCAAAGGAGCTAGGATTGCCGTCAAGATCCGTGCCGGAGTTCCACCGTGATCCAACAATAAGCAACTTCCTGCAACAAAACCAAACACTAAACCCGAAAAAGGCGCTGGAGTTTTAAAGCTGGAGAATTTATCGTTAATAAGTTCCAAAGATGAAATGAAACCACTAAAGAGAGTGAGTTAGGGTAGTCGAGCTTAATTTGTGGCAAAATTCTGAAAAACGATAATGTCCGTGTACTTGGAATGTCTGCACTAATGCATATGTTATTCTGTTTTATAGTCTCATGGTTATAACATTCTTTTAATATTTCCTTTTACAATTCCTTAGGTCGATAACAAAACAGGTTTTTTCAACATCACTATACCATGTTGTAATTATGCTCGAGGACCATCTTACTGCAGATCTTCAGGAAAAAGTTGGTCAGGTCATATTGCCTATAGTAATAATAATCCATAATTATTAGCAGAGGACTGAGGGTTTCAATCGAGGGTCTTTAAATACAAATCTTAAGTGAAATCTTGCGATTTGTAGCACCATAAAAGTTCCAGCACCATAAATCACAGAGAAATTGTAAAAAGATCATCACACAAAATTCACTTAATTAGGCGATTGTCCATATAATTTCACAGGTTGACCAAACAAAAATAATCAGTGCATTAAGAAGAAAGTTTAGGGCAATGACGTACCATTGTATTATCTCCAACTACACTTAACCCGAAACTGAGAGTAGTGTTAGAGTCGCTGCCAAATCTGAGAGAAAAATAACCTATAAGAATTTATGATTCAAATACTACAATTGTTTATCTGTAATCACAACTTCAATGAAACCATACAGTAAATGGAGAAAAATTAATAACTAAAAACAAAAATTAGATAACCAATAAAGCAAGATAAAAAAAGGAAGGAGGGAAGAAAATGAGTTTAGTGTTTAGATTTGTGTCGATATTGATCTTCTAATTGAAAAGGGGAGCTGCAATTTCAAGACACCCAAATCTGAAATCAGCACGACTTTCTCGCTCACATTTGTGTCGATGTTGATCGCCTTGGTGAAAAGGGAAACTGCATTCTAAAATGGAAAATTTCAGGCTCACCCGAATTCCAAGAGTCCCACACCCACATCCGAAATCAGACACGATGCACTGTATCTCTCCGCGGATAAGCTCTTCAACTCCGATTATGAAGACAGAGCTTTTGAGTCTTCAATTTGAGAAAAACAGCCATCCGAGTTTATTCTAGGAATAGAACGTTGGCTTCCTCCACCACTCGATCGCCATGACGGCGTCCTGCGTGTGCTTTATCTGCCATCGGAGCTTTTCCCCTTTTTGGCCCCGATCCTTCTTGCCGAATAGGAAGCCGTTGCCGATGAAGCTCAGGGATGTGAAGTCCAGGCTGAAGCAGAAGCGTCACAGGTGTAGGATAGCTGATTTCAGCAGAGAAATAATGAGGCAGCTATATATTACTTAATTTGGATGCAATTTGAATTAATTAGTGTGCTAATTTGCTGCCACCTAAGCTATTTAAGTTTTAATTGAACGGTGTATTTGACGCGCTCTTATACGCGTTAGCTTTGTTTTCCTCTCTTCAAGCCCGCTTTTGGTCTGCTTCATCTCCTCATCTAAGCCGTCGGCCGTTCTTCTTCTTCGTAACGTCGGTCTGTAAATTCTGCAATAAATCATCTTCCGTTACATTATGTTTTTAAATCCATCTCTTACCCTTGAGTTCAAGAGGAGGGGTCGTTCTTGCAGTTTGAAGATGAGGGTCGTTTCCTCATGATTTAGAACCCCAGACGGCTACATCAACAAAAATACACAAATCAAGAATCACTCAACAAAAGGAAATTGATGAAGGAGATCAATTAACTTCTGCTATTGATGAGATAAACCGGTAGAAGGCATCATTCAATAACAAAGCGGGTGCGGATTTCAATAGACTGCATGTCATTCAACGAAGCAACGCATTTAAGGAGCGGTTTCTCCATTCAAGGAAATTCCATTACCTGTACACCCTTCAATTAAGGTGAGCTACTCTCTGGACTGGAATGTATTTTTTTTAAGAAAGTCATTGCACAGTTTAGTTCTCCTGTTTCTTCCAAGACATTACTCTTCTACTACATTTTTGTAAATTCTTCTTCAATAATCTTGTGCAGTTGAGTCCTTTTCTTTTGTCGATCGTTTCAATTTCTTCAACTGCAGCTCTGCAGTTTTACTCTCCATCTTCTTCTGTCGATTTTTTTGTCCGTCTTCCACAATGAGCATTTGGCCGTTTAATCTGAACTGAGCGCTGCTCTTCCTTCAACGCCAACCGTGGTGGTTCAGTTGAGGTATTCACTCTTTAAATCCTATTTAAGGATGAAGTTTTATCTAATTGTGCTATTGTAACAATTAAGAGGTAATCTTCTCTTACAACTTTTTTGATTGACTGTATGGTTTGTTCGCTTCTACACGGCAGCGGGTGGTCTCAGTGCTCAGCTTTCCCTCAGGTCATAATTTCATGCCTTGATTGCATTCTGTCGATCCATTCTCTAATGATCTCGATTTTTTCACTTTCAAATTCATCATCTTCTAATTGATTCAGCTGATGCATTTGTTATCTTTTTTAGTTCATCATGGTTTATGGGTTAAGAACCTATGAAAGATCTGAACTATCACCCATGTTAACGGGAGAGGTCTGAAATTTTAAAAGTTAATAACAGAGGTCTGAAATTACAATTTTGTTGATTTGAGGTTTTCCGTCCATTTTTAGGGTTAAATTTAACAGAATTGTGTGAAATGACATTTTTGCCCCTTTAATATTTTGTTTTATTTAATATCTTATTTAAGGAAATGTGAAATGACAATTTTACCCCTAAAATCAAATTAAAACCACCCGACTCCGGCCACCACCACCCGACTCCGGCCACCACCACCCGACTCCGGCGACCACCACCCGACTCCGGCGACCACCACCTCGGCTCCGGCGACCCGACTCCGACCACCACGGGGCCAAAAAAGCTCCGATCGGGGCCAAAAAAGCTCCGATCGGGGCCAAAAAAGCTCCGATCTGGGCCAAAAAGCTCCGATCGGAGTCCAATCGGGGCCGGTGGCTCCGATCGGAGCCCAATCGGGGCCGGTGGCTCCGATTTTGGCCCAATCGGAGCCTTGGTGGTGGTCGCCGGAGTACGGCGGTGGTCGCCGGAGTACGGTGGTGGTCGCCGGAGTACGATTGGTGGTCGCCGGAGTACCGTGGTGGCTTCAAGGGCATTTTGGTCTTTTCACTCCATGCATGTGAGGGGCACACTTGATAGAAGGGCATTTTTGGAATTTTATTTAATTTCCGGTCACATGCTTGGCATGTGACCAACTTCCGTTAGTTTTAACGGAAAAAACTAACGGAGACCGCTGTTATCAACAAAACAGAAATTTCAGACCTCTGTTATTAACTTTTTAAATTTCAGACCTCTCCCGTTAACATGGGTGATAGTTCAGACCTTTCATAGGTTCTTAACCCTTAGTTTTATGGAGTTGGTGCTTATTATTTTTGTTCAATTTGTTTGATTGATTCACAGTTGCACTAAAATGACTTAATTCAGCTTCATTTTAACATGTTTTAGTCTAAGAGGAATTGGTTTGATTGATTTTATGCTTACATTATCATTTTTGATGGGTATCACATGTGTGGGATGTGAAAACTAAAATTGATCTTTATGAAAAAGTTAATGCAGAAGGTGCCCAACTTAACACATGCATGTACGAACCTCTGAATGGTATCTGCAAAATTGAGACCGTGATAACCTTACAATGATTCGGGAGGATAGTACCTTCGTTTTTCTCAATTGTATACGAATTTTTAGGTATACACATTATGTTAATGAAAGCGCTTACTGCTTCAATTTTTCTTATTTGCAATATTTGGATGTGAATGTGTCAGATAGTGTTGCTTTTCTGCCTTTCTCATAATTTTTTTGGTTTGTTAGGAGAAAAAACAATAAAAAGGTCATCTATATATGATGTCAGTGGTATTATGTACTCTTTGGACCAGCTCCAACTTTTTCCCATTTCCAGAAATTGATGTCCTCATATTCACTTAGCAGCTACTATTTTGATTACTCTGGTGAAGAGACTCCAAAAGAAAAAGTTGTGGTGTGGGTTACCCATTTAAGTCCAAGTTAAGTAGTCATAAGCAACAAACGATGGCCAAAGATGGATCAGTAGATTTGGATCAGCGCAACATGTTACTGTTGATCATGATATGTAAGTAAATACTACATCTGATTCGTCTTTGTGTGAAATGAGAAACAGGTACAGCATTTTAATTAGTTAATTATTCTTTAAATTCATGCATTATGCAGGAAAAACATAGAGATCCCCATTCTTTTGTGCAAGTGCTAGAATTTCTGCACAATCTCTTAAGCAATATGCATTACAAGAAACTACTATTTTTCTCAAAGCTGTTTGCAGTTCTTGAAGTCGTTCAAGAACAAGTGCTTAAGCAGCTATCTATGATTACTCCCATTTCTCTTAGTCTCATCGGTAATATCCCTTTTTTTTTTGTAACCATGTAAATGATTCTACTGCCAAAGAAGCTTCTATTGTTGCTTGAAGGATTATATTAAAATAATATATTAATATTTTTTACAATTTTTTCTTAATAAATATTCAACCCGCGCAATGCGCGGGGAAATGCCTAGTAGAGAATTAATTTGAGATGCGCCAGCGGAAGAGAAGAAGATGAAGAGCAGATCCACGTGTAAGGAAAATAAGGTGTGTGAATATCAGGCGCGCATGACCTACTATGATGACGTGTCACTACCGTAGTCCCTGAATTTGCTGACGTGGCGAAATCACACTCCTCCCTCATTTCTCATATTGTTTTATTATATACTAGCTACTAAGCCCGCGCACCGCGCGGGTAAACATATTTCGAAATAAATATATATTATTTTTTTTACGAAATACATATGATATTTTTTGGGTCAGAGAATAATTTATTTATTTATTAGAAACTTAAAGAGTTAAACTCGACCCAATTGACCAGACACATCTCCTTTCTGAATTGTATGGCAACCCAGTTTGCACTTCTATTAGCGTCAAGACGGATGAACTTTCATGACACATTTGGTATTTGGCTTGCTAGATAACATATCGAGCTAATAATATTGTCAAATCTCTCGTCCGAATTGTTGGGTGTCGAATTTGGTTTAGTTCGATGATTACTTCTCTCCATTGATACTTGATAGCTAATTCGTCTCATTATAAAATTGTTCGAGCTTCCACCATAGCCGCACAATACTACTGCTCCTTGTGTGCATTTTGTGCTCCTTGTGTGCATTTTGAAGATCTAACAAACATAAAGGCTGAAAATAAAAAGGGTGAATGTGTAAAGTATAAACTATAAAGTACCTACATAAAACTAAAATAAAGAAACAAAGAAATATATAATGCAATAAAAAATAATAGATGTTTTTAATAATGCAAACAAAATCGTTGGCAAAAAAATGGGAACAAAATATATTTTCAAGGTATTACATGAAAGTAGTTATGATTTAAAAAATCAGGCTTTTAATTAAGAGAATTTTAATAATTAAATTAGTAGTAAATAAATAATCATAAAAATATTACATTAAAATTGAAAGCACATACATGAATGTACAGTCGATTCTAGAGAGAGTTTAGTCTAACTGCCAAATTTTGATTTAATAAGTAACCAATGATTATAAATAATAATAGATGTTAGAATCAGATACTAAATATTTTTATTATTAAGAGTAGGTGAGGAATATAAATTGAGAATTATGAAAAAGATGTTTGTAGCAAATAAAGTTTGGAATATGATTCTGAATTCTAGTATTATGATGAATAAGTATCTTTAACCCTTCCTAAGAGCTGAGACAGACTATTTCATTTGACATTCCATATTCATATTCTCTATTTAATGTACCAAATATCTAGTAAATATATATACTTTGTGTTTATTCAACATTATGTAAAAACCACAACTTTAAGAGTACTTTAATAGTATGATTTATTCATTCCCACAAATTTATTTGTGCGCATTTAGATTTAAATCAAGCTTGATATTGATCAATGTTGTATGCGATTGGATCGTACATCCACCGCTAATCAGGGCTCAATAAACATCCATGTTCGATAGTGATGGATAAGTGTCCAATTCGGGTTCGTATTTACGCTTCGGGCCTCGCAAAACACGTCAAAAATTACATCTCGTCTCGGAAAAACGTCTCCCAAGGGTCAAAACGGTCCGGAAACGCATTTACGCGTGACCGGACCGGACATCCGGATTTCATTTGCAATCCGGACCTCCGGGTTGCAGCAACCCGGACGTCCGGGTTGCAAGCAATCCGGACCTCCGGATTGCGCAATCCGGAGGTCCGGATCGCACGGCAATCCGGACCTCGCCGAATTGCCCAATTTCGACGAGGTCCGGGTTACGCCACGGGTATTGCGCGATTGCCGTATCCGCGATTACCGTGTCCGCGATCGCCGTTACGTGCAGAGAAGTCAAGTTCATGCATTACCAATATGGACAACGGTTCCCGCTTGTTTTCTTGGACCGTCGTCAAACCGCTATAAAACCGGGTCCGGTCTCAAGGAAGCCTATAAATAGGAGACCTTGGCCACCCATTTTCACTCACTCTCTCATTTGCCCAACTTTGGTATTTTGAGCTCTGACTTCTCTCTAGAATTCTCTCTCTCTAGAAATTACTCTTTTGCCACTATAGTAACTTAGGCATCGGAGAGGGCTCCGCTAGCACCACCCCCCCCCCCCTCTCCGTGCTAACATTGGCGCCGTCTACGCGATTCGAACAAAAAGCTACACAGAAATCATGACGAGTGATCACAACCCTCCCAAAGAGGTACATGAAAATGAATCCCAGGCAGAAATGCCGCAGAGCGAGCAAAGAACGGGAACAAACCCGATGCCCACCATTACTCCAGCAATGATGGCTGCGCTGGAAGAGTTACTCGCATTCCGCGAGTCTCTAAAGAACCAAGGATATACGGCTCAGTCACCTCCACCCAACCAAGGAGCCTTCCAGTACAAAGGTGTCGACCTGTTACCTCCTTTGCCTCCAATCAACGAACAAGTTGAGATGATAGGGACAAAGTCTCGAGTCACAAGTCATCAAGTCATAATACACCAAAAGGAGGCATGGAAACAACCCCCAAAGCAGAATCAAGCAAAACCACCCTCAAGCGTTCAGCAAAGAAGAAATTGTCAGCTTCAGTCAAAACGACCTTTTCAAGGAGGTTTCGAGAAGCCAAATGAAATAAACATCGCCAACTACATTCCCTTGAATGCCTCACTATCCGTGATATTGAGAGAGATGAAAGATGCGAACATATGGAAGGAGCCAAACAACTTCAGGAAAGGCCAAATGGGAAGAGACAAATACAAGTGGTGTGAAAACCACGAGGTCTTCGGCCACGAAACAGACTGCTGCGTCAGCCTACGCAGCCGCATTAACAACTTCATCCTTAAAGGCAAATTAAAGCAATTCATTGATCAAGGCGACAGCCCTCCAAAGAAGACTCAGGTAGAGTCATCCAAAGTACACAAGGAAGATCCTTCCATAAGGATAAGCCAAGACGATGCTGCCATCTGTCACAAGGACGGACCGAAAGAACCTGCTACTGACGACGACATCCCGATCACAGGATTGACAACAAGAACCCTGAAGGAAATAATTGAAAAAGAGATACATGTCTCCTGGGAAAAGAGGCAACCGCGACAGAAGAGGCCATTCCAGTCAAATGCCCAAAGGATCAAAGAATCCAATCTCGCCAAATGTGTTCCTTTGAACACACCGTTATCTGTCATCCTGAAGGAAATAAAAGAAACCAAGCTGTGGAAAAAACCCTCTAAATTCCACAAGGGACCACTGGGAGAAGATGAAAGCAAATGGTGTGAAAATCATGAAGCATACGGCCACGAAACCGAAAGTTGTGTTGGACTAAGATTTCACATAAACAACTTGATCTTAGAAGGATAAATGAAGAAGTATATCGACCATGGCAATAAGCATCAAGGGAAGCCTCGTGTCAAGTCTTCAGAAAAAGGCAAAGGAAAAGAAGTGGCGGACGATAGTCCACCTACCGCCAAACGCCAGAAAAACAACGTCACTTATGGAACCAATTGTGACGACTTGTACAATCTTTGGAGTATGGATACAGAAGAAGCAAATCTCACACTCCCAAAAAACAAACCTCACCGCCCGCTGGAGTCAACAACTGCCTTCCTTGACAAAGATGTTGAAGAACAACACAAGTAAAGTAAAACTTGGGGGCATGACATCAACTTTTGTCCATCCCCAAAAGAGGAGATTGAAGAGCTCAACACGCTAGATGCATTGAGAAAATATGTGGCACGTGGCAGAATCAACTAGCCAACAAGTCACCTATGAGGACGTCAAACACATCACCAATCCTTTTATCTTCCTTATCTCCTTTTTCGCATATCTATGTTAAATCTTTTAAAGATTAAGAATAACTCATGCTTATTAGCCTCAGTAATTTTCAAAAGAAGTGATCACTAGACACTTTCTTGTAATCCGTCGCGCGAACTCTAAATATCTAATAAAGGTTAAATCTACTTTCGTAGGTACATTATTATGACGCATATTACCTTGGAATAACGCCAAGTAACAACTACACACATATTCCTCGCGTCAACAACACAAAGTCTCAAGCATTTTATACGCGCAAGACTAAAAATCATGTCGCAATAATAAACAAGGCGGGGACATTACACAAGGAAAGATCATGCACTGCTAGAAGTTGAAACAATATAAAAACAGCGATACAACCGCCAAGCAACTTGGGGGGCACCAAGCTGACAAATGCTCGGCAATTCTACCTAACATATGCCTATCATGATCTACACCTATCGTATCCGCCATCAGGGAAGTTTCCTACACAAACAAGGAATCCTCGTATCAAATTCCTTTACTTCATTTATTATATGCATGACTAAAAAGAAAATTTCATGACTTCATACTTTGGCAAACTTATAAAAATTGCGACTATCTAACAAAAGCAACTCTACTCGTAGGTACATGTTACACTACGATTACTACTCAGGAATGATGACAAGTAGTAACCTATGCACAAAAATATACTTCAACAATACAAGCTAAGCATTGTGTGCAAGGAGGGATTTATAGTATACAACACCAACATATCTTCTATCTACACCAACAAGGAGTTTATTTCTCCATTCATAACATAGGCGTCTATCTCTAGAGGATGCCGACAACACAAAGCCATCAAGCTATGTACACAATCAACTTATATACCGCAATGACAACCTACGGATTTATTATCAAAGCGACGACTATTCAGGGCGTCAGCTACAAGCAGTGTCTCGGATTAACACCAAGACCTATTATCAAAGCAACAGCTATTCAGGGCGTCAGCTACAAGCAGTGTCTCGGATTAACACCAAGACCTATTATCAAAACGGCGACTATTCAGGACGTCAGATACAAGCAATACCTTGGAATAACGCCAAGGCCTACCGTCAAAATAGCATGTCGAGGATGGGCATACGGGGCTGATCACCCCTTAAGTGACGGAAGTTCTCTCTTTAGACAACGGCCTCACTCTATAACAAGTGCGTATATCCGATTCAGGGTGCACTCTTTATGGCGAATGTCCTCTGTCTAGTCGGCATTCCCATATTACGAACGCCATCAGGGTTCGTTTAATACGGCGGAAGTTCTCTCTTTAGACAACGACCCCACTCTAAAACAAGTGCGTATATCCGGTTCAGGGTGCACTCTATATGGCGAATGTCCTCTGTCTAGTCGGCATTCCCATATTACGAACGCCATCAGGGTTCGTTTTATACGGCAAAAGTCCTCTGGTTAAGATGACAATTCCGTACTATAGGTTTTCAAACCGTGTTGCATGGTTCCTGGACGCAGAAAGCATGCATCACAATTCATATTCTCAAAAAAGTGTTACGTGGTCCCTGGACGCAGGAATCATGTATCACAAATATTTTTTCAAACATTTTACCAAATATTTTATCAAATATTTTATGTATCAGGCACCTTTCCAAAAAATTCTATCAAACACGGTTTTTTGGATGTATCACATTCAATGCCAAAATATTTTCTCAAATATTTTATCAACAAGCTTTTTAGAGTTCACAAAATGCTTCTTCAAAAACAAAAATGTTTTTACGTATGCTTCCCCAACGCGGGTTGATACACGCTGGCAGGTGCGCTCCCTGTTTAAAACTCATAAAATCTACAAGTCGAGTCTTGTACAACGTCGCCTTAGAGTGGAACTAAGAGACGGTATAAACTAGTATCTTGCTTAGCCAAGATAAAAACTCTCAAATAATGTTTTTACGTATGCTTCCCCAACGCGGGTTGATACACGCTGGCAGGTGCGCTCCCTGTTTAAAACTCATAAAATCTACAAGTCGAGTCTTGTACAACGTCGCCTTAAAGTGGAACTAAGAGACGGTATAAACTAGTATCTTGCTTAGCCAAGATAAAAACTCTCAAATAATGTTTTTACGTATGCTTCCCCAACGCGGGTTGATACACGCTGGCAGGTGCGCTCCCTGTTTAAAACTCATAAAATTTACAAGTCGAGTCTTGTACAACGTCGCCTTAGAGTGGAACTAAGAGACGGTATAAACTAGTATCTTGCTTTGCGTATGCTTCCCCAACGCGGGTTGATACACGCTGGAAGATTGCAACACCTATAGCGGCAAGCTATTCAGGAAAGAAGGGCAATATGCATAATGCATCAGGCAGGCAATCAGGAGAACATCTCAACTTATCAATCAGGAAGTGGCTATCAGTCACGACCGCAGGGACTATGTCTACGTTACTAGTCATCCGCATTCAATAAACACATTCAAAGCAAACAAGTCGGAAGCAACAACTAAGGAACAACTACAACAAGTCTTCAAGCATGGAAGCCGGGGGGCAAACAGACTCAGAAATGAGTTCAACATATCCAAAAGACGGCAAAGATTAAAAATGCCATCATCTCTAACAAGACTCGGCGGGACAAGCAGAAGTTGCCGCCGTTTTCTCCAAGCAAAATCTACAATGCGCAGGTCGCAACATCCTATGCTCTATCCATGCCATGCCTTGGAGTCTAGCCAAGAGGGGCAATCACAGTACTCAACAATGTCCAGGTGACGAAATGTCATGCAAGCAAAAGCATGAACAAAGAATTATCAACAAACACTTACCTCAGTAGGAGTAACGCTCCTCCTTGGGCCGGTCCCTCGACCGGGGGGCAGAAGACGCCACCACACAACCCTCAACTCTATTTGTCCTATCACAAGAAGGATTTAGCACGGTCATGCTCAGCATAAAGAACCAAGAATCGCTCGAGGAACACGCCCCTGCGTCGGTTCTTTCGAAAATTATGCCAAGAACAGAAACTGCAAGCCAACGATATCCTGGAAAGTGCTATCAACAATCCAGTCAGTGTGCAAACACGCACCAATACTTGTTCAAGCACTTATGCAACAAACGCTTCATACAAGACTTATTAGTCTTCGTGCAACAAGTAACAAGCATCGAGCAAGGGGAGCAACCTCTTCAACACGCCAATGCGCGTATCAAAGTTAACGCGCGTATAATGTTTCCATGTACGTACATACATGTCGACGAAGATGCATGTCGACAAGGTTACATGTCGACAAGGAGAAAATATTTTCTAAGTGTTTCCATGTACGTACATACATGTCGACAAGGTTGCACGTCGACAAGGAGAAAATATTTTCTAAGTGTTTCCATGTACGTACATACATGTCGACGAGGATGCACGTCGACAAGGAGAAAATATTTTCTAAGTGTTTCCATGTACGTACATACATGTCGACGAAGATGCATGTCGACAAGGTTACATGTCGACAAGGAGAAAATATTTTCTAAGTGTTTCCATGTACGTACATACATGTCGACGAGGATGCACGTCGACAAGGAGAAAATATTTTCTAAGTGTTTCCATGTACGTACATACATGTCGACGAAGATGCATGTCGACAAGGTTGCATGTCAACAAGGAGAAAATATTTTCTAAGTGTTTCCATGTACGTACATACATGTCGACGAGGATGCACGTCGACGAGGAGAAAATATTTTCTAAGTGTTTCCATGTACGTACATACATGTCGACGAAGATGCATGTCGACAAGGTTGCATGTCAACAAGGAGAAAATATTTTCTAAGTGTTTCCATGTACGTACATACATGTCGACGAGGGGAAAATATTTTCTAAGTGTTTCCATGTACGTACATACATGTCGACGAGGATGCACGTCGACGAGGGGAAAATATTTTCTAAGTGTTTCCATGTACGTACATACATGTCGACGAGGATGCACGTCGACAAGGAGAAAATATTTTCTAAGTGTTTCCATGTACGTACATACATGTCGACAAGGATGCACGTCGACGAGGAGAAAATATTTTCTAAGTGTTTCCATGTACGTACATACATGTCGAAGAGGATGCACGTCGACAAGGAGAAAATATTCTCTAAGTGTTTCCATGTACGTACATACATGTCGACGAGGATGCATGTCGACAAGAGGTGAATATTTTCTAAGTATTTCTATGTACGCACGTACATGTCAACAAAGATGGATTGCATACAACGAGTAGCTATGTCCCCTAAAGCATACCTACGACGCTCATCGACAAGGCTCATACGACGACATCTATGGTAACAAGCATTAGATATCGTTTAAATATTTTCTAAGTGTTTTAGCATACTTGCAGGCAATAACCAACAGTTTATACCTGACGCTCAACATCAACGCGCGTATCAACATCGACGCGCGTATCAACATCAACGCGCGTATCAACATCAACGCGCGTATCAACATCAACGCGCGTATCAACATCAACGCGCGTATCAACATCAACGCACATATCCAAGTTCCACGCGCATAGTAAAATGGGTACGTACCAAAAAAGGGATTAACGTCTTAAGGAGCTATCATTAACGCGACAAACCGCAAGGATCACACGTGACAACGCTTAAGAGAAATTTTTCTCTAAGGCGTCGAGACAACAAGTGACTATGCCTAAAGTTACTGGGCAATCCCCGTCAACCAAAAAACCCGCCAAGAAGAAAAATTATGCATACCGACCAAAAACTCTTACACAAAGACACGGGGGCACTATGTCCGAACGGGGAATTCTACCTCAACTACCTACGGGAGTGAAGATCGTCTAAGTTATGAACTAACGGCGATAGTAACGGCAATCAATCAGCAATTATTCAACATACAAGCATCAACAAGCAGTTCCATACATCGACAACGAAAAATAGCTCAAACGAACAACAATCCGGCAACATCCAAAGTCAAGTCGAAGCTATCTTTTAAAATTGGGTTTCCAAACTACCTCAAAACGTGACGAAAGGTATTCCAATGGACTCCCCTCGTCGAGACGATTCCGGGAAGGTGTGGACCGAAACGAGGCGAGCCCGGGAAGGCGGCGCGTGGGCCACACGCTCCGGCGAAGCCACTCCACTCGCGGCGGCGCGTGAGGGCGCGTGGGAGGTCTTCTTCTTCTGGCGGCTCCGAAGGCGGCGCTGGAATCCTTGCGACGAGCCGAGTCGAATGGTGGTGTCAACTTCCAAAAACAAGCCAAAAATCAGACTCAAAACTGTCAAAACGTATCTAAGCTCCCCGACGGCGAAGAAACTTTGAACACAAAAGCAATTTCGGGAAAGGGTGAGTGAATTACCTGCAAAGGAGATGGAATGATGAATTCCCAAGGTGCTGGAAGGATAATTGGGGATGTGTGTATTTGCAAATCCCAAGAGATGTTTTGTTGATAAGGATTAAAGGGTTAACTTGTCTACACTCAAGTCTAAACCCCTACGGTACATTCTATCCTCTCTTTTTAAAAAAACTATCTACTCCTATGCATGTCTTGACATTGCACGTATCAAATTCATTACTATACGCGTATGTCGCGATCGCATGATTCATGATTTGAAAATCACTAAGTCATTTTAGGAGCGTACGGTTTCTATTTTCTTGCATTGTGTAAATTACGATCTTGCCACGTCCATTATTCATGCATACATGTTCATAGACGCATTCTTGAATAAGTGCATTACCATTTGCTCATGTCCCCGACAGTAATCATATTCGCACATATACATTTCCTATTGCACTAACCATGATAATAGGAAATAGAGCCATTCGGCCGGAAAGTCAAGCGACGGACGAAATCAAGATTCTTACGTCCGACCGACGATCAAAATCGAAAAGTTAGCGTCAAACTCAAATTGGACAAATATCCTAACTTAAAATAGAGTCAAGAAAGGTTCTAAACCGTTACTTGACTCGGGGGCAAGTGATGGATAAGTGTCCAATTCGGGTTCGTATTTACGCTTCGGGCCTCGCAAAACACGTCAAAAATTACATCTCGTCTCGGAAAAACGTCTCCCAAGGGTCAAAACGGTCCGGAAACGCATTTACGCGTGACCGGACCGGACATCCGGATTGCATTTGCAATCCGGACCTCCGGGTTGCAGCAACCCGGACGTCCGGGTTGCAAGCAATCCGGACCTCCGGATTGCGCAATCCGGAGGTCCAGATCGCACGGCAATCCGGACCTCGCCGAATTGCCCAATTTCGACGAGGTCCGGGTTACGCCACGGGTATTGCGCGATTGCCGTATCCGCGATTACCGTGTCCGCGATCGCCGTTACGTGCAGAGAAGTCAAGTTCATGCATTACCAATATGGACAACGGTTCCCGCTTGTTTTCTTGGACCGTCGTCAAACCGCTATAAAACCGGGTCCGGTCTCAAGGAAGCCTATAAATAGGAGACCTTGGCCACCCATTTTCACTCACTCTCTCATTTGCCCAACTTTGGTATTTTGAGCTCTGACTTCTCTCTAGAATTCTCTCTCTCTAGAAATTACTCTTTTGCCACTATAGTAACTTAGGCATCGGAGAGGGCTCCGCTAGCACCACCCCCCTCTCCGTGCTAACAGATTGCATTTCACTAAATTGAAAAAAAGACTGGTTTTGAGGTTGAAACTTGACATAGTGAACTGCTTCATTGCATGTGTTAAACAAATTTAATAAATAATAGCACTGTAACACATTTTAAACAAATATTTTCTATTTGGATTTAATGTTGGTTCTATTCGGAACACTAATGAGATTCATCGACAAATAGGTTATCAGCTAATAAATGTGAATCTATACATCTATAAGTATATACTTGGCAAAAAAAAAAAACATCTATAAGTATATCTCTTACATTAATTTTTTTTTTTTTTTTTTAAAAGAAGTTAAGAATCAAACAACTTTAGCCAAAAAAAAAAACAATACAAAAATAATTATAATGATGATTATATAATGTATATATATACATATAAAATATAAGCATGCATTACTAACCATCTAATCCAATAATACGGTAGATAATAACTTACATGTCCATTAGTGGCTATAATTAATATTAATTATCTCACACGTCCATTAGTGGCTATAATAGATTAATAAGATTATCAATAATGTGATCGACTTAAAATAAATTCAAAATCAAACTAAATAAGTTAGAAACGTGTATCATATAAGATAGAAATTGTCGATGAACAAATATCAAGAACATCAGTTGGACTGAAATCCGCATATCAGAATCTAAACCTAAAATTAAGATTAAAAATCCATCATATATATACTCTCTCCAACGAAATCAAATCTAAGCATAACTTCACTTTACTTTACCTTAATTAGATCCTGCAAAGTCCACAAATTAATGATCAAATCGTGAATTCGAGGATATATACGAAAACTAAAACCTGACTTGGAATGTAGCAGTTTTCTACTTTGATGATACAACAATAGTTGAATTCATTCTTCATGCTTTAGCAGATTCTCTCTTCCTACATCTGACCTTCATCTTGAGTCCCTACAAAACACAATAAGTGATGATCGAATCGTGAACTTGGGTGCACCGGAATTAGTTTTATCAGCAAAAAAAAAAAAAATCGTAAACTTGAGAATAATCTATACGGAAGGTTTATACATATATGTATGATGCTAGTCATGCCCTGTTAAAATTTTGGTAATAAAATATTTTATTTTATTATAATAAAATAAAAAACTATATATAGTTTTTTTGTAATAGAATAAATTAAATGGTAATATTATCAAACATAGAATGATCTCTACTATAACTATTAGGGCTGGCGATGGTGAGGGTATGGTGCGAATAGCACTAATACCATAACCATACCATATTTTTTTCACTCATACCATAACCATAACCAAAACCACTGCGGTTATGATTCTTCATACCATAACCATAACCATAACCATGGTTTTTCACCACGGTTAAACCATTTAACCACAATCATTCAAACTACTACAACATCATTGTTTCATAAAATAAAAGTAAACATACATTAAGTTTCATACACGAAATCCAAATTAAACATAACTTCATTGTTACACTAAATTAAAAAAAAAAAAAAACGCATCTTCAATCGACTATCACTTGCGATCATCGATCCTCATTCGCAATCACTTCCAATCGTGTTTACTTAATAATAAGAAATATACACATAAATTTGGCATATTTATGTAACTGCTGAATTACTCTCACTTGTCAGTTGACCTAGGCAAATGAAGAAGTGAACGAGAGTTTGAGTATCTGAGAGTGAGAGTGAGGCTGAGTTTAACAAATTAAGTTAGATTGAAATTGAATGGTGGGAATTCCTTGGCAAAAAAAATAAAGGGTCAAGATTGAATGTTAGAAATTGCTTAGCAAAAAAAATAGTGGGCGGGAAAAGGAACATAATAAGAATTATAATATTTGACTAATAATGTATATATATATATATAAGTATTAGTAATATATTTATATATATAATATATTATATATATAGAGGTGATGGTTATAACCGCGGTTATAGACTGAATACCATCACCACAACCATAACCATTGCGGTTACAAGATTCATCACCATAACCGCCCCTCACCATAATGGTGCGGTTAACCATTGCGGTAAATGGTGCGAATAACCATGGTTATTTGATTTTCACCGCACCATTGCCGGCCCTAATAACTATGCACGGAAGGAGGAAAAATTTGTATAATATATATAAAGACTTGTCATTCTTTATTTATACATTAAGTTAAATTTAATATAGTAATACATATACGTGTTTTATATTATATCTATAATAGTTAGATTTTTGCATTTAATAATAATACATTGTTTAGAATTTTGCATTTATTCGTAACAAAAAATAATTTATACTTTATTATTCTAATGTTCGGCCTAGTATTGGTAACACAAGTTAATGGGCCTTCTTACTTGCTATAATTATTTAGCCGCAATTTCTAATTATTTAATATTATTTTTATTTTGTACGTAAATTGAATTTGAGACATGCCATTATGAATTAAATAGAACGCTTACGTGGCGGCTTACGGTCTTCCGGAACCAAACTGTATAGATTTACTATTTAAAAGGAATTTTTTAATTAATTTGTTTTTTTAAATTGCGTAGAGACCAAAATAGTAAATAAAAATACTTCTTAATTTTCAATCTATCAATATTATGTATCTAAATTTATAGAACCCCTATTAAATTCATATTAAATTAGGAAACAGTGACTGTGTGGACTGTCCACGTGTCGATCAGAGGGCTTCCGATACCGAATTAATATAATACTAGCCACTAACCCCGCGCACCGCGCGGGGAAAAATTTCAAATAAAATTTAATCTAAAAAAATTAAGTTATCTTACTTTATTAAATATGTGACGTTATTTGAAAATTTTCATATATTTGTTTGGATAGAAATTAATTAATAACATTACATAGTTTAATTAAATTACTTAATACTAATTATTATTTTAAATGTTTCATAGTAATGAAATAATCAATATTATATATCATTTTTATAAGACTACGATTATTAAAATAGAAAATCCAAGTAATAAAATTGTGTTTAGCGTTACAAATAAGTTTTAAAAAATAAATTTGTTGTAGTTGGATTTGAGAAATAAAAATAATTTTAGTATTTTCACAGATATAATATTTAAAAATTTAACTATTTTAACCACTAACCTAAATTAAAGTAAGTTCTTATTTAAATGATTTTATAACTATTTGTTTCTTATTTTTGCCACAACTTTTTTTTGGTAAGTGCCACAAATTATATGTCGTTGTAGTATCTTCAATTTATATTGTTTTATTATCAATATATAATATATTTTATTTATATTAGTTTTTTTATTGATATTTTCTATTTATATAGTTATCTTACAAACGCATACGTGGCGGTCTACGGTCTTCCGGAACCAAACTGTATAGAATTACTATTTAAATGGAAACTTTAAATTAATTTTTTTCTTTAAATTGCGTAGAGACCAAAATAGGAGATAAAAATACTTCTTAATTTTCAAGTAATCAATATTTTGTATCTAAATTTATAGAACCTCTACTAAATTCCAACAAAATTAGGTGACATGTCAAACTGTCCACGTGTCAGCCAGAGGGTTTCCGATGGTTTTTTGGCCAATTTAATTAAAGTATTTTAATACTAATTATCATTTAAAATATTTAATAGTAGTAAAATAATCAAAGTTATATATCATTTTTATTAGACGTCTAACTAATATATACAATAAAACATGAAATTTTAACATATACTCATTTTTTGTTGTTGATATTTTTGAATAATTTTAAAATTTTATTATTTAAATTAGTTAATATTCATCTATTAGTTATTTAATATATTTTATATGAGTGAATGACTTAATTATAAAATGTTAAATATTATACTTTTATACGTGTAACTTTTTCTTAGTAAAAATAGATGCACGTCAAATATATTATTATAATTATTTTAATCGATTCTATATATTATTATTATTACTATTATGTTGGTTTTTTTATTTAATAGCTTAAAACATTCAATTGTAAAGCAATCATATTTTAGTTTTATTATATAATATAAGTATAATTTTGTTTACAATAATGCAATTTTTTTGTATAAAACTACAATAATATATATTTTTTTTATTTTCATATACATATGATTTTATATAAAGAACAATTAAAAAAAATCATTACTATGTGGGTCCTATAACATATTAAAAAATCTTACAGTAAAAATCTTTCATATATATACCTCAAAAGTTTAAGTAATCTTACATGTCAGTCAGAAAAGCTACCGACAATCGAATTAATATACTTCTAGAGGTTAACACCACGCACGAGTAAAAATACCGAACTAAAAAATTAAGTAGCATAAATAAAAGGTTCTAGATTGATATATAGGTTCAAATTGGATTTGAGAAATAAAAATAAATAAAAATATTGTAATAGATAATAGATATAACTTTGAAAGAAAAAAACTAACTTATTAACTATTCATCTAAAATAATAAAATATATCGTAAGAGAAAACTCATTAAATTGAATCAATTTAATGAAAATATAAACATTTTTTTTGTACCAAATTAGTTTTTTTTCTTTCTCATAACTTTTATATACATACCTAATATAAAATTCCACCATTCTTTTTATTTGTATACACTTATCAAAGTAGATTATAGAGAAATACTCTAAGATTGAAATATGTAAATGTTAGAGAATTATACAATTAATCACATTTTTACAATTAACTACATTTTTATTAATTTGTGCATAGTATTTATATGTATATGCTAAACAAATTAATGATGTACAAACTACAAACACAGAGACTAATATATACATACATAAGAAGAGAATAAGCCGAATAATATAATAGAACCACTCTGAAATATTGAAATGTTTAGTGTACTAAATTTTTTTATAAAAATTACCATAGCATAAAAAAACATGATAAAAAAATTGATTAGCAAGTGAAAAATAACAGCTAATTCTCTTAATTTTTTTTATTATTGCGTATTTTTATTTATTTAACTACACTTTTTTATTTAAAAGCTAATTATCTACGTATGCTCCATGCTAAACAAACTGGTGTAGTTTAATATATGAGTAAATCTTTAAAATGTGAAATTTCTTGTGAAATTTCAATAGAAAGTAAGAAAGAGAAAGTAAATGAACAAATGTATTGGTGCTTGGTGGGACCCTATTTCACTTTCTATAGAAATTTCACATGAAATTTCACAGTTTGTAGCAACACCCTTAATATATTAATTCAAGATTTAGATATCTTGACCCATCTATAGTATTGGAAATCAAGAGTAAACGTTTGAAGTATTCTTAACCCATATATACATTGTATAATTCACCATTATACGTAACCTACAAAAGGTGAAAAAAAGCGTAAATTTTGTATGAACATGCAACTCCTAAATTGACAAATCAAATCATTCTATATAAATTCAAATAAAGAATTAAACTAATATAGCTCTCCTAATTGTTTACTTGCAAATAGCCCAATACACATTAAAAATATTTTCGATGCTTATGTAATCACAAATTATTGGAGGAAGCATCGTTATACATTAAAAACACAACCAGTTTTACTCATTTTCAAATACAGCAATACCTAACTTACATGGCATGCTAAGTAATCAACCTTACAAAAATCTAGTGATTGAATGACTAAAAAAAAACCTAGTAATAGCTAGCTAGAATTAGATGCACTCACTAATTAAACCTTATTTTAAATGTATAGTAGTTAAAGAGATTAAATATCAATTACATATAAGCATATAATTAATAATTAATTAGGAGAGGATAGTCGTACCAATCAACAATAAGTCTCCGAGCTGCACAATAAGCCTAAGTCTTTATAATAAGAGGCTAGCTGAACGCATCACCGATGTTGCAAACACTAACTCAGTAATATTATCCGGACCATATATGCAGATGCAGTAGTATTCGCCCGCTAAATACCTCTGTAACTGTTACCTGCATTATTGCATGCCGAAATTAAAAAGTCGAAGGATTTAATTACCCGTGCTAAAAACAGTGAAAAATACGAAAAAATAATAGGTAATATGTGTTTATTTGATTTTTTTTTTTTTTTTTTTTTTTTAAAACGCACTTTCGATCTTAGCATGCAGTCGGGTTGATATAATTAATAGTTAGATATGACAGGAATAATCATGTGTTTTTAGAATTAACCTGCTTATATTATTTTTTTTAGCGGCGTCGCCGCATCAAGAACAATGGAATCACGAAACAGACCACAACCATTATAATTTGCCTCCACACCGCCGTCATCTGCCTCTCAGCTGGCTACCTAGGGTTTCTTGCGATTTCCAAGCCTTCACAAATTTATTTAATTTAACCAAGCTAGCTAGAAACCCTGTTGGTTATTTATTAGTAACTATTTAATTTAACAAAATAAAGAAATAAAACTTTAATGTATACGTATATTATTTTGTTTGGGGAATATTTGACAATATCAGCTAGCTAAAAACCCATCGGTTATTTATTAAGAGCTAATTAACAAAATAAAGAAATAAAATTTTATGTATTATATTATGTTATAATTGTCGTGTACTATTTTATACAGTTGCAACATGTGTTTTAGGTAATATAATATTGTCATAATATTTTATATTAAAAATTTATAAATAATAAAATATCAATTACCGTGTATCTTATACATGTATATTGGTTTACCAAAAAAAAAATATAAGCATTGCTTTCGTATTTTTGATTTTGTATAGTTTTTAAGTAGGAATTTAAAAATTGCTTTATTATGCCATATAATGTATTAATTGCTTGCAACGTAATATACTTTGCTTGTAATCGTTTTCTTTGTATATATAACCTACTTTCATTATATCAATTACCTAGCTTACGTGGCGGCGTATGGTCTTCCAGAACCAAACTGTATAGATTTACTATTTAAATGGAAACTTTTAATTAATTTATTTCTATAAATTGTGTAGAGACCAAAATAAGAAATTAAAATACTTCTTAATTTTCAATCAATCAATATTATGTATCTAAATTTAGAGAATCCCGATTAAATTAGGAAACAGTGTCTGCGTGGACTGTCCACGTGTCGGCCAAAGGGCTTCCGGTACCGAATTAATATAATATAGTAGACTAGCCACTAACCCCGCGCACCGCGCGGGTAAAAATTGCAATTAAAATTAAACTAAAAAAAGTTTAGTTAAAAAGTTCGAAAAAATAAAATCATTAAAATTGAATTTTTTTTTTGTGCCAAATGTTGAAATTGAATTTGAAAGTTAAAAATAATTCGAGGATCTTTATATATATGATATTTAAGAAAACTAAATATTTAAACCATTAACCCCTACCGCATGGGGGAAAATTACAAATAAAATTAAAACTAAAAAAAAGTTTTCTTAATTTTATTTTTTATAGAAATGAATTAATAGTAATGTATAGTTTTTTTTTCCACGCAAATATTTGATCTTTTATTCAAACATAGCAATGTATAGTTTAATTAAAGTATTTACACTAATTATTATTTAAAATATTTCATAGTAGTGAAATTATCAGTACTATACATAATTTTTATAAGACTATAAATAACAAAATTGAAAAAAGAAAATTACGGATAGTAGATTTTCTTTTACAGTGTCATCAAATTCAGCATTGAGTTGAATTCCTACAACATTAGTATTGTTAAATCTTTAATTGAATGGAATATAAGTATATAAATATTTCACCGGAAATTATCAATAACATATTGGAAAATAAGATATAGAGGTTTTTTTTTTTTTTGTAGAAAAGATATATAGATTTGAGTGTGCTTATTGTGGGTCTTATGGATAATATATTGCATGGATAATTGATTTGACTAACTATCTATAACACTTCAAAATCAGAATTGCAATGAACTTTTAGTCATATAAAATAAGTAATAAAATGAAATTATACATTTGATACCCATGTATAGTTATCAGTTGCATTTATATATATATATATAAATATTTCATCAAAATGTTACATTAGCAATGCATTCCCTACAAACAACCAAAGTAGGTGTTACATTCACACATCATATAAGAAAAGATGTATACAATGCAATTAAGATTACATAGCAATGCTTACCCATCTAGTTGAAATTTCAAATACCGCTTACATTGGACGATTTGTCGTAGTGGTATCTTTAGGCAACGAATCTCTAATTATTTATTATATGATTGTAAATGTGCTTCCATATTATGATTTTTCCTCCGTTTCCCGATGCATCATATTCATTTTCAACTTCAATCGGTTTTCGAGGTGATTTTGTTTTCTAATCTACAATTTAACTTTTTAAATCAAATCAGTCATATGATTCATCTATAACATATCTAACTATAGAACCAACACTACCTTCTTACTTTGTAGCCTCAATTTTCCGATCATTTCGTATAAATTATCATATAACAAAGTTGAAATGCGCAATCAATCATATAAATTATCATTTAGTTTATTCGTGTATAAGTTTTACTCGATCCATTCCATAATCTAAAAGAAATATAATTAACAACTAACATAAGCATATATAATTAAGAAATAGTAAATTTACCTTAAACAAAAAGGAACAACACGATGAGAAACTATTTTTTTGTGCGGCTCCAAATCTTTAACAAATATGTTTTTGATCACTTGACCCATCCATTCTCCTAATTTATCGCATCTACATAAAATGACAATAATGTGAGCACATAAAATTTGAAAATAGTGTTCATATACATACATACATTAAGAATGAAAGATACAATTGTGCGCAACTATTATTCAAATGCAATTCTAACAAATCTATTTTTTGAATAACAATATATATATATATATATTATAATATACATATATATAAAAAATAAGCTAACATATAGTCGTTTTATGGAATTCATAATATTATTTATGGCAAGGTTTTTTGCTTGATTTAGACTGAATCGATTCCTTTCTTTGTTTCTCTTTACAAATTAAAGCTATATTAAAACCTAACGTGATAAATTGACTTATTTGTTTATTATCTATTATTATCCTGCTTTATATAATTGTTTATTATTCTATTTATATATAGCCTATGTGGCGGCCTATGGTCTTCCGGAACTAAACTGTATAGATTTTCTATTTAAATGGAAACTTTTAATTAATTTATTTCTATAAATTGCGTAGAGACAAAAATAGGAAATAAAAACACATCTTAATTTTCAATCAATCAATATTATGTATCTAAATTTAGAGAACTCCAATTAAATTAGGAAACGATGACTGCGTGGACTGTCCACGTGTCGATCACAGGGCTTCCGGTGCAGAATTAATATAATACTAGATACTAAACCCGCGCACCGCGCGGGAAAGAAAATCAAATTAACAAATGAGTTTAGTAGAAAAGAAAAACTAAAAATATTTGAATTTGAATATTTTTATAGATATAAATATTTAAAATTTTATATACTTTTAAACATTAACTTAAAAATTTATAATTTTAAAATAAAATAAACATGCATATCAACAAAAAAAAATTTGGCAAAAAAATCAATATTTATAAAGCTAACACATTTTTTTTGGTAATTATATGAAGTAAAATATTAGATGTTATAATTTGAATTTTTACTATTATATTTTACAGTCTTACTCCTACATTTTTATCTCAACTAACTAATGATTTTGACAAAAAAAAATAATTGTTAATGATTGAAAAAAAAAAAACCAAAACAGCATAATAGATTTCTGCGTCCATTAAAACCATACAATTAAAGTTAAACCTGAATAAGTGCCTCATGTTGTTTCGACCGAGTTATTGCGGACTGTCCGCTGGATAACTAGTCGGGGTCTTCGGGTTGGATGCGAGCTAAGTCCGCCTTCTAGAGTCGTGCGCGGGCCTTAACTTCGTCTTCTGAATGAGGGCAAGTCTTTCCGGCTCTCTAGCAAATCGTCCGTCGGCATCTGCAAAGGAGCGTTACAGAGCAGTCCCCGTGGAGAGGGGGGGGGTGCTTGGTGTGCTCACTCCGACGATCAACATCAGTAGTTTTCTAGAGAGAGAAAGAGAGGATTTTTAGAGAGAAGTCAGAGCATTTCCCAAGCTTGCCTCAAGTGATTTTGGAATGAATTGAAAATGTTTACCCCCAAGGTGGCTATTTATAGGCAACCTTGGACCGTAAACCGGTTTTGACCCGGTTCAATGTGGAAATGTGAACCGGGATGCAGGGGTAAGCTTTTGGGGAAAGGGCTCTGACGCGCGTCTCAGGCGGCTGTCATGAACGGGACGCGCGCGCCTCTGAAACATAGGTCTCGGACACATAGGAGTTAGTTAAAATCGGGTCTCCGTATACGTCCGAGACGAAATGGGGGGTGTGCGCGACACCCCCCGGGTGTTGGACTTACCCGGAATTCCGGGTAAGCTAGGCTTACCCGGAAATTCCGGGCAAGCCGGGGCTTACCCGGAATTTCCGGGCAAGCCGGGGCTTACCCGGAATTTTCCGGGTAAGCCCCCCGGGGTGCCGGGCAAGTTCGCGACTTGCCCGGTTTACCCCGGTTAGCTCGAAATCGGGTTTCGTAGTGGGTCTCGTGCGTGTATGAGGTCCGAATAATTAAAATCGAGCCCGAATCATGCGTATATCCATCACTTGCCCCCGAGTTAAATAATGGCTTGACCTTTGTTTAACACTATTCTAAGATAGGGTATACGCGTGATATGGGTCGTCTGCTCACCTTGAGTTTTGACCTACCAAGGGTGGATGTGCGCGGCTCAGATGAGCTTCTTGCCTTAGTTTTTGCGATGATCACGGTTGATAACTGCGTGACGGGTTAGTAGCATAACAGACTACAAGTAATATGATAAATGTGGTTTTGGAAAAAATGAGGCGTGAGCACACGTGAAATTTTTCGGGTTTGTGCGATGATCCAAGCAATATGGAAAGTTCATGCCACGACTAAATGTATCAAAGTGATAATAAATCATGCAAGTCTTGATAAAATGTTTTTCATGCAATACGGTAGTTTCCGGGAGCCCGTCGTCCGAGACAGCCGTCTTAACGGCGAGACGACGGTTTTGGGTGAATGAAATGATGCCGGGTTTGGAAAATCACATGCAACGGACATGATATGAAAAGTCATGGATGTAAATCATGGATGTGTGCAATGCATGCCGATGACGTGTGTATGACGTATGTGTAAAAGATGCATAGTCATGTACTAAAAGACTTAGAAAAAATAGAGATAGGTAAAGGGTTACCTACACACTTATGAGGGAGCGTGTATCCCGAACGCGCGGGTCCTAAGCCCGCGAGGTGTGATGCATCCGCCGCGTCGTTGACGAACGGAGTATGTTCGCAGCGTATGTGTCGAGAGTCGAGACCCTTGTTGATATAGTATTGCCCCCGGAGTAGAGGTGCTTGTAGTGACGTGATAGCGCCAGCCTAATGACTCGTCACCATGGTTGTCGTTGTTTGATCTTTGTCGACTGCCGTTGATTGCCGTCATAGGAAAATACTTAGAAAGTATTTCTTGATGGTTGACACTTCGTCATATGTCGACTGCTGACATGGTGGAGCACTTAGAAAAATTCACTAACAGTCGGCACCTCGTCATATGTCGACTGCAGACATGGTGGAACACTTAGAAAATATTCCTTGATAGTCGACACCTCGTCCTATGTCGACTGCTGACATGGTGGAACACTTAGCAAATGTTCCTTGATAGTCGACACCTCGTCACATGTCGACTGCTGAGATGGTGGAACACTTAGAAAATGTTCCTTGATTGGCTCTTTCTTTCATGACCATGCTACCATCCATATGCGTGCTAGCTGAGTATGCGTGCGCTTGTATGTGTGCGCTTGTTCCAGCACTTAGAATTTTTTTCTTGTCTGTTGCCATGCATGTTGTTACTATAGGCTTGATGTCGACATATAGTAGGTGTCGTCATGGTGGTTGATATGAACAGGGAGTTGCCCCCCTCGCAGGGTGTTCGCTATGTGATAAGTGGAGACTAACGAGTCTCGTAGATATGTAGTTGTCTCCCATGTTGATGGTTACTGGGATCTCCCGAAGTAGGGTGTGCTCCATGACTGCTACTTGGTTTTTCCAAAGTTGGGTGCATTCCACGACTGCTACCTGGTTGTTCCGAAGTTGGGTGCATTCCACGACTGCCACTTGATGTTTCCGAGGTAGGGAGAAGGCCAGAGGTTGGCGAGGCGGCGTGTCCTCTCATGGCGTTGGTCAAAGGTCGGCGAGGCGACTGCCTATCCATGTTGTTGCCGCTACCTGGCGTTTTCAAGGTAGAGTGCGTTCTGCGACCGCTACTTTATTTTCCCCAAGGTAGAGTGTGTCTAGCGACCGCTATTTGGTTTTCCCCAAGGTAGAGTGTGTCTAGCGACCGCTACCTGGTTTGCGAGGGAGGATTCGTAAGGAACCGCTTGTATGTGCCCCCGGAGCCTTGAGCCATTTTGAGGATAAAATTTGATCGAAAGGTGATCGGATGGCATTTTGGTAATTATAACCAATTTTGTATGTCTTTGATTTCTTTAGCTCTTGAACTTGTCGCTTTGTAGAGCGCTTGAATACCTGTGTCACATTGCACGAATGTATGAAAATTTGATTAGTAGGTGGCCTAGGCCTTTGATGAACGTAAGGATTTTTGACTCCCGAGCGGGAGGATCCATAGCTGTTTGTATGCGGACAGTTGGTCCGTTGGGTTGGATGTCCTTGCAAAGGACTGTGATGAATGTGGCTGATGTGTGTGGCTTGCGATGCTGTACGCGCAATGCTGCACCTAGTGTCCGCTGCTACTATGCTTAGTTTCTGAGCGAGAGGTGTTACTCCTCCTCTTAGAGCGTCGATGCACGCGCGTTTGGTAGGAGGTGTACGCGCTCCGTAGATGTGCGTGTTTGGTAGGAGGTGTACGTGCTTCACACGACTCTCCCAAATCTTGTAAACTGACGATCTTAGAATAACAGTGGTACGCCATGACTTGTCGTTGTGTTTCCCGGAAATGGCGCCAAGTGTACAGGGCGGAGTCGCAGGCGGATTTCCTCAGACTGTTTCCCGGCCTCGGCGACACTCCTCCTGTCAGCCCGAGTATGGGACTTGTGCCTTTAAAGGTTGAGATTTTTCCCATGCTAACATGCTAATGGTCTTTTTGTGGTTGTCTTTGCAGGCTTGGTACTCCCGACGGCGGGGGGAGTTGTACCTGTCCGAGAGAATGATGCTGACGTCCGTTCCCCGAGCGATCCTACGAGGTCGACGTCTGCCGGCATGCCTCTTGCTCCTTCCTGCGACAAAGGGAAGGGGCCAATGTATGCGGATTCGACCATGCCTGCCCCCTGGTCGGGGAACGGCCGTTCAGCGGAGGTGCCTTCCTTGGCAGGTGACTGTGGTTGACTTCTTGTTGTATTGGTATAGTTTTGCCTTCTCCTAATGTGTTTGCTTTTGATGTGTAGTTGTTCCTATTCCTCCAGCTCTTCGCAAGTCTGATCTGATGTGTCGGCTTGATCGGGATGTGTCCGGGAACGAGTGGACTCCCTACTCTCAGTCTGCTATTTGCTTTTCCAAGGATGTTTCCTTGAGCACACCTGCTGTCGGTGTGCGTGTGGTTCAGCGGTCTGTTCCGCCGGCTGACCGCAAGAAGTGCCCCCGTGACCCTGAGGCTGCTTTGAAGTGTGTTAAGGAGTCGCTCGCGCGGTTTCGCTCCTGTACGTTGTTTTCTTTTTATGTTGGATCTATCATGTTTGTCTGGTTTCTTTGTATGTGATGCGCTTGTGTTGTTGTTGGAGAAGGCGCGCGCATATTCAGATGCTTCTTCCAAGGCTTCCGCTGATCTCAAGGGAAGTCAGGATTGCGCGTCTCAGCTGGAGGCGGAGCTGTTTGCCTTATTGCGCCAGGAGAAGGTTGACGAGGCGGCACATGCTGTGGTGCTGAAGGAGACTAAGGAGTCTCATGTTGTCCTGGGTGATCAGCTTGGGATGGTTGAGTTTCCTACTACAGCTGATTACTCCAAACTTCTCGAGAGGGCACGTGATGATCACAAGGAGTTTTTCTCTGTGGATTGCTTCAGGAGGATATACTCTCTTGCCCCCGATTTTCCTTTTCAGAGTACTGGGCCATATACTGGCTATGCCCTCGGGGCTATTGCGGGGATCCGAGCGGGCGATGTGGGCTGAGCGAGGTGTCCGTGATACACGCTCCCTCATAAGTGGTTTGACGGGACAGGTGTCCGTCCCTGTTGGCGACGATCGCCGTGTTGTTTTCGGCAGCCCTGCGCGCGATACTTTTATGGCTGACGCATTTGGCTCTGGTGCTCCTGACGTTGGGTCAGGTTGATCTTTCTTTGTTTTTTCTTGTGTATATATGGTCGCTCCCCTTGCATGGGTGAGATTTTGGCGGGGTGTGTCCCGAGCTTGACTTTTTATGCTGGCTGGATGCCTTTACTCTTCAGACCTGCTATATTATATATAGATATGCCTGACATGAGATGTTAGAAAGATATAATACTTAGTATTATTTTGCATCTTCCTTTATTGCTGTCTCTATAACTTGTTCTCTTTTGGAAGAGTGTAGCCCTGTTGACAGGTCGATTTCCTTAATCCGATGGCTTTCCTTAGGAAATTGCATCTCTGTTGGTGGTGGGGTGCGGATGAATTAGTATTACTGGCACCTGTGGCTTTGTAAGGAGGATGATCCATGTTGAACTGCTTGTCTTCCTTTACAAGGATGTAAATAGATTAGTATGTTCACATACTTGATATAGTTGTTTGTTTGCGAAGTGTGGATAGATTAGTATGTCCGACACCTGCATTTGTTTGCGAGGGAGGATTCTTAGGGAACCGCTTGTCCCCCGACTTTTGCAAGGATGTGAATAGATTAGTACGTCCACATCCTTGTACTGCGGCGAAGTGTGGATAGATTAGTACGTCCGACACTTGCATTTGTTTGCGAGGGAGGATTCCTAATGATCCTCTTATCCCCCGACTTTTTGCAAGGATGTGAATAGATTAGTACGTTCACATCCTTGTGTTATGGCGAAGTGTGAATAGATTAGTACGTCCGACACTTGCATTTGTTTGCGAGGGAGGATTCCCAATGATCCGCTTATCCCCCGACTTTTTGCAAGGATGTGAATAGATTAGTACGTTCACATCCTTGTGTTATGGCGAAGTGTGGATAGATTAGTACGTCCGACACTTGCATTTGTTTGCGAGGGAGGATTCCCAATGATCCGCTTATCCCCCGACTTTT
This sequence comes from Clarkia xantiana subsp. parviflora, assembly GCA_036873135.1. Taxonomy (NCBI): domain Eukaryota; kingdom Viridiplantae; phylum Streptophyta; class Magnoliopsida; order Myrtales; family Onagraceae; genus Clarkia; species Clarkia xantiana. The sequence continues at coordinate 22,274,744 of JAPTYO010000012.1, forward strand.
TGCAAGGATGTGAATAGATTAGTACGTTCACATCCTTGATGAAGGTATTTCAACTCCTTACATGCGTCGCGCTCCCTCTGTTTTGAATACAGGCATGAGCTTTGCTTAGTCTTGTTTTGATATCTTTTTGATGGCTTTTCTTGTTTTTTGCCCTTTCTGCGTATGGAGCTAGGGCCTTTGTTGGTGACGTATGTGGCTTGTTCCTGGTTTTGGACCGGGGTAGCTTGCCATTACATAATGATTTTTCCTACGCAAGGAGTGAACTTGATATCCCTGGAATGTCTGAGACGGCTGTCTCCAGGTTCCTTCATTGAATGGCCCTGCTTGGTAGGGTGTTTGGGAGCGCGAGAGCTCCTGTCTTGTCCCTTGTTGGGGGAACTGCCTGCTTTGCTGTGCATTCCCGTGAAAGGTCGGGGTTTTTGAGATTGTAGGGCCTCTCTGCTGAAGTGCATTCATTGGAGGCGCCTGCGTTGGTGGTGGGGGCATATTTGCTTGTTGCGCGGGAGGGGGCGGTGGCGCCCCGTATCCTTAGTTGCGCAGGGCCTCTTTCAGACGAAGCAGCTGTTCGAGTGCCGCCATCATTTCTGGTGTCTGATTGTATGCCCCAGCATTTGGCATTCCGTATGGTTGCTCCTGCGTGTCGAAGGTTTAATGGGCGGAGCCTGGAGGAGCGTCGGTTTGCTGTGTGACCCCTTGCGCGTTACTCCGAGAGTGTACGCTTTTTGTAGGCGTAGACGAGGCGACTGAGGCCTTGCTTTGGCTCTGCGGGGGGTCTCTCTGAGCTCTCTGCGGAGGAGGTCTCATGCTTGACTCCGGGGTCGGAATTTTCCTTGGACGTCCTGGTCCTCTTTTCTTTGTCTTAATCGGCGGTGGCTGCTCGTTGCGTGGGGTCTCATGATTGTATGCCCCTTGCGTAAGAGGTTTCGTCCCCTGCACTGAAGCCTCCGTGTATGGTGTATGTGTTTTCCATCTTGCTTGTTCGTTTGAGTAACGCGGGCTTTCTGTTGCGTTTCCCACAGACGGCGCCAAGTGTTTCGACCGAGTTATTGCGGACTGTCCGCTGGATAACTAGTCGGGGTCTTCGGGTTGGATGCGAGCTAAGTCCGCCTTCTAGAGTCGTGCGCGGGCCTTAACTTCGTCTTCTGAATGAGGGCAAGTCTTTCCGGCTCTCTAGCAAATCGTCCGTCGGCACCTGCAAAGGAGCGTTACCAAGCAGTCCCCGTGGAGAGGGGGGGGGGGTGCTTGGTGTGCTCACTCCGACGATCAACATCAGTAGTTTTCTAGAGAGAGAAAGAGAGGGTTTTTAGAGAGAAGTCAGAGCATTTCCCAAGCTTGCCTCAAGTGATTTTGGAATGAATTGAAAATGTTTACCCCCAAGGTGGCTATTTATAGGCAACCTTGGACCGTAAACCGGTTTTGACCCGGTTCAATGTGGAAATGTGAACCGGGATGCAGGGGTAAGCTTTTGGGGAAAGGGCTCTGACGCGCGTCTCAGGCGGCTGTCATGAACGGGACGCGCGCGCCTCTAAAACATAGGTCTCGGACACATAGGAGTTAGTTAAAATCGGGTCTCCGTATACGTCCGAGACGAAATGGGGGGTGTGCGCGACGCCCCCGGGTGTTGGACTTACCCGGAATTCCGGGTAAGCTAGGCTTACCCGGAATTTTCCGGGTAAGCCCCCCGGGGTGCCGGGCAAGTTCGCGACTTGCCCGGTTTACCCCGGTTAGCTCGAAATCGGGTTTCGTAGTGGGTCTCGTGCGTGTATGAGGTCCGAATAATTAAAATCGAGCCCGAATCATGCGTATATCCATCACATGTTATTTTTATATACAATTATAAAACTGTTTTCTAATTTTCTTCACGTACATATTGTGATGCATAATGTCATAATGAATTAGTACATATTATATATCTTTTTCCCTAAATAATTCATCCTGAAGACATATACTAATTGACTGTGTATGAATTCCTATATGAATTGCGCTTCAATTCGCTAGTATTCTTATCTTTCTTATTTTTGGACCTCTATTCAACTTTTCAATATCCTGAATTATGATATTGCAGAACAATAAAATAAAATAAAAGTGCAGTCTTAACTAACTTAATGTAACATGCGGCTCAAATATATAATTTAAGCTACTTTAAAATATAAGATAATGTTTTTTTAGGGTTTCTATAATCCTTGCACGTACAAACATGATTATTTATTATCAGAAAAAATGTTCAACAACTAACATACATGAGAAGTTGATAAAAAGATAACTTACCTCCATAAACGGTGTATCCCCGCAGTGTCCTAGCTAGAAGCAACCGGCCAAACATGTATCCTAAATCATGAGTCACCTAAAAAAACAACACTTTTATATATATATGCTCTCTCTTTGAGAAAAAAAAAACTGCAAAAAATTCTCACAGTTGGCATTAGCTAACTAAACTTAAATTATAAAAGAAATTGCAATATAAGGTTCCTTTTTATATTTGTAAAACTCTAAAAAAAATGGTATAATTACTCTAAATGGAGTGATAGAATGATATGCTTTGATTTGGTTGGAAATTTTTTATTATTAACTCAATAACAATATAATGACATATGTTTGAACATTGACATTATCTCTTACCATTAGCATGACTCTCGTATTATTTATAATTTAATCGACCTACAAAAAAATTGAAACTTGAGAAAAATAAGTGAAAAACATGTAAAATGAAACTATCAAGACAGTTGGATAAAAACAATAAGATGCATGCATAATTACAAAACCATACTTCTTTCCTTCCTATGTATAATCTGTCGTTCGTTCATATACAGTCCTTCAATATCGTTTTTTTTTTTCTGCCAGAACAAAAACAACAATGGTAAGAAAAAAAGGGCTCTTTCAACAAAAAAGAAAAAAGAAAAAAAGGGCTCTAAAATAGCTAGCTATACCAACAAACAGAAACGATGATAATTTTCGTTTCTTCATGTAGTGTTATATATACATAAGAACAATATATTGAGTGACCTTATTAGGATGTTCTATTCCAAATTTGATAGTTTATTATTATTATTGTTATTATTATACATTAGAAGAAGATGACCAATGTATATTTATATTTATTTATTATAATATGTATATAATAATATATTAATGCACAAAATTATATACATATACACACGTCTTTAGTTTATATATCTACTATATTATATTAATTCGGCACCAGAAGCTCTCTGACTTACACGTGGGCGGTTCGTACAGTCAGCATTTCCTAATTTAATAGGGGTTCTCTAAATTTAGATATATAATATTGGTTGATTGAAACTTAAGAAGTATTTTTATCTCCTAATTTGGTCTCTACACAATTTAAAGAAACAAATTAATTAAAAGTTTCCTTTTAAATAGTAAATCTATACAGTTTGGTTCCGGAAGACCGTAGGCCGCCACGTAAGCAACTTATATTATGTATATAATATATTAATAAAAGTCTAAATCAGTGTTTTAAAAACCGGACCGGACCGGCGGTCGGACCGGGTCGGACCGCGAACCGGGCATATCAGCGGTCCGGTTCTGGTAAATTATAAGACTGCACAGTTGAACCGGTTTGATACGGTCAAACCGGGTTGGATCGGGTCAGACCGGACAAACCGGTACCGGTCCGACCGTAACAGTAAAGATCATAATTTTTTTGTCATGAAAATATTAATGGGGTGTAGTTGGATTCGAACCTCCGACCTATACTTGATTTAATGTAGTGCTTCCACCAAGCTGCATGTCTAGATGTTGATGAAAGGACAGACTAATAAATGTTACCAAGATTTCTAAATCCTAATAATGTAGTTAGCAATGGAACCGGGTTGAACCGGGTCGGACCGGGTCGGACCGGTTAGACCGGGAACCGGCCACCTTTCCGGTTCAAGGCCCGGTCCGGTTTTCAAAACACTGGTCTAAATTCCTAACTCATGTCACGTAATTAAATATATAATCTACTATGTTTGGGATGTGTTCGGGAAAAAAAGGAAAAAATAATAACCCACGTTTACTTTTAAATGTCTATCTATAATATATAATAGTTCATAGAAATATTCCTAATATATGTTTATCTACACGTTTTATAGAATTTAGATATGTTTGAAAAAATGACAAAAAAATAACTATTCAAATCAAACGATTAATTTTAAATAAATGTCTACCTACAAAATAATAATTAATAAATATATTGTATAATAAATAATATATTGGTACATATTTTGTTTTTTGGTATAATATATTGATGCATATTTTATTACTATAACTTAGTATTTACGCAGTTAATATTGAAATATATATATATATATATATATATATATAGATGGGTAAGAAAAACAATTTGAGAATTGAACGAAAATCTTATATTAACTCATATTATAATTTGGTTGAACGGAAAATTTGTTAACGAAAAGCTCAAAATGGTGGGATTCATGTTGTGTAGATTCTGCCGAATTCGGCTGCGGAGCAGGTAGGTAATTATGAGTATTTACATACATGTTATCATGCATGTCATTAAGTTATTTAATAAAATTCGAGTGATATTATTTTGTAAATAGTTTCCCGCATAATTTTTTTTTTTGGTATTTGGTGCAGATTTTCTTGAACATATATTTCAACCAACGATCTGATAGGTTTATACATTTAGGTTTTGATATGTTGATGTGACTCCAGTCTCCAGTTTTTGGCCTTTATATTTTATATTGATCTAAGTATGGTTTGTGGTAAAGTTATTGATAAGTATAGAATCGAGGTATAAGGTTAATCTGAGACAAGTTTGCTTCCATTAATTCTAAGTTTTTACTTATATAAAACAACTTCAGATTGTACCGTCGTGTTTTTTTTTTTCCAGGTGTTTAACAATTAGTCTATGAGATAATGAGTGCTTGATCAAATTCTTCTCGAGTTACCAAACTGAATGGGACTTAGGATACGACACATTGTGTGGATTTCAGAGAGAACGAATATGAATTCGCCGACTTTAATTAATATTTTTTGTTTCAAATATTTATAAACTACTCTTTAAATTACGATAAATTATTTATTTATTTCTTGATTATACGATTAATTATTTAATTACATGCATGTGTCATGCAAAAATCTATGGATATGTTTGTGTTGACACACGAATGAGATATGATTGTGGTTTGCACGTTGTCGTGGTCTCTCTACGAGGTGGCCTTTAAATATATGGCGTGTTCTTAATTTTCTTTTCTCTACGTTGTCTTTCATCTTATTTCATCACTGAACCCTAAATAGAAAATTAGCATGTCAAATCTATTTCATTATATCTCAATCAAAATCATGGAGAATTTGAATATCTGTCAATTTCATTAACGATTCATCGTGATATTGTTGTATATCTTAGGGGAACAAAGCATATATAGTATGCTGGATCTATCATCTTGGTCGGTTGGTCCTCAAGAACAAATTGCTATATATGTATAATATTTGTTTTCTTATGTGCCTTTTTTATTCATATAAAAAAGTTGATTTGCTTTTGTCTTATTTTCTATGAAAGATATATATATCTATCTCTAGGTGTTGCTTTAGTACCTGATACTCAAATCTTCATATTTCGTTGTAAGTCTACATCCCCACGTCATGCGTGAACTAGCTAACTCATTTCATATTTGCATTGAGGATGAATCCTCTAAGACTAATATTTAATTTATGCCATGGTTAATTTTATGGATCATCGACATTATACTACGAGCTAAATTTGCATCCATATTTTCAAGTTCATATTCAATGGAATTTATAAGGATTCGCAATTTAGAATATTGATTTTCCTTTATCGAAATAAATTCACGTTCATTTTTATATACATAGAAATTATACAATTTTCTAAATTCATATTATAATTTTTTATGCTAGAAAAAAAATATCAAAGTATATTGTTGAAATGTATATGGTTAAATTAGACATGAAAATTATAATATAAAATAACTGAGAACATATGATTATGACATGTAAATTTAAAAAATTAATAAATGTATTTATCTATGTATATTTACTATAAATATACATACAATATATGTACTATATAGTATAATACTATACATATAAAAATATCATATCTATCTTGGAAATCTAATGTTGGCCAAAAAAATATTGGAAAGCTATTAAATAGATTAAGTACCAAATAAATATGTAACAAACTATAATGTCAATATTCTATAAACTATAAAAAGATCTATAGAGATTAGGGCTGAGCAAATTAGTTGTGAGAACCGAAACCAGAACCAGAACCAATTATATTAGTAATATATGTATTAATTGTCACGCTGATGCATATAATTATGTTTGTATACTTTGATTTGAGTTAGTATGCATGGAGTTTGTATCCATGGAAGTGTTTGTATGCTATGCATAGATTTTCTATCGGTTCTGGGTAGTAAAATTTAGGAATCAACGTACATAGGGTATGTGAACACCCAAAATCACAGGTACCCAGAGCTGTTTACCTCTGGTAGAGATAATAGTAAACTAATATTTATGGGGTGATTACTATATATGCAATATTATAACTACAAATCCCTATAGTTAGTTACACTAATAAAAATAAGAACGCAACTCTTTAGGAAAAATTAATGAAATTATTATGTTACTTTTTTTTGGAAAATTTTAGATTAATAGTATATTTAAATATGTTCTATTAATTATGTTGCTAAATTTAGGTTTTTTTCTCTATGTTTTCTAATTTTATTATATCATTATAAGTATTAATTATTTTAACTTATATTTGCTGCCATCTATTTTAATTTATATATTATATTCATTTAGATATTTTTTACCACATAGTGCGACCTCAATTCCCCAATTTTAAAATTAATATATTTCAAATTATAATTCATATACTTACCTTAAAAATTATATTAATTTCATAGATATTTTTATGTAACTTCATGTTAAAATGAGGATATGATCAATTATTTTAACAATACATTCCATTTCAAGAAATTTTACCCGCGCGGTGCGCGGGGTTAGCAGCTAGTTTAATTATATTAATGTTGTAAAATATTAATTAATATATAAACTGTATATATAGTAGAGATACAGTCTGATATATAATAAAAAAAATCAATTGAGGTACATGTACATCCCTTAAAAAAATATATATTATACTCAATAGTAGAAAAATAATTATACCATAAATTATATTTTACTTATAAAGACGTATAAAAAGTGGTATAATATATCACTCATGATATATTATGTGTATATATATATTATAAGATGTACATATTTTGGCACCGTAAGAGATTTAGAGCTAATAAAAGGCTTACTATATATAGTGTTAATAGTAAGGAGATTTTTTTTCCCTCGTCAAGAGGATTAAAGAATTGTTTCTATATATAATATATTACTATAACATTATGCTAATATCAAATATGGTTATAATTGGATCTGTTCGTTATGTACATTATATATAGAATGAAAAATTAGTAAATTGCTTACGTGGCGGCCTATAGTCTTCCGGAACCAAACTGTATAGATTTACTATTTAAAAGGAAACTTTTAATTAAATTTGTTTCTTTAAATTGCGTAGAGACCAAAATAAGAAATAAAAATGCTTCTTAATTTTCAACCAATCAATATTATGTATCTAAATTTAGAGAACCCCTATTAAATTCTGATTACACTAGCTACTAATCCCGCGCACCGCGCGGGAAAAATTATAAATAAAAATTAAAATAAGATTACTCATTATTTATTTAAATTAAGATAACCCTATTCATTTGAAAACTTTTAAATATATTTTTTTGGTAGAAAATTAATTAATAATAATATGCATTAATTTAATTAGATTATTTAATACTAATTATTATTTAAAATATTTAACAGGTTGATAAATAATCAATAATATATATCATTTTTATAATATATATAACTGATAAAATATAAAACTCTCAATTTTAACATCTAATATTTGTTGAATAGTTTTAAAATGTTCTTTTTTAAATTATTTAATATATCTATTAATTATCTAACGTATTTTACATGTGTGAATAACTTAATTATAAAATTTTAGATATCTTACTTTTATACATGTAACTTAATAAAATAGATGAACCTCAAATTTATTATTATACTTTTTTAAGTCGGTCGTATATATTGTTATTGCTATTTTGTAGATTTTTAAAATATAATAATATAGTTATTTTGTAAAAGTAGTATTTTTTTTATAAATATTATGAGTATTATTCATCACTTTTGTATTAAAGAATCAACATAACAAATATGATATTATTATTATTATTATATATATATATAATATGTTACTATTTGAGTTTAGTATATAAGTAGTAGATTACAAACTTTAAAAACTGCGTAATATATTTTCAAATTTATTATACTATTTAAGGAAGAAGATATATGATTAATTTTCTTAACTACTTCTTTTCGATTATTTGAGTTGCAAGCCGATGTAGTGCATAGCTCGATTAGGAAAACTAAATTAATTTAATGATTCAGTATAGAAAGAAAAATAAATATTTATGATTTACCTTTTTGTTCATGCATGGATCGTTTAATAAAGAGTTTACGAATAATCCAATCATGGTTGAACCAACATTTAAAAAGAGTTGTGTTTTAAGGAGCGAACCTAATTTGAATCACTTTAAAGATCACTTGGAGATGGCTTTTAACCTTAACGCGTATGGTCTGAAATTACGAAAACAATCTTTAGTACAAAAAACTATATAAAAAAAAGGTATTACCATTTGTATATATATATCGGCAATCAAATGAACACGTAATGTCATACGGTGAACCAATTCCAGTTCCTAGCAACACAGTTTCCTGCAAGCAATGAAACTTTGAATAAGGTCTCTTATGAAAGATTAAAGCACGAAAGAGTAGCTTCATGACAGGTTATTAGATGAACATCTTGAAAATTTTGAATAATTTTCAAATTGTGAAATTGATTGGACTGCAAAGATGAAATTGAGTACAACCCCCGATCGAAGAGATATATATAGTTGTAGATTATATATATGTAGTATTAATAAATATTTCATAATCACCACTTCTTATCAACAGAGAGATACAACATGGATGGATATTAATGCTTAGCCTGTCAAAAAGAAAAGCGGATTACAATTATTCTTTTAGTTAATTAATTAATAATTATAAAAAACTTATAAAAGAGTGCAAATTCACAGTAAGAGGTTGAGAAAATAAAATTATCCTTCTAACGATACCAAGTATGTAGGTGAATTTGCCGCGACGCCCTTTCGTATCCGCGACTTTATTGTAAACCTTGATGTTGATGTTGATGCTCGCGGGGATGTGCATGTCTTTGAAAAACAAACAAAATAAAATTACATATTCCTTTATATATGAGAGGAAGACAAAATTATGCATCATGTATTACAATGGTTCTCGAAGAAATACGAAAGATGATATTAGTAATATAGTCTAATAGATTATTTTGCTTGATCGATAAACAATGGACGACGTCTCCTCCCTTTTAGTGTGTGTATATATATAGAAGGGAGTGAAAAGGAAAATAAAGCATACAAAGTATATATTCTCGAATAATAATTAAGGTAATATATACCTTGACTTCTAAATTTCTATTGTGTTAAGTTTTATACATTTATTATATAATATGAGGGTTAATTATTTTTTCCTAACATGGTAGGAGAAGACGATCTTCTTTTTTTTTTGCCATCGATCTTATTTAGTTTACATAAAATATACAAATTATATACTCTCAAATAATAATTAAGGTAATTATATATAACTTCCTTCTAAATTTCAGTTGCATTAAGTTTCCTATGCTACGGGTTGTTTTATATATGTATTAATTTTACATTGTCCTTCCTATATTATTATTTATGTATATTGCTTACGTGGCAGCTTACGGTCTTCCGGAACCCAACTGTATAGAATTACTATTTAAATGGAAACTTTAAATTAATGTGTTTCTTTAAATTGCGTAGAGACTAAATTAGGAGATAAAAATACTTCTTAATTTTCAATCAATCAATATTATGTATCTAAAGTTAGAAAACCCCTATTAAATTCTGATTAAATTAGGAAATGCTGACTGGGCGGACTGTCCACGTGTCAGTCAGAGGGCTTCCGGTACCGAATTAATATAATATAGTAGATTAGGAAACAGTGACTGCGTGGACTGTCTACGTGTCGGCTAGAGAGCTTCCGATACCGAATTAATATAATATAGTAGATAGTAGATAGTAGATATAGATAGATAATAAAATATTTATTGTAGTCTTCTTAAATTAATTGCCTTCCTAAATTTTCTTCTTTCTAATTAAATTTCCTACGTGCATTATTTCTTCTTAGGATTGAATTGTATATATAATAATATTTATTGTAGTCGTTTTAAATTTGCTTGTCTTCCTAAATTTCATTGTCTCTAATTATCTACGTGAATTATATCTTTACAAATTAGTATTGAATTACTTGATTAATAAAGTGCTTACGTGGCGGCCTACGGTCTTCCGGAATCAAACTGTATAGATAGTGAAATTAAATGGAAACTTTTAATTAATTTGTTTCTTTAAATTGTGTAGAGTACAAAATAGGAGATACAAATAATTCTTAATTTTGAATCAATCAATATTATGTATCTAAATTTAGAGAACCCCTATTAAATTCCGATTAAATTAGGAAACGTTGACCGGACAAACTGACCACGTGTCAGTCAGAGAGTTTCCGGTACCGAATTAATATAATACAGTAGATAGTAGATAATAGATATGTAAAAAATTCGATTGCGATGCCAATTTGTAATGGAATAAACAAACGAAAAATTGAAGCGAAGATAATAGAAAAAGGCGGGTGTAGAGGATGAAAAAAAGGACATGGAGAGAGAAAATATTAGAATCCATATTTGACTGTCTGACAATGACATGCCTCCTTTCCCTTCACTCCGGCCCCATTCCCAATCTCTGCAGGCGCGATTCAAAGCACCATCAAGGGGACGACGGAGATGGCAATGCCAGATCCAAACAAGCCCGACCCGAATCATTCACTGCCGGCCTCCTCCTACCACCGCCGGGCTCAATCCGAGGTCAACTTCCGCTTTCCCGAGGGCTTGGATCTGGTAACGGATCCTTTCGACAACCCCCCTTCTGGTAGCCTGGAGGATCTCGCCGGATCTGAGGATGATCTCCTCACTACTTACATCAACATTGACAAGTTCAGCTGCAAGCTCGAGGACTTCGCTCCTCCGCCGCCGGACCCGAAACCCGAAAATGCCGGCGCCGGCGTCCAGGAGGGAGAAGGTGCCAGGGTAGGCGGTGTACGGCCGAACAGGCACCGGTATAGTAACTCGGTGGACGGTTCTTCGATTATGGAGAGCATTGAGGCCAAGAAGGCTATGGCTCCTGAGAAGCTTGCTGAATTGTGGACGGTTGATCCCAAAAAAGCTAAGAGGTATCCTACCGTTCTAACCCTTCTCTGTTGAGCCTTAGCATTCATTTTGTGTTGGTTGTATAAAAGTACAAAATTGTTATATCGGTTACTCTTCTTGATGCAAAATATTTAGAAGATGCTTATATCTAGAAATGCATTCTTCTTCGATGCAGAGGAAAGTGATTAATTGCCGGAAAGCTGTTAGATAAGTAAGCTAAGTTGTTCAAGGTAGTAGAGGAAAAGTCTGAGGTTTTTTTGGACCAGGGGAAAAGTTAGAGTTTGAGATTGTAATACAATTTTGATTCTGTCTACCGAGTTTATCCGAATGCATGATCATCACTGACTTGCCTTTTGTATTATGTCCTTCCGAGACAGCAGGTGTTGTTTATTGTTAGTGGTCCGAAATGTTCTAAGCATTATTTAGCCAGTTTAAAACCCGGAATTAACCTTCAACTTGCTTTGCTTTTGTTATCTTCAAGTCGATAGTAGGTAATGTTGCCTAAATAAATGTCCAGAATGGAGTAACACATGGAAAACTTAATGATGTAACAGATTGCCTAATATCAAACTAGGAATTACTTTGTCCGATCGCTCGAAAAATATGGTGTTCCATCCTCTAAATTAAACACATTCATATTTTTTTAAAGCATTATTTGAACTACTTAGTCACAATTCATTAGTTAGGGCTTACATCTTGTCTGAACTTCTACTTGCTTACATCTTGTTTGGTATACACGTCAAATTACATGCATAGTAATCGTTAGAATATCACCTGGTAATTCGAGGATCGCCTTTTACGGATAGACTTGTTTCTTAGTATCAGGAAGGGTTGTGATTTTTGAGTTGTAAAATCTCTTCACATGTCAATAAACACTTTTATGCTACTACCTTATATTTCTAACATTTTGAATGTCCACAAGTTTGATGCTTTCCCATTTACACCTGCTTCTGAAAATGTATCAATATCTGTTTGCCACTTGTAGTTGAGCAAATTTAGCTTTTATAGCCATATTGTTTGCCTAAACCGTCATAGTACTTTATGCTGTTTTATTCAGGTTAATTTCATCTCTATTGATTAACTTTAACCTTTAATCTATAGATTTACTTCAACCTTTACTTATACGTGTGTAAGTGTGCGTGCATTCTAATTCGTATTAACAGTGTTTTTCTAATTTAATATATGTTCTTGATATTATGTCTGAGATGGTTTGACTGTAAGAATCATACAATTATGCATTTCCTACCATACTTTTCTTACCATGGATTATATTGTGTAGGATTCTAGCAAATCGACAGTCTGCTGCCCGCTCGAAAGAGAGAAAGGCTAGATATATCACTGAACTGGAAAGAAAAGTTCAGACTCTTCAGACAGAAGCTACTACTCTCTCTGCACAGCTTACACTGTTTCAGGTTTGTCATCTGCCTTTTTGAGAATGGCTATAACAAATCAAACAACGGTTCTTAGAAAATTATTCTTCCTATCTGGAGTTCTCGCGAAACAGTTCCCTTTTTTTGAACCATAGAAACAATACACATTTTAAATCTTTTGGATTTGGTTCAGCGAGACACAAATGGTCTAGCAGCTGAAAACACGGAGCTAAAGATACGGTTACAGGCTATGGAACAACAAGCACAGCTTCGTGACGGTATGTTATGTTAACTAATTGCCACTAACAGTTTACTTCAAGGGTTTTAACCAAACCATCTGCTACCAAATGAAGAATAAACGTTGCAATTGCGCTATGATGATGCAGCTCTAAATGAAGCGCTCAAGAAAGAAGTAGAGAGGCTCAAGATCGCTACCGGGGAGGCAATGAACCCCACAGACACCTACAACTATGGAATGCACCAAATCCCTGCTTACACAAAACCCAACTTCTTCACTCATCAGCAGAACCATGATTCTATGCAGATGCAGTTTCAAAACATGTTCCAACCGAACATGGCATTGTTTGTTGAATCCACCAACTCGCACGCCTCTGAGATTGGTCGTTTCCAACAGCTCGACATCAGCAGCTACCAAGGGCCTTCTCAGTTGGTGAAAGCCGAAGCAGCTTCCATGTCCGCCTGTGAAAGCACCACCACCTTGTGATGGTCCCTAACTGCTCTTGCGGGTATTGTATCTGATGATTTTGTGTATGTGTTTATAGACTAACCACCATTTTGTTCAACTCGATTCTTTGCAACTCAGTATCAGAAGTTTTCTGGGTTCATGTAGCTTGTGTTTATTGAAATTCATTTTCATGTGGGTTTATTTATTGGTTGGGGGTTGTTAACGATTTGAACAGATAATTTAACTTATTATGATACAGATTTGATCTATAATCTGTCCATTTCTTTGGGTGAGCAACTGCTGTATTGTAGCCCTCTGTCCAGTGAACCCCCAATGGGTCAATTTATGGCTACTTAACTTTGATTGATTTGCAAATTGGTACATAAACTTTGTTTTTTAAAAAAATAAAAAAATCTGTTAAATGAACTTTCAAATTCCAGACTAAACTGATATTTCTGTTATAATTTGGGTTAAAGGTCCTTTTGGTACCACATGTTTGCAAAAATTACACTGTTCATACCACTAGTATTTTTTCGTACCGAATTGGTACCATATGTTTCCAAACCTTACTGTTTTGGTACCTCCGTTAGGGTTCTGTCAAAAACAGCCGTTAAATGGCATGTGCCATGCACGTGACCAGCTCAAAACTTTCAATTTTGTTACAATTTAGTCCATCTAATACATCCCTAACTTTTATTTTGTTCAATTTAGTCCTAAAACGTCAAAATCAAACCATTTCCCCAAATTGACCTAGTCGGACCTAGCCATGGGCTAGGTCCGACCCTGGGTCATGGTCACCGGACCCAGGCGACCCCGACCCAGGGTCGGACCTAGCCCTAGGCTAGGTCCGGCTAGGTCAATTGGGACCTAGCCCCAATTGAGTTAAATTGGGGCTAGGTCCCAATTGACCTAGCCGGACCTAGCCTAGGGCTAGGTCCGACCCTGTGTCGGGGTCGCCTGGGTCCGGCGACCATGACCCAGGGTCGGACCTAGCCCATGGCTAGGTCAATTTGGGAAAATGGTTTGGTTTTGAAGTTTTAGGACTAAATTGAACAAAATAAAAGTTAGGGATGTATTAGATGGACTAAATTGTAACAAAATTGAAAGTTTTGGGCTGGTCACGTGCATGGCACATGCCATTTAACGGCTGATTTTGACGGAACCCTAACGGAGGTACCAAAACAGTAAGGTTTGGAAACATATAGTACCAATTCGGTACGAAAAAATACTAGTGGTATGAACAGTGTAATTTTTGCAAACATGTGGTACCAAAATGACCTTTAACCCTTATAATTTTCATGAGGCTCAAATAATTGCAAAGAAATACCCCTTCAAGTGGACTCTCGGTTGGTCTTTCAACAAATTTTAATGCTACCTGCAAACTTAAACCTAATCATCATTCTCAATCTTAAAAGTGAAGTGAAGATTGTCTCTCTAATTTTTATTTACCTATTCTACCCTCTACATCTCCTCATTTACCTATCTAGGATTAATAACTAAAAAACTATTCAAAGTTTACCCTATATTAAAATTAAGTGTCTGAAGTTTGAAATGTTCAAATGAACTGTCCTAAATTTAATTTTTGTTGAAATTTGGTGTCTCTGCGCGTCTTTTCATTTTTATTTAATTTTTTTTTCATCAACACACCCACCCACTCATAATCCATCACTCTTTACTTTTCACAAAATCGTCAAATTTCACCAAAAAATTGAACATTAAAAAAAAAAGTTTCTACAAGAGTGGGGTGGAGCCATTTTCCAATGAAAACAGAGCGAGATTTACTTGCGCGGATGATACCAACTTCTTAGGTGACGGTTCCCACAAGATGATGAGAATGGAGTGTGTATGGGAGCTCGAATTTGGCGGACGGTTTCGTCGGAATTGACTTCTCTAAAGTAATCACACTGAGACACAACATTTTAACAAAATTGAAACCTTGGACACTGCAGTTTAACATTTGAAACTTCCCTAATTTTAACATAGGGTAAACCTTGGACAGTTTTTTAGTTATTAACCCACATATCTATCCATCATCTGCACTGTTTACACCTAACAAACACACCCTTTCCATTGCAACCGTAGATTCTATTTATTTATTTCGGATTTTTCTACCATGCTTTAAGAGCACTACTTATTTCAACCAATCAACTAGCGAATGCATCCATTCCTTAACTTCCGTTCTGTTACAATGGTTGTCTCCACCAACCTTGTCTATTTATTGCGGCCTTTCCATGTCAAAATGGTATACACCCAAAATATTATCTAATAGGCAAAAGTGCTCTCAAATTTTCTTGTGGTTAGGGTTTTAAAATTCACTAAAAACTTAACTTAGCTACCAAGTAATATTAATTATATAAAAAATTTCAAATATTTTCACTATAGATATATAATTTCGGCATATATATATATTTATTGTCAAGATTCTATATTAGGGATATAAATTTATCAACAATATATTTTCTCAATCTTTAGGAAACTAATATCTATCAATAATATCTAACATCCCTACCACCAGCAGTTGTGGTCTAATGGTTGAGAGTGCTGACTCCCATGTGGTTTGGATCCAGTGTCACGAGTTCGAATCCCCCCAGCGACTTGATTAAAATCATTTCCTGGGGGAAGGAGGACTCGTACCAAACAGGCCGGCCTCTCGACTATACTAGGCATGAACTACTTGTTCATAAGTACGATATGCTGCCAAATACATTATTGTGCCGAAAATAATTAAAAAAATTTAAAGTTATATTCGACCGAAATTAACAAAATTTTAGGGTTAGTGGTCAAATTTCTAGATAAAATTTTACTAAGATCAATAATCCAATGTTCAATTTTGATAAGGGTCACGTTTTTCTTGAAGATCATGTACATCAGTTTTACCAAAAAACACTCAATTTCATGAATATCAGTTTTACTAAAAACTCAAGAACACCAATTTTATCAAAATCATGAACTCCCTATAGAGGCTCTGATACCTCAGTTGGATATTAGGGGATAGTTACTACGGGTTAACAGATGTGTACATGCCAGCTAAACTAATTACGCAGCGGAATACAGGCACATACCAGTTTCTTGCTTTCTGTAGACCCAAGATCTTAAGGGGAGTTCGCGGTCCTCCGGACGGCTCCTGTAAGGATTCTTGTTAAGGAATCACCTACATAGAATCTCCACAACAAAGCTCTTTCAATTCTTCAGCAGGATGGATCTCCGGGATAATTGCTCGAAAGAATTTGGAACCTCCTTCTCTAGTATAGGTTAGGGAGGAGGTATTTCTTTTATTTCAACACAAAGGAGTAAACTGGTTAACCATGAATAAATCCCTGACACTCTCTATTTATAGAGGAGGTGGGTTAAAACCTACCTACGGTGAAACCCTAATTCGCCCGGCCACATTAGTGTAAAGGGGAGGCCCAATTTTAGGCCTCTCATGTCAATTGAGATTTTAGGTATGGCCCAAAATCCCTAATGTGACATTACCCAATTTCTTAGGTGTTTGGCTTCTATTAAAAGGCTCCTATTATGGCGGCCAATTCACGAAATGCCAACATGGCCATGGTTGTGAGCCTCGATCTCGAACAACACCATATGGATGTTAAGACAACCTTCCTTCATGGAAACTTGGAGGAAGAGATTTACATGGAGCAACTAGAGGGTTTCTCAACCTCTGGGAATGAACGTAAAGTTTTTAAGCTCCAAAGGTCGATCTATGGTCTTAAACAATTGTCCCAGCAATGGTACTGCAGGTTCCAGGAGGAAATCGTGAGTTTCGTGAATCTTCCCGAGGATCCTTGCGCCTACACTAAGACCTCAGGGTCAAAGTATGTATTCTTGATGTTATACGTCGATGACATTCTTATTGCCGCGAACGATGTGAGTTACTTGAAAAAGTCAAAGTCTTGGTTAGAATCTTAATTTGAGATGAAGGACATGTGTGAGGCCACATACATCTTGGATATTAAGATTGCTAGAGATCGTGGTGCTCGTAGATTATGCCCCTCAGGAAGCCTATAGCAATAAATTGTTGAGAATGTTCAGTCTCTATGATGCTAAACCCATGGATACACTAGTTGTATATGGGAGTGCGCGGTCGAAGCGTAATGGCCCAAAGAACTTAGTAGGGCGTGAACATATGAAAAGTGCATAGTACCTCAGTATGGTAGGAAGTCAGATATACGCGATGCAATGCACTAGTCCAGATATCTGTTACGCTGTGTGATTAGTAGCGCGTTTAAAATCAAACCCCGGTAATCAACGTTTGCGAGCCTTCAAACGAATTATGAGGTATCTGAAAGGTACGGCAGACTACGGACAGTGCTTTGAGGGAAGTAAGCTTGAATTGATAGGATATAGTGACGCCGATCATGGTGGTTATCTAGATGATTGTAAGTCCACCTCAGAAGGAGTGTTTCTCCTTGCTAACGCTGTCATCTCTTGGATGAGCAAGAAGCAATCCTGTGTCGTGCTGTCTACTATGGAATCTGAATTCGTAGCTCTCTCAAAGAATGCACAGGAGGCTTTCTGGCTAAAGAGGCTCTTAAACGCGCTGCTTGACATCGAGGACGGGAGTATGACTTTGCGCATTTACTCTGACAGTCAAACAATGATAGGGGCAGTCGAGAATCCGAAGTACCATAGTAGAACAAAACACATATATATAAAATACAACTACGCGGAGAGTGTGGTAGAAGACAAGCTAATCACAGTTGAATTCATGCCTTCTGAAAACATGGTTGCGGATCTGTTAGACCTAAAAACTGATCTAAGGCGACTACGTTTTGAAAAAGTCAAAGTATTGGTTAGAATCTTAATTTGAGATGAATGACATGTGTGAGGCCACATACATCTTGGGTATTAAGATTGCTAGAGATCGTGGTGCTCGTAGATTATGCCCCTCAGGAAGCCTATAGCAATAAATTGTTGAGAATGTTCAGTCTCTATGATGCTAAACCCATGGATACACTAGTTGTATATGGGAGTGGTGGTCGAAGCGTAATGGCCCAAAGAACCTAGTAGAGCGTGAACATATGAAAAGTGCAGAGTACCTCAGTATGGTAGGAAGTCGGATGTACGCGATGCAATGCACTAGTCCAGATATCTGTTACGCTGTGTGATTAGTAGCGCGTTTAAAATCAAACTCCGGTAATCAACGTTTGCGAGCCGTCAAACGAATTATGAGGTATCTGAAAGGTACGGCAGACTACTGACTGTGCTATGAGGGAAGTAAGCTTGAATTGATAGGATATAGTGACACCGATCATGGTGGTTATCTAGATGATCGTAAGTTCACCTCAGAAGGAGTGTTTCTCCTTGCTAACGCTGTCATCTCTTGGATGAGCAATAAGCAATCCTGTGTCGTACTGTCTACTATGGAATCTGAATTCGTAGCTCTCTCAAAGAATGCACATGAGGCTTTCTGGCTAAAGAGGCTCTTAAACGCGCTGCTTGACATCGAGGTCGAGTGTATGACTTTGCGCATTTACTCTGACAGTCAAACAATGATAGGGGCAGTCAAGAATCCGAAGTACCAAAGTATTACAAAACACATCTATATAAAATAAAACTACGCGAAGAGTGTGGTAGAAGACAAGCTGATCACAGTTGAATTCATGCCTTCTGAAAACATGGTTGGAGATCTGTCAGACCTAAAATCTGATCTAAGGCGACTACGTTTTGAAAAGGTGGATTTTTTAAAAGAGTCGCCACTAGTTAATTATTAGGCTAACTAGAATCCTAAATCCCCTAAGCGAATAACAAATTAAACACCTAAGTATAAAATCGTTCTACGATCAGAAATTCGAGTTCGTGGATTCTATTACGAATTAAAAAAATTAAATTGTTTAAGTACGCCCTTTCGGTACTCAATTCACTTAATTTGCCAATTTTATTTTTAATATATGATACATCCAATTAATCTAACGATATCAAGATCAAATTTTCATCATACGCCAAAACATTATCAACTATAAACTTTAGTATAAAAACTAATTATGATCTATAACCCCTAAACACCGAATTTATCAAACATGCTTAAATTTATATACAAACTAATATAATCCAACATGTATGCAAACATAATTAGAGTAATTAGATATACTCCTCAATTAAATTAAACTAATTACATTTAAACTATCCAATCAAATTAAACAACTATATTTAAACTACCAGATATAATATAATAATAATATATTAACAACATAATAATAGTAAAAAATATAAAAAAAGGAAGGAGAAAAAAAAGACGGGCTCACTGCGGGGAAGGAGACGACTTCGTCGAGGATGGCAACGCCGACGACGATCGGGACGGAGGAAGAGGGCAGCAACGCTAGGTAGCCGGATGCCCGCAGCAGACAGACAGAAAGCAGGCGGGTGGCGGCGCAGAGTGCTGGGCGATTGACAGCAAGATCCTGGCGGGTGAACCCCTGGCAACGACACCGGAGAACGGTGGTGTGGGGCAGAGCTCCGGCGGGTCGAGTGGAGGAATCCGAGGAAGCATTGAGGTGGGTTTGACGGAGAAGCAACAGGGGTCTGGCGAGGGACAGTGCTTGCTCTGGCTGATCGGACGGTAGGGAAGGATGGCTGTCAGCGATGGGCTCGTCGGAGTGGAGCGTTGACGGACTCGTCAGAGTGGAGCGTGGGCAGAAGGGCGGAGCCGAGGGCCGACGGAGCTGTGGTGGTCACCGGCGGTCGGGGCTGACTGGGCGAGGAAGAAGAAGACCGTCTGATAAGAGAGAGAGAGAGAGCTTTGCAAATTTTTTTTTTTTACAAGAAGACAAATTATGCACGAATTTTGAGAAAAACTGTTTATTATTTTCTGTTGTTTTTTTTTTTACATATACAGAGGGAACCCCTATTTATACTAATCTAGGGTAGAACTAATTAAGCAGTAAATTACACTGATTTATTCTCCTAATAAATGCTAAATATTCTGAACATTAAATACAAATATTCAGAAAATATACTCTGCAATAAATACAGATAACTATCCTAATTTAAACTAAGCCTATTTTAGCAACCCCGTGACTTTCCATATTTAAATACTTCCTTTTTTAAACGTGTTACACATAACATTTTTGAACGTGCTATATACGTGTTGCGCGTACCAAAATTAGGTGTTTACAGCTTGCCCCTCTTTTAACAGACTCCCGTAGAATGCATTCGAGGGGGTTTGTCCAAAGACGAGTAAACACCAATTTTGGCTAGGAAGTATATTTTCTTCCGGGTCTTCAACTCTCCAAGGTAGCATTTGGCTTTATTGACGGACATCACTAAAGAAAACCTTATTGGTAGTGCGGCATGTAGAGCCAGCGGCAGTGCATAAAATAAGAGCTTCCAGTGGCGGTGCGGAAAAGTAAAGCCTCGGTCGGCGGTGCACCTGTTGACGGTGCTTCCGTTGGCGGTGCGTAAAAGTAAAGCCTCCAGTGGCGTGCAGTAACGAAAAGCCTCAAGTGGCGTGTAGTAACGAAAAACCTTGATCAATGATGCCTCCAGTGGAGAGCAACAAGGAAAAGCCTCCAGTGGCGTGCAATAACGAAAAACCTTAATCGACGATGCCTCCAGTGGCGAGTGATAAGGAAAAGCCTCCAGTGACGTGACTTGCGAAGACTGAATACTAAGGCTTCGTTCGTCAGAGGTGACTCTTAGAAAGCTGGAAAACTTCAGGTCCTGATTATCGGTTGTGACTCTCGGAAAGCTGGAAAACTACAGATCCCGATTGCTGGTTGTGACTCGCGAACGTTGAACTTCAAAGGCTGCGTTCGTCGGGTTGTGACTCTCAGTAAGCTGGAAAACTCCAGGTCCTGATTGTCGGTTGTGACTCGCGAAGGTTGAACATCAAAGGCTCCGTTCGTCGGGTTGTGACTCTCAGAAAGTTGGAAAACTTCAGGTCCTGATTGTCGGTTGTGACTCGCGAAGGCTGAACAACAAAGGCTCCGTTCGTCGGGTTGTGACTCTCAGAAAGCTGGAAAACTTCAGGTCCTGATTGTCGGTTGTAACTCACGAAGGTTGAACATCAATGGCTCTGTCGTCGGGTTGTGACTCTTAGAAAGCTGAAAACTTCAGGTCCTGATTATCGAGAAGTTGACTTTGGAAGACGCTGTGTCGTAGAAAATACGCTTACACATGAATGTTTGTCCCTAATTTTTACCTAAATTGCGCAGGGTGCGACAACTTAGCGGCAACTTTTTTTTTTTTTTTGAGAATTTCTCACTTATTCTCTCATTTTGCCACGGTCGATTGAGAGACTTCCGACCGTGCCCCTCTTTTTTTTTCTCTCATTTTGCCATGATTGCAATTTCTGAATTTGAAATCATGCCCCTCATTTTCTGATTTCGACTAGGCCGCCCTTTTGGGTTTTCAACCTAGCGGAAGCACTCTTTATTTGGTAGCCGATTAAAGGGTGGCTGTGACCCTCTCAATTGATTACCGCATCCTCCTTTGCGGAAGCTGTTCTTTTTTTGTAGTCAATTTCGGGTTGACTGTGACCCGTTCTTTTATTTCACGCCTTCGTAGTTGCGGGAGCACCTCTAATTCGTAGCCGTTTGGAGGGTGGCTGAGACCCTGTCTTCCCATCTTCAATGTTGTGGGAGCTCTTTTGATTTGTAGCCATTTGGAGGGTGGCTATGGCCATTTCCTTTATTTTCGCGCCCTCACCGGGTTCGCGGGATCAGTCTTTTTGTGTAGCCATTTTTTTTGGGTGCACGAGGCCCTTTTTATTCTCCCGCCCTCACAGGGTTCGCGGGGTCACTCTTTTATTTGTAGTCGTTTGGAGGGTGGCTATGGCTCTTTCACTTATTTCCCTCTTTTGCTGTTGCGGGAGCACTCTTTATCTGTAGCCATTTGAAGGGTGGCTGTGGCCATTTTCTTTGTAGTCGTTTTAGGAACGACTATGACCCTTTTTATTTGTTCGCTGCTCTCACAAGAATTGCATGAACACTCTCTTTATTTTTCCGTAGCCGATTAAAGATTTTTTTTGCTTTTTGCCATTTTTTTTTCTTTTTTTGCTTTTTTTTTTTGAAAAAGAAAATTTAAAGAAAATAATCAACAACAATTATGTACATGCCCCTAGTGGCAAGTTTAAAATTTATAATTCAAAACATTTTCTAGAGAATTACTCTGTTGATTGAGTAAAAATATGTCGGTCACGTCGACGCCCTGGATTGACCCTATGACCAATGGATGACATAGGAAATTATTTCTTCTCTCGGCTTCTCAAGTGCCTCGGCTATCACTCAATCTCATTTGGGGATGCCCCACGGTTAGCACTGACGAGTTCAGACTTCGCCGCAAAACGGATGTACGGTTTGGTTCGGGGACGCGTATGAATTCCACACATGGTGATGGATATACACCCAATTTGAACCAGTCTCCTTTCAGATTGTCTTATTTTGATCACCCCACTTACGATTGCAAATCGAAACTTTGACCCGAACACTTCACCTGTAATGCTAACGGTCCGGTCGAGCCAAAATACTCGCCCGGACCCATCCTTCGAACTCACCTAGGTGAGATCGGGTGGGCTGACCCGATCTCCCCTAGGGAAGACCGGTTTGGCTCGCCCAACCCTCCTAGGAGGGGTTGGGCAAGCTAACCCGATTTTAGGCCTTGGGGGTCGGATTTTCCGCCCGACCCCAAGGGCCTCGACCTCCCTTTCACCCGGCCTACACTTATCCAATTTTGCCCACCTCTCCATGCTTTAAGGGTTTAATCCTGTTATTATGTGTTAACTGAGTCCATTTAGGGATTAACAGTGCCATTAAGCCACCCTAATGACACCGTTGCCTATATATACTCCACAAGTTCCATTCATTCCAACAAGTTTACATCTTTGCATACCTAGCTATGCCTTCTCTCTAGGACTTTATCTCTCTAGAGAACTCAGACTTACTTAAGCATCAGATAGGGTTCACTGAGCACCACCCCCCCTCCGTTCTCGGTACTGCCCCTTGTGCAGGTCAACAGGAAGCGAAGGAACGGATCAGACAGACAAGCTAGACGGATCAAGAAAGAGAGCGAATAACCCGTGAGAAATGCCACTCGGATCAGAGACCCGACGACCCGAGGGACACGATCTAACACTTGGCGCCGTCTGTGGGTTTTGAACAAAAATCCTGGCTATCACGAGAGCAATGACGAACAGTCTACCATCTAGGGATAACCGTCCTCCGGGGGGAACATGCCAAACAATCAAGGAGGACAGCCTGCTGATCCACCACGACAGCTGGTACCCCCGGCAAGAAAACATAACCCCCAGGAGCAGCCTATACCCCCTTCAATTCAGACAACCCCACAAGCATCTCAGGCAAACCACCAAGGAGGACCATCACACCCAGCTGGGGGTGATTCTTCCACTGCCTCGACCCCAATGGCTCGACGACCACAGGGGGAAGATGTGCAACAAGGAGTACCATCCCAAGGATACCAATACACGACACCTCCTCAGGGGTACCATTATGGAACACACTCTCAAGAGTATCCTTATGGTCTGCCAGCACAATGCATGCTTGGGAACAACAACCGAGCTCATACAACCAATACAAGGCCTATGTATTCGCAAGGAGCACAAAGAGTGACTCCAGGATTCATGAATGCATTAGAAGAGTTATTAGCTTATAGAGAGGCATTAAGGAACATGCAAGAGAGGCAATATACACAAGCGGAGTGACATTTGCAGGCAGAGCAGTACCCACAGGAAGAGCAACACACACGCCCTCCAACAGGGCATCGTGAAAATCAAGGAAGGAAAGAACAAGTGCCACCCCTAATGGGAAGGCAACAATCTGTGCCTCCAATACAACATCAAGCATCGCAAGGTGCATGGACATACACTTCGTTGAGGGATAACACATAGCCCCAGCCACCAAGGAGACAAGAGTTTCAGCATCCACCTCCCCAGGGATACCCGCGATACACACACAGTCCGTATCACCACGGACACGACTAAGGGACATTCCAAGGAGAGCTCAAAGTGAGGGACATCGTCCTGACAACTCGACAAGGCAACCGCCTACTCATGATGCAGCGCGACAGGTTCCAACCCCTCGTGCAAGACAACCCTCGGTACACCTTTCCTAGGGATAGAGGGGCATTTTGAAAGACAAGGCTTTGAGCATGGAACTCACGGAGTAACATACTATGTTACTACATCACTATTACAATTAGAAGACTTACAGACAGACTCAGTGGAGTGAGATCACACATAGCATGTACGGAGGATATACCTCCACCTAGTCTACCTCGGCAAGGAGGCAACCTTATAATTACCAAGGAAGTAGGGGATATCAACACCCCCACACCCATATCCTTCCCATATCCTCTTATTTAATTTAACTGCATAACAATTCAAGTCCCTGAAAGGGGTATATTCTGATACTTGATATCACCATGTTTTCCAAGAATGATCATACCGGATGTCTTCGGGCTCCGTATTATATATATACACAGGTTGACTACTAAAAGATTCCATCAAAAACCCAGCCGCAACCAAGAGAGTCGCCACCAAGACTGCACACCACTGACGAATGAAAGCATCGTCATTAATCAGAACATCTCCACCGACAAACGGTCTTGTTAAAACATGTTTGTTCGACACTACCGTTTGCTTAACTTCCTCAAGGTAACGCATAAGGAACATATTGCTCAATCTCAAAGGGCACCTATAAGGTCAAGACTCTGAGAAAAGATCACTAAGATGGAAGGCTCACTTCCAAAAATAAGTTGAACACTCTCAACATCCTATAGAAGAATTACTATGAGGGTCACAAAGGAATACCTCCACTACAACCTTCCAACAAGAATCTTAGTGCTACGTTCGTCGGAAGACACCATCGGGCGTTGATATGCAAGGGGGGGGGGGGGGGGGAGGGGGGGGGGGGGCACAATCCAAGTCGCAACATGCCTTTCTCACCAAAATAAAGAGAATACCTATTAGAATAAGAGAGGGCAGTCGCGAGCACATCCCACCAAAAAATTGGGGAAACCATATAACATGGACAACGCCTACCTTCAGAGGCAATCGCCTCCAATGGATCTATATGATTTCACAAAATAGCCAGGAGATGCGACTACACCTAGTAAGCTCATCTCAGGTAATAGAATACACTTACATCAAGGACCTTTTAAGGGACCCAAGACTAGCAAGGGAAGAAGGGAGAAACCATCATCCAGCTTTCAAGAAAACATAGTGTTTCCACATAGCGATATGTTGGTCGTAACAGGGGGTCACTAGCTTTGACATGAAGAGAATCATAGTACATGAAGGGAGATCGCCAGAAATCCCCCATGTCCAGCTATTGATGATACTAAGGAAGAGTCCAGCATACCTAATACCATGGGACCCCTTACTAGTAAGGGTGGTCAGAACATCAACATACCCATTAGGGACACAACATTGCAAATAGGGCAGGAACAAAGATGGAAGACGTATCCTTATAAGTATCCTTGCAGTTATCTTTGCAAAAATGAACTCCCTAGATGGAGACATGCTTGGACTCCGTATTATATATGCAATGAATGACATGCTTATCAAAGATAGGTACGTGAAGATTCAAGATAGCGCCCTCAAGATTAGGCGCATACCTCTACCAAATGCGACGCATTTGGGTGGTCATGGACACTCCTTCGCCATCTCATAATAAGAAAGAAAGGCAACCAAGTATACAAGTCCTAACAGAACAAGCACCGGCAGAAATCCTTTCATTGACGTCATGCACCAAACGAGAAACTCTAAAGATACAAGACTAGCAAAAGAGATAGTACAACAACCAGAATATGAAAAAGGAGATACACCTCCCATCAAGGGTCTTAGGGCATGATAATAGTTCTACAAGATCAACAAAGGAAGAGCTCAAAATCTTGGGAAGTAAAGTTTCAAAACCGACCCTTACACTAGACGCACGTCCTGATCAAGCACCTTGTCTGTGAATAGTTAGACATTTGCCTGACATCCCATCAAGGAAAAAACCCCGTTAGAGGGGGCACTAGTGGAAGGTCCCACCTTTAAGGTTATAAACCAAACAGACAGTGAGTGAAGGTTACAACAAAGGAAAAGAGAAGGAACTTGTCAGCTCAACACCCCCCAAACATGTATACGTACGCAATACAAACGCAACTTCTACTGAAGCTATCCAACAAGGCATAGCCAACACGAAGGCAAACCCATGGAAAATCATGGGACATCACCTGCAAACCTAAAGGAAGATATCCTCTTTAAGTTCAAGTCCTAATCCAAGGGGAGCCTATAATCAAGATTGGAGGTGGGAGGAACATGACCAATGACCCTCCCTAAAAGCATTGAAAAATACTCCAATGTAAAGGCAAAGCACACTAAGTACCACAACGCTTCAAGAAGTTTATTACAGCTCGATCAGACCCCCATACCCGAGCAAGGGGCGTGGGTCAGACTCACCGGTCTGAAACACAGCTTCAAGTCAAACAACTCGAGATATCATGATATGAAAAAGTTCTTCAACTCAAGTGCAACACCTTCCAAGATACTTTACTCCTACTCGATCATCATCGCAAAAGTGTTTTACTCAAAACACAAGGAAGAGGAGGCAACAATTTACAAGTCTTCTATGGATATGGACACTAACACAACCAGTTACCAAGAGAATGGAAATCACCGCCACCCACCCATAGCAAAAGCTTCCCTCCCAACCCTAAGAGATACATTCGGCAAAGGCATTGTCCAAACCATGGCTATGACTGAAACAAGCCAGCATAAGAAAGAGTAAGTCCTACAAGGGACACCCATCGCACCCAAACAAGCAGACATATGAAATACAACACAAGATTAGGGAGCCCCAAGCATAAGTGGTACCCAACCAAGAAAATGAACGAGGGGCCTTCAACGGCCAAATATGAAAGGCGGCGTGACCACCAAGAAAATTGGGGGGCACCAAACGAACAAGTGCTTGGTAGTCCACCTAAGTGTAAAAGAAGAGATCAGAAGCAGAAGGTCATAAGAACATGCAGCACCACTTCTCCTAGAAGAGGTCACATTAGAGGGAAGACAGTCTCAACTCCCTGTACGTACTCGTCCTAAGTTGGAAACATGCAAGCATCGCCCTCGAAAGGTGATCTCCCACACTCGGGAAAAGGCTAGGTAACAGACAATATCATAGAGAGAAAACTCAAGTAAAGATTCAGAAGGCGTATCAAAGACGCACCCTGCCTGGAAAATGACACAAGTAAAGTAATATTCTGAGCCCTCCGGGAGCCTGTTCCGCGAACAATATCGACGCCCCCAAGAGCGTATCTTAAGAGTAGTTTTAAACTACGAAAAATTCTGCGCCCTCCGGGACCCTGTCCCGCGAACAGTATCGACGCTCCCAAGAGCGTATCTTGAGAGTATTTTTAAACTACGAAAAATTCTACGCCCTCCGAGAGCCTGTCCCGTGAATAGTTTCTACGCCCCCAAGAGCGTATCTTGAGAGTAGTTTTAAACTACGAAATTCTGCGCCCTCCGAGAGCCTATCTCGCGAACTAATTATGTGCCCTCCGAGAGCCTATCTCGTGAAAAGTTCCGTGCCCTCCGAGACCCTATCTCATGAAAAATTCCGTGCCCTCCGAGAGCCTATCTCGTGAAAAATTTTGTGCCCTCCGAGAGCCTATCTCGCGAACTAATTCTGTGCCCTCCGAGAGCCTATCTCGTGAAAAATTATGTGCCCTCCGAGAGCCTATCTCGTGATAACATTCTGTGCCCTACGAGAGCCTATCTCGCGAACATATTCTGTGCCCTCCGAGAGCCTATCTCGTGAAAAATTCCGTGCCCTCCGAGAGCCTATCTTGTGAAAAGTTTCGTGCCCTCCGAGAGCCTATCTTGTGAAAAGTTCCGTGCCCTCCGAGAGCCTATCTCGTGAACTAACTCTGTGCCCTCCAGGAGCCTATCTCGTGAACTAATTCTGTGCCCTCCGAGAGCCTATCTCGCGAACATATTCCGTGCCCTCCGAGAGCCTATCTCGTGATAACATTATGCGCCCTCCGAGAGCCTATCTCGCGAACATATTCCGCGCCCTCCGAGAGCCTATCTCGCGAACATATTTCGCGCCCTCTGAGAGCCTATCTTGCAAACGTATCTTGAATAGACCTTCCCTTATACAAGTAAGATTACATGAGAAATACAAGTATGATTATGATGACAATGCAGGAATGAAAAAAATCAAGTGAAGTAATGAAAAAACACTCCGACAAAATAGAAGAAACACGACGATAGGCAAGCAAATTACAAGTCACTCAGAACGACCTACGAAGAAGAATCGCCTATCAAGTCACCCAAGGCAACCTCTGACAAACATTATTGTCCCGGATGCCGCCCACGTGTTACCTTTGCTTGCATTCGACTTGAACATCTTCAAGCATGACTGTCGACAAAGCATCGCCCGGGCATATTGTCAAGCACATCTTACGAAGAGGGCATCCCAAAAGCATAAAGGATACAACATCAGACAAGAAGAGATGTCGGGACCAAACCCAACAAACATAGCCTAAACAAAAGGCAACTATAACAATGGAGGTTCTCCAATAAGAAAGGAATGCTAAAGCACAACTCCATACATCGCGAAGTGGCTATCATGTCCACACGACGCGAAGTGGCTATCATGTCCACACGACGCAAAGTGGCTGTCATGTCCACACGATGCGAAATGGCTATCATGTCCACACACTACAAAGTGGCTATCATGTCCACATACCAAGAGGTGGCTATCATGTCCACACACCAAGAAAAGGCTATCAAGTATACACATCTCGAGGATGCTATCACGACCATAAACCTAAAGAGCCTACGTCTAACCTTAAGAGGAGGTCCAAGGAAAAGGGAAAAGCAATACCCTTCATACGCTCATCAAAGGTCTGCAATTATATTTCAAACTTCCTGAATTATACCAGGTAGGAGACGTCCTCATTATGAAGACAACCTCTATATCACGAAATCAACCATAAAGCGGAGAATCACGGCAAGCACTATCGGGGGCATATAACAAAACGACCCCCAAAACGATCACAACTAAGATACTAGTAGAGGCTAACTCGAGAGCAGTCTCCACCAAAATTTCAAGCAGAAATTTGCTATCTTAATTAGAGTCATGGCAAAAGTAAGGAGTCTCAATGAAAGGGGATGATCACACCCATCACAAAAAGCAAGATCTTCAACACAATGGTCAATCACATGACCCCATAGGTATGCCAAAGGCACCTTCAAACTCGTCAAACCTACAAGAAGAAACAGACCTGAGACTCCGCCCCTCGACTGGGGGAGAGGATAGAGGAGAGACATCAAGATCTATGGTCATCCCATCGCCATACACAGGTTGCTTCCCTTCGTCAAGAAAAAAGGGCGCCTCTTCGACCACTTTCTCCTTATCACGAGAGGGAGTTGGCAAATGGGCACTTGAAGGAGAGTGTCTTGCGGCTTTCTTCTTCCGGGCAGTCGAGGGCCCGACCTCAGAATCAGGCTTCTGTGCCTAAAACTTGGATTGACTTGAACTCTCACCCACCACAAGAACCCGCTCGATAGTCAGGGCCGAACGCTCTAACAACAAGAAGAAAGCAACACGAGGACAGTCATAAATATATCATAAAGGAAATAGAGTAGAAAAAGAACATACTAGAAGCCTCTGCAGCCTTCCCTGACTTAGAATATTTCTTGACCTCAGAAGCAGAGCTAGAGGGTACCTTCTTCCTATCCAAATCAACCGTGCGTTCGGAATGTTCCGCCTGCACATTATACGTTTTTCCATGAAACCAATCTACAAGGAGGAAACAAAAGATGAATGAAAACAAGAAGATTAACGACATACCAGACTCATGAAAGGAAGGGTCAAGCGAATCCCCGCCTAATACAATTCCACCTCGGACACCCAAGACAGAGGACAATGAGATTTGATCCCATTGCTTTGATAAATGATCTTCATGGTCTCCTTGTCCAAATGAGAAAACTCCCCAAAGGTGGACCAGCCATCCGAGCAACCGACGCAAAGGTCGACCCTTACTCATGGAAGAGCGGGATACGCCCATTACGGGGGCAACGTCAACATCAAGCTACGGGGGAAAAATCGACACCTAAGAGATCCGACCATCAAAGGGCGAGATACACCGCCAAAGGGAACAAACCCCAAAGCGCTACAAAGAGGGCGAACTTTTAGCTTCCCCAAAAGAAGCAACACTCTGACACATCCAAAGGAGGGGGCAACCTTTAACATGTGTCGATAAACCCCTTCGTACGTGGCGGGTAAGAAGAGAGCTTATAAGCATTTTCACCCCCACTTTTGTGAAGAATGAATTGCAGGGCAAGGTTCAAGAGCTACACACGTGTTCCAACAAGTGAAGAAAAATGCCACACCTGTCAGAAGCCGAGGTTAAAAGACAATGCTCTCGCTAGTACAAGGGAGGTAGAACGTTGCGTCAGGTCGAGGGACAGAGCTCGCATCCTTGGGTAAAAGGGGGTCTATACTCTCACCCTTGCACTTATATTCATATTTATGATTTACACCTATAAGTGCACCAATGCTATCACTCACGCTTATGCTCACGACCCGTCCATGCATACATACATGTTTATGCTTACGCTCACGTGCATGCCAACATACACACTCATATTCTTTCAACACTTAGACATCCATGTACATGATTGATATATATTCCTGCATACATTCATGTCAATGATTGCAGCCTATCCACACCCACTTCCATACTTGTGTTTCTACTTGCATGTATGCTAGTACACACCCACTTCCATACTTGTGTTTCTACTTGCATGTATGCTAGTACACACCTTTATGTTCATGATATATCCATGTTCACTCAAATTAGCATTTCCCATATGCATATATTTTACATTCCCATACTTAGAAATTCTTTAGACCCGATCAAAGCATTTCTCCACGGAAAGGGTTCACCCCACATGTGCACGTATTGATTATGATAACCTGAAATTAGATCGCACTAGTTCATATTCATGATTGCATATATTGCATCCCCGTGCATGTACGTATTTTTAAATGCATAGAAGAGAAGATCGGACTTTTACATCCACATTTTTCGGACACATGTCTAGACGCGTTCCCGTTTGCTCTAACGTTTATTTCCCCCTCTATTTTGAGAAACTGAGGATAAGGCCCGGAAAATACGCAGAAAGACAAGCAAAGGATTCGTCAAAAGGTAACAACACAGTTTCAAATTGTGCGTGTCATCCCATCATAAAATAGAGTCAATCAAGGGTTAAGTCATTGATTGACTCGGGGGCATGTGATGGATATACGCCCAATTTGAACCCGTCTCCTTTCGGATTGTCTTATTTTGATCACCCCACTTACGATTGCAAATCGAAACTTTGACCCGAACACTTCACCCGCAACGCTAACGGTCCGGACGAGCCAAAATACTCGCCCGGACCCATCCTTCGAACTCACCTAGGTGAGATCGGTCTGGAAACCCGATATCTCCTAGGGGAGATCGGGTGGGCTGACCCGATATCCCCTAGGGAAGACCGGGTTGGCTCGCCCAACCTCTCCTAGGAGGGGTTGGACAAGCTAACCCGATTTTAGGCCTTGGGGGTCGGATTTTCTGCCCGACTCCAAGGGCCTCGACCTCCCTTTCACCTGGCCTATGCTTAGCCAATTTTTCCCACCTCTCCATGATTTAAGGGTTTAATCCAGTTATTATGTGTTAACTGAGTACATTTGGGGATTAACAATGCCATTAAGCCACCCTAATGACACCGTTGCCTATATATACTCCAAAAGTTCCATTCATTCCAACAAGTTTACATCTTTGCATACCTAGCTATGCCTTCTCTCTAGCACTTTATCTCTCTTGAGAACTCAGACTTACTTAAGCATCAGAGAGGTTTCACCGAGCACCACCCCCCTTCTCCGTGCTCGGTACTGCGCCTTGTGCAGGTCAACATGAAGCGAAGGAACAGATCAGACAGATAAGCTAGACGGATCAAGAAAGAGAGCGAATAACCCGTGAGAAGTGCCACTCGGATCAGAGACCCGACGACCCGAGGGACACGATCTAAACATGGTAGGTGGAATTTTGGCATGGAAGTTCTTTGAAGCAGTCACGTTTCACGTGGATGCGACTTCGTCGAAGTGGTCATCTGATCTGAGCGTCGGATATTCCGAGTGCGCAATTTGTTATTCGTGCAACTGCATGACTGCACGTTCTTTTTATGTTTCCCCATTTGGCCGAATCCACTAGTATGTACAAGATACCTATCCAAGGGTACTTGAAAAGACCAAACACAAAAGTTAGTGTAAAGAATAAAAGGAGTCATGCATGATTTTTCCGAAAAATTCTTATGTCATTCATTTAATAATTTTGATTACTTTTTTAAAAATGAATCAAAATTTATGATCTAAGGTATTTTGCACAACATAGAGTTTACTGAGTTTGCTGAGTGCAGTATCTGGCTCGAATGCAGGGCATATGCTCAAAACAAAGTTTTTTCAAAAAGATTTGTCCTTTGTTTAAACTGGAATAGTCTCACTCAACTGCACAGTTAAACTATTTTCTAAAAAAAAAAATAGAATCAAATCTCTTTTTTAAAACGCTAGCTCATGCGAATGTTGAAATGAAGATCTTGCCGAAAAAGTGTAATGCACCTTGGATAAAAAAATGAATGACACTTTGAATTGTTTTAAAAATGTCCATGCATGCTCGAAAGTTAAAGTCCTACTGTTATGAAAGAAACTTACAACTTACAACCAGTTTACCTGAATAGTACACATGGAATGTATGTACGAAATGAAAAATCCAGGTAAAGTTTTTTTTTTTTTATAAAAAGGAATGCAAATGCAATGCATTTTTGGAAATAAAAGCTCAACAACTAAGAGAAGATTTACAATCTATCTAAAAACTCTTTTTCCCTAAATTAATGCCTAAGAGATGTACATGAGATGAAAGTAGTACAGTTAAGAAAACTTACAAGCTACCTGATTTTTTTTAAAAGAGGAAAAACAAAAAAACAATGCATCCTAATTGTTGGATAACTGTCCAATTCAGGTTCGTATTTACGTTTCGGACCTCGCAAACACACTAAAACCACAAAACGGACCCTACCGCAGTCACCCTGGGTCAAAACGGTTCGGATGCACGTCACACCCGAACCAGGGACCTCCGGAGCTCTAGCAATCCGGACCGGTCCAGACTGTCCGACAATCCGGACCATGTCGAATATCGACACGGTCCGGGTTACCGACTTGTACTACGCGTATACACCTATTTTTTCTATGTACGTGAAGTTAGCGCGCATTTAGCCAATCTTGATGTCGGTAAGCGTTTTCCTGTAAACCGACATCAAACCAGACAAAGTTCTACGGTTTCCTATAAATAGGGGCCTAGATCTCCCATTTCAACAGGTTAACTCGAAACTCTGGAGAATTGGCTATTTGTGCTCTGACCTCTCTCTAAAACTTTCTCTCTCTAAAAATACTGACATTAGCATCGGAGAGGGCACAACCAGCATCACCCCCCTCTCCATGCTGGTTATCTCCCGCTCTGCAGGACCCGGTGTTTAGAAGTCTAAGACGGAGATCAGAGTTAGTTCGGGGATCGAGGTGAAAGCCAGAGTTAGTTCGTGGATTGAGGTTCGAGGTCCCTGAAAAAAAATTCGAGATATCCCAAGTGGAAAACGATCTCAACACTTGGCGCCGTCAGCGTGATTCGAACAAGAAGCCGTGCTCTCAGCAATCCGGACGTCCGGATTGCTTTCATGAAAACAACAATAAGAAAAGGCAAAGAAAAGAAAACTCAAATGCAAAGGAAAAGAAAAGGAAAAAACACAAATGCAAAGGAAAAGAAAAGGCGAACGATAATCCACATCTCGCGAAGCGTGGAAAAAACGTCATTCACGGAACCAATTATGACGACTTCTATAGTCCTTGGAGCATGAAGCTGGAAGAAACAAATGTCAAATTCCCGGAAAACAAGCTTCCCCGTCCACTTAAGCCAATGACTGCCTTCCTTGGCAAGAACGTTGAAGAACGATGCAAGCACCGTAAAAATGGGGGGGCATAACACCAACATTTGTTCATCCATAAGGTGGAAATTGAAGAGCTTAACACACTAGATGCACTAAGGAACTATGTGGCACGTGGCAGAATCAACTTGCCGACAAGTCACCTATGAAGACATCAAACACATCATCAATCCATTTATCTCCTTTTTTGCATATCTACTTTAAGTCTTTTTAGATTAAGTACAACTTATGTTTATAGCCTTAGTACTTTTCAAAAAGAGCGATCAGTTGACGCCTTCCTGTAATCCGTTGTATGAACTCCAAAATATCTAATGAATGTTAAATCTACTTTCGTAGGTGATGGGTTCGACTACGGCCGTCAGGCCCTTTAACGGTGAGGAAACGGCAAACAGGCCCACCAGGCCCAAAACGAAGGTCAAGATGACCTAGGAGAAGGGTCCCGACGAAGGGAGTCCCGATGATGAAAGGCCCCGACAGAGTCGGTCCCGACAGATGAGCTGGAAGCTCCCGATGAGAAGCCTTTAAGTAGGCCCCGATGATAAATCCCTGAGAATGATAGGCCCTGTCACGATGACGAGGGGCCCCGAGCGGTGACACAACGAGACAACTCTGGAGTCCCCGACAGGAGTCGGGACTCGTTATCAGAGGATAAGGCCAAGATACGCGGGGCGTGGCCGAGATACGCGGAACGTGGTTAAGATACACGGAGCGTGGCCGAGATATGCGGGGCGTGGCCGAGATACACGAGATCATGGCCTAGATAGGCGGGATCACATCCGAGATATGCGGGATACGGGCTAACCACCCCTAACGGTTCACCAGGTACCTGAGGCATCTCTTCGTCTATAAAAGGGCAAGAGGTCACCTCAGAATGTTTACGTTGAATTCAATACACTTTGAGATTACTGCTTGTCAGTCATACGAGATACTCACTTAAGCATCGGAGAGGGATTCTGGGTCACCGCCCGGTCTATCCCCTCTTGCAGGATTGCGTGGAGCAAAGGAGCTAGGATTGCCGTCAAAATCCGTACCGGAGTTCCACCGTGATCCAACAGTAGGTACCTTATTGCACTATGCTCATTACTTTGGAATAAAACCAAAAGCAACGCACATATTAATCGCGTCAACAACACAAGCTATCAACACCCATATCAACACAAGCTATCGCACTAGGAACAACAAACGGCTTAGGCCATATAACACCTATATGTCTGTTATCAACACCAAGCATCACCCTCAAAAGACGATATCTCCTACTAAAACATGGTCCAGGTAACACAAGTTATTGCCAAAGGTAAACTCAGGTATGAGATAACAACTTCACAACAGTACTACTATGAATAAAGCAGACCACTCAAGTAGGACAACTACTCAGGGTAGCCTGGTTTAGTCAAAACAGAATCCAAGCTGATCGGAACAGACTAGTCGCGAATAGTCTGATCCAGTCATATTGGCATTACATGCAATAGAGCCATATGAGTAGATTGCACGTACAGTATGAAGTGCGCGT
The DNA here is from genome assembly GCA_036873135.1 of Clarkia xantiana subsp. parviflora. NCBI lineage: Eukaryota > Viridiplantae > Streptophyta > Magnoliopsida > Myrtales > Onagraceae > Clarkia > Clarkia xantiana. The sequence goes on from JAPTYO010000012.1 coordinate 22,310,678, forward strand.
CGATAGCATAACCTAAATTTAAAAAGGAGTGGGAAATGTCATATGCTACCGCAGATTCGTCATCTGGCCCAGAATGTGGTTATCTAACGAATAAAGTTTGTTATAGCGATTTGCAGAACTTAGATCATGTCGTGTTACTTCGTAACCAAATGATCGTTCTGCTTAACCAGGTTTGCCACCGTGGTTCTTTGCCGGCCTTGATATGGTAGAGGTCCCCCTCTCCGTCAAGACGGCTGAGCCTGTGTGTCGAGTCTTGGCCCACATTCGACATTATTTCATTTTGGAGGTTGACCGTCCTACGACTAGTTTATAGACCGTAAAAAAAATCTGATGTAGTTTAAACAATATGACATCATAAGAAGCATAAAATCAAATTTCAATTCGTTTTATTCAAGTACTACTTTAAATCTCAATATTTTATCATCACAATACAAGCCACTTAGACCCTATGCAGTCCTAGCATTTTAACATGCTTTTCAAAAACATCCTTGGGTAAAGGTTTAGTTAATGGATCGACCATCATACTTTCAATAGACATATAATGTGATTAATTTGTCCTCAACAATATTCTTAGCATCACTATATTTTACATCCATGTGTTTCGTTCTGCTATGGTACTTAGGGTTCTTAACTGCTGCAATTGCTGCTTGACTGTCAGAGTATACCTTCACAGGCTTACTACAGTCCTGGATGCCAAGCAATGCAGTTTATAGCCTATTAAGCCAGACCAATTCATGTACATTCTTAGAGAAGGCCAAAAAATCGGATTCCATCGTAGACAGCGCGAAACATGATTGCTTCTTGCTCATCCATGAAATGACGACATTAGCAAGGAGGAATACTCCTCCTGAGGTGGACTTACGATCATCCGCATCGTCACCGTTGTTGGCGTCACTGAACCCAGTCAATTCTTGTTTTCCACCCTCATAGCACAATCCATAGTTGATAGTACCTTTCAAGTATCGAATAATTCGTTTTACGGCCTTTAAATGGTTATAGCCAGGGTCTAACTGGAATTGTGCTACTATTCCCATGCCGTAACAGATATCTGGATGAGTGCGCATACATTAAGCTGCCAACCATACTAAGGTATTCTGCACTTTTCATTTGTTCACGCACAACCAGATTTTTCGGGCCTTCACGTTTCGACAACGCGCACCCAAACACAACCGGCGTATCCACGGTTTATGCATCTTGTAATCTGAACATTTTCAACAATTTGTTGATATAGGATTCTTGAGAGAGGCATAGCTTGCGAGCAGCCCGATTCCTAGCAATCTTAATGCCTCAGATGTACGTGGTTTCTCCAATGTCCTTTATCTCGAATACATATGCTAACCAGGACTTTGATTCATTCATGTAAGTCACATCGTCCGCGGCAATTTATATGTCATCCACATATAATGTCAAGATGACGTACTTCGACTCAGAGGTCTTAGTGTACACGCATGGATCCTCGTGAAGATTCACGAATCCATTTCTGACGATTTCCTCGTAGAACCTGCGGTACCATTGTCGGGACGATTGTTTAAGACCGTAGATAGATCTTTAGAGTTTACAAACTTTACGTTCATTACCAGGAGTAATGAAACCCTCTGGTTTCTCCATATAGATCTCTTCTTCCAGGTTTACGTGGAGGAATGCAGTCTTAACATTCATTTGGTGCAGCTCAAGATCGAGGCTAGAAATCAAAGCCAAAATGGCCCGGACTGTGACGTAAATTCGGTGAGTATGTCTCATCAAAGTCTACTCTGTGAATTTGCGTATATCCTTTCGCAACGAGTCGAGCTTTGTATCGCTCGATGGCTCCATCAGCAGTGAGTTTCAGTTTCAAAACCCACTTGGCACCTATGGCTCTGCGGTTAGTAAGCAAATCAACCAAAGACCAAACTGAATTAGCTTTCATAGAGGTGATCTCATACTCCATTTCTTTCCTCCATTCTTTCGCTTTAGGTCCATCCATAGCTTGTTTAACCGTTACTGGTTCATCAGTCAAAGTTAGAGTGAATAACTCGCCTCTTTCGATGGGATACTTCTTGGAGAAGTTCGATGCCTTTGACTGTGTTTAGGTTCGTTTATACCATCTTGAACTTGAACAACACTCCCACTCGGAATAATGCTCGCTATCGGGGCATTACTCCCACTGGGAACAAGAGCGTCACTTGAACCTTCACCAACAACTTTTCTAGGACGACCTCTTGGTGTCGGAATTCCACCTCCGAGATTAATTTCGCGGTTACTAGGACCAGGAACCAAGTTGGTTGTACTATTCCCACTGTTGCTAGTGGGTAGTTACGACATTATAGGATTTTCATCCAACTGTTCAGGAACATGATTATCAGGTTCGACTTGATTTGCACCTGCAACAACAGTGATCTGAGTGGTTGGATTGACTCCGCCCACTGGATTTATTATGAAAATGTCTCTATATTCATTTACCATATCGTTCACTTGTGTTGCTGCCTCAAATCTCCCACTCGAAGTAAGTGGGACCTGATCATCATCATCCTGCTCAAGTTCAATCAAGACTTCATTCGTTTTGATGTTGCCAAGCGTGGGAAATTCGTCCTCAAGGAATGTAACGTCTCTGGACTCATGTTCGACCACGCCACCATTCTCCTGAGCTGCTATAAACACGTATCCCTTAGAGTTTTCAGAGTACCTTATAAAGATACTTTTCAATCCTCTAGGTTCTAACTTGCCATAACGGCTGTTGGTTTGATGCGTGTATGCTGCACAACCCCAATGTCGCAACCTGGTAAGATCCATCTCTTTACCAGTCCATAGCTCATATGGTGTCATGTCCACCGATTTTGTAGGAACAAGGTTTACTACATGTGTTGCAGTTAATAATGCGTCACCCCAATAGGAGATCGGCAATTGTGCATGGGACATCATGGTTCTGACCATGTCCAGGAGTGTACGATTACGTCGCTCAGCCACACCATTCTGCTGTGGCGTGTTGGGAATTGTAATTTGACGTACAATACCTCTTTCAAAGCACAACTTGTTAAACTCATTAGAGAGGTATTCTCCACCTCTATCAGTGCGGAAGGTTTTCACCTTTCGCTCCTGTTGATTCTCTACGAGGTTAAGAAAGCTCTTAAAGCAGTCAATAGCCTCGGATTTACGAGAAGTCAAATGAGTAAACCCATAACGGGTAAAGTCGTTGATGAAAGTCACAAAGTAACGTTTTCCACCCCTTGCGGTGACATTCATGGGTCCACTTACGTCTGAATGAATTAAATGCAATGGGTATTCGGCTCATAGAGATTCACCAAATGGTTTGTTGGTTGACTTTCCGGCTAGATAGTCCTCACAAGTGGTTTTCACCACTCGAGATGCTCCCAGGAGTAGTCCTCTCCGAGCTAGGGTTTGAACCCTGTCAAAGCCTATATGTCCCAACCTCGCATGCCATCCGGCCACATCAGTTTCTGCTTCCCTGGGCGATATTGAATACATGCGGTTCAAATTTTCACATCCATTCAAATCCATAACAATGAGACCATTGGAGGAAAATGCATGACCATAGAAGACGTTGACTTTATTTATACAAATAAGGGAGTTCTCCAATGATAAAGCAAATCCATTATTCATAAGAGGGTAGGGTTTTGTCATTGCGCATAGACAATCTACAGTTCCCTATTCCTTCAACGTCATCTTGAGAGTTGTCGCCAATGTATTTCCTCTTTGAGTCCTTCGGCATTCGCCTAAACTTGGAAAATGATCGTTTGTCAATGGTTATGTGGTCTGTCGCACCTGAGTCAAGAATCCAATAGGGATTTGAATCAGTTAACATGACAGTAGAGGAAACTAAAGCTTCCATAACATATCCAACGTCGCATACCTTGGCAGCATGCGATTTGCTGGACCCATCTCCATCGCCTATGCGGCGAAGGCTAGAGTTCCTGTAAACAATCTCCGATTTCAACAGGATTTTGCCTTATTCAGGCTTTGTCGAAATTTTACCGTCAACAACATGTTGTTTCTTTCCCTTTCTCTTTTTCCTCTTCTTCTGTCCAGCAGGTTGTCCCGATATTTTGGGTTCATTCGTTACCGATGCCAATCGAGCTTCTTCCATCTCGATTAGTTTCATAACAGTTGGGATATTCAACGTTGAGCTGCAAATAGTCAGTAAAGTCCTGGTTGCTCTCCAGAACTTCGGGAGGATCCCAATTATGTCTTGAATTTTTTTCCCATTCAGCCATCTGACTATCTTCATCACGTGGTTTGATCATGTTGAAAAGCTGGTATGCCTTTTCAAGCACACCAGTGTTGTTACACTTTAGACATTCATCCAAAGAGGGTATAAGTGGGTGCAGTGTGACTGCTAAGTTGTTTCTTTATTTTAGGAATAGGGTGACCCAGGTATCCTTTGTTGCCGGAATATCCTTATACTCCTTTTCGATGTGCGAAGACATCTGTGACAGCAATATCTCATTCACCCTCTTTTCATTCTGCTCCCATCGGAAGTGGGCATATGCTAGTCCCTTGGTCAAACCTGCATCTGGACAACTCATCGTCTTCCGAATGTGGTCTAAGAGACCTTTATCGCCCAGCAGATCATTGATATGTTTGCACCACGATTCGTAGTTCGTCTCATTCAAAATATCATTAGCACATGATGAGTCCATATGTGCAGGTATTCGATACTAAAATATTGAAAATCATGCATAATCAGGGAGACAATAACATTTTGGAAAAAGAATTGCGTACATCGGATATCCATGAGATAGAAGGCGACAAATAATGATTCCTCAGACATCTAATCTAACCCAACCGACCGACAGTAAATCGAGGGAAGGGGGGTCGTGAAAGAGTTCACATTACTGTCGTTTTCTTTCTAATAGACCAGTCTTTTTAAAATGGTTTAATCGCTTTTACCGGAACGTGAGGATTTTAAAGCACCTGATCTTGGCTTTCCCAAGCCCGTTTTGAAAATGTTTTCGAGGATTTCAAGTTTGCACACACAATTCTACTACACAAGTAAATCATCATGCGCATATCATATCCAAGAAACAAACCCCAACACACGTCATGCGTCTAATGTTCCGAGAACTCATGATTGCATATATAATTCTACTGCTTAAGTAAATTATCAAATGCTCATACATCCTCAAACTTCATGCATACGCATCATGCGTGATCACACCATACAAACATGTATATTTGGCCACTGATTTTCGGTTTTAAAAACATTTTAAAACATTTGGGGCTGATTTGTAATTCATGCTATCAATCAAACACGCGTACTCCTAGACATGAATCCTAGGTATCCACTACCATCACAGCATGTCTATCCTAGTGCGTGATGGATATACGCCCAATTTGAACCCGTTGACTTCCGAATCGTTGTATTTTTATCACCCCGTTAATGATTGTAAATCGAAACTTCAACCCGAACACTTCGCGAGAACACCAACGGCACGGACGAGGCCGAAGCGCTCGTCCGGCCGAGTCAAACTCACCTAGGTGAGGTTGGGTGGCCACACCCGACCTCCCCTAGGGGAGATCGGGTCGGCCAACCCGATCTCCCCTAGGGGGGATGGGGTTGGCCAACCCCATCCTCCCTAGGAGGGGTTGGGTGCCCTCACCCAACCCCTACCCATGGGGGTCGGATTTCCCTTCCCCCCAAGGGCCCCGGCACCATTTTTGGACTCCCATACTCGGTTTATTCCGCCTACCTTCTCCGTATCCTAAAGTCTTAATTATGCGTTTAAAGGTTAATTAACTGTGTTTAAGGGTTAACGATGTCATTAAGCCACCTTAATGACACCGTTGCCTATAAATACCCCACCTCCACTATTCATTTGATCATCTTGGCAATTTGGATAATTTTGCTCTGACATCTCTCTAGCTTTATCTCTCTAAAAACGATACTGACTTAGGCATCGGAGAGGGTTCATCAGGCACCACCCCCCCCCTCTGTGCCTGGTACTGCCCCTTCTGCAGGGCGAAAGGAGAAGAGAAGCTAAAGAAGGAAGGACGCAAGCTAAGACAGTGCAACCCGAGAGTATCAGATCCTTCACATCTCCAGTGAGGAACGAGATTTGAGCCGACCACCCGTTGACCCTGATCTCGGAACCTAACACTTGGTGCCGTCAGTGGGCTTCAGACAAAAAGCCTGGCTATAACAAGGGCAATGACGAACAGCAAGGTGTCTAGGCACCACCGCCCACCAGGGGGCAATGGGCGAAGGAGAGAGCCTATACCCCCAGGAAGGCAGCCTAACCCGGGAAAGCAGCCAATGCAACCAGAACCACAAGAAATCCCACAGCCTCCTCAACAGAACAACCAGGAGGGAGGACCCTCACGCCCAGCTGGGGCTGAGTCCTCCACAGCCTCCACACCCCTGGCAAGGAGGCCACAGAGAGAAAGAGAACAACAGGGAGTGCCATCCCAGCACACGGCACCCCCTGAGGGATATTATTATGAGGCGCAACCCCAAGGGTACCCGTATGGGATGCCGGCCCAAAGGAATGGCAACCGTGCCCATACAACATACGCAAGGCCGGCATACACCTAGGGGACACACACTGAAGCTCATGAAGAGGAACAGATCCCAACGGAAGGGCACCACTCGCACCCTCGGGCAGGGCAGCGAGAGGAGCAAAGAAGAGATTACCAGGAGCCACCCCCAGAGGGAAGGCAACAATTCGTGCCTCCTAGGCAACAGCAGAACGCCAGGGCTTACACCCCACTGGGGGAGGACAGACAAGCAAGACCTCCAAGGAGGCAAGAATTCTATGAAGCACCCCAGCAGGGACACCAAGGATACACCTACAGTCCGTATCAATACGGACAAGGGATCCCGGCGAGCCCCATCTACAACTACGGAGGCCATCAGAGAAATTACACTCCGACGCCGATATTGATCACTCCAGAAGAAATAGAGGCAATGATAACCCGGAAAATGAATGAGTCAAAGAAAACCAGCTTGCATTGTCTAAGTGACAAAACGAACCACCCTTTCACAAGGGAACTGGAGATGAACAGGGTGCCAGACTCCCTGCACACAGTGCAAATTGCAAAGTACAATGGTAAGGGAGACCCCCTAGAGCATATCCAACAGCATGAGGCCTCTCTATTTGGGAGGACCACTGATGAAAGATACAAGGCACTCCTGTTCCCAAACACCCTATCAGGGGTGGCCTCACACTGGTTCTTTAGCCTACCCTCTGAAAGTATCCACTCATGGGAGCAGCTAAAGGCGAAGTTTCTGCAGAGATATCTAGGGGAGAGGAAACTCCTCAAAGGAACAGGCTCCATCGATGATATGAAACAAGAATACGATGAATCTTTGGCCAGTTACTACACTAGGTTCAATCAAAATATCGCAGACATCCAGGGCGACATCACTGAGGGTGAGATAATACGAGCCTTCATCAGAAACCTAGGCCGCTTCGGGTCCACACTGGCAGAAAAGATGGCCAAGAAGCCAGCAAGCACCTTAGAGGAGCTTGCAGGAAGAGTAAAAACTCATATAGACCTGTAGAGGCACAGGGCAAGTAAGAAAGCTAAGATTCAAGCAGCCAAGGATGACAATGCAAAGCCGAACAAAGGAAAGCCACCCCAGGCACCTCAGCACACAAGGCAGCAGGAATGGCGCCCGCCCCAGCAAAGAAACCAAATGGGCGAACCACTAAAGGCTAGAGAAATAAATGTCATCAAGTTCGTTCCATTGAATGCCACTCCAGCTACTGTCCTCAAAGAGATGCGGAATCAGAAGCTCTGGTCACCCCCTGCAAGATGGAGAGCCCCAATGGTGGGGAATCACAAGGATAGATGGTGTGACAACCATGAAGCTTACAGGCACGACACGAACGAATGCTTCAGCCTAAAGCTAAGCATCAACAATGCCATCCAAAGGGGAGACCTAAAGCAGTTCGTGGATCATGGGGGCAACAGCATGCAGCTAGGGCCATCACACAGAGACAAGGGCAAAGGCAAAGTAGACTACAATCCTCCACCCAACAAGAGAGGGACCATAAATATGATACACGGGGGAGCAGCGTCAGGTGGCCCAACTGCTAATGCAAGGGAGGTTTACGCTTCCAAATTGAGTTCAGTGCCAAGGTGGAGAAAAAGGCCAAGAGAAGGTGAAGAAGTGAAGATTGAATTCTCGGAGAAGGACAAGAGCCACATTGTCTTCCCACATGACGATGCGTTAGTCATCACAATAGACATTGATAATTTTGATGTAAAGCGAATATTTGTGGATGGGGGCAGCTCAGCTGACCTCCTAAGCTTGAGAGTCCTAGAAGAAATAGGGAAAACCAAGGCAGACATCAAACCAGTCAACTTTCCTCTAGTTGGCTTCTCAGGGGCAACAAGCTACCCCCTGGGAATGATAACCCTGCCGGTGACCATGGGCCAAGGATGGACACAGCTGAAGGTGAATGTTAACTTCTTGGTGGTTGAAAGCCTGGGAGCCTACAATGGGATCCTAGGAAGGACAACCATAAACCCATATGAAATCGTGCCATCCACCGTACACCAGAAGTTGAAGTACATCACTGAGAATGGAGTCGGAGAAGTCCTGGGTGATCAACGCACTGCAAGGCAGTGCTACGTCAACTCCATGAGACGTGGATCACATGGGACAGACACAGTGGCAGTGGTCATGGTAGGAGCCAACCAAGATAGAAAGAAGAGGGGAAGGAGACAAAGGCAAGAAAAGATGAAGAAGGGAATGGCACTTCGTTTGAGCAAGCGGTTTTTTCAAACAGTGCCTACAAGGAGACACATGAGCAAGGCTGTGAAGGTGACAGCCATACCTTGGCAGCCAGAAACCATAGAGGGGAAGAGAACAAGGGACTCCATCATAAGAGGCTTTCGGTAAATTGATGATATCAAGCAAATGCCGCGGGAGCCAATATCAAGCTATTTCCAGAGATTCTCCAGTTATGGTGCCAATATGGAAATCACAAGAGGAGAAGCCGTCAAAGCATTCATTAGAAACATGCATCCAAACTCATTTGAGGCCTATGGAGGGCTTTATGAGTTGATCATGACGAGCACGATGAGAGAGCTCAAAGAAAAGCTGGACAAGGCATTTGCAAAGGAGATGGAGCAACGGGATGAAGGCTCGGAGAAAGAAAGAGAGACTGACACACTGGGAAGAGGTGTAAACTTCACATTCACACCCCTTACAGTGAGCATAGAAGAAATTTTTCAGAAGTACCTCAAGGAGGAGCTACCCACATGCAGGGAGGAGGGCAAGGCCTTCCTAGGAAGAGATGCACAGGGATGGTGTGAATACCATGGGACCTGGGGGCATCAGACCAACCACTGCATGGTGCTGAAGATAGAAGTGGAGGAAATGATTCACAGTGGAGGCCTGAAAGAGTACGTGGCAAGAGACAAATTGACCACCCCATATCCTTAGTTTCATATTTAGCACTTTGCATGTTCAATCTTTCCAAGTTTTTCAAAAACAACTTCTGAGAAGGAGAACTCAAGAAGTTACTCCAACTCTACAACTATCTTTGATTTCCTCCAAAAGGTGTCTTGACCCACCCAAGGCACCCCATGTGTAAGAAAAACACGAATGCTCTTAAGAGAGTAGAATTTCCTTCAAGGGCATTTTCCAATGAATGTGGTGATATAATCATGAAGTTATCCTTACACAGATATGACGTCAAGTCAACGACAGGTTCGACGCCCCCAAGAGCGTATCTTGAGAGTAGTTCTTATACTACGACACTCGACGCCCCCAAGAGCGTATCTTGAGAGTAGTTTTCATACTACGACACTCGACGCCCCCAAGAGCGTATCTTGAGAGTAGTATTCATACTACGACCCTCGACGCCCCCAAGAGCGTATCTTGAGAGTGGTTTCCAAAAACTACGAATTTCGACGCCCCCAGGAGCGTATCTTGAGAGTAGTGTTCATACTACGACCTTCGACGCCCCCAGGAGCGTATCTTGAGAGTAGTGTTCATACTACGACCTTCGACGCCCCCAAGAGCGTATCTTGAGAGTAGTTATTACACTACGACCTTCGACGCACCAAGAGCGTATCTTGAGAGTGGTTTCCAAAAACTACGAATTTCGACGCCCCCAGGAGCGTATCTTGAGGTAGATTTGCAACCTACCAGATTCGACGCCACCAAGAGCGTATCTTGAGGTAGAAAAAACACTACCAGATTCGACGCCCCCAAGAGCGTATCTTGAGGTAGATTTCAAACTACCAGCTTCGACGCCCACCAGGAGCGTATCTTTGGTCTAACCTGTGCCCTCCAGGAGCCTATCCTGTGAAACGTTAAGTGCCCTCCGAGAGCCTGTCTCGTGAACAGTTTTCGACGCCAACCAGAAGCGTATCTTTGGTCTAACCTGTGCCCTCCAGGAGCCTATCCTGTGAAACGTTAAGTGCCCTCCGAGAGCCTGTCTCGTGAACAGTTTTCGACGCCAACCAAGAGCGTATCTTTGGTCTAACCTGTGCCCTCCGCGAGCCTATCCTGTGAAACGTTAAGTGCCCTCCGAGAGCCTGTCTCGTGATCAGATTCGACGCCCACCAAGAGCGTATCTTTGGTCTAACAGTACCACATATACCATTTAAAGGGTATCGGAAGAGATAATCGCACCATACTGAAAAGGATCCCATGAGAAAGTAATTTCAAAGTAAAGTGATATGAAGAACACATAATGTTTTTTCTTGATGAAATAGCAGGTATGGCATGAAGGAAAACACGAAAGAAGGATAAGTAAATGAAACACACCAAGAGAAGAGTCCATAATCAAAGGGATATATACAAAAGCATGAGAAGTACCAGTGTAAAGCCAAGTGAACCACGTAGTCAACAGCACAATACGACAAAGGAAAGCAACATAAAACCCCACAACAATCCCAAAAGATACTCAACCCATTAAAGGGGAGAAGGAGTATGGTTATATACACAAAGATAGCAAGATGTAAACACATCAATCAGAGCCTTCGGGAGAGTCACCCTCACCCCCTGAGGCTGAACCACCGGCAGAGATGGATGAAGAGGAGGAGTCTGAGGTATCGATCTCCACAGGTGTAGCATCCACCTGTGTAGGGGCAGGCTCGTCTGCAACAGCAGCCTGACCCTTAAGGACAGCCATGTAGCCAGTAGCGTATGGCCCGAAATCACCAAGATCACCAACTGGAAACTGAGGATCATTGCGGAAAATATGATCAACCAGATACTCACCAAACAGGTTCATCTCCTGAGTGAGCCGCGCGCTATAATCAGCAGTGATGGCAGAGGAAGCCTTGTACTCAGACACTGCGACAGTCCTCTCCTCTGCCCGGCACCTAGCCTCTAATTTCCGCAACTCCTCAGAGTGGAGTGAAGATGCAACCTCAGCCTCCCGGCGTAAACTACCTACGGTAGTCTCAAGAAAGGACACTTGGTCCCTGAGCTCCTGCATCTTTAAATCAGATAAGCGCGCCTTCTCAGCAGCAGTGGCGAGCTCCGCCTTCAGAGAGACCTGGCTGTCCTCAAGGGTCTTCTTCTCGTCAGATAACTCGAGCACGAGTGATGACATGTTCACCATGTCAGACATACCCTAACAATTCAAACAAGGGATGAGTAACCGAAAGACAACCAATATAAAAGTATAAAGAAGAAAGCAAGGAACAACTCACAGGTGCATAACGAGAGAGTACACCCTGAACAAAGCGCCGAGTCTCCCCAGGAAACTTGGGCTGAGCAACACGATCGCCAGGGGGAATGGCACCGCGAAGTACGCGGATACCAACCTCAGGAGTCCGCAAAGAGGAGCCTCTATCAAGGTCGAACTCCTTCAAACCAGCGAAAGGAGTCCACTCAGACCCAACGACATCTTCATCAGTAAGACGTGCGAAATCCTTCCGACTCAAAGTCGGAGGCCCACCTATACAACCGAAACAAGTCAAAGGAAAATATAAACATAGAAGAATCAGTAACAAGGTAGAGATCAAACCTGAGGACCGCGCCCTCGGCTGGGGGGCAGGGGAACCACCACCAACAGGTCGCTTCCCTTTGTCAGCCAGGGAAGGCACCTCTTCGACCACCATCTCCTTATCACGAGATAGGGTCGGGGGACGAGCAACAGACGAAGCAGGATCCGCAGCTTTCTTCCTCTTAGCAGCCGAGGCCCCGGCCTCAGGATCAGATCTCCGCGGCTTGGACTTGGAAGGTCCAGAGTCTCTGCCTACGGAGACAACCCTCTCGGTCACCAAGGGGGAGCGCCCTAGCAATGTAAGAAAAACCAGATAAGGAAAACACAAAGTATACCATAAAGAAGCAAACAGGAGGAAGCATACCAGAGGCCCCAGCCTTTTTCCCAGGCATGGGGGATTTCTTCAGAGTGGAGCTAGAAAGAGCCTTCCTCTTGCTCAGGTCAACAGGTGCTCCCTGCACGTTATAGGTTTTTCCATGAAAGCAACCTACAAAGGAAGAGCAGAAGGTAAATAAAGATGAGAAGACCAAGTAACATACCGAAACCCCGGAGTCAGGAGTCAAACTGATCCCGGCCTCGTAAAGATCCGTCTCAGTCACTAAGGACGCGGGGCAGTATGATCGAGTCCTGTTGCTCTCATGAATGATCTTCATAGTCTCTAAATCAACGGAGGAGAACTCCCCGAAAGCAGGCCAACCATCCGACCGATCTTCATTCAAGACCGACCAAGTGACGTATCGATCCGTAATGAAGAAGTAATGCTTGGCCCAGTGACTGGCCGAGTTGTCGCTCCGGGCCACGAAGCGAAGAGAGGTATCCCACTCGACCCTACTCAACCCGAAATTAGCAAATCGGGGATCCTTGAAGGTCGGATGGCGAGTTACGAAACTCGCAAACCCCACCTTCGTCTGGTACTGGAACCGGTAGAAACATCGGAACAGAACAAGGGAGTACTTCCAGGAGTACCAATGGCACAACACCCGGAAGCCCACCCAGACACGGAGGGCACTGGGGGCAAGGTTCACAGGAGAAATCCTGAAGAACCTGCTCAACTCTATGAGGTCATCGCAGTAAGGCAACCTCAACCCAAATCGAATCTGGGAGGGGTAAACGACGACCTTCCCCCTAGGAGGCTCCGTCACCGTCTCGCGGGTATTCCCCAAGGAGGGGAGGAAAGGATATAGAGGCTCATCTAAGGGACAGATATCTCCTAAGGTAACGTGCTCATTGTAATCGGACCTAGTTAGGTGGTTCTCCGACAGGGCAGCGAGACCTAAGGCAAAGGTAGCAGGAAATCCCAAAGTTCGAATTAAGTTTCGACTAACACCCCGCTCAGATCGCAACACTAAGCTAATGATAGGAAAGAAAGTAATGCGACAAAAAAGAAGAGAAAAAGAACTCACTCATCCTTCGGAGGATGTAACGCCTCTGTAGAGTCTGTGTGCGCGGACACCACCAGGAATACAGTACCTGCCACGACATGACAAATATCAAGACAAGAAAATTTCCGAAAAATCGGGAGTACTCCGACACTCGACCAACGACAACAACCAAAGATTCGAAGACACCCAACAAAGATAGCCAACATGAGCCAAGGACACCACGACAACCAAATCGAATAATTTTATCCGAACCTAAAGTCGGTTTTCGGGCAAAATTACCGTTACGCCCTCCAACGGAAATCAACACACCAACGGCAATACAATATCAAATTCAAAATGGGGATAGTTTAATCGGACAAGAAACTATCTCCGGACGACCGGCAAATTTTTTCCCAAATCCACAACTATCAACGGCTATCCACGGCAATCCCACATTCAATCAAATTTCGGCAACCAAGCATCGGCAATCAAGTATTGGCAATCAAGTATCGACGATTCAAAAATCAACATTTTACACGGTAACGGAAAGGAATAGAGTGGACCTTCGGAAAACCCGACCCGATGTGATAAACGGGTCCGGATTTCGAATTTTGGAGCTGGCCGGAATCAGCCCCCCGCCGGAGCCTCGATTTTCCCGCCGCCGGAGTCGAGCCACGTCCGTCCCCGCCTGTCCCGCTGCCGTGGCCGCCCGTCGAAGCTGTGGACTCCCTCGCCGTCGTGAATGGCGGCCCCTGTCGCCTCCGTCGCACCCCGCACCACCGTCAGCTGCCGTCCGCCTGAGGCCAAGCCTTCGTCTCCGGCTGGGGCTTTCTCTCGTCGCCGTCCCGATCAAGCTGCTGGTCGGATTTCTGGTCCCTCACCGGAAATTTCGGCCGGCCTCCTCCTTGGGTGTGCTCCGATTTCTTTCTTGCTCTCCAAGGGTGAGAAGAGAGGGAAAAGGGTGGCTATGGTGACTAACTAAGGTATTTTCTTAACTCTCATATATGTTTGAAAGATGGTAGGGTTTTTTAAAGAGTTTTAATCACCACCCTCCATTTATTTTTAAGTGAGATCTAAGGGCCAAAGAAAAACCATCACTTTTATCCCTTTTAACTATGGCTAAGTATATCTCCATACTTAGAAAAACTATCAAGTTAGACTTATTCTTGAGCATCCCATACTTAGAAAAAAAAATTGGCCAAAATTAAATTTTTCCTCACTTAGGCAAAATCCCGGCACGAAATTGAAGAATAAGTCACTTAGTTGCATTCGTATTACATCCCTATGCAAGCATGTATTTCTTGAGTACACGCCTGTAGCAAAGATAAATTTATTACTCCCACCTCAGACGGACGCGTGCTTAGGCACACGTCCGCGCAACTCTAACATTTACAACTCCTCTATCTCATAAGGCAGGGAGCAGAGTCGGAGACACGCATCCATGGGTAAGCAAGCATTCAGACGAAAGGTAAAACCCCGGTTTCAAATTGCGCGTATCATACCATCCTGAAATAGAGTCAATCAAGGGTTAGGCCATTGGTTGACTCGGGGGCATGTGATGGATATACGCCCAATTTGAACCCGTTGACTTCCGAATCGTTGTAATTTTATCACCCCGTTAATGATTGTAAATCGAAACTTCAACCCGAACACTTCGCGAGAACACCAACGGCACGGACGAGGCCGAAGCGCTCGTCCGGCCGAGTCAAACTCACCTAGGTGAGGTTGGGTGGCCACACCCGACCTCCCCTAGAGGAGATCGGGTCAGCCAACCCCATCCTCCCTAGGAGGGGTTGGGTGCCCTCACCCAACCCCTACCCTTGGGGGTCGGATTTCCCTTCCCCCCAAGGGCCCCGGCACCATTTTTGGACTCCCATACTCGGTTTATTCCGCCTACCTTCTCCGTATCCTAAAGTCTTAATTATGCGTTTAAAGGTTAATTAACTGTGTTTAAGGGTTAACGATGTCATTAAGCCACCTTAATGACACCGTTGCCTATAAATACCCCACCTCCACTATTCATTTGATCATCTTGGCAATTTGGATAATTTTGCTCTGACATCTCTCTAGCTTTATCTCTCTAAAAACAATACTGACTTAGGCATCGGAGAGGGTTCATCAGGCACCACCCCCCCCCCCCCCCTCTGTGCCTGGTACTGCCCCTTCTGCAGGGCGAAAGGAGAAGAGAAGCTAAAGAAGGAAGGACGCAAGCTAAGACAGTGCAACCCGAGAGTATCAGATCCTTCACATCTCCAGTGAGGAACGAGATTTGAGCCGACCACCCGTTGACCCTGATCTCGGAACCTAACAGTGCGCAACTCATTAATTGAAAATCAGGGCTCAGCCCACAACATGCAATATCTAGGTAGCTTGACATAGCCAAGACTACAATTCTAATCATGCAATAATATCGATTTTATAACAATTGCAATTCAGCCCACATATTGATCTAGTCTCAAAATCATGCATTTTCGAGATCCAACCCCATAATCGAGACTAGGCATCAGGTTTAATTAAAACGTGGAATTATTAAACCTCTAAGCACTGTAGAGGTATTTAAAGTTGGAATTGTTTCGGTTCAGTCAAAAATACGGTTCGGTTCAGTTCCGGTTCATCTGGTCCGGTCCGGTTTAAAAAACGATTCGGCCAGACCGGTTCGGTTTAAAATAGGAATTCGGCTCGGTTCTTCACGCAAACCGGGTCGGTTCGACCCATTTTAGTTTCCCTGGTCCGACCCGACCCTGATGGGTCGGACTGATTGAGAAAACCTTGTTTGGTTGACCCGCACTAGTTTAGATCTATGAAACCCGATACGGTTCGGTTGACCCGTTCGGTCCGGTTCGGTTCCCTTGGTTTTCCGGGTTGGTTGACCCAACCTGGATGTGCAAAATTGGACCGGCCCATAACCCATAGGGTGCGGCCGAATTTGTAACTTGTGGGCTAAGTAGGGTTTTAAAATCCACCAAAAACTTAACTTAGCCACCAAGTAACAATTAATTATAAAATAATTTTCAATATTTGCACACACACACACACACACACACATATATATATATATATATATATAAATTTCGGCACAAATATATATATTTATTTATTGTCAAAATTAACATTACATATACATAAATATATTTAGCACCATTATATATATATATATATATATATATATATTATTGTCAATATTTTATATTAGGGATATAAAATCTATCAACAATATATTTTCTCAATCTTTAGGTAACTAATAGATATAAATATTAGGGTTAATAACTAAAAAACTGTCCAAGGTTTACCCTATGTTAAAATTAGGTGTCTGAAGTTTGAAATGTTAAAATGGACTGTTCCAAGTTTCATTTTTGTTGAAATTTGGTGTCTTTGTGCGTCTTTTCATCTTCATTCCATCATTTTCATCAACCCACCAACCCACTCATAATCCATCACTCTTTACTTTTCACAAAATCGTCAAATTTCACCTAAAAATTGAACATTAAAAAAAAAGTTTCTAGAAGAGTGGTGTAGAGCCATTTTCCAAGGACAATAGAGCGAGATTTACTTGCCCGGATGTGACCAACTTTTTAGATGACGGTCCCGGCAAGATGACGAGAATGGAGTGTGTATGGGAGCTCAAATTTGACAGACGGTTTCGTCGGAATTGACTTCTCTAAAGTAATCACACCGAGACACCAAATTTCAACAAAAATGAAACTTGGGACAGTCCATTTTAACATTTCAAACTTCAGAAACCTAATTTTAACATAGGGTAAACCTTGGACAGTTTTTTAGTTATTAACCCTAAATATTATCTACATCCCTAAATTTGTGCTAGATATATTGATAGTCTCTACTCACAATTATCTTGTGAACCTAACCTTAATTTTGACCTAATTCACCTAGACAATAATTTCGGCCGAATTATGTGAGTAAAATTTCTGAAAAATTTCGCCACCTTAGGGTTACTTGTTGACTAAGAAATTAAAAGTTTCATCTTGCACACCTAGAAGTGGTTCGACCGAAACCTCTAATTAGGGTTAGTGGTCAAATTTCAAGATCAAATATTGCTATGATCAAGAATCCAATGTTTAATTTTGATAAAAGTCACGTTTTTCTTGAAGATCGTGAACATCAAATTTTATTATGAACATCATGTAAATTTCAGCCATGGTGATTGTATAAATCGAAAATTTTAAAACTTTGAACCTTTTAAAACTTTCGACCGAGTCTATTACGTTCAAGAACACCAATTTAATCAAAATCATGAACTCCCAAACACAAACTCTGATACTACTGCTGGATTACGGGGCTAAATACTACGAAAACAAAAACAAGATTCGTGGTTGGTAACTAATACGCAACGGAAGATAGTGCACATACCTACTTTGTTTTCCTTGTACCTTGGATCACTTGAGGGGAGTTCTCGATCCGCCAAACGGTTCCCGTAAAGGTTCTTGTTAGAGAAGCCCTACGCAGATTATGCTCGACATCAAAGCCTCAGTCAATTCTTCACAGGGATTGATCAATGGAGTAGATTGCTTTACAAAATTTGGCACCTCCTTGTGGACTATGTGGTTCAGCCGAAACTCTATAGTAATAGGGAAGAGGGTTTTCTTTTTGTCTCACCACAAAGTAAGAAAGGGATTCACCTTAAATTAATCCTAACACTCTGATGCTGGCGGAACCGACTAATTTCGAGGATTTTGCGGTTTCTAGTCCCGGAGTTTCAACTTTCGGATTTTGGTGCGTGAATAGTGTTTTAACAGTTAGAAACGGGGTTTCTGTCCAAAATCACAGATATGCTGTGAATTGCGCTGATTTTTGGCCAAATTCCATCATCTTAGGGGTTAAAATCGCGTTTTTATGTTATTTCGGGTGTTTTTGCAATTTCCAATTTATTCGGGACTTGTTCACTATTTTCGGTTTTTTTCAAGGTTAGGGTTTTCTATTTAAGACATTTTTGGCCGAATTTTACATTCAGTTTATTGATTAATGAAAAAAATTGAGATTTTCCTCAACCTTGCGTCAATTCTTAGGTATTCTTTTGAATCAACAAATTATTGCGCCTCCATCCAATAAATTCTCGGCATTTCCCTAGAATCAACGAGTTTTTTATTCCATCTATCCCATAACGATGCATTACATTCCCTATTTATAAGAGAAGCAAAATGGAAAAAATCCACTTTACCCTCAAGCATATTTCGGCCGGCAATAGAGTAAGGGAGGCCCAATTTTGGGCCTCTCATATCAATTGGGATTTTAGGCCTAGCCCAAAATACCTAATGAGACATTACCTAATTACTTAGGTACCAGACTCTAATTAATGGGCTCTCAATTACGGCGGCCCATTCTCCAAATGCTAACACTTCCTTGTGAAGAACATGTGAAGACAACACCGGAAAGCACTGCCAACGACACTTTTTCTTGGCTCTTGTACACCCATGGATCATCTTCAGCTCAGAGGTGTGGGGCGGGACTAGTGTTAACGCCGCCTGATGGGGAACCACTTCGATATGCGTTGGCACTTACTTTTCACGCCACAAATAACGAGTTCGAATATAATTCCCTATTAACGATTCATTAACAACCGATACAAACATCTTGGTGGTATTTAATACTAACACACTATCGAATGAAAAGGTTCTTTTTTTATTGTGACCTTCTTGACCACATTTATCGCATTTTTTCTTCTTAGGTTGTTGGCTAATGTTCATCTCGTTGTAAATTATCGCTTTCAAATATTATTGTTTGCCGCTAATTCTACTCGCGACAAGTTGTCAGGTGATCTTTATTAGCGCAACTTTCAATCGCGTCAAGTTAAGTCATTAAGGTAACATTAACTTTCTTGACTCGAATGACAGTTGGGACAAGAAAGATAACATACATGAATACTATTCATGACAAATGGTATTTGGGTGATAAGTTTCGTAAGTTGGTATTTCAATATTTGGTTGTAAAATAATGTTATTTAGGGGGGGGGGGGGGGGGTGGGGGAAGTTGTAATTTGTTGAATACAGGAATATCCATGTTACTTGGGTCGGACTTGTCTATGAAACTGCAGCATTTCAGAATGGCGTATTAATAATATATTATATTCATTAATTGGTGGTTTAATTAGTTTCGGCCTGGTCTGGTTCGATTTATTCCGGTTTAACACCGTTTAACAACGTTAAAATGTCCCGTTAAATTCCTTTGGATGTACCGTAACCCAACATCATAGTAGATGGACGAACACTAAAAACCTTCACATTATTCGTCTTTACCTTTTTCAAGTTTCGTAATTGTTTACAGTCAATACCACTCGGCCAACCAAAAAAAAATTCCACTCGAGGTTTCTCTGCTCCTCATATTCCAAATCCGCTTTTACGTTTGGATCTGTATCTACTGTAGTGATTTTTACTAGGGTTCATCTTGTTTAAGTTGTTGAATCTGTTTCCTTCATACTTAGATTAATGGCGCAATACATCTGTAATCAAGTTTGTCAAGGTCCATTGGTCCTGCAGTCGCTACCATCTCCAATGCAACCCGAGGTTCGCCTACTTCTCTTATTCCAACTACGTTGTCACATTTCAGATCGGTATCTATTGTAGCGATGTGTGTTAGGGTTCAACTGATTTAATTGGTGGATTTGTTTATTTTGTAATTAGGTTACTGCTGCAGTATCCATGTAATTAATTTGTTGTTTATGAATTGATATTGGATGTTTCTGCTATTTGGGTATCCCTTGTCAACTGCACACATGTTTTCAATAGATAATAAGTTTTGAGCTGTTGCATCCAACCCGTTGGACGAGTCTCCACAGTGAGACATGTGTGTTCTTGTGCTTTGCAATAGTCATGTAATAAATAATTAGTAAGTTCCATTAGTTTACAGTTATGTATTTGAATATTATTATTTGCAGAAGTATGACTGAACAAATGAACATTTGAAACCAACAACATATGGGGTTGTAAGGTTTGTGTTGTTACTTTGGTGTCATCTCTCTATTTAGTGGGTCTACAGAATGAAAATACGATAGGTTCATGTTTTCTCATTTTCGTAGGATTGGTTTGACAATGAGGTATGTAGAGGGACTTGACTTGCACATCTTATTATGGTTTTGGACTGGTATAGCTTCTTGGGAGATGTAAGTAAAACATGCAACATGCTTGAAAATTATGGTTTAATGGAACAATACGTTTGAAAATGATGGTTGTATGGCCCAATATGTTTTTAGAATGTACAACATGACTTTTTTCGGACTAGCTTTCAATTCTCCCGTGTCAATTTAACAATACAATTGACAGCATGTCATTGGCGGGATGTCCTTTTACCATCTTTTACAACATGTTGTACATTTTAAAACATATTGCTCCATAAAACCAGCATTTTTAAACGCATTATACATTTTAGAACTTATTGGTCCATTAAACCATATATTTCAAACATGTTGCACTTTGTACATACTTTTCCCTTGTATCATATAAAGTTTGGGCTGCCACTTCCATCAACCCCGGACCGAGACACGTCATCAAACAGAACGATGAAGTCATGGCTGTTATATGAAAGGGAGGGTAAGATGAAAAGTGTCTTATCTCTGTCGTATGCAAAGGCTTTACCTCTAAGGACATGGATATATGTCTTCAAGAGTATGGATGTATGTCTTCAAGAGTATGGCTGTATTTATTCAAGAGTATATACAGTCATGTCCTAGGAGGTAAAGACTTGTCTATGACGGTGAGATGACAGTTAACACTTTAGCTTCCCATCGTTAACAAGCATGCCAACGATGAACTCATATTGTTGTTATGTGGAAGGAGACTAAGGTGAAAAGTGTGTTCCCTCCAACGTAAGCAAAATGTTTAACACCTAGGTATAAGTCATCTCGTAGGAGGTAAACATTTTGCTTACGTTTGTGAGAATATAGTTTTTCACCGTTAGGCTCACTTCGTCATAACAAGTGGTTCATCGTTGCGCCCGATGATACAACAATGAACTAACTACTCATGATTGTTGTTATGTCGAAGGGAGCCGAAGGTGTAAAGTGTCTTGTCTCCATCATAAGCAAAGTCGTTTCCCACTTAGGAGGTAGGACTTTGCTTGTGACGAAGAGAAGAAAAGTTACACCTTAGGCTCCGACATAAGAAGAAGCATGAGTTGGTTCATCGTTGTGTCGGTCGATGAGCTCATGTTTGTTATCCGGAAGGGAGCTGAGAGTACAAAGTGTCTTCTATCCTTCGTACGCAAACTGCTTTCATCCAAGTACATGGCTGTATGTCTTCAAAAGTATTCAGACATCTTATAGGAGTCAAGGGCTTTGGCTATGATGGAGGGAATTCCGTTTTCAGTTTAGGCTCCCTTTCTCATAACATTGCTGTGCACGATGATGTGCCTCACTTCCGGGGTTGCCGGAAGTAGTTCCCCTGACTAGAGATAGAGGCTAAAGAAGGTATACCAATCCAAAACCATTAAGGTAGTGTTAAGCTTCGTAACTCGAATCCTTCTACAATCAATTGTTGCAGCTGTCGGGCTCGAAAGTTGTAAGGTATTTGTTGTTTGACAACTGTATTAAAAGACGGTAATGTCCAGACATGTTTGGTAATTGTGATTGTTTTATGATTGCAAGATTAGCAGTGGCATGAGACGGGCTTGAGTCGGGCAGGAGATGATGGTGATGGTGAGCTTTGGAGCAGAAGTCGATGTTGGTGGATGTCCAGGACGATGATATTTGGATTGGCGTTGGTGGGCAACTGCTGGTGGTTGGACGGAAAAAGAGTAATAGATGAAACAAAGAGATAGAGTCTAATTTGGTTGAAGAATTGTAGTTATTTGATGAAGAACCAAAACAAAGAAACCCACTAATTAGGGTTACTATTGTACATGTTAGTGGACGACAAACAATGAAAGAGTCCCCTTCAGTTATTCAATCTCACGATCCTGTACAATTTGTAAATCGTATATATGTTGAAAGAACCTAAACAAGATATACCAGATAATAGTGTCATATATATGTTTAATTTTTTATTTTTTTTTCAAAATAAGCATAATAGGTGAATGCGCGTGTTAATCTGTGTTTTGTTTATCGGTAAGGGACACATATGAATGAAAGAAAAATAAAACAAACTTAACATATGCATAACTGTCACTGGTAAGTACGATAGAATGGAAATCTGTCCAATCAAAGGATTGGGCAAACGTAGCAACTTCTGCATCACATCGACATGCGATGCAATGTGGATCTGCAAAGAAGTAATACTCTCCTGTCCATCTAGAAATTTCCTTCGAATGGTTGTTCCTGCATCGATCTTGAGGTAGTGGCAGAACATATGTCCGAAGCATATGTTTGGTAGGCCAGAAGTTGCAAACAACATCCATCAACTGGTAGCGACATTGCAACTCCATCCTGGCTTCAAAAACACTTCTTAGAAGGTTGTAAGTTGATTCCATCTTCTTATCATTGCCGCCCTCGTTGGACCATTGCTAGAGTATAAGTAGCGTTTAGATCTCCAGCAACTGACGCGGACTTCAATTGGTCACGACCCAGTTGAAAGTTAGCTCCTGTGAAGTAATTGTACATTCCTTCCCGATAAAGAGCATCTCGGTTATTGTTCTGATAGAAAGTTGCGACGAAGTCCGTATACCTTCCCGCCAAAGAACAGGGCACGGTCTAAAGTGATACGCAGCTATGCATGTGCACAACTTCAGCCACCCTCCTAAAGCTTTTGCAACTGGATTTGATTTCCAGGTTAGTCAATGCGTGGTTATATCGGTTTGATAAAAGAATTTAAACAGTTATAGATAATGATACATACCACAACTTCAGCTTGAAAAAATCATTTATCGAGTCAGCACTAACACAGGTCATGATTAGCACCAACACCTCATCAGGTAAATTGGTAAACACAGGGTGATCCATTGTATACAAATTTATTCTGCGGAAAACTCTATAGTACAGTTAATATGTTGTTGATAATGTCTCTACAGAGATGAAGTCATAATAATTAAATCCTTGCACTATTTTAAATGCTTCAGTTCAAGTGACATAGAACGTTGACGAAAGTTTACACAAACCCCAGTCTAGACTCCAGAAAAAATAGAACGACCAAGAAACATGAATCCTGTATAGAACTTAAACAGACGCATTACCAGGCAAATGGTACAGCGTATGCATGTATGGGAATCTCATGCGCAAAGATTCAGCAACACTATTATCTAAGTTATAATAAGATCAGTATAAGTAAAGAAGTCGAACGTACCTGAACCAAGATTATCAAAGGGATAATCTAAGATACGTATTTCTTCTCAGGTAGTGGAATTAGACAGAGAGACAGATGGGAGGAGTCTTTCTTTTGGGAGAGAAGAAGGACGAAGTGAAAAGGCTTTGTTTCGAAAGGACATGCTCAATTTATTTTTGGGAGAAGTAAACGACGTCCAATCAACCGATGTAATTCATATAACATATACTATCAAGGGTTTTTTTTTAATTAAATACCAAAAATATTAATACAGTTGTATAATAATTTACGAAATCCTAAATTTGTAAGACAACTATATGAAGTTGTTTTGTAATGTAATATTCCATACATACTAAGTCGGCCAACTTATCAATAGAGCATTCAAATGAAAATTTAACGACTCATCAGCTGGCTGTCTAGGTACTGAAAACATGATGTATAATAGTTAAACTCTCGTCATCCTTAATAGGAATGTACAATTTATTGTTAATCTCAATTTTTTTCTCCGTATTAAAAATAACTGATGTATTTCTTATAATTTTTGTAATGAATCTATCAAACGAAAATCGTAGGTGAGTACATATTAATTAAATCAAAGTTCTAAAAGTGTCTCATTTGCCCTCTAGGGTTTATTAGGGAATAAAATATATTTGTTAATATATTTTATTTTATTTAGAGAAGTTTATATATTAGGAAAAGATATGTCTTAATATATTATCAGATTATTTTTCTTAATATATTGTTATAATAAATATATTACTAAAATAAACTTATCTAAATGTTATAACATATATTTATTCCCTAGTAGGATTCACCGCAAGTCCATATATTTCTTTCTCAGAAAGAATATAAGCAGGCGTTTTGCTTTACTGATGCTTTTAACCGTATTCTCTCATGCCGACTTCTAATTCGCGAAGATGGAGTCCATGAGTATATCAGAGTTGATATCGAAGTTATCGGGCTTGTCATTCAACTCTTCTGAGTGCGATGCTGTTACCAAGGTTCTGGTCAAACACGATGAACAACAGCAGCAGGTCATTGAAGCCCTAAAGAAAGACGCGGAGACTCTGCTGAATGAGAATCCGGTGTTGGATTACGGGGACGTAATACTACGGAATGCTAAACCTGTACTTGTAAGTAATCTAATTACACAGCAGAATAACGTACACATACCTCAATAACTTTCCTGCCCAAAAACGTTGTGGAGGGAGTTCTGATCCTCCGGTCGGAACCCGTACAAGTTCTTCGTGAGAAGAATTCCTACGTGGTATAAGCTCCACAGCAAGTCCTACAAGGGACTTATTAATTTGATTGATGTGTTAAACCCCTTAGGAGAACCCCTATATATAGCATTGGTGGAGTGGACAAAAGTCCACTCCAACCAATGTGGTACATGGTTCGGCCGAACCATGCTAATTTAGGGGGAGGCCCAATTTTGGGCATCCCATGTCAATTAGGGATTGGGTCTGGCCCAATTAACCTAATGTGACAATTACCTAATTAACTTAGGTAATTTCCTTAACATTGATGGGCTACCAATTACGGCGCCACGTCACCACATGCTAACAGCTCCCACTCGCCGGAATGGGAGGGTGCCTGTTAATGTATTGTCATCCAATAGCATCAACATTTCAGTCTTCAGTCTTTGTCTCCGTCTCCGAATAGTTTATACGAGGTTTGCCGTGCGACCGGCGGATACGACGGGCATCGTGCTACTCATCTGTTAGGAGTGTTGTAGCGCCCGTAGAACGTTGATTCCCTTTGGTAAATCAAGCCTGTCAAAAATAAAATATGTACCGCACTGTATCCTTGGTCAAATGATAATTCTCCAATTGCCCAGTTTTCCACATAGGAATAATTCTCCAGGGCATCCGTACAAGTGTTCACAACCTTGTAAACACTCGATTTTGACCCGGACGTAACGATGTTACAAATGATACGTCAAATTCCGGACGCGTCAAGCCACAAAGTCTCCAAAAAATGCTCAAGGGCACATTAAAGAAATTATTATAAATATATTTTAAATTATTTCGAATTTATTTAATATTTTCGGAATTTTTAAAATATATATATATAATAATTAGTTTTTTTATTTTAGAAAATTATCTGTAAGATATTTATCTCCAGATATTATTTTTTATTCAAAAGAATAATTATTTGTTATCATTTTTTATTTAAATTTTATATGTAATCTAGACTAGGTTTTGAGTATAAATAGGGGTCTAGGTTACATTGTAAAGAGAAAAAAGACATCAGAAAATAATA
This sequence comes from Clarkia xantiana subsp. parviflora, assembly GCA_036873135.1. Lineage (NCBI taxonomy): Eukaryota > Viridiplantae > Streptophyta > Magnoliopsida > Myrtales > Onagraceae > Clarkia > Clarkia xantiana. Next base: position 22,336,415 of record JAPTYO010000012.1, read on the forward strand.
GTCTACTTTTCTTGGGATCCGTGTGAATTTTGTCTTTTTGTGCTTTATTTAAAAAAAAAAATTGTCATCCGGCCACCTTGTTCAGCCCGTCCGGCCAACTCCGCCACCACCGCCTCGCCTTCCCGTCGTCGTTCCGCACCGACCGCCCACCGCCGCGTCGCGCCAACCACCGTCCCAGTTCCTGTCCGTGCTGCCGTCCCGTCCCGATCTGTCCCGGACTGTCCGTCCTGCCGTCCCGCCACCACCGACCCAGTCCCTGTCTGTGTCGTGCCGTCCCGGTCTGTGCTGCCGTCCGCAGTGACCCCCTGCCAGTCCGATCCCACTGCAGGTGAGGACCCTCCCCGCCGCTGCTGTTCTTTTCTGTTTATTTTATTTATTTATTTATTTATTTATTTATTTAATAGTTTATTATTAATATTTTTTTATTATATTTTCTGTTTTATATTATTATTATTATATTATAATTAATTTATAATTTAAATGTAATTTGTTAGATTTAATTAATAGTTTAAATGTAATTGGTAAAATTTAATTAGTAGTTTAATTTAAAGTGATTAATTTTAATTTGATAGCATGTTAAAAGTTTTTTTTAGTATTTTAGACTTCATTTTTAATAGGAATTATAGGATATAATTAATTATTAGATTTGGGATTATATTTGATAATATCTTTTCGTATGATGAAATTTGATTAATTTTGACATTGTTGGATTAATTTAGTGTAATATATGTATAAACAATAAAATTGGCAAATTCGCGAATTGAGTACTGAAAGGGCGTGATTAATTCCATGAGTTTTAATTCGTAATAGAACCCCCCGAACTCGTATTTCTGATCGTAGACCGATTTTATACCTAGGTGTGTAATTCGTTATTCGCTTAGGTAATGTAGGATTCTAGTTAGCCTTAATTAACTAGTGGCGACTCTTTTCAAAATTCGCACGTTTTCAAAACGTAATTCGCCGTAGATTAGATTTAGGTCTGACAATTTGGTGACCCTGCTGGAGATTTTTGAGGGTTCGAGCTCTTATATATTTGCTTATTTGCCGTGTTTTAGTTTAAACATATTTCTCGTCGTTATTCTAACTATAGTTTTTTTTCTTCCCGTAGGTACGAAGCTCTTGTTTTTATTTTTATGTTCAATAACAAGTTTTTTTATGATGTTGTTTGAAACCACACACACTCACATTGAGCATAACGTCCAAAACGCTTAAATCCCAGGGCAACTAGGAACCCCGGAGAGATAGTAAGGGTACGACCGCGCGGCCGAGCCGCCGGAACGACTCGGAACAACTCCACTCGCTTGTGAAGGTCCTGTGATCCCTATGATGGGGTGAGGAAACCACCTTGTCGGGAACCTATCAGTGGAACCTACCTTATAGAACAAAGAAAAAAACACACACATGAAGCTTTGATCCTACTGTTGTTATTTTACATGTTTGCGTGCTTTTATCTCTTTCTTTCGACCCCTAGAATTTATCTCGTATAGGATCTGGGTCTAATGTAATCTTTAATTTTTTGCACCATGTATGTAATTGCGAACCGCACATTAGTGGAAATTTACTTTTCAAGCATGCATTACACATCATTAAAATAAAAAAAATATGTGCCATCCACTTCATCACTCTAAAACGTTTTACACTCCACTTTAGTAAGGATGGAAAGACTGCCCAAGTGTCCTCACATTATGATCGTTCCAGCTCCTAGGGACGACATCAACCGCCTCTGGAATGCCATGCCGAAGACGGAGCACGATTATATCACCCAACTCATCGGAGGAGTTCAACGACTTGCTGATTACAAGATAGAATGGCACTTGCTAGAAGCCTTAGCCGACCATTGGGACTCGAAGAAAGCAGTATTCATCATCAACGGCATAGAGCTCACCCCTACTCTCGAGGAATACCGCCAGCTGGTACAAGGCCCGGGATGGAATGAAGGGATCGTCTTACCAAGATTTGAGGTGTCCAAAAAGCAGAGTCTTTCTAAACTCTTACGGGCCAACAGAAGGAAGATGGTTAACGAGCTTATGGTGGCCACACATCATGGTTTATCTATCAATCGTTTGATAAGTTGGGTTGGTTTTAGAATGAAAGATAATCGAATGATCCGAGGAGCAACTCACGCCTATCTCTTGTTATTTTTTGGAACTCTCTTATTCCCCCACTCCCAAAGCTATATAGATGAGGCATTAGCCGACGTCGTCCTTCAAGTGGTCGAAGGCAGAAGTTTTATAGTGGCATTGCTTGCTGAAACAATCACGTCTCTGAACATCATAAAAGCTAAAGGGAGAGGAGGATTAAGAGCAAGTCCAGCTTTATTGCAAATATGGTTTTTAAGTCACCTAAATGAGATCGGCGTCGGTTTCCCCAAAGCTCATTTCCTTATAGAAAAACAAATTATATCAAGAATGATAGACTATACTCATCATGTAAACAAAGGATGGAGCACCCGTGAATGGAAAAAACATTTTTCAAAACTTTTACCTAAAGACATTTTATGGGTAGCTCGATGGTTTTCACCTAGGTCTGCATTTTTAAGGTGTAAGGATTTTAACAGTGTTCCTCTTATTAGCCACCTAAGCTCGTCAGTCACCTACCCGGCCCGAGTCGTTCGACAACTCGGGGGTCTTCAAGGCATACCAGCTAACGCAAATGCACCTCACTTGATATTCGACTGGGACGACAATAAAGTTACTCAAGCCGCACTCAAACAGGCTGCTCAGCGAATACATGCAATTTGGGAAGGTCGAATCGAGGAGAAAATCCAACCGCCCGGGGATATCAAAGAAGAAGAGTAGACGTATCGGGCCACTAAGGAGTACGTCCACCGCTTTCACACAGTCATTGAAGATCCAATTATTGACCCCGCAGAAGTCATTGGACAAAATCCACAAGACGCACCACCTTCCCATGAAGACGTGTACGACACGCTAGCTGCCCGAGTCGAAATCCAATGTGCCACCTGGGCCCGAGATTGCGCACAATCCAAAGAAGAAATCAAGCGGTTACAAAAGGAACTTTCTAAAGCGCGAGCTAACGTCATGCACCAGCAATGGGCACTTAGAGTAAAGGAGAGGCAGAAGACGCGGTTAAGTGCTGACCTTGAAAAGTTCAAACGAAGAGCGAGAAAACTGAAATTTTTTTCAAAAAACATTTGTCTGTTGAATTCGTTAGGACTAAGGAACAAGCACTCGACGCACTCGGCGAGATGTGCAGTCGTGTAAAGCATTTTAGAGTTTAAGTCTTAATTGTAAAATTATCTCTTTTTTTGAATAAGATGCTGAAGTTAATGGCACATTAATTTTTTTTTTTTAAATCATGCATGGAATTCTTTGTCCATATTTTGAATCGTCATTTTTTCCTGCTGCAGGACTAGCTAGTACTGGCACGTTCGCGAAAAATCACTAATATGGAGAACACGCAGCAAATCCAGCGACATGAGGAACGAATGGTCGAAATCGAGGCAGCTAACGCAAAAATGCATGAAGATATGGCCACCATGTCAGCAAACATGGAACGTATCATGGCACTCCTCGAGGATCAGTCAACCATCAATGCTCCAAACCCGCCTTTGCCGACAGGGACCTCAACTCCAGGCCCCTCAGCGAATATAGGAACCGCAATACCAGCTACCATTGTACCTCCCAACACCACGGTGGACCCCTCTCGAAACTACCCTATTTTGATCAGCCCCGATCAGACTTTACCAACGCCATGTGTCTCTCCGAGCCCGACCATAATGCACGGGCATGTTAACCAAGGGGGCGCAACCGGCACAAATGCTTTCACATCATCGTCTGTCATCGAGACTGAACACGATCGTCGCTTGAAGAAAATGGAGGAAAAGATGAAGGCGTTCTCCAGTCTCGAACAATATAGTGGCATTGGTTACTCTGACCTGTGCCTTTTTCCTAACATGTCAAGACCGGAGAAATTCAAAGTCCCTGAGTTCGAGAAGTACGATGGCCTTGGTAATCCCATAGTCCACCTGCGAATTTACCTTACGAAGATGGCCCCTTACCAACAGTATGAGGAGTTCTTGGTCCAAACATTCCAAGAAAGCTTGAAAGGAGCAGCTTTGGTTTGGTTCGTCAGCCTGAAGGCCGGCGATATCTCAACATGGGAAGAAATGGCCAACGCTTCCGTCCGCCAATATAAGTTCAATCTGGACACCGCTCCGACTCGCATGGATATCCAGAGCATGGATATGAATGCGGGACAGTCCTTCAGGAACTATATGCAGTCTTGGAGAGAAAAGGCGGCTGGAGTCCGACCACCCCTAGAGGATGCGGAAGCAGTATCCATGTTTATTGGAACTCTGAAGGGAGCGTATTACTCTCATCTATTGGGACATGTTTCTGCAAATTTTGCTGACTTGGTGAAATCCGGAGACATGATCGAGCAGGGAATCCGGACAGGGTGGATTGAAGATCCCCTCAAAAGCTACCTGGGAGACGGCTTGAGAAAGAGTGGTGCCAAAAAGCTGCTCCCAAAAGACGCAACTATCAGCGCAGTCTACCTGATGCACTTGGCGGCACCTGTGGCTCAGCCAATGACTCAAATACCCCCAGCTCCACAACCCTCCTTCACAGGTGGACAAGGAAATCGAGTTAATTTCAAGCAGAGAGACGTAAGATCCTTTACGCCCTTACCTGTGTCAATGGCCGAGGTGTACCATAAGATGTTAGAACAGAACCTCATCGGCCCCGAGTTCATGAGGCCAGATTCAAAAGTACCTAACGACGACCCAAGTTCAAGATGTGAGTTCCATATGGGGATAGCAGGACACTCCATAGAGAAGTGCACCCGCCTGAGGCACAAGATTCAAGACCTCATTGACAACAAGCTTCTTATTCTCAACCCGCAACACAATGCGGGTTCATCATCGTCTATCAACATGATCTGTCTTGAATATGAGTCGTCAGAAGATGTCGCTATCGCGGTAATCACACTATTCGTACTAAATTATGTGCCCGAACAGCCAGCCAGGCTGCCACTAGTGATGCAGGGGCCAGCTCCTTTCCAATATGAAAGCAACAAGAAGGTCCCTTGGATCTATGAAGCTCAAGTAATCGGGGTTCCAAAACCAGATGATCACGACACGTTCGGGTCGCGTATACACGGAGGATGTTTCTAAAGACATGGTTGTAGAAGCGGCACCGAAGAAGAAGGTAACCAACGACGAAATTGAGGACTTCGTAAAGTTCATGAAGGAAGAAGAGGACAAAGTGATTGATCAGCTCCGCAAGACCCCGACTCAAATTTCTTTGCTTGCCCTCCTCTTAAGCTCAGAAAGTCACCGCGAGGCTCTCATGAATGTGTTCAAAGAAGCGTTAGTTCCAAAAGGGACCTCTGCCGAACAAATGGGCAATATTATTGGCTCCATATTCTCGAACCAAATTTATTTCGGGGATGATGATTTGGGAGTCGACAGCCAGAACCATGTAAAAGCCCTTCACATTATCTGCAAGTGTAACGGATTTGTGCTCTCGAAGGTCATGATTGACAGTGGTTCGGCAGTCGATGTTTGCCCATTATCCACGCTCAAGCAAATGAAGATTGACCTGTCACATATACGTACAAGCAAGTCGGCGGTTCGAGCTTTCCATGGTACGAAGAAGGAAGTCTACGGAGAGATCGAATTACAACTCGAAATTGGTACAAATGTTTTTGATGTAACCTTCAAGGTCATGGATATCCCGAATGTTTTCAGCCTTCTCTTGGGAAGATCATGGATCCACGCAGCTGGGGCAGTTCCATCCACCATACATCAGAAACTGAAGTACGTGATTAACAACCGCCTTGTGGAAATCAGGGGGAAGGTGATCACAACATTTACCAGGAAACGGCAGCGGAGATGAACCACCCGCATTCCATTCCTTTGAAGACACTGAGCAAGACAGATATCATGGTGGGAAGGTTCATGTTGAAGAATAATTTTGTCCCAGGTCAAGGCCTGGGTATCAGGTGTCAAGGAATCCCGCGCCCACTTCAGCTGAAGGAAAGTGTATGCAGACACGGTCTAGGGTATTCCCCTTCCCAAGAAGAGGGTCAAATCACACATGGAGAGCAACAGCTGATGGACTTCCAGAAGGGACGATTCGCTAAAAGATGGAGGCCTATGAACATCCGCCACTGTCAGTCACTTTCCTAGGACCAACTCACGTCATTCGAACCGATGAAGATGAAGCATTACAAGCCTTAACAAAACTGTTCATCACCGAAAACACAGTCGGAGCCGTCCTCGAAGAAGCGCCCCCAGGCATTTATGTTCGACCCTCCGTTGAAGGAGAAGCAATCACCAATTGGTTTTCGATTCCGGTTTATGCTCTTTCGCTTAGCGATGAGTAATATTTATGAGTTTCTGTTGTACTCCTTTGCACGGCAAGATCATGAGCCCCGCATAGGAAAGAGGGATATTGTCATGATCTTATCAATATAAATAAATCCCTTTATTTTGATTTTTTTTCCCGTCAAATTCGCATTGATTTCGGTTATTTTCCTTACCGTAGGAAAAATACAAGAAAACACGAAAACCATGACGATGTGATTCAATCAGAGGAATATAGTGATGACCATGTTCTGATCGAAATAAGAGAAAGTCTTGAGAGATTCGAGGAGAGGAAGCCATCAACTGCCGAAACTATCGAGATAGTTAACATCGGTACAAAGGAAGAAACCCGAGAGCTCCAAATAGGGGCAACTCTTGATCCCTCTCAGAAAGTCCAGATGATCGAGCTACTAGACGAGTATAAGGAGATCTTTGCCTGGTCATATTCCGACATGCCAGGTTTAGATACATCAATTGTGCAACATACTTTGCCCATAGATACTTAGAAGTTCAAGCCTAAAAGACAATATTTAAGGCGACAAAGTCCGGAGTTACTCCTCAAGATCAAGGAAGAAATCATCAAGCAAATTAACGCAGGATTCCTTGAGGTGTGCAACTACTCTGAGTGGGTTGCCAATATTGTCCCTGTACCGAAGAAGGATGGTCATGTTCGAGTCTGTGTTTATTATCGAGATATCAACAAGGCTAGTCCGAAGGACAACTTTCCACTCCCTCATATTGACATGTTAGTCGATAGCACGGCACGACACAATATGTTCTCATTCATGGATGGGTTTTCTGGATACAGTCAGATCAAGATGGCAGAAGAGGACAAGTCAAAAACCACTTTCATCACGATGTGGGGCACGTTTTGCTACAAGGTCATGCCTTTCGGACTCAAGAATGCGGGGGCAACTTACCAGAGAGCGGTGGTGACATTGTTCCATGACATGATGCATAAGCAGATAGAAGTGTACGTCGATGATATGATCGCAAAATCCCGCGAAAATGAGGACCACCTTGTCAACTTGCGGATGCTCTTTGAACGGCTCAAGAAGTTTAAACTCAGGCTAAATCCAGCAAAATGCATATTCGGGGTAACATCCGGTAAGTTGCTGGGCTTTATAGTCAGCAAGAAGGGTATAGAAGTGGATCCCGACAAAGTCAAAGCAATACTAGACCTTCCAGCACCGTCCACCGTCAAGGAAGTTAGAAGCTTGCTCAGACGTTTGAATTACATTGCGAGGTTCATCGCCAATATGACGAACAAGTGTCAACCTTTGTTCCGCCTCCTGCGGAAAAATGCATTGATTAAATGGGATGAAGAGTGTCAGCATGCCTTCA